>CM070771.1:22093050-23323050 GCA_036346955.1 Dipus sagitta | reverse complement strand
CTAATTGTACTGGAGGCCCACACTTGGCTCTCCATTTATGCTTGAAATATAGTTTCTTCCATATATATATATATTTTTTAAATTTTATTTTAGAGAGAGCTTGTGTCACCTAGTGGGCATGTGCAACCTCGCCACTTGCCTCACCTTTGTGTGTCTGGCTTACATGGGATCTGGAGAGTCAAACATGGGTCCTTAGGCTTCACAGGCAAGCACCTTAACTGCTAAGCCATCTCTCCAGTCCCGATTCTTAATTTTTATTTATTTGAGAAAGAGGCACACACACAGACACACACACACACACACACACACACAGAGAGAGAGAGAGAGAGAGAGAGAGAGACAGAATGGGCACTCCAAGGCCTTCGGCCACTGCAAATGAACTCCAGACACCTGCACCACCTTGTGCATCTGGCTTACATGGGTCCTGGGGAATTTTGGCTTTGCAGGCAAGTGCCTAACTGCTCAGCCATCTCTCTAGCCCTCTTCCGTATTTCTGAGGAAATGTTTTTATTATGTCTGCAGTGTCTGATGGACCCTGAAGCCTCAGCAAATCTGATGATTTCCTTCCTACACAATGTTGTGAAATTATGGAGCAAGGCAGTAGTTCCTGCTGATTTTAACACTTCTGAGGCACTGAGTTTAGGATCATCTCTTCTGTCAGGGAACCTTATCAGTAGAGAATGTGGCTTCACTACCTGATCCACCCTTCGGGCTGATGCCATCTTGCTGTCCCATCATGGACTTAATTTTTTTTTTTTTTTTTTTTGGTTTTTCGAGGTAGGGTCTCATTCTAGCTCAGGCTGACCTGGAATTCACTATGGAGTCTCAGGGTGGTCTCGAACTCATGGCGATCCTTCTACCTCTGCCTCCGGAGTGCTGGGATTAAAGACATGAATTATCATGCCTGCTTTAATTTTTTAAAAATATCTACTTATTTATTTGAGAGAGAGAGAGAATAAATGGGTTGCCAGGGCCTCTAACTACTGAAAATGTACTCCAGACACATATCCTACCTTGTGCATCTGGCTTATGTGAGTCTTGGGGACTTGAACCTGGGTCCTTTGGTTTGGTAGGGAAATGTCTTAACCACGAAACCATCTCTCCAGCCCATAACTCACTTCTTTGTGACAACTAATAACTAATGACCTCAGTTTACTGTATATTTTGCCACCAAGCAAGCTAAAGAATACCCGCAGGGAAGAGAATTGATTCTACTTTCTCTGAGAGTAGCATCATTAAAAAAAGGAGGGGGCTGGAGAGATGCCAATGCACTGAGCTCTGAGCTCAAGTGAGAGACCCTGCGTTAGTAAAATAGAGCCATGGAGGATAATACCTGAGGACAACTTCTGGCCTCCTTGCGCACATACATGCACACACACACATGCACACACACACACCTGTATGTTTACATACACAAATGCACACCACACAGATATATACATACAAAAATAACAACAACAACAACAAAAAATAGTAGTGAAGAAGCAAAGCAGTAACACAAGTGAAAGGCAAAACAAACTTTGACGACTTGGCCTTAGACACCTATCATTACAATACTCTAAGGGATGAGGCAGGAAGCTGAGTGCAGACCTGCCCTGAATATGTGGTGAAATCCTATGGAAACAAACAAATTATATATATTAGCAGAAAGGCTGGAGAGAGATGGCTTAGCAGTTAAGGCACTTGCCTTCAAAGTTTAAACACCCTAGGTTCATTCCCACGTAAGCCAGATGTACAAGGTAGCACATGCATCTGGAGTTTGTTTGTAGCAGCTGGAGACCCTGGTGTACCCATTCTCTCTCTCTCTTTCTCAAAGTAAGTAAATAAATAAAATTTTAAAGTATTACTAGAAAAATTTAAAAAACATGATAATTCTCATTTGTTTTTAAAAGCATCTTATTTTCATTCATTTGTTTGACAAAGAGAGAGGAGAGAGAGAGAGAATGGGTATACCAGAGTCTCCAGCTGCTGCAAACAAACTCCGGATGGGCTGGGCATGGTGGCACACATCTTTAATCCCAATACTTGGGAGGCAGAGGTAGGGGGATCGCCATGAGTTCAAGGCCACCCTGAGACTACATAGTGAATTCCCGGTCAGCATGGACTAGAGTGAGACCTTACCTTGAAAAAAAAATAAAAAGAAGAAGAAAGAAAACACTCCAGATGCATGTGCCACCTTGTACATCTGGCTCATATGGGTCCTGGGGAATCAAACCTGGGTCCTTACGCTTTGCAGGCAAGTGCCTTAATGGCTAAGCCACCTCTCCAGCCCTCACTCCTATTTTGTATATCGGTATGTGTGTGTGTGTGTGTGTGTGTGTGTGTGTGCAGGCGCACTCTTACCATGACACGTGTGTGGAGTTTAGAGGACAGTCTCGGGTAGGAGTCCTCTCCTTCCATCTCTTGTTCACCCAGCCTGCTAGCCTGTGCGTTTTCCCCAGGTTCTCCTGTTTCTGCCTCCTTTATGGCTGCAGGCCTGCTGAGATTACAGAGCCCTGCTGCAGCAGCTGGCTTGACGTGGGTTCTGGGGTTCAAACTCATGTGCTCATGTTTATGCAGTGCCCAGCCTCTTTCATTTTTTTTAAATATATTTTTATTAGCCAGGGATAGTGGCAGCACTTGGGAAGTAGAGGATGGAGGGTTGCCATGAGTTCAAGGCCAACCTGAGCCTACATAGTAAATTCCAGGTCAGGCTGGGCTAGAGTGAGACCCTATCTTAAGCCCTCCCCCCAAATATCTATATATATCTGATAGAGAGAGAAAAAGGAGAGGGGGAGAGAAAGAAAGATTGAGAAAGTGTGGGCACACCAGGGCCTTCTGCCATTGCAAACGAACTCCAGATGCATGCACCACTTTGTGTGTCTGGCTTTATGTGGGTACAGGAAATTGAGCCCAGGCTGTCAAGCTTTACAAACAAGTGCCTTTAACCACTGAGCCAGCCCTGGCTTTTATCCTTCATTAAAAAAATATGAGGGCTGGAGAGATGGCTCAGCAGTTAAGGCACTTGCCTATAAAGCCTAACGACCTGGGTTCAATTCCCTAGTACTGAAGTAAAGTCAGATGCAAAAGTGGCACGTGCATCTAGAGTTCATTTGTAGTGGCTGGAGGCCCTGGCATGTCCGTTTTCTCTCTCTGCTTCCAAATAATAAATCTATATATATTTTTTTATTTAAAAAGAAATAATGAGGCTAGGTCTGGTGGTGCGTGCCTGGATCTTAGGATTCAGGAGGCTGAGGCAAGGAGTTTTGGTAATCTGAGGCCAGCTTTGACTACTTAAGAAGACCCTGCCTCAAAACACAAAACCAGCCAGGCATGGTGGCACACACCTTTAATCCCAGTACTTGGGACGAAGAGGTAAGAGGATCGCCATGAGTTCAAGGCCACCCTGAGACTACATAGGTCAACCTGGGTTAAAGTGAGCCCCTACCTCAAGAAAAAAAAAAAAGAAGACAAAACAAAAATAATCTAGTCAATGCATTAGAAGTGTTAAATAACTCACCAGATTTTGGAATTCAAGAAACCAGGCAAAACCCATTCTATAAAAGGAAATGAATGCTAGCCCGGGTGTGAGAAATGTAAGAGAAACAGACAGAGGGAGAAAGGAGAAGACACAAGCTGGCCTGCGTCGGTCCATTCTGCTCGTCTGGCCCACTGTTCCTTCCTTCAGGTTCTTCGTGTGGGAAGTCGCAGCCCAGAGCATGCAGGCTGCAACCCCCGCGGAGGAAAATTCTGACAATGAGTCATAACTGAAACAACAATCATTTAATTAATGTGAGGTCCTCGGGGCAGAATGTCTCTGTGGGACCGGTTGAGACTGAGAGACACATGACAGTAATGAAAGCTGACGGCATGCAACAGGCTTTGCCACGGGGTAGAGCAAATCCCCATTTGACTGGCTGCCAGTCAGTCAAAGGCCCTTAAGTGTGCCCTTTGAAATGGAGGCTGAAGCCACAACTGATACGCGAAGCAAGTCCCTGCTACTTTCCTACTCCAGAATATGTCAGGAAAATGTTTTCCTGAGGGGAAAATGGGTTAATTCTATCCTGTAGCAGGTTTTTCTGCCCATGGATTCTCCCATTGCTTTTATTTCTTTTCTTTATTTATTTGGTATTTCATTTTTATTTATTTGAAAGAGAGAAAGAGGGAGAGAGAGAGAGAGAGAGAGAATGGGCATGACAGGGCCACTTGCCACTGCAAACGAACTCCAGACACATGTGTCACCTTGTTCATCTGATTTTTTGTTTTTGGTTTTGTTTTTGTTTTAAATTTTTTAAATTTATTTATTTGAGAGCAACAGTCAGAGAGAGAAAGAGACAGAGAGAGAGAATGGGCGCGCCAGGGCCTCCAGCCACTGCAAACGAACTCCAGACGCGTGCGCCCCCTTGTGCATCTGGGTCCTGGGGAGTCGAGCCTCGAACCAGGGTCCTTAGGCTTCACAGGCAAGTGCTTAACCGCTAAGCCATCTCTCCAGCCCTGTTTTTGTTTTTCAAGGTAGGGTCTCACTCTAGCTAAGGCTGACCTGGAATTTACTATGTAGTCTCAGGGTGGCCTCGAACTCATAGTGATCCTCCTACCTCTGCCTCCTGAGTGCTGGGATTAAAGGTGTGTGCTACCATGCTTTGTTCATCTGATTTTGTGTTGGTCCTGGGGAATTGAACCTGGGTCCTTTGGCTTTGCAGGCAAATGCCTTAATCATTGAGCCATCTCTCCAGTTCTCTTTCCTTTTTCATTTTCTTTTTCTTTCTTTCTTTTTTTTTTTTAAGTATTTTATTTATTTGAGAGAGAGAAGCAGAGAGAAAGAGAGAATAGGCTTCTAGCTACTGCAAACAAACTCCAGATGCATGTGCCACTTTGTGCATCTGGCTTATGTGGGTCCTGGAGAATCGATATAAAAGAGACAGACAGCTGGGCATAGTGGCACACGCCTTTAATCTCAGCATTTGGGAGGCAAGGTAGGAGGATCACTGTGAGTTCAAGGCCAGCCTGAGACTACAGAGTGAATTCTAGGTCAGCCTGGGCTAGAGTGAGACCCTACCTCAAAAAAAAAAAAAAAAAAAAAAAAGAGATAAAGAGAATGGATGCACCAGGACCTCCAGCAGCTGCAAATGAACTCCAGATGCCTGTATCACTTTGTGCATCTGGCTTTACATGGGTACTGGGGAATTGAATTAGGGTTTGCAGGCAAGTGATTTATACGCTGAGCCGTCTCTCCAGCCCTATTTCTTTCTTTGTTAATGTTTTATTTATTTGACCGAGAGGGGGAGAGAGAGCCAGAGGGAGGAGGGGGCAAGAAGCAGATAGAGAGAGAGTGAGAGAATGGGCATGCTAGGGCCTCCAGCCACTGCACACAAATTCCTTGTGCATCTGTCTTATGTGGGTACTGGGGAATCAAACTTGGGTCCTTAGGCTTTGCTGATAAGCACCTTAACCGCTGAGCCATCTCTTCAGGCCCCTACAGCTCCTATTCTTTTACAGTTATTGAATTATCTGGTATCTATGCATGAGTAAATTACTCACCATTTCTTTTTATTTTATGAATTTCAGTGTTCATGAATGGTAAGAATGAGCAGAAAATTCATTCTATGAAAATACCCCTTTCTTCCAGGAGTAGTGAGTTTATTAAAAACTTTCATCTCTACCATTTCATTAAGGTTAATAACGAAATTTATATGACTTTTGGTTCAGTTACCTTCTTGTTGCTGGGACAAAACACCTGACAAAAAGCAGTCCATGGTGGAGAGATGGCTTTGTGGTTAAGGTGTTTGCCTACAAAGCCAAAGATTCTGGTTCAATTTCCCAGGACCCACGTAAGCCAGATGCACAAGGTGGCGCATGCATCTGGAGTTTGTTTGCACTGGCTGGAGGCTCTGGCATGCCCATTCTCTGTCTGCCTGTCTGTCTCTCTCCCTCTTTCTCAAATGTATATATATATATATATATATATATATATATATATATATATATATATATATATTTTTTTTTTTTTTTTTTTAAGGCAGCCCATGGAAGGAAAGGGTCTATTTCAGCTTCCAGTCCCGTGGGGAAGCCTTATCATGGCATGGCAGAGCAGAGGCTGGGCACCACATCTTTCCACAGCAGCTGAGAGATAGCAGCAAGAGTGAGCTGGGCTCTGGCAAGGGCCCCAAGGCCCACTCAGAGTGATGCACCTCTTCCAGTAAGGCTCCACCTCCTAAACTGCCACCAGGTGGGGCTGGAGCATACCACGTTCCTCACAAACACATGAGACTATGGGGGACATCTCACATTCAAGCTAGCAGAACCTATGTTATAAAACTCAATTTGCAATTTTTGCATGTGAATATAGGGCTATGCCTGAGAAAAAGTTTCAAGAACTTGATGCTAGTATCTGAATGGGGTTTCCTATATGTAATACATCTTTGTTTGTTTGTTTGTTTTTGTTTTTTTTGAGGTATGATTTCACTCTAGAACAGGCTGACCTGGAATTCACTATGTAGTCTCAGGGTGGCCTCAACCTCATCACGATCCTCCTACCTCTGCCTCCCAAGTGCTGAGATTAAAGGCGTGCTCCACCATGCCTGGCCATGTAATACATCTTTTTTTTTTTTTTTTTTTTAGGATTGTTTCTATTTATTTGCATGTGTGTGTGTGTGTATGTGTGTGTACACATGCCATGCACACACACATGCAAAGGGCCATGGAAGACTTGTCTCCTCTTCTGTTCCTTATTAGACAGAGTCAGAGTCTCTCCCTGAACCTGGAGCTCCCTGGTTTTAACTTAGGCTGATGATGGAGCCCCGGCCTTCCTCCTTCTCATGGCTGGGGTCATAGGCACATGTGGCCATGCCTGGCTTTTTATGTGGGTACTGGGGGTCAAATTCAGGTCCCTATGCCTGAATAGCAAGTGCTCTTACCCACTGAGCCATCTCCCCAGACCTCAGTTTCTTTCACTTTAAGATATAGTAGCCCAGTGTGGTGGTACATGCCCTTAATCCCAGCACTCAGAGGCAGAGGTAGGAGGATCACCATGAGTTCGAGGCCAGCCTGAGACTACATGGTGAATTCCAGGTCAGCTTGGGTTAGAGTGAGACACTACCTCGGAATCCCCCCCATAAAGTTTTTATTTCTGTTTTGGTTTTTCCACGTAGGGTCTTGCTGCAGCCCAGGCTGACTTGGAATTCACTATGTTGTCTCAGGGTGGCCTCAAACTCATGGTGATCCTCCTACCTCTACATCCCGAGTAGTGGAAATAAAGGCGTGAGCCACCATGCCCAGCTCCATTTTTTTTTAAAGATATAATATATAGAGTCTGAAGAGACTGGTCAGTGGTTAAGGCTTTTGCCTGAAAATCCTAAGGACCTAGGTTTGATTCCCCAGTTCCCACATAAAGCCAGATGCACAAGTTGGCACATACATCTAGAGTTTGTTTGCAGTGGCTAGAGGCCCTGGTGTACCCATTCTTTCTCTGTCTCTCTCTGACTGTCTGTCTCTCTCTCATACAATAAATAAAATAAAAATAAAAATTTGGAGGGGGTGGGGTTCAAGGTAAGATCACACTCTAGCCCAGGCTGACCTGGAATTCACTGTGTAGTTTCATGGTAGCCTTGAACTCATGGCATCCTCCTACCTCTGCCTCCTGAGTGCTGGGATCAAAGGTGTGTGCCACCATGTCCAGCCTAAAAAAATAGCTTTTAAAAATATATAGTATATAGGATTGGAGAGATTGCTGAGTGGTTAAAAGCACTAGCTTGCAAATCCTGTTGGCCTGAGTTTAATTGCTCAGTACCCACTTAAAGCCAGATGTACAAAATGGCACATTCATCTGGAATTTGTTTGCATTGGCAGGAGGCCCCAGTGTGCCCATTCTTTCTTTCCCTCTCAAATAAATAAATAAATAAAATAAAAAGAAATAACATATACAGGGTCCGGGTCTTTTATTTTGTAGACTGTCTCAAAATACATACATAGAATATATCACAAACCAAGTCCAACCTACCCTTCCGAAGACCTGTTTCAAAGACAAAACCAAGCTGGAGAGATGCCATAGTGGCTAAGGCGCTTGCCTGCAAAGCCAAAGGACCTACGTTCAATTCCCCAGGACCCATGTAAGCCAGATGCACAAGGTGGCACATGTGTCTGGAGTTCGTTTGCAGTGGTTGGAGGCCCTGGTGTGCTCATTCTCTCTCTATTTGTCTCCGTGTGTGTGTGTGTGTGTGTGTGTGTGTCGTGTGCACGCTCTTGCGTGTGTTTCATTCTGTCTCAAATAAATAAATAAATATAAACTATAAACCAAAAAATTCTACACACACAGACATATGATTTTTGAAATGAATGGCAGCGACCTCTACTGGAATTATTGTGTAACTGTTTATTAACTGAATGATTCACTGGCTGTGACACATGAGACAGTTATTTCTGTTGCACTGTGGTTTTATCTGTCTCCTTTAGTGACAGCTGTGTTCAGGGCATGAAAAATACTTCCTGAATTCTGAGTCACAGGGCGCACTTGTATAAACTCTTCTACATATTTTTATGGTCTCCTTGAATATTTAACAATAATATTTCAGAAATTTGCCCATTTACTTACTTTACTCTTGCGGAGTATGAAGTGTGGGAAGGTTTTAATTTATTTTCTGTGTGGCTGAGCCTGGCCTTGAACTCCTGATCTTCTTGCCCTTTAACTCTGGTGTGCTGGAATTACAGGCAAGTGCTACCAAATCTGACAGTATTGATTTCTTTTCTTTTAAATATTTTTATTTTTATTTATTTATTTGAGAGGGAGAAAGAAAAAGGCAGAGAGAGAGAGAGAGAGAGAGAGAGAGAATGAGAATGGGTGTGTCAGGGCCTCTAGCCACTGCAAATGAACTCCAGATGCATGTTCCACCTTGCATATGGCTTAGGTGGGTCCTGGGGAACCGAACCTAGGTCCTTTGGCTTTGCAGGCAAGCGCCTTAACTATTAAGTCATCTTTCCAGCCCACTTTTCTTTTCTTTTCCTTTCTCTGTCTCTTTCTCTCTCTCTTTCTTTCTTTCTTTCTTTCTGTCTGTCTGTCTGTCTGTCTGTCTGTCTGTCTTTCTTTTCTAGGTAGAGTCTCCTTTAGCCCAGGCTGACCTGAATTCACTATGTAGACTCAGGCTGGCCTTGAACTCACAGCGATCCTTCTACTTCTGCCTCCTGAGTGCTGGGATTAAAGGCATGCACCACGACACCTGGCAGTTTTGATTTTTTTTTAATTGTATTTATTTATTTGCAAGCAGAGAGAGAGAGATTGAGAGAGAGAGAAGACAGACAGAGAGACTGGGCATGCCAGGGCCTCTAGCCACTGCAAATGAACTCCAGATGCATGTGCTACTTTGTGCAACTGGCTTTTTGTGGGTACTGGGGTATCAAACCTGGGTTGTTAGGCTTTGCGAGCAAGTGTCTTCTGCTCAGCTATCTCTCTAGGCCCAGTTTTGAATTGTTTTTTTCAAGGTAGGGTATCATTCTAGCTCAGGCTGACCTGGAATTCACTCTGTAGCCTCAGGGTGGCTTTGAATTCACAGTGATCCTCCTACCTTTGCCTCCTTAGTGCTAGGATTAAAGGCATGTGCCTGTGCCACCTTGCCAGTTTTGGTTTCTTTTTTTTTTTTTTTTTAATATATTTTATTATTTATTTATTTGAGAGTGTGTGTCTGTGTGTGTGTGAATGGGTGCTCCAGCCACTGCAAACGAACTCCAGATGCACGCGACCCCTTGTGCATCTGGCTTATGGGTGCTGGAGAATCGAACCGGGATCCTTAGGCTTTACAGGCAAACGCCTTAACCGCTAAGCCATCTCTCCAGTCCCCTCAGTTTTGTTTTCTTAATGCATAGATGAACTATTATTTAGAGGAGACTAATAACACTTGTGGGAAACAATCGTGGGCAGCTTTTCACTATGGAAATATTTTGAGCTCTGGAACTTGAAGGGATATCTCTAAGGGAAGCTATCCTTTCTTTGAGATGGTCCCCTTTAGCTAGTGTTATTCCTCTACTGTAGTTTCTTTCTGAAGGCGAAGGGTGTACCCAATCACTTGACTGTTTCCTACTGATGTCACAAATGTAGTTTAACCAGAAGTCCTTCATTCATATGCCAAGGACAGCCAACTTCCCAGCCCAGGACTGTGGAGCCTTCAGTGTTTTTGAGCCTAGCCTAAACCCACCCAATCCCATATATAAAACCCATTGCCTGCCTCACACCATTCCCAGATGTTGAATTCTTTCTTTTCATTTTAAACTGTTTTTTTTTTTTTATTGACAACTTACATAATTAAAGACAATAACCCATGGTAATTCCCTCCCTCCCCCCACTTTCTCCTTTGCAACTCCACTCTCCCTCATATCCCCTCCCTCTCTCAACCAGTCTCTCTTTTATTTTGATGTCATCATCTTTTCCTCCTATTATGATGGTCCTGTGTAGGTAGTGTCAGGCACTGCGAGGTCATGGATGTCCGGGCCATTTTGTGTCTGGAGGAGCACATCTGTATAAATCAGAACACAAGAAAAAAACCCAGCAATTTCAAACTGGTTTATGGTGAATGTACCAGTAAAAGATTACGAAATCCCTCAACCAAACAGTAGCAAACTCAACCCAACCATGTATTAAAGGATTATATAGCATGACCATTTGGAATTTATCCCAGGAATTCAAGGGCAGTCCCAAGCACAGAAACTAACTAACATGACATACTACATTAACAAAGGGGAAAAGAATCCATGTGGCTATTTAAAGTGATGCGAGAAATTCAACTCTCATGAACAAGTGAGCAGATAAACCAGTTACACTATCTATGTGCATTTGGGCATAATAATATACATATATATATAGTACACATATATGAAGATTATCCAGCACCCCACCCAAAAAGGAGTGAAGTTCTGGTACTTACTAGAGCATAAACGAACTTCAAAGACACTCTGCAACGTGAAAGAAACCAGACACAAAAGGTCACATGCTACGTGCTTTTATTTATGGGAGACGTCCAGAAGGAAAGCTGATACAGACAGAAGGCAGGTTGCTGGTTGCCAAGGACTTAGAGGAAAAGACACTGGGGAATAACTACTTAGTGAGTCTGGGATCCCTTTGGAATGGTAAGAATGTTTAGAAATGTTTAGAATAGTGACCAGTGTGGTTACAAATCATGGTGAATGCACTAAATGCCACTAAAATGACTGGTTTTGTCATATGAATATCATCTCAGTAAATTTGAGCTGGGCATGGTGGTCTACGCCTTTAATCCCAGCACTCGGGAGGCAGAGGTAGGAGGATCGCGGCGCGGCGAGCCTGATACACCATAGTGAATTCCCGGCCAGCCTAGGCTAGAGCAAGACCCTATCTCAAACTGTAGCCCCCCCAAAAAGAAAAAAAAAACTTCTACTCTACACTATATACAAAATATGAATTCCACATGACATAAAGTCTACATTTAAAAAGCAATATTTTTTAAATTTAGGGGGAAAAAAAAACCACAGTGGAAGATTTCTTAACATGTAAAAAATCATAGGCCATGGGATTGGGGACATGGCTCAGGAATCAGTGAAGAGCATTTTTTAAAATATATCCCGGTCACTTGAGGACATGGAAGATAAAATTGAGAAATAAGGGCTGGAGGGATGGCTTAACAGTTAAGGCATTTGCCTGCAAAGCCAAAGGATCCAGGTTTGATTCCCCAGGACCCACGTTAGCCAGATGCACAAGGGGGTGCATGCATTTGCAGTGGCTGGAGGCCCCGGTGCCCCATTCATTCTCTCTCCTCTCTCTCTCTCTCTCTCTCTCATTCTCTGTCAAATAAATAAAACAGTAAAAAATAAAATATTTTTTTAATTAGAGAAATAAGACAGAAAAGAAAATAGTAATAAGGGGCTGGAGAGATGGTTCAGTAGTTAAAGGCACTTGCTTGTGAAGCCTGACAGTGTGGGTTCAATTTCCTGGAACCCACATAAAGCCAGATGCACAAAATAGCACAGAGCACATGTCTCTGGAGTTCGTTGCACTGGCAAGAGGCTCTGTCCTTTTTTCTCCCTCTCTCTGTCACAAATAGATAAGTAAATAAATAATTTTTTTTTTCAAGGCAGGGTCTCACTCTAGCTCAGGCTGACCTGGAATTCACTATGTAGTTTCAGAGTGGCCTTGAACTCATGGCTATCCTCCTACCTCTGCCTCCCCAATGCTGGGGTTAAAGGCATGTGCTACCACACCCGGCTACATAAAAATATTTTTTAAAAAATCTTTTAGTCATCTGAAATACACTTTAAAGAGTTTGTTTTAGGAAATCCAAAGGAAAAATGTTTATACTTTTGAATATATATTAGCCTCAGCCTACATAAAAATTTCTTTGAAGTAAACGTTTAATCAGAAACAGAAAAAAAAAATTTTTTTTAAAAAATCATAGAACATGGATGAGAAGAGTGACAAACTTGATTGCATTACAATTTAAAACTTCAGTTAAAGGCTACATTTTATTTTATTTGGTTTTTCTAGGTAGGGTCTTTCTCTAGCCCAGGCTGACCTGGAACTCATTATGTAGTCTCAGGGTGGCCTCTAACTCATGATGATCCTCCTACCTCTGCCTCTTGAGTGCTGGGTTAAAAATGTATGTCATAGCCGGGCGTGGTGGCGCACAACTTTAATCCCAGCACTTGGGAGGCAGAGGTAGGAGGATCGTGGAGAGTTCGAGGCCACCCTGAGACTACATAGTGAATTTCAGGTCAGCCTGAGCTAGAGTGAGACCCTATCTCGAAAACCCCCCCCCCAAAAAAAAAAAAAGTATGTCACCCATCAAAATAAAAGAGAGACTTATTGGTATGGGGAGGGGGTATGATGGAGAATGGAGTTTCAAAGGGGAAAGTGGGGGAAGGGAGGGTATTACCATGGGATATTTTTTATAATCATGGAAGTTGTTAATAAAAATTTGAAAAAAAAATATGTCACCGGGCTGGAGGGATGGCTTAGTGGTTAAGGCATTTGCCTACAAAGGTGAAAGACTCAGGTTCGATTCCCTAGGACCCACATTAGCCAGATGCACAAGGGGGCGCACGCATCTGGAGTTCGTTTGCAGTGGTTGGAGGCCCTGGCACGCCCATTCTCTCTCTCTCTCCCTCTTTCTCTGTCAAATAAATAATTTTAAAAAAAATTGTATGTCACCAGGCCTACCCTAAAGGCTCCATTTTAAAAAGTATATTTTATTTATTTATCCACTGCAAATGAACTCCAGACGCATGCACCCCCCTTGTGCATCTGGGTAACGTGGGTCCTGGAATCAAACCTGGATCCTTTGGCTTTGCAGGCAAACACTTTAACCGCTAAGAGATCCCTTCACCAGAAAGATGGCATTTTTAAAAGTATTTTTATTTATTTATTTGTAAGCAGTGAGAGATGGTAAGAAGAGAGAAGATGGGTGCACCAAGGTCTTTAGCTTCTGAAAACAAACTTCAGATGCATGTGCCACTGTGCATCTGGCTTTACATGAATACTGGAGAATCAAACCCACGTTATTAGGCTTTTCAGGCAAGTATCTTAACTGCTGAGCCATCTCTCCAGCCCCTAAAGGCTGTATTTTTGGTAGTTTTGTTTGTTTCTTTTCTTTTCTTTTTTTTTTTTTTCAGGGTAGGGTCTCACTCTGGCCCAGGATGACCTGAAACTCACTGTGTAGTCTTAGGGTGGCCTCGAACTCACAGCAATATTCCTACCTCTGCCTCCCGAGTGCTGGGATTAAAGACGTGCGTCACCAAGCCTGGCTTGGTGTTTTGTTTTGCTTTGTTGTTTTCTGAGACAGGATCTCATTTAGCCCACGCTGGGTTTGAACTCACTATGCAGCGGGGGCTGGATTTGAATTCCTGATCCGCCTGCCTCCACCTCCTAAGTGCTGAGATTACAGGTGTGTGCCACCATGCCCGGCTAAAGGCTATATAATGAAAGTAAAAAAAACAAAAATGGGGGGCGGGTCTGGAGAGATTGCTCAGTGGTTAAAGGCACTTGTTTGCAAAGTCTAATGGCCTGGGTTTGATTCTCCACTACCCACATAAAGCCAGATACACAAAGCGGCACACGCATCTGGAGTTCATTTACAATGTCAGGAGGCCCTGGTGAGCCCATACTCATTTTCTCTCTATGTGCCTCTTTCTCTGTCTTTCTCTCTCTCTCTCAAATAAATAAATAAAAATATTAAAAAAACAAGTCAGGAAATGGGGACAATCAGTTCAATATATTGTAGTGACAAAGAATTAGTCTGTGAAGTATATAGAAAACTCACAAATGATTGCTAAAAAGACAATGAGCAAATACCTAAATAAAAAATTTCTCCAGGCGTGGTGGCGCACGCCTTTAATCCCAGCACTCGGGAGGCAGAGGTAGGAGGATTTCAGTGAGTTCGAGGCCACCCTGAGACTCCATAGTGAATTCCAGGTCAGCCTGGACTAGAGTGAGAGCCTACCTTGAAAAACCGGAAAAAAAAAAATTCAAGGAAAATATGAAAAAATTGTTCAGCCTCATGAGAACTAGAGGTGTGTGAATCAATAACACAGTGAGATCCTTGTGTTCAGTCACAGAATTGGCAAGACTTTAACTCTGACAATACCAAGTGTTGATGAGCATCTGGAGGCACTGGAATGCTCATACGTTCTTGGCAAAAAAAAAAAAAAAAAAAAAGTGATTTGTAAAGGCGGCACTTGCAGTAGGCAACAAGGTTGAGGGTGAGTAAGCTTATGGGAAACCCAGCTCAGGCTGTCTTCTGTCAGTGTGGTGAGAAGAATGAGAACGGGTGGAGCTGGAGAGACGGCTTACCAGATAAGGTGCTTGCTGTGCAAACACAGGGACCTGAGTTGGGATCCCCAGACCCTCCAAAAGTGTTGGGAGCGATGGCACACATCTGTAATCCCAGTGCTGGGAAGATGGAGGCGGGAGGACCCCTGGACTTGATGGCTGTCTTTTCAGCTTCAGGTTTGGTGGGGGACCCTGTTGCAAAGAATAAGGCAGAGAATGACTAAGAAAGACATCTGATATCAACCTCTAGCCTTCACACACGCACACCCCCCTCCAAATACACAAGTGAAAAAAGAAACAGAAAGAAAGAAAAAGGAGAGAAGGAGGGAAGGAGAGAGAGAGAGAGAGAGAGGGAGAGAAAGAGTGAAGGGGGGCTGAAACTGGGACTTCAAGCTTCCATCTTCCTTTTTTTTTTGTTGTTGTTGCTTGTTTCATGTTTGTTTTTGAGGTAGGGTCTCACTCTAGCCAGGGCTGATCTGGAACTCACTGTGTAGCCTAGGTTGGACTCAAACTCATGGTGATCCTTTTATCTCAGCCTCCCAAGTGCTGGGATTATAGTTATGAGCCACCACACCAGGCTATCCATGCTTCCATCCAAAAAATAAACCCCCAAAACCAAAAACCAAAAAAAAACAAACAAACAAACAAACAAACAAAAACAAAAAACCCACAACAAATAAAATCAAATGATAAGGAAAGGTAGCAGGTAGAGAAAGAGACCTCCCCCTCTTTCCCCTTTGCTATATGCATGTAGGAGTGACTCACATGCCTTCTCTGGGTATGTGGTCAGAGAAATGCATTACTGTGGTCAGCTCAGGGCCATACGGCTACACCTTTCACTGAGGGAGAAAGGATGGCATTAATTTTTTTTGTTCTTTGTTTTTTTGTTTTCTGAGGTAGAGTCTCACTCTAGCCCAGGCTGACCTGGAATCCACTATGTAGTCTCAGGGTGGCCTCAAACTCATGGCGATCCTCCTACCTCTGCCTCCCAAGTGCTGGGATTGAAGGCATGTGTCACCACGCCCGGCAGCATTAATTTTTTGACAATTATGCCTGGACGATTTAGAATCAGAGAGGGGCAGACTTCTGTAAGGAATGAGATGTTCCCAAGAGACCAAAACCAAAGATGTCCATAGTAAGATCAAAATGAGACTTTTTTTCCTTCTCCTCACTCCAATTACTAATATACATAAACATTTCTGTGGAATTATTGTTTTCTTTAGATTGTCAGGGAGGGAAATGGTTTTCTCCCTTCTTAAGTTCAGTAAATGGAGCCTGAGAAAGTGAGCAAAGGCCAATGAACAGGAGAAGAGACACACAAGCTTTGTTAAGGTTTACAAGCATAGGAGTACACAGAAAAGAAGTGAACTCAAAAAGTCAGTTAAAGTTTGGGTCTTATATGCTTTTTTTGTAAAAAAAAATTAAAAACATTTTCATTTATTTATTTGCAAACATAGAGAGGAGAGACAGACAGAGACTGGGCATGCCAGGGCCTCCAGCCGCTGCAAACTAACTCCACATGCATGCACCAATTTGTGCATCTGGCTTTATGTGGGTACTGGGGGATTGAACCCCAGGTCATTAGGCTTTTGCAGACAAGTAACTTAACTGCTGAGCCATTTCCCCAGCCCTGCTCTTTTTTTTTTTTAATAAAAAGGTCAAATACTTTATTGAGTACTTTAATTTTAATTTATTGGGTACTTTACTGAATACTTTAATGGAGAGGGAAGACTCTCCCCGACCGTGGGTGTCACCATGCCACAGGCTGCAGTCCTGGACTGTATGGAAGGGGAGAGACAGCTAAACACCAGCAGTCATCTCTCTCTGCTTCCTCACTGTGGACTGAATGTGACCAGCTGCCTCAAGCTCCTACCGCCCGCCATGATAGACTGTAACCCGGAGCTGTAAGCGGAAATAAATTCTTCCCCATTAGTTCAAGCTCACACAAATATGGCCCAGGAAAGAAAAGAAAAAAGAGCTTCCTAGAACTTTGACATATAAAAATGGCTGCAACCACAGGAGGTTTTCATACTGGATGCTGGACATGGCGGCACATGTTTGTAATCCCAGCACTTGGATTGCTGTTCAGGAGGATCAGGAGTTCAAGACCAGCCCAAGCTGCATGAAACCTTATCTGAAGAAGAAGAAGAAGAAGAAGAGGAGGAGGAGGAGGAGGAGGAGGAGGAGGAGGAGGAGGAGGAGGAGGAGGAGGAGGAAGAAGAAGAAGAAGAAGAAGAAGAAGAAGGAGAAGAAGAAGGATGTTGGGACCTTGACAATGTCATCAAGGTTTGCTTTGCTTTTTAAAAATTTTACTTATTTATTATTTGCAAGCATAGGGGGAGAGAGGAGAGGAGAGGAGAAATGGGGTGCTCCAGAGCTTCTAGCTACTGCAGATGAACTCTAGATGTGTGTGCCATTTTGTGCACCTGGTTTTATGTGGGTATTGGGGAATCAAACTCGGGTCATTAGCCTTTGCAGGCAAGTGCCTTAACTGCTAAGCCATCTCTCCAGCCCTTGCTTTGCTTTTTTTTTTGTTGTTGTTGTTTTGTTTTGTTTTTTGAGGTTGGGTCTCACTCTAGCCCAGGCTGACCTGGAATTCACTATGTAGTCTCAGGGTGGCCTCGAACTCAGAGCGATCCTCCTACCTCTGCCCCCCAAGTGCTGGGATTAAAAGCATGCACCACCATGCCAGGCCCTTGCTTTTTTTAAAAATATTTTTATTTATTTATTTGAGGGAGAGAAAGAGTTAGAGAGAAGGTGAGAGACAGATAGAGAGAACAGGTGCACCAGAGCATCTAGCCACTGCAAATGAACTCCAGGCGCATGTGCCATCTTGTGCATCTGGCTTACTTGGGTCCTGGGGAGTCAAACCTCACTCCCTTGGCCTTTTTACAGTTTTTAAAAAATATTTTATTTATTTATTTATTTGACAGAGAAAAAGGGAGGGGGAGAGAGAGAGAATGGGTGCTCCAGGGCCTCCAGCCACTGCAAATGAACTCCAGACGCATGTGCCCCCTTATGCATCTGGCTAACGTGGGTCCTAGGGAATCAAACCTGGGTCCTTTTGGCTTTGCAGGCAAACACTTTAACCGCTAAGCCATCCCTCCAGCCCTATAATTGTTTTTAAATGCCTCTACTGGGCTAGAGAGATGGCTTAATGGTTAAGATACTTGCCTGCAAAGCCTGATGACCTGGGTTCAATTTTCTAGTACCCATGTAAAGCCAGATGCACAAAGTGGCACATGCATCTGGAGTTTGATAGCAGTGGCTAGAGGCCCTGACATGTCTACTCTCTCTCTGTGTTTTTCTCTGCTTGCAAATAAATAAATATATATCTTTAAGAAAATAGAGATGGAGAGATGGCTTTGTGGTTAAGGCATTTGCCTGCAAAGCCAAAGAACCTCGGTTCAATTTCCCAGGACCCATTTAAGCCAGATGCACAAGATGGTACATGCGTCTGGAGTTTATTTACAGTGGTGGGCCCTGGCATGCCCATCGCTCTCTCTCTCTCTCTCTCTCTCTCTCCTTCTCTCTCTATGCCTCTTTCTCTCAAATAAATGAATAAAATAAAAATATTTTAAAAAGAAAGAAAAGAAAATAGCTAGATATGGTGGCACAGGCCTTTAAAAAAATAAATGCCTCTACCTATACTTCTTTTTTATTTATTTATTTATTTATTTATTTATTTATTTATTTATTTGAGATCGATAGAATGGATGCACTAGGGCCTCTAGCCACAGCACACAAACTCCAGATGCATGGGCCACCTTGTGCATCTGGCTTTATATGGACACTGGGAAATCTAACCTGACTTGTTAGGCATTGCAGACAAGCGCCTTAATTGCTGAGCCATCTTACCAGCCCTCAGACTTCTTTTGATAGGCAGTCTGAATCTAGGAGTGAGGCATGCTTACACGTATATAAATACATCTGGATTTTATTGGATTGGCTCACATGACCACAGATGCTAAAAAGTTCCTCTCTGCACACTGGTAATGTCTTTTGGCCCTGACAACCTGAAACCCTCAGAACCAGGGAGACCATGGATGCGGCCCATAGGGCAAAGACCCAAGGGCCCTGGAGGACCACTGGGGTGGGGCTCAGAGCCTAAAGTCCACGGAAGCTGGACTCTGAAGACCTAAAGGAGAGGGCCTGCTCTGAGTGGAATCATGAAAGAAAGGGAAAGAGAGAGAGAGAGAGAGAGAGAAGGAAGGCAGGAAAGAGATCTACTTCAGCCCTCTCTATGGTACCACTCACTCTGAGGGCAGGTCTACCCCACTCAGCTGGCTGACTAACAATCAACCTCTGTAAACTCCCTCACAGACATGCACAGAAGTGAAGTAGGTTTTACTTCCAGGCATCTGTCATAGTCAGTTTCACATCACCGGGACGAACCTCCAGGCCAGACATAGCTTATGGAAGGAGAGGATCTATTGAAGCTTACAGATAGAGGGGAAGTTCCATAATGGAGGAATTAGCTGGGCCCCTTTTACAGGTCCACGTAGAGAGAAAAGCCAGAAGCAACCCCCACCAGCGCAAGGAACCCCAGGCCAAGCTCAGGCACTTTGCATATCTTGGGCTGGAATTCAGATCCTAGTAACACCTCCTCCAGCCAGGCAGCTGGATACCCACATTACAGCTTAAATAAAACTCCTGAATCCATTGAAAACATCCCAGCATCCTTCCATCAAGTCAGGCAGACACCCCAAACTAGCCACAGATGACCAAGGCAGAACTAAAACCAGCTCAAATTAGTTGCAGTACGTACAGCTCGGCAGATGATTCCTCCTTTCCACCTCTCAGACGCAGGCATGGCAGGGTGGCAATTCTGCATTCCATTGCTGACATTTTGGCATGTCAAATGACTTACTTTTGCACCCTCAAATGTAGAAACACACACCATTAGTGAACAGAGTCCTTGGAGACATCACTGACTAGAAACAAACCTTGCAGGCATAAACCATCCTACACCTCCACATTCCATTGTTTCATTTAATCCTCACAGAAGCCTATGAGGTCGGTATTATCCCACTGTTACAAATAAGGAAACTGAGATTTGTCTGTGGCCAGCACAACTCCAGAACCATGTCCTCCAAATCCATGGCCACCAGCCACACGTGCCTACTGAGCTCTTGAGCTGGGGCGATCCAGACTCAGGTGTTTCGTAAGTATGAACCACATACCAGGTTCAAAAACAGCGTGAGGCCGGGCGTGGTGGTGCTCGCCTTTAATCCCAGCACTCGGGAGGCAGAGGTAGGAGGATCGCTGTGAGTTCAAGGCCAGCCTGAGACTACCTAGTGAATTCCATGTCAGCCTGGGCTAGAGTGGGAGCCTACCTCGAAAAAAGCAAAAACAAAACCAAAAACAAACAACAACAACAACAAAAAAAACCAGCGTGAAAGGAGCTGAGGAGCTGGCTTAGCAGTTAAAGGCACTTGCTTGTAAAGCCTGCTGGGTTCAATTCCGCAGCCACCCTCATAAAGCTGGACAGGCATTCCTTAGTTGGGGCAAGAGATCCTGGTGCACCACCACTCACTCCCGTGCAAATAAATAAATCATAAAGCAGTATGAATAAAGCATGTAAAAGACCTCATTAATAGCTTATATTAGGCTAGGCGTAGCTCAGTGATACAACACATGCTTAGCGTACACAAGACACTGAGTTCGGTCCCTAGCATCAGGGGGCAAAAAGTTTATATTGATTCCATGATGAAATAATATTTTAGATACATTGGATTCAATAAAATGTGCTTTTGGAATCTGGTTTTCTTTCCTTTAAAAAAAAAATTGAGGCACTGAAAATCGACAATTCCACGGGCAGTTTGCATTTCTAAGCTGCGTTGCACTTTGATTGGCTGGCTCAGGTTCACGGGTTACCTGTTGTGTGACAAGTTCTAAGACAGTGCCTTCCTGACATCTGATCTTCTCCCCCAGGACCGAGCTGACCTAGTGAAGCTGGTGTGGCCACGTGTTCATCTATCGAAATGTATTTATTCACGGCTTCGTACAACGAACGGTTTTGTGCAGTTCGTATGCAAAGCTCTGCAGGAGGGGAATTTTACTCTGCTCAGCCCTGAGCTCAGAGTCCTGCTGGAGACCAAAGTTTTGGGCTTGAAAAGTTGGTCACTGGCCAAGCCTGAAGGTAAGTGAGACGCTCAGAGGAATGCTGCTCAGGAAGGGGAAATAGGAACCGACTCGGAGGAGTAGAAACTAGCCTATTTGAAGGCCATATGGCCTGACTTTAAAATGCAATTTGCTCCTTGCGCTTTGCTGAGTCATCACAACTCATGTAACCCTAGCAGGTGTGTGCGCTCACCCGCCTTTCCCTCTTCTGCTTGTCCAAGAAACTTCAGCACGTCCGTCTGTGAAGATGCGAGCACTTATTCCTAGGGAAGACACTAAAATTTCTGCTTCATTTTCTCCCTGTTAGACTTACTGAGGTATAGTTGTAATTGTGTCTCGCAGAACAGCATTTTGCTCCAGCATATCCACATATGATATAGAGATCCCATAGTGCTATATGTCGACTAGTCACTTCTGAACCATAGTAGTTTACGCAAGCACTCTGTGATGCTCACACAGTGACAAAACACGTAATGTTACATCTCTCAGAATGCATCCCTGTTGTTAAGTGATGTAGGCCTTACCCCACAACGGAGAGTGGGCCAATGTTGAGATTTCATTCTTGCCCAGGTGTGGTGGCAAATGCCTTTAATCCCAACACTTGGGAGGCAGAAGTAGGAAGATCTCTGTGAGTCTGAGGCCAGCCTGGAACTGCGGAGTGAGTACAGCTCAGCCTGGGCTAGAGGAGACCCTACCTCAAAAAACAAACAAACAAAAATCAAAGATTTGTTCAATTATTATGATTTTTTAAATATTTTATTTATTTGCAAATGTAGAGATAGAGAGAGGACACACACATATGCAGAAAGAGACAGAGAGAGAGAGAGAGAAAGAATGGGCAAGGCAGGGCCTCTCACTGCTGCAAATGAACTCCAGATGCATGTGCCATCCTGTGCATCTGGCTTTGTGGGTATCTGGGGAATTGAACGCAGGTCTTTAGATTTTGCCGGCAAGTGCCTTAACCACAGAGCCATCTCTCCGGCCCCTCATTCTTCCATTATGAACTGCTAAAAGGGAATTGAAATCTAAGACGGGAGCTGATGAACTGCTGTATCAGAAACAACTTGCTGGAGCAAAAGCAACAGGTGGGAAGAAAGTGTCTCTTTCAGCTCACAGTCTCAAGGGGAAGTCGCCTCTAGCGCAGCAGAGCGGGGCCTCACATCTTGCCACAGAAGCTGGGAGGCAGCAGAAAAAGCGAGCTCACTCCGGGAAAGGGGAGCTGGCTATGCTCTCCGAACCCTGCCCCCCAGCAACACCGCCTCCCGCAAGACTCCATCTTCCAAATTGCCACCAGGCAGAGACAAAGTGTTCAAAACCATGAAACTATGGGGAGCATCCCAGTCAAATCACCACAACTTCCATCGCTCTTTCATTTCCAGTGGCTCAACGCTCATGTCAAACCCTTTGATATTTTACTTCTTTAAATTAACTTTTTTTTTTTTTAAAGAGAGAACCAGAGTGTGAGAGCAGGGCCTTGGCCACACCACTGAAATCGAACACCAGATGCTTGCGTCACCTAATGGGCATCTGCAACCTTGTGCTTGTCTCACCTTTGTGTCTGGCTTATGTGGGATCTGGAGAGAGATCAAACATGGGTCCTTAGGTTTCACAGGCAAACGCCTTAACCACTAAGCCATCTCTCCAGCTGTGGTGGTTTGATTCAGGTGCCCCCATAAACTTAGGCGTTCTGGAGGTTAGGTTCCCCAGTTGATGGAAATTGGAAATTAAAGCCTCCTGGAGGAGTGTATTGTTGGGGGCGGGCTTATGGGTGTTATAGTCAGTTTCCCCTTGCCAGTGTTTGGCACACTCTCCTGTTGCTATGGTCCACCTTATGTGGGCCAGGGGGTGATGTCCACCCTCTGGTCATGCCATCATTTTCCCTGCCATCATGGAGCTTTCCCCTCAAACCTGTAAGCCAAAATAATCCTCTTTTTCCCACAAGCCGCTCTTGGTTGGGTGATTTCTTTTTTTTTTTTTTTTTTCTTTTCTTTTTTTTTTTCTTTTTTCGAGGTAGGGTCTCACTCTAGCCCAGGCTGACCTGGAATTCACCATGGAGTCTCAGGGTGGCCTCGAAGTCACGACGATCCTCCTACCTCTGCCTCCCGAGTGCTGGGATTAAAGGCGTGCGCCACCACGCCCAGCTTGGTTGGGTGATTTCTACCAGCAATGTGGACCTGACTGCCACACCAACCCTAAGTTAACTTTAGTGTACAATGAATTAGCTCTGTTATATTTTATATTCAGGTTAAGTTAGTGTCCTTTACCAGGGATTTTTACCATGTGATCTACAGTCAACCCACATCAGGTTACCTGTTGTCATTGTCAACATTAGATGCGATTTATGTCACCCAGAGTATCAAGGCATGTGGTCTGAGAGTCTGTTATTATTATTATTATTGGTTTTTCAAGGTAGGGTCTCACTTTAGTTCAGGCTGACCTGGAATACACTGTGTATTCTCAGGGTGGCCTCGAACTCACGGTGATCCTCCTACCTCTGCCTCCCGAGTGCTGGGATTAAAGGCTTGTGCCACTATGCCTGGCTCTTGTTATTATTTTTTAAAATGCTATTTATTTATATATTTGTGAGAGGAGACAGAAAGAAGATAGAGTGTGTGTGGGTGCGCCAGAGTCTCTTGCAAACAAATTCCAGATGCATGCACCACTTTATTCTTCTGGCTTTACCTAAGTACTGAGGAATTAAACCCAGGCTGCCAGGCTTTGCAAGCAAGCGGCTTTAATTCAAAACAAAAAGTTGGAAGAGATGACTTGGTAGCTAAAGCCTTCCTGCCCAGGTTCAATTCCCCAGCATCTATGTAAAGCCTGAGCCATCTCCCAGGCCAAGTCTGACTTCTTACCCAGTGATACCTATGCACCTAAAACCGAAGAGGCATGCAGAGGGCCTAGGGAGGCAGACAACTTGACAACATCAAAGAGTAGAGAGGCAAGGGCTAGGCCATACTTGGGAAGGCTTGTTCTAGTCCAAGGGAGTGGAGGGCGTTATTCATCACCCTTTGGGGCCAAGAAATCTGGAACTCCTGAAGCTACGGGCTAATGCATCTTGCATTAGTGATTCGGCACCTAGGACATCCCACTGCTCACAGTGCCAGGAACTTCTTGGCATCTTCTAAATAAAGCAAAATTTGGATTTTCAAGTTACCCAGAGGCTTCTGATCTCTTACTTTGTTGTTTTGAAAGTAAGCAAAGCGCTTATGCAGTATTCCCCCCAGTGACCACAGGGGTCCCTGCAGATGCAGACATCTGTGAATGCTCAAGTTCCCCACATAAGATAGCATAAGATAGCGCCGGGAGTGTAGAGCTCCTGGGATCCTCCTGTGGGCTTTAAATACTCTCTGCATTACTAATGCCATGTAAATGATATGTAAATGAATGTGATGCTGTATTGTTTAGGGGATAATAACCCAAAAAATATTCAGTAGAAGCGCAGTATTTTTCCCCAGAATATTTTCAATCTGCACTGGGTTGAATACAGATGATTTCCTTCCTCAAGGTTGTTTGGTGTGGATGGTAACTAACCTTTTATGTCAGCATGGCAGAAACCCTAGCTTAAGGGGAGCATTGAGCAATGGCTCAGGAGAGGGACTGGTTGAGGACTTTCTCTCTGGGGAGAACAAAGCACACTGTTAGGTGTTGATGCCACTGGTTTGTTTTTTTTTCATATAGTGGTCTTGGAGGGGTCAGAGCCCCTTTGGGGTCCAGATGTAGTCTGGATTCCCTATAAACTGAGGCAATGATTGGATTGGGACATTCACCTTTTTAACTTTTTAAAACAATATTTATTTGCAAGCAGAAAAAGAGAGAGGAGAGAGAGAGAATGGGTGTGCTAGGGCCTCTTTTCACTGCAAACTCCAGATGCATATGCCACTTTGTACAACTGCCTTTATGTAGGTACTGGAAAATCTAATCCACGCTGGTAAACTTTGCAAGCAAGTGCTAAGTACCTTTAACTGCTGAGCCATCCCTACAACCTCCCTTTTTTTTTTTTTTTTTTTTTTTTAGTTTTTCGAGGTACGGTCTCACTCTGGTCCAGGCTGACTTGGAATTCACTATGTAGTCTCAGGGTGGCCTCGAACTCATGTGATCCTCCTACCTCTGCCTCCCGAGTGCTGGGATTAAAGGCATGTGCCACTACGCCCAGCTCCTTTTAACATTTTTAAAAATAAATTTTATTGATTGAAGTGTGTGTGTGTGTGCACGCTCATGCGTGCCAGAGTTTCTTGTTGAGCTCATCTGGCTTTACATAGATGTCGGGGAATTGAACCTGGGCAGGAAGGCTTTAGCCACCGAGTCATCTCTTCCAACTTTCTGTTTTGAATTAGTTTTAGATGCACAGAAATTCCAAACTAGTACAGATGTTTTCTAATTTTAAAATATTTTATTCATTTATTTGAGAGAGAGAGAGAGAGAGAGAATGGGAGCACCGAGGACTCAAGCCACTGCAAACTGCAGATGCATGCACCGCCACCCTGTGCATCTGGCTCACGTGGGTACTGGGAATTAAACCTGGGTCCTTAGGCTTCACAGGCAAGTGCCTTAACTGCTAAGCTATCCTGTCAGCCCATAGTACAAATGATTTTTGTGTATCCCCATAGCATATTATCAAAACCTCAGAACGTAACTTTGTACAATCTTTTTGTTTGTTTGTTTGTTTGTTTTTTTTGAGGTAGGTTCTCACCCTAGCTGAGGCTGACCTGGAATTCACTAGGTAGTCTCAGAGTGGCCTCGAACTCACTGTGATCATCCTACTTCTGCCTCCCAAGTGCTGGGATTAAAGGCGTGTGCCACCGCGCCCCGCTAATTTGTACAATCTTATAAACTCCTCTATAGACTTGGACATCCATGCCTGGTGTCCTCTTCTGGTTCACTTGCTGAACCCTATCTTCAGCGGGTTCATATGAGGAGGTGAGGCCTGGAATTGATTGATTAGGCCTTGAGGGGATCTGGGATCTGTGGGTGACACACGCTCCCCAGCCACTGTATCTGTTGGTGCCCTCACTTTGGACTCCTCAGCCCATGGAACTGTAAGAAAGGGATTTCGGTTGCTGGTGCATTGCTGAGGTATCTCGCTACAGCACCCCACATGGACTAAGGCAGGCACTTTTGCTGGCTTCTGGGCCAGCTCACCAGCCGTCTTGAGAAGCCTCAACACACACAGCCGTGGCTACGGCGCAGCACACCGCCCTGGGCTTTCCTAAGAGCAGCCATCCCGCCCTGGGGAACGAGGGAGAGTTTCCTTTACCCTGCGGGTTGGCCACGACCTCTTCGGAGAGGGCCAGTGACCCGCAGCCCGCAGTTCAAGCTGTCGCTGCAAATGAAGACTAAAGACCCAACTGTTCGTGATAAGTTCGTTTTGTTATGCTGTCATTTTGTCATAGCCGCACAAACCCGGACTAAGGACTCTGGAGGTTGGTAGCCATGGTTGGAGTGGAAAGGCGTTACAAAGGACTATTCTTTTTTTATACTAAAATTAGTTTCCTTCTTTAAGAAATGCATAGTCCAGAGCTAGAGAGATGGCTTAACAGTTGAGACACTTGCCTGCAAAGCTTAAGGACCCAGGTTCCATTCCCCAGGACCCATGTAAGTTAGATGCACAAGGTGGCGCACGCATCTGGAGTTTGTTGGCAGTGGCTGGAGGCCGTGGGGTAGCCATATTCTCTCTCTCTCTCCTTCTTTCCCTCTCTCCTTCTTTCCCTCTCTCCTTCTTTCCCTCTCTCCCTCTTTCTCTCCCTCTCTCTTTTTCTCTCAAATAAATAAAAAAAAATATTTTTTTAAAAAAAGAATCGGGGGCTGGAGAGATGGCTTAGCGGTTCAGCGCTTGCCTGTGAAGCCTAAGGACCCCAGTTCGAGGCTCGATTCCCCAGGATCCACGTTAGCCAGATGCACAAGGGGGCACACACGTCTGGAGTTCGCTTGCAGTGGCTGGAGGCCCTGGCGCGCCCATTTTCTCTCTCTCTCTCTATCTGCCTCTTTCTCTCTCTGTTTGTCGCTTTTAAATAAATAAATAAAAATAAACAAAAAAATATTTTTAAAAAAAGAATTGGGGCTGGAGAGATGGCTTAGTGGTTAAGGTAGTTGCCTGTGAAGCCTAAGGACCCAGGCTCAATTCCCCAGGATCCATGTAAGCCAGACGCACAAGGTGGCACATGCATCTGGAGTTCATTTGCAGTGGCTAGAGGCCCTGGTGCGCCCATTCTCCCTCTCTGTTAAATAAATAAATGTTTTTTTTTTTTAAAAATAAAAATAAAGAAATGCATAATCCAGAGGTGGGATACCTTCCAGCAAGTTGTTGGTCATGGAGGCCCCTGACACCCCCAAACATTACAGGCTACAGCCAAGGCTCTCGGTTGCCCAGAAAAACGAGTTGGTAAAAAACCCTAGTGCTGAAGACTCTACACACTTGGGCTGCAGGACACTGAGAAATCAAGCTGGAGCTGAGCAGGAAGCCTCTTCCCTGTTGACTCGCTGTCAGGATGCTGGAAAGAGCTACTATCCAGCCTGCTGGGAGAGAAAAGTCATCAGTGGTTATAAACAGCAGTAGACCTTACAAGTCCTATAGCTGGCTGGCCAGGCCAAATACATCAACTGGTGCAATGGTAGAAGGTGTCTTATGGGGGAAAATGAATGTGCTCTGATTAGATGTGAGGCCTGCTCTGTAAAAGGGAATTCCTGCCAGGTTATAGCTGGTGAGGTCATAAACCCTAGGGGAGAAACTACTACTATTGTCTGGTTAAGTGGATATATTATTCGTACAAAATACACTCTAAATATTTATGTTTATGCGCATATATTAATGCTACTCTCACCTTTTGTTAGAGAAGCTTCTCTTTTCAGATGGCAGTGACCACTGGGGAGACTTAAAACTCACCAAAGGAGCAGGGTGTGGTGGCGCACGCCTTTAATCCCAGCACTGGGCGCGAGGGGGCAGAGGGCAGAGGTAGGAGGATCGCCATGAGTTCGAGGCCACCCTGAAACTACACAGTGAATTCCAGGTTAGCCTGGGCTAGAGCAAGACCTTACCTTAATAAACAAAAACAAAAACAAAAACAACTCACCACAGTGCTGAGAAGAAGCGACAGTGGAGTGGTCAGCACTAAGGGAGACATCTCTCTCACACCCTCTGAGGCTCAGGGACCACTGGGGAAGAGGTGGCAGTAAGAATAAAAGGGCCAAACGAAGGGGAGGAGTGCTTTGCAATATTGTCTTCCAGACACAAAGTGGCCATGGTATTCAAGGCCTCACAGTGGCTGATGTTACCTACACAAGACCTGCATAATAGGAAAATATGATGACATCAGCCAGGCGTGCTGGCGCACACCTTTAATCCCAGCACTCGGGAGGCAGAGGTAGGACTGCCGTGAGTTCAAGGCCATGCTGAGACTACATAGGAAATTCCATAGAGTGAGACCCTACCTCAGAAAAAAATAATAATAATGACAATAAAATTGAAGAGAGACTAGTTAGAAAGAAGAAGGGATTTAGTGTAGGGGTATTCAGGAGGAGGAAAAGGGAAGGAAGTGGGAGGAAATTTGATTATGGTATATTGTCTATATGCACATAAGTTGTCAATAGATTGTTTTTTTGTTTTATTATTTTATTTATTTATTTGAGAGCTACAGACAGAGAAAGAGGCAGAGAGAGAGAGAGAGAGAGATTGAGAGAGAATGGGCATGCCAGGGCCTCCAGCCACTGCAGACGAACTCCAGACACGTGCGCCCCCTTGTGCATCTGGCTAATGTGGGTCCTGGGGAATCGAGCCTCAAACCGGGGTCCTTAGGCTTCACAGGCAAGGGCTTAACCACTAAGCCATCTCTCCAGCCCCAGGTTTTTTTTTTTTTTTTTTTTTTTGGTTTTTCAAGGTAAGGTTTCGCTCTAACCCAGGCTGACCTGGAATTCACTATGGAGTCTCAGGTTGGCCTCAAACTCATGGTGATCCTCCTACCTCTGCCTCCCGAGTGCTGGGATTAAAGGCGTGTTCCACCATCACCCGGAAATAAAAAGTTTTTTTGAAGAAAGAAATGTACAACATAGGATCTCCATCTCCCATGTAAAAATGTTAGACATGGTGATACCTGTAATCCTAGGGCTGGCAGGTGGAGACAGGAGGAGTCTCAATAATTGATAGAACATGTAGACCCCCCCAAAAAAATCAGAAGGAATATGAAATAAATACATAATAAATAAAACAACAAAATATTTGGAGAGCAGAAATAAAAGAAGCTGTGTAGAGTCACCACAGCATGCCAGGCCTGGACCCAAGACTTCTGCCTTCTCTAAGACCCGGTTTCTTCTCTTACAAAACATAAATTAGGCCGGGCGTCATGGCACACACCTTTAATCCCAGCACTCTAGAGGCAGAGGCCACGCTACGCTGAGACCATAGTGAATTCCAGTCCAACCTGGGCTAGAGCGAGACCCTACCTAAAAAAAAAAAAAAAAAAAAAAACCCAGCCAGGTGTGGTGGTGCACACCTTTAATCCCAGCACTTGGGAGGCAGAGGTAGGAGGATCACACCCCGAGACAAAATAGTGAATTCCAGGTCAGCCTGGCCTAAGAGTGAGACCCTACCTTGAAAATCCAAAAAAATAAAATAAAATAAAAATAAATAAATCCATAAATTATTTTCTTTTGGTATGATGGAATGAGTAAAAAGTTCAGTCATTCTACTATGTAAGAAAGCTGATTTTTCCTTTTAGTTTTTATTTATTTATTTAAGAAAGAGAAAGAAAAACACAGATGGAAAGAGAGAGAGAATGGGCATGTCAGGGCCTTCAGCCACTGCAAACAAACTCCAGAGGCTTGTATGGGTCCTGGGGAATCGAACCTGGGTCTTTTGGCTTTGGCAGGCAAGTGCCTTAACCGCTAAGCCATCTCTCCAGCTCATTTTTCAGATTTAAAAGTCTTTCTTAGCTCATTTCACTGTGATGGACCCGAGTGTTACTATTGTCATCTGATGTTTTGGATGCTTGGTGTGCCCCTCCCATCTGAAAACTCTTGCTCATCCATTGTAGGAAACACTCTCCAGTTATTTCTATGCTGTCTTCTCTGCTTTGAAACTCCTATAATTCATTTGCTGAACCTTATGAATTGATTCTCCAATTTCATTACTATTCTCTCCTTTTCTTTCATGTTTTTATTTATTTGTAATGAGAGACAGAAAGAGTACGTGCACCAGGGGCACCACTTCATCTGGTTTTACGTGGGTATTGGGGAGTTGAACCCTAGGCAGGCAAGCGCCTTTAACCACTGAGCCATCTTCCCTTTGAGTCTCTTAGGAAGGTCTTCATGACAATGTTAGAACCCATATATATATTTTTTCTTTTGGGGGGGGCATAGAGTCTCACTCTGGCCCAGGTTGACCTGGAATTCACTCTGTAGCCCCAGACTGGCCTCAAACTCACAGCGATCCCCTTACCTCTGCCTCCCAAATTCTGGGATTAAAGATGTGTGCCACCATGCCCAGCCTCTTAGTATATTTATAATAACACAAATTAATATATCAACTAGCAAGGGAATCATTAACATGCTGGACAGTATGTCTTGAATTTAACTATATGTGCTAAAGAGGTGTTGTGATATTAAGAATGTGTGTGTGGCAATGTATAAAATTTTGCACCCATAGAACCAGGAAACAGTCAATGTCGATGAAGAATGTGTAACGCATGCGATATCACAACACGGATGGCGAAGCCTTTGTTTCTAGTCTCCCGAGGAATGCTCTTCAACCCAACGCAGATGGGAAGAAAGCGTCTAATGGGGGAAGATGAGAGCAGGGCTGGCTGTTGACTTAGATTAATGGCGTCATAGCATCCTGAAAGAACTTACAGATGTGGTCCCAGGACCATCCAACCCGAGGAGTCAGAGAGAAGGGGGAGATGGCAAGGCGGGGGAGATGGGCAAATGAGTTCCAGATTTCCCAGCACAAACAGGGAAGGTGACTTCAGGGTCTGGGTACGGGCTACGTTTATAGCAGAGCCCCCACAGATGATTAAAGGGGCTTCTTGTGTGTTTATTCAAGAGTGTGGTGACTGGGAGGCATTACCATGAATTCCCCAATTCTGAGCTCATGCCAAATAACCCTGTTTTCATGTCGTAGCCCAGCCTTGGAGGAGCAGGCTAATATCACAGTCAGAAAGGACTCTTGTGACATCTTTGTGGACACGCTGGTGGCTCTGGGGCCTTTCTTATTCCAGTAACTCGTTCCACAAAGCCTCAGTTGTAAAGGCACGAGGGAAAGAAAATATCATAACAGAAATACTAACAGACTTAGTTTTTTAAATATATATTTTTTTGAGTTTTTTAAATTGTTTTTATTTATTTGAGGGAGAGACGGACAAACAGGCTGATAGAGGAAAGACTGGGCATGCCAGGGTCAGGGCCTTCAGCCACTGCAGATGAACTCCAGACATACATGCCCCCTTGTGCATCTGGCTTATGAGGGTCCTGGGGAATTGAACCTGGGCCCTTTGGCTTTGCAGGCAAGTGCCTTAACCGCTAAGCCATCTCTCCAGACCCTAAATTTTTATTTATTTATTATTTGTATATGTGTGTATGGGCACATATGTGGAGGTAGGAGGAGCTGTCTATGCTCCACTTTCTCTGAGACAGTCTCTTGCCTCTGTATACCACTCTGCCCCATGAATGTCTTTACATGGATTTGGGGGGATTGAACCCCGGGCTGGCAGGCTTTGCAAGCAAGCACCTTTAACCACTGGGAAATCATCCCAGCTCCCTATTTACATTTTCTTTCCCTGCTGTGGACCAGCCTTATCTGTTCTAGAATTTCATGTAAATACAATCACATCACAAGCCTTTGTCAGAGTTCTTTCACGCAGCATATTTTGATTTTCATTAACATTATTGTGTCAACAAGCCAGCTCATGCTTTCTAAAAAGATTTATTTGCATGTGTGTGTAGGGGGGCTGGTGAGGGGTGTACCAGGACCTCCTGCCAATGCAAACAAAAGTCAGATACTTGCACCACTCTTTTGTGTCCAGTTTATGTGGGTGGGTTGGGGATTGAACCCTGGGCAGGAGGCTTTGCAAGCAAATGCCTTTAACTGCTGAGTCATCTCCCCAGTCCCAAGCCATCATTTTTCTGTCTTGGGTAGATCGGTATTGATTAAGACACTAGCGTGTGTAGTCAGTCCCATTTTGATGGTCACCAAGGAATGGCCCTGTTTTGGTGACATTATGAACAAAATTGCTGTACGCACTCTTGCACTAGACTTTTGAGTTTCTTGTTTGTTTTCCGAGATAAAGTCTCACTCTAGCCCAGGCTGACCTGGAATTCACTATGTCGTCTCAGAGTGGCCTTGAACTCATGGCAATCCTCTTACCTCTGCCTCCAAAGTGCTGGGATTAAAGGCATGAGCCACCATGCCTGGCTAGACTTTTTTTTTTTTAATTTTTTTTTTTTTTGTTGTTGTACACCACCCTGGCTAGACTTTTATACATATATAAGACTTTTTTCGGCACATATGCTTTCAATTCTAGGTGAAATACTTTAAAAATAGAGTTGCTGACTACAGGGTAAGTTATATTCAGTTAATAAAGAGACAGTCAGGGCTGGAGAGATAGCTTAGTGGTTAAGGTGTTTGCCTACAAAGCCAAAGGATCCCAGTTCGATTCTCCAGGACCCACGTAAGCCAGATGCACAAGGGGGCGCATGCATCTGGAGTTTGTTTGCAGTGGCTGGAGGCCCTGGCATGCCCATTCTCTCTCTCTCTCTCCCCTTTTCCTCTCAAATAAATAAATAAAATATATATTAAAAAAAGAAAAAGAAACATCCAGACCTTTGCCCAAAGTGATTGAGATAAATTTATTTTAAACTTTTTAATTTTTTCTTTAGTTGTATAAGGTGGGGTCCCTTAATAGTCACCACCTGCCAGCCAATGTTAACTATGTCTTGGTAAGTTATAGTGCCTTTGCCATGGACAGAAGTCACTGTCCTCTGGGGTATCAAGTGTGTGTGCCATCCTTTTCCTTAAGAGAGGGAGAGCGGGCTGGAGAGATGGCTTAGCGGTTAAGCGCTTGCTTGTGAAGCCTAAGGACCCTGGTTTGAGGCTCGATTCCCCAAGACCCATGTTAGCCAGATGCACAAGGGGGCGCACGTGTCTGGAGTTCGTTTGCAGTGACTGGAAGCCCTGGCGCGCCCATTCTCTCTCTCTCTCTCTATCTGCCTCTTTCTCTCTCTGTCACTCTCAAATAAATAAATAAAAATGAACAAAAAAAATTAAAAAAAAAGAGAGTGGGAGAGCTTCTGATCCCCAAGTTCACTGTTCAGGGGACACAGGGTCTCCTAGGATCACTTTCTCACAGCCTTGCTTGCTGTGTCTTATCTTTATCATCTGGTCAGAGTTGCCTTTAGAGCCATCTTTATTCTTTTTGTGTGTGTATGTGCATACTGCATGTTCATGTATGTGGGGTGCGTACATGTGCACATCTGTGTGCACATCTGAGGATCAGTGCTCAACATCGGGTGTCTTACTCCATGGCTCTTGGCCTCATTCACTGAGACAAGGTCTCTCCCTGAACCTAGAGCTCACACTCAGCGTGACGAGCTAGCCAGTGAGCCCCGAGGGTTCCCTGTCTGTCTCCCCGGTGCTGGGTTACAGCCACACCCTACCACGCATGCATGGCGTTGACGTGGGCTCTGAGGACTCAGACTCAGGTCCTTACAACGTACACAGCAAGCATTTCGCCCACGGAACCATCTCCCCAGTCCGTCCAGGAGCCATTTTTCGCTCTAAGACCTCAAAGGATTTGAGGAACCTTTCTGGTTATCAGAGGGCAGACATGAGCCCTGTGCACCATCGTGTTCCCTTGAACACTTGCAAGCCAGGAACGTGTTTATTTTTCCTTGTTAAGTCTTTAAGAAAGTAAGACACCGGTCTGGACCTTCAGTGTGCATGTCTGTCATTTTCCTGCTCATACACAGCAGAAGGTAGTTTCAGGCCATCGATTCGCAGGAAGTCTGTTTTTCACAGCGAGGCTCTTAATGAGCTATGAGAGAGCTGCCTGGGCATGTTCCTTCCGAGTGAAAGGGTCTGGGTGGCTCTAGACACTTCACCTCTGGGGGGGAGACCACACAGGAAGTTTTGGCTTTCTGGGGTGGGTAATAGCCACCAAGGGATTTGCCTAGCTTACCTGCTACTTGCTGTGACTGGTTTTGTTGTAGGCAAAAAACACCCTTATGGATACAGATTAGTTCAAACTAGGCTCAGAAAATTCTCAAAATAACTGCGGGTTATTTTTGTTTTCTCTCTCACATAAGATGTCAGAGGCTAATAGCCCAGGCTGCTGTGAGGCTCCATGAAGGTGTTCTGTATTAGTCAGCTTTCTGTTACTGTAACAAAATGCTTGAGATAACTTAGAGGAAAGATTTACTTTTTTTTTTTTTTTTTTTTTTTGGTTTTTCGAGGTAGGGTCTCATTCTAGCCCAGGCTGACCTGGAATTCACTATGGAGTCTCAGGGTGGCCTCGAACTCATGGCAATCCTCCTACCTCTGCTTCCAAGTGCTGGGATTTAAGGCATGCGCCACCATGCCTGGCAAAAGATCTGCTTTTTAAATATTTTATTTATTTATTTATTTGAGAGGGAGAGAGAGGGAGAGAATGGGCATGCCAAGACCTCTAGCCATTACAAACCAACTCCAGATGCATGTACCCCCTTGTGCATCTGGCTTATGTGGGTCATGGAGAATTGAACTAGGATCCTTTGGCTTTGCAGGTAAACGCCTTAACCACTAAGCCATCTCTCCAGACCCCAAGATTTACTTTTTAAATATTTTATTTATTTATTTGCAAACAGAGATTTTATGTGTGCGTGTGTGTGTGTGTATGTATGTGTAGAGAGAGAGAGAATAGGTGCACCAAGGCCTCCAGCCACTGCGAACAAACTCCAGACACATACGCCACTTTGTTCACCTGGCTTTACATGGGTCCTGGGGAATCAAACCCGAGTTGTTATGCTTTGGATGCACATGCTTTACTGCTGAGCCACCTCTCCATCCCCCGGCAAAGATTTGTTTTTGACTTATCGTTCTGGAAATTTCAATCCATGGTTACCCTGTTCTTCTGGGTCCTGTGGTGAGGCAACCCATGATGGTGGGGAGCATGAGAAAAGAAACTGTTCACGCCACAGAGGCCAAGAAGAAAAGAAAGAGACAGAAGAGGGCCAGGGTCCTAATATCCTCTTCCAGAGTACACTCCAGTGACCTGACTCTCCCACTAAGCCCCTCCTCTTAAAGGTTCCACCACTTCCTAACCATTCCATGAGTTAGTGGTGAATTTAACCCATGAGCCTTTGGGAGACACATCTCTGCCAAAGCTTCTTAGGACAGAACTCAGCTGCTTACTGTCTTTGTAAAGTGTGTATGGGGGGGCACATTTTGAGGCCAGAGGTCAACATCAGGTGTCCTCCTCAGTTATTCTGGTTTTCTTTCTTTTTTTTTTTTTTAAAAAATATTTTTCTTTTATTTATTTGAGAGAGAGAGAGAGAGAGAGAGAGAATGGACATGCCAGGGACTTTAGTCACTGCAAACAAACTCCAGATGCATGTACCACCTTGTGCATCTGGCTTATGTGGTTCCTGAGGAGTTGAAGATTGGTTCTTTGGCTTTGCAGGCAAGCTCCTTAGCTGCTAAGCCATGTTTCCAGCCCTCTTTTTCTTTTTTAAAAAGGTTATTTATTTATTTATCTGTAAGAAGGGAGAGAAGGAGGGGGAGAGAGAGAGAGAATGGGCATGGCAGGGCCTCTAGCCACTGCAAACAAACTCCTGATGCAGGCATCACTGTTTGTTCATCAGGCTTTACATGGGTACCAAGGAACGAAATTCAGGCCATCACACTTTGTAAGCAAGCATCTCCAGCCAGCCATCCATCTTTCTTTCTTTCTTTCTTTCTTTCTTTCTTTCGTTCTTTCTTTCTTTCTTTCTTTCTTTATTTATTTATTTATTTATTTTGAGACAGAGTGTCTCAATGAACCTAGAACTTACCAATTCTGCTACACTAGCTAGATAATAAGCCCTAGGGATCCACCTGTCTCTCCATCTCTCCAGCACTGGATTAGAGGTACATGTTATTAACCTGGCATTTTTGTTTTGTTTTGTTTTTTGGTTTTTCGAGGTAGGGTCTCACTCTAGCCCAGGCTGACCTGGAATTCACTATGTAGTCTCAGGGTGGCCTCGAACTCCCGGAGGTCCTCCTATCTCTGCCTCCCAAGTGCTGGGATTAAAGGTGTGCGCCACCAGGCCTGGTTTACCCCTGGCATTTTTCCATGGGCTCTGGGATCTGAACTCTCGTCCTTGTGCTTATGTAATATTTTACTTTACCCATTGAGCCATCTCCCCAGCCCTGTAAAGATTTATTGTATCCCAAGCAAAATGTTAAACACAGGATAAGGCTCAGGAGGGATGTGCGTCTTTTTCCCACACGCAGTCATCCCCGCCTCCTTCTTGGCTCGTCATGTCCCTTCGTCCCCTTCGGTGGTTGATCTTGTCACCTTGGTGTGATTTGGAACCACAATGAAAACAAACCTCTGGGCATGTCTGTGAAGGATTTTCTGAGGAATTGAAGTGGGAAGACCCGTTCCGTGGACTACATGAAAAGGAGAAAGTGGGGCTGGAGAGATGACTTAGCCAATGACCCAGTTTGGACTCCCCATCCCCACATACAGCCAGATGCACAAAGTGGTGCATACGTCTGGGGTTTGCAGTGGCTAGAGGCCCTGGAGTGCCCATTTTCTCCCTCTCTGACTCTCTCTCTCTCTCTCTCTCTCTCTCTCTCTAGCTCGCTCTCCCTCTCTGCTTGCAAATAAATAAATAAAAAGGAGAAAGTGAGCTGAGCACCAGCGCTCACCACTGTCTACTTCCGGACTGCGGACGCCATGTGACTGGCTGCTCGCACTGCGCTGTGTCTTCCCCTTGATGAGGGACTGTCGCCTCAAGCTGTGAGCCAAAATGGAGCCTTCCTCGCTTAAGGTGCTTCTCTCACGTGTCTTAGCACAGCAATGAGTGAAGTAGCATCCAACCTCATTGAGCTAAGCTTGATCACATCACTGTATCAATTACTAGGGAGACTAAGAAACAAAAGCTGAAAATTTGGTTTCTTTCTACTAAACCAAAAAGGAAGTGAATATGGGGGTTCACTGTCTATTACAGAGGCATGGGACACACAAATAAACCTTTTTAAATTTTATTTTTATTTGTTTATTTGAGAGCAACAGACAGAGGGAGAAAAAGGCAGAGAAAGACAGAGAGAGAAAGAATGGGTGCACCAGGGTCTCCAGGCACTGCAAATGAACTTCAGATGCATGCGCCACCTTGTGCATCTGGCTTACGTGGGTCCTGGGGAATTGAGCCTCAGACGGGGGTCCTTAGGCTTCACAGGCAAGCGCTTAACTGCTAAGCCATCTCTCCAGCCCAACCTTTCTATTTTTATTTATCTATTTAGGTTTTTTTGTTGTTGTTGTTTTGTTTTTTTTTTTTTGAGATAGGGTTTCACTCTAGCCCAGGCTGACCTGGATTTTACTATGTAGTCTCAGGGTGGCCTCTATCTCACAGAGATCTTCCTACCTCTGCCTCCCGAGTGCTGGGTTTAAAGGCATGCGCCACCACGCCCAGCTTTCCTTTTACTTTTTAATTTTTTGGTTTATTTTTAAAATTTTTTGTTTATTTTTATTTATTTATTTGAGACAGACAGAGAGAGAAAGAGGCAGAGAGAGAGAGAGAATGGGCACACCAGGGCCTCCAGCCACTGCAAACAAACTCTAGATGCATGCGCCACCTTATGCATCTGGCTTATGTGGGTCCTGATGTGCCTTGAACTGGGGTCCTTAGGCTTCACAGGCAATTGCTTAACCGCTAAGCCATCTCTCCAGCCCCTCTTCTTACTTTTTTAACTGTCACTACTACAAAGTTTAAAATTATACACATCCCTCACATTATATTTCTATTTTATTGTACATTACTAAAAATTCTGATGACTTTAAATTAGAGAACGATGTGGACCTTGCCACACTGAGCCTCAAAGAAAACAGAAAAAAAAAAGTTTTCACTTTGTGTGGGCAGGAAGATAGCTGGATTAATGTTACCTAATAGTAATTTTCACCTATAACTCCTACTATCCTAAGACCAAGTGTAGTTCAGCATCTTGTTAAATACTTCATGTTGTCTTAGATGTAGTCAAAGCTATAAGGACGGGCTGGAGAGATGGCTTAACGTTTAAGGCACTTGTCTGCACAGGCTAAGGACCCAGGTTCAATTTCCCAGGACCCATGTAAACCAGATGCACAAGGTAGCACATGCATCTGGAGTTCATTTGCAGTGACTAGAGGCCCTGGAACACCCATTTTCTCTCTCTCTCTGTCAAATAAATAAATAAATAAACAAATAAATAGGAAATATTTTAAAAGCTATAAGGCCAAACAATTTTTTACTTTCTTTTTAATTTTTTTATTTTTATTTTTTTATTAACAACTTCTATGATTATAAACAATATCCCATGGTAATGCCCTCCCTCCCCCCACTTTCCCCTTTGAAACTGCATTCTCCATCATATCCCCTCCTCCTCTCAATCAGTTTCTCTTTTATTTTGATGTCATCCTCTTTTCCTCCTATTATGATGGTCTTGTGTAGGTAGTGTCAAGCACTGTGAGGTCATGGATATCCAGGCCATTTTGTGTCTGGGGGGAGCATGTTGTAAGGAGTCCTACCCTTCCTTTGGCTTTTACATTCTTTCTGCCACCTCTTCCACAATGGATCCTGAGCCTTGGAAGGTGTGATAGAGATATTGCAGTGCTGAGCACTCCTGTCACTTCTTTCCTAGCATCATGATGCCTTCTGAGTCATCCCAAGGTCACTGCCATCTGAAAGAGAAGGTTCTCAACCAAAAGTGAGAGTAGCATTAATATATAGGTATGAACATTAAGAGAAGTGCTTACTGGGCAGTTTGATGAACGTAGTACATACATTAGCCAGATAGCAGCAGACATTACAACCCTGGGGCTCATGACTAACCCCTTTGTAGGTTTTCAGTACCAGGGATGTATTCCCTCCCAGTCCAACTAGAGGGCAGTTGGTTTCCACCATGACAGATGTGCCACTATTGCACCCGTTGGCTCATTTGAAGGCCAAACATTTTTATATAGTAATCACAATAATAATAATAATAATAATGACTCTTATCTGGGTGTGGTGGTTAATGATTTAGTCCAGAAACACCTTTAATCTCAGAACTCAGGAGGCAGAGGACAGGAGGATGGCTGTGAGTTCAAGGCCCACCTGGGCTAGAGTGAGAGACCCTACCTTGAAAACACAAAACAAAATAGTCCCAAAATAATAATAACTCTTACTATTATTGATTTTATTGTATTTATTTTTAAATTTTTTATTTGTAAGCCGGGCATGGTGGCTCATGCCTTTAATCCCTACACTCGGGAGGCAGAGGTAGGAGGATCACCATGAATTCAAGGCCACCCTGAGACTACATAGTGAATTCCAGATCAGCCTGGACTAGAGTGAAATTCTGCCTTGAAAAACAAAAAAAATAAAAAAATAAAAAAATTTATTTGTGTATCTGTGTGCTGTGTACCCACATGCTAGGGTCACTTGCTGCTACAAACAAACAACAGACACATGAGCCACTTTCCACAGATGCTGAGTATTCAAACTTGGGCCAACAAGCTTTGCAAGTAAGTGCCTTTAACTGCTGAGCCATCCCTGCAGCCCTATTAATTTCATTTTAAAGGTAATACCTCATTTTGTTGTTGTTGCTTGGGATTCAGTAGCAATTTCTCCTCCTCCTTTTCCTCCTTCTCCTCGTCCTTCTCTTTTGTGACAGGATCCCACTATTCATCATATAGCTGGTCTGAAACTCGCTATGTAGACCAGGCAGCGATCCTCCTGCCTTTGGCCGTACTTTGGCTAGTGCTGGGCTTAAAGATGTGTGCCACCATGTCTGGCTTTGTGTCTTGTGTTATTTTTTGAGTCAGAATCTTATGTAGTTCTGGGTGGCCTTGAGAGCTTTCTATAGCTGAGGATGAACTTGAACAGCTGATCTTCCTGCCTCCGTAGCCCTAGTGCTTGGATTACAGGTGTATATGACCCCCACCCAGCTTCAATACTTTCCTAAATGCTTTGCAAAGATTTGTGTTTTGACCCAAACGTTCTCAATTTAGAGCCACTAGAATTTCCTAGTATGCAACTTGACTGTTCTTCGTCTGTCCATGCTTAAGTAGCTATCACATTTTCTCTTCCTCCTGGAGAACTAGTAGGAGGCGTGAGCTCCCGGTGAATGTCAGCCATCTGCTAACGATCCTGTTGATATTTGGGTTTCAAGGTTCAAAAGAGAAGCGAAGGAGATGAATCCGTACATGCGGAGTGGGCCGGCGGGGTGAGACACTGAAGCTCCAGAACTTCCATGGCCAGTGGCTGGCAAGAGAGACAACATGGGGGTGTGGTGGGAGTCTCCTCCTGGGAAATGGCCCAAAGAAGAAATTTCAGAACCTCTGAACTTGCTTTAATGACACTTCCTTAGCCCTTTGCCAGTCAGAGTATGAATATGCTTTGCCATGGATTCAAATGGGTTAATCTTTTTCCAGAAGGCTTGTGAGACAGTCTTTGAACAACTGCTTCTTGGGCACATTTGGCCAGGGCAAGAGAATGAAGGCCATTAAGATTTGTCTTTTTAATTGTGTTTTTAACTTTGTATCGGCAACCTTTGTATATATAGACTATATATCATGATTATAACCTCTCTCCTATCACCTTCCCTGTTCCCTTCCCAAATCCTACTCCACTGAGTCCTTTTTTCTTTCCATCTAGTCTCATATTTCGGTGTTGTTTTTCATCTTTTTTTTTTGAGTAAAGTTCAGTCTTTTTCATTTTGTAGTTGCTACTCAGTATTAAGCTGAGGCGACTTTGTCTCCTAGATCAAACTAGTGAAATACTCACAGTAATGCTCTTCTGGGTTAGGAAACTCCCACGGCCTATAAAAGCCTATTGAAGGTTTGTCAAATCAAAGGTTCTAGAACATAAAGAGTCTCAGAGAGCCAGGCGTGATGGCACGTACCTTTAATCCCAGCACTCGGGAGGCAGAGGTAGGAGGATTGCTGTGAGTTCAAGGCCATCCTGAGACTACATAGTGAATTCCAGGTCAGCCTGGACTAGAGTGAAACTGTACCTCGAGAAACCAAAAAAAAAAAAAAAAAAAGATATTTATCTGAAATTAAAAAAAAAATTATTAGCAACAAAGTACTTTTAAAAAAATTTTTTTGTTTGTTTTTATTTATTTGAAAGTGACAGACAGAGAGAGAAAGAGGCAGAGAGAGAGAGAGAGAGAATGGGCGTGCCAGGGCTTCCAGCCACTGCAAACGAACTCCAGACACGTGCACCCCCTTGTGCATCTGGCTAACGTGGGTCCTGGAGAAACGAGCCTCGAACCGGGATCCTTAGGCTTCACAGGCAAACGCTTAACCACTAAGCCATCTCTCCAGCCCTGAAATTCAAAAAAAATTTTTTAAAAAAGCACTGGAATCTCCATGTCACAAATCTCTTCACCAATTTTTTTTTTTTTTTTTTTTGGTTTTGTTTTTTTCAGGTAGGGTCTCACTCTAGCTCATGCTGACCTGGGATTCACTATGTAGTCTCAGGGTGGCCTTGAGCTCATGGAGATCCTCCTACCTGTGCCTCCCAAGTGCTGGGATTAAACACATGCACCACCACACCCCACTCTTCACCAATTTTTTGTTTTTTTGTTTTTTTTGTTTTTTGAGGTAGTGTTTCTCTCTAGCCCAGGCTGACTTGAAATTCACTATGTAGTCTTAGGGTGGCCTCGAACTCACAGCAATCTTCTTACCTCTGCCTCCTGAGTGCTGGGAATAAAGGGGTGTGCCACTACACCCCCCCGACTCTTCACCAATTTCTGTGGTAGTCACACTTTCCCCTACGTCTTCCAATAGTTGCTCATAAACATGTCAAGGGCCTGGTAGATCTTGGCTATTTCTCACGGTCACATAAATTTACTTTCTAAACTCAACCTGAGGTGAGTCAGGGCTCCACGGAGGCGTTGGGTGTTTCTTACTGGTGAGGGTCGTCTGCCATGTTTGAAGTCTACATGAATTTTGTGAAACAAACGTTGAGACTTGTATTAGTGGCTTTTCTCATTTCTGTGACCCAAAACCTGACAAAAGCAACTTACATAAGGAAGAATTTATTTTGGCTTACAGTTGAAAGTTATAGCCATCATGGCAGAGACGTCACTGTGGCAGGAGCATCAATCAGCTGATCACATTGCATCACAGTCAGAAAGTAGAGAGAGAGATACACATTGGTATTCAACTAGCTTTCTCTTCTTTGTTTAATCTGGGACCTCAGCCCATGGAATGTTCCTATCCACATTCAGGGTGGGTCTTCCCACCCCAAGTTAGCCTAATCTATTAAATCTCTCACAGTTCTGGAGAGATGGCTTAGCAGATAAGGAGCTTGCCTACAAAGCCTAAGGACCCATGTTCCACTCTCCAGATCCAACGTAAGCCAGATGCACAAAGGTGAGGCAAGTGCAAGGTCGCACATGCCCACTAGGTGGTGCAAGCATCTGGAGTTCGATTGTAGTGGCTGAGCCCCTGGCACGCCAATTCTCTTTCCCTCTGTCTCTCTCTCTCTGTCTTTAAAAAAAAAAAAAAAAAATCTCTCACAGACATTCCCAGAGGTTTATTTCCATGATGATTCTAAATTCTGTCACATTGACTACCAGAAATTAGCATCACAAGGCTGTTGTTTCTAGAAAACGCTCGTTGGTAGTTACTTGCGCAAAGAGAAAGAGGCTTACTCAGGTTTACAATCAATCTCCTAATACAGTCTAAATCAGGGGCAGCATCTTGCTATGGTTCACATTGAACTTTACTCCTTAGGTATTAAGAGTAGACAGGTGGGACCTTGGAGAGGAGATTGAGGCTTTGCCCTCATAACTAGATTAATCCATTCATGGATTAGTGGATTCGGGATTTGTGGGAGTTGCTTTGTTATACAAGCAAGCTCTGTCTTGCTTGCTTGCTGTGTCTCACCATGTGATGCTCCCTGCCTCTTCCTGACCCAGCAGGAAGGCTCTCACCACAGGCCAAGCAGATGCTGCTTCGTGTGTCTAGCCTTGAGCTAAACAGACCTCTTTTCTTTATAAATTACCTAGTTTTCATGTCCCACAAGGTTGCCAAAACAATGCATGCCATTGCCTAAGCCCTCGGTCATGCTTCAGAACTAGACAAGCTGTGGTGGCAGTACATTGAGAAAACAGGCTGGCTCTGACACGGAAGCCATCTCCCTGCTGGCTGGCTGCCACGGTGCTGGAAAGTGCTATGCTGGACGCTGGGGGAAGGGGGGAGGTATCAACAGTTTTAACAAGCAGTGGATCCTGCAAACTTCAAACTCAGCCAGCCAGGGAAGATGTACCCATGGGCGCGGCACATAAGTTATAGGGATAATCAACTGCTCTCCGACTGGATATGAGGCCCACTCAAGGCATTCATTTCTGGTACTGAGAAATGAGTCAATAGCCCATGACTTGGAAGGTCATAGACCCTAGTGGAAAGCACCACTGTTCTTTGGCAAAATGTAGACCTCATACCCATCATAAAACCCTATAAATGTATATGTTTATGCCTGTTGGTTAATGCTGTTCTCACATTTGGTTAGAGAAGCTTCTTTTTACAGATGGTCCAAATACCAGGGACCCCCAAGACTTCTCAAGATGGCAGGAAGATGGGGGTGGAGAGATGGCTTACAGGTTAAAGCACTTGCCTGAAAAGTCTAACAACCTGAGCTCAATTCCCCAGTACCCACATAAAGCCAGATGTACAAAGTGGTGCATGCGTGCATTAGCAGGCCATTTATACTGGCTGGAAACAGTGTATTGTTGGGGGCGGGCTTATGGGTGTTATAGCCAGCGTTTGGCACACTCTCCTGTTGCTGTGGTCCACCTTATGTTGGCCAGGGGGTGATGTCCACCCTCTGCTCATGCCATCGTTTTCCCCTGCCATTGTGGAGCTTCCCCTCAAGCCTGTAAGCCAAAATAAACCTCTTTTTCCCACAAGTTGCTCTTGGTTAGGTGATTTCTACCAGCAATGTGAACCAGACTGCAACACTTTCTCTAAAAAATTTTTTTAAAAATAAAAGTAAAACAAATTATTGCTGAGCATGGTTGCACACTCCTTTAACTGAGACCTTACCTTGAACAAATAAATGACCTAATCTGTGATACTCAGGTGTAGCAACAAAACAGATGGGGATGGTGTTGTAGATGGCTTCACGTTGCTGGGAGGAACCTCCAAACCAGACACAGTTTATGGGGGGAAGGGATTTATTTCAAGCTTACAGATCTGCGGGAGGTTCCACAATGGTGGAGGAGGCTGGCTTCCTTTCACAGGTCCAAGCAGAGAGAGAAAAACCCACCAACCAGCACCACAAGCACAACTTGGCAGCAAGGAGCAGGTAACCAGGTAGAGCGCAAACCTTTCTCCATACCTTTAGACTGAAATGCAGCTCTGTCCCCACGGACAGGTCTACCTGTAGCAGGAGTCTGTCTGCTTAGTGTCTGAAGCTGTAAACTCAGGCTTTTTTTTAAAACACTTAAAAAAATATTTTATATTTATTTATTTGACAGAGAAAGAAGGAGAGAGAGAGAGAGAGAGAGAAAAGGGGGTGTCAAGGCTTGTGCATCTGGCTAACGTGGGTCCTGGGAAATCGAACCTGGGTCCTTTGGCTTTGCAGGCAAATGCCTTAACTGCTAAGCCATCCCTCCAGCCCTAAATTCAGTTTTAATAAATCACCCGAGTCTTTGAGAGATATACATTCAAACTGTCACAGATGGTATCCTAAAAGACCGTTGGTGTCTTTATCAACTGATGGAAGAATTAAGTCCTCCCAATGGGAGTTTTCCCAGTAAAGCATCACAGAACTGGCCAGCCCACTGGCCACACTGGTGGTCATCTTTGTAGAATCATAGTATTGTCAAGGTACCCAGAGATGATCATTTTCTAAGATTCTGACTCTTATTACTCATTCACAAGACATAAGTGTATAAGTAGAATGTTAATTAATTATATCAATTGATTAATCAAAATGGAATACAATAAGGTGATGGAAATATCAATAGAGAACATAGTCACATTTGGTAATAGCCACTTTCATTTCCTGAAGGCAAATCCATGTGGAAAGCCAATCAACATGGTAAGCCTTCCTGCAGAGCACAGAATTTGGATGAGTTCCTAAAGCTACTGATCAGTTCAGAGGACACCTACATTTCCAGCAAGGTTAACCCATCACCTTCCTTGACAGAGACCACTCCCTCCCACCCCACCTGTGAGGTTGCCTCATGAGCAGAGTAGCTCATGAATGATCTTTTGTTTCTTTCTTCCTCCCTTCTTCTCCTTCTTCTCCTCCTTCTTCTTCTTCTTCTTATTATTATTATTGACATGATCTCTCTTTGTAGCCCACACTAGCCTTGAACTCATGATCCTCTGGGCCTTAGTGTCCCAAGTTCTGAGATTGCAGATGTTCACCACCATGCTTAGCTCCAAATTTTTCCCTTAAAATGGAAGGAAAAAGTGTTGGGGATGTAGCTCCGTTGGTGGACTGTGTGTGTAGCATACGTGAAGCCCTGAGTTTGATCCCCAGCATCACATAAACCTGGCATGGGGGTACCTGCATGTAATCCTAGCACCTGGGAGGTGGAGGCGGGAGGATCAAGAGTTCAAGGTCATTCTTAACTATATCAAGTTTGAGGCCAGCCTTTACTTGAGACCCTGTCTCCAAGAAAGGAAAGTGAAAACAGAAGATGAAAATATCAGCAAGCACTATAATAAGCAAGGGTAAGATGTGTTTCATGAGATCTCTGGTTTGTTTTTTGTTTGTTTGTTTGTTTTTTGGTTTTTCGAGGTAGGGTCTCACTCTAGCCCAGGCTGACAGAATTCACTCTGTATTCTCAGGGTGGCCTTGAACTCAGGGCGATCCTCCTACCCCTGCCTCCCGAGTGCTGGGATTAAAGGCGTGTGCCACCATACCCGGCTGATCTGTGTTTTAATTTAGAGATATGATACAGATGTATAACTAAATACATGATAAATACATTGATAGATAATGAAAATGAAGAAAATAGGTAAATGATAGATGGATGGGTGGTTATATCAGATAGATAGATAGATAGATAGATAGATAGATAGATAGATAGATAGATACATACATACATACATACATACATACATACATACATCCTAAAAGGACTGGGGAGCTGGGTAGGTAAAACATTTGCCATAGAAGCCTGAATACCTGAATTTAGAACCCTAGACCCCATGTACAAACCAGAAACCATGGTGGGATTCTTCAATCCCTACCTCAAACAAGGTGGAATGTAAGGACCAACCCCCAAAAGTTGTCCTCTAACCTCCACACACATGCCATAGAATTTGTACACAAACACACATAATACACACCAAGAAAAAAAAAGTTAAAAATGTTTAGGTGCTAGGAATGCTCAATGGTTAAAGGCACTTGTTTGCCAAGCCTGATGTCCAGGGTTCAATTCCCCAGCACCCACATAAAGACAGATGCAAAAGTGACATATGTGTTTGACATTCATTTGTAGTTACAAGAGACCCTGGTTGTTTGCCTGCCTCTGTACACACAGCGCATATTAATAAATGACTTTTTTCAGATTTTTTTGAAATTAGTTTTATTATTATTATTATTTTGTTTTGTTTTGAGAGAGAGAGAGAGAATGAGCACACCAGGACTTTCAGCCCGCTATGAAGGAATTCCAGATGTGTGCGCTCTCTTGCATGCATGTGTGATATTGTGTACTTCTGTCACGGTGAGTCTGGGTATGTGGGACCTGGTGATTTGAACATGAGTCCTTAGACTTTGTAGGCAAGTGCTTTAACCACTAAGCCATCTCTCCAGCCCAGACAACTTTTTTTTTTTTTTTTTTTTTTTTTTTTTTTTTGGTTTTTCAAGGTAGGTCTTGCTCCAGCCCAGGCTGACCTGGAATTCACTAGTCTCATGCTGGCCTTGAATTCACAGTGATCCTCCTACCTTTGCTCCCCAAGTGTTGGAATTAAAGGCATGTGCCACCACACCTGGCTAAATCACATTTTTTTGAAGAGAAAAAAAATTGAAAAAAATGCAAATATTGGTTCCTATGTGGTGGGGGAAATGTGTTCCTTAGAGTGTATATAAGTCAGTATTCTCTAGAGGAACAGAACTGATAGAATGAACATGTATTATAAAAGGGATTTATTTACATATGATAAAACAGATGGATCAGATTACCTTAGGGTAAGTATATGGAGTGGGCAGTCCAATACTGACTGTCCGCAGGCTGCAGCGCCTGAACACCAAGTAGCTGCTCTGCCCACAAGTCTGGATGCCTCAGCAATCACCGTCCTGGAGGAGTCTGGAGAGCTGCTGTTCTTCAGCCTCCATTGGAAGGCCAAGGAAGCTGGGTTCTAATGTCCACAAAACATGGTAAATACATGCACCACTGAGTAGCACAGACAGCCAGGAAAAAAGCACTGTGTTCTTCCAAAACTTCTTTATATATAGTTTATTATTTATTCATTCATTTTTTATGTGCATGTATCTATAGTGTGTATGGTGTGTGTGTGTGTATGGATGCACATGCCAGGCCAGGGTGCACACGTGATTGCTAGTCCTACCTGATGAAGCATGGCCTCTGAGCTACCCTGCCCCCATGACAGATGATGCTGGAATCTTTGCACAGGTAGAGGAGGCGAGGCCTCCACTCCCCTCCTATTCAGTTTTCATCTTCCTCTTTCAATTGCCTATTTTCTGTATTTTACCCACCCACATTCTTGAAATAACCTTGTGGTTTTGTGGTCATATTCTTTTAATTCTCTAGGACAGTGTCTATCAGGCAAATTAGCACCTAAATGTAGAGGGCATGAATGAAGAAAACTATAGAATGCTGCAGCTAGAAGAAATCTTAGAAATGTTCTTTTTCAACTCCATTTCCAGACGAGGAAACTGAGTTCCGAAAAGGCTAGGACTTGTTCAAGGTCAAAGTCATTCCATAACAGATCTGATGCTATATCTTTTTAAAAAATATTTTGTTTATATTTATTTATTTACTTGAGAATGACAAACAGACAGAGAAAGAGGCAGAGAGAGAGAGAGAGAGAATGGGTGCGCCAGGGCCTCCAGCCACTACAAACAAACTCCAGATGCATGTGCCCTCTTGTGTATCTGGCTAACGTGGGTCCTGGGGAATCGAGCTTCTAACCGGGGTCCTTAGGCTTCACAGGCAAGCGCTTAACTGCTAAGCCATCTCTCCAGCCCTGATGCTGTATCTTGAGTCTTCAGAAACCCTGTGCAGTCATCTGTCATGCAGCCATGAAGTCTAGCTTATATATATATATATATATATATATATATATATATATATATATATATATATATATATGTATGTATATGTATATATATATATATATATATATATCAGGCACTATGGTACACACCAATGGGTCTTCCTAGCACCTGGGAAGCTGAGGCGGGAGGATCATGAGTTTGAAGCCAGTCTGAGCTATATAGCAAGACTCTGTCTCTTGAAGAAGAAGTGGAGGAGGAATACGAGGAAGAGAAGTAGTGGTGGAGGAGGAGAAAGAAAGAGAAAAAAGGCAGGAAGGAAAGATGGAAGAGAGGGAGACAATGAGAGCGAAGAAGGGAGGGAAGAAAGAAAGAAGGGAGGAAACCCAGAGAAGGTTCCTTATTTAGAGAGCCCTAAAGACATATGTCATCCCAAGAGGCCATGGTTCTGTAGCAGGAACAGGCAAGAAGAAAACAAAATGAAATGTTTGCATGAAAAAAAAAAAACTGGAGGAGCTCGATATTCAATGGAATAATTTTTTTTTAAAGCATCAATGTATCACAGCTTAAAAAAAAAAGCCTCTGTGGTGGTTTGAATGAAATGTCCCCCACAGGCACATGTGTTTTGAATACTTGATCCTCCACTGGTGGCAGTTTGGGAGGGTTGTGGGGCCTTTGGGAGGTGGAGCCCTGGCGGAGGAGGTGTGTTGCTGGAGGGCGGGCCTTAAGGTTCATTAGTCCAGTCTACTGGGCACTCATTGCTCAGCTCACGGAGACTACTTTCTTTGTACTGCTGTGACAAGATGTGAGCCTCCTTCCTGCTGGTGACATGCTTTCCCTGCCATGCTGAGACTTCCCTTCAATACTGTAAGCCTGAAATAAACCCTGTTCTCCCATAAGCTGCTTTAGTCAACCTTTTTGTACCAGTCATGAGAAGGCAACTGCTATAGTCTCCAATGTGGTAATTGATTTCATTCATTCATTCAACCAGCCCAGGTAGTCCTTGTTGATCACTACTGTGAACCAGACACCACTGGTGGTAGAATGCTAATTATTATTGGCAAATAAGCCCCGGCTCCCATGGAGTCTCACCATGGTGGAGGTGGGGACAGGTAGGGCCATCCATACTGGATCCTCCACAAGGAAGAACTTTTTTTTCAAATATTTATTTATTTATTTGAGAGAGAGAGGGGGAGAGAGAGGCAGATAGAGAATAGGCACTTCAGGGCCTTTAGTCACTGCAAATGAATTCCAGATGCATGTGCCACCTTGTGTATCTGGCTTTATGTGGGTATTGGGGAATCAAGCCCAGGCCCTTAGGCTTTGCAGGCAAGCTCCTTAACCACTAAGCCAGCTCAAGGAAGAACTTTTTTGACCAGCAGTGGGGAATGGTCAACAGACACCAGTCACCTATTCCTTTCGGGTCAGCCTCAGCTCGGATGCTGCTTTATGTGAGGTCATATTCTTCCCAGGGTGCCTTTCCTAACACAGTGACTGACACAGACCAGGTATAAAGGATACAGGGCAGTTCTGGTAGATGATCATTGATCTGGGTCAGAATGGGCAATGTTTGGTTGAGCCTGGATCACAGTTTAGCTTCTCCCTCTCTCTCTCCCTCCGTCTATCCTCCTTCTCTATTTGCTGTTCTCTCATGAGCATCATGAACGTCTTGTACTTTAACCTCTCAGTATATACTTCCAAGCAGCCTAACCTGCAACAGCCTGTGTGTATGTGGGGCAGGGTGGGGGTAGGACAGGACACTATTTTATATAAAGTGATAAGTGAAGTTTTTTTTTTTTTTTTTTTTTTTGAGAGTATGACAGACAGAGAGAAAGAGAGAGAGGGGGAGGGAGAAAGAGAGAGAGAGAATGGGCCACCAGGGCCTTTCAGCCACTGTGAACAAACTCCAGACACATGCGCCCCCTTGTGCACATGTGTGACATCGCACGCTTGCATCACTGTGCATCTGGCTAGGTGGGACCTGGAGATTTGAACATGCGTTCTTAGGCTTCACAGGCAAGCACCTTAACCATTAAGCAATCTCTCCAGCCCTATTTTTTTTTTTTTTTAAGTATGATGAAATTTGAGCAGCTAAGTGGAATCTTGGAGAATATCAAGGAGAGACTATTGCAGAGGTTTAAGAGACCAGCATCCACTGAGAGGGGAAAGCTGGTGCCAACCCTGAGGCAGTGTTTGTGCCATAGCACCGGAGCTAGAGCCGTATAGAGAAAGAAGGTAGAAAATGGGATATGAAAGGCATGGGGAAGGGGCAGTGCTTTTCCTCGTGCAGGAATGTGTAGGCCACAAGGAGCTGGCTTTTGCCCTGAGGGGTTTAAGCCAAGATGACAAGATCTGACTTAAATGTTAAAAGCTTTGTTCTGGCTAGGTATGATGGTGTCGTCAGCACTCAGGTGACTGGAGCAGGCAGATCATGCATTTGAGGCCAGGTTGGGCTTGCTAGGCAGACCCTGTCTTTAAAAACAACAAAGCCAGGCATGGTGGCCCACACCTTTAATCCCAGCTCTTGGGAGGCAGAGGCAGTAGGATCTCTGGAAATTCAAGGCCAGCCTGAGACAACATAGAGAATTCCAGGTCAGCCTGGGCTAGAGTGAAACCCTATTTTGAAAAACAACAACAACAAAAACAACTAAAGAAACATAGTTTCGGGGTGGATGCAGGAAGACCAGATGGGAGGTCATTGTGACACTTCAGTATGAAGTGATAGCGGCTTGGATTTGGGTGGGAACAAACCCAGTAGCAAGGAAAAGTCAGAAGTTGTACATGTGTTGATGATAGAACTAAGATGGATGGAAGTGAGATATTAGACACAGAGGAAGAGTAAGGGAACTTCAGAAGTTTTTGGTGTTGGCTGAGTCAGAAGTGAAATTTGAAATATATCATAATTACAAGTAAAATCCTTTAAGTTCCTAATCCATGTAATTTATCAGCTGTCATAGTTACCTTCATGCTGCTAGGACAAAACACTCGACTAAAAGCAGCTGATGGAAGGAAAGGGTTTATTTCAGTGCACACTCTTGAAGGGAAGCTTCATGATGGCAGGGAAAAGATGGTAGAGCAGAGACTGGGCATCACTCTTCACCACAGCAGGTGGAAGAAAGCAGCAAGAAAGTGAGCTGAGCTCTACCAAGGGGAGAACAGGACTATACCACTCCAAAGCCCACCCCAGGCCACACATCTCCCCCATCAAGGCTCCACCTCCCAAGTTGCCACCAGCTAGGGCCCAAACATTCGAGACACAAGTTTATGGGAAATATCTGATTCATATGGACCACCACATCATTCAAGTTGGAGACACTTTGAGAATAAAAGATTAATAATTTCCATGCATAGGAGGCATGCATGATATAAAGACTTATAAATGATGGGCTGAAGAGATGGCTTAGCGGTTAAGGTGCTTGCCTATAAAGCCTAAGGACTCAGGTTTGATTCACCAGAACCCACGTAAGCCAGATGCACATGGTGGCGCATGCATCTGGAGTTTGTTTGCAGTGGCTAGAGGCCTTGGTGTTCCCATTCTCTCTCTTTCTCTCTCAAATAAATAACAACATTTATTTATTTATTTGAGAGCAACAGACAGAGAGAGAAAGAGGCAGAGAGAGAGAGAGAATGGGCGCGCCAGGGCCTCCAGCCACTGCAAATGAACTCCAGACACATGCGCCCCTTTGTGCATTTGGCTAACGTGGGTCCTGGGGAATCAAGCCTCGAACCAGGGTCCTTAGGCTTCACAGGCAAGTGCTTAACTGCTAAGCCATCTCTCCAGCCCCAATAACAACATTTTTTAAAAATACTTGTAAAAGAGGTTTGTCCTGGAATCTTCAGGCAAGCCAGAGCATTTTGAGCTAGGAAAGTGGGGTGAAGAATGAGGGGAAAGGCCTTAGACAGGGCTATGAATTCGCATATGAAAGAAGCCAATTGGCAGAGAGATGGACTGGAACTACCACCTCCTCACACACCATGGATATGGGACCAATAGAGCACATGAGAGGAAGAACATGCATTGCAAATGACCCACAAAACCCTTCCCTATGTTCCAAAAAGTCCTCCATCTTTTGTGACATGCTTGCCCTTGAGTTTTGTTTGTTTTTGAGGTACAGTCTCACTGTAGCTCAGGCTGACCTGGAATTCACTGTGTAGTCTCAGGGTGGCCTCAAACTCACGGCGATCCTCCCACCTCCACCTCCCAAGTGCTGGGATTAAAGGTATGTGCCACTATCCCTGGCTTGTCCTTGAGTTTCTATCCTTACTCCAAACTCTGGTCCACATCGTTTCTTGGAAGTGTATTCTTTCATATATATATGTAAGCACAGAGAGATTGACAGAGAGCATGCGCACCAGGGTCTCTACCCACTGCAAAGGCACTCTAGTTGCATGCACCACTTTGTACATCTGGCTTTATGTGGATACTGGGGAATTGAACCCAGGGCCATTAGGCCTTGCAAACAAGCACCTTAACCACTGAGCAATCCCACCAACCCTATTGTTTCTTAATATATGGTCTCTCCTTACTACCCAATGTCTCTGTCTTAATTCCTTGTTAAGGGACATACAAACCTGGAAATCCCAGCAGCTTCCCAACAGATTCCAATTTCCACCCGTATCAGCATGACTTTGGGATCCCTGAGAATTCAATAAAGGGCTTTATGACATGTGTTCGGTGAACTGGACTTCAGCCAGTGCTTTGTCCTTGGTGTTAGGAATGTTGTGTCACTCACATCCATATGCTCAAGCCGAACCCCTATGCTGATGGTATTAAAAGATGAAGCCTTCAAAAGCCAGGCATGGTGGCACGCGCCTTTAATCCCAGCACTCGGGAGGCAGAGGTAGGAGGATCACTGTGAGTTCAAGGCCAGCCTGAAACTACATATTAAATTGCAGTCCAGCTTGGACTAGAGCATGATCTTACCTCAAAAAACAAAACCAACAAACAAACCAAAAAAAAGGTAGGGCCTTTGGAGGGTGATTATATCATACAGACTTTACCCTCACAAGTAGGATTAGTACCTTTGTGAAGGAAGTCAGTGTAGCGATTACTTTCTCATTGCTGGGACAAAGCACCTGACCAGAAGCAGTTTGTGGAGGAAAATGTTTAATTTCAGGCTTACAGTTTCAAGGAGAAGTTTCACCACGGTGGGGAAAGCATGGCAGGACAGGCAACCAGCTTACATGGTCACACATCAGCAGCAGGGCAGGGGCAGCAAGAGTGAACTGAGCCTGAACACCCAGTAGGGCTGGACTACAAAAACCTCAAGGCCCACCCCTGTGACACACCTCCTCAAGCAAGGCTCCACCTCCCAAAGGCCACACACCTTCGGCAGATTTCCACCAACTGGAGACTAAGTATTCAAAATTCATGAGACTGTGGGAGACATTTCATTCAAACCACCACAGCAATTCATTTTTAAAAATAATTTTTATTCATTTCTTTGAGAGAGAGAGAGACAGAGAAGATAGGTGTGCCAGGGCCTCCTGCCACTGCAAATGAACTACAGACACATGCGCCATTTTGTGCATCTGGCTTACATGGGTCCTGTGGCTTTGCAGGCAAGCACCTTGGCCACTAAGCCATCCCTCCAGCCCCACAGAAATTCTTTAAGCAATGTAACTTCAGAAGCCACCAAAGTCATATATATTGCTAATACTACCACATCCAAGTAGGACTCTCTTGAGAAGCCCACACCCACACTTGGTCATGTATTCTCCTTTCCCTGAGCACCTTTCTCTCTCCCTTCATACTCATGCTTAAATCTATACTAAAACTAGTTCTTGGGCTGGAGAGATGGTTTAGTGATTAAGGCACTTGCCTGTGAACACTAAGGACCCGTGTTCGACTCTTCAGGTCCCATCTAAGCCAGATGCGCAAGGTGACGCAAGGTCCATATGATTACAGTAGCTGGAGGCCCTGGCGCACCAATTCTCATTTTCTCTCTCCCCCTCTCACTCTCTCACATTAAAAAAAAAAATAAAAAACTATTTCTTAATAAACTCCAACTCTGCTTCATAATGTCTAGTACTGAAATTCTTTTCTGTGATGAATCGAGAGTCCCACCTTTTCCTGAATGCAGGCCTCCAAAGAGAACTGCTAGGACTGCCATGGCTCCAGGCAGTAGTGTGGAACTGCGTCTGTAGCACTTCATCCTGCTAACAGAATAACCTTTGTAAGTTCCAGGGGTGTCCAACCCATGGTCCTCAGACCTCATGCAGCCCGTGAGAGATAGCTATGAATAAAGCCTAACTCAAAACCATAAGCTTACTTAAAATATTGAGATTTTTGTTTTGAAAAATACTTTTGTAGTTCAATTGTACAATTCCTTTTTTTTTTTTTTTTTTTTTTTTTTGGTTTTTCGAGGTATGGTCTCACTCTAGCCCAGGCTGACCTGGAATTCACTATGGAGTCTCAGGGTGGCCTTGAACTCACGGCGATCCTCCTACCTCTGCCTCCCAAGTGCTGGGATTAAAGGAGTGCGCCACCACGCCCGGTTCAATTGTACAATTCTTAAGTGTGACTTATGTCACAAAACTAAAAAGGTTGGGCTGTTGGTCATAGTCAGACAAACCCAGAATTCAATTGGATATTATTGTAATACCCCTCCAGAGTTATAAGAACCTAAGAAAGAACATGAAAATGTAGAAACAACAACATAATCAAGCAAATTCACAATTATTTACTCAAGGAAAATATGTTCTTTCCTTTTTTCTTGTTGGGGGTTTTCTAGGTAGGGTCCCAACTAGCCCAGATCGACCTGGAATTCACTATGTAGTCTCAGGGTGGCCTCGCACTCACAGTGATCCTCCTACCTCTGCCTCCCAAGTGCTGGCATTAAAGGCATGTGCCACCATGCCTGGTTTAATGTTTACATATTTTAAAATCCAAAGAAAGGTGAAGTTCAGTCAAATGCTGTAGAGGAAACAGACCCTTCACAGGAGAAATTCACCAGGGTCTTGGCCTAGGAGTTACTTGCCCTATCCTTCCCCTGTAATTAAGATATAATTGACTTAGCTACCACAAACAGGATTTAGTTATTCACCCAAGACTTCAGTTGGCATCTTGGCCAAAGTCTCTTGAAGTTATACAACCTCAAGCGGTAATTATCTCAAGCCAAATTGTAGGCTCAGTGGGAACTACAACCTTACAACCCCAAGAAGACTTGAGGGAAATAAACCAAATTGTGTTTGTGTTTTTGGATGAGGGAATTTGTAAATATTTGGTGCTTTAAATTTATCATGTGTGGTAGTTTGAATGAGAGATGTTCCCCATAGACTCATGTGTTTGTGATTAAGCCTCATACTCGATACCCAGCTACAGTGGCAATTGGAGAGGTGGGGCCTTGCTGGAGGAGGTGTGGCATGGGGGGGGCAGACCCTGAGGTTTATTAGCCCAGCTCCAAGCTCAGTATTTGAACTACTTCCACTCAGATAGATGACAGGTTCCTGCTCATGCCAAGTTATCCCCACCGCGATGAAGCTTCCTCTGGAAGTATAAGCGTGAAATAAACCCTTTCTTCCTATAAGCTGCTTCTGGTTGGGCATGCTGTCCCAGCAATGAGAAGATAATTGCAACTTCATGTTTTAGGAAGATTGAAGCATTCAAGTAAATGCTTTGTAAAAGTCAATTTAAAATATCCAACTGAATAATTGGTTCAGATGTGTATAGTTTATATTCAGGACAAGATGATTTAAGAGAACTTCATATCCAATATGATTTTAACATGTCAGATTTAGAAGAATTACTTAGTGCTCTGGAAGATTTTACTTATGATAAGTATTTAATAAGGTCAGATAAAAATTTGAGTAAGAATCCGGGCATGGTGGTGCACGCCTTTAACCCCAGCACTTGGGAGGCAGAGGTAGGAGGATCGCCGTGAGTTCAAGGCCACCCTGAGACTACACAGTGAATTCCAGGTCAGCCTGAGCTAGAGTGAGACCCCTACCTCAGAAAACCAAAAACAAATTTAAAAAATTGAGTAAGATATAAAAGTTCTTAAAACACTATTGTTTATAAATAGAACCAAGTTGGAATTAAAGTTTCTCTTCAGGCCGGTTATGGAGTGCATGCCTAAAGTCCTATCACTTGGTAGGCTAAGCTAGGAAGGTTAAAAGTTCTAGGCCTGGAGCCAGTCATGGTGGTGCATGTCTTTAATCCCAGCACTCGGGAGGCAGAAGTAGGAGGATTGCCAAGAGTTCGAAGCCACCCTGAGACTACATAATGAACTCCAGGTCAGTCTGAGCTACAGTGAGACCCTACCTCCAAAGACAAAACAAACAAACAAAAAAAGTTCTAGGCCAGTCTAAGCTTTCTCAAAAACAAACAAACAAATGTCTCTGTAAAATGATTACCAAGTTTGTTAGGCTTATAAAATAGAATTTGTAAATGGGACTTCAAAGCCTAAGGAAGCATTACGTTGTAAGATTTGTACTTTAATATAATGGCTGTTAATAGCAAAATTTAAAACTTTTACTGACAGTTCTAATACATGTATGTAATATATTTTGATCATAATTCACTCCCAACATTTTGTTTGTTTTTTGGTTGGTTTATTTGTGTTTTCAAGATAGAGTCTCATTCAAGCCCAGTATGACCTGGAACTCACTATGCAGTCTCAGGCTGGTGTGGAACTCACCTCCTGCCTCTGCCTCCCAAATACTGGGGTTAAAGATATGTGCCACTACACCTGGCTTTAACACTTTCTTTTGTTCCCCTTCCATAAGTTAATTTTTTTTTTGCAGATGCGTGTGTAGTAGATGTGATGTGATGTGTGTGTGTGCATGCATTTGTGTGTATACGTATGGTGTCTGTGTGATACATGCATGTGTCTGTGCAAATATGGCACCCTGTGTTATATGTAGACATCAGAGGAGAATGTTAGGTGTCTCTCCTCCATTGCTCATCTGCTTGTTTCCTTGAGACAGTCTTCACTGATTCCAGAGCTTACCATCACCACTGCATTCATGACATTACGGCAACTGTCATTAAGTGCACAAGACCTGCATAGTATTGGGTCCATCTACATTCCAGCACAGATGGTGAAGGAGGGCAACAACAACCAAAAAAGACATCAAAGTAGAAGAGGGACTGGATGGAAAGAAGAAAGGGTTCAGTGGAACCTGCTGGGGGAAGAAGGACGAGAGAAGATAACAGGAGGGGATTATGATCAAAATACATCATATACATGTATGAAAATTGTCAATAAAAAGTTTAAGCAAAAAGCATAAAATAACCCTGGATGAACACACACACACACTGATTTGGCCTTAAAGAGACGGCTCACAGAGATGGTAGGATCAGCCACATTGGTCAGCACATAATCTTTATTAAATGGATTTGTCATCCAGAAGCTGGCTTCCCTCTAGAGGGTTACTTTTGAGGAGTCTCTTTAGAATCCTCACCAGTCTCTCTGTTCTTCTAGTCTTCTAGTCAAAAGTCTGGCTAACTTGGCAATGATCAAGACCACCAGACAATATTCAGATTTTTGCTTTTTCTAGAAAGACACTGTGGTAGTTTGAATGTAAAATGTTCCTCATAGCCTTAAGTGTTTGTGATTAAGCTTCCTACTTAGTCTCCTGCTGGCAGAGCATTTGGGACATGGAGTCTCGCTGGAGGACATGTGTCACTGCAGGGTGGACCTCGGGATTTTATAGTCCGGCCCACTTGCCAGTGCTGGCTTGCTCCGTGTTGCTGCTCCCTCTCTTATGCTCATGTGAAGATGTGACGCCCTGCTGTCTGCTCTGCCATGCTTTCCCTGCCATGATGAAACTTCCCCTGGAAACTATAAGCTGCACTGAACCCTTTCCTCCCACAAGCTGCTTCTGGTTCAGTGCTTTCTCCCAGCAGTGACAAGGTAACTTTCTTGTCTATTCCTAGCCTTAGGTATGGCTAGCTACTCCTAATTTAATGTCAACAGTTCAGATTTCAAACAAAGTATCTCAACAACCAATATCCTCGCTTCGTTAACATTCTCCACATCTTGTTTAGTGAGTAATTTGAGGAAGCAGTTGGACTCTTGAAGCTCTTGGCAGACCTCTTGTCTGATAAATATTCTAGCACCTCCAATAGCCCTTCAAACTGGCAGCTCTCCAACTAAAGATTCATTCAAGCACGCGTCATAATTTGAAATTAAAATGCTGCCAGATTTTGTATTTGCAAAAGTAACTTTGATAGTACAGTATCAACAAATGGATTTTGTCAGTCAGGAATGGATAAACACAGCTGTTTTCTCTACTCAGGAGAAGGCTAGGAAACTAAAATTACAGGGTAGCCGGTGAGCATAGGATTTAATTTCTTATCTGACTCTTCTAAAACATAAATAAATTAATTATGTTTTATTAGATTAAATGAAATACATTGAGAGTGGGGCATAGTGGCACACATCTTTAATACCAGCGTTCTGGAGACAGAAGTAGGAGGACTGCCATGAGTTCTAGTCCACTCTAGGGCTATAAAGTGAGTTCCAGATCAGCTTAAGCTAGAGTGAGACTTTACCTTGAAAAAAAAAAAAAAAAAAAAAAAAAGAAAGAAAAGAAAAAAGAAGTAAATAAAGCACATATAAAAAAATCAAAGGTTTTGAAGTTGGACTGTCTTAACTTCCTACAAGAGCCAAGGAAGTGCCTAGAACTATTTAACTATTTAACTAATTTACTTAAAAAGCCTTTATTTTCTCATCTGGCCTTTAAATTTTCCCATCTTTATTTTATCATCTCATCAAAAAGGAAAATCCATAAATCTGTAAGTCAAAAATCATAAGATTCTCTTCCCCTTTTCTCTCCCTGTCTCTACTGGGGACTTAAACCATACCTGTGGCAAATATACCCCCAATTATTTTTAGAGGACTTAAGGAACAAATCATATTTATAAGCAAATTGTGGATATTTGTTCACAGCTAACAGATTCTGATTTTTGTAGCTCAGAGGAAAGTTGTAAAATCTTTTAGTGATTATTAGCATTTTCTTGTTGTGAAAGTAAGCTGTGTATGATCTTTTCTTTTTTTTTTCGAGGTAAGGTTTCAGGCCAACCTAGAATTCAGTCTCAGGGTGGCCTTAAACTCACGACAATCCTCCTATGTCTGCCTCCGGAGTGCTGGGATTAAAGGCGTGTACCACCACGCCCATCTTCTGATCTTTTTTCTAAAAAAAATTTTTTTTGAGACAGGTTTCATGTAGCCAAGGCTGGTCTTGAACTCCATATGTAGCCAAGAATGACCTTGAATTCTGAGTCTCTTCTCTTCACCTCTCAAGCACTGGGATTGCAGGCTTGTGCCACTTTCCCTGGCTTAGCAATGCTGGGATGGACCCCAGGGCTTTGTGCATGCCAGGCAAGCGCTCTGCCAACCGACCTACATCCCCAGCCACTGATCATTTTAAAAACACCAAATGTGGGGCTGGAGAGATGACTTAGCAGTTAAGGCGCTTTCCTGCAAAGCCAAAGGACCCCGGTTCGATTACCTAGTACCCACATAAGCCAGATGCACGAGGTGGCACATGCCTCTGAAGTTTGTTTGCAGGGGCTAGAAGCCCTGGCATGCCCATTCTCTCCTTCCCCCTCTCTCTCCCTCTCTCCCCCTCTTTCCCTCTCTCAAATAAATAAATATAAATAAAATATTTTTTTAAATACCAAATGTTTAAAAGTCTGACACTGTATTTTAGATGTGGCCCAATGTAAGGATTTTGAATTTATCACTTACTGTGGCCATCACCTTCCTTTCTATAACAGATATCTTTCTACCAGACATGCTCATGGTACTCTTAGGAAGCCAGATTAAAAAGGACCTAGTTGGGGCTGAAGGGATGGCTTAGCGGTTAAGGCATTTGCCTGCAAAGCCAAAAGACCCAGGTTCAATTCCCTAGGACCCACGTTAGCCAGATGCACAAGGGGGCGCACACATCTGGAGTTCGTTTGCAGTGGCTGGACGTCCTGGCGCACCCATTCTCTTTCTCTCTCTGTCTTTCCCTCTTTCTCTGTCAAATAAACAAATAAATTTACAAAAAAGGATCAAGTTGGGCTAGAGGGATGGCTTAACGGTTAAGGCATTTGCCTGCAAAGCCAAAGGACCCAGGTTTAACTCCCCAGGACCCACGTTTGCCAGATGCACAAGGGGGCGCACACATCTGGTCATTTTCAGTGGCTGGAGGCCCTGGTGTGCCCATTGTCTCTCTCTCTTTCTCTTTCTCTGTCAAATAAATAAATAAATAATATTAAAACATTTTTTTTTAAAGACCTAGTTGTTATTCAACCATGATGTTCCTGCCTGAAGCAGTATCAGGTTACATTTACTTTATTTTATTTTTATTTATTTGAGAAAGAGGGGGAGAGAGAGAGGTGTGAATGAACTCCAGACGCATGCACCACCTTCTGCATCTGGCTTATGTGGGTCCTGGGGAATCGAACCTTGGTCCTTTGGCTTTGCAGGCAAGTGCCTTAACCACTAAGCCATCTCTCCAGCCCATGAAGCAGTATCAGGAAAGGGTGTTACCCAGAAGCCTTAGACTGTTAGTAGAAAAATTTCAGCGCCAGGGCTGGAGAGATGGCTTAGCTGTCAAGCGCTTGCCTGTGAAGCCTAAGGACTCCGGTTTGAGGCTCGATTCCCCAGGACCTACGTTAGCCAGATGCACAAGGGGGCACACGCGTCTGGAGTTCATTTGCAGTGGCTGGAGGCCCTGGCATGCCCATTCTCTCTCTCTCTCTCTGCCTCTCTCTCTGTCTGTCACTTTCAAATAAATTTTAAAAAATAAAAATAAAAATAAAAAAAATTTCAGTGCCAGAGATGGGATACCTATCAGTGAGTTGTTGGTCAGAGAGGTCCTGGATGCCCCTAAAACATTACAGGCTATTGTCAAGTGTGGTGGTTTGATTCAGGTGTCACCCATAAACTTAGGTGTTCTGAATGCTAGGTTCCCAGCTGATGGAAATGTGGGAATTAAAACCTCCTGGAGGCAGTGTATTGTTGGGGGCGGACTTATGGGTGTTATAGCCAGTGTCCCCTTGCCAATGTTTGGCACACTCTCCTGTTCATGTTGTCCACCTAATGTTGGCCAGGAGGTAATGTCCACCCTCTGCTCATGCCTTCGTTTTCTCCTGCCATCATGGAGCTTCCCCCCGAGCGTGTAAGCCAAAATAAACCCATTTTTCCCACAAGCTGCTCTTGGTCAGGTGATTTCTGTCAGCAATATGAACCTGACTACAACACCAAGACTCTTGGTTTCCCACCAGGAATAGATGGTAAGACCCTATTGCTGAAGACTCCACATACCTGGGCTGCAAGGTCACTGAGAAATAAAACAGGCTGAGCTGAAAACCTCCTCCATGTAGACCAGCTGACAGAAAGATGGAAAAAGCTACACTGCATGCAGCCCTATGGGAAACAGAAGCCATCAATGGTGAATACAGTGGACACTGCAAACCTCAAGTTTGGCCAACCAGGTCAATTGAACCAACAGCTGTAATAGTGGCATGTCTCTTATGGGGGAAACCAACTCTCTCTCTCTCATTGGACTGGAAGCCCGCTCTATGGGAGGGAATACATGCCTGGTACTGAAAACCTAATCAAAAGCCTATGTGGGGGAGGTCATGAGCCCTAGGGGTGTAACACCTGCTCTTGTTGGGCTAAATGCATATATTATGCTCACCAAACTGCCTTGTAAGCACTTTACTTAACATTCATACCCATATATTAATGCTACTCTCACTTTTGGTTAGAGAAGCTTCACTTTTCAGATGGTAGTAACCACTGGATGACCCAAAAGGCACCATAGTGCTGAGAGAAGTTATAGATGAGTGCTCAGCGCTGAAATATCTCTATCACACTGTCCAAGGATCAGGGTCCATTGCAGAAGAGGTGGCAGAAAGAATGTAAGGAAGGGTAAGACTGCTTACAATGCAATCATCCAGACAGAAATTGACCTCAATATCCATGACCTCGAAGTGCCTAGCACTACCTTTACAAGACCCTCATAGTAGTAGGAAAAGATGACGACATCAAAATAAAAGACAGACTGATGGAGAGAGGGAGGGTATATAATGGAGTGTGGATTTGTGAAGGGAAAAGTGTGGGGGCAAACTATCACGGTTTATTCTCTGTAAGTATGGAAGCTGTCAATAAAAAAATAAAATAACAGGCTGGAGAGATGGCTTAGTGATTAAGCGCTTGCCTGTGAAGCCTAAGGACCCCGGTTCGAGGCTCTATTCCCCAGGACCCACATTAGCCATATGCACAAGGTGGCGTGTGCATCTGGAGTTCGTTTGCAGTGGCTGGAGGCCCTGGCGCGCCCATTCTCTCTCTCTATCTGCCTCTTTCTCTCTCTGTCTGTCACTCTCAAATAGATAAATAAAAATGAAAAACAAAATAACATAAAATAAAAAAAGAAAGGGTGTTGTACTCCACCCTTCTCCAGGTAGCTGTTAAGATGAATCTTATCAGATCAGAGAGAAAACAACCAGGAGATCGTCTGAGAAAACGGTTCAGGTTCTGTCAAGCATAGCTCAGGGACCCTCTCATGTCACAGGACACAACGCAATCAATGAAGTGGGCACTGTGTTCTCATCAGTATCGGTTAGATTACAGAAGATGTGCTCACTAGAGCATGTTTTATAAAAATGATGTGGTACTGAAATACGAAGCAAATGTGATCTTGATTCTCTAGTTGAAGAAGCAATGCTGGCTAATCATTAAACTTCCAAGTTCTCGGGGGGGGGGGGGGAGTTGAAAACCAGATCAATGCACAACACTAAATAGTTAAGGATGAAAAGAAACCCTCTGTCAGGCCAAAAATAAGGAAACACGTGAAGATGGTTAATCTCTGTGGTGGGACTGACTGTGAATTGTCCCCCATAGCCTCATGTGTTTTGTGATTAAGCCTCATACTTGATCCCCAGCCCGTGGAGCCCTGGGAAGAGGAGCTTCTCTGGAGGAGGTGTCTCCCTATTATGGGTGGGGGGACTTGGGATTTTGTAATCCAGCCTCCCTTCCCAGTGCGGGCTACTTCCTCTCAGATGATGTGACAAGATGTGACATCAGGCTGTCTGCTCCTGCCATGCTTTCCCTGCCTCAATGAAACTTCCCCTTGAAACTATAAGCCTAAAATAAACCCTCTCCTTCCACGAGCTGCTTCTGGTCAGGTGTTTTACTCCAGCAACAAGTTTACTGCTGCAATTGTATCTCATTTAATTTTGATCTTAAGATCTAATCTTCACCATAGTTTTATCTGTAACTGCCAGAAAATGTAAAAAGGCTGATCAAGCCTCGCATTGCAATAGAGGAAATAAACAGGAAGAAGATATACGGTTAGCTGAGTGATAAACTGGTAGGCCTTTTGGTAGGGTAGTTAAACAAATTTCACTAAAATTTAAAATGCATGTTTTATTTGATTCAGTTCTGAGGATTTACATAATTGTAAAAGTATATCTAGTTATATTCAGGGAGATGTTCATTGCAGCATTAATTATACTAAAATTCTGAAAATAACTCCAAACATCTTAGTTGGAGATCAGTGAAATAAATTGTGGTGTATAATGAAATACTGTGGGCCTATTTAAAAAAGTGAGATAAATTTGTCCATTTCATATGAAAGATATCTACTATATATATATGTGAAAAACCAAAATAGTTTTTTTGTTTTGCTTTGTTTTGTTTTTGTTTTTCGAGGTAGGGTCTCACTCCAGCTCAGGCTGACTTGGAATTCACTATGTAGTCTCAGGGTGGCCTTGAACTCACAGCGATCCTCCTACCTCTGCCTCCCAAGTGCTGGGATTAAAGGTGTGCGCCATCACGCCCGGCTAGCAAAATAGTTTACATGTAATATAATTTGTGAAACCTTTTTAAGTATATACATATATGCTATTTACATAAAAGTACCTTGATAGATGAATGTCTATTTACATTAATTATGTTTAAGAAAAGGGACCAGATGATAATGGAAAGGGTGACATTAGCAATTTTTATGTCAATATGACCTCAGTGCCTGACAGAAACAACTTAAGAGAGGAAAGATTTATTTTAGCTCACATGTTCAGGGTTGTATTAATGACTTTTCTCATTGCTGTGATAAAACAACTTTAAGGGAGAGAGGCTTATTTTAGCTCACACATTTAAAGGGATATAGTCTGTAATGGCAGGGAAGGCATGACAGCTGGGACTGCCTTGATATGGGGTCAGGAGCTGTGACATCCTCCTATCTCCAGGGATCAGGAAACAGAGTTCAGGCTGGATGTGAGTGAGGTCAAATTATACTCTTCAAGGGTCACCTCCAAGCATCCTACTTCCTCCACCTAAAGAATCCACAATTTCCAAAAACTGTACCACCAAACCGGAGCCCAAGTGTTCCAACACTGTGAGGACATTTTCTGACTATCATGGTGGGAAGAGCTGGCAGAGTACCTCAGTTCATGGAGGAAGGAATGTGTAATCAAACCTCAAATGTCTTCAAGGCACCTTCCTATTATTGCAGGCAAAGTTCTTGACTTTTCTTTAATGACATTAATTTTTAAGACATTTTATTTATTTACATAAGAGTGTGTGTGTGTGTGTGAGAGAGAGAGAGAGAGAGAGAGAGAGAGAGAGAGGCAGATTGGGCATGCCAGGGCCTCTAGCCACTGCAAATGAACTCCAGATGCTTGCACCACTTTGTGCATCTGGTTCTATGTGGATACTGGGGAATTGAACCCTGATCCTTTGGCTTTACAGGCAAGAACCTTAACCACTAAGTCACCTCTCCAGCCAGACATTAATTAGTTAATTAATTAATTTAATTATTTATTTTGGTTTTTCGAGGTAAGGTCTCGCTCTAGCACAGGCTGACCTGGATTTCACTATGTAGTCTCAGGGTGGCCTCAAACTCATGACAATCCTCCTACCTCTGCCTCCTGAGTGCTGGGATTAAAGGCGTGTGCCACCACGCCCGGCTCCTAATTTATTTTTTAAACAGTTACTTTGCTACAACTTTAATTGCCTCCCTTTCTGAACAAACTGAATGGTTTTTACATCTTTTGGCCCTGTTTTTTTCTCTCAATTCTAACTATATACCTGGCTAAATGAAACCATCAGTAAACATGCCACAGCCTGAATGCTATGCTATTTTTTATTTATTTATTTATTTGAGAGCAACAGACAGAGAGAGGAAGAGGCAGATAGAGACAGAGAGAGAGAATGGGCGCGCCAGGGCTTCCAGCCACTGCAAATGAACTCCAGATGCGTGCGCCCCCTCGTGCATCTGGCTAACGTGGGTCCTGGGGAATCGAGCCTCGAACCAGGGTCCTTAGGCTTCATAGGCAAGCACTTAACCGCTAAGCCATCTCTCCAGCCCCTGCTATTTTGACATTTCCTCTAGAAAGTACATTAGTCCATTGCTTTTTTTTTCCACCTGTTTTTTTGAGGTAGGGTCTCGCTCTAGCCCAGGCTGACCTGGAATTCACTATGTAGTCTCAGGGCGGCCTCAAACTCACGGCGATCCTTCTACCTCTGCCTTCTGAGTGCTACAATTAAAGGTGTGTGCCGCCACACCTAGAAATCCATTACTTTAAAAAAAAATTGTTTATTTTTATTTATTTATTTGAGAGTGACACACATAGAGAGAAAGAGGCAGAGAGAGAGAGAGATTGAGAGAGAGAATGGGCATGCCAGGGCTTCCAGCCACTGTAAATGAACTCCAGACGTGTGTGCCCCCTTGTGCATCTGGCTAACGTGGGTCCTGGGGAATTGAGCCTCGAACCAGGGTCCTTAGGCTTCACAGGCAAGTGTTTAACCGCTAAGCCATTTCTCTAGCCTGAAATCCATTACTTTAAACTCAGTTTCACTCAAGTTTTCAGTATGTGAGCAAAATCCAGACAAACTTTTTTGTCAAAAAGTAACATGAATGCCTCCATTTCGGTTCTCAATAGAGACCTTGTTCCTATCTGAAACCTCATGAAACATGGTATTTACTCTGTATTTCATTTGGCATCCTGATGTTCTATACTCCCACCACAATCACCCTTTAATCTCTGCTTACAGCCTTTTAGGGTTTCTCTAGTCAGTGTCTCCAAATGATTCCATATTTCTCCCCTAAACCAGTTTCATGAGCTTCAGAACCATAGGGTCAGATATAATCAGAGCAACAACTCCACTTTCAGAACCTATTTTCTCTCTGTTTTAATTTTTTTTACTGACAACTTCCATAATTATAGACAACAATCCATGATAATTCCATCCATCCCCACTTTCCCCTTCACAACTCCACTCTCCATCATATCCCCTCCCCCTCTCAATCAGTCTCTTTTTTATTTTGATGTTATCATCTTTTCCTCCTATTATGATGGTCTTGTGTAGGTAGTGCCAGGCACTGTGAGGTCATGGGTATCCAGGCCATTTTGTGTCTTGAAGAGTGCATTATAAGAAGTCCTACCCTTCCTTTGGCTCTTACATTCTTCTCGCCACCTCTTCTGCAACGGACCCTGAGCCTTGGAAGGTATGATAGAGATGTTTCAGTGCTGAGCACTCCTGTGTTATTTCTTCTCAGCACTATGGTGCCTTTGAGTCATCCTAGAGGTCACCATCATCTGAAAAGAGAAGTTTCTCTAAAAGTGAGAGTAATATATAATATAATAATATACAGATATGAACATTAAGAAAAGTGTTTACTGGGCAGTTTGGTGAACATAGTATACACATTTAGCCAGACACCAGCAGGCATTACATCCCTAGGGCTCATGACCTCCCCCATCACCGGTTTTCAACACCAGGCATGTATTCCCTCCTGTGGAGTGGGCCTCCAGTCAAATTAGAGAGTGGTTGGTTTCCCCCATAACAGATATGCCACTATTGTACCCGTTGGCTCATTTGGCCTGGCTGGCTAAACTTAAGGCTTACAATGTCCACTGTTATTTATCTACACTGATGACTTCTCTCTATCCCATGGAGCTGCATGCAGCATAGCTCTTTCTAGCTTTCTGTCAGCTGGTCCACAGAGAGGAGGTTTTCAGCTCAGCTCCAGCAAAATTTCTCAGTGACCTTGCAGCTCAAGCATGTGGAGTCTTCAGCAACAGGATCTTACCATCTATTGCTGGTGAGAAATCAAGAGTCTTGGCAATGGCCTGTAATGTTTTGGGGGCATCAGGGACCTCCCTGGCCAACAACTCACTGGAAAGTATCCCATCCCTCACACCGAAATTTTTCTAGTAACAATCTATGGATTTAGAACCAATTTTCTTTATTACTTTTGCAGCAGTGTGATCACAATGCCTGGCAGAAGCAATGCAAGAGAGGAAAGACGTATTTGTACTCATGGGTTTAGAAAGTTTCAGCACACCGAGGTGGGGAAGGCAGCTACGTTTATGGCAGTAGGAACGTAAGATGGGGGCTATTCACATCATGGTGGACCAAGAACTAGAGGGCAGAGCAGGAACCAGGGGTCTGTATAACTTCCAAAGACCCACCCCTAGTGGACTACTTCTACCAGCCAAGCCCACATCTTAAAAGTCCCGCCTCCTCCCCAAGTAGGACCACCAGCTGAGAAATAAGTACTCAGAACATTGGCCCATGGGGGATATCTCAGATTCAAACTATTACAATATCTTTCTACCCTATTTCAATTTATTTATTTATTTACTTTTAGAGGTAGGGTCTTGCTCTAACCCAGGCTGACCTGGAATTCATTATGTAGTCTTAGGGCTGGCTTCGAACTCACAGTGTTCCTCCTACCTTTGGGTCTCAGTCAGCTAAAGTTTCTGGGATGAAAACCTCCAGACCAGACACAGTTATGGGAGGAAGGGAATTTATTTGAAGCATACAGATCCAGAGGAAGTTCCGTAATGGCAGAAGAAACTCTCCCCATTTTGCAGATCCATACACAGAGAGAAAAGCAACCACCCCCAACACAAGCAAGCACACTCCAAGAACTCCAGACCAAGCTCAAGCACTCTGCATATCTTAGGCTGGAATGCCAGATCCACTCCCACACACCTTAGGGCTTGACCTAGGATCCACCCACAGTGACACCAAGTTACAGACTTGAACAAAACTCTTGAATCTGTTGGTCAGTGGGGGGGGGGGGAGGGAGGGGGTCATTCATTCAAACTACCACACTCTGCCTCCCAAGTGCTGGCATTAAAGATGTGCACCGCTATGCACAGCTTACATTTCTTATTTTTAGAAAATCATCTTACCCAATAGGTGCAGATAGCTATCAGATACACTTATTCAATGAGTTAAACGTGCTTAAAATTTATAGACTCATAATTGGAAAGCTCACATCTTCTTATAAATAAGAAAATTGAGTTCCACAACATTCATATTCTCCCCCACCCCATGCCCTCTCTCACTGGGGCTAGATCCCTGAGCCTTGCACATGCTAGAAAAGAACGCTGCCACTGATATATACCCTACCCAGCCCCACCCCCTCCTTTTTGAGACAAGGTCTACATAGCAGGCTAGTCTTGAACTCATGATCCTCCTGCTTCAACTTTCTGAGTGCTTGGAATTTATATATATGTGCCCTCATAACTGGTATGAAGTCAGGGCCTCTTGACTCCTAGCCAAGCAACTGATTTTGATCTTACAGTATGTGGAAAATCATTTCCAAATGCTGAAATTTCAGTCAATTTAGATTTCATTTGAGCCCTCAGGGTGTTGCACCACAATAACTACAAATGCTCTTTGGACTTCTTAATAAACTAATGTCAGGAAACTCTTCACTAATTCTTAATTTCCTTTGTTGTTGGAGTATAACTTGCATTTAATAATGTGCCTGTGTCATAGTGATCCGCTCAGATTTTCATACACACAAACATCCCACACGCTTCCTTAATCTCCACCAGGTCAAGTACCCAAGAGATTTCCTATACCTTTCAGTAAATATGCCACAAAGGTCACTTTTATTGGCTTTCTTGACTTCCAAGCATCACACTCTCCATTTCTTGTTCCTGACTTTACAGGAATGTGAAGACCCTGGGCAGTGCCGCTGACCATGGAGGGCTCTCATAATTCCCCCTCTAACGTTAAAGATTAGCTTTCGAGCCTTGTATTAAATAACACGATGGGAAAACCTAGCAGTTGATGCTATGCGGAGGTGGGCTGGATAAGGAAAAGGAGCCATTGGGCTTCAATATATTATTTTAAGAGAGCATTATCTTAGTATCTTTCAACTTGTTTTCTAGCTCACTATGTTCTTTCTAAAAGTTATTATGCAAAAGATCTTCGGTTTAATGCATCTCTTTTAAAGAAGGAATTTTCTAGGCTTCTCTTTTCATAGTTCATTCTGTGCTTGAACTTTTGGCATGCTCTAGAGATCACAGAAAACTTAACAAAGTAGAGGGAGGAAAAGAATTACAGGAGGACTTTGATTGTATTTTTTTTTCCTGGTCTAAGTTCTATTTCTCTTATCTGCTATCTTTCACATTGCTTTCACTTAAAATGAATACTGAACTCTACATATTCTTAGAAATATGTATGTCAGGTCCCTGAAATATACACACTGAAATTGATTATTGTTTTGTATTTGATGTTTAAGAATAAAGGCAGAAGGGCTGGAGAGATGGCTCAGTGGTTAAACATTCTTGCTCGCAAAGCCTACCAACTTGGGTTTGATCCCCTCGTACCCATGTAAAGTCAGATGCACAAAGTGGCACATGCGTGTGGTGTTCCTTTGCACTGGCAAGAGGCCCTGGTACATCCTCTCCCACCCCCCCCCCCACCACCACACACACACACACACACATGCAAATAATAAAACAAAAAAAAAATTTTTTTTTTTTTTGGTTTTTCGAGGTAGGGTCTCACTCTAGCCCAGACTGACCTGGAATTCACTATGGAGTCTCAGGATGGCCTTGACCTCACAGCGATCCTCCTATCTGTGCCCCCAAGTGCTGGGATTAAAGGCATGCGCCACCATGCCTGGCAAAACAATTTTTAAATAAATAATAAGGAGCAGAGGCTGGGGAGATGGTTCAGTGGTTAAAGGCTCTTGCTTGTCAAGCCTGCCAGCCCAGGTTCAATTCCCAACCACCCACATAAAGCTAGACAGGCATTCTTTTACAGTGGCATGAGACCTAGCGTGGTAGTTTTTTGTTGTTGTTGTTGTTGTTTTTGTTTTTGTTTTTGTTTTTGTTTTTGTTTTTGTTTTTCAAGGTAGGGTTTCACTCTAGCTCAGGCTGACCTGGAATTGACTATGTAGTCTCAGGGTGGCCTCGAACTCATGGTGATCCTTCTACCTCTGCCTCCCGAGTGCTGGGATTAAAGGTGTGTGCCACCATGCCCGGCTTCCCTGTTTATTCTTTTTTAACTGATTCACTAAAACAGAAAATCTGTTCCTATTAAAGTGGTACCAATGTAATGTTAAATATATGCAAACCCTGGGTAATATTCAAGTGAGTAACCACCATTCTACTTTCAATTTTTATGAGATAAACCTTTTCAGATTCCACATATGTTGTAGTTTGAATGTAGTTTGAATTCAATATAGAGTCTCAGGGTGGCCTCAAACTCACAGCGATCCTCCTACCTCTGCCTCCCGAGGACTGGGATTAAAGGCGTGCGCCACCACGCCCAGCTAAATTTTTTAATACTTTTTAATTTATTTATGAGAGAGAGAAAGAGGAGAATGAGTGCATCAGGCCTCCAGCTGCTGCAAAGGAACTCCAGACATATGCACCATTTTATGTATCTGCCTTACGTGGGTACTGCGGAATCAAACCCAGGCTGTTGGGCTTTGCAAGAAAGTACTTTTGTCTGCTGAATTATCTCTCTGGCCCTCACAGTGAATTTTCTGTGTACTATTGAGTAATGGACTTAGAGTCCTGTGAATGCTAGGCAACTAGGCAAGTGATCTACACCCCCAGCACTGGTTAGATTAAACATTCTTAAATTACTTATTGCTTTGCATGTGTGTGTGTGTGTGTGTGTGTGTGTGTGTGTAGATGTGCCAGGGCCTCTTGCCACTGCAAACAAGTATCAGATGCTTGTGCCACGTTTTGCATCCAGTGTACGTGAGTGGCTTGGGAATTGAACCCAGTCCAACAAGCTTTGTAAGTAAGCACCTTAAACCACGGAGCCATCTTTGCAGCCCAGTTTATGGTTATATTTTTTTAAAGGGGGGGGGTGCTGGAGAGATGGCTTAGTTGGCTTAGTGGTTAAGGCGCTTTCCTGTGAAGCCTAAGGACCCAGGTTTGATTCCCCAGTACCCACATAAGCCAGATGCACAGGTGGCACATGCATCTGGAGCTTGTTTGCACTGGCTGGAGGCCCTGGGGTGTCCTTCCCCCCATCTCTGTTTATCTGCCTCTCTCTCTCTCTCATCTCTCAAATAAATAGATGGAATATATGTATATGTATATGTATATATATATATATATATATATATATATATATATATATACACAAAGCCTTGTCTTTTAGACATACCTGCTTTCATATTTATTAACAAAACAACACTATGCCAGGGCTTCAAAGTAATGCATTGGTGCATCTAAGAGGGAAGTAAAGATAGGAAGGTAAATGATGATGTGAATGGGATGAGGTATTATGCATGAGCTTGGCTGTGAGTTGATTATTGTTGAAGCGAGGTGATGCCCACATGGGGGTCCGTCGTACTATATTCTCCTTACATTATAATCCCAACACTAACTACCCAGAGTTAGGTCAGAGTTCACAGGTTAAAGACACAGCCTCCCCAACAAGACTCCCCTGATTCCAGTTCCCAACTGTAAGCTCTGGGGAGTCCTGGGCCACCCATGTTTTCAACTAATTACAAATGCAAGGATTCCCACAGTGACCTCAGGCTTGGTAATTCCCTAAAGTGGCATGTAAAATAGAAAAATCTGGGCTGGATAGATGGCTTGGTGGTTAAGCGCTTGCCTGTGAAGCCTAAGGACCCCGGTTCAAGGCTCGATTCCCCAGGACGCATGTTAGCCAGATGCACAAGGGGGTGCATGCTTCTGGTTTTCTTTTGCAGTGGCTGGAAGCCCTGGTGTGCCCATTTCTCTCTCTGTCTCTCTGTCTCTCTCTCTCTCTCTGCCTCTTTCTCTGTCTGTCACTCTCAAATAAATAAATAAAATAAACAACAAAAAAAGTTTAAAAAAATAGAAAAATCTGGGGCTGCAGACATGGCTCAGTGGTTGAAGCGCTTGCCTGAGAAGCCTAAAGACCCGAGTTCAATTCTCCAATACCCACATAAAAGCCAGTGCACAAGGGGGCCACCATGTATCTGGAGTTCATTTGCAGTGGCTGGAGGCTCTGGCGCACCTATTCTCTCTGTCTCTCGTCTATCTCTCTCTCTCTGCTTGCAAACGAATAAATAAATATCCTTAAAACAAATGGAAAAATCTTATGCAGAGACACGCTGAGCAGGCTGGGAAGATGTGTCCCCAACTCTGAGCCGCCATTGTTAAGAATCCACCACTCTCTTTTCACATGGACACTCCTCCCAGCTTGCACATTCAGAGGTGATACTGAGGTTTCCCTCCGTGGGCATGACTGCTTGAATCATTGACCATTTGATGGACATCAATCTTTCTCCTCCTCTTCTCTGTGGGGGTCAGAAGTCAGGCTGTTTCCACTTGGCTGGAAGACAAGCCCTTTAATCAGCCCCCCTGAACCATAATGTTAGCATAGGCTCAGGTATAGTCTAAGGAGATTCTGAGTGTGTGTGTGCGTGTGCATGTGCGCGTGCGCGCGCGTGTGTGTGTATGTGTAGTTCATTTGCAATTGCAAGAAGCCCTGGTGTGTTTTCTCTCTCTCTCTCTCTCTCTCTCTCTCTCTCTCTTCCCCTTCCTCCTTCCATCTCTCCCCTCCAAAAAGAACTTCTTTTTTTTTTTTTTTCGTTTTTTGAGGTAGGGGTCTCACTCTAGCCCAGGCTGACCTGGAGTTCACTATGTAGTCTCAGGGTGGCCTTGAACTCACAGCAAACTTCCTACCTCTGCCTCCCAGGTGCTGGGGTTAAAAGTGTGTGCCGCCATGCCCAGCCAAGGGGATTCTTTTTTTTTTTTTTTTTTAAACTTATTTAACCTATTTATTTGAGGGAGAGAGCGAGAGAATAGGCATGCCAGCGCCTCCAGCCACTGCAAACAAACTCCAGATGCATGTGCCACTTTGTGCATCTGGCTTTATGTGGGTCCTGGGGAATCCAAACTGGGTCCTGTGGCTTTGCAGGCAAACGTCTTAACCACTCAGTAATCCCTCTAGCCCCCCCAAGGGGATTCTTTTGAAGAGATTTGTTGGGATACGATAAGTGATGAGACTGTAGTCGTCTCATCTGACACAGAGCTTGAAGTCCAAAGGTGGTGAGACCCAGCAGCCCAAAGGTGCATAAAGTGGAAAATTTAAGAACAGCCTGGAGCTGGGCGTGGTAGTGCACACCTTTAATCCCAGCACTCAGGAGGCAGAGCTAGGAGGAGCGCCATGAGTTCAAGGCCACCGTGAGACTGCATGGTGAATTCCAGGTCAGCCTGGACTAAAGCGAGACCCTGCCTCAAAAAAAAAGAAAGAAAGCCTGGAACCCACAGCATGAGCTAGAGCGCAGGCGCAAGGGTTGACCATTGAATGGGTTCATGAAACCTATGGTATAGATGGTAGAGGCCTGCCCTCGTGGCATTGTTCTCACATTTTAGGACCAGGAGCCAGAGATCCTGAGGGAGGGTGCAAGGCAGGGTGCAGCAGAGCCAGCTGCTGCTGCATGCTTATGGAAGAGAGCTGGCAGGTCAGCCACTGCTGAGCCACGACACGGTGGGCGTGGCGGCGCACGCCTCTAATTCAAACACGCAGGAGGCAGAGGTAGGAGGATCACTGCGAGTAAGAGAACAGCCTGGGACTACAGAGTGAGTTCCAGGTCAGTCTGGACTAGAGTGAGACCCTTCCTCAGTAACAACAACAACAGACAAAAAAGAGGCCTGCTGTGTTACATCCACCTTCCTCATCTCACAAGACCCGCTCTGGCAACGTGCCATCTTCAGGAGCACACAGGAAGTGAGACTGTGGGAAGTGAAGTTTGGCCTAGCCACACGGCGAACAGAAAGCAAACATCTGTCCAGGGTGGCCGTGCACACCTGTAACTCCAGCACTTGGAAACTGAGGCAGAAGGATCACAAGGTTGAGGCTCGCGTGGCTATACAGCCAGATCCTGTCTCGTAAAACACACAGCACGGAGTTGAGCCTCATCAATTACTTCTCATGTCTGTGGCCTCTTGCCACCCCTCTGTTAGCTAGCTCGTTGACATCACCTTATGGTGGTGCACTCCTTTAATCTCAGCGCTCAGGATGCTGAGGCAGGAGCGTCACTGGGAATTCCAGGCCAGCTGGGTCTGCAGAGTGAGTTCCAGATCAGCTTGGGCTAGAGTGAAACCCTGCCTCAAAACAAAACAACAACTAAACACTTCTCACGATCCTATAAATCCCCATAGCAAATAAATCATTCTTTCTCAATTCCATTCCAGTCAAAATGTTTTTTATTAGTTATGTATATAGTGTGTATACAGCCATGTGTATACAGCCATCATTAGCCTTCTCCATGTCATCCCCCCTCCTGTCAATGTTTTTATTTTTTATTTTTTTATTTTTCAAGGTAGTATCTCTTCCAGGCTGACCTGGAATTCACTATGGTGTTTCAGGGTGGCCTCAAACTCTCAGTGATCGTCCTACCTCTGCCTCCCAGTGCTGGGATTAAAGGCGTGCACCACCACGCCCGGCTCCCTCCAGTCAAATTTGAAGAATACAATATCTAGGTCAGGAGTGGTGGCACATACTTATAATCTCAGCACTGGGAAGATGGCAACAGGAGGATTGTAAATTTCAAGTCAGCATGGGCCACATAGCAGGACCCTCTAAGGTTCAGGGTCCATTGTATAAGAGGTGGCAGAAACCCTGTAAGAGCCAAGGAAGGGGAGCAGTGTTTACAATACTGTCTTCCAGACACAAGGTGGTCTTGTGTATGACCACACAGTGGTTGATGCTACCTACACAAGACCTACATAATAGGAGGAGAGAAAAAAAAAATAATCAAAAGAGAGACTAGTTGGAAAGAAGAAGGGATTCAAGAAGGGGTCTAGGAGGTAAAAGGAAATATTAGGAGGGGATTATAATTAGGGCATGTTGTCTATATTTGTAAAAGTTGTCATTAAAAAAGTTTTAAGCAGGGCATGGTGGTGCACGCCTTTAATCCCAGCACTCGGGAGGCAGAGGTAGGAGGACACTGTGAGTTCAAGGCCACCCTGAGACTACAGAGTGAATTCCAGATCAGCCTGGGCTAGAATGAGACCCTGCCTCAAAAAGAGGGGGAGGGCTGGAGAGATGGCTTAGTGGTTAAGGCACTTGCCTGAGAAGCCTAAGGACCCAGGTTCGACTCCCCAGTACCTATGTAAGCCAGATGCACAAGGTGGAGCATGTATCTGGAGTTCGTTTGCAATGGCTAGAGGCCCTTGCATGCCCATTCTCTGTCTCTATCTACCTCTCTCTCAAATAAATAAACAAATGAATAAAAATTAAAAAACCAAAAAAGGTAAAAAAAAATAAATTAAAAAGAATAAAAACTATGCTCATTTCATTGTTTCTCATATGTGATTTGTCTGTAATTATTTAAAATATTCAATTCTGCTATAAATAATGAGCCAACAATAAATAGGATACCATGCGAAACTCATAAAACATGTTCCCGAATGGCTGTAAATGCGTTGTGGGAAACCTTTTACCGGAGCACATTTGACAGATGTAGGTGAGAAGGACGGGGCAAATGAGTGCTGCTCGGAGGCAGACAGGACACAAGTCCCAAGCCCATCTGAAATACCAGCCAGTAAGGCACAGATCCTCTATCTTCCAGATGACAGCTGGGCCACCTATAAATCAGATACCAGTTGGTGACAGCTATTCTTGTCCAGTGTGACCTCAGCAGGTTATTAGTGACTTCCAGTCACACACAGGCACTTGACCTTCCTTTTCTTTGAGGGAGTAAGCTTGTCATTACTTTGAAAGAGTAAGTATGTTTTGCCCCTGGGTGTGCTCAGACTGCTGAGACCGCTTGCTTAGCCTCAGCTCTGGCCCCTGCATCAGACCACACCAGGACCTCCCAATGACAGGGACAATGGAAGTGGCCTTTAAGCCTTAAGTCCTGACCATCTTTCCAACCTCAGTGCCACCAGGAGCTCCACCTAACTCCATGCTATCCCAGAGCCGTATGACACATGAACATGTGGCTGTCCTTCAGCATCTCTGTAATAAAACTGTAATGTATAGACATGTCACATTTGCTGGGTGTGGTGTCACATGCCTTTAATCCCAGCACTAGGGTGTCAGAGGTAGGAGGATCCTTGTGAACTCGAGGCCAGCCTGGGACTACTACAAAGTGCCCGGTCAGCCTGGGCTGGAGTGAGACCCTACCTAGAAAAAAAGGAACAAAAATGAGACATGCCACATTCATCTTCCTTCAAACTGAGGTGACAAAGGATTTTATTCCTCTTTGCAGAGATAAATTGCTCTAGTGAATTACATTTAAATTTGCCAAGTCTCGTGAAATAATGTTGTTTTGGTAGGATAGTTACCAAATGTTTTGGTTTTGATGAGAAATGTCAGCACAATTTGAAAACTTTTTTTTTTTTAAGATAGGGTCTCACTCTAGCTCAGGCTGACCTGGAATTCACTCTGTAGTCTCACGGTAGCCTCAAACTCTTGGCGATCCTCCTACCTCTGCCTCGCAAGTGCTGGGATTAAAGGGATGTGCCACCACACCCGGCTGAAAACTTTTTTTTAAAAAATGTATTTATGAGCATCTGGCTTTATGTGGGTATTGAGGAATTGAATCTAGGCTGGCAGGCTATGCAAACAAGCATCTTTAACCACTGAGCTATCTTCCCAGCCCCTAAAAATTTATTTATTTATTTATTTGCATATGTGCACGCACACACACACACTAGGGTCTCTTGGCACTGCAAATGAATGCCTGTCTAACTTCCCATGGGTGACTGGGGGAATTGAATCCAGGTGACAGGCTTTGCAAGCAGATGCTTTTGACTTCTGAGCCACCTTCCTAGCCCCAATTTGCAAAATTTAAAATCGAAGTGTTTCAACTAATTGCATTTTCCTCTTATTTACAGTCACCAAATTCCCAAGTCAGCTACAACCAGCACTGGGTATATCTTTCCACTTACAACTGCACGTGCATGTGCAGAGACCATACCTAGTGTAGGAGTAGATTTCAAAACACAGCCAGGGCTCTAGGCAGGCTGTTTTAACACGAGCTCACCAGGTTTCCATATTCTTGTCATTTCTGACCGTGGTGTCACAAGGAAGCCCAGAGGAAGGTCCGTGCCTCGGCCTGGCTAGCCCACCCAGCCATCACCTGCCAGCCCACGTGGCCAAGGGTCCCTGCAGCCCGGGGTCTGCTGAGCAGCGTCTCTCGCACCAGTCAGGAAGTAGCCCATTTTGCTGTCTATTTCTGATTCAGCAATGGCAAAGAAAGTAGGGCAATATCTTTGTATCTTCTAAATCCAATGTATCTTTTCAAAGAAAACTATGCCACCAGGAGTTTCAAAGTTGAGGTCTGTTCCTAGGATGTTCAAGCAAAGTAGCCAAGTGCTTGAAGGTAGCGGATGTGGCACTAGAGGTGAAAAAGAGGTCACAAGAGAAACCGTCCACACAAAGTGGGTCTGGGCTGGAGAGATGGCTTAACAGTTAAGGTGCTTGCCTGCAAAGCCAAAGGACCCAGATTAGATTCCCCAGGACCCACGTAAGCCACATACTCAAGGTGGCGTGTGCATCTGGAGTTCGTTTGCACTGGCTGCAACAACAACAACAACAACAAAACCCCTCAAACTGAGGGGCTGGAGAGATGGCTAAGTGGTTAAGGTGTTTGCCTGCAAAGCCAAAGGACCTTGGTTCAATTCCCCAGGACCCATGTAAGCCAGATTCACAAGGTGGCGCACATGTCTGGAGTTTGCAATGGCTAGAGGCCCTGGCATGCCCATTCTCTCTTTCTCTCTCACTTTCTCTAGATAAATAAATAAATAAAATAAAATAAAAAAAAAACCTGAAACTGGAGCTGGAGAGATGACTTAGCTGTTAGGGCACTTCTCTGCAAAGCTTAATGACATGGGTTCAATTTCCTAGTGCCCACATAAAGTGAGATACACAAAGAGGAACATGAATTTGGAGTTTGTTTACAGTGGCTGGAGGCCCTGGCATGCCCATTCTCTCTGTTTGTCTCTCTTCTATCTCTCTCAGCTTGCAAATAAATACATTTTTTAAAAACCTGCCAGGAGAGGCGGGCATGGTGGCACACATCTTTAATACCAGCACTTGGGAAGCAGAGGTAGGAGGATCACAGTGAGTTCAAGGCCAGCCTGAGACTACAGAAACACCTTTGATCCCAGCACTTTGGATACAGAGGTAGGAGGATCGCCATGAGTTCGAGGGCCCCCTGAGACTACATAGTGAATTTCAGGTCAGCCTGGGCTAGAGTAAAACCCTACCTCAAAAAACAAAACAAGGGGGTGGAGAGATGGCTTAGCAGTTAAGGCATTTTCCTGCAAAACCAAAGGACCTTGGTTAGATTCCCCAGGACCCACATAAGCCAGATGCACAAGGGGGCGCATACATCTGGAGTTCGTTTGCAGTGGCTGGAAGCCTGGTGTGCCCATTCTCTCTCTCTCTCTCTGCCTCTTTCCCTCTCTCAAATAAATAAATAAAAATAAAAAAAAACATTTAAACAAACTAACACCTGAAACTGGCTGGTATGATAGTTTTCTAAGATTGCTCTATTTCCACAAAGGTGAAAGGTAAGCACTGTTTCCTGTTTGCTTTTTACTTTTTTTTTTTTTTTTTTTTTGTAGATTTTTCTGTTCACATTAACATTCGGGGTTTGAGTCCGTGTGTGTGTGTGTGTGTGTGTGTGTGTGTTTAAATATTAAATGTACTCTATAGGATCATGTGCGGAAGGCCTGGTTCCCAATTGGTGGTACCATTTTGGAAGGCTCTGGAAACTTCAGGAGGTAGTTCATGTTTGGAAGAAGTAGGTCATTGGGGACATGCCTTTGAAGGTGATACTTGGTCCCCAGTCCCTTCCCGAGGCTCTCTACCATGATGTGAATAGTAGCTTCCACTTCCATGATGCTCTGTCAAGGAGAACAAGACCAAGCCACCATGGAGTGAATGCTCTGAAACTAAGAGCCAAAATACACCTTTCCCACTTTAGGGCTTTTCTTTCTTCTTCTTTTCTTTCTTTCTTGTCTCTCTTTCTTTCTTTCTTTTTGAATGAGAGAAACCTTATTTTTACTTATTTATTTATTAGTGAAAGACAGGTAGAGAGAGAATTATCATGCCAGGACCTCAGCCACTGCAATTGAACTCCAGACGCCTGCACCACCTAGTGGAAATGGGCAACCTTGCTCTTGCCTCACCTTTGTGCATCTGGCTTATGTGGGATCTGGAGAGACAAACATGGATCCCTTGGCTTCACAAGCAAGCACCATAACTGCTAAGCCATCTCTCCAGCCCTCTTTAGGTATTTTGATAGCTAACCTAGGTCCCAAAGGTGTGAAAACATTGTGCATCATGGAGCCCAAGTGCAGAACTCAACGGCAAGTTCACAACAAAAGGAAACACTCCAGGACTGGGTGGGTCAGGCCAGTTGCGCACTGCCAGATAGGCTGTGTTAGCAAGCTCAGGGGGTCCCAGAAGCAAGCTGTCTGGCTAGGCTGGCAAACAGAGGGCCTAGAGGAGAGCTTGGTGTAGGAGCTAGCTCTGCCACCGCTGGCTGTGATGCCTCAAAGTGAGAGCCGGCAGGCACTGGCCTTTAGCTCCTAGTCTGAGAAGTGGGAGTTTAGCTTCCAAGATGCCTTTCAGAAAACAGAACCTGCTTCCAACAGTTGACACTCTGGTAGGAATATAATATGGACAGCATGCTGGAGTTCTTTAACTGTGTGTACCCTGGAAATCTGGTGTATTTTTGTTGGTTTTTTTTTTGTTTGTTTGTTTGTTTTTGTTTTTTTTCGAGGTAGAGTCTCACTCTAGCTCAGGCTGACCTAGAATTCACTATGGAGTCTCAGGGTGGCCTCGAACTCACAGCAATCCTCCTACCTCTGCCTCCCAAGTGCTGGGATTAAAGGCGTGCGCCACCACGCCCGGCCAATCTGGTGTATTTTCAATGGAAGCCTTTCTTCCCTGTCAGGTTGAGTTCTCAGTGTTAGTGAGGAAATTTGATTGACATGAAGGCAAACAATGAAGAGCTGAGGAAACAAATATCATTGTTAGAGCAAGTGGATTAAAAAATAAGCAAACTTTTTTTTTTTTAGTACTGGAGAGATTGCTTAGTGGATAAGGCGCTTGCCTGCAAAGCCAAATGACCTGGGTTCGATTCCCCAGTACCCACATAAAGCCAGATACACAAAGTGGTACATGCATTTGGAATTCATTTGTAGTGGCTGGAGGCCCTGGTGCACCCATTCTCTATGCCTCTCTTCTCTTCTCTCTCTCTCTCTGCTTGCAAATAAATAAATAAATACATTTTTTTAAAAAATCCATTTTACCAGGACTGGGGAGATGGCTCAGTGGTTAAAGGCACTTGCTTGCAAAGTCTGCTGGCTCAGGTTTAATTCCCCAGTCATCCACGTAAACCCACATAGCATTTGTTTGCAGAAGTAAGAGACCCAAGTGTGCCCCTGACACATAAAAATAAATAAATAAATATTTTAAAATAGACTCAGGAGGAATGGGTCAATGGTTAAAGGTGCTTGCTGTAAAGCCCAAAGGCCTGGGATTGATTCTGTAGTACCCACCACATAAAGACAGACACACAAAGTGGCACATGCGTCTGGAGTTTGTTTGCAATGGCAGGAGGCTCAAGTGCACATTCTCTCTCTCTCTCTCTCTCTCTGACACACACACACACACTGACACACACATGCACACACACACACTCTTATTTCTTTCTCAAATAAGTAAATATTTAAAAAAATATTTTTAGGGGATGTAGAGATGGCTTAGTGGCTAAGGTACCTGCCTATTTAACTCTCCAGATCCCACGTAAGCCAGACACACAAAGATGAGGCAAGTGCAAGGTCACACATGCCCATTAGGTGGCACAAGTGTCTGGAATTCAATTGCAGTGGCTGAGGCCTTGTGGCGCCATTCTCTCTCTAAAATAAAAAAAAATTTAATATATTTTAAAATATTTATTCATTTATTTGAAAGAGAGAAGCAGAAATAGTATGAGCATGTCAGGGCCTCCTGTCACTAAACAAACCCCAGAGGCAGGCACCACTTTGCGCATCTGGCTTTATGTGGATACTGAAGATTCAAACCAGCTTGTCAGGCTTTGCAAGCAAATGCCCTTAATCTCTAAGCCATCTCTCCAGCCCTGAAAGAATTTTTTTGCACACCTTTTTTTTTTTTTTTTTTTTTTTTGGTTTTTCGAGGTAGGGTCTCACTCTAGCCCAGGCTGACCTGGAATTCACTATGGAGTCTCAGGGTGGCCTGGAACTCGCGGCGATCCTCCTACCTCTGCCTCCCGAGTGCTGGGATTAAAGGCGTGCGTCACCACGCCCGGCAAGAATTTTTTTAAAAAAATATTATCTTTACCACTTAGAGAAGGGAACTAACATTTATATTGTCCTAGGTAAAGAAGGATTATTCATTATTATGGTTATTTGTGAAATGGGATTACAGCCAGGGCTGAACTACCGTGCCCTATTCCAGTGCACTAAAGTGCTAGGTTCTGTACCACTCTCAAGAGGAAAGAATTAGCATTTTGCATTCATCCTCTACTCTTGACTATACTACAGACTTTATTAGTAAGAACTCAGAGAAACAGAGTGAATAAAAAGATGACAAGAAGCCAGGCATGGTGGAGCACGCCTTAAATCCCAGCACTTGGGGAGGCAGAGGTAGGAGAATTGGCATGAGTTAGAGGCCAGCCTAGATTACATAGTGAATTCCAGGTCTGCCTGAACTAGAGTGAGACCCTACCTGGAAAAAAGATTAAAAAAAAAAAAAAATGACAAGAGCCAGGTGTGGTGGGACACACCTTTAATCCCAGCACTTGGAGAGGCAGAGGTAGGAGAATCACCATGAGTTCGAGACCAGCCTGAGACTATATAGTGAATTCCAGGTCCACCTGGGCTAGAGGGAGACCCTGCCTTGAAAAACAAACAAACAAAAAAAGATGATAAGGGCTGGAGGGATGGCTTAGCGGTTAAGGTACTTGCCTGCAAAGCCAAAGGACCTAGGTTCAATTCCCCAGAACCCACACTAGCCAGATGCAAAAGGGGGTACACGTGTCTGGAGTTTGTTTCCAGTGGCTGGAGGCCCTGGAGTGCCCACTCTCTCCCTCTCTCTCTCTCTCTCTCTCTGTTTCTCTGTCAAATAAATAAATAAATAAGATGATAAGAAACTTTGAATAATCTTCACATCTTCAGTGAGCTCAAGTCAACTTGCACGTGGGTGATTAGGAAACGTGAATGCATGAGAGCGTCCACAGGAGGCATTTCTGCTGCTCTCGTAACCAGCGCCCAGGAGGGCATAAGCCTCTTCACCACTTGTTTGTTTGTTGGGGGGCGGGGTCTGAAAGGAAGCATTGCTACTGGTGAGACTTCCTGCAGGAGTTGTCAAAACAGTTTCTCATGTTTGAACACACCCACTTGTGGCACATCTGGCACAATATTTCTAGCCTCCTTTTATTTTTTTTATTTTAAGACTGTATTTCTTTTTTTTTTTTTTAATTAACAACTTCCATGATTATAAACAATGTTCCATGGTAATGCCCTCCCTTCCCCCACTTTCCCCTTTGAAACTCCATTCTCCATCATATGCCCTCCTCCTGTTTTATTTATTTATTTTCTTATTTATTTTTTCTCAATTTAAAAAGAAATTTTTTTTTTTTTAATTTGAGAGAGGCAGAGAAAGAGGCAGAGAGAGAGAGAGAATGGGCGCACCAGGGCCTCCAGCCACTGCAAACCAACTCCAGATGTGTGCAGCCCCTTATGAATCTGGTTAACATGGGTCCTGGGGAACTGAGCCTCGAACTGGGGTCCTTAGGCTTCACAGGCAAGCACTTAACTGCTAAGCCATCTCTCCAGCCCTTTTTCTCAATTTTTATTAACATTTTCCATGATTATAAAAATCTAGCCTCGGCGCCGGGCGTGGTGGCGCACGCCTTTAATCCCAGCACTCGGGAGGCAGAGGTAGGAGGATCGCCATGAGTTCGAGGCCACCCTGAGACTCCATAGTGAATTCCAGGTCAGCCTGGGCTAGAGTGAAACCCTACCTCGAAAAACCAAAAAAATAAATAAATAAATAAATAAAAAATCTAGCCTCCTTTGACAAAGCACTTCAGGTCTACATACTTTGATTTTTATTCTAATGGTATTTCCAAGAGGGAGAGGAGGGAATCACTACAAAAAGAAACTTCATTGGTGTGGAACAAGCTTAGGTTGAATGTGTCAATAAAGTACATTATATGGAGCTAATCAAGAAATAGTTCTTGAGGGCTGGAAAGATTGCTTAGTGGTTAAGGCGTTTGCCTGCAAAGCCAAAGAACCTCGGTTCGATTCCCCAGGACCCATGTAAGCCAGTTGCACAAGGGGGCACATGTGTCTGGAGTTCGTTTGCAGTGGCTGGAGGCCCTAGCACACACATTCTCCCTCTCTATGTCTTCCTCTCTCCCTCTGTCTCAAATAAATAAATAAAAATAAAGTTAAAAAAAAAAAAAGAAATAGTTCTTGGGCTGGAGAAATGGCTCAGCACTTAAGGCACTTGCCTGTGAAGCCTAAGGACCCCTGTTTAATTCCCCAGAACCCACATAAAGCCAGATACACAAGGTGGTGCATGCGTCTGGAGTTTGTTTGTAGTGGTTAGAGGTCCTGTTGAGCCCATTTTCTCTCTCTTTCTACCTGCTTCTCTCTCTTTCTCTCCCACTCTCTCAAATAAAAAGTAAAATATTTTTAAAAGACCTAGTTCTCACATGTTTGAAGTAGTATACATTCACATAGAAAGCATAATTTTGTAACACACTTCATATATATCCACTAGCCCTGTGTCTCAGTCTTCCCATCCCTAAAGCCCAAGTGATAGTAACAATAATGAGGGACTGGTGAGGTGGCTCACTGGTTAAAGGAACTTGCTTGCAGAGTCTGCCTGCCTGGGTTCAGTTCCCAGCCACCCACATAAGCTTGATGCAAAAAAAAAAAAAAGGAAAAAAATAATAAGTTGTGTAAGTATCTGGTGTTCGTTTGCAATAATAACAGGTCTGGTGTGCCCCCACCACATGTACAAATAACTAAATAAAATTTTAAAAATCGTAAATTTTTTTTTTTTTTTCTAGGTAGGGTCTCACTCTAGCCCAGGCTGACCTGGAATTCACTATGTATTCTCAGGGTGGCCTCGAACTCACAGCAATCCTCCTACCTCTGCCTCCCGAGTGCAGGGATTAAAGGCGTGCGCCACCACGCCCGGCTAAAAATCGTAATATTTTAAAATAATAATTAGGGCTGGAGAGATGGCTTAGCAGTGAAGTGCTTGCCTGTGAAGCCTAAGGACCCTGGTTCGAGGCTGGACTCCCCAGGACCCACGTTAGCCAGATGCACAAGGGGGCGCACACATCTGGAGTTCGTTTGCAGTGGCTGGAGGCCCTGGCGCGCCCATTCTCTCTCCCTCTCTCTATCTGCCTCTTTCTCTGTCTGTCACTCTCAAATAAATAAATTTAAAAAATAACAAAAAAATTAAAATAATAATTACTAGCAATACTTGCTCAAATGACCGAGGAAGTAGAGCTGAGTGCAGTGGTTGGTGTCTGTAGTCCCCAGGCAATACTATGGGGAGACTGAGGCAGGTGGGTCATCTAAGGAGTGGAGTTCAATGCCCGGTTGAGCAACACAGAGAGACCCCATCTCTTTAAAAAGGAGAGAAAGAGAGAGAGAGAGAGAACGAATAGTGGAGAAGTCAGATCTGAGAAGTGCCAAGCCAATGATCTTACTTTCAACAAAAGTTACTACTTAGGTAAAAGTGATCAGTGCAGAGGCTCTGGTACTTTTTGAGCTCCACAAATACTTGTAAGCGAATGAATCATGGAAGGAAGGGAAGGAGAGAGGAAGGGATGGACTTGCCATCTGGTATCTGTTTAAAAAGAAATCCTAGAGCTCGCTCTCTAAAGCTGGGATGTCTCAGTGTCCCTGCACTAGACTTTGCAGCATTCCTTTTCTTTAAGAAACAACTTTTTTTTTTCCCCCAAGTCAGGGTCTCGCTCTAGCTCAGGCTGACCTGGAATTCACTGTGTAGTCTCAGGGTGGCCTCGAACTCATGCGATCCTCCTACCTCTGCCTCTCGAGTTGCTGGGGTTAAAGGTGTGCGCCACCACGCCCGGCTCTACAACTTTAACCAAGTGAAGACACTTGTTGAGACCAAGACTGTCCATGTTTGTGAAGTTGCTCTGTCAGTCACATCCTTTTAGGGATGGCTTACCACAGTATCAAGAATAATAGTGCCACCTACTGACACTTCTCGTTATTGTGCCTAAACCCTTGAGTGACAACTTCTCACAGAAAGATTGGCTTACGCAGTGTGCAGACTGTGTGGTCTTCACCGTCTTTCAATCCAAGAAACCTCTTCTCAGAATTTTAGTGTGTGATAAACTTTCGGATTCTCAGTCCAATATCCCAGATGATGTTGTTATAGGGTCTTTTCACAACATATTTTTCAGTAGTCTATGTCAAAAACTGTGTGTTTTGTATTTGAATATATAACATTTTGAGATGTAGTATTGCTATAATTAGCTTTTAGAATAGATAGTATTGTTTTTAAAATTTTATTTTTATTTGCACGTCTCTCTCTATCTCTCTGTGTGTGTTCACACCACAGTCCCTTGCCGCTGCAAACATCAGATGCACGCACCATTCTTCCATTAGGCTTTATATGGGTGCCTGGGGAAATCAAACTCAGGCCAGCAGGCTCTAACCACTGGGATATGTCCCCAGCCCCCTCCACTCCCAATAGGTAGTATTATATGATTGGCTGGATTTCAGAGGATCACACCCCCAGGTATGAGGCTTAGGGACGCCGACCAGAAATGGGAAGAGCAGAGGCAGGCAGCGGGTTTCCCTGAGGGCCCCTTGCCTGCCTGAAGGAGACTGTAGGAAAGACCACAGCTCTGGAAAAGAAAGGAAAAATTCATGCCATGCCCGGTGGTGGGGGGGGGGACAGCGGTTCAAGTCACCGTCAATTCTTCTGAAGGCTGCTCCCTTGGGAGATTCGATCTGCAGAACATGCTACTTCGTTGGTCCCCAAACCTGTCTCGCCCAGCCTCAGCCTCTACCCACGTAGGGAATAAATAATAAATGTGTACTATCTGGCCCTTCCTGTAAGTCACCTTCTGCGAGGATATTGTGCAAATGCTTGTTTCTGTTGTCAGCTTACCTCAGTGACTCATGTCACATGTACAAATACACATATACACAATATACACAACAAATAACTCTCACTGTGATAGCCACAGGCACAAAAAGGCTGGCAAAAAGAGATTAAATGGAAAATTCTCATCAATATGAGGGGTAATATATTGGACATTGAAGAAGAGGACCCTAGGTGCCTCCCAAGGCTGAAGCCCGTCTTCTTATAGGACATAAACAGAGGCATGAAACATACAAGACACAGCTAAGTTGTTTTGTTTTGAAAACACCTCCTGGCACCCCATCCCTAGTTTCTCCAATTTGGTTTTCAGCAGAGCAATAGAATCCATGAACTTACAAACATGCTCGCAATGGTGGCAACAGAAATAGAGCTGGGCGGGAGGAGGAGATAGGAGAAGGAGAGCTGTCACCCTATTACCCCAGGCTAAGCTGTGACAGCTCTCTAGACGCTGGGGATGGAAGGCTCCCTAAGTGATCTTCTGGCTTCTCCGTTTACCCTTCTCTTTTCTTTCTTCTTCCTTTCTCTCTCTCTCTCTTTCTTTCTTTCTTTCTAATGAAGCCTAGTCATTTAGGCTTTTCAAAAATGTTTATGAGAGTCAGACAGAGAGAGAATGGGCATGCCAGGGCCTTTAGCCACTGCAAACAAACAAATCCCAGGCGCATGCGCCACCTTGTGCATCCGACTTTACGTGGGTACTGGGGAATCAAACCTGGGTCCTTTGCCTTCATAGGCAAGCGCCTTAACTGCTGGGCCATCTCTCTAGCCCACCCTTTTCTTTTTAAATATTTTTAATTTTTATTTTTTATTTGAGATAGACAAGAAGAGAAAAAAATGGCACATTAGGGCCTCGTCCATTGCAAATGAATCCAGACACATACATCACTTTGTGTGTCTGCCTTTGATGTAGGTGCTGGGGAATCAAAGTCAGGCTGTCAGGCTTTGCAAAGCAAACAATTACCTTTAATGACTGAACCATCTTCTTCTTTTTCTTCCTTTTTTTTGAAGCAGGGTCTCGGGCTAGCCCAGGCTGACCTGGAACTCACTGTGTCGCCCAGGATGGCCTTGAACTAACAGGGATCCTCCTAGTGCACAGCCTCCCGAGTGCAGAGATTAAATGTGTGCACCGTCATGCCTGGCTTTTGCCCCTCTTTTGCATGTGTGTGTTGTTCATGTGAGGGAGTACATGGTGTAGTCACGTGTGTGTGGAGGTGAGGTCAAAATCAGTGTCTTCCTCAGTTGCTCTCCACTTTTAAAAGAATCTTTATTTGCACGTGTGTGTGTGTGTAAATGTGTACGGGCACACCAGAGTCTCTTGACACTACAAATGCTTATCAGATGCATGAGTCACTTTTTGCATCTGGCTTTACGTGGGTGTTGGGGAATTGAACAGAGGTCACCAGGCTTTGCAAACCAAGTGCCTTTAACCCCTAAGCCATCTCCCCAGCCCACCATCTTAGTTTTTGAAACAGTCTCAGAATGAAACTAGAGTGTTATAGGTGGGGTCAGAGTCTGTGTAGCGGCTGCTCAGATTCCAGGCTGTTGTTGTCTTAGGATAGACAGTTGCACTAGAGGACACATGAGAAATAATAGAGACATCTTAAGAAAAGCACTCTTGGGCTGGAGAGATGGCTTAGCGGTTAAGCGCTTGCCTGTGAAGCCTAAGGACTCTGGTTCGAGGCTCAATTCACTAGGACCTACGTTAGCCAGATGCACAAGGGGGCACACGCATCTGGAGTTCGTTTGCAGTGGCTGGAGGCCCTGGCGTGCCCCTTCTCTCTCTCTCTCTCTCTCTCTCTCTGCCTCTTTCTCTCTCTGTCTATAGCTCTCAAATAAATAAATAAAAATGAACAAAAAAATTAAAAATAAAAAAGAAAGAAAAACAATGGGCGTGGTGGCGTACGCCTCTAATCCCAGCACTCGGGAGGCAAAGGTTAAGAGGAGTGAGTTCTAGGCTACCCTGAGAGTACATAGTGAATTCCAGGTCAGCCTGAGCTAGAATGAGAACCCCCCCCCCAAAAAAAAGGAAAACCACCCTTGAGCATGGCAGTGGTCTCGTGAGAAGGGTTATGCTCAAAAGAGCTGGGCCAGGAGTCGTGTGAATCTAAGTCACTTACGCCCACCTTCTCCCAAGCTTGTATAGCACAAGCTTTTCTCTGCATGCTGTTTGCTGCATGTAGTCCAGACGACCTCCAGGCTTTCTCTGCCCACTTGCTCCTTTCATGTTAAACTTCAGTGTCTCTCTCCTGCCACGGTAGCTAGCCAGCAAGCTCCAAGGACCCTCTTTTCTCCTCCTCCCCAGCAGCGGGATTACAGGCACACCGGCCATGCCAGGGATCTGAACTCAGGTCCTCATGCTTGTATGGCAAACACCATCTCGCCAGCCCCAATACTGACTTAAAGACACAAGTCGTGTTTCGTTTCTACCTACCTGAAGCCTTGGATCTCACACCTGGATTCTGCAGCAACGTCATCCTTGCCCTCTCTTCATTATGCTGCCAGTCTTACTTTGGAAGGGGCTGTTTCCTGTGACGGACAGCCTCCCTCTGCTCTTCACATAGTGACTCCTTCCGGTTATCCAGATCTCTTAACCACACCTGCTGGGGGCCATTCCTGACCATCCCATGCCAAGCACAGTGAATAGCACCCACACAGTATTATATAAGCAGAGGTCTGAACTGGGGAGATGGCTCAGTGGTTAAAGGAGCTTGTCTGCGAAACCTGCTGACCTGGGTTCAATTCCCCAGCATACATAAAGTGGAGGTAAAGTGGTGCATAGTACACACATCTCCAGTGCCAGCGCCAACCACATGGCAATGGGAGGCAGAGCCAGACCCAAAGCTCATGGACCAGCAAGTCTGATGCTGTTGTAGTCTGGCGGATCGTTTGCAGACACAAGAGACCCTGCCTCAAAGGAGCAGACAACCTTGATGTTCTGACCTCCAAGCACACACCATGACATGTACGCCACCCACACAGATACATAACATTTTTTAGGGGCTAAGGTTAAAAAGCCTGCTAGCTTGGGTTCAACTCTTCAGCCGCCCACATAAAGCTGGATGGGCATTCATTTGCAGTGCCGAGACACCCTGGTGTACCCACATACACATGTGCAAATAAATAAAAATTAGGAACAAAATCCACAGGTCTAGCCGGACATAATGGCACACACCTATAATCCCAGCACTTGGGATGGAGGCTGAGGCAGGACGATTGCTGTGATTTCAAGGCGAGCCTGAGACTACATAGTGAATTTCAAGTCAGCCTGGGTTAGAGCAAGACCCTATCTTGAAAAACTACAGGTCTACCAGCAAGGTACAGCTCCAGCCTGCTTATACTTATAATCTATCTTATATTTATCTAGGATAAAACTTTCTGAATTTTTTGTTTTGTTTTTTCAAGGGAGGGTCTCACTCTAGTCCAGGCTGACCTGGAATTCACTATGTAGTCTCAAACTGGCCTCGAACTCACAGCAATCATTCTACCTCTGCCTCCCGAGAGCTGGGATTAAAGACGTGCACCGCCACGCCCAGCTCTTTCTGAAAATTTGTTCAAGTAATTACCCCAAGATTATGTTTGAATTTCAACAGTAACTACCTAATTATGTTATTAGGCAATGGAGATGTCTGGATACTTGGATAAAGCTGTTGGAAGATTCAGTGAAAATCACAAATGTGCAATGTTCCACGCAGTAAATGTTTAGTAACTACTTCTTCAGAACTGTATATTTTCTTATAATCTTAATTAAATGCTCGTTTTTCCAGATACACTATATTTATCAGTGAGTAGTTTAAACATCTCACTAGAAGCATGACAAGATCAAAGGCATAACTAATTCTTAGTAGATAAAGATGCTAAGGTGTATTAAAAGCTCTGGAGAAGCTGGGCATGGTGGTGCACACCTTTAATCCCAGCACTTGGGAGGCAGAGGTAGGAGGATCGCCGTGAGTTCGAGGCCACCCTGAGACTACATAGTGAATTCCAGGTCAGCCTGAGCCAGAGTGAGACCCCACCTCGAACAACAAAAACAACACCAACAAAAAGTTCTGGAGAACTCCGTTCCACGGATGCAAAGGGTAAATTTTACCATCAGTGTGAATGACATCAAGATCAAGCATGAAAAAGGACTGCTCCCAACTTCCACTCCTTTGTTTCACACTCCATTTGAGTCAGTATCATCTTTATTTCAAAATAGCATTTTTATTATATAAAAATGTAAAAATCCAGCAAAACCAGAAATATGGATATATTTTCCTGGGCTTTCACATTTGTTGATTTTTATTCGCATCTCATTTTCAATACAATTTACAACCTCATCCCCATTTTCAGTCTGATTATACAAATGCAAAGTGGCAGAAAGGTCTGGAATAAATACATCAAGAGGAAGGAGAAAGCAAAGCTGTGAGACCAGGCTCCATGCACAGGTTCTATGAGGGCCGAGTGGCTGAAGTAACAGGGCGGGAGGAACGGGAACAGGGAAGCTTGCAGCTCGCGCTCTCAGTCATCCTTGTCTTTGGCTCCGTGTTTGAGGATGCGCGTGAACTCGATGTAGTTGAAATTCCCCTTTTTGTCGATGGGGGCTTCTCTGTACAGCTCATCCACCTCCTCGTCGGTAAAGCGGTCGCCCATGGTGGTCAGCAGCTCCCTCAGGTAATCCTCCTGGATGGTGCCTGCCAGGCAACAGAGAGGATGGACACATACGGTCACTGGTGCTTGAATGATTCCCTCTAAACCAAACCAAGCTCACGTTTCAGAATATCCACCATCTACCACAGAGTAGAGCTGCTGGGCAGGTACCTGTCACTGTTTTCCAACTGCTCTTGGGAGTCCTTCAGCAATATTAGATTTAATCATTGAAAAAACTTAGAACTAAGACGTGGAGATGGCTCAGGCTTTGCCACCCAAGCATGAGAACATCATCGGAAGCTGCGCGCAGCCAGCACTCGGGAGGAGGAGCCAGGAGGGTCACCGTGAGTTCGAGGTTAGCCTGGGCTAGAGCGAGACCCTAGCCCCAAAAACCAAAAATAAATAAATAATAAAACTGACTGTAGTGGGTAGCATACATCCATAACCTCCTTTACACCTACAGCGAGATGGGAGGCAGGTGAGAACCGACACCCAAGACTGTCCTCTGATATGCACTCACACAGAAACACACACGTGCAAAACTAGACATGCACCTGAGGATAAGTGCCTACAAAGTTAATCTTCTGGGTTTTTTTTTTGTTTTTTTTTTTTGGGGGGGGGTTTCGATGTAGGGTCTCCCTCTAGCCCAGGCTGACCTGGAATTCACTGTGTTCACTTTGTAGTCTCAGGGTGGCCTCGGACTCACAGCACTCCTCCTACCTCTGCCTCCCGAGTGCTGGGATTAAAGGCGTGCACCATCACACCCAGCTCTACAAAGTTAATCTTTTTTTAAAAAAATAATTTAGATTTATTTATTTGACTAGAAAAGGGGGGGCGGAGAATGGGTGCGCCAGGGCCTCCAGCCACTGCAAACGATCTCTAGATGTGTGCGCCCTCTTGTGCATCTGGCTAATGTGGGTCCTGGGAAATCAGACTTGGGTCCTTTGGCTTTGCAGGCAAACGCCTTAACCTGCTAAGTCATTCCTCCAGCCCATCTACAAAGTTAATCTTAGGTAAGTATTTTTTTAGAGGTCAAAACACCCTATTGTAGAGATACAAAATCAATTAAAAACAAAAAGGCAGCAGTCCAGAACGGAAGGTAGTGCTCAGGACAGTTGTGCCGGAAGAGAGCACAGTGCTGTGGGGGGAGGGGCAAGGAGCAAGAGAGGGCGGAACCAGGCAACAGTAAGGCTGAGTGGACTGGTGCAGAAGAAAGAACAAAGCAATGAATGGGAGAGGGCAAAGGTGAATAGCTAGGCTTTACACATTAAGAAGAAGAAATCAGGGCTGGAGAGATGGTTCAGTGGTTAAGTGTGCTTCCTGCACAAGCATGAAGACAGAGGGGGTCTGGGACTACCTAAATTCGAACCTGCAAACACCCACAAAAACAGATGGATATGACCACACACATCTGTAACTCCAGGCCTGTGGGCAGCTGGGACCACAGAATTGCTGGGGCTTGTGAAACAAACAAACAAACAAACGAAAAACCCCACAAAGACCAGCAAACTCTATAATCACTAAGAGACTCGGTATTAAGGAAAAACAGGTAGGTGAGTGGGAGGTGGACAACACATTTTCTTGTGGAGTCTGCAGGCGCACGCGCACATGAAGCACAACAGTAGCACGCACATGCACATATCACACACACGCCACACATACTGTGTGCGTGCAAAAAAATGTTTATCCAAAGGCACACTAAAATAAAGATAATAATAAACAAGTCAAAGCAAAACCCCGAGGAAAGTCTAGAAAAGCAGAAGTAACACTAATAATAATGCTATACAAAAATGCTGCATACTAATAGTTAATTGCTCATGTTAGGTAACTGTACCTTTAGAGACTGAATGTCTCTGGAAGAGCAGTTTTTACTGTGTAAGAGACATTCATGAGTGGATCCTAATTCTTCTGATTCTCAGGAAGCTTGGAGCCAAATTCAAAGATGAGTGATGGACAAATTTCAGTTTTATGACCTATATATTGCAGTCAGGGTTATTTCTGGCTGTATTGTTCTATTCTAAATAATAGACTATCTTAGGGTTAAGGAGATAAAGATGGCTGTCAAGCATGAAGACATAAGTTCAGATCCTCACCATTTATGTAAAACCTGGGCATGGTGGTGCACACCCACAATCCCAGCTCTGGAGGGCAGAAAGGAGGACCCCCGAGACTTGCTGAAGTGATGAGCTGTGGGTTTAGTGAGAGGCCCAGGCTCAAAAAACAAGGCAGAGAATGACTGAAGACACGCAGTGTCTGCCTTTGGTATCCACACACATGCGCATGAGCACCTGCACACAAACACACATGCACACCCACCGCACGCACGCAAAACAACTTTAAAATAGTAACAGCGTATCTTCAATCATTGAAAACTCATTTTACTTTTTTTAAAATTTCCTAAAATGTGCTCCATGCCCTGTGAAACGAGACTGAGCACAAACAAACAAACAGCGCTCACCGGTTGCTTCTTCATCAAAGCAGGCGAAAGCATTGCGGATGACGTCCTCAGGGTCTGTGCCATTTAACTTCTCGCCAAACATGGTGAGGAACATGGTGAAGTTGATGGGCCCCGGAGCCTCGTTCATCATGGCATCCAGGTATGCATCAGTGGGATTCTTCCCTGTAAGGCCACATTTGAACACTTAGGACAAAGATTTCATGTCATGAATGGATTATTTTGCTATTGTTATGTTATGCCACCAGACATATATATACATATAATACACTTTTTTGTTGTTGTTACTGTTGTTGTTTTGTTCAAGGTAGGGTCTCACTCTAGCCCAGGCTGACCTGACACTGACTGTAGCTCCAGACTGGCCTTGATCTCATGGAAGTCCTCCTACCTTGCCTCCCAAGTGCTGGGATTAAAGGATTCATTCAGAGTATTTAAATTGTGGGAAATGCAACTCAGTTGAAGGATACCTGCTTAGCATACAGAATCCCTGAAGTGGGGCCGGGTTGGGGGGGGGGAGAGAAGAGGGGAAGAAGGGAATAAGAGAGAGAGAGAGGGAGGGAGGGAAGGCAGGCATTCTGGAGACTGGGGCAGGGCTCAGGTAGAGCACCTACCTACAGGTGCCTGGAGTTGAATTCAATTTCAGCACTGGCAGAATAACCTGGGCTTACGTGGAATGCTGTTCATTCACCAATACTTTACCTTCACTATTTTTTATTAAAAACTAAGCAGGAGCCGGCCATGGTGATGCACACCTTTAATCCAAGCACTTGGGAGACAGAGGTAGGAGGATCACTGTGAGGTGGTGGTCAGCCTGGAAATACAGAATGAGTACCAGGTCAGTCTGGGCTAGAGTGAGACCCTATCTAGTCGGGGGGGGGGGGGGGGGGTGCAGACAACCAAGCAAAATGAAACTCTGACTATGAAGCAAGAAATGCCACACTGCTGCATCTTGAACGTTGATAATATTAAATGTCCACCAGGGGAGTTACTTCAATACCACAGGTTCAAAACCCTCAAATATTTGTTTTTCTAATTATGATATAATTGCCCATGAATTGGTATACTTCAAAATTATTTATAAGTTGGCCATTCAAGTTCATACTATTAGGTTAGTTTGGGGTTGGGAGCTTATTTCAAACAATACTAAATAAAATACTACTAGGTTGTCAGGGAGACAGACGTGCTATCTGCATGTGTGGCTGAATTGTAGTCTGTCTGTGTTTGCTGTTTGGTTTTTACTTTAAGACTGTTCTCACTCTGTAGTCCAGGCTGGCCTTGTGTTCTCAGTAATCCTCCTGCCTCAGCTCCCAAGTGCTGGGATTACAGGTGAGGGCCACCATGGCTGACTTTAACTGGAGCCTGGATAGCACTGGCCAATTAAGGTGGAGAGCCCCTGTGAGAAGGGTGGGGAAAACTGAGATTCAAACCCAGCATTCCAGACCGTGCATTCAGTGTCATGCCAGTTGAGGGTCTCCTTGTTGCAATCTGTGAAAAAGACTGGCTGAAGTTAGTGTCTCAAAAGTCCCTCTCAACACGGCTTGTATACTCCAGTGTAAAGGACATATTAACTCGGTATCGTATCTTAGAAAGCACCTCAGGCCAGAAGTGGTGGCACACACCTTTAATTCCAGCACTCAGGAGGCAGAGGTAGGAGGATCACCATGAGTTCGAGGCCACGCTGAGACTACGTAGTGAATTCCAGGTCAGTCTGGGCTAGAGGGAGACCCTACCTCGACAAACAAAACAAAAAAAGTGAAAGCACTTCAGAATTACACCTAATTACATGCTAATGACAGCCAAATCTAGAATAATAGTTCACATTTTAATACCAGGATTTGGGTGAAATCTAAGTAACACACTGACATCTATTTTATTACACTACAATTCTGCCTATTATATCCACTCAACTTATACAGAAAGATTCACTGAATAAGGGAAATAAGTACAAATCACTACTTCTCTTTCTATTTGCTGATCTAACCCAACTCTGACAGCATGGGGAATGACCGTTAACACAGAGACACCAAGAGAGCTCTAGGGAAAAAAGGAATCTAAGGTGGAGTGGTCTAGCCTAAGCACCTTGGGCTCATTCAAGGGCTCGAGTCACCGGCTAATTTACAGACCTCCCTCAGTTTCTCCAACAGGTGGCCTCTTACTCAGCTACCATAAAGACCGACTGAGCATCTGCTGTAGGCAGGGGATGGTCTCGAGTGCTCAACAACTGGAACAGGGGTACGTCCTGAAACTTTCCCCCGGGGCCTTCCGCGGGCCGGGTGTTGAAGCAGGATCTCACTGTAGCACAGGCTTATCTGGACTCAAACTTGTCGGGATCTTCTTGCCTCAGCCTACTGAACGCTGAGGTTAGAAATGTGAGCCACCACGCCTGGCTAGTGGCCTGCTTCGATAGTCACTTACTATACTCAGCTTTTCTGAATGTAAAAATCTCTGGGCTATAATCTACCTGGCAAATCAACAAATAATCTTCAATTAATCTGAATTTGGATAAAGAAATTTCAACATTTGGTGAATGTGTTTACTAATTCTGTTTTTTTGTTTTGTTTTGTTTTTGAGTCTCATGCAGCCTACAACTCCCTATGTAGCTGAGGATGACCCTGAACTCCTGATCCTCCCCTGATCCTTCCGTCTCCACCTCCCAAGTGCTAGGGTTATAGGAGTGTGCCACCATGCCCAGTTTTATGTGGTGCTGGGGACTGAACTCAGCGCTTCATGCATGCTAGGCAGGCACTCTACCCACTGAGTCACATCCTCAGACATCAGTATTGTTCTTTTAATAGTTTGTAAGCTTGAAGCTCTCAAAATAATGTTAGGAAGAAAAAAAAATCAACATTGGAGGCAGAGAAACAGAAAATAGTCATCATTTTTCGTATACTTTAAAAAAAAGCCCAACAATCCAACCTCTCTCTCAACTATAAAATCGCAGCAGAGGCTGGAGAGATGGCTTAGCGATTAAGGCATTTGCCTGCAAAACCAAAGGATCCTGGTTTGACTCTCCAAGCCCCACATAAGCCAGATGCACAAGGGGGAGCATGCATCTGGAGTTCGTTTGCAGTGGCTGGAGGCCCTGGTGTGCCCATTCTCATTCTCTCTCTTTCAAATAAATAAATAAAAAATTGCAGCAGCAAAGATCAAAGTAAATAGCAACAAAATCATATGAGAAGCAACAAACTGATACCCATATGCCCAAAATAACAAATGGTAGTTTGTGGTTGAAGGAAAGTTTGTTTCTTCACACTCCTCAGAGACACTACTCTTAGTGATCAGCACACCTCCGCTTACAACCTGTCCTTGCTTTCATTAATTTAGACATCATAGACCTAAACTACTTAGCCAATATAAGCACAAGCTACCTGGCCACAGCGTGTGCCAGGGCCCTACCCCTGCAGACTGATCCCCTCATGTCTGGCCCAGTCCCAATCTACGATCTCCCACACTCTAAATCTCTCCAGATGCCTTCTGAGACAAGGAAGATTTCGTACATCACAGAGAAAGTAGTTCACAGAAATGGATTATTATTTAGGGGTAATGCATATAAAAGTCTACCACACCCACATAAATGCCAGGCATGGTGGCACATGCCCATAATCCCAGGACTCAGGAGGCAGAGAGGTAGATCCCTGGAGCAAGCTAGGTATCCAGACCAGCTAAATAAGTGAGCTCTGGATTCAAGTGAGAGACCACTGGCCTCAACATTCATACACACACACGCGTGACACACACACAAACACGTATATGCACACACCAAGAAAAAAAGAGTCTACCTAGTGAGGCAAGCATATCGTGCAGGTCTTCCTTGTCGATGAAGCCATCTCTGTTCTGGTCGATCATGTTGAAGGCCTCTTTGAACTCCTGGATCTGGGACTGGTCAAACATGGCAAACACGTTGGACGTGGCGCGCTGAGGGCGCTTCTTGGTGGTCTTGGTCTTTGCTTTTTTGCTCGACATGGTGGCTGTTTAATTCTGGGGTTAAGAAGAAAAAATAATACAATGAAAAATATAATACATAAAGCAAAAAGAGCTACACATACCTGAAGTTAGTAAAAGAATCTCTTAAAAAATTATCTTTTAATTTACTTGAGAGAGAGAGGGAGTGTATGTATGGCATGCCAGTGCATTTTGCCTCTGCAAACAAATTCCAGACACATGGGCCACTTTGTGTATCTGGCTTTATGTGGGTATATGGGCCTGCAGGCTTTGCAAGCAAGCGCTTTGACTGCTGAGCCATCTCCCCAGTCCAAAAAATATCTTTAAAAATTTTAAATTCAAAGCTGGGCATAGTGGTGTACATCTTTAATCCTAGCACTCGGGAGGCAGCGATAGGAGGACTGCCATGAGTTCGAGACCTATCCTGAGACTACATAGTGAATTCCAGGTCAGTCTGGGCTAGAGTGAGACCCTACCTCAAAAAACCAAAAACCAAAAAAGAATTTTTTTTTTTTTAATCCATGTGTGTGTGTGCACACAATGCACGTGAGCCATGGCACGATTGTGGAGGTCAGAGGAAAACTGCTGGGATGTCTGTGCTCCATCTTCTTTTAAGACAAGGTCTCTTGCCACTGCACACGAACTGCCAGACTGCACGCAAAGGTCAGATCAGCTGAGCCACAAACCTGGGACTCTCGGGGCTCCACTTCCCTCTGTTGGAGGAACCTTAGGATTACAGGTGCACAGGCCACTTCGCATTCGACTTTATGTAGGTGCTGAAGAACTGAACCTGGACTGGCAGACTTTGCAATCAAGTGCCCATAACTGCTGAGCTATCTCCCAGCATTCAAATACCTTAAATCATCCCATTCAACCTTACCAAGGATCACATGCAAGAAGTATTATTTTCCCATTACTACCAATATAACAAACTCTGAGCCTCAGTTTCATCAGCGTAATATGATACCTACTTTGTGTAGCACACAGTGAGAACTAAGCAATACACTGTATATTGTGTGACTGCTGTGGTCAGCACATGGTCCAGCTCCCAAAGGTGCTCACCTCTAACAAGCATCATCAAAAGCTGCTTTCACCTTGCAGCCTTTCTGGTCTTCCCTGCATTCCCCCTCCCCTTTGACAAAAGTTATAGACCAGCAGTTTAACACCCTGTCAGCTTTCTAATCCCTCCTGGATCCTCTACAGATGGTCTCGGCACTGACAGACATCCATCAGCAACTTTACTGTCAAGCAGAATGACACTTTCCAACTCCTTCATTTATTTGCATTTTAAATAATGCAAGTAAACAGTCATGTGCCATGACTGCCACAGTCTGTTTCCCCATCGACAACGGACTGTGTTCACGACAGTCTACACCACGGGCCCTTGGTCTGTACTGAGCTACTCCATCTAGTTTTGCACTACCCGACTTTATGTGGTCTGCACAGCAATACCACAGCCTGAGGACACAGTGCTTATGTGTTCTTGCTGTTAGGCCAGGCACAATTTTAGGGACAACATCATTAACACTGTCAGCTTTGGGTTAGAAGACCAAGTTCAAATCTCAGCTCCACCATTACTGGCTGCACGTAACCACGGACACCCACAAATGCCAGAGCAACCTTATGATCTGATGTTCATCTTCACAGCTGTCCTAGGAGAAAGGTATACCCGCAATTAAAAAGTTCTCAGTGTCCCTGTGTACTGAAGAGCAGTGCCCAGAGCGAGGTCTGGCCTTTGCCCTCTTCTCCTGGGAGGTGAGCTTTAGGGTTCTGGAGTGCCTGGAGCCTTGCGTCTATTTTAGTTCTTCCAATATCAAAACTGTTACATGAAGGTTTTTACCCCAAGCTAAAGATTCTATGACCCTATTTATTTAAGAATTTAATAGGCTTCGGTAGGCTGGAAGGGAAGAATTAATTCTATCCGTCAATCACTTTTGTAATAAATCCATTTAGAAAAGCTCCCTAGAAAGTAATTTTTTATTTTCATAAAGTCAATTGCATTGTGTCAACAGTCAACTCAAAATAAACTTATTTAAACACTTTGGAAGCTGTCAGTTGTGAAGCTTGGTTGAAGTTCTCCAAGAACAATGCCAAGATAGGATTAAACACACACGGATTTGAATACTGGAGATGCCTGTAAGAAAGACCGGGGCAGCTGCTCCCAGAAGCCTCAGCTGGTGGGGCCAATCTGAGTCCCAAGAGAAGGAAAGGGGGATGGAAAACCAGGGGCAACTCACTAACTGGCCCTTATCAAAACATGTTACAGGGCCTGGGGAAATGGCTTAGCAGTTATGGCCTGCAAAGCCAAAGGATTCCGGTTCGATTCTCCAGGACCCACGTTAGGCAGATGCATGAGGGGGCACATGCATCTGGAGTTCCTCTGCGGTGGCTGGAGGCCCTGGAGCACCCATTCTCTCTCTCTCCCCTCCCTCTTTCTCTCTCTCAAATAAATAAATATATTTAAAAAAATATTACAGCTGGGTGCGATGGCTCACGCCTTTAATCCCAGCACTTGAGAGGCAGATGTAGGGGCAATCACTGTGAGTTCAAGGCCACCCTGAGACTACAAAGCGAATTCCAGGTCAAATTCCTACCTTAAAAAAGCCAAATAAAAGCCAGGCATGGTGGTGCACGCCTTTAATCCCAGCACTCGGGAGGCAGAGGTAGGAGGATTGCCATAAGTTCGAGGCCACCCTGAGACTACATAGTGAATTCCAGGTCAGCCTGGGCTAGAGTAAGACCCCACCTCGAAAAACCAAAAAACAACAACAACAAAAAAAACCAAAAAAAAAAAAAACCCCAAATAAATAAATAAATAAAAATGATGCTGTTCCAGGGTCTCCTGGAACTGCCAGAGCACAAACAAACTGGGATTCTCCCAGCTCCGCCTTCCACTGTCGGAGGTACACCGGGCTCACAGACAGACAGACAGACTGCACTGCTTTGCATCAGGCTTATGTGGGTAGCTTGGGGATTGAATCCTGGCCAGCAGGTTTTACAAGCAAGTGCCTTTAAGCCACGGAGCCGTCTCCTCAGCTTTCTCATTTCTTCTTTTAAAATATTTTATTTATTCTTATTTTGAGAGAGAAAACAAATGAATATGGGCATGCCAGAGCCTCTAGTCACTGCAAACGAACTCCAGACGCATGTGCCACCTTGTGCATCTGGCTTACGTGGGTACTCAGGAATTGAACTTGGGTCCTTAGGCTTCACGGGCAAGCACCTTAACCGCTGAGCCATCTCTCCAGCCTTCTAATTTCTTTTAATAACTTTTTTATTTTGGCACAATTCTGGAGAAAGCCACACCCACTCATGTCTTGAGTGTGTGGTGTCCATTTTCTAAGCACCTCTTTTCCTTAATGCACATGCTTAATTAAATCCATACTAAGATTGTTTCTTAATAAACTCCAACTTTGCTTCATAAAAAGGAAAAAAGAAAAAAAAATATTTGTTTTGAGGCAGTGTCTCATTGTTGCCCAGGCTGCCTTGAACACATGAACCTCTGCCTCCCAAATGCTGGGAGTACTGGGATTTTTAGATGTTTAGGGTTGGGGATAGAGCACAGTGGTGGATGGCCAAGGCCCTGGGTTCAAGCCCCAGAACCATCAATACCAAAAAACCCTCATGTATTTGTACGGCACCTGTGGAAACCACACACACACACACACAGCGGGAAAGAGAGGCAAAGTTATATCAGAACCACTGCTAGGAAAAGAAGTCTGGCCCAGGAGACACTGCTAGCCTCCTCTTCCTCCTCACTCTCAGATAAGCACCTTGGCTTTCTCAGCTGCCTTGCCGCCCACTCACATTTCCATCCACCACAATCTGGCTTTCTCTTCTCCACTGCAAATGCTTTCAAACTGCCAAATTCAGTCCAAGTCTTGTAGGACCTCGCGCCTGTGTTCGACACCATGGGATCCCTCTCTCTGAGTAATACTAGACATGAATGTCTCAGGTGGAGAGAGCAAAAGAGCCCAACCCCGAAGACTTTACCTTCTACCGGGGGAGACTGCTGAACATTCCCCTGGGGGGACTGGATTATGTAAGAGGCTGTACGCTCCACTCACTGAGCCCAGCTCTCCCATGTTCTGTAACTGCTCCTCCTCTACCTGCTTCTTAGACTTTGACCTCCACTTGATTAGAATCTGCTCAGGTCGTACGGTAGAAAAGTTCTGACAGCTAGGTATGCTGGCATATCCCTTTAATCCCAGCACTTGGGGGGCAGAGGTAGGAGGATCGCTGTGAGTTCGAGGCCACCCTGAGACTATATAGTGAATTCCTGATCAGCCTGGGCTAGAGTTGAGACCCTACCTCGAAAAACCCAAATAAAAAAAAGTCCCGAGACCACCAATGTTTCCCACTTCCCAGGTCTAACTCCAGGCGCACCCTCACCACTGAGCTTCAGCTCACACATCCCACTGTCCACGAGACACGCCCCTTTGGAGAGCCCACAGACACTGCAAAGCCAAATCCATTATCTCCCCTGTGCTCAACTCTCCCAGCCTTCTGCTTTCTCAGCCTGCCCACGCACTCATCCAGCCAGAATCCCAGGAGGCATCTTCCACAAATCCTCTCCTGACGAATCAAGCCCTCTCCGAAATATTTCTCACACTCGCTCATCTTCCTCCTTTCTCTGCCACCACCCTGAACCCCACCCCCATCATTCATGTAGACTCGGTGCTTTTAAGGCAGGGTTTATGTACACATCCCAGGCTGGCCTCCAAATCATGATTCTCCTGCCTGAGCTGCCCCAGTGTGGGGAACAGAGGCAAGCACCACCAAGCCTGGCTCCCCCTCACATTCTGGTGGGCAGTGTCTATCTACAACATTCCACTTTTAAAACCTCTGCCTCTCCTAAAGGATAAACAACAGCTTAAACATGGCACACAGTCTCTTCACCTACACTCGCTAGCATGGCCTCTCAGCTTCATCTCTACCATTCTCTGCTTAGAACTTTCCTCTCGGCAACATCAAGCTCCTGTGTCTCCAAGGTACCGTAAAGTTTCATGCCTTGCTATTTTTCCAAGTCACAATGTCCTGGCCCCTTCCAATGCCTTAGGAGCAGAAGGAACCAAAGGTTTTCTCAACTTTTACCGTTATTACCATTTTTTAGGAACTACTTTTATTTGCATGTGTGTGTGTTGCAGTCAGGCTTGCATTCATTGCTGGCAGAAATCACCGGACCAAAAACAGCTTGTGGGGGGAAAAAAAAAAGGTTATTTTGGCTTACAGGCTCGAAGGGAAACTCCATGATGGCTGGGGAAAATGATGGCATCCTCACCAACATCAGGTGGACAACAGCAGCAGGAGAGTGTGCCAAACACTGGCAAGGGGAAACTGGCTATAACACCCATAAGGCCGCTCCCAACAGTACACTGTCTCCAGGAGGCTTTAATTTCCAATTGCCATCAGCTGGGGAACCTAGCATTCAGAACACCTAAGTTTATGGGGGGACACCTGAATCAAACCACCACAGTGTGTGTGCGCAAGCATGGGAGCACTAGGGTCTCTGCTGCTACAAACGCGAGATGTTGCATCACATTTTGCGTCTATCTTCACGTGTGTGCTAGGGAATGGATGCCACTCATGCTGGGCCACACAGCTCTGCTATACCACTTTGGTTCTGCACGCGTGTACACTTCATTCAGCACATGCCATCATACCACATACCACCACCGAGTGCTGCCTGAACACTTGGGCTCTGATTCCAGACTCCTGTACGCAACGCACTGAAGGGTGTTTACTATATTCACAAAGTTTTCTTATAGCAATGTATTGGCTTAGTTACAGGAACTTCTCAGCATGTAAGTACCAAATTAATGTGTCTCTGGATTATACTGGGTTACAATGCTTGCTTTTGAAATTTTTTTTGCTTATTTTTATTTATTTACTTGAGAGTGACAGAGAGAGAGAAAGAGGCAGATAGAGAGAGACAGAGAGAGGATGGGCAGGCCAGGGCCTCCAGCCAATGAAAACAAACTCTATACACGTGTGACCCCCTGTGCATCTGGGTAACGTGGGTCCTGGGGAACTGAGCCTCGAACCAGGGTCCTCAGGCTTCACAGACAAGTGCTCAACCGCTAAGCCATCTCTCCAGCCCAATGCTTGCTTTTAAAAATTACTGTTTGAGTTGCTGAGTTGAGTTTCATTAAAAAAAAAAAAATCAGAGCTGGACACATGGTTTAGCGGTTAAGGCACTTGCCTGTGAAGCCTAAGAACACTTGTTCAAATCTCCAGGTCCCACGTACAGGCAGACCCAAAAGTGATGCAAGCGTGTAATGTCACACACGTGCACAAGGGAGCGCATGTGTCTGGAGCTAGTTCACAGTGGCTTAAAGGCCCTGGTGCACCCACTCTATCTCTGTCACTCCCCCCATCAAAAAAATAGTTTTGGCTTGAGATTAAGGCAGGATTTACAACAATTTCTGAAATGATGCTAAACATACTTTTGCCACTTTGTGCTACGTATGTATGTGAATCAGTATTCTCAGCCCTGAAAAATATTCTATATTCTGATTAATCAAATATTCGGTTAAGAATTTTTCATGTAAAAACAAGTATCTACTAGAATGCAGATTTGCTTTCATGACCTTTAGAAAATGGTTAAAATTAAATGCCAAAGAACTGTTTCCAAATAAACTTCTTTGGAATTTATTACCAATAAATGTTTGACTTGTATATCCATTTTACATATCTATATTCTTGGGCAAAAATAGTCACAAATGAACAGAAAAAGATTAAGAAGTCTTACATTAAATAAAACAAAACTACATGTTTTACAAATGAAACTCTTCAGTTTCAGTTCGGTGAAACTTTCACTTTGCCAACGTCATCTGTACTCAAACACCATTGATTTTAGGTTACCTCCCTCCCTTTCTTTCTTTTGTATGTGTCTGTCTTCTGTGTGTGTGTGTGTGCATGTGACAGTCAGAGGTCCTAACTCTCCACCTTATTTATTTATTTTTTCCCCAAGGCAGGGTCTCACTAGCCCAGGCCAGGCTGATCTGGAACTCACTCAGCAGCACTAGGCTGGCCTCGAATTCAGTGATTCTCCTACCCTCAGCCTTGTTAAGTGCTGGGACTAGAAGTGTGCCAGGCTCCACCTTACTGCTCCTGGAGCTCACCGATTGGGTTAGACTAGAATCCTCACCCTGCTTTTACCTGGGCGCTGGGGATCTGAACTGGGGTCCTTATGCTCTCATGGCAAGCACTTTAAGGACTATCTCCCAACCCCAGTTATGTTATTTCTATCTTAACTGTTTTCTACCCTTTGCTGACTGTTCTAGTTCACGTTTTTTTAAATAAAACCTTTTAATGTTACTGATACAACCTAACATTGATTTCTGAGCAGCTACTCTTTTTTCAATTCAGTCATAGACACTTCTGAAATAAACTCAGGACAGCAACAGAGAAGCCAAGTGGAAGACGACTGCACAGTGACTGGCTGAAACGGGCACGGCACAGCCTGGGATTATGCAGGGTCGCGGTTCAGGGTGGGCAGTACTTTCTGTCAGTCATGATTTAACATCGACGCCTTTATGCACGATTGCTAAATTATCAGTGCAAGTATATTTTGAAAACAAAAAAGCTTAAATGTATAGATGAAATAATCTATAGCAGGTAAAATGTAGAGATGAAAATACCTACAAAAAAAACAGTGCAGAAGGTAATAAATCACCCTCAGTAACAAAAACATCCGCGGTCCTTCAAGCATTTTACTATTTCTATAAATGTCTAACACAGTGGAAAGGGACACATGTAGTGCTCAGAAACAGGTTTTACAGGTGGCTGTGGTATGCACCAACATACTTGCTTGGTGACTTAAATGTTTGCAAAATGACCTGGTGCTGACATGCAAATCAGAGCACGGGAGCCATAGTCACAGGCAGAAGTCTGTTGACTTCATCAGCCTATCTGGCTTCCACAGGCCCCGGAAAGATGCTCACAGGGCACGAGCTGCCAGTCACCTCTGACTTCCTCAGCATCCCTGCAGTCTCTCCAAGCATCTCAGCAAGCTGTCATCACCATACGGCCAATCCACATGGAAACTGGCTGCAAACCCAAGTCATCTGGAAGTTTGTTTTGAAATCATGCCTGGTCTTAGTCTAGCAACAGAGTAAATATCAGGAGTGGGGCCCAAGAATTTAGCTTTAGAAATGCACCAGGCGATTCCAATGCACACTGAAGGGTGACAACACTTAGATCACACTGGCTGTTTATGTCCCCACTTTCCTGTGGTTGTTTGGTTGGTAGTTATGGTTAAACGGAGATAATGAAGACCAGCATTCCAATCCCAGCTCCGCAGCAGTTGTATGACCTTCGGCCATCTCTAGTAATCCCGGACTTTATTTTCCTCATCCACATAATAAGAGTAATTCACAGGCCCCAAACCAACAGCTAGCAAGCTACAGGAAGTCTGCAGGAAGCTTACTGGCCCCCAGGGATGACCCTTCAAGATGCCTCCCTTAATAGGGCTGGAGATTGCTCTGTGGTTAGTGCCAGCTCGGGGGGGGGGGTGTTAATTCCCAGCACCCACGTAAAGCTGGACACACAGTGGTATATGCATCTGTGATCACAACATGCCTATAATGAAAGGCAGAGCCAGGAGACTCCAAAGCCTGAAGGCAGCTGGTCTGACCTTCCCAGCCAGGAGACCCCGTCTTAGAGAAGGTGGAACACACAAACCTCAAAGCTGTTCTCTGACTCCCAGACACGTGGCACTTACACACACACACACACACCCAACAGAAATGCTGAAACTGGCCATTGTCTTTTTAGGTGTTAAGTTTGGAAGCAGTTTGTTATAGATCCATGGAACGCTAACAAAGCTAGTGTTTGTTCTTTGACCTCTTTCATGTTCAAATTAAAAAATGTCCTTTGCTCAGAGTTAGAGCCACAGAATTTTAGAAAACTCCAGTGGACCACAATCAAGTTTGCATTATGTAGGGAATTTTCTACTTCTGGCTAGAAAAACTTGACAGCTATTGGATTTCCGCCCAGGCTCTGCAGGTTCCTCTTCGGAGCAAGTCTTTCCTCCCTCCCGACCCATCACTCCTCTCCAGATCCGGCTGATCCCCAGTGCTAAGCAGCAGGTTCTGCAAGCTCCCTAATTGCAGCTTTCTTCAAAGCTCTGACTGAAAAACTGGACCATAAAGGTATCATGTAAGCTTGGTACAGTGGCCCAGGCCTATAATCCCAACACTTGGGAGGCAAGAGGATCACCACAAATTCAAAGCCAAGCTAGGGTATATAGTGAATTCCAGGCCATTAGGTCACAGATGTGAGACAGTGTCTCAAAAACTAAACCAAAACAAAAAAAAAATAAAAACCTTAACAAATAAAATAGAATGAAGGTACCAAAGTGAGACTCTTGGGGAGGGAAGGGATAGAGCTGATTCTGAGAACAAAGGGGTGATAAAGAGTTTGGCAGGGCTGGAGAGATGGCTTAGCAGGAAAGGCACTTGCCTGCAAAGCCAAAGAACCCAGGTTTGATTCCTCAGTACCCATGTATGCCAGGTGCACAAGGTGGTACATGCATCTGGAGTTCTTTTGCAGTGACTCAAGATCCTGGTACACCCATTCTCTCTCTCATAAATAAATAAATTAAATAAATAAATAAAATATGTTTAAACAAAGTATGGCAGATGGAGGGGGTGGGGCTGGAGAGATGACTCAGCAGTTAGGGCACATGCCTACAGAGCCTAACAACCAGGGATTCAATTCCCCAACGCCCACAGAAAGTCAGTCAAAGTGGCGCATGCACCTGGAATTCATCTGCAGTAGCTAGAGGCCCCGGTGCGCCCATTTTCTCTTTCTCTATTTGCAAATAAATAAAATATATTTAAAAAAATTTTTTTTTAAGTTTGGCAGGTGAGTTGCCACAGGGGTGGGAGTCTGGTTTAGCAAGCAGTCACAGGAGGCCCTAAGAGAATGAACTCTCCCACACAAAAAACCAAGTGGTTTCTGGACTTAAAACTTAAGGTCATTTACTATCCAATCTTTTCTTCACCAAGGTCTATCAGAATCTTTCAACTTTTTTTTTTTTTTTTAATAAATTCCCACATCAACAATTGTGGTCAACCCTAGTTAATGTTTGTTCTAATTAGGGGGCTCAAATGACTGGCTACAAACAACAGTTTGAAAACAGCAATCATAAGGAGAATTTAGTATATAATCAAATTAAAATACTTCACAGAGTCAACCTCATATACATAATAACATATAATTGTTTTGATGCTGCATGCATAGGTAAAAATAGTACTCAGTTCATAATTATAACTTTCTTTTTAGAGAGCCAAATTCAATTTTTTTACAGCTTTACTTAATATCAGGTAGACATTCCCCCAGTACACACATTTTAACATTTACAATACTCATTATACACTGTCATTTCCTTCTCCATTATAGGTTTTACGATTGTACCACCTGACTTTTCATCCTCTGACCTCCCATATGATTTTTATTGCAGTGAAATTTATATACAGTAAAATGTACAAATCTCCGTGTGTGTGTGTGTTTTCCAGAGGACAGCCTTGGCTATCTGTCCATCTTTTTTGTTGAGACAGGGTCTCTCACTGGCTTGGAGCTCATCAAGTAGGCTAGACTGGCTGGCTAGAGAGACCTGAGGATCGGCCTATCTCTGCCTTCTCAGCACTGGAATAAGAAGTACACAATGCCACACCAGCTGTGTCCCCCTCCCCCAACATGGGATTTAGGTCCTCATGCTTGGAAGGCAAGATTTACTGACTGAGCTATTTTCCTAGCCCCAGAATGTATAAATCCTAACATGTTTTTATATATGCACACACCCAAGGAACACCCAAGGAAGTTAGAAAAGTCAACATCACTCCAGAACTTCTCTGTAAGTGAACCCCCTCTCCCATAGGCAACACTCATTTAGATTTCGATCTGGGGACCTTTTGTGTGCTAGGCGAAGTGATAACAACTGCACTACACAAACAACCCTTAGATTTCTTTCTCTTCTCCCCCTCCTTCTCCCTCTCTGTTTCTTGACAAGATCTAGCTATGTATCCCAGGCTGACATCAAGCTCATGGTCCTCCTGTCCCAGCAGCCCGAGCGCTGGGATTACAGGTATGCACCACCATGCTCAGCTCCCTTGTGCAGACTTCTATCTCCATAGCTTAGCTTTCTGTCTTTAAATTTCTTTCAAATGAAACATCCAGTATACACTTTTATATGACTGACTTTTCACTCAATATACTATTTTTAAGATTGACCTATATATAGTGCTTATCAGGGGTTTGTGTGTGCAGGATTCCTTTTCTCCTCCTCTTCCTCCTTCAAGTCCTGAGGACTGAACTGGGAGCTTCACACATGCCAGGCCAAGCGCTGCACCGCAGTCGTCTTCATTCTTTCCTCTGCTGAGTAGCATTACATGACCATACACTTTGCAAACATGTTTTTATGGCTTTTTTGCCTTGGTTATAGGGTCTAGAAGACTGTCTTGCACATGGCAGTGCCAAACAAATACTAGCTAAGCAAACACATTCAGGCTCTCCCTTCCTGTCACAAACACTACTACAATGGCCAATGTCCAGGACAAAATAAGTCTTGAATTTGAATGCCAAAATAAGGCTTTTTTGTATCATCTACCTATGGGCCTAGCATGCACTCTGCTCATCTCATCTTCAAGAGATCCTTAACAAAACCCACCTGCTTCTTACCTGGAAGTAAGGACTCGATCCAGGGACAAGCGCCCAGTGTTAAAAGGTACACGAGGCATTGTTTTAAGCACTTCATGTGCATTGATACTGTTATGCCCAGATCACAAAATTCCCAAAGACCACCAAGGAGCTGATCACATACGCAACAGCAAAGAGCGTTTATTTTTCGGGTTTAAGCTCAGGCTCCCAGACTTTACAAGCACAGTGGATTCGTCTGAGAGCCCCGAATGGCGGTAAGGAGAGGTTTTTAATTGAGGTTTGGGTGGGAAAAAGAGGATTCCAACATAGCAGTTACACGATTGGTTGGTTTGAACAGTAACTGTACTTGTATTCTTTTGATTGGTCCTAAAATGATGCGGACAAAGGCTAGAGGAATTCCAGGCAGATTAGGTAACCTCCATTGTGAATGGCTAAGCAAGCAGCAACATTTGTATGCTTTTGATTGGCTGGGGCAGAAAGGCAGAATGGACAAGTCTTGGGCAAGTCTCAGGCATGTCCTGGGCATGTCTTGGGGCTGATGTCAGGGCGGTTGCCCTCTGTTTAAGCAGGAACTTGAGACTTAGGCCCAGCCAGGGAGGTGCCCTGTCATGGTGTCAGTCTGGCTCCTTCATTCCCCCTCTGCTTGTGACTAAGGTGGACCCAATCATGGGTCCTTAGTTTATGGAAGAGGCTCTAAGGGGTGATATTGGGACCTGAGTACCATGAGTTGGACCGTGTTAATCCGTCCCTGATGAGACTAGTCTATTTACAATACAGGGCCCAAGGGTCAACAACAGTAAAATCAGAATCAGGGGTCCGGCCAGGGCTGAGAGCAGGGTGGTTAGCCAAGGGGACTAATTAAATAAGTTTTCATACCAATTAGACTGTTCTTGGATTCTCCATTCTCTGTCCTTGATTCTTTTTCTCAATATGGCCATCGAGTTACGAATGACTCCTGAGTGGTTAACATAAAAACAACATTCTTCTCCAAGGGCAGCACAGAGGCCACCTTGTTGCATGAAGAGAAATCTAGACCTCGTCTATTCTGTAGGGCTACCTCAGCCAGTGAGTCTAGGGATCTTTCTAGTTTACCAATTGAGTCTTCGACTCAGGCCAAATCTGAATTGATTGCTTCCTGAAGGGTTTTATAATTTTTATCTTGGAGAATCAGAGCAGACGACCCTACTCCTGTGGCCCTAGCTAAGCCCAGCCTGAGTACAGAGTAATACGGTGGCTGCCTCTATGGCCCTTTTCCGTCTAGTTGGAGGGGATAGGGCAAATTCCATTTGAGTTTCTTATATTTTATTCTGGGGAAGAGTTGTACCGTAACGCAAAACCCTCCTCTTAAATTTAGAACTGTACTGTGAACACATGGGGTCAGTCCAGTGCTGCAGGCCCACCATCCAGAAGGGGCAGCATAATGGGTATCACTCTGCACAGCGAGAGTCTGATTATATAACCCCGCGAGTTTGTGCCCTGGGGGCAGTCACACAGGTTCCCATCCCCGTTACCTGTTGGAGGGACAGTTTACCTAGTTGTCTCCAGGGGCAGGAGTACTGTGGGACATTATATTTCCCATAATGGCTATTCTAATATAAAATGCCTAACCAGCATTCTTTAGTCAGGTCAGGTTTAGAGGCATGGATTACTTGAAAGGTTCTGGAGACAAGGTCTCATATAAGGTGTTGAGAATATGAGAACCCTATGTCTTGGGCAGCTTGAGGGGGTTTAGTTAGTGGGGTCTGGCCTGAGGCTCCAGCGTGGTGGATTGAGGTGTCTGGGTACACAGGATTGGGACCTATGGCTATAGGTGGGGTCCCAGGTATGGGGGTGGTCTTTTTTAATTGAACTGTAAATAAGGCCCTGGTTTGGTCATTGGAACCCAGGTAGAATCTTTTTTTCCTTGCTCTATAAAGCAGTTTAGGATGGAGTTACAGCTGTTTTTAGTGTGTCTGGGACACGTGCGGACTTTTCAGCCTCGGAATTGGACATCTGGAGTATCATTGCAACTGACCTGAATAACATCTGTCTTTACAGGGGCGGTTCAATAGATGTCCCCAGTACTTACACAAGACCAGGACCGGCAAAAGAACTCTTTTGCCCCCCACCCCCCCACACACATTGCTTCCTCCAAGCCTTATCTGTCTGTCTTACCTGGGTGCACACAGAAATAGTTATGTTGAAGTCCCCAGGGACTCTGAACAGGGAGCAGGTCTAACAAACCCAATCCTAAATCAGGGAACCAAGTGTTGGCTGGTGCTATTTTGGATGTCTGAAGCAAGATGTCCCCAGTGGAGACATCTGTCACCACCCAGGTGAGCTTAAATGGCTGATGAGAGTTAGGAGTACATACAGTAAGCAGGGCAGACAAGATTAAGAACGTTTGAGTTTGAGTCTTAATGGGGAACTGCGTTCTTAGTTGATTTTCCATTGTGGCTTGTAGTCTTCCAGCTGAGCTGGAGGATCAGCGACCTTAACAGCCGTTGGAGTAGTCAGGATCACGATGTAGGGTCCCTTCCAGCGGGGTTTGAGGGTCTCGTGTTGGTGTCGGCGTACGAATACCCAGTCCAATAGTTGTGAGGTGTCGGCAGCATTGCAGTTTCATACATAGCTCTCAGATGCGGCCAGACATCCTTGTGAGCCTTGGCTAGCATTTCAAGGGAATCAAGGAAATGTTTATTATCAAATTCTGCAATTAGCTCTGCTCTTAAGTTAGGCAGTATGGGAGGAGGTCTGCCAAACATTATTTCATAGGGTATAAGCCCCATAACATAGGGTGAGTTGCACACCCTATGAAGGGCAAAGGGGAGGACACCCAGTCCCCGCCAGACTCCATGGTTAATTTAGTAAGGGTCTCTTTTAGGGCTCTATTCATTCTTTCTACCTGCTCTGAACTCTGGGGTCTATAGGCACAATGTAATTTCCAATTTGCCCCCAACATCTTGACTACCTCTTGTGAAATGAAGGCTGGTCCATTGCTTGAACTCAAAAGGGCTGGCAAGCCATACCTGGGGAGGATGTCTTCCAGTATCTTCTTAGTCACCACCTGTACTGTTACATGCTTGGTGGAGAAGGCCTCAGTCCATCCTGAAAAAGTATCTACAAAAACTAAAAGATACCTGTATCCACATTTTCCTGGTTTTACCTTGGTGAAGTCCATTTCCCAGTTTGGAGCCCCTCAGCCGCGCCCCGTGTTCTCTGGGTTGGTTGTCAGCATTGGTGATGGTGGGCTTACAACTCAGGCATTTACTTGCAATTTCCTCAATCTGTGCTCTTAAATTGAACACTTTAAGATGGGAGTGTCTGAGTAAATCTTCAGTCTTCCGGACTCCCAGATGAGTTGACCGGTGGATGTGGCCGAGGAATTCCTTAGCCAACTGTCCTGGTAAGACAGTCCCCAGTTTCCCACCAGGTTCCGATCTTTTGGGTCATTGGAAGTCTATGGATCAACTGTAAATCTTCCTGCGTATAGATGGGCGTTTCAGGCAATGTTGGGGGTCCTAGGTCGGGCAGCACAGCTACCACCAGTTCAGGCTCCAAGGCAGCCTTTGCAGCAGTCTCATCAGCCCTGTGGTTTCCTCTAGCCACTGGAGTGTCTAGCTTTTGATGACCGCGACAGTGAATTATGGCCAACTTGGAGGGCAGCCAGTAGGTCCAAGACTTTCTTGTTTATTCCTTCAGCCGTAAGGAGGCCTCTTTCTTGGTAGACAGCCCCATGCAAGTGGGCAGTGGCAAATGCATAGCAGCTATCTGTATAAACATTCAGTCTTTCCCCTTTGCCCAATTTTAAGGCCGCGGTCAGGGCCATGAGTTCTGCCCTCTGGGCTGAAGTTCCCTTCGGTAGGGCAGCAGCCCATATAGTCTCAGTCTCAGTCACTACTGCCGCCCCCACATTCTTCTGTCCGTCCCTCATGAAGCAGCTGCCATCCGTGTGCCAGGGGGCTTCAGCGTCTGTCAATGGTCAGACGTCAGGTCTCTGATACTGTGGACCTGACTCAGGATCTTGGTGCAGTCATGGAGAAGCGCTTCTAGGTCCGGGTCGGGCAGCAAGATGGCTATGCTCGGGAGGAATTGGACTCACAGGGGATTCAAAAGCAAACTTTGATAATGAGGATAATGAGTTATATGGGCATTGCTCATCCATCGGTCAGGAGGTTGTTTGAGGACCCCCTCTATGGCATGAGGAGTAATGATGTGAAGTTCTTGCCCCAGGGTCAATTTATTTGTATCCTTGATTAATTGGGCAGTGGCTACCACAATCTGGAGGCATGGTGGCTGACCAGCCATCACTGGGTCTAATTTCTTGGACAGGTAGGCCACAGGTTGATTCCAAGGTCCCAAGGTCTGAGTCAGAACCCCCTTTGCAATGCCCTTTTTCTCATCCACGTAAAGGCAGAAGGGTTTGTTAATGTCTGGTAGCACTTAGGCGGGGGCTGTCAGGAGGGCCTGTTTAATTTTCTTGAAGGCTTGATCTTGGGCCTGGGACCACTGGAAGGGGTCACCCTCTTTGGTTAGTTCATATAGGGGCCTTGCTAATTCAGCAAATCCTGGAATCCAGGGGTGGCAAAACCCTGCCAGTCCCAGAAATTCACATACTGCCCTTCAAGTGGTGGGGGTTGGTATACTCAGCACAGTTTTTTTTCCTAGCTTCTGATATAAGAATATATCCCAAGTAGGTCACCTCTTTTAGGCATATTTGGGCCTTCTTTGCAGAAGCACAGTAGCCTAAATCTCCCAGGGTGGTCAACAGATCTTCTGTTCTGGCCTGGCAAGCCTGTGCTGTGTCTGCTGCTATTAAGATGTCACCCTACATATTGTAACAGAATGAGGATGCGCTTGGTGGTACTCACCCAGGTCCTCATGTAGGGCCTCGTCAAACAGCGTAGGTGAGTTTCTGAATCCCTGGGGCAGCCTCATCCAAGTTGTCCATTAAATCCTTTTTCTGAGTCGTGCCACTCAAAAGGCAAACAACGGCTGACTTTGGGTAGCCAATGGCAGGCTGAAGAAAGCATCTTTTAAATCTAGAACTGTATACCATGGTTGACAGGGGGACAGAGAGCTCAAGAGAGTATAAGGGTCAGGCACAGTAGGGTGTATGTCCAATACTCGTTTGTTGACTTCCCTTAGGTCATAAACTGGCCTGTAGTCACCTGTGTGAGGTTTCTTCGCTGGGAGGAAGGGTGTATTCCAGGGTGAGTGGCAGGGGATTAGTATTCCTAGGTCTTGGAGGCACCTAATATGGGGAGTGATTTCCATATGGGCTTCTCGAGACATGGGGTACTGTTTCACTCTAATGGGAGCCATTCCAGGTTTTAGTTCCACCCAGATGGGTGGATGATGTGAGGCTAGTCCTATTCCTCCAGTTTCAGCCCAGGCCATGGAGAACTTTTGTAGTTGGCAATATCCACCAATGGGCCAGGTTGTTGGAGCCTGTATTCATCTTCCAATTTCACAGTCAAAACCTGTATACGTTGTCCCTGCTTGTCAGCAACATGAGGCCCATTAGAGTCAAAGAAAATTTGAGCTCTGATTTTAGTGAGCAGGTTTCTGCCTAGTAGGGGGTATGGGCATTATGGTATGACCATGAAGGAGTGGGATACCTGGCCCGAGCCAAGGTGTACTGTTCTTCGGGTAGTCCATGGATATTGGCTCATACCAGTAGCCCCCTGTACCCAAGACCTTTTGCTGGTCAATTTACCTTGGGGCTCTGTTAGCACTGAGTGTTGTGCACCTGTGGACACTAGAAAATTTATTGGTGTCCCCTCCACTCTTAAGGTTACCCTGGGCTCAGGGAGGGGGTCCGAACCCTGTCTCCCCTAGTCATTGAGTTCCTCTAGGTCTAAGACCCGGACATGCTCTGTGTTCCTCTCTCTCTGAGGGGGTTTTTCAGGACAGTCCTTAATCCAGTGACCCATCTTTTTGCAGTACGCACATTGATTACGTTGCAGTCAGGGCGGTTCATCCTGGGGCCACTTTTTACCTTGTTCAGTTGTAAGCTTTCTGGGATGTTGGTTTTGTTCTCCTGAGGACTTGGCTGTTACAGTTAAAAGGATCTTGGCCAGATTACGAGTATTTTTCTCACTGGCTGAGGCTATGGCGCGAGCTTGACGCTCTTCTGGGCTCTGTTATTGTAGACTTGCTTCGCCAGGGCAACAAGCTCTGGTAGACTCTTATCAGCTAACCTATCTAATTTTTGTACTTTCCATCTATGTCTGGTGCCACCTGGTTAACAAAGCTAAATATGTCTGCAGTTTTATTTTCAGGTCTCTTTGGGTCCATGGGCGTACATGTACGATACGCTTCCATGAGCCTCTCTAAGAAGGTGGCGGGTGATTCATCTTTCCCTTGTTGCACATCACTAACTTTGGCCAGATTAGCGAGCCATGGAAACTACCCATTAAAGTCTGGCGGTAGACCTGGAGTCTCTCCTTACCTTCTGCCGTGTTGAAATCCCAGTCAGGTCTAGTCAACTAGGAAGCTTGCATCTATTATAGCCTGGTTGCTGGTCAGGTTCCCTGTCTGCGCCCAGGACCAACTTTCGGGCTTCTGTCTGGATTCTCTCTCTTTCCTCTATAGTGAAGAGAATCTGCAAGACCCCCTGGCTTTTCAGAGAACTTTGGGGTCTGCATTTTCCAATTATAGAGATCACTTGTGGCAAATGGCCAATAGTGATGTGGCTGGTTGCCATGATCATCAGGGGGTCCTGTGACCCTCAGAGGGAGAGCCAAGGAGTCAGCCTGTTGGCTCTGCTTAGCCCTTTCTCTGGTATGGGGGGGGGCACCAAGGGGAAGTTGGCCTGCCTGATCGGGTGGTGTGGGCCATTCCCTTTGTTTGGGACTGGGGGGGGGGTTCAGAGCTTTGGGGTTGGTTGTAAGGAGGAGGAAAAATAAGATCTTCTCTGGAGGGTCCTTGTAAGACAGGATAAAGAGGTGCGATGGGCGTAGGGTCAGGTTTGTCCTTCTCTTTCGGGGTCAGGACAGTAGAAGTTTCAGTTTGGGGAGGGATAAAGGTTCAGAGCCAGGGAGGGGGATTCTCGACGAGGTCCTGCCAAACAACAATGTAGGGCACTTAGTCTGGGTGGCCGGTCCAAGTGTGCCCTCCAGTGGCCATCCTACATTGAAAATCAGCCATTTGTTCCTGCAAAAGATAGATAGTTTTCCCTTCTTAACTTCTAGGCTCAGATTATGAGCACAGTCTCTGACATCAATGAAATGGTCTTCAAGGAGTGTAAGGGGAGTCACCTGTGTCTTTCCCAGTCTCTCAGTTATAGTCACAAAAATAACACAACTGGCAAACACTATGAACACACACAAAGAAAGAATATATCCTTCTGGACAACGGAGCCAAAACCAAAAGTGAGATGTTGGCCTCTCGCCATACCGCAGGAGCGACCCGCTTTGTCTCTGCAGGTCTACCAGGGGGATTTAATCCCCTACAGGTGGGCCTGGGGCACCCAAGACCCACTGCCCAGGCAGGGTGGTCACCAGTGGCATGTCCGCCACACCACGGGGGGCAAATACAGGAGTACAAGACAGGCCCGCTACCAAGTTAAACAGAAGAAAAACAACAGAAAACAAAGACATTTACCAGTCAGCGGTCTGGCTCAACCTGTCAGGGGTCCTTGGGGGGGAGGGGGTCTTGGGGGATCCCGGACGAAATCCCAAATGTTATGCCCAGATCACGAAGTCCCCAAAGACCACCAAAGAGATGATCACATATGCAACAGCAAAGAGCATTTATTTCTTAGGCTTAAGCTCAGGCCCCCAGACTCTACCAGCACAGTGGATTCATCTGAGAGCCCTGAATGGCGGCAAGGAGAGGTTTTTCATTGGGCGGGGAAAAAGGGGATTCAAATGCAGCAGTTACACAATTGGTTGGTTTGAACAGTAACTGTACTTGTATTCTTTTGATTGGTCTTAAGATGTTGGCGGGCAAAGGCTAGGAGAATTCCAGGCAGATTAGGTAACCTCCATTGTGATTGGCTAAACAAGCAGCAGTAACATTTTATCTTTTTTTTTTTTTTTTTTTTTTTTTTTTTTTTTTTTTTGGTTTTTCGAGGTAGGGTCTTACTCTAGCCCAGGCTGACCTGGAATTCACTATGGAGTCTCAGGGTGGCCTCGAACTCACGGCGATCCTCCTACCTCTGCCTCCCGAGTGCTGGGATTAAAGGCGTGCGCCACCACGCCCGGCAGCAGTAACATTTGTATGCTTTTGATTGGCTGGGCAGAAAGGCAGAAAGGCAGAAGGGACAAGTCTTGGGCAAGTCCTGGGCATGTCTAGGGGCTGACTCAGGCCCTTGGGCGGATGGATATCTTTCCTGACCATATGTCAGGGTGGTTGCCCTCTATTTAAGCGGGAACTTGAAACTTAGGCCCAGCCAGGGCAGTGCCCTACTGATGCCTGTCATGGCATCACTCTGGCTCCTTCAGATACATTTAATCCTCACCATGACTAGTAACACAGGAATTGCCATTATCTTTATTTCCCAGATAAGAAAAGGGGAAAAAAATGAATAGCATGCCACACACCTAGGAAATGGTAGCACTTGAAGAGCCAAGATTGGTACTCAGGAATCCAGCTCTAGAACTCACCAGCCCCTCAAGCCCTGTAATGCAGCTGCAATTCTCTACCAAGAAAATGCCACTTGAAACAGGCAATGGCAGCTCAGGTAATGTGTGTGAGGGCTCAGAAAAGAACTCTGAGACACCTGGTGCTTGTCACCTTGAGTATTTTGAACTAAAGCAGCACTGTGCAGGTCTCTCTGGCCTCCCTTGCAGACCCTGTCTGTTCCAAAGCACAAAGAGAACTTTCTCCGAGGTTCCCTCGTCTGACTATGGGAAATTCCTCCACATATGTAGTTGCTAGGGCCACCTCCCTATAATTACATTAAACAGGAAAAAGTCAACTCTGTGGAAACAAGGTTAGAGTTGACACTATACCCGCAGCCGGGGAGAACTTTGGCCTGGGATAGCATCTGTTTTTCAGGCCAGTTCACCTCCTGTAAAAGTCATTTACTCTTCCTCTAAAATTGCTTACATTCCTCACTACTTCCCTTCTCCTATGAAGGGAACATGCTTCTAAGCCTCACTGGTTACTGAACACCCATTTTCCTGTTCTTTCTCCCTGCCCTGTATGCCTTTTCTCCTATTAATGTGTCTACTGTCCATCTGTTTCAGAAGATTCAGCAATGAAACCTTCAGAGGTTTACCCTCCAAGTGAATTATTTAGCTCCGGATCAAAGATGCTAGCAAGCAGGGTAAAGGAAACTCATCATTAGATATCCAGTGTCTTTCACTCTCAGGAGAATGTGGAACCTGGCCCCATTCTTGCCTTTCCTAACCCTGGCCACTCTCACCTAGGAAGCTGCAATTCATTAAGTTTAGCCTCCATAAAGCAGAAATGAATAGCAGAGTAGCCATCATAGAATTTATTTTATTTCACTTCACAGAGCCTGAACAAACAAAACATCATACACTTGACTATGAAGAGGAGGGTCTCTCCTGGGCTTACAAAGAAAAGGACTTCTTGAGTGACCCTAGGGCAAACTATTTCACCTCTCTGGGTATCAGTTTCTTCAATCACAGAATGAAAGGGTTTGAGGGGATTATCTATCAGATCCTATTGCATTCTAAAATGCTTGGGTGTCTCTCTTACCAATGCAGCTTTAACAAAAGCTGCCAAGCAAATTGCCCAAAACACTCCTTTTATCACGTTACTTCCATATAGAAGAGTCCAAATGATTCCCTAAGACCTCTTATATAATCATTTAATCTGTTGTCAAATTTTCAAGACACCCATAAAAAGGGGCCTCACATGACTATAACTACCTTTGTTTTATTTTATTGTACTGGGGATATAACCCAGGGTCTTGCATGAAAGTGCCCTAAACTAAATAGCTTCCCTTGTTTCCAGGCATTATTCATTACAGTTGTGCTCCATTCAGCCTGGCCTCCCCAGTGTCTGCTTTTTACACACACAATTCCACCCTTGGAGTGTTTGCTCTCGTTCTCTCCTACCATAGACATAGCCGGAAACAGTAAGTTCGCCCTCCTATGTCTGAATCCAGGGCCTTTGTAAAGGTCACAATTTCTTTCCAGGGAAGTCTTTCCAGACTTCTTTTATCAACAGAACATACGAAGTCTTTCAAGATACGGTAATAATGAAGATTACATCTCAGCCTCTGCAAGCAGTGCTCTGTTTCCTTAGACACCTGACCTTGGGCCATAACTTGGGCATTAAGAGGGCTCCTTCCTCTTAAGACCTTCCCTGTCCTCCCTCCCTTATAGCCTTTTTCCAGCTTATGGGCCTCTGCTACTGATTATTGGTTCCAGACCACACACAAATCTATACATTTGTAGCTAGGATCCACATATAAGAGAGAACATGCAATGTTTGGCTTTCTGGGCCTGGATTACCTCACTTAGTATAATCCTTTCCAGATCCACCCATTTCCCTGCAAATTCATAATTTCATTTTTCTTTACTGCTGAATAGAACTCCATTGTGTAGATGTACCATATCTTTATTATCCATTCATCTGTAGATGGACATCTAGGCTGGTTCCATTTCCTAGCTATCATGAATAGAGCAGCAATAAACATGGTTGTACAAGTATCTCTAAGGTAGTAAGAAGAGTCATTAGGATATATGCCTAGGGGTGCTATAGCTGGATCATATGGAAAATCTATTTTTAGCTGTCTCAAGAACCTCCACACTGATTTCCACAATGGCTGTACCAGATTACATTCCCACCAACAGTGCAGACGGGTTCCCCTTTTACCACAACCTCACCAACATTTAATGTCATTTGTTTTCTTGATGGTAGCCATTCTGATGGGAGAGAGATAGAATCTCAAGGTAGTTTTAATTTGCATTTCCCTGATGGCTAAGGATGTAGAACACTTTTTAGATGTTTATATGCCATCTGTATTTCTTCCGGTGAGAACTCTCTATTTAGTTCCATAGCCCATTGTTTGATTGGGTTGTTTGATTTCTTATTGTTCTGTTTTTTGAGTTCTTTGTATATTCTGGATATTAATCCTCTGTCAGATGTGTAACTGGCAGACTTTCTCCCATTCTGTAGGTTGTCTCTTTGCTCTATTCACAGTGTCCTTTGCTGTACAAAAGCTTTGTAATTTCATGAGATCCCAGTGGTTGATTAGTGGTTTTATTTTCTGAGCAATTGGGGTTATATTCAGAAAGTCATTACCTATGCCAATATGTTGAAGGGTTTCCTCTACCTTTTCCTTTAGCAATTTCAGAGTTTCAGGTCTGATATTAAGATCCCTCATCTACTTGAATTTGATTCTTGTGCATGGGGAAAGACAAGGATCTATTTTCATCTTTCTACATATAGATATCTAGTTTTCCCAGCACTACTTGTTGAAAAGGCTGTCTTAGCTGGGTGTGGTGGCACACGCCTTTAATCCCAGCATTTGGAGGCAGAGGTAGGAGGACTGTTGTGAGTTCGAGGCCAGCCTGAGACAACAGAGTGAATTCCAGGTCAGCCTGGGCTAGAGCAAGAGCCTACCTCAAAAAAAAAAAAAAAAAAAAAAAAGGCTGTCTTTTCTCCAACGAATATTTTTGGCATTTTTGTCAAAAATCAGATGGATGTAGCTGCCTGGATTAACATCTGGGTCCTCTATTCTGTTCCATTAATCTATGTGTCTTTGTGCCAATACCATGCTGTTTTTGTTTCTATGGCTTTGTAATATAGCTTAAAATCAGGTATGGTGTAAGAAGAAGAACAGATTACAGGGGGTGGGGGTGGGGCTAAGCGAAGTCAGGGGAAGAGATCGTATAAAAAGAAAGACGGGTGTGGGGGGAGGGTCAATCAAAATTCAAGATATTCTGAGTAAGACATATGAAAGCCTACTTTTTAAAATAATGGCACACCCAGAAACCATAGATTGTTACTAGAAAATTTTCAGTTCCTGGGATGGGATACCTCCCAGTGAGTTGTTAGCCAGGGAGGTCTATGTTGCCTCCAAAACATTACAGGCTATTACCAAGGCCCTTGGTTCCCCATGAGAAAGAGATGGTAAGACCCTATTGCTGAAGACATCACATGCCTGAGTGGCAAAGTCACTGAGAAATCAAGGTGGTGCTGAGCAGAAAACCTTCTCCCTGTAGCCCAGCAAATTGAAAGCTGGGAAAAGCTGCACTGTATGCAGCCTTATGGGAGATAGAAGTCATCAGTGGTGAAAACAGTGGACACTGGAAACCTCAAGTTTGGCCAGACAGGCCAAAATGTCTGAACCAGTGCAATAGTGGTATGTCTGTTCTGGGGGAAACCAACTGCTCTAATTGGACTGAAGGCCCATTCTATGGGAGAGAATACATGCCTGCTACTGAAAACCTAATCAAAAGCCTATGGCATGGGCTGGAGAGATGGCTTAGCAGTTAAGCACTTGCCTGTGAAGCCTAAGGATCCCGGTTCGAGGCTCAATTCCCCAGGACCCATGTTAGCCAGATGCACAAGGGGGCGCACGCATCTGGAGTTTGTTTACAGAGGCTGGAAGCTCTGGCGCGCCCATTCTCTCTCTCTCTCTCTGCCTCCTTCTCTCTGTCACTCTCAAATAAATAAATAAGCAAACAAACAAACAAAAAAAGCCTATGGCAGGAGATGTCATGAGCCTTAGGGGTATAAAGCTTGCTCTTGTCTGGATAAATGCATATATTACTCTCACCAAATTGCCCTGAAATCATTACACTTAATATTCACACTCATATATTAATGCTACTCTCACTTCTGGCTAGAGAAGCTTCTCTTTTCAGATGGCGATGACCACTGGGATGACCCAAAAGGCAACATAGTGTGGAGAAGAAAGGACAGAGGATTGTCCAGCACTGAAACATCTCACACCCTCCAAGGCTCAGGGTCCACTGTGGAATAGGTGGCAGAATGTAAGAGCCAAAGGAAGGGTACCACACCCTACAGTCCAGACAGAATTTGGCCTCGATATCCAAGACCTCACAGTGCCTAGCAATACCCACACAAGATCCTCATAACAGGAGAAAAATATGATGACATCAAATTAAAAGAGAGACTAATGGACAGAAGGAGGGAATATGACGGAGAGCAGAGCTATGAAGGAGAAAGTGGGAGAGGGGAGGGAAATACCATGGTTTGTTGTCTATAAGCATAGAAGTCGTCAATAAAATATATATAATAATAAATAAATAAATAAATAAAAGAGGGCTCCTTCCTCACCCAAGCATCTAGCAAGGAGCAAGTTCCCAGCAAGGTTGGCCCGCCTCCACTGCCTGGGCTCGCAGGTGCTTGCACCAGGTGTGTAAAGTCACGCAGGTGACGCAGGACCTGCCCATCCGCTTACGGGGGACAAGGCAACATCTTCCAGACAGGGGTGTCCCCCCCCTCCCCGGCAGCATCCGTCTTGGAGCGTCCACGCCCCACTTCCAGACCCTTTCCCCCCTGCACTCCCAAGCCCACTTCTCCATCCACCTGACAGGTCCCCAGGCGGGAGGAAGCAGCCCGAGCGCATCGCCCGGGGCCGAGCGCCACTCACCCCGCTCCAGACACCCGATTCGAGGCTTGCCCTGCGCGAGACCAGCGACGAGCGACGGCCAGGAGCGCTGAGCTGCGGTGGGACAGTGAGGGCGCCGGCACTTCCGGCCCCGGGAGGGCGGGGCGGGGCGCACCGGAAGTAAAGCGGGCGCGTCCATCCTCGGGGAGGGGGGATGAAGGCAAGCGAGCAATTCCACGGGGCGGCCGCGCGTGGGCGGTGAACGGGGCGGCGCGGCGGGACGCGCACGGCCGGAACGTGGGTCGTCTCCCCGTCGGACGGCCCGAGCGGAAGCGGTGCGTCCCCTGCGGCTGCGGTGGTCGCGCCTGCTCCGCCCCCCCCTCCATCTTCCCACGGCTCTTCCGCATTCCTGGCTGCGGGGCGGGTCCCGGGGGACAGCGCTGGAATTTGACCCCCTGATCCGCCCTGGTTTGAGGGGTCCCTGGGCGCTCGCCCAGAATCGCCAGATTTAGCAAAGGCCGGTTGGCCTGGTTAAAACCGAACTTCAGATAAACAACTTTCTGGAGTAGGAGGAATGTCACGGGGAAGCACACGCCCACCAGCCCCAGAAACCCTTTCTCTGCAAGCTACACTTGAGCCCCGGTCCGGAAACCTTTCTCTCTCCCCCTTTCCCACCTCCAAAAGGCCTTAGCTTAGCAGGGCATGGCTCATGTCAGCTTCACTCCCCATTCAGCCACAAGAAACTTTTATTCAAATCATTTGATTTCCTTTAGGTTACTAGAGAGATGCCAAATCACACGCGCTATTCATGCACACATGCTTTAGAGGCAAAACACAGAAATCCGTGCGGTTTTTGATAGTTTGTGGAGAGTTTCCCTCGCCTGGGGAAGCTCTAGATGAATAATGCTGTTGCAAAATAATGGAGGATGGTAACCCTAATAATTTTTTATTTAGGATTTACAGCCTAAATATGTGCCCGATGCTGGGGAGATGAGTACTCAAACCATTTTCCCTCAGGGAGTTTATAGCCTAGAAATCTTTGATTGGAAATTCCCAGAAGACAGGAACGGTGTGCTCGGCACTGTGCAATTGTACATTGTACTACTACTGCCCAGCAGTACTTAAACAGTACAAAACTCCAGGGTGGCTGTAAAACAGATTCCTGAGCCTCAAAACCCAGTGTTAGGATCCAGTAGGTCAGAGGTGGAGGACTATTTGCATTTCCAGTTAGCACCCAGGCAATGTTTTGTTCCTAAGTATCGATTCATTTCTTTAGATGCAGTCCAACCTTGATTCATGGTTTGGATAACTGTAGTTTCCCCTCATCAGATTTTGGCTTCTTCATTTTTTGTCACAGAGCTTTTCCAGGTATAGGTATATATTACCACCGCCCCATAAATTCCTACCCTAGTCCATGTAACATCACAGCTAATAAGCAGAGAGAAGTGGTACATACCTGAAAGGAGCATATGGGAGGCAGAGGCAGAAAGCTATTAAGTTCAAGGCTAATCTGGCCTACAGAGCAAGATCCCAGTCTCCAAAAACAAAATAGCCAGGTGTGGTGGCCCAGGCCTGTAATCCCAGCACTTGGGAAGCTGAGGTAGGGGGATCTCTTGTGAGACCAGCTGGCATGCAGAGTGAGTTCCAGGTCAGCCTAGGCTAGAGACCTGGCCTCAAAACTAAAATAAAAAAACAAGTCATAGTTGCAGTTGTGTGGTTACTGACTGTACTCGAGCTACATCCCATTGTACTATGACGTTAGCCACTGCATTTAAATTTCTAGAACTGTGCTGTTGTCTAATACAACAGTCACTGACTACGTGTGCCTAAACTTTATTTAAAGTTAAGCTCAATCGGGCTGAAGAGATGGCTCAGCAGTTAAAGGGCACTTGCTGGCAAAACCTGACAGCCTGGGTTCCATTCCCCAGTACCCACGTAAAGCCAGATGCACAAAGTGTGCATGCATCTGGGGCTCGTTTGTAGTGGCTGGAGGCCCTGGTGTGGCCCTACTCTTTTCTGTCTGCCTTTTTCTCTTCTCTCTTGCTTAAATAAATAAATAAATAAATAAATAAAATTATTTCAATGGTATTAGACACATTTTAAATTCTCAATACCCAAATGTGGCTACTGTCTTTGCTAGCTATCACAGATTCCATCATCAAAGAACATTCTAGTGGATAGTGGTTATTAATGTTTTAAAGAATTCTAGGTGCTAAAAAGATGGCTCAGTGGTTAAAGACACTTCTGCTGGCCCAGAATCAATTCCTAAGCCACCCTCATTAGCCAGATGCAAAAAGTGGTGCATCTGATGTTCATCTGCAGTGACAAGAGGCCCTGGCTTCACACACATGCATATAAACACAAGAAGAAAAACATTATTACAAGGCATATTGTTCTCTCTAGAAAAAAGAAAACATTTTTAATGACAATCTTACTAATGGATATCTAAATATCTAGCACTTGGGAAATCTATGTCAACAATCATTTCTGTTGTTTCAACATAAGGTTCCAGTCTATGTATCGAGGCTGGCCTCAAACTTGCAATCTTCCAGTCTCAGCCACTGTTGGAAATGCAGGTGCGCACCAGACCTGGCTGTTGCAAAGACAATTATTTAAGTACTAAACTTAAAAAATGAGTTGGAAAGTCGGTACAATTCTAAAATTAACACTGGAGAAAAGGCATGCATCCTGCTGCTGTTTAGGCAGGCCTGGAGGTATCTAGAATAAATTAAGAGGTAGTTGGAAGAGCAAATGAAAAAAGGCCACATGACACTGAGAAAACGAATCCAAGTAGGATTAGCTCAAGCAACCCCTCTAAGGATAGAAAACCTAAGAGCCAGGTTTCAGGGAAATCACACACACACGGCCTGATGAGACACACACAACTGCTGTAACAGATCTGCTCAGGAAATTCAAAGTGAACAATTCTAGCATCTCTGGGTACCAGTCAACTGATGGGCATTTCTATGTATAATCTAATAACCCTTTAATATCATGAAATTCCCATTTAAAATGATTTACCACTCACCAAGTATAGACTACATGAAGCCTTTTCCTTCATCTCAAACTACCATTGAACTCCCATCCTTCCTGGAGAAGCACTTCTGTATGATCTAGGTTCTAGCCCTTCCTCACCCTTGAATGTGTTTCACCATTTTCTTCTAGCCTGTCTTCTTCCCCTCTTTCTACAAACAGACTTCAATCTCCAAAGATATGCCTTTGGACCTGCCTTCCCTCCAGGAATTCTTTCCAGAGTCTCACTGGTTAAGGAAAAAAAGAACATTTGGAACCTACTATGTACACACCATTTACCTTTTGTGTTTCTAAGTTTTCTAACAAACTTAGAAGGAACTATCTTTATTTCACTGATGAGGGAGCCGACATGTAAGAATAGCCTGGTGTGTAGGACACAAGACTTACTCAAGGAATAGGTGGAGCCCAGTTCTAAACCCATGCTGCTTTTGAATGTTATAGCTCCATTTATAATAAAGGCACAAACAGGTCAAGAATTTACATAAGTAAAGGGAACTTGAAAATACAGGTCTCCTTGACCCCTCAACTCTGCTGTAGATCACCATGGATTCTACACTAAGGAAGGGTGGCTGATGACTTGCCAATCTAGTGGCTTCATTTAGAACTTCCCCATACTTGGGATAGACAGATGGCTTAGTGGTTAAGATGCTTGCCTGAGAAGCCTTAGGACCAAGGTTCAATTTTCTCCAGAACCTCCATAAGCCAGATGCATATGGTGACGCATTTGTCTGAAGGCCCTGGCGCACCCATTCTCTCTAATAAATAAATATTTTAAAACCTTCTCACACGTGGCTTTTCTGTGACTTGACTCTGTAACCTCCTTAACTCCTGAACCTTGGTATCTAGAACTCCTGTGACCCCATTTACCTCTCCAAGACCTTTAGTCACCTTCTACGTGATCTTGAAAACTTATCCTTCCTTCCTCACACTTTCTAGAAAGTGGTTCCCTTCTTACAATTTGCTTGTATTTGTCTTTTTTTTCTGACCTTCCTCCTCCTTCCCCCAGAAGCATTCAGTTCCTGCCCTTAAGTCACAGGTTCCCTGACCAAATAAAATCCAGGCTGTGGAGTCTAACTGGCAATATAATTAAAGCAGGTGGGTGAGGACGGTGCCCTGTTGTTTGTTTCACTGGAGCTTTTGAGCTGGCTTGCTTCAAGATGACTGTCCTCATGAAACTATTTAGAGACTGGCTCTGCATGAAGCCCACTTCTACAGGAGGGCCTTTCAGCCACTCATTGGCAGTTATCCTTGTTTACACAAAGCCCAGCTAAGCAGAGACTCCTATTATTAAATTAGGAGACATTCTGTTCAGGGTATACCATCTACTGTTCTTAGTGTAAGGTGACTTTTTAAGTAGTTACCCAAGTGGAAATTGGGATAGTGCTAAAGTTAATTAAGTGGGAATGAAGGCAGACTCTGCGACTGTAATCTTGAAAGGCCTAAGGATCAGCTGTTACCTAGTTCTCCTGCTCTGTATCACTGGCCTTGTTACATTAAGGGAGCTACATCCTCTCTCCTGCCTGCAAAGGCCTGCTTCCCAAAGGTACTCAGTCATTGTTTATTAAATGAGGCAAGGGTTTTCTCCAAGGACAGTCTTGTTAACAGTAGTAGCATAAAGTTTGGAAGTTATTAAAATAAATGATTGTTACTCTTCTCAATTAACTTTCCCTTTAATGTTTCAAAATGCCTTTAACTGTTTTTCAGAGTGAGACTTCTGAAGCCTAAACAGAATAACTATCCTTCACTCCCTGATGAACTCTGTGAAAATCACTGCATTCCTGCAATCGCAGAAGTTATTTATTTTTAGGACTGAAGCAATGACCTCACTTTCCCAGGCATGTCAATGCAGCTGTTTTGATTGTGGGTTGGTCAGGAATGTCTGAAATTCATACACGGACTCATGATGAACCTCTGCATAAACAAACCCGGTCTTTCAATGGGGGTTGCCATAATAAAGAAAAACCAGACAACAAAAAAATACTGTCCTGTATTTCCAACAGCTGAAGCTACAACCCAGAAACCTGTCTTTCTGTTAAGAGCATTCCATAGAACCTTTGTAGCTAAAATGATTTTTAAATAGGACAAATGAAAATTATACATAGTGGCCTAGTCTAATTTTAGTGTCCTGAAATGATGTCCAAACATTTTTAAGTGGGAGCAGATAAGCCAAGCATATCAATTTTTAGTATTAAAAGCCACAATGATGATCATATAAATTCTGTAAGAAACTATTTTAAAAGTTAGACGACAAAGTACAGGAAATCTGAATAGAGCAGATAAAATTGGGTTTTTCTTGGGAAGGGGGGAAATAAATAGATGTAGAGGAGCGAAGATTATTTAAAAAAAAAAACCTGGAAGTATGTAGTAAGTCTAATAGAAATATCATTTTTAGAATTTGCCATACTTTGAATGATGCATGTCAAACTAAAAAGTCGAATGATAAATAAGGAAATTTAAACAACTAAGTATTTTACCATGAAGTTTAATTATCATTCAGAAAAAATTGAGCAAATAACTTTCTCTGAAAAAATATATTGACTCTGTGGACTGTAGCTATGTGGGAGGAATGAGACCACTGGTAAGTTAAATTACCCTACTTTCTATTCTGAAAATGATAGAAAGTCCCATTTCCTGTCTGATTATAAAGGTACATGTGCCCAAACTGGCTGAGAATAAATACAAAAAAAGGCAAGAAGCTGTAAAGCTAAGGGCATGCGACAGGCTCTAAGAGAAAACCTCAGAAATACCCCACGTGGCAACAAGGAGCATGTGGATGGGATCTGACGTGCTCTCAGTCATCCTTGTCTTTTGCTCCGTGTTTGAGGATGCGCGTGAACTCGATGTAGTTGAAATTCCCCTTTTTGTCGATGGGGGCTTCTCTGTACAGCTCATCCACCTCCTCGTCGGTAAAGCGGTCGCCCATGGTGGTCAGCAGCTCCCTCAGGTAATCCTCCTGGATGGTGCCTGGAGAAGAAAGACCAGAGGATCAGAATACAGAGCACAGTGGGGATGAAATGCCAAGAGCCTCGCACTCAACTATGCGCTCTGCGGCCTAGGAAACAAAGCACGCAGATATGCCAACTACAGCGTTTGTCCACCTGCTCTAGGCGACCTCAGTGGACAGGAGACTGGGAAAATGCCCAGCTGCTTGGTGACACTGCTGTGCTCTGCCCCCACATCCTCCTTCTGGCCACTTGATGAGAGGGAGATGGAAACAATGCTTAAACAAGGTAATCACATATGGCCAAGGAATCCAAGCCCATGGCTCCTTAAAGTGACATGAATGGTAACAACTATTGTACAAGCAAACAGTTTACTTGCCACATTAAAACTACCACTGCCTCATAAATGTCAATCGTGTCTGCGTGCAAAGAACCGTGCAGTCTAAGGCCCAGTTTCAAAAGGCTGTTACTTCAGGCACTCTATCTCCCACTTCAATTTTCTCAGATGTAAAATGAGTGCATTTTTATTATTATTATTGTTATTTTTTTTGAGACAGGGTCTTCATTACGTTGCAGAGGCTGGCCTGGAACTCACAATCCTCCTACCTCTGCTTCCCAGAGCACTGAAATGACAGCAGGCTGTGCCACTGCACCTGGATAAAATGACTTCTGTTTATTTTTTGGTTTTTCAAGCTAGGATCTCACTCTAGCCCAGCTGATCTGGAACTCACTATGTAGTCTCAGGGTGGCCTCACCTACATCTGCAGTGCTTGGCTTAAAATGACTTTTTTTTTTTTTTTTTTTTTTTTTTTTTTTTTTTTGAGGCAAGGTCTTACTCCAGCACATGCTGACCTGGAACTCACTCTGTAGCCCAGGTGGGCCTCAAACTCATGGTGATCCTCCAGCCTCTGAAGTCCTGAGATTAAAGGCGTGAGTCATTGTGCCCAGTTAAAATCAGACTTTTAATGTGTATAAAGTTAACTCATGTAGGGTAACAAATATGGCCAAGTCTAAAAGCTGCTAAAGCTTGGGCTCCTTGAACCAACTATGGCAGCAACACTTGGGAAGGTGCTAAGAATGGGGAGTGATGAGCCAAGAGGTGTGCTTTTTACTCTGGGGTTTTGATACCAAGTTTTCATAAAACCCGTTTGCCTAAGGCAATATAATTACTTACAAAACACAAGAATAGGCTGGAGAGATGGCTTAGTGGTTAAAGGTACTTGCAACGACTGATGGCCTAGGTTCTAATCCCCAGCATGTACATAAAGCCAGACACACAAAGTAGCACATGCATCTGGAGTTCATTTGCAGTGGCAAGAGGCCCTGGTATGCCCATTCATTCATATTCTCTTTGCCTCTCTCCTTGAAGATAAAATAAATACATAGGGCTAGAGAGATGGCTTAGCAGTTAAGGCACTTGCCTGCAAAGCCCTAGCTTGATTTCCCAGTAACCATGTAAATAAAGCCAGATGCACAAGGTGGCACATGCATCTGGAGTTTGTTTGCAGTGGCTCGAGGCCCTGGTGTATCCATTTTCTTTCTCTCCCTCTCTCCCTCAGCCTGTTTCTCTCTGCTTGCAAATAAATAAATATTTTTTTAAAAGAAAATAAATAAATAAAACACCCACACCCACAGAAACAACAACAACAACGTCACTTTGGTCTTTCTTCCTTCCTTTTTTTGTTTTTCGAGGTTGGGCCTCACTCTAGCTCAGGATGACTTGGAATTCACTATGTAGTCTCAGGGTGGCCTCGAACTCACAGCAATCCTCCTACCTCTGCCTCCTGAGTGCTGGGATTAAAGGTGTGCACCACCACATCTGGCTTGGTATTGGTATTTCTAAAGGGTTCCCCAAGCAAACTGCACAGAAAACAATAATTAAGAATTTCTAATGGGCTGGGGAGATGGCTTGGTGGACAAGGCACTCGCTGCAGCTGCAGCTTGAGTACTGAAGTTCGATCCTCAGACCCCATGTGAAAATCCAGAAGCCATGATGGGCTTCTGGAACCTCAGCGCTCTGATGGCAAGATGAGAGGCAGAGACAGGAGAATTTCACAGCAGTTTTGGGGCAGCACAGCAAAAAGAACAGCACAGCAAGGCAGAGAGAAAGAGAAATGCTTCCTCAAGAGAGGTGCAACAGTGAGGACAGACCCCAAAGTTGTCCACTGACCTCTACACATGTGCCACAGCATGTGCATGCCTGCATTCAAAAACATATACACACACAAATAACAAATCATTTTAAGGAACCTCCATGATAATGTGTGTGGTAAGTAGCTAAAATAGAGGCTTTATGAAATCCATAAAGTTAAAATGAGAAAACTGACAAATTCCTTTTACATATAATGAATACACTGACAAACAGTTCTCAAATCTTGGAGTTTTAGCTTTGTACAGATAAAGCTTCAGTGCCAGCCAAATCACTGGATTGTCACATTATCACTGACTATGTGCAAGGGCCAATGAGCCACTGCCCTAGGAGCAGGAAGAAACTGATGACCAGAAGTAAGTGCAGCTAAAACAAGTTTAAGATGGCACGTGCCGGGAGAAAGACTGAGAAGCATATTTCCTAAGAGCCAGGAAAAAAGTATTGCTAAAAACATTACAGGCAAAGCTTCATAAAGGGCAAGACCACGGGTTAACAGCTTCTCACAGTAAAATAAATAAATATTTTAAAAAATAAACAAACAGGGCTGGAGAGATAGCTTAGCAGTTAAGGGGCTTTCCTGCAAAGTCTAAGGACCCAGGTTTGATTCCTCAGTAACCATGTAAGCAAGATGCACAAGTGGTGCACACGCCTAGAGTTTGTTTGCAGTGGCTGGAGGCCCTGGCACACCCATTCTATCTACCTCTCCTTCTCTCTCTCTCCCTCTTCCCCTTCAAATAAATAAATTTTAAAAATTAAAGCAATACAAATGTCTTGGGATGAGTGGGCTTTATGTGTTTATTCTTCCTGTGCCCCATCCTTTCCAGAAATAAATTGAAGGTTCTGTGTGTATGTGTGTGTTTTCTTCAGGGCCTGGTACCTCATAGGTAAGCACTCTACCTGGAGTTACATTCCCAGTCCTTAAGTTTTAAAACACAGTATTCATAGAAAGCTTAGGCTGGCCTCAAAACTGTGACCGTACAGTGGAAACCTCCCAAATGCTGAGAGTGTTAAGTACGTGTCACCAGGCTGGACAAACTGAAGAGCTTCAACTGTAAGAGGAGAGGGGTGGTGGTACAAGAAATCACAGAGGACAGAATGGAGAAAGTCAGCACAATTCCACAGAGCAGCTGAAAGAAGTTAGGGGCTGAGATAGAGGATCACTGTGAATTTGAGCCCAGCCTAGGCTATCAAATGAATTCCAGGTCAGCCTCAGCTGAAGTGACATTCTGCCTCAAAAAGCATTAAGAGCAATACACCCTAAAAGGTCAGAATGGGGACCCTTAAATAAGGAGACATCATCCTATGGTGACATCAGCAGGCCCTAACAAACCAGCATCAAACCAGTCTAGGTAATATAGTAACCAGGAGGTGGGCTTTCTTCTCTAAACACACTGGCTATGCACATGAGTTAGCAATCTTGGACGATAAACCCTTATGTCTTCTCTTCTGCTTCTGCCTAAAGATCAGGCATTAGTGAACAATGCTGTTGAGTCAGGTTAGCCACAGAACTTGTGATTCTCCTGCCTCAGCCTCCTGAGTGTCAGAGCTTATCTGCTACAGACAGGCAGCACCAAACCCAGCAACACTGTGCTCTTGCCAGAGTTAATTCTATGCCAGGCAGCAAGCTGGGAACTAGGAACAGTATCTCATTTCCTCATTAATCTTCACAACATCTGTATGAAATAGGTAGGGTTGTTACCTATTTCACAAAGAATAACACAGAAGATTAGAGAAGAAACTTGCCCCAAATTACATAGCTATTACACAGCAGAAGAGAAATCCAACCCAGGTAGTCTGATTGTAGAACGCAAGCATTGCTTGGTTTATTTTAAAGCAGAGGTCAGCTAGCAGATTAAAACAGTGCTGGAGTTGAGGGACACCTGATAAGCAAGCAGAGGGCTGTTAGTGGTATATAGCAATTTACATAATTATTTTGGTCAAAGTTATTCATTTAACACATGATTACTGCCAGTCTAATACTTGTGAAAATCGCCTTCTAGTGATGGAATAGTTAAGTTTCCCAAAGAGGTTTCAAATACAACTTATAAAATTTTGTAAACTACTAACATTTAAGGACAGAGGTCATAAAGTGAGTGAAGATAATACCAGAAGAGGGCTAAAGAGATGGCTTAGTAGTTTAGGTGCTTGCCTGCAAAGCCTAAGGACCCAAGTTCAATTCCCTAGAACCCACATAAGTCAGATGCACATGGTGGCGCATGTGTCTACGTCTGGAGTTTGTTTGCAGTGGCTAGAGGCCCTGGCATGCTCATTCGTCCCACCCCCACCCCAATTACAAATAGATAAAGAAAATAAAATAAAATTTAAAACAAGGAAAAGAAAATACCAAAAGAACACCTTGTCCTGAAATACTGGGGCAGTATAAACAGAAGGATGGTAACTTAGAACAATTTAAGCTATTTCATGTTTTGTTACAACTAAAACTTACATCACTTTGTGACTAAAGATCTACTACCTCTGACTCACCGGTTGCTTCTTCATCAAAGCAGGCGAAAGCATTGCGGATGACGTCCTCAGGGTCTGTGCCATTTAACTTCTCGCCAAACATGGTGAGGAACATGGTGAAGTTGATGGGCCCCGGAGCCTCGTTCATCATGGCATCCAAGTATTCATCAGTTGGGTTTTTCCCTAAACAAACAAACAAACAAAATTACACAATTTTAACCACATTAATAAGCAGGTAAGCTATTAATAAGAGTAAACATTTTATCAGAAACGGAAAAAAAAACACACTTCTGTAGTTTGCCATTTGCATTCATGACATCAAAACTGGACAAAGGGCTGGGGAGAAGGTTTAGCAGTTAAAGGTATTTGCGTGCAAGCCGCAGTACCCATGAGGAACCCGATGCACAAAGTGGTGCCACATGTCTGGAGTTCATTTGTTGTGGCAAGAGGCCCTGCCATGCCCATATGTATACACACACACTCTCTCTCTAGGGAGCCAGTCTATCCAGTCTGAATGACTTTGGAGCAGTATTTCCCACTGGGTCCCATATCTCAGAATTGGGCTGGGGAACGGTGTATTTGTGTGTGAGTGAAAGAGAGAGGAGAGAAGAAGAGGTGTCCCAGTGGAAAATACTGCTTCCAAGTTAATCTGATTGGTTAGACTGGTTCCCTGGAGCTTTAAGATTCATGAGAGGCATTAAGGAAATGCTACTCAATATATTCATCAAAACTGAGCATTACCTAGTGAGGCAAGCATATCGTGCAGGTCTTCCTTGTCGATGAAGCCATCTCTGTTCTGGTCGATCATGTTGAAGGCCTCTTTGAACTCTTGGATCTGGGACTGGTCGAACATGGCAAACACGTTGGACGTGGCGCGCTGAGGGCGCTTCTTGGTGGTCTTGGTCTTTGCCCTTTTGCTCGACATGGTGGCGGTAAGATCCTAATGGAGAAAGGGATTCAGGGAAAACAAAATCAGCATCTCAATTTATTTAAGTACGAATCCAAACAATGATTAGCAAAAGTAAATGGAATCGTCTTCCTATGTTTGAGGCTACTTAGAATATGTGTCTTCAGCAGGGTAGTTTCTCCAGATATATAACCTAACAACAAATGTTTAATTAAAAAAAAATTTTTTTTTAAGGAAGAGGTGAGAGATGGCTTAGTAGTTAAGGTTCTTGCCTAGAAAGCCAAAGGACCCACATAAAGCTAGATACACAAGGTGGCCCATGTGTCTGGAGTATGTTTGCAACAGCTGGAGGCCCTGGTGCACCCATTCTCTCCCTCTCCCTCAAATAAAAAAGAAAAAACAAAAGAAAAAGCAATATAACTTAGGCACTTGGGAAACAGTACCCAGTTCTAGTCATCAAAGCGACGAGGACACTGAGAAATAACTAGTCATCAGAACACCCACCCTTCTGTAGCTCTTATCCAAATAAGCAGGCTCATTCTGGGGTAGACTTCTACGCAAGTAAGTAGAAAGACTGACTGTCTTCTCTCTTAAACCTCTATGTACAAATGCTGTTCTTCAACACTCAGCGAACATTTCAGATCATAACTGAACTTCTGGGTTCACAGTAGCTCAAAGAAACACCTGACTGAAAGGCTGACAGAAAGAGTAGAGCAAACTGAAGTTCATTCAAAGAAGTTTTAGACATTATACTCTATCCAGACCAGTTCCCTGCACTGAGACACACTAGATCGCTTCACAGAACTAAGACTTCTCAACAGAAGCCAAGTTGTAAAGTTTCACAGAATATCTTAGGTTATAGAAACTACCTTTGCTCTAATAAGCTAAATTTATGCCTATAATTAGGTTTTTCTTAAAAAGTCTGATACTACATAAAAGAACATTTTTTCTTTCAACACTCAATTTACAACACTATAAAAAATGTGTTTGAAGTTGCAAATCCCATAGTTATCAGGTAACAAAATTCTACCATACCATCCTTTCAGAGCTGACTGGAGATGGTAGTCTGCAACTCCTGACCGGCACGACTAAGTAAGACACTGCATTGAGTTATATTCTTCCACACAGATCTAAAATAGGCACCACTGATTCCAGTCTCTGACCAGGATAACAATTTTTAAAGCTTACGTTCTGAAGACAACACATCTATGATGTGGCAAAACACTATGCCCTTGCTCTAAAAATACATCTGCGGACTGCAAAGAATGAACTACTACCTAGATCCCAGCACCCAAAGTGACCCTAGGAGTGTCCTAGGAGATTTTTAAAAAGTTATTTTTTAGTCTTTGACTGTAACACAACACCAAGTTTAAATTCAATTATGGCAATAATTCTAAATCTTCAAAATTTAGTAGGACATTCCGCAAAGGGTAGTCGATTCCAGTCCATTCGATAAAGCACTCTTTGGTGATATGGTGGCACATACACAGCAGAGAATTTATATCTTCCTCCTCAGTTTTCTACTTTCTTTTAATCATCCTTTGAGGCTGCTTTTTTAAACCCAAGCCAACCAACCCAGGCATTTATGAGCTCATATGTTCATTGTGTAACACATTTTGGGAACTGTACATATCATTTACTACATAAAGCTTTGTTTTCTCCTTCTAATCTAAAAACAAGAGCTTATGGAGTGTATCATTCCTGTCTCTTAAATGTACTCAGGACTTGGGGAGAGCGGTTAAGACCCAGTGAATGACGCATACTTACCAGTCTATATCTCATATTTTAGGCATGACATACTTTTACAAGCCAAAAACCATCTTTAAAAATAGCCTGACAACACTGATACAGAAATGCCAGTTATTTTAGGAACCAATAAACAGATGAGAACAACAGGTCAAATGGCTGACATAGCTGACTTTTTCATCTACAAAATCTCATGTAACTAAATTTGGTGGGAAGCCTTCTACACGCAGCCTCACACAGAAATGTCAACCCACTCAATGTTTAACCCTACCAACTTCATTAAGATCAACTGGTCAAACGAGTGTGCACATAATGCTTTAGCACTGCACACTAGTTAAAAGTTAAGAGATGAGCTGGGCGTGGTGGCTCACACCTTTAATCCCACACTTGGAAGGCAGAGGTAGGATGATCACCGTGAGTTTAAGGCCACCCTGAGGAATTCCAGGTCAGCCTGGGCTAGAGTGAAACCCTACCTCAAAAAAAAAAAAAAAAAAAGTTAAGAGATTTGGAAAAGCGTGTAAGTGATCTCCAAGGGGTTTACATAGTTGAGAGGCAACTATAAAGAAATACTGTGATTGGTTCAACATAAGTCAGTCACATAGTTTTCACTCCAGAGGTATGACTCTCAAGTTAAAATAATGTGATAATAATGACAAGTAACTCATCAGGTGGCACATACTTTTTCCCCTACCAAATTAAAAGCATGGAGGAATAAACAAAGGTGAGTGATGCAAATGGAAAACAGTGCTATGATTTCACGGAGATCCTCTTTGATACTGGTAGGTAGTTCACTGACCATCTTACTATCCAACAACCAAGGGAGGCTGTATAACAAGCCTATGTAACCAATCACTGAATGTCTTCACAGTTGTTGCCCCAACTGTTTAAGGTCCTTAAAGACAGGGTACACACATGACTTACATCTCCTAATGTCAAAAAAATAAACACTGCGCTGGGCGTGGTGGCACATGCCTTTAATCCCAGCACTTGGGAGGCAAGGTAGGAGGATTGCAGTGAGTTCAAGGCCACCCTGAGACTCCATAGTAAATTCCAGGTCAGCCTGGGCTAGAGTGAAACCCTACCTCGAAAAACCAAAAGGAAAACAATAAGAAAATAAAAAATAAACATTATGTATATATATTTTAAAGACAAAGTTAAGTATGACAAGCCTCTTGCCACAAACTCCTGATGTAAAAGCCACTATTTTGTGCATTGGGCTTTATGTGGGTACTGGGGAATAGAATGTAGGCCAGCAGACTTTGTAAGCAAGTGCCTTTAATGGCTGAGCCATCTCCCCAGCCCATTTCTCATGTTTTAACTAGTGCTTAATGCTGACATTTTATACACCCTAGTTTAATTAATTGATCTTAATAAAGTTGATAGGATTGAATATTGAATAGACTCAAGTTCTGCAGGCATAATTCTTGTGTCAGTTTAAAAAGTTATGGCAGAGCTGGAGAGATGGCTTAGTGGTTAAGGTATTTGCTGGCAAAGCCAAAGGACCCAGGTTGGATTCCCCAGTACTCACGTAAAGCCGGATGCACAAGGTGGCTTATGTGTCTGGAGTTCATTTGCAGTGGCCAGAGGCCCTGGTGCACCCATATTCTTTCTCTCTCAAATAAATAAATAAAAATCTTCAAAAAAAAAAAAAGACAAAATAAACTGCAGATATTTCATAATCAGCGCAAGTACTCTTTATTTAGGATGGATTGGATGGTCACCTGCCTCTGGTTCAAAGCCAGCCTGAGCTGCAAAGTGAGTTCCTGGGCTACAGTATAAGACTGTCTAAAACCCAAGTCTATAAAATCTCTCAAGTTGGACTAATCCATACTAATACATACATTAGATTGTTTTAGTTTAAATCACAGGATCCATAATTTTTAAACTGGCAATAAATAAAATGTAGAAACTTTTTTTACAGAACAATTGAGAATGCTCAGGAAATATGATATATCCTTTCATGAAAAAAGCCCTCCTAAGAAACCGGAACTCCACCGTATGCAAACCCCCATCTCAGAAATACACAGTGTGATGCACCTAGATACCTGGTCGGCTTTACAAACCCATGTCTCATTTGATCAATGCATTTTCCCCCCCCCCCCCAAGCTGGGATTTGGGAGGGAGAGAGTGCTAGCTCAGTTTCTGAAAATATATTTTTCAAGTTGGTATTTCCGTTCCAACAACAGACCAAGTTTTCACTTCTTAAGCAAACTTCCGGCTGAAAGTCAGATGAGATCACTTTAAGACTGCCACACCCAGAAGCTTTTAAGCACTCTCGAAAGACCATTTATTTGCCTTGTGGGCTGTCTGGCCAGGTTTAACCTAGGTTTAGGAAAATAAAATGCTTTTCTGGTTAACACCCATCCAGGGATTTCCATAAAACCCAGCAAATACGAACAACTTAAAATTCTCTTTTCACTCTTTTGATATGAAGTTTTGGGTTTATGAAATTAAGAACTTAACAGACCCCACATTTCTGTTCCAAGAGCGAGGAAGACTTGATCATATAGCTGTAGATTCACTTTCAATTATTTCAGGAAGAAACGCTCCAGGGGGAGTCGGTTTAGCTGAAGGCTCCACGAAAAGGATATGTTACTCTATTCTGGAGTTGACAAACTAACCCCAATCTCCTTTGTCCACTTGGAGCAACAAGCTCTAGCGGAGCAGACCGAGCCCCAATTAAGACTCGGGTTCTCTCTCTCCCTGCACAACCGAGCCACGCAGCGGCAAGCGACGGCTGCAGCGGGTGTCCCGGACACGGTTTTGGCGCAAACTCCCCGCAATCGGGCACGTTTACGTTAGAAACTAAACATAGCCCCGGAGTCAGCTCGGTGGGGCTCGGGTTTCCACGGGCCCGCCAGTCGCCCAGGGCGCCAGCGATGGGAAAGCCAGAGTTGTCCATGTGGGCCGCCGCTTTCCAAAGGCATTCCCGCCGCGCAAGTCCCCCGGATCCCGCCGGAGCTCCTGCCTGGGTGCGCCCCGAGCCGGGGTCCGGGCGGAACGTCGCTGCCCCGAGGGGATGGGTTCCCTCCTCACACTCACCCCCTCCGCCCGCCCCACTCCGGGATGAGCCGCACGCCCCGACCGCGAGCATCACTCACCCTGCACAGCCTGGAGAAGAAACAGCGCCTCGGCCAAACCCTAGCTGCCCTAGCACTACCCTTCCCGCCCGAGAGCCGCTAAACCATCAACGCTTCCGCGCTTCCCCCCTCCCGCCTCTTAGCAAACCGGAAGGACGCCTCGTCACCGTTCTCCGCCGACACAATAGGCCGGACTCCACGGACCGGGAACGGGAAGGGAAGGTACCACGTAATGACCGGGCGCAATCCTGACCGAGTGTGCCAGTGGGAAGGATAAAGCGGGACTTCGAACATCACGGGATGTTTAAAAGCTCGCATGCTCTTGTGACTGAATTGTCTTTTTTTTTAAATTTGTGCCTCCTCTTACACTGTAATTCTTTCACTCGCCTTCCCCCCCCCCCCGTTCTACCACCAGATGGTCGCGTCTGTCCGGAGGCTTTTCCTCTCCGCACATTCCTGGGCACGGCGGAGGGCGGGGCCTCCGAGCACAAGTCCTTGTAGGGAAATCGTGGAGAAGGCCGCGGGGTCACGTGACAGACCCTTGCCCCGCCCCCTAGCGCTAGGCGTGGCGTGGGAGGGTGCGCAGTGCGCCTGCGCCGAGGACTAGTGCCTGCTTGTCTGGCGCCTCACTGACTCAAAAGGCCTGGAGGGAAATTGCAAGCGACTTGAGCTGGTTATGGTTCTTTTCTGTTGAAGAATCCCGCCGTTTCCACACAGGAGGAAACACTGAAGTTTCAGAAGCCTACTATCTTTCTGTGCCAGACTTTCAAAAAAAAAAATTTTTTTTTTTTTTTTTTGAGCGCGGCGTGGTAGCACACACGCCTTTAATCACAGCACTTGGGAAGCAGAGGTAGGAGGATCGCCGTGAGTTCGAGGTCACCCTGAGACTACATAGTGAATTCCAGGTCAGCCTGGGCCAGACTGAGACTCCACCTCAAAAAACCAAAATAACAGTTTTCTTCCTTCCCAGAACCCCTGTGATCCTGAGTGACAAGGAGAGCCCAAAAAAGGAAGGCAGGCGACTCCTGCCCCACCTGCCCCTCTGAGGAGGACTTTCAGCTTAAAAATAGTTGGGTTCTTCTAGCCCGGGATAGGTGCTAAGAAAGCCTCTGCTTAAAAGAATGAGACATCAAAAACAGAGGTAGAGGCTGGAGAGATGGCTTAGTAGTTAAGGCACTTGCCTGGGAAGCCTAAGGACTCAGTTCGATTTCCAGTATCCATGTAAGCCAGCTGCACAAAATGGCTCATGTGTCTGCAGTTCATTTGCAGTGGCTGAAGGTCCTGGCGTGCCCATTCTCTCTCTCTCAAATAAGTAAATAAGTAATATATTTTGAGAAAACAGAGGGGCCCCTGGAGTGATATCTTAGCCATTAAGGCACTTGCCTGCTAAGCCTGAGGATGCAGGTTCCATTCTCCAAGACCCACATAAGCCAGATGCACAAGGTGGCACATGAGTCTGGAGTTTGCTTGCAGTGGCTTGAGGCCCTGGCATGCCCATACTCCTTGTCTCTCTTTCTCTCTCAAAAAAAAAAAAAAACAAAACAGAAGGGAACGACTTGGAAAAAGCAGAGTGCTAAGCGTGATAGGGAAGGGAGGACAAAAGAGGATAATGCGGGAACACAGCCAAATTACAGTATGTTCATGTATTACAATCCTCAATTTCTTTTTTTAAAAGATCTGAATCTTCAAGAGTGAGTCCAGGAGAGTCATGAAAACAGTGGTGCAAAGTGACTCTTATCAGCTAAGGTTGGGAACATGGCCAGCAGCCAGGCAGTGACAGGACAAATTCAGAGAGCTGAGTAGTCAAGGGCTTTGAAGTTTGGTTTGGGAGGCTGCGGGAGTCCCCTGCATTGCTTGACACCGCCTCAGGGTGGTGGCCTACCACCATGGAAAGCCCTTGCTTTCTGGGGCCTCCTGTCCTGCAACCTGTTAAGAGCATTAGTTTGATCTTCCTTTTTTCCTTTAGTTCCTGGCAGGTCTCCATGGAATTTCACTTGTATCACATATTGGTTGATTCTCTTTACCCCCTCATCCTCCCTTCACCACTCTGCCTCCGCTTTGCCCCCAGTGTTCCCCCTTCCGCTTTGTTTTATCAAAACCCCTTTAGAGTATAATGAGCAAATGGGCAATTTAATTTCCCCCTCAGCTGGAGAGCAAAAATAGTGTCAGATAATTGCATAGTTTGTCCCCCATTAGTCAGCAGATATTAAACAGCAACTGTACTGGCAAGCAAGGAGGCAGGGAGCATGCTTTGCCCCTTTTAAAGATAAATGGTCACAGGCTGGAGAGATGACTTAGCAGTTAAGGCGCTTGCCTGAGAAGCCTAAGGACCCATGTTCGACTCTCCAGGTCCCATGTAAACCAGGCACAAGCTAATGCAAGTGCACAAGGTCATACATGCGCACTAGGCGGCACACATATCTTGAGTTCAATTTCAGTGCCTAGAGGCCCTGGCACACCAATTCTCTCTCTCTCTTTCTCACTCTCACTCCTGCTCTCGCGTTGGAGAAGGCCAGTCTGTTGGGTTTGTGTCAAAATAATATAATAAATGGTTGCTACCTGTGGGATGGGGTTGTGGGGTGGAGTTACAAGGATTGTCCAATAAACTGTGGAACAGTTAACAGAGGAGGAAATAAATCCACCTGGGAATGGATGAAACATGTCCCTAGAGGACAATTGAGCTGATTCTAGAAGTTAATGGAGGAAAGAGGCAATTCAGGCAAACATGCCTTACTGTCTGGAGGTGATCAGAGAACCTGGAAAACTGAATGTTGATAACATGGTGCTCTGTGTTCATTTCATTCATTCATGCCCTCCACTGATAGCTGTGGATATATCAAGAGTAGCAGATCAGAGCTGGAGAGATGGCTTAGCGGTTAAGTGCTTGCCTGTGAAGCCTAAGACCCCAGTTCGAGGCTCGATTCCCCAGGACCCACATTAGCCAGATGCACAAGGGGGTGCACACGTCTGGAGTTCATTTGCAGTGGCTGGAGGCCCGTGGCGCACCCATTCTCTCTATCTGCCTCTTTCTCTGTTTGTCACTCTCAAATAAATAAATAAAAATAAACAGAAAATCTAAGAGTAGCAGATCAATATGAAAGCAAGTGCCTTTAACCTCTGAGCCATCTCTCCAGCCTGAAAAATGTTAAATCTTAATATTTCATCTAGTGTTTTTATTTTTTGTTGCATATGTATGTGTACAGGGTGGGTGGGTGGTATGTGTGTGCATGTGTGTATGTGTGAGCACACATAGTGTGGGTGCACATACATGTGAGTGCATATGGAGGGCTGTTACAGACAGCTTCACGTTGCTGGGGTGAAATCCAAACCAAGCACGGTTTATGGGAGGAAGGGATTTATTTTCAGCTCACAGATCCAGGAGGGAAGTTCCGTCAGTGATGCAAGAAGCTGCTTCCATACGTCAAACAGAGAGAAACCCTCACCACCCTAGCAAACAGTAAAAGCAGGAGCACAAAACCAGCAGCAGAGAGAAGGAACCCAGGCAGAGCTCAGACCTCTCTGGGCTGGAAATCAGAGCTGCCCCTGAACACACTCAGCGCCAGACCCCAAGATCCTCCCCCAGTGACACGTCCTCCAGCTAGAAGGCTGGAGACAGCTTTAGTAAGACACCTGAGCCTATTGGGGGGGGGGGTCCTACATTCAAACTACCACAAGGGTAGAGGACAACCTCAGGTATTATCCACAGGTATACTGGACTGGCCCCATCCTTTGAGATAGGGTGTCATGTTAGCCTGGAGCTCACTGGTTAGGCTAGATTAGTTTGCCAGAGAGCCCCAGGGATCTTCCTATCTCTACCTCCCCAGCATTTGTATAATAACTGCATGCCACCACACCTGGCTTTGATCTTCAAGTTTGCGTGTGTGTGTGTGTGTGTGTGTGTGTGTTATATGTACATGTGTGTGCAGATATGTGTTCCCTGTGTGCAGCATGTGGAGGCTAGAGGAGGATGTCCTTTATCTCTCTACCATCTTCTTTCCTTGCGACAGGGCCTCTCAATAAACCTGTAGCTCACACAGTTTTTTGGTGAGACTAGCTGACCCTGTGAGCCGCAGTGATCTCGTCTCTGCCTAGCTCAGTGCTGGGGTTACAGGCATGCGCAATCAGGCCCAGCTTTTTACCTGGGTGCTGTAGATCCATCTCAGGTCTTCAAGCATGCACAGCAAGTGCTTTTACTTGATGAAGCCATCAGCTCCTGATATTAAATTCTGATGATTGGACCCACCACCAAAAGCCTCTGGATGATCCTGATGTCTCTGTAGGCGACATCTGTCTGCAGGAGATCTTTACAAAACTGAAGCTGAAATTCTTATTTGGGATCTGCTCCAAATCTTTCTCGCAGGCAGCTGGGATATTCGTGAAGTAAAAATCATTCAGTTGGATCACGCCTTTAATCCCAGCACTTGGGAGGCAGAGGTAAGAGGATCTCTGTGAGTTCGAGTCCAGCCTGGGACTACAGAGTGAGTCCCAGGTCATCCTGGGCTACAGTGAGACCCTACCTCAAAAAAAAAAAAAAATCACTCAGTTGACTTAAGACTCAATTTTTAAATTTGGACAATGAGAATAATGTGTGTCTAGTCTATCAAATAGGTTTTTCTGATTAAGTAAGATAGTTTATATGGTGGGAGGTTTTTTTGTTTGTTTTTATTCATCTATTTGAGAGAGAGAGGGGGAGAATGGACACACCAGGGCCTCCAGCCACTGCAAACAAGTCCAGACTCATGCACCACCTTGTGCATCTGGCTTATGTGGGTCCTGGGAAGTCAAACCTGGGTGCTTAGGCTTTGCAGGCAAGTGCCTTATGCACTAAAGCCATCTCTCCAGCCCATGTGGTGGTTTTTGTAAATGTATATTGTGTGACTTTTCCTGGGGAGACATGAATTAATGTCAGTACACCCCAGATAGGACACCAGTGATGGACCAAAGAAACGATTCCTTCCAGGTCTATCATGGTGAGCCAGTGGGTTTATTGGTACTACTTACAGATGCATGGGTGAGAGGTCAGAAGAATAGGTGACTCAAAGGCAGCTGCAACACCAAAAGGCCCACTCCAATGAACCTAATCAAGATGATCCCTCACAGGTGATTTTAAGTCCTGTCAAATTGACAATATAAACCATCACAGGTTATAAAATACAACACTTGGGTTCCCAAATGACAATAGGAGAACTAAGATAACATATGCCTCTGATTGTCCACAGGTAGGAGAGAAGGGAGCATGGGACAATCCATCCTGCACTCCTCACATAATATCTAGTAATCCATGGATGCCAGCAAATATTTGGTAACTAGCTACTTATTCAAGTGTGCATAGTAAGTAGCCCTGACTGAAACTCTATATTTTTCTTTTTTTTTTTTGCTTTTATTAAAAAATATTTTATTTATTTGCTTATTTGAGAGAAAGAGAATATGGGCACGCCAGGGCTTCCAGCTACTCCAAACGAACTCCAGACACATGTACCACCTTGTGAATCTGGGTTTCTGTGGGTACTAGGGAATTGAAACTGGGTCCTTAGGCTTTGCAGGCAAGTGCCTTAACCTTGGGGCCGTCTCTCCAGCCCTATTTTTCTTTTTCTATTTTTAAAAATACTGTTAGGGCTGGGGAGATGGTTCAAAGGTTAAAGGTAGTTGTGTGCAAAGCCTGCCTGCCAGGATTCCATTCCCTAGTACCTACATAAAGCCAGATGCACAAAGTGACACATACGTATGGAATGCATTTGCAGCTGCAAGAAACCTTGGTGTACTCATTCTCTTTCTCTTATACTCTCTCTCTCTCTCTCCCATCCTCCCTCCCTATTTCCCTTCCAAAATAAACATTTTAATGAGAACTTCAATATATGAATATGCATGTAATTTGATCCTATTACCTTCTTTTGTTCCTCCTTCCCACACCCTATTTTGTTTTTCTATACTGTCCTATTTGGTCTAAGAGAAAGAAATTTAGAAATAATAAATAAAAGAAATATGGAGTTAAAACAAGGATTTTTGAGTAAAGTTATTCTGTGCTACTATTTTTTTTTTTCAGTGCTGGGATCAGACCTAGAGCCCTATACATGCTCAACAAATAACTCTACCACTGAGCTAGACCCTCAGCCCTATAATAGTAAATCTGAAAAACAAGTTAAATAGCTAAATCCTTAGAAAAATGAAAATACTAAATAATATGTAAGATAGAATATAAATAAAGCATGTCAAAACAATAAGTATCTAGATATGTTACCTAGCCTTGATATTAACTAAGGAAATGCTATACCAATTGTTAAAAGATTTCTTACTATCAAAAGCTGTTCTGAAATATCACCCTCATATAGTTGATTCTTTTTATTTTTTTTAAACCTTTGACAAGGGAAAGAGAGGGGGAGAGAGAGAGAGAAAATGGGCACATCAGGGCATCCAGCCACTGCAAACAAACTCCAGATGCATGCACCACCTTGTGCATCTGGCTTTACATGGGTCCTGCAGAATTGAACCTGGATCCTTTGGCTTTGTAGGCAAGCACCTTAACAGCTAAGCCATCTCTCCAGCCCTGGCTCCTACATTTTTTTTTTCTTCCACCTTTTATACAACAGTCTCTTGGCCTTGGAGAATGTAATAGAGATGTCTCACTTAGAGCAGAACATTACACTGCCGCTTATTGGTACTTTGAGTGTTGAGTCTCTCCTTAGTGGTCACTGTCATCTGAAAAGAGAAGGTTCTGTAACTAAAAGGAGAGCAACATTAATTTATGGGCATAAACATAAATATTTAGAAGGCAATTTGGTGGGCATAATATATCCATTTAGCCAAACAATAGTAGTAGTTTCCCTCGCTATGGCTTATGACCTCACCAGCCATAGGCTTTTTTTTCCATTTTATTTTATTTTCAATTTTTTTTATTAACAACTTCCATGATTACAAAAAAAAAAAAAAATCCCATGGTAATGCCCCCCCCCACCAGTCATAGGCTTTTGGCTAGGTTTTCTGTATCTGGCATGAATTCCCTCCCATGGAGTTACACTCAAATCCAATCAGAGAGCAGTTGGTTTGCCCCATAGCAGACATGCCACCATTGCACTGGTGGATATTTCTTGCCTGGCTGGACAGTTGTATAGCTTACAGGGTCCACTGCTAGTTAAGGCTGTTGATGACTTTTCTGCCCCAGTAGGTTGCATAGCATCTTGCAACACTATGATAGCTAGTCAGCAGGGGAGAAGACTTCCAGCTCAACTCTAGCTTGATTTCTCAGTGTCCTGAAGCACCTAATATAGTTATAGTTGATTTGAATACTTTGTTAATGAATAAGTGTTTGCTTATTTACTTATTTCACAGTAAAATTAACGAGGAGAGATAAAGAAGATTACTTCTACTGATTAAGGGAACAATCCACCAAGAAAACACAATTCTAAACACATATGCACCAAACACAGGCACACCTAATTTTTTGTAATTAATTAAATTAATTTATTTGTTTGAGAGAGAAAGGAGGGGAGAGAGAGAGAGAGAGAGAGAGAGAGAGAGAGAGAATGGGCATCCCAGGGCTCCAGCTGCTGCAAATAAACTCCAGACGCATGAGCCACCTTGGGCATCTGGCTTACATGAATTCTGGGGAATCGAACCTCAGTCCTATGGCTTTGCAGACAAGTGCCTTAACCACTAAACCATCTCTCCAGTCCAGGCAGAACTAATTTTATAAAAACAAATTCTGCTACATACAGAGTAAGAAATAAATCCCACCACAAGAATGGTGGCAACTTCAATACTCCACTATCACCAATAGACAGGTCATCCAGACAGAAATTATGCACAGAAACAATGGAGTTAAATGATACCAGAGATCAAATGGCTCTAGTAGACATTTACAGAACATTTCATCCAAACACGACAGGATACAGACTCATCTCAGCAGCCCATGGAAGTTTCTCTAAAATAGATCACATATTAGGACACAAAGCAAGATTCAACAAATTTAGGAAAATTGTTAATAACTCCTTGTATTTTATTTGACCACCAAGCAATACAGCTGGAATTAACAAGAAAAATAATATCAATATACATACTCTTGGAGATTAAGCAACACCTTGAATAATGGATTGGTTATTGAAGAAGGTAATGGGGGGGGCAGATTTGACCAAATTACAGTATGTTCATATATGAAAATTCTCAAAAGTTTTTTTTAAATGGCTATGAAGACAAAAAAGACTATATAGTTTACAAATTTTGGGACAAAGGCAATAGAAAGGGAGCATTTTTTTTTCTTTTGAGGCAGGGTCTCCCTCTAGCCTAGGCCTGACCTGGAATTCACTATGTAGTCTCAGGATGGCCTCACACTCATAGCAATCCTACCTCTGCCTTCTGAGTGCTGGGATTAAAGGTGTACCACCACACTTGGCAAAGGATGCATTTTTAGAAAGTGGTTAAATGGTGAAAGTAGTTTTGTGTTGAAACTAGACACAAAGTTGAGAAGTTGTCAGACTTCTGTGTGGTTGGGTAGGTCCAAAATGAAATTTTCTTGCTGGGCATGGTGGCGCACGCCTTTAATCCCAGCACTCGGGAGGCAGAGGTAGGAGGATCACTGTGAGTTCGAGGCCACCCTGGACTATAGTGAATTCCAGGTCAGCCTGAGCTAGAGTGAGACCCTACCTCAGAAAAAACAAAACAAAACAAAACAAAAAAAACAAAAACAAAAACAAAATGAAATGTTCTTGCTATGTACACAGTCAGATCAGCCATAGACAGGCTAGATAGTGTTTGGATATATAGACCCAATAAAAAGTATTGTCCAAGGTAGAGAGCAGTACAATGAATAAAATCCTTAGTGTCACATTAATTCTTTCTATTTTATGCTCTTTTCATATAAAATGTCTTATTAAGGTTCTTGCTTTGTCATTACAAAGGAACACAATTTCTCCAAACCAGATGATACTGAATCTAACAAGAGGAAAAACTGGCCAAAGGATGAAAAGTATTAATGGAAATACATTTAAAATTACAGAGCTCAACACACGATTTTCCAAGTGTGATAAACAGTGGTGAAGGAAACTTTTTGGTGTGTGAAACTCCCTTAGAAATAAACTATGATGACTGGTCTGAGGCTGGGGGATGGCTCAGTTGGTAAAGCACTTGCCACACAAGCATGAGTAACCACGTCCAGATCCCAGAGCCCACGTAAGTGCCAGGTGGTGGTGGGTGTGCCTGGTATCCCAGCACTTGGGAAGTGGAGGCAGGTTGCTTCCCAGGGCAAACGGCCTAGTTACTCTAGCTGAATCAGATACCTCTAGGTTCAGGGAGGGACCCCGTCTCAAAACTAGAGTTGAGAATGATTGAGAAAGACACCTGCCATCAACTTCTGGCCTACACACACACACACATCCACATGTTTTTAAAACCTGTCTGAACTTGTGTGTCCACGTACATATGAACATGCATACGCACACATGCCCAACCCTACACATATAAAAGTAAACAGGACCGGTCCTGCTGTGCGCCTCAGGCTGCTCCCTCCGTGACTGCCGGCATGCTGAGCATGTGCTACCACGGCTGGCAAGCACTGTTCTGTTGATGGGGTGATGAATGAGACTACAGTCACATTTGGCTACTAACATTATAAGTTAGCCTAATTATTCCAAATGCCAAGCTCATAAAACATTAACCTTGAATTCATAGGACCTTTTGGGAAAAATATTTCCCGAGGAAAACATCCATCTGTACAAGTATTTAGAGCTTTCTTTTGAACTCAGAGGCTTTCATGATTTTAGAACTAAGAGAGACCCAAGGGATTATCTTTCCTCTTGATTATATGTTAGAATCATTTTGGGGTTTTTCCAAAACACACGTGTCCTGCGCTAGTGATGCTGACTCAGTTGTTCTGGAATGTGGCCTGGTGCCGAACGCTGTTCAGAGCTCTTCAGGTGATTCCCATATGCAGCCAGGAAGGAAGAGCACTCTCATAGTCCCATCCATTAATAGAACTATGCAAACCCAGGAGCCAGAGAGGCTGCAAGGCCCCATAAACACTCACGGGGGAGGGGGGGGAAGAGTTGGGCTGAAAGTGAAGGTGCTCTTACCTGCCTCGTTCTGACTGCTAATCCTGGAGGACTCAACGCAGTCAGTGTTTAGAGCATTCAAAGACGAGTACTAGCAGTTCAGTGCACTCACTAATTTAAAAATATATTTTTTGGAGGCTGGAGAGATGGCTTAGCGGTTAAGGTGTTTGCCTACAAAGCCAAAGGACCCAGATTCAATTCCCCAGGACCCATGTTAGCCAGATGCACGAGGGAGCGCACGTGTCTGGAGTTCATCTGCAGTGGCTGGAGGCCCTGGCGCACCCATTCTCTCTCCCTCTTTCTCTGTCAAATATATATATATATATATATATATATATATATATATACACATATACATATACATACATACATACACACACACACACACACACACACACACACACACACACACACACACATATAGTGGTCTGGAGAGATGGCATAACAATTAAGGCCCTTGCCTGCGAAGCGTAATGACCATGTTCAACTCTCCAGGTCCCATGTAAGCCAGATGCACAGTGACGCAAGAGTGCAATGTTGCACATGCACACAAGGGGGCACATGCGTCTGGAGTTTGATTGCAGTGGCTAGAGGCCCGGGTGAGCCAATTCTGTCTCTTGCATTTAAAAAAATTAAAATTTTTTTTTTGTTTGGTTTTCCATGATAGGGTCTCACTGTAGCTCAGGCTGACCTGTAATTCACTATGTAGTCTCAGAGTGACCTTGAACTCATGGCAATCCTCCTACCTATGCCTCCTGAGTGCTGTGATTAAAGGCATGCACCACTATGCCCAGCTTCTCTTGCATTTTTATTTATTTATTTATTTATTTGACAGAGAAAGAGGGAGAAAGAGAGGGAGAGAGAGATATAGATAGATAGATAGATAGATAGATAGATAGATAGATAGATAGATAGATAGATAGAGAATGGGTGCACCAGGGCTCCAGCCACTGCAAACGAACTCCAGACACATGCACTCCCTTGTGCATCTAGCTTACATGGGTCCTGGGGAATCGAACCTAGGTCCTTTGGCTTTGCAGACAAACTGCCTTAACTGCTAAGCCATCCTTCCAGCCCTCTCGTATTTTTTTTTAAGGCAGTCTGTTGGGATTGCCCCCGAAAAAAATATATTTTTAATATTTATTATTTACTTATTTGAGAGAGAGAAAGACACAGGGAGAGAGAGGGAGAGAAAGAGAGAGAGAGAATGGGCACACCAGGGCCTTCAGCCACTGCAAATGAACTCCAGACACATGCACTACCTTGTGCATCTGGCTTATGTGGATCCTCAGGAATTGAACCGAGGTCCTTTGGCTTTGTAGGCAAACACCTTAACTGCTAAGCCATCTCTCCAGCCCCCTCCCCAAAGTTTTTTACATTTCTTTATTTGTGAGCACACACGGGGGGGGGGGAGGAGAGCTTGTATGGGTGCTCCAGGGCCTTTTGCATCTGCAAATTAACTCCAGATGTATGCACCATTTTGTGCATCTGGCTTCACGTGGGTACTGGGGAATCGAACTCCACGCTAGCAGGCTTTGAAAGCAAGCACCTTTAACTGCTGAGCCACATCCACATGCCAACACTCACTAATCGTTGCTGAAAGGACATCTATGGACAGTATGGGAGAAAAGAAAGCGGTGCTTGCAGGTGGACGAGGAGCCACTTGATGGTGCTCGTCGCTGCCCTCATGCACAGGGGGCGGCTGTTCCTGATGGAACTGCTAATTCCTCGGGGGAGAAGCACAGCTCTCCTTTCTTGCGTTTTCTTCTGGTCCACGAGAGGCACGTGTCTCATCTGTGCTGTAAGAAGGGTGAGGCTGTCAGCATCCAGGGCGGCTGAACAGTGAGCTGGTCATGCAGAATGGCTGGGAATCAGCAAGACCTCGCTGCCTTATTGTGGTGAGATATATACACAGCAATGTTTACCCCTGAAACCATCTTGTACTGTACAGCTCTGTGTGTAACCATCACTCCTACTCATCTTCACAACTATTTCATCATCTGCAACTGAAATTTCGTTCCCATTAAACGCTTCCCGTTCGCCCACTCCTCCACCCCAGCACCGGGCAGGTATTGTTCTTTGTGTCTCTGTGAATTTAACTCTCTTAGGTACTTCGTGTAACTCAAATAGTGTATTCATCCTTTGAGACTGACTGATTTCATTTTATACAATCTCTTCAAGATTAAGAGCCCCTTTTTAACTTTTTTATTTGTATGTGTGTGCAAACACATGCCTGTCCAGTTTTATGTGAATAGCTGGGGAATTAAGCCCAGGCCATCAGTCTTTGCAAGCAAGCACTTTTAACTGCTGAGCCAGCTCCTCAGCTCCAAGGGGCCCTTTTTGAAGATGAACCTTACCACCACCCCCCCCAACTCTCTCCTTCTCACCACCAACAGTTCTTTTCCCTCCAAGGATTCCCCCAACCTCCCAGCCATGATCACTCTCCTGACCTACTGGATCTCTGGTTTTTCATGCACATCTGGGTCCAGCCTTATTCTGTGAGCAGGATTGGAAACACTTGCATCTGCAAGTCTGAAGTCTGGAGGTTGCTTTGAGTTTGCTTGCCTCTTTCATCTTTGTTTTGTCTTCAGTGTGGATGAGGGAAAGAAAGGAGATCCCTGGGGTATGAAATAAAGAAAAGGAGGTAGCAAAGAATGTAATTTAATATGTGGAGAAGGACTGGAGAGATGGTTTAGTGGTTAAGGCACTTGCCTGCGAAGCCTAAGGACTCATGTTCAACTCTCCAGATTCCACCTAAGCCAGACGCACAAAGGTGAGGCAAGCACAAGGTTGCACATGCCCACTAGGTGGCGCAAGCACATGGAGTTTGATTGCAGTGCCTGAGACCCTGGCACTCCAATTCTCTGTCTCCCTTTGTCCCTCTTTCTCTGTCTCTCTTGCTTGCTCTCTGTAAAAAATAAAACAATATAATTAGTATGTGGAGAAAAATACCTGCTTCAAACATAAAAAATAGTACCTCCATTATAAAAGTAGCTGACAAAGTTGTGGAATTTTATAAGAAGTATTTTAATAGATGAAGCAGTGTAGTATATTTGTTAAGCATATTGATTCTAGGTATATATCTGAATTTGTATTCTAACTCTTAACACTTTTAGTTATGTATCCTAGAGCAAGGCACTGAACTCTGTACCTCACTGCCCATCAGTGAAACAAGCACAATAATAACAGCACACACCTTATATGTGATGCTGAAATAAAGTTAATATATATGAGTATCACACTGTCTGGCAAATGTTAACTTACTATGTAAGTGGTTAGTGGTAACTTTGTCAGCACTTCTTAAAAAAGAATTTATTGGCCATTGTATTTCTTTGTTTAATGTTTTATTTATTTGCAAGCAGAGAGGGAGAAGAGAGAGAGAGAGGTTGAGAATGGGTTTGCCAGTGTCTCTAGCCACTATGAACAAACTCCAGACGCATGCACCACTTTGCGCACCTGGCTTTACATGGGTACTGGGGAATCGAACCAAGGTCATTAGGCTTTAGAGGCAAGCACCTTAACCACTCGGCCATCTCTCCAGCCCCTTGGTCAGCATTTTAAATGCTTCATTTGGTTAATTACCTAAAGAAGAATAGACTTAGAATTTTATGACATCTTTATTCATAGTAGCCCAAATCAATAGCACATCATGCCAATGGTCCATCAATCAGATAAACAGAATGTAGTATGTCTTTCAATGAAATACTTCCCAGAATAAAAAGAGGCAAGGTGCTGAATCATGAAAGATGGGTGAAATCAAAACCACCTTGCTAAGTGAAAGACTCCAGACACAACAAGAGATTGTATATTGTGTCATTTTTTAAAAAGATTGTGAAATTTCTCGAAAACTAGAAATGTTGACTTTTCTCAGAAAGGGCATACAATAGAGACAGGAAGCAGACCACTAGTTGTCTAGGCCATGGGTCGAACCAAGGAATAACTGCAAATAAGCACAAGGGAAACTTTGGGGCCATTGAAATGTTTTAATACTGGACCTTTGGTGTTGGTTGCATAAGTATATAAGTTTACTAAGATTCCTTGGACTTTACTCTTAAAACGAATAAATTTGGTGGTATATTAATTATACTTCTATAAAACTGTTAAGATAAGAATTGAGGGCTGGGGAGATAGCTCAGCAGTTAAAAGTACTTGCTTGCAAAGTCTGTCTGCCCAGGTTCAATTCCCCTTGTACCCACATAAAGCCAGATGCACAAAGTGGTGCATGCATCTGGGATTTCTTTGCAGAGGCAAGAGGCCCTGAAAGTCTATTCTCTCTCTCTTTCTCCTCACAAATAAATAAAAAATATTTTTAAAAATTACAAATTGTGGCTGGAGAGATGGCTCAGCAGTTAAGGCACTTGCCTACAAAGCCTAAAATCCCAGGTTTGATTTCCTAGTTCCCATGTAAAGCCAGATGCACAAAGTCACACATGCATCTGGAGTTCATTTTCAGTGGCTGGAGGCCCAGTGTGCCCATTTTCATTCTCCCCCCTCCCTCTCCTTACAAATAAATAAATATTAAAAAGATAAATAAAATAAATTGAAGGGTTCTGGGATGTAGCTCAGAAGTAGAGATCTTGCCTCTCATGCAAGGTCCTGCGTTCAATGCTCAGCACTGCAAAGAAACAGAGTTCGAGTGGGAAAGTTAACTCATGCAACACTTCAGTTTCTTCTTCGTAAGGCTGAGCATGATTGACCCAGGGACCAGGCACATCATATCTGTTAAAGAGTTGCCTCCCAGATGCTGAAAAAACTTTGGGTTTGAGGAAGATGACACGGGCAGAAATGGGGTGCAAAGTCACCACACTGAGGCGGAAACTATCAGCAGATGGTAATTCAATTTACAAAAGCTGAGACAGATACACAGACTATATTAGTTAGGGAAAAACACAGGACTCATTCACATATATAAACCAATCAGATGTTGTGATAGAGAATTTTTTTTAATAGCGTGGTCAAGTTCTCATTATTGTGCGGTATCTTGGCTCAATTAAAAGTGGTTACAAATCACCTGGAATTTTAGACATGCTTGTCATTTAGTATGCGTTCTATTCATACTGGGTCCTGACTTCCCCCTGAAGGGATAGTCTAGGGAGAAGAGTGCTGAGCTCTGGTTCTAGGGTCTGGGGCTCTGGGGGTGGGGTTTAAGGTCACCCCTTCACCTGTACATCAGTGAGAGCGTCCATAAATGCCCTTTGCTACCCACTCTCTTTCTGCTTTTTTGTTTGTTTGTTGTTTTGGTTTTGTTTCTCAAGGTAGGGTCTCCCTTTCACCCAGGCTAACCTGGAATTTACTATGTAATCTCAGGCTGGCCTGGAACTCACAGTGATCCTCCTACCTCTGCCTCCCCAGTGCTGGGATTAGAGGTGTGCGCCACCATACCTGGCTGTGACTCTCTGCTTTTGAGGAAGTGTTTTATCCACTTCAGTCCACTTGGCCAGCAATTCTAGGCCAGATATTTCTCATTAACCAAGGCTTCCCTCCTCCTGCACACAGGGAAAAAAGTTGCACTAGTTAATCTTGATTGTCAACTTGATGGGAATTGAACCTGGGTCCTTAGGCTTTGCAGGCAAGCGCCTTAACTGCTTAGCCATCTCTCCAGCCCAAGAAACGATTCTTAAAGTTACTCAATGAACAATAGGACTAGATGTCAAATACCTGCCCTTAAACACACACACACACACACACACACACACACACACACACATGCATGTATATACACATGCATATACAAATACATCTATATACACATGTGTATTTAATTAGGCAATTCTGAGCTAGGGAAGATGAAAGCTACTTATCCTGTAACTGTGGGTTACCCTCCAACTATAGCTTTCAAAAGAGCTCACTAAAAATTTTGCTTAAGATTTTTCCTATGTAGAAAGCATCCACACTGGAGAAATATTGCTTAGAATTAGGAAATCTTTAGCCACAGCGCCTGTGTCATTTTTGCTTCCCCATATCTAGTATAATGCTGAATTTACCCCCTTGGTGTTCATCTTTTAAAGAAAAATGTTTTTACTAGTGTAGACCTGTAACCAAGAACTGTATTTATTTCTGCACTGTATCCATTATTTCCTCACTTCACCTATCCCAATGAATGTCATTATTCTTCATTAAAAATATTTATGGGCTGGAGAGATGGCTTAGTGGTTAAGCACTTGCCTGTGAAGCCTAAGGACCCCGGTTCGAGGCTCGATTACCCAACACCCACGTTAGCCAGATGCACAAGGGGGCGCACATGTCTGGAGTTTGTTTGCAGTAGCTGGAGGCCCTGGTGCACACATTCTCTCCCTCTCTCTCTCTCTCACTCTCTCTCTATCTGCCTCTTTCTCTGTCTGTCTGTTGCTCTCAAATAAATAAATTTTAAAAATGAACAAAAAATAACTATTTATTTGCAAGCAGAGAGAGAGGGAAGGAGGGAGAGAAAGAGAGAGAGAGAATGGGCACATCAGGGCCTCCAGCCACTTTTGTGCATCTGGCTTTATATGGGTACTGGGGGACAGAATCTGGGTCATTAGGCTTTGCAGACAAGCACCTTAACTGCTGAGCAGTCTCTCCAGCCCTGAATGTCATTATTCTTTTTTTGTTTTGTTTTGTTTTTTGAGGTATGGTCTCACTCTAGCTCAGGCTGACCTGGAATTCACTATGTAGTCTCAGGGTAGCCTCGAACTCATGGCGATCCTCCTACCTCTGTCTTCGAGTGCTGGGACTAAAGGTGTGCACCACCATGCCCGGCTCCTTTCTTAACTTTAGTTGTAATTTAGTTTTTGTTTTCTTTACATTTTACTTCTTAAGGATTTTTTAAAAATTCTCATACATAGAATAATGATTTATTACTAATTACTGCTTTGTGTACTACTATAAATTGGAAATGAGCTGGCAAATGATAGGTGGCTAAAGACAATTAATGCATTTATTTTGTCTTGTAGTGACTTGTTTCCATACTCATACAATGTTAATATCCTACCAATTTGAAAAGAGAATGTATGTTATACTTAAAATCAATTTTTAAATTATTTTTATTTTTAATTTATTTATTTATTTGAGAGAGAGAGAGAAAAAAAAAAGAGCAGATATATAGAGAGAATGGGTGTGCCAGGGCTTCCAGCCACTGCAAACAAACTCCAGATGCTTGCGCCCCCTTGTGCATCTGGCTTATGTGGGTCCTGGAGAACTGAACCGGGATCCTTTGGCTTTGCAGGCAAATGCCTTAACCACTAAGCCATCTCTCTAGCCCCTAAAATCAATTTTTTAAAAAAACTAACTAGAGAGTTCAAGAGATAGCTCAGTGGTGAAGGTGCTTGCCTGCAAAGCCTAAGGACCCATGTTCAACTCTCCAGATCTCACATAAGCCAGATGCATAAAGGTGAGACAAGCACAAGGTTGCACATGCCCACTAGGTGGCACACGTGTCTGGAGTTTTATTGCAGTGGCTGAGGCCCTGGCATGCCAATTCTCTTCCTCTCTCTTTCTAAAAAAATAGAATAAAAAATAAAAATAAATTAAAAAACTAAAAAAAATTTTCAGAATAAGCCAGGCATAGTGGCACATGCCTTTAATCCCAGCACTTGGGAGGCAAATGTTTGAAGCCATCCAGAGGCTATGTAGTGAATTCCAGGTCAGCCTGGGCTAGAACAAAACACTACCTTGATAAACCAAACAAAAGTTTTTTTAGAATAATTATACCCTCACTCACACATGTGCACCTGCACATACACAAACATGCATGCACTCACATATACATACACATGCATAAAAAAGTGTTGGCAAGGATATAGCAAAAAGGGAACATTTGCTCAATGTTGGTGGGAATAAAAACTAATATAGCCATTATGAAAAACAGTATGGATGTCCTCAAAACATGAAAAACCCACTACAAGGCATATAGCCGAAGGAAATGAAATCTGTATGTCCCAAGTACATCTTATTTCCATGTTTATTGCATGACCATTTACAATAGCCACAAAGTGAAAACAACTGAAGAGTCCATTAACTGTTGAATGAGTAAGGAGAATGTTCTGCCTAGACATAGATACTATGCAGCCATTAAAAAAAAAAAAAATCACTCCTGGGGGCTGGAGAGATGGCTTAGTGGCTAAGGCACTTGTCTGTGAAGCCTAAGAAACCATATTCGAATCTCCAGGTCCCACGTAGCCAGATGCAGTGACACAAGTGACGCAATGTTTCACATGCACCACAAGGGGGCACATGCACCTAGAGTTCTTTCACAGTGGCTGAAAGGTCCTGGTGCACCCATTTTCTCTCTCTCTCTGCCTCTTTCTCTGTCTCTCTCAAAAATAAAATAATAAAAACAAGTTTTTTAAAAAAATGAACTCCTGGCCTGAAGAGATTGCCTAGAGATTAAGGCACTTGCCTGTGAAGCCTAAGAACACAGGTTCGATTCCCCAGTACTCATGTAAGCCAGATGTACAGGTGGCTCATGCATCTGGAGTTTGTTTCCAGTTACTAGAGGCCCTGGTGCACCATTCTCTCTCTCTCTCTCAAGTAAGTAAATAAATAAAATAGCTTTAAAAAATCAACTCCTTTCATAATTTTTTTTTGAGATTGTTTTATTTTTAATGATGGGAAAAAAAACACGCATCTAAAACCGAAGCTTCTGGAAGAACCACTTGTTCTTGCCCGTCTTGTATCTCTCCTCAGACTTCACGTTGGCCTCCCATCTGGCCTTACGTTTCAGAGCTGGGTCTCTGAAGACATCTGTGTTGACAACAGTTTTGTCCAAGGCGATTCCCACAGAGTATCTTGTGGGCATGAGGTGATTATAATTATAAACCTTCACAAAAGACGTGATCTTTGATCTTTTGGCAATTTTATTCTTGCCCATGGCAGCTGTCACTTTGCGTGGATAGCGGTCAATTCAGCCACCAGAGCATGGCTGTAGGGACGGTCGGAGGTGGCCATCATCAATATTCTTCACGATGACGGCTTTGCGTCCGGGATAGCAGGCCAGCCAGGACCAGCACCACTTTCCCGGGTTTCATGAACCTGCCCCTTTCCACAGCCAGCGGTGGGCACACAGCAGGAAGGAAGGCCTCCTGTCGTAATTTACAACAACATGGATGGACCTGGAGTTCATTACATTAAGTAAAACAAGCTAGGCCACAGAAACTTAAGTACCACATGATCTCTTTCCTATGAGGAACCTAAACTGTTGGTTTTGCAGAAGTAGAGAGCATAATATTTCTTACCAGAAGCCAGGGAGAGGAAACAGTGGAGGAAGTTACAGTGACTCTGTGTCCTAATGCACAGTAGGACGAATGTAGATAATGATGGTGTATAGTGCATTTTAGAAAGCTAGAAGAAAGGGTTGTGGTTTCTTTATTATAAGAAAATACGTGTTTGAGAGATAGATTTAACCTGATTTAAACATTATTTGGAGCTGGAGAGATGGCTCAGTGGTCAAAGTTGCATATTTGCAAAGCTTAACAATCTGGGTTCGATTCCCAGTACCCACATAAAGCCAGATGCACAAAGGGGTGCATGTGTCTAGAGTTTGTTTGCAGTGGCAAGAGGCCCTGGCACACCCATTCTACCTACCTTTTTCTCTCTGTCACTGTCACTTTCTCAAAACAATAAACTAAATATTTCTAAAACATTATTTAATTTCATATCTGTGCATCTCATGGTACCCAATTAGTATGTGTAATTCTTATGTTTTATGCATAAAATTATACTTAAGTTAAAAATAATTTCTAGAACAATTTCACAATCAATGTAAGTGTGATAGAAATTCACCCAAAAGGCTCAGGGACCATTGAAGAAGAGGTGGTGGAAAGAATGTAAGAGCCAAAGGGAGAGGAGAAATGCTTTGTCATACTGTCATCCAGACACAAGTGACCTTAATATTCATAACCTCACAGTCGCTGACGCTACCTACACAAGACCTGCATAATAGGAGGGGGAAAATGATGACATCAAAATACAAGAGACGGGATGGGGAGATGGCTCTGTGGTTAAAAGCACTTGCTCACAAAGTCTGCTAACCTGGGTTTGATTTCCCAGTACCCACGTAAAGCCAGATGTACAAAGTAACACATCCATATGGGATTTGCTTGCAGTGGCAAGAGGCTCTGGTGTGCCCATAACCTCTCTCTTTCTATCTCTCTCCTTGCAAATAAATAAAAGTATTTTAAGTAACAGAAGAGAGAGTACTTTGAAAGAAGAAGGCACTCAGTGTATAGGGATATTTGAGAAGGGGGAAAATGGATGGTGGTGGGAGGGGCTTATCATCATGATATATTGTCTATTTGTATGGATATTATCAATAAAAAGCTAAAAATAATTTTTTAGAAAAAAGATAATTATAAAGTGTGTTAAATTTGTGTGTCTTCACTATTTTGCTATATATAGCTAATTTTACTTATATCTAGATATGAATAAATTTACAGTTTGCATAATTGATTTTCAGAACATAGGTCAATATATAAAAATCTCAACTTAGCCAATACATAACATCTGAACTTAAAAAATTATATTAATTTACTTGTGTGCGTGTGTGTGTGTGTGTGTGTGTGTGTGCTTGTGTGCATGCTCATGTGCACCAGGGGCTCTCTGACCACTTACATGAATACCAGACACTTGTGCCACCTTGTTTTTTTTTTTTTTTTTTTTTTTTTGAGGTAGGGTCTCGCTCTAGCTCAGGCTGACCTGGAATTCTATGTAGTCTCAGGGTGGCCTCGAATTCACAGCAATCCTCCTACCTCTGCCTCCCGAGTACTGGGATTAAAAACATGTGCCACCACTCCCAGTTTTGTGCCACACTTTGCATCTGGCTTAAATGGGTGGCTTGCAATTGAACCCAGGCTGGCAGGCTTTGGGAGCAATCCACTTTAATCATTGAGCCATCTTCCTAGCCCCTGAACGATGAACTTGCATGTTGCTTACTGAGATTTTATTATGCGACAGTATTTAATCTCCACAGAAATCCTCTCATTTGGATATTGTGGTGGTTGGAATCTGCAGTGCTCTCCATAGGCTTATGTTTGAATAGTTGGTCCCCAGTTGGTGGTGCTGTTTGGGAAGTTTGTGGAGCCTTGCTGGTGGAAGTGTATCACTGGTGATGGAGGGGCTAGCCTTGAGTTGTGACTGTCCGGCCCTGCTTGATGCCCTTTAACTCTTGCTAATTCCTCCCTGTTGATGTGAAGCTGTGATGCCCAGCTGTCTGCTCCTGCCATGCTTTCCCTGCCATGTTGAATACTTGTCCTTGAAGGTGTCATCTGAAATACACCCTTTCCTTCCATAAGCTGCTTCTGCTTGAGTGTTTTGTCCTGGCAATGAGAAAGTAACTGATATAGATGCTATTATTCCATTTTACAGAGAAAGAAACTGAAGCTGAGGGAGGAGAATAGAATTGCTTGAGAGTATATGGCCATGAAGTGTTATGCATAGACTGGAATTGATCTGATTTGACTCCTCAGAGCATGCTCTAACCACCAGGTTATAACCACCTTCTTAGTCACACCATCCAGAAAAACAAACAAGCAAAAAGACCAGTTGATTAAATGGACTCTGATGAGTTTAACAAGGATAAAATAATGAGTTCCCTCGCTTGAAGCTCTCATTAACAAACATGGGATCAAATATTCAGACCTGAAGTTGTGACTCACATTGTAAATTTTTCTGAAATAAGAGAACAGCAAGTGTTCATTATGTGACCCAAAGCCACCACTGACACATAGCCTCTTATCTTGCTTCTATTTAGACTCAAGCTCTTTCTTTCTCTTCTCTTCCTTTAAACGTATTGAACATGTGTTACTAACAGCACACCCAGAACCGTATCTTGCCATTAAAATTCCATGAAGTCCATTTTGAGAATCGGATTACTACCCCTATTTTTAGCTCTCAACACAAACCACTGTTTCCATTACAACTTTCAAATATAAAATGATATTTAACATAGCCCGTAGAACTCAATCAAAAAATCCTCGGTTGGTTTAGTCGGGCCAGACTCCTTGAATGACATCCATGTAATCACACAGCTGAGCAGCTACCTGCCTGAGCTCTCTTCCCTGGGGTTTGGGACTACCCTCGCCATGTGCTACTATATTTATCCACCTCCTTGGCCATAAAAGGCTGGCTGTGGAGCCCTGACATTCTGCTGCCTGACCACATGCATTATTTTTGAACTGGCCCTTACAGTCCTGCCTTTAGCTCTGCCTCTTCACTTTTGCTTGCATTCACCCTCGGTGGGGTTCACTCTCTCGTCCCACTCCTCCGGTGCTCTGGAACATTGCCCCAGCCACCCCTTTCTTGGAAGCTGGTAAGTGTGACATTGAGGGAGAAAAGGCACTTGATCGTTTATGGGCCTCGCAGCCCTGCAGAGTGTGTGTGTGTGTGTGTGTGTGTGTGTGTGTGTGTGTGGCTTTCTCAGAGGTGTCTGAACAGCAGGGCAATTGCAAAGTGAAGGTTCTGGAAAGGAGATCCGAGCAGCAGGGTGCCTGTTGAGGCTGGCAAGGCTGTTTTTGCCAGCTCACTGTTTTAAGTTAATCTGCTATTCCTGGAACTAAACGATCATACTTGCCTCAGATTCGACTGCAAGCAGCCTTTCCAAGTTAGAGTTCAGTAGTTTGGATGAAATCTGGAACGATGAGAGACAGGAAGCCCTGTGTTTTCTCTCCCTCTGGGTGCCTGCCTGCAATTCTCCCTGAGTACAAATAAGGCCAAAAGGATGCAAACTCGCTCTGAGGTCAGGCTTGGGATTCAGTGACTTTGTGCTGACCGCGCAGCGTGGATGCATGCACGAAGGCACCACGGTCTTCTTGACTTGAAAACGGGGCGGTCGTACCTCAGCGGCAGCAGAGATCCCCGCAGCCCAATCTTGAGGTCAGCACTTCCTCCATCAGCTTTTGGCCTCTGCTGTCATTGTAAAAGTGTCCCATCAAGACTATAGCTGTGGAGTTTGTGTTTCTCCCTAAATTCACAAGTTATTTTCAGAAGGAGAATGTGAGGTCTGAAGGAACAGAAGACAACAAAAACTGTATTTCCTTGCAACAAATGCTAGCTGTTGTGAGCTGGAGAAGCCCCCACTTGTGCAGAGAAGGTAGTCTACCTTTGTTCCAGAGGTCAGCCAGCTCCGGTGACTGAAAGTCAAACTCCGTTGACTTCCAATGCACAAACTCTGAGTGTTAAATATTACGGGGGAAAAGAATGAAGAGTATGAAATAGAACTGGGGCAAGATACTTAAAAGATTTGTTTCCTTTGTGAAACTTGTCTCATGTTGAATCAGGTGGGCAATGATTTTAGTTGATAATATAATACAGGGAAAGGTCATTCATTATTGATTTGAAATTCATTCAGATGCCATTTGCCATGTGACAGTACATATCATTATAGAGATTCAGCTAATATTTTGCAATGGCCTAGCACAATTCTATGTTCCTGTGTTCTAACCCCTTTGTATTATATAAAGATAATCTAAACATAATGCATGATTCTTCTGTGTATTTCATAACAGAAAATAGCCATCTATTTAAGGGTTGAAGCAGAGTCGCTCCCTGGTGCCTATTTTTTTCCCCTAGGAAATGCCATGTAGACTGATATCTTTTCATGGGACCTAAGATAAATATTTCTGGAGTGAAGTTTGCTGGATTTTTTTCTTTAGGACAGAATACACACTGACATTTTAAATAGTTTAAATAAAAATTACTTTTAAATTTGACAAAAGTGGAAATTTTAAGATTCACTCTTCCCTTTTGATTTTTAAGAAAAACAAAGTTTGAAAAAGCTTTACTTGAAAACTAATTTTTCTTATAGGTATTTTAATTTTTTATTTTATTTATTTATTTGCAAGGAGAGAGGGAGAGAGAGATAAAGAGAGAATGGGGGTGGGGAGCTGGAGAAATGGCTTAGCGGTTAAGGCATTTGCCTGAGAAGCCAAAGGACCCATGTAAGCCAGATGCACAAGGGGCATATACATCTGGAGTTCGTTTGCAGTGGCTAGAGGCCCTGACATGCCCATTCTCTCTCTCTTTCTCTCTCTGTGCCCTCTCTCTCTCTCTCTCTGCTTGCAAATAAATAAATTAAATTAAAAATTAAAAAAAGCGAGAGAGAATGGGTATGCCAGGGCCTCTACCCACTGCAAATGAACTCCTGACGTATGTACCACTTTGTGCATCTGGCTTTATGTAGGTACTGGGGAACTGAACCCAGGTATTAGGCATTGCAGGCAAGCACTCTAACCATTGAGCAATCATTCAGTCCTGCATACAGGGAGTTGGAGAGATGGCTTAGCAGACAAGGTGCTTGCCTTCAAAGCCTAAGGACCCAGGTTTGATTCCCCAGAACCCACATAAGGCAGATAGATGCACATGGTGGCTCATGCATCTGGAGTTCATTTGCAGTGGCTGGTGGCCCTGGTATACCCATTCTCTCTCTCTCTCTGTCTCATAAATAAATAAAATTAAATTAAAAAAGAAATTTTTTCAATCATGGTATATTGTCTATATGTATGGAGGTTGTCAATGAAAAGTTAAAAAATAACATTTCAGAATTTGCAAAAAAGGTTTTTTTGTTTTTTTTTTTTTTGATGCTGAGGACTGAACTCAAGGCCTTATGGTTGCTAAGCCACAAAAGCGGTTTTTTAAAACCCCAGGTTGTCTCATGTGGCTGATGGGCCTCTAGTCAGTGAACAGATTATTCCTGAAAGGAAGTGCACTGTGAAGTCCTTCGTGCTGGGCGACCTAACCTCTGTCAGCAGAGCTGTTCCCTCCCGTTCTCACTGCCCACTGCCGCACGGAGGATGGATTTCTTCTTCTTTATGTAGGAAGACAGAAAACTCCTATATTCTTCACAGAGCCAATGCTTTTTTTTCTGGCTTGAAACTATCTACCCTTTCAAAGTGTTTATGATGTGAGAAAGCTTGTATATAAAAGTATCAGATTCCAAGGCTCAATTCTAGGACATTTCCTTTAACAACCTTCCTCATCTGTTTTCTTGGTTTTCAACGTCTACTGTATGCTACTGACTCCAAAGAGTAGATCACCAGCCTACACCACGCGCATCCAGCTTCTCCACCTAACACCTCAACTTGGGCGGGCTGGGGGACATTACCTTAAATGAAGAACATCTCAGACTAATTGCCTTTGTTTCCACCGCAGTCTGGTGGTTTTTTAAAATATTTTTATTTATTTGCAAGCACAGAGAGAGAGAGAGAGAGAGAGAGAGAGAGAGAGAGAATGAGTGCACCAGGGCCTCCAGCAAAACTCCAGATGCATGTGCCACCTTGTGCGTCTGGCTTTATGTGGGTACTGGGAAATCAAACCCTGGTTGTCAGCCTTTGCAAGCAAGCACCTTAATCACCGAGCCATCTCTCCAGCCCCAGTCTGCTGTTTTCTTATCCTCTGTATCTCAGATAATAACAACTTCAGTCACCCAGTTGTCAGGCAAAACCCTTGGCATCTTTTCTCTTTCCTTCACACCTTAATTCAGAACTGTCACTGAATGCTGTTGGCCTCTCCTTCTCTGGAGAGTCTGCCTCTTGCTCACATGTTCACTGCTGCTGCCTCATTGTTAGCCTGGACTTGGGACGTGGCCATTATCTTTGGGTGCTAGGGCCATGATAATGGCCTGCCATGGACTGGGTGACTTACCCAACAGAAACTCACTTCCTTACCATTCTGGGGGCCAGAAACTCAAGATCAAGGTATTATCAGAGCTCGCCCCTCCACCCCCTGCCTGAGCTTTCTTCTTGGCTTGTAGACACACTTCTTTTGGAGTTCCCACATGCGCTTCCCTCCGTCGTATGTATGTACAGATAATGTCCTAATTTCCTTCTCTTCTAAGGACACCACTCCTGTTGGGTGAGGGTCTGCCCTAATGAACTCATTTTAGCTAAAATTTACTCCCTAACAATCACATCTCCAAATACAGTCTCAGGCTGGAGAGATGGCTCAGTGGTTAAGGCACTTGACTGCAAAACCTAATGACCCAGGTTCAATTCTGCAGTACCCATGTAAAGCCAGATGCATAAAGTGGTGCATGTATCGGGAGCTCATTTGCAGTGGCTAGAGGCCCTGGTATGCCCATTCATCCTCTCTCTTTCTCTCCTTGCAAATAAATAAATTAAAAAAAATAATAAAAAAAACAAATACAGACCCATTCTGAGATATTGAAGGTAGCTCGCCTTGTGAATCTGGGTGAAGGGTCATATTTCAGCCCATTTAAGCCTTTTAATTTTTCTTCTGGTTCTCCTTCAATTATCTATTCTTCAGACATGAACAAGGAATTCTTAGCACAGAGCTTTCTAGAGTAAGACCCAAGTACTTAGTGTCTCCTATAGGACCCTGCCCAGTCTGCCCTCTCTCTCTTACATGCCCTTCACCAGTCTGACTTCAACCTTACTCCCCCAACACCCGCACCCCTACCAGCCTGTTGGTTCTGCCCGAAGCGCGACAGGTGGCCCCCTTCTCAGTGCTTTTGCGCTGGTAATTCCACTTGAACACTCTTCTCCCAGACAGTCAAATGCTCACATGTCCTTTTGCAGGGATGCCCTGATAAGGCTGTTCAAAAATTATACCTGTCTTCCCTATTTTATTTTTCTTCATGGGCACTTAGCCATGTTCTAATATATTATTCATAACTATTAATTTTCACCATTTTCTATCTCCTATAGAAGATATAGTTCTAAACTAGGTTACCAGAGCAAGATTTTGTACATTTTTTTGCTCACTTCTGTATTTCTTTGTTTTTAACTTTTTATTGACAACCTCCATAATATACCTGATGGACCATGGTCATAATCCCCTCCTACCGCCCTCTTTTGTCTCCCCTCTCCTAGCCCCCTCCACTGGATCCCTTCTTCTTTCCAACTAGCCTCTCTTCTATTATGATGTCATCATTGCCCCTCCGACTATGCAGGTTTGTGTGAGGACATGAATATCAAGGCCACTTTGTGTCTGGAAGACAGTATTGTAAAGCCCGCCTCCCCATTCTTTGACTCTTACGTTCTTTCTGCCACCTCTTCCCCAGTGCTTCCTGAGCCTTGGAGGGTTTGATAGAGATGTTTTGGTGCTTAAACACTCCTACTGTCACGTCTTCCCAGCACTTTGATGAGTTTGCCACCTCCGTATTTCTTGTGCTGGGATAGTTCCAGGCTCATAGTAGGCGTTCACTAATTATTTTATTTTCCCTTTGCATACAGGTTGTGTATATGGGTATGCACACATGGGCCTCTGCACGTGGAGGCCAGAGGCTGATGTTGGGTGTCTTCCCCACTGACTCTTCTCTTTATCTACCCCGGCAGGGCTTCTCACTGAGCCTGGAGCTCACACACTGGGCTAGGCTAGCTAGCCGACTTGCCCCAGATATTCCCAGTCTGTGCCTCCTAAGCACTGGTTTTGCAGGGAACCCCCACACGCTCCTGGCATTTATGTAGATGCTGGGGGCTCAAACTCTGGTCCTCATGATTGTGTGGCAAGCACTTTACCCACTGAGCCATCTCCCCAGCCATCTCATTCATTACTTCTTAGGCTTTCCATCATTGCCTGTTCTCCCAAAGAAGCCTGCGTCAGAATGAAATGTCCAGAAAACTAGAAATAGACACCGTAGAGGGCTTGAGGGGAAGGCACAGGAAACTGTCCCACCCGCTTACAGATAAAGAGGAAAGGCAGCAGGACAGGAGGGTGACACATGTGCGCTGGGAAGAAGGGAGCTTCCTGAGTGACCAGTTGAGCAGAACTTCACATCCTTTCCGCGTGGCACTTTGGGAAAACAGCAGCAGGAACCTTTCCACGTGGGCTGGGAGGAGTTGTTTCGTGGAGTTTGCTCACCCAAGAACTGCTTTCTTCTCTCAGATTGCGGCCACCTTCCCGCCAGGGCACACCATGTCTCTGCCATTTTATCAGAAGTCCCTCCAGCACTATGACCTCAGCTACCGCAACAGGGACCTTCGCTCCACCATGAGCCAGTACCAGCAGGAGAAGAAGCGCTCAGCCATCTACACCCACGGCTCCGCGGCCTACAGCAGCCGCTCGTCGGCCGCGCACCGCCAGGAGTCGGAGGCCTTGAGCCAGGCGGCCCTCTCCTCCTTCCAGCAGCAGCAGGCCGCTCAGGCCTACAGTCTTGGAATGTCACAGTACTCCCTCGGGTCTGAAGTCACCCGGAAGGCAGCCTCGGCCTACGATTATGGCTACTCCCACGGGTATGTCAGGAGCTGCCTTCCAACCTTGGTCACAGGCTCTGAATAATTCTCCCAAATCATGTTTCGTCTCTTAAATCTTTTTTTAAAAAATATTTTATTTTTATTTATGTATTTGAGAGAGGGAAAGAAGGAGAGAGAGAGAGAGAGAATGGGCGTGCCAGGGCTTCCAGCCACTGCAAACTGAACTCCAGATGCATGCGGCCCCCTTGTGCGTCTGGCTAACGTGGGTCCTGGGGAATCGAACAGAGATCCTTTGACCTTGCAGGCAAGCGCCTTAACGGCTAAGCCATCTCTCCAGCCCTCTTCTCTTAAATTTTTAAACCAGGTGTGGAGAGAGGCTATGTTTTAGGAGGCCTTGAGTGTTGGGTCTAGGCCTTAAGGCCCCTGGCAAGTCTTGCTTTAAGTCACTAGCTCTAGTGATATTTCTAGAAGCAGGGAGGGTTTTGCCACATAGTTACTTTAGCAGCCACAGAGCCAGAAAAGATTTCAACACTCACAGCAGGTTTCCTGGCTCTCAGAATGTTTCTTCTTGGATGAAAAGCCAGTAGAGAATTTAAAATTCACAGGTCTCAGGAAACGTAACTACTGCAGAGATGCACCTGGTTTTGCTATATCTGGAAGCCAATGTTCAAACTCCTCAGCTAGTATTTAAGCAGCAAACATTCTCTTAGGTTGGAACATTTTATTAAGAAACATGGCCGACTCTCATTCAGCCTAAGGATAATAGGAGCAAACCTGCTGTGGCAATTATGCTCCTGTTGCTGAGACAAAACACCAGACCCAAAACAGCATATAGGAGAGAACAAGGTTGTTGTTGCTGTTTCCGGCTTACAGTCATGAGGGAAAGTTTCATCACGGAAGGAAAAGCGGAGCAGAGCAGAGGTTGGGCATCACATCTTGTCACGTCAGCTGGGTGATAGCACCAAGAGCGAGTGCTGATTACCCAGTATGGCTAGATTTAAACCCCTCAAGGTCCACCCACAGTGACATACCTCCTCCAGCAAGGCGCCACCTCCCAAAGGCTCCATCAGCTGGGGAGTGAGTGTGAGTCTTCATTACCGACACACATGCAGCTATGGGGGACACTTTACACCCAAAGCCTCGGACGCGCATGGCAACAAAATTAAGAGTTAGTGACCCAGTGCAATGACAGGATCTACATTCCAAACAAGAAGGAATTATTTTAGGATTCTAGGAAGAGTCAGTCTGCCAAGCAAACCCGGGAGCTCATTTCTTGGAAATAGCAAAGTTAAGGCACATGTGGGGTACTGTATCCAGAAACCCTTTACTGTCTGGGGTGGGAGTTGAGGCTGTTTTTCTGGCTCAGCAAATGATGGAACTTCTCCAGGCAAGAATGAGATGTCATGTCCCCACTGTTGTAGTTTCAAGCAGCAAACTCACTGATTAATCTTGCTAGCACTGAAGGGGTTCAGAGTGACACTGTGTAGTAGCAGCCTCCTTGGGAGAAGTGTTGGGCAGCTTACCTGTGCCTGCCGGACCAGCCTGCTGAGTGTTGGGCACATGTGTGCTTTCTCAGTCCAAGGCAATTTTTATTTATTTATTTATTTATTTATTTATTTATTGAGGCAGAGAGAGAGAGAGAGAGAGAGAGAAACCCAGAGACAGGGAGGGAAAGAGAGAGAATGGGCACACCAGGGCCTCCAGCCACTGTATATGAATTCAAGATGCATGTGCCACCTTGTGCATCTGGCTTTATGTGGATACTGTGGAATTGAACCTGAGTTCTTTGGCTTTGCTGGCAAGTGCCTTAAGTGCTAAGCCATCTCTCCAGTCCAATAAAGTGTTTCAGGGGACTATAAAACACATGTAAGAAATGTGATTTTTAAATTAAAGGTCTATTTATAAGATCTTCAAAATGTAGATAATTCTGGGCTGTGTGGCCCCAGGCCACCTGATGCTTCTAATCATCACAAAGCATTTGACATGAGTGGCATTTTTTTCTTTTTATTATTTGTTTTGTTTTGTTTTTTCAAGGTAGGGTCTTGTTGTACCCCAGGCTGGCCTGGAATTCACTATGTAGTCTTAGGGTGGCCTTGAACTCATGGCAATCATCCTACCTCTGTCTCCCAAGTGCTGGGATTAAAGGTGTGCACCACCATGCCCAGCTTTTCTTTTCTTTTTATGAGAGAGTGAGAGAGAGAGAGAATTGGCACACCAGGGCCTTAGCCACTGCAATCAAACTCCAGATGCATGTGTCACCTTGTGCACACATGCAACTTTGTGCTGTGTCACCTTGTATGTCTGGCTTCTGTGGGATCTGGAGAATCAAACATGGGTCCTTAGCTTCACAGGCAAATGCCTTAACTGCTAAACCATCTCTCCAGCCCGGCATTTTTTGTTGTTATAAACGCAGCCTAAATTTTGATCTTCCAAAATTGAAGTCCACAAAATATATGGTAAGACAAGTGGAACGTGTTCCTCTCTGGGCACACAAAAAGTTACTGAGGAAGGGTGATTTGTATGACTAGAAATGGAGAAGCAGAAGTCCTGGTTGGGTTTGAGCAGCATCTGATCTCCAGCTGTCATTTTGCCAGTGACAATGACCTCTTGGGAGCCTCTGCTAGGTTCAGTAGCAGAGCCAGAGATCGCGGGGGTTACCTGGAATGCAACATGGCAACGCTCTGAAATTCCACTTGAAGTGGAACAGGTTCGTCATGTGATCTCACTTTCCCAGGTCATTTTATCAGGAGCTCGTGTTGGCTGCAAGTATGGAAATGTTGCTGAGGTGAATTCATTTCTTTTAGCACTTGCTTCAAATGAATTGGAAAGTTGGGAGGAATTAACACCATGTGTGTATGATAGCATCATTTTGTTGTTCTGAGAAATGTTCCATGGACATATTCAAAAACCTCCTTTAGGAAAGCAGCTGTCTGTAGTAAGGAAGATTATATTTTAATTTTCTAAATGTGTGTGTGTGTGTGTGTGTGCATGCACACACCAGGGTCTCTTGCCATTGCAAACAAACACCAGTTGCTTGAACCACGTTTTGGATTACATGGATGGCTTAGGAACTGAACCCTGCCTGGCAGACTTTGCAAGCAAGTACCTTTAATGGCTGAGCCATCTCCCCAGCCCAGAACTTTTCCTTTTTATGAGTTGCTCTGTCTCATGTATTTGTTATAGCAGCAGGAAGTTAACACAGTGTGGCTGGCAGCCAAGATAAGAACAATTATCGATCTCAAGGAGAAGTTGAAGTGTTTCCTTGGATAGTTTATGATAATAGAGCTGGTGGGTAAAAATACTAAATATTATGGTGATGCATGTTAAACACCTTTTGTTTTTTAAAAATATTTATTAGCAAAGGAAGAGAGAGGATGAATGGGCACAACAGGGCCTCCTGCCACTGCAAACTCCAGGAGCATGCAAACTCACTTTGTGCATCTAGCTTTACATGAACGCTAGCGAACTGAACCTAGGCTATCAGGCTTTGCAAACAAGTGCCTTTGAGGGCTGAGCCATCTCCCCAGCCTCAGGACTATATTTTAAAGATCCATTTCCCTGGACCGTCAGAGCTGGTTCTACAGAAGATGGTATTTTCATTGTCATGCAGTTGCTAGCATAGCTTCCTGGGTTACTTACTTATTTCATTTTCCTAACATTGAAGAATTGGTAGGATTTTATGAATTCACATTTTTATTTTCTTTTTTTTTTTTTTTTTTTTTTTTTTGGTTTTTTGAAGTAGGGTCTCACTCTAGCCCAGGCTGACCTGGAATTCACTATGGAGTCTCAGGGTGGCCTCGAACTCACGGCGATCCTCCTACCTCTGCCTCCCGAGTGCTGGGATTAAAGGCGTGCGCCACCACGCCCGGCTTCACATTTTTATTTTCTATAGGCTCATTGTTTTCATATTAACATTTTAAAAAAATTTTATTTATTTGCAAGGAGGGAGGGAGGGGGAGAGAGAGAGAGAGAGCGCATGCCAGGGCCTCAAGCCACTGCAAGCAAACTCCAGATGCATGTGCCACTTTGTGCATCTGGGTTTATATAGGTCCTGGGGAATAGAGCCCAGGTAATTAGGCTTTGTAGGCAAATGCCTTAACCACTGAGCAATCTCTCCAGCCCAACCATTTTAATTTTTAAATGTGTCATTCAACCATATATGCAGCATTCATGTTTATTCATAATCCGGTATATTACTTTAAACACTAATTGAACTGGCTTTGGTGGAGGGAGTGCCTGAGATAGGGCCTTGCCCTATAGTCTAGGTTGGTCAAAGTTGTCCTATTTCACTCCCCAAGCACTGGGACTACAGGCACATACTATGAAAATCACCAGCCTCTTAAGGATATTGTATTCCAAAAATACTGGAGGGATTTCCTGGTTTTTCCTTCTTGGGACCTCTCCCAGCTGGGAATGGAAACTCCTCTTAGCCAGGGAGATTTTCTGCTTTTCCTTTGTCTTATTTTTACTCTCTCTTAAAATAAATATTTCATAATAAAAAATAATTGATCTGTATAATTTTTGGAAGACTTAGTCATATCAGCTATAAAGAGTGTTAGGTAATAAAATTTGTATAGAAGGTGGAAGTTGTTAGCAGTGAGGGAACAGAGACACAGATTAATATTTTCACCTTTGGCAGCCTGAGGAGTTCCCCTAGACTTTTAGGGACCTCAACCCAGGGAAACCCAAGATTTATGGCTTTAACACTGAAGAGAATTTTGGGACTAGCTGCTATGAAGCAGAGTTGGAGATTTTTTTCAAGATTTTAAGAAAGGCGGGGCTGCAGAGATGGCTTAGCAGTTAATGTGCTTGCCTGCAAAGCCAAAGGACCCACGTAAGCCAGTGCACAAAGTGGTGCACACATCTGGAGTTCGGTTGCAGTGCTGGGGGTCCTGGCACATCCGTTCTCTCTCTCTCCCTCTCTCTCTCTCTCTTTTATCTCTTTCTCTGTCCCTTTCTCTCTGTCTCTCAAATAAATAAAATAAAATATATTAAAAAAAAGAAAGGCATTTAAGAAGACTGTGAAAGCACACCCCAGAGCACGGATTCAGGCTTACCTTCCGAGATCAGATTGGGTACATTCAGAGTGGTGTGGCCTTAGATGGAATTGGGCTTTTCTAAGAGAGAGTCGCACATATCTAAGTGGGGTACAGGTAGGTACCTCAAGGGATAGTCACAGTTAAGTGTCTTAACATTAGCCACAGACACCATGGTAGTGGCTCTCAAGTTACATTTCAAAAGTTGCTAAGGAAATGTTTTTTCCTCTATTTGTGGTAAGTGAGATTAGGAGGCTCTGGAGATGCTGTGGACGCATAATCTGATAAGGAGCCCGGTGTTGCACAAGGGGTTTAGGGTATGTCCTTTCATTGCAGATGGGGTTTCTGGCAAGAGTCTTAGAAAACTGTAGGTTTACAGCTCAGAAGGGAGGAAGGCCTTAAACAGTTGTTAACTGTGTTAACTGTGTTGGAATTTTTTTTTCCCTTTGGTTTTTCAAAATAGGGTCTCACACTAACCTAGGCTGACCTAGAACTCACTCTGTAGTCCCAGGCTGTCCTCAAAATCATGGAAATCCTCCTACCTCTGCATCCCAAGTGCTGAGATTAAAGGCATGCACCACCATGCCTGGGTGTGCTGGATTTTTTTTTTCTTTTTATATTTTATTTTTATTTATTTAACTGAGAGAGAGAGAGAAAGAGAATGGGCATGCCAGGGCCTCTAGCCACTGCAAATGAACTCCAGATGCATGCACCAACTTGTGCATCTGGCTTACGTGGGTACTAGAGAGTCAAAACCTGAGTCCTTAGGCTTCACAGGCAAGTGCCTTGACTGCTAAGCCATCTCTCCAACCCTGTTTTTTTCTTTTTTTAATTTTTGTTTATTTTTATTTATTTGAGAGTGACAGACAGAGAGAAAGGCAGATAGAGAGAGAGAGAGAGAGAATGGGCGCACCAGGGCCTCCAGCCACTGCAAACGAACTCCAGACGCGTGTGCCCCCTTGTGCATCTGGCTTACGTGGGTCCTGGGGAATCGAGCCTCGAACCAGGGTCCTTAGGCTTCACAGGCAAGCGCTTAACCACTAAGCCATCTCTCCAGCCCTATTTTTTTTAAATATTTTATTTATCTGAGAGAGAAGGAGGACACACCGGGTCCTTCCCACTGCAAACGAACTCTAGATGCTTGTGTCACTTTGTCCATCTGGCTTTACATGGATACTGGGGAATTGAGCCCTGATGGTTAGGCTTTGCAAACAAGTGCCTCTGATAACTGAGCCATTTTCCCAGGCTCTTGGAACTTTTTAAATCTTAATTTTTAGTTAGCATACACAGGTTTAGGTATCATTCACTCTATAATATTCAAATACCTTTTGTTTTAGTTGATTCTCATACCCTCTCCCCTCCCCAAATTCCTTCTCCCCACCCATTTTCCCTCCCTTCCTATGCTCTCTTTCCTTCTGTTTATATGTCACATACTTGTTTTTTTCTTTGAGGTAGGGTCTCTCTCTAGCCCAGGTTGGCCTGGAATTCACTGTGTAGTCTCAGGCTGGCTTTGAACTCACAGCGATCCTCCTACCTCTTGCCTCCCAAGTGCTGGGATTAAAGGAGTGTGCCACCATGCCCAGCCACATGTGTTTTTTCACTCATGCTAGAATTCTTGCTTCATTGCTGTCAAGAGGCTTCAACTAGACTCCGGGGTAAGGGGCTCCTCAAACTTCTCATGTCCCCATAATTTTCCCTTTCTATCTTTTCTCAGAGCTGTAATCATTTCTCACCTTGTTCCTACACTGTGTGGAGGGCAAGCATGTCATGGCTTGCTAATGTTTGAACAACTCAAGCTTCTTGGTAGAAACCCGTTGAGCTAGAAAACAGCGGGTGTGGGGAGAGAAAAGGCCAGGGCCTTCTTTTTTCCCTTCATACCATGTAATGCAAACAACAAAGAAAGCTGCCCTAATCCTGGAGGCATTTTAGTATTTCTTTTTTTAGACCTAGGACCAACAGGTGCAGATGACATTCCTGGAACACTGTCGGCTCTTCATAATTCCTTTAGGTTGTGTCTAAGCTTATTCAAATGGAAAACGATTTTCTTTTCTTGATAAATGAACATCTCTTTGGATTATGAGCGGTGTGGTTGGGAAAGGGCCCTTGGGCTGGAAATGTAGCTCTGTGGAGTGTGTGTAGGCACCGGGCTTGGTCTATTTTTAATTTTCTGGTTTGTAGTTCAATGGCCAGTGTTAAAGTGGAAAGTCTGGAGGTTTATATGTGTTCAAGGCTTGGCTGACCTTAATGAGTCTTAGAGACAAAGGCTTGTTTGGAATCTGTGGCTGTAGTACAGATTGGTTACTGGATGTGTTATAAAAAAATTGAGGCGCTTTCTCTAGATGCCCTGTGTAAAGCAATACCCTAGCATAAAGTACAAAATATCTCGGATGATGTGATTATTCTTTTATATAACAGTATTAGCCCCAACATGAGTGTTTGGCACTAAATGAGACGTTTCAATCATACCCTTTAAGGTTTAGAGACCATTACGGGAGAGGTGGCAATGTATGAGGAGGAGTGCTTTAAATTCTCACTCTGGCCCAGGCTGACTTGGAATTCACTCTGTATTCTCAGGGTGGCCTCGAACTCATGGCGATCCACCTACCTCTGCCTCCCGAGTGCTGGGATTAAAGGCGTGCAACACCGCGCCTGGCCTTAAATTCTTTTTAAAAATATTTTTTATTTGTTTGCAAGGAAAAGGAGAGAGAGAATGAAAGAGGGAATGAGTGGGTAAGGGCCTCTTGCTATTGCAAACGAACTGCAGACACATGCACCACTTTGTGTATCTGGCTTTAGGGACTTGAATTTGGGCTATCAGGCTTTGCTAGCAAGCACCCCTATGATGAGCCATCTCTCCAGCCCTTAAAAATGTTTTATTTTATTTAATTTGTTTATTTCTGGGGGTGTGAGGAGAGAAACAGACACAGAGAGACTGTGGGCATGCTAGGGCCTCTTGCACGCTTCACTTTGTGCATCTGGCTTTATGTGGGGGCTGGGAAATTGAGCCTAGGCCAGAAGGCTTTACAAGCAAGCACCTTTAACTGCTGAGCCATCTCCCCATGAGTAACTCCTTTAAACATTATTTTATCTATTTGTGTGTATGCATGTGAGTGTGTGTGTGTGTGAGTGTGGGCGTATGTGAGCCATGGCACACACATGGAGGTCAGAGGACAACTTTCAAGTGGGTCATTACCTGGCCGCCTCATGTGAGGCAGGGTTCCTGGCTCAGGATTCTCTCTCATTCTGCTGTTCTTTGCTGTACTTTCCACATGGCTCTGGGATGTTCTTCGGTCTCCACCTCCCGTCTCACCGTCAGTGTCAGCGTGCCTACCATGGCTCTAGCCTGTCTAGGGGGTCTTGGAGTTGAACTTAAGTACTCTAGCTTGGGAGGTGAGTACATTAACTACTGAGCCATCATTAAAACTAGAGAACAGGGCTGGAGAGATGGCTTAGTGGTTAAAGCACTTGCCTGCAAAGCCTAAGGACCCACGTCTGACTCCCCAGATCCCATGTAAGCCAGACACACAAGGTGACACATGCACAAGGTTACATATGCACAAAAGGTGGCACACGCATCTGGAGCTCGATCACAGTGACTGGAGGCCCTGGAGCACCAGTTCTCTCTCTCTCTCTCTCTCCTCATAAAAGAAAAAAATAAAGGCTGTTGGGCTTGCCTCCAAAAATTAAAAAAAAAAAAACAGCTAGACAATAACACAGCAGAGTCTTTGGAGGATGGAAGGATTTACCCTCCATGGTAGACATTTGATTCTCTTATTCTAAATAGGTTAAAATTCAGACCAGGACTGGAAAGATGGCTAGGCGTTTAAGGCACTTGTCTGAAAAGCCTAATGACCTGGGTTCAATTCCCTAGTACGCACATAAAGCCATATACACAGAGTGGCACATGTGTCTGGAGTTCATTTTCAGTGGCAGGAGGCCCTGGTGTACCCATTCTCTCTCTCTCTCTGCTTAAAAATAATTTTTTAAAAAAAATTCAGCCCAGGAGAGATGGCTTAGCAGTTAAGTGCTTGCCTGTGAAGTCTAAGAACCCCAGTTCAAGGCTCCATTCCCCAGTACCCACGTAAGCCAGATGCACAAGGTAGCAAGGTGCTCCCATTCTCTCTTTCTCTCTGCCTCTTTCTTTCTCTGTCTCTCTCGCTCTCAAATAAATAAACAAAAATTTAAAAAAATTCAGCTCAGATAATGCACCTTTCTATACCACTGATTTCTTACTGGGAATTAGAAAGTATCATCCTTATTTAATAGATTAAAAAAACAGGAGGCCCAGGAGCTGACTTTTGTCCATTACCCTAAGAATTGACAGAGGAACCTCCATCTTACATAAGAGTCCCCACCTGTCCACAGGTTCCTAAAGCCAGTTACAGTCAGCAATTCTTGTGATCACGTTGCCAGCACTTTTTTTCTTGACTCAACATAATAGTTTTGCATCACGCTTTATTTACTAAATCAACCTAGAATGACATCAGTGGATAGAGGGAAGAGTACAACTTCCAAGGAAAAAAATTGAAGGGATATTCACGAATGCCAAGCCTGGGCCCTTATCGACTCTGTCCTACAATTGGGAATCAGTCATTGAGATTGACAAGGGACTCTAAACAGCACCTGCTCAAGGACGAGAAAGCTGAGGCCTGAGTGACTGTCCCAGGTCATCCTAGCTTTAAAAGTGTGCATTCCCCCAATAGTAATGCCACAGTGCCCAATGCCCGTTAATGTTGCCCAATAATAACCTCTTTTAAGAAATATTTTATTTATTTGTTAGAGAGAGAGAGAGAAAGAGAGAGAGAGAGAGAGCAGATAGAGAGAATGGGCACTCCAGGGCCTCTCACCACTGCAAACGAACTCCAGACACAGGTGCCACCTTGTGCGTCTGGCTTTACGTGGGTACTGAGGAACTGAACCTGGGTCCTTTGGCTTTGCTGGCAAGCGCCTAAACTGCTGAGCCATCTCTCCAGCCCGATAATAACCTCTTTTGAAATCACTAGAGTGTGTAAAGAAAACACGTGGATTACTTTTTCTATGTGGGTGCTCATCATGCTTGTACTGAGAGTGCTCTTATCCACTGAGCCTCTCAGAGCATACTCACTTTGAAGCCAGTTCTAATTCAGCCAGATGACACCAAGACTAAAACTAGAGACGTTCTAAAGACCACAGGGACCGAAAGGGGCCTAAAAGTATGTTTCATCTCCCACCCGGATCAGTTACCAAAGAAACCCACTGCCTTGTGCACCTTTGTTACCAGACCGCAGCTGTTGTCATCAGTTAGCAATGACTTTCCGCATATCCGTTTCTAGGTGTTGTAATGGCTGTGGATGGTCTTCGGGGTCGAATAGGTCAATGCTTATGTGCAATTAGACCTCTGAGTTAGACAAGTTAATTAACCTCTCAGCTTCTTCATCTGTAAAAAATGAGGAAAGTGTCCCTTGTGAGATCTGAAGGAGATCATGATATAAGAGGTTTAGGGCAGTAGCTAGCTTCTGGTGAGCATACAATCTGGTTAAAGTATTATTATTCATTCATTCAGTTAATATTTACTGAGTGCCTCTTGGGTGCTGACCTCTGCTGTAGGGTGCTGGAGATGAATGACTAAACATGTATCATGTTATACTGAATTGAATTATATATCATACTAAAGGCAATAAATGTTTATGAAAGCTATAAAAATAGAGTAAGGTAAGAGACTTGAAGTATGTGAGGTGGGCTGGTTAAAGTTTTAAATGGGGTAGTCCAAGCTTATTGAGAAGCTGATATATCTAAGCAAAGAAAGAAGTGGCCAAGGAGGCTGGAGACATGGCCCTCCAGTTAAAGGCGCTTGCTTGCAAAGCCTGCCAGAACACGTTCAATTCTCCAGTACCCATGTAAAGCCAGATGCACAAAGTGGCACATGTGTCTGAAGTTTGTTTGCAGCAGCAAGAGACTGTGATGAGCCCATATTCTCTTGGTCTCTTTGCCTCTAAGAAAGAAAGAGAGAGAGAGAGAGAGAGAGAAAGAGAAGGGGAGGGAGGAAAAGAGGGAGAGAAGGAAGGAAGGAGGAAGGAAGAAAGAAAGAAGAGGTGGAGGGAGTTGGCCATGAAGTTATCTAGGGGAAAGCATGCCTGGTGTCAGAAACAAGCCTTATAGTGAAGAATAGCTTTGAGGCCATTGTGGGGGAATGGAGGAGTGATAGAAAGAACAGGTGGAAGCCTATTAATTAATCCCAGCACTCGGGAGGCAGAGGTAGGAGGATCACCATGAGTTCAAAGCCACCCTGAGACTACATAGTGAATTCCAGGTCAGCCTCAGCTAGAATGAGACCCTACCCCGAAAAACCAAAAATAAAAATAAAATAAAGAAAGAATAGGTGAAGATGTCTATCAGGAAGATAATGCCTGAGCAGGGCCCGTCTTGGAAGACTTTGCGGGCCCTTGTGGAGAATGTTTCTTCTGCCGAAGGGAGGAGACTCCTGATAGAGCTTTGAACAGGAGAGTGTCTTGAATTCAGCTGCTAAGTCGTAACACTGAATAGACAGACAGTCAAGGCAAAAGCAGAAGTAAGTCACCAAGTTAGAAGGCCAATGTTGTGGCCCAGCCAAGAACCTCAGTAACAGGGTGGATGTGGGGAGAAGTAGTCAAATTTGTAGATCTATTGATCAATGCTGAATTCTTTTTAAAAATATTTATTTATTTGAGAGAGAGGTCAACCCTTAATCCAAAAGAGCAGCCTTCACATTATATCAAATATGTTCTTACTGCTATAAACACATGACTTGTCTGTGAAAAGGAAATAGGGGTTTTACTCCTGGTGATACCGATTACGTATAATTGACAATTTTCATCAAAAGTTAATCTAACCCAAGTGTCCCTCCTCCCCAAAATACGGAACCTGAGATCCAGCAAGAGGCGGTTCATTTTATATTTCCTATGTTTTACTATACATTGAAAATATGTGTCAAATTCTTCTGCAAGATTAATTCATACAAAATACCTCCAGAATGCCACTCATCTCCTCTGGGCAGGCAAATCATGCTAGGGGAAGGAAGCCATGTCTTTTTACAAAAAGGGTTAGAATGAGACATCCAAAGGTAGGGAAAGGGCATAATGATTAACTTGCTGTAGCCAGGGGTGAAATGTCAGCTCTGTTCATCAGACTACGGGGTGTAACTGAACTTCCCTATAGAGATCTCTGAACTCTGGAAGCCCAAGGGAAGTATTGTAACAAGCTTAACCTTTTCCTCAGCAGTCTGTCTTCATGAAATGAGAAAGCAGGAATACCTCAAATGAGGAAGGTAATTTTCATGCCACATCTAGTCAATTATAGTAGCCACCTACAAAATGGCTTAATGTGTGTCTGGGGTGCAGATGTATTAAATAAATTATCACATACGTTAATAAGGCTAACTTTTATAAAGCCAGGAGAATTCAATCCACAGAGAGACAGGACTCCATTAGGCATCTTCTGATACTATTATTCAGTGTCTTGTATAACCTAACGTCTGGGAAATATGAAATAAATTCTTTCATTTCTCTTTTAAAATGGGCCAAAATAAAGTCTGCTGAAATAGTCAGAACTGAAGGGTGTGTATGGAAAAGACCTGTAAGAGATTAACACTCCCAGTCCTTTATCCATCTGCTTTCTCTTTCTTTCTTTCTTTCTTTCTTTCTTTCTTTCTTTCTTTCTTTCTTTCTTTCTTTCTTTCTTTCTTTTGTTTTTGTTTTTGTTTCTTCAAGGTAGGGTCTCACTCTAGCCCAGGCTGACCTGGAATTCACTATGTATTCTCAGGGTGGCCTTGAGCTCATGGCAATCCTCCTACCTCTGCCTCCCAAGTGCTGGGATTAAAGGCGTAAGCCACCATGCCCGGCTCTGTTTCTTATATAATCCTCTGACTTTATTTGGATTTGGCCGGCATCTGCGTGCTCATCGATGGAACGCGATGACATACGTATGTAGCTGACCACCACCCGCAAGGTCAGCATAGCAAGTAGCTACATCAGAAGGAGCCCTGCTTTTATACACGTTTATACCCACAATTCCTCTGCCCCTCTCTCCCTCCCCGCTGGCAACTACTAGTTTGTTGGTCATTACTAGAACTTTCTCACCTTCAGAAGCCATGTAGCTGAGAATGTAGTTCAGTAGTAGAGCCTTGCCTAGCAGATGTGAAGTCATGGGCTCAATTCCCAGTACCGGCAGGGGGTTGGGGGGATGTCTACCAAAAAAGGGGGTGTCTATAAATGAACACCATACAGAATCTAATACTTAGAAACTGATTTTTTTTTCCATTTGGCAATCATCTTTTGAGGTCTATTCATCAAAGGTGCTTTAATGTCTGGACTTCTTCTTATGGGCATTTCTATTGTTTTGTATGTTACGTATCCACAGTCTAGTCTCTCTCTTTTCTTATTTTATTTTTGGCAATTTCATACATGTATATAGTTCATTTTAATCACATTCAGTCCCCATTACCACCCTCTCATCTCTCTTCCACTCCTTCTAACCCCTTTTTTCTTCCCAACCAATCCCCTTCCTGTTTTCATGTCTTTTTTTTTCTTCAGTTTTTGAGGTAGGGTCTCGTTCTAGCCCAGGTTGACCTGGAATTCACTATGTAGTTTCAGGGTGGCCTCAAACTCATGGAAGTCCTCCTACCTCTGCCTCCCAGGTGCTGGGATTAAAGATATGCACCATCATGCCCTGCTTATTTTTATATCTTTTATTATGTGTGTGTGTGTGTGTGTGTGTGTGTGTCAGCAAGTTAAATTAAGGCTGTTTCCATGAGCATAGGTGTGTGGGGAGAGGTATTTACTGACTATGAGCAGCTTATCTTCGGTTATACTACTAAAGGACATGATTTCTGCTCCCCCAGCAGCCATTACAGCCAACAGCTGCTCTGGAAGGAGTGGGATCATATGAGCCCCTCCCCTGCTCATGATAGGATGTTGACAGGCTTAATTTTGTGCAAGAAACCACAGTTGCTGAGAGGTCAGGGGTGGAATGGCTGCCTTGTGTCAGGGAGCACATGGATGAGTCATAAAGAAGGGCACCCGCAGTTCTCCTCTGCTTTGCATGCACAGACACAGTGCGTTCATCTAAACACATGTGCATACACCACCCAGGATACACCACACCCCTCACAGCACACACACACACAGTCAAAAACAAAAATTTCTAGGAATGAGCCGGGCGTGGTGGCACATGCCTTTAATCCCAGCACTCGGGAGGCAGAGGTAGGAGGATCGTCCTGAGTTCAAGGCCACCCTGAGACTACATAGTGAATTCCAGGTCAGCCTGAGCTAGAGTGAGACCCTACCTCAAAAAGCCAAGAAACAAACAAACAAACAAAAAAATCTAGGAATGGAGAGATGGCTGAGCAGTTAAGAGCACTTTCCATGCAAGTATGAAGGCCCGAATGGGCCTGAGTTTGGTTCCCTGGCACCCACAGAAAGAGCTGGGCATGGCCGTTCACTTCTGTCACCCCAGTCTTGTGAGGAGCAGAGACTTCAGAATCGCTGGGGCTCATGAAAGCAGCAGCTCTGGGTTCAGAGAGAGAGGGAGATCCTGTCTCAAGGAAACACAGATGAGTGATGGCAGGGAGCACTTGGCATTCTCTGGCCTCCACACAGATATGCTCATCTACACACATGTGCATACAGCCCCCAACACACTACACACAACACATGCGCAAAAGATTTCTCATTGACCAACATATTATTTAACATATGCTGTTAATTTCTTGATATTTGAAAGTTTTCTAAACTTTTTTTCCATAGTAGATTCTCATTTCATTCTTCCCTTTTTTGTTTTGAGGCAAGTCCAACAGACTGGCCTTTTTTTTTTTTTTTTAAATGTGAGAGAGCAAGAGTGGGAGCGAGAGTGAGAGAGGGGAGAGAGAGAAAGTTGGCATGTCAAGGCCCCCAGCCACTGTAATCAAACTCCAGACATGTGTGTCACCTAGTGAGCATGTGTGACCTCGCACTTGGGTCACTTTGGCATCCTGCTGATGTGGGACCTGGAGAGTTGAACCCGGGTCCTTTAGTATTCACAGGCAAGCGCCTTAACTGCTAAGCCATCTCTCCAGCCCTCATTCTTCCCTTTTTAGGGAAACATATTTCCATGGCTTCAATCCTTTTAAATTGATGACTTCCTGTTCCTTGGAATTTTGATTTAATGAAAGTAGTAATTTGATTAAATTGTATCTACTACTTTTGTTATTTTTCCAGTATATCTCAAATATTTTGCTTTATTCTTTTTATTTTATTTTTATTTATTTGCAAGCAGAGAGAGAGAGATAGAGAGAGGAGACAGACAGAGAGAGAATGGGTGAGCCAGGGCCTCTAGCCACTGCAAACAAACTCCAGATGCATGCACCCCCTTGTGCATCTGACTTACATGAGTCCTGGGGAATCAAACCTAGGTCCTTTGGCTTTGCAGGCAAACACCTTAACTGTTAAGCAATCTCTCCAGCCCTTTCGCTTTATTCTTTTTCCTTCATTGCCTTGTTTTGGGGAAATGCTTTAGTGTACCATTTTAATTCCTTTATTGACATATTCTTTATTTTCTTACTGAATTCCTTAAAATAATAATGCACATATTAACTTGTTACTGTCTACTCTAAATTCATGCTATCAATACCAATAAGATAAAGAAATTCTGCTTTAAAGTCATTCCATTTCCTCCCCCTTCTTTCACTGTTACCACACATTGTAAGCATGTTTATTATAACCCAGCCGTGCAGTAATGTGGTATATTATGCAGTTTAAGTCTTTAAATTTTTTTAAATTTTTATTTATTTATTTATTTTTGAGAGCAGGAGAGAGGGAGATAGATAGAGAGAGAGAGAGAGAAAAAGAGAGAGAATAGGTGTGCTAGGGCCTCCAGCCACTGCAAACAAATCCCAGCTGCATGCACCACCTTGTGCATCTGGCTTATGTGGGTCCTGGGGAAGTGAACCTGGGTCCTTTGGCTTTGCAGCCAAGTGCCTTAACACTCTTATAACAACTATGTCTTATAACAGTCTATGTCTTATAACAACTTCAGAATAAGAGAAACACATATACTCATCCAATTGTTTTCTTTCAGACTTTCAGTTTTTAACTTTTTATTTATTTGAGATAGTGTGTGTGTGTGTGAGAGAGAGAGAGAGAGAAAGAGAGAGAGAGAGAGAGAGAGAGAGGGAGGGAGAAAGAGAGAGAGAAAGAGAGAGAGATGCAGATATATAGAGAGAATGGGTGTGCCAGGGCCTTCAGCCACTGAAAACAAACACCAGATGCATGCACTTCCTTGTGCAACAGGCTTACATAGATCCTGGGGAATCAAACCTGAGTCCTTTGGCTTTGCAGGCAAATACCTTAGCCACTAAGCCATCTCTCTGGCCCAAGAGAGACTTTCATTTTTTGGTGTGGATTCAAATTACTGTTTGATATCTTTTATGTTCAGATAAAGGATTTCCTTTAGCATTACTTGTTTGTTGTTTGCAGCCTGGTCTCAAATAGCCCAGGATGGCTTCAAAGTTGCCATGTAGCCAAGGTTGTCCTATTCTCTTACCTCTACCTCTCGAGTACTGTAATGACAGACATGTGCCACCATGCCAGGCTTCCTTTAACAGTTCTTGTAAGGAAGTCTGTGTCTAGGCTTATCTTTATGTTACCTTCAGTTTGGGATGATAGTTTTGTTGGATATAGAATTCTTTCTTTGAAAATAATTAATTATTTGACAGAGAGAGAAAGAGGCAGGCAGAAAGAGAGAGAGAGAGAGAGAGAGAGAGAGAGAGAGAGAGAGAATGAGTGAGCCAGGACCTCTAGCCATTGCAAACAAACTCCAGATGCACGTGCCACCTTATGCATCTGGTTTTATGTGGGTACTGGGGAATCAAACCCAAGTCCTTAGGCTTTGTGGGCATGCACCTTAACCACTGAGCAATCTCTGCAGCCCTGATATAGAATTCTTAACTGACATTTTCTTTAGCACCAAAATACAGCATGTCAGTGGTATCTTTTAGTATGCACTTTTTCTGATGGTAACTTAGCCATTTGTGGTATTGTGAACCCCTGTGTGATGAATCATGTTCTCTCACCACCCTCAAGGTTCTCTCTGGCTTTGGCTTTCCACAGTTTCACTGTGATATATCCAAGGGTGTGTCTTGCTTTCTGTGTGACTGACTTGGGTTTGTTGAGGATCTGGGAATCACACAGTAATATTTTTTTCATCACATTTGGAAAGTTTTAGGTTATTGTCTCCTTGACTGTAATTCCCTGCCTTTTTTCTTTTATCTCTTCAAGGACTGCTAGGGCTCATGTAGTTGGCATGTGCCACAGGCCACTAAAGTTCTTTTAATTTTTCTTTCATCTGCATTGGGTGATCTTTGTGTTTAAGTTCACTAATTCTTTCCCTGTTGGTGTGGGTCACAGGTTCCTATTTCCTTATAAGTTTCATAATTTTTAAAAAATTTTGAGAGTGACAGACAGAGAAAGAGGCAGATAGAGAATGGGAGCACCAAGGCCTCCAAGAACCACAAACCAACTCCAGATGCATGCACCACCTTGTGCATCTGGTTTACGTGGATCCTAGGGAATACGAGCCTTGAACCAGTGTCCTTAGGCTTCACAGGCAAGCGCTTAACCACTAAGCCATCTCTCCAGCCCCTGTTTCATAATTTTTTTGAGGTAGGGAATTGCTTTAGTGCAGGCTAGCCTAGAATTCTCTATGTAGTCTCAGAGTGACCTTGAAATGGTGATCCACCTAGCTCTGCCTCCCAAGTGCTGGGATTAAAGGCATGCACCACCATGCCTGGCTTATGTTTGATAATTTTTGTTGCTGGAAATGGAACATGTTGTATGATATTGTATCATAATTCTGAATTTCCCCCAAGTACATTGTTAGTGTATTTGCTTTAAGAACCTCTGTACATCTGTGTGTGACTAATGGTATCTCTGCTCAGTTTTGTTTCATTTTCACAGTTCTTTTTCTCAATTAATTAATTTTCACGAGTATGGGGGTGGTGCACCAGAGTCTCTTGCCACTGCAAACGAATACCCATCCAGCTTTTCATGGTTGGCTGGGGAATTGAAATGGGGTCCTTTGGCTTTGCAAACAAGTGTCTTTGACCTCTGAGCCATCTCCTCAGGCCTTGTTTTCACAATTCTTTTTAAATAGTTTAAGAAATTGATTTTAATTTAATTAATTAATTTATTTGACAGAAGAAGAGGGAGAGAGAGAGAGAGAGAGAGAGAGAGAGAATGCAAATGAACTCCAGATGCATGCACCCCCTTGTGCATCTGGCTAATGTGATCCTGGGGAATCAAATCTGGGTCATCTCCTCTTGTATTATAATAGCTTTTAAAAATTATTTTATTTAGTTAGTTAGTTAGAGATAGGGGTGGGTGAAAGAGAGAGAATGGGCATGCTGGGGACTTTAGCCACTGCAAATGAACTCCAGACGCATGTGCCACCTTGTGCATCTGGCTTACGTGGGCCCTGGGGAATCAAACCTGAGTCCTTTGGCTTTGCAGGCAAATGCTTTAATTGCTAAGCAATCTCTCCAGCCCAGTATAGTAGTTTTTTGATGAGAGGTGTGGATGGACTAGTTATCTCATAGTGCTGAAATCCTGCATTAGTGGCCTCGAACTCACATGATCCTCCTACCTCTGCCTCCCAAGTGCTGGGATTAAAGGCGTGCGCCATCACGCCTGGCTGCGTTAGTCAATTTTTAAAATTAAATATTTAATTTGTTTGTGTGTATGTGCGTGTGTGTGTGTGTGTGTGTGTGTGTATGTGTGTACCAGGACCTCTTCTAACTGCAAGTGAATACCAGATGCTTGAGACACTTTTTGTGTGTAGTTTACATAGGTGCCTTGGGAATTGAACCCTAAGCCAGCAGTCTTTGTAAGCACGTGCCTTTTACTGCTGAGCCATCTTCCCATCCTCATACACTGGCCATTTTTAATACTCCTCAGCTGATTCTGATATGAAAGCAAGGTTAAGAGTCACTAAGGGACTGGAGAGATAGTTTAGCGGTTAAGGCGCTTGCCTGCAAAGCCAAAAGGCCCAGGTTTGATTCCCCAGTACCCCTGTAAGCCAGATGCACAAGATGGCACATGCATATGGAGTTCATTTGCATTGGCTATAAGCCCTGGTGTCCCCATTTTTTCTCTCTCTTCAAATAAATAAATAAAAATAAAATATTTAGAGAAAGAATCAGGCTGGAGAGATGGCTTAGCAGTTAAGGCGCTTACCTGGAAAGCCCAAGGACCCATGTTCATTCTCTCTCCAGATCCCACATAAGCCAGATGCACAAAGGCGAGGCAAGTGCAAGATTGCACATGCCCACTAGGTAGTGCAAGTGTCTGGAGTTGGATTGCAGTGGCTGAGACCCTGGCATGCCAATTCTCTCTGTCTCCCTCTGTCTGTCTGTCTGTCTCTCTCTCACTCATTCTAAAATAAAAAATAAAAAAAGAATCACTGAGGAATGATATGATTGCAAGAGGAGGAATCTTTAATTTTATTTACTCAAGAAAGAGAGAGAATGGGCGCACCAGGGCCTTAAGTAACTGTAAATGAAATCTGTGTGTCTGGCTTAAGTGGGTCCTGGGAATCATGCCTGGGTCCTTTGGCTTTGTAGGCAAACGCCTTAATCATTAAGCCATCTCTCCAGTCCAAGAGGAGGACTCTTGATTCCACCTCATTCATTCAGAGTCTGTTGAACAACATTAAGCACGGATACAGCAGTGAGGCTCCACAAGTAACTGGGATCCTCCTGCGTGAGTAGGCACAGGCAGTAGGAAGGACACAAGCCCGGGAGGTGGGTGATGCTGAGCTCGGGGGCAAAGGCAGCAGGGATGATGACCGTGCTGCACCATTTTTCTAAGATGTGCGGATAGGATGTCGGAGTGTTTTCAGAAACAAGCACAGCCACCAAGAAGACCCATACGTTTTCCACTGGGGAAACTCAAAGCCAACTTCTCAAAGTCATGTGATGATTATAAACATGGTTTCAAGTGACTACATTTTAATATCTGTCACTTAACGAATTTTTAGGCTTTATTTTGATCCTGACTATAATGATTTCATAATCTCAATTCATGATTCAGGAAGAAAAAAAATCAACATCAGAGTAATTATGGGCAATACGGTATGGTGCTCTGGTCTCCAAAGTGGGCAGTCCTCAAAGGCAAGTTGGGAAAATACAGGGAGAAATAACTTCATTTCTTTTTTTTTTTTTTAGTTGATTTTTTCCCAGTGTTTCATTAAGCTAGAGGAGTGTATGCACAGAACTTATATATAAAGAAATATACATACATAATTTAGTAGTTTTGGATTATGAGTACTCAATCACAAAAGTTGGAGACCACTGATGTAGTAGAGAAAGAACTAATCTGAGAATCAAGAAGACTTGAGTGCTAATCCGTTTCAGCTACGAGCTTGATGTGTGAACATGAATGAGCCGCTTACAATGACTTGCCAAGCTTTGCTTTTTACATCTGGAAAGTGAGAGTCAGTTGTAATAAGTATCCTTGAGATCTTTTAAACTCTTGGATTCTAAGTGGTTTTGTTCTTGCTTTCCTTTTTAAACATTGCTATGAAGTTGTATGTGCAAGAAGGCTATGTGTTTTTGGTTTGCTATTTTATTTTAATTTTATTTTATTTGAGACAGGGTCTTACTATGTAACCCTATCTGTCCTGGAACTTACTACATAGACAAGGTTGGCCTTGAATTTGTGGTGATCCTCCTGCCTTTGCCTCCACAGTGCTGGGATTATGGTCACATGCCACCATGCCCAATTTGAAGACTATACTTTTATTCTTTTGCATTTGAAGTACATGCAGGTGTCAGCCCACTCCTGAGTTCCTAGAATATCCCAGAGAGTACATTCTGGCCTTTGACTCCATACCTTCTCCATGGTTCTGCTGACCTTTGATGTGATAATGTCTTATACACCATGATATTTATTTAAAATCTGAAAAGGGAGCCAGGCATGGTAGTGCACACCTTTAATCTCAGCATTCAGGAGACTGAGGTAGGAGGATCACTGTGAGTTCGAGGCTACCCTAATGCCACATAGTGAATTCCAGGTCAGCCTGGGCTAGAGTGAGACCCTACTTTGAAAAAGAAATCTGGAAATGGTAGACATATTAACAGAAGATATGACATTATTAGTCACAGAGTACAAAAAGATGACCCTATACATAGTTACAGCGTGTTGGTTTGAGTGAGAGATCTCCCATAGCCTCATGTGTTTTGAATACTTGGTCCCCAGCTGGTGGCAATTTGGAAGGTGGTACCTTGCTAGAGGAGGTATATTGCTGGGGGCAAGTTTTAGGGGATCCCAGCTCCCCTTGCCAGTGATCAGCTCACTTTTGCTGCTTCCTAGCTGATGTGTTGCCCAGCCTCAGCTCTATCCTACTATCTCCACCGCGATGAAACTTCCCCTTAAGACTGTAAGCCACAATGAACCTTTCTCTTGTCAGCTCCTTTTGGTCTGGTGTTTTGTCCCAAAACAAGAAGGAAACTGCAACATACAGACAGATACAAGGGTGTGAAGATTTGATTTGTCTTGATCAACTGAAATTCAAAAAGTTTCAAGATCTAAGCTGAGTACATAAAGAATATCCAACACAGTTTTAATAGGCAAAATACCTATACACAGCTCTATAAATGTTAGGGTTAGTAAAAAGTGATTTCTTAGAATTAGTTCCAAAATTTAGATACAACTAAAATCTCAAGAGGTTAATAAACCCTTATTTAGCTTTTAAGGTTAAAGAAACTTAAAATCTTCACATTTTATTTAACTCCTCTAAAACATTATTCACCTTTAAAATTTGATAATATAAAGTATTAGTGTTAATGGATCTTAACAACATTGACTCTGGTAGTTTCTTTTCAAGCAGTTACACTTGTAATTTCGTGGTTTGTTAAAACTTCATGTTTCTGGTCAATTTTGTTCTTTAGCTTCAATAAACGATTGGAAGCTGGGCATGGTGGTATATACCTTTAAGCCTAGAACGTGGGAGAGGGAGGTAAGAGATCACCGTGAGTTTAAGTCTAGCCCAGGTGACATAGAAAGACCCTATCTCAGCCAGGTGTGGTGGCACAAGCCTTTACTCCCAGCATTAGGAATGGGGGAGGGATGGTAGGAAGGAGGATTGCAGTGAGTTCAAGGCCACCCTGAGACTACATTGTGAATCCAGGTCAGCCTGGACTAGAGTGAAACCCTACCTCAAAAAAAAAAAAAAAAAAAAAAAAAAAAAGACCTTATCACAATAAATAAAAATAAATAGGGCTTAGAGATGTCTCAGTGGATTAAACACTCACCACTCATGCCTGAATGCCTGAGGTCAATTCCTAGACCCCATGTGAAAAGTCATGGCAGGTTTCTGTAATCCCCTCACACTGATAATGAGACGGGAGGCAGAGACAGGAGAATTTTCCAGAAGCTCCCAGCAAGTGTGGCAAAGAACAAGCGAGGTGAATCTCAAATGAGATGGAAAGGTGAGGACCAACCCCCAAAATTGTCCTCTGAGGCACATATGCACCACACACACACACACACACACACACACACACACACACGCACACTCCATACACATACAAAAATAATGTTTAATTTTTATTTGAGGTAGGGTCTTGTTCTAGCCCAGGCTGATCTGGAATTCGCTCTGTAGTCTCAGGCTGGCCTTGAACTCACAGTGATCCTCCTACCTCTGCCTCCCAAGTGTTGGGATGATTAAAGGTGTGAGTTACCACGTCCGACATTTTTAATTTTTTGAATGGTAAATAGTTTGGCATTACTAAATCATCTATTCATATAGTATCTAACTACTTTAGGGGGCTAGGAGATGGCTTAGTGGATAAAGCTCTTGCTGCTCAAGTCTGAGTACCTGAGTTCAGTCTCCAGAACTCACGTTAAAAACAAAAATGCTGGAAGCCATAATAGGCTTCTGTCATCCCAGCACACTGATGAGAGATGGGAGGTGGAGACGGGAGAATTTCCCAGAAGCTTGGAAGTTCTCTGTGAGCTCAATGAAGAACAGCTTAAACCAGAGATAGAGATAAACAGGTGATAGATGATAGATAGATAGATAGATAGATAGATAGATAGATAGATAGATAGATAGATGATTGGTGAGGAATGGACACATAGATGATGGATGGATGGATGGATAGATAGATAAATAGAGAAAGAAGATCTGCCTCAGAGAAGGTGGAAGGCAAGGACTGACACCCCAAAATTGTCCTCTGGCCTCCACATGCATGCTGTGGCATGTGCATGCCCACACTCACACATGAACACACACACACACACAAACACGTGTACACATACATATACATAAAAATGTACTATGTCATACTCTCTATACGACATCAGTAACTCAAATAAGCTTCAGAAAGCATTACAAAGGTAGAGATATGGTATTTCCTGAATAATATTGTATAGCGACATAATACTTAAAAAACTATCTTTTGCACATGTGTGTGCACCCACCAGGATCTCCTGCCACTGCAAATGAACCCCAGATGCATGTGCCACTCTTTGTATGCAGCTGTACATAGGTGCTGGGGAACTGAAACTGGGCTGGCAGGCTTTGTAAGCAAGTGCCTTTAACCACAGGGGCCATCTCCCGAGCTCTAGCATAATACTTTTGATTACTGTTGTTCAGAATAAAATATGAAATAGAAGTTAACAATGGAGCCATGCATCTTTAGCATTAAATTCAACTATTAAAACTCAGATGCTGGGATAGACAGATGGAGCAGTGGGTGAAGTACTTGCTATGCCGGCATAAGGACCTGAGTTCAGATCCCCTGGACCCGAGTTCAGTGTCCAGCACAGTGACCGCACCTATAATCCCTGGGGAGGAGGAGACAGAAGATCCCTAGAACTACTGACTACCTTATCAGTGAGCTCCAGGTTCAGTGAGAGGCCGTGCTTCAAAACAAAACAAGAAAGTTGGGCTGGAGAGATGGTATAGCGGTTAAGGCACTTGCCTGCAAAGCCAAAGGACCCAGGTTCAATTTCCCAGGACTACGCCAGATGCACAAGGTGGCGCATGCATCCGGAGTTCGTTTCCAGTAGCTGGAGGCCTTGGAGTGCCCATTCTCTCTCCGCCCCACCTCTGCCTCTTTCAAATAGGTAAATAAAATAGTAAATAAAAATAAATAAATAAAAGTAAATAAAAGTAAAAATTTTTTAAAGAAGTTCAGAGAGTGAGTGAGAAGACATCCAGGATTTATCTCTGGTTGCCACATGTAAACACAGGTCTGCTCAAGTACATATAAACACACACACACACACACACACACACAACACACATGCTAAAAAAAAAAAAAAAAAAAAAAAAAACCTCTCAGCTGTAATTTGCCTATGAGAATGGAATAAATTATTTTGGGGGGCATGTTCTGTGTAATGACTTACATCATTTTAAATATTTGTCTTACAGAAAAAGTGACAGAGGAGAGCTGGGCGTGGTGGTACATGCCTTTAATCCCATTACTCGGGAGGCAGAAGTAGGAGGATCATTGTGAGTGTGAGTTCAAGGCCAGCCTGAGATTACATAGTGAATTCCAGGTCAGCCTGGGCCAGAGCAAGACCCTATCTCAAAACAAACAAACAAACAACAACAACAACAAAAAAAAAAATGACAGAGAAGAGCAACATAACAAAAGGATGACACGTCATAACTATTTGGATGCCAACACACATCGAAAAAAAAATGGAATTATATGTATAAGACTGTAGATACAAGAATGAAAGAAAATAATGAAAAAACAGAAAAGTGGAAAATGTGAAAGTTCAGTTGCTCTCCCAATAAGGAAAGCAATGAAACATGCAATCCCATAGTTGATTGTATAGTAACGGCTGTAAAGGGGGCGGGGCGGGGGGATGCCATTTTAAACCTAGACCCCAGAAGCACAGACTGTGCTTTGTGACCTGGCGGGAGCGCAGCATCCCTTCTGCTGCAGCCTGGGACAGCCAGCCGGGGACAAACTGAACTCTGGCTTCCGCCTGGAAACCAATGCACCAGCCTGAAAAGGTTCTCACCTTCAGATTTGATGCCGCCCATAGAAAGCTATGGCTAGAGAAACTCCTCCCCCTGGAGTGGCGTATGCCGAGGAAGCTTGCCACTTCCGTGTGACCGCTCTGGAGGCTCCAAAGAAAGAGCTAGCTCACCCTGCACCCCCAGACCCAGAGCCCTGGGCCCTTTGGGAGTCCTTGAGACTCTTACAGTTCAGTACAGCACCCTTTTCTTGCATTACCCATCATTCATTCAGTATTGTGCGTATTTGTGGCCTGTGTTCTGCGTTTCTTGTTGGTGTGTATTTGTTCATGTGTGTGTGAGTGACGGTGGGCACACGTGTGCCACAGTACACGTGTGGAGGCCAAAAGACAACTGTACTGTTCCTCATCTTCCACTTTGTCTGAAGGGTCAAATTGTTCACTGCGACCCCCGGCCCCAACCAGGCTAGCTAGCCCACAAGCTTCCAGAAAATTCTTTTGTCATCGCCTCCCTTCTCAGATGCCCTCCACAGCTTCCAGCTTTTGTTGTTGTTGTTGTTTTGTTTTGTTTTTCTGGTTTTTGTTTTTCGAGGTAGGGTCTCACTCTAGCCCAGGCTGACCTGGAATTCACTCTGTATTCTCAGGGTGGCCTTGAACTCACAGCAATCCTCCTACCTCTGCCTCCCCAGTGCTGGGATTAAAGGCATGTGCCACCACACCTGGCTTTTTTTTTTTTTTTTTTTTTGGTTTGTTTTGTTTTTGTAGGTAGGGTCTCACTCTAGCTCAGGCTGACCTGGAATTCACTATGTAGTCTCAGACTGGCCCTGAGCTCATGGCGATCCTCCTACCTCTGCCTCCCAAGTGCTGGGATTAAAGGTGTACGGCATCCAGCTTTTACATGGGTGCTGAGGATCTGAACTCAAGTACTGTTTTATACACTGAGCCATCTCCCCCGTCCACATTCTGCTTTCTTAAAAATAATTTTATTTGGGCTGGAGAGATGGCTTAGCAGTTAAGGCACTTGCCTACAAAGCCAAAGCCTCCAGGTTCAACTCCCCAGGACCCACGTAAGCCAGGTACACAAGGGGGCGCATGTGTCCAGAGTTCATCTGCAGCCGCTGGAAGCCCTGGTGCACCCATTCTCTCTCTACCTGCCCCTCTCTCTCTATCACCCTTTCTAATAAATTAAAAAATAAAAAAAAAATCTTTAAAAAAATAAAAAAATAGTTTTATTTATTTGAGAGCAAGAGAGAGAGAGACAGAGAGAGAACAGGGCACACCAGGACCTTCAGTCATTGCAAATGAACTCCAGTCACGTGTGCCACCTTGAGCATCTGGTTTACATGGGTCCTGAGGAATGGAACTTGGGTCCTTTGGCTTTGTAGACAAACGCCTTAACCGCTAAGCCATCCCTCCAGCCCAACATTCTGTATGTGATGTAGGAAATCCCCTGTGTTCTTCCAAATGATTTTCAAGGACTGGGTGATGGTAATCACCGTTTGATTTCACCCGGATAGCCTGGCTTTTCCCATGGCCTGTTGCTTTACATGCTTTGCTTTCTTTTTAAGAACAGGGCCAGGCTGGAGGGATGCCTTAGTGGTTAAGGCATTTGCCTGCAAAGCCAAAGGACCCAGGTTCGATTCCCTAGGACCTACGTAAGCCAGATGCACATGGGGGCGCACACATCTGGAGTTCATTTGCGGTGGCTGGAGGCCCTGGCATGCCCACTCTCTCTCTCTTAATAAATAAATAAAATATATTTTAAAAATATTTTTTGAAAAAGAACAGGAGCTTTAAAAATATTGTTTTCTTGGGGGCTTGGAATATGACTCAGCAGTTGAACATTCTTGCTTGCAAAGTGTGCCAGTCAAGGGTCTATTCCCTAGCCACCCATGTAAGCTAGACACAAAAAGTGCTACAAGCCACTGGTGTTTATTTGCAGCAGCAAGAGGCCCTGGTGCTCCCACACACATGTGCAATTAAATAAATAAATAATTTTAAAACAGTTTTCCTTCAGAGTAGTTTCAAATTTATAGGGTCCCCACGTAGCCTTCTATTGATAACATCTTCCATCACCACGGGCACCAGGGGCTTTTCATCCCGCACTCACCCGCTCAACCCAGGACGCCCATGAACTCAAGTTTAGGCCACTTTCTTGTTTGCATGAAAATGTATTTTTAAGGAATTATTTTAAATTTTATTTTTTGTATTGATGAGAGAGAGAGAGAAAGAGAGGCAGATAGAGAGAGAACGAGCACTCCAGGGCCTCCAGCCGCTGCAAACGAATGAACTCCAGATGCATGCCCCACCTTGGGCATCTGGCTTACATGGATCCTGGGGAATTGAACCTGGGTCCTTTGGCTTTGCAGGCAAATGCCTTAACTACTAAGCCATCCCTCCAACCCTGTTCTGTTTTATTTAACAACTGCACAGTTTGAGACAATATTTCCATTTTGTCAGTGGCCTTCTCCACAGTCTCTGCCCTCATACTGATGCCCTCCTCTGTACACATTTGCCCGGTGGGCATGGGCAGACAGGACTGGCCCACAAATCTTTATCACAATGTGTCTCTTGACACCACATGCCACATACTATTCCAATGCCATGGTTTTTTTTTAAATTTTTAAAAAATATTTTACTTTTATTTATTTATTTGAGAGGGAGATACAGAAATAGGCAGGTGAAGAGAAAGAATGGGCTCCCCAGGGGCCCCAGCCACTGCAAACGAACTCCAGATGCATGCGCCCCTTGTGCATCTGGCTTATATGGGTCCTGGGGAGTTGAACCTGAGTCCTTTGGCTTTGCAGGCAAGTGCCTTAGCCACTAAGCCCCAATTCCATGTTTTGATGAACCCCTCAAATGCAGGAATCTGTGAACAGGAAGCACAAAAAGGTCACACACATGCACACCTCACATATACATGTGAAACAACAACAAACAAACAACTATATGCTTGCTCAAGGCCCTGGGTTCTATCCCCAACACTACAGAAACAAACAAACATACACTGATGTAGACTGCCTAACTTTTAAACACCAACAACCATCAAGGATATTTGGAAATTCAAAGCAATGAAATTACTAGTACCGTCTATATAGAGTGCATTTATGTACTTGAGATCTTTCTAACTCCACTTTAATCCTAAAGACAAAAGATAATAATGTTTGAAATCCAAGGTTCTGGAAAAATTCCCCTAAGTTATATCTTCCTTTTATGAGCATTTTGGGTATCTTTTTTTAAAAAACATTTTTATATTTATTTCAGAGAGAGAGAGAGAGAGAGAGAGGGAGAGAGGCAGATAGAGAATGGACATTCCAGGGCCTCCAGCCACTGCAAACAAACTATAGACACATGTGCTATCTTGTGCATCTGGCTTACATGGGTACTGGGGAATCGAACCTAGGTCCTTTGGCTTTGTAGGCAAATGCCTTAACTGCTAAGCCATTTCTCCAGCCCCATTTTGGTTATCTTAAATGCACTTTTTTATTTCTTTTTAAAATTTTATTTGCTTTTTCCATTTTTTTAAATACCTAAGTGATTTTGTTACTTTTTCCGTTTTTGACATTTTCACACATGTATATAATGTATTTTGATCTTATTCCCCCCAATTGCCCTTTCTTTTCCTCCTCCCCTTTTCACTAACACCCTTCTTCCCTGGGTTTTTAACCCATTTAGTTAAATTAGAATTGTTTGTATGGGTGGGAGGTTATTTACTACGGAATGTGTAACAACACTGGCTACTCCATTGATGAACCCGATTTCCCTTCTCTCAGCAACCCTTAACTGCCATTAGCTGCTGTGGGAGGTATGGAGTCTCATGTACCCTTCCCTCATCAATGATGAAGTATTGACAGATGCTGTCCTGTGTTGGAAACCACAGCTGCTATGAGTGTAATGGCCATGTTGTATCCAGAAGAATATTTGTCTGGCTTAAAAAAAAATTATTTATTTATTTATTTGACAGAGAAAGAGGGAGAGAGAGAATGGGCGCACCAAGGCCTCCAGTCACTGCAAATGAACTCCAGACGCGTGTGCCCCCTAGTGCATCTGGTTTATGTGGGTCCTGGGGAATCGAACCAGGGTCCGTTGGCTTTGCAGGCAAACACTTTAACCACTAGTCAATCCCTCCAGCTCCTATCTGGCTTTTATTGAGGCAGGGTTTCACTCTCCTCCAGGATAACATGGAGTTCATTCTGTAGCCCAGACTAGCCTCAAACTCATAGTGATCCTCCTACCTCAGCCTCCCGACTGCTGGGATTAAAGATGTGAACTACCCAGCTTACAGGCACTTTCTGTGACCATCTAACGTTAGGGTTCTTATTCCAGACTCACTGATTCCAGTTTGCTGCTGTCAGAAGATTATTCATCCACGTTGAGCCCCAAGACAAAGAGAGCCAAGCACAGCCTTCTGTCTAGAGAGGAGAAGGAAAACCTGCCTGGAGACTACATGGTGCCCATCTTCTCTGGACGGTGGGTGTCCTCTCTTCCTGTCCTTCATCACTGCAAGTGGGAAGTAAAAAATGATATTAAGGCTGGGTATGAGGGCACACACCTTTAATCCCAGCACTCAGAAGGCAGAGGTAGGAGGATCGTTGTGAGTTTGAGGCCACCCTGAGACTACACAGTGAATTCTAGTCAGCCTGGACTAGAGTGAGACCCTACCTCAAAAAAATTATAATATGAAAAGTAAAAGGGACTAGGGGTGTGGAAGACGAAAGGAGGAAGAGTGTAAGAAGGTAAAAGAGGGGTGGATATGATCAAAGTATAATATATGCATGCATGAAATGTTAAAATGAAGTCCATTACTTTGTATAATTAATATGTGCTAATAATTTAAAAATTATGTTGAAGCCAGGCATGGTGGCACACACCTTTAATCCCAGCACTCGGGAGGCAGAGGTAGGAGGATTGCCGTGAGTTCGAGGCTACCCTGAGACTCCATCTTGAATTCCAGGTCAGCCTGGGCTAGAGTGAGACCCTACCTCGAAAAAAAAAAATTATGTTGAAAAAAAATCTCGAATTTATAAAATGTTGAATGAAACCCAGATGGCACATTTAGGTAGATTGAAAGCATATCAATTGGTAGTGTGGTTTTAATCATTCATTAAGGAAAAAAATAAATCTTAATTTGATTGCCTATTATGTTTGTTCAGTGGAAAATAGACCACTGTCTATTTTTAGTTTAACTTCAGACAAAATAATTACCAATTTACAGGTCTATGCAATGCTAATTTTCTTTTTCTTATAAGATTAAAAAATATTTTTACTTATTCCCAAACAACGAGAGACAGAGAGAGAAAAAGAGAAGAAAAAGAGAGAGAAAATGGGCACACCAGAGCCTCCTGCCACTGCAAATGAACTCCAGATGCACGCACCACATTGTGCATCTGACTTTATGTGGGTACTGGGGAATCGAACCTGGGCTTTGCAAGCAGTGCCTTTAACTGCTGAGCCATCTCCCCAGCCCTGAAATGCTAATTTTCTATCTTGATGATATGAACTTTTCTTGGAATGATGATAATATTCCAGAGTCCTAAAAGGCAACTTGTGTAAGAATCCAAAATGAGGATGGAAGTGGTAGTGTACACCTTTAATTCCAGCACTGGGGAAGTAGAGGTAGGAGGAACACAGTGAGTTCAAGGCCAGCCTGAGACTACAGAGTAAGTTCTAGAACAGCTGGGCTAAAATGAGACCCTACCTCAAAAAAAAAAAAAAAAAATCCAAACTAAAGCTCAACAAGAACTTTCTGGAGCTTCTCTTGTTTGTTTCCCTTTGAATAGAAAGTTATTCCTGGGCTGGAGAGATGGCTTAGCGGTTAAGCGCTTGCCTGTGAAGCCTAAGGACCCCGGTTCGAGGCTCGGTTCCCCAGGACCCACGTTAGCCAGATGCACAAGGGGGCGCACGCATCTGGGAGTTCGTTTGCAGTGGCTGGAAGCCCTGGCGCGCCCATTCTCTCTCTCTCTCTCTATCTGCCTCTTCCTCTCTCTGTCTGTCACTCTCAAATAAATAAATAAAAACAAAAAAATTAAAAAAAAAAAGAAAGTTATTCCTATAGCAAACGATACCTAAAAGTACATCCTCATTGAAAGTCAGGGAAGTAATTGGTTGCGATATTTGGTGACCTCTTTCTCTTGCCCTGTGGGTTTCTTTCCACTGCTAACAGTTCCTTTATGAATTGTTTTAAAGACTGGCATATTTTCTCTGAACTCTATTAGAAAGGTAAGGAGGATCAATAACATTTAATTTTTAGCTTGACTGCACTTAGCCCCTTCAGAGCAGATCAATATACAACCGCTATGCATTACAGGCCACAGCAAGGCTGGCGAGGAGAATATTTTGTCTTTTGGGGGTGCACTCAATGGTGGAGTGCATGCCTAGAATGTTCAAGGTCCCAGAATTCATCCCCAGCACTGTGTCCCCCCAAGGTTATTTAAAAACGACTTCAACTTAGCATTAGCCTAGATGGCATGCCTGGTCACCTGTGCAGGCACGAAATGAAACTTGTCACTCCTAGTGTCTTCCTCTTGCACTTTCCCTCCCAGATCATCTTGGGTCTCCAGGCCAGTCTCAATCAAGGACAGTTTATGAAATTAACTGTGTTCAAAGAAGATACAAATCAAAATTGACTTTCAAAGTTTGTTTCTAGTTCTTGATTCCTACATGCATCCTTCTGCTATAGTCTATTCCCCCTTCACAATGGTGGAGACACTATTAACAATACTGAGGATAGAAAGAAATGAACATCTGTTAGTGCTAGTCACTAAATCCTTCCTGGGAACATGTGAGTGTAACAACTGTGGGAGCAACAAAATGCACACTAAGTGATTTGCAGAGAGCAATTTGATCGGTTAGTGGGAGAGCGGAGGTCTGGGCACGTCCATGCCCTCGCGCTTACAGTACTTTAGAAAGCACTCCTGAACGCGCCTCCTCCTGGTGTGTGTTGTGTTCATTTGTTAATGCATTACTTCCGATCTCATTGAAAAGAAAAACAAATACAGGCAATTATCTCAATAAGCCAAGTTGACTTGTATCAGCAATAGCTTATTTTTAGTTTTTTAATTTTATAAGTTTTATTATTTTTTTTAAATTTTATGAGAGAGAACAAGAAAGAGAGAGAGAACTGCAATCAAACTCCAGACACATGCTCCATTTTATGTGCGTACGTCACCTTGTGCGTCTGGCTTACGTGGGTCCTGGGGAGTCAAACCTGGGTTCTTAGGCTTCTCAGGCAAGCACTTTAACTGCTAAGCCCTCCCTACAGTCTCAGTAGTAGTTTCTTTTTTTTTTTTGGAGGTAGGGTCTCACTCTAGCTCAGGCTGACCTGGAATTCACTATGTCGTCTCAGGGTGGCCTCAAACTCACAGCCATCCTCCTACCTCTGCCTCCCGAGTGCTGGGATTAAAGGCGTGTGCCACCATGCCCTGCTTAGTAATAGGTTTTCAAATGTCAACTGTCAGAGCATTGGGACGCTTTGAATTTATTTTTACCTTATAGCAATGTCTTTCATGAACATGTGAACACCATATTCTTACTCTTGTGGTTACATTATAGAAGGATTGTCACCAGCAATCCCTACATTTACTCAAAGGAGAGTGCTGTAATCAGCTTCATGTTGCTGGGATAAACTTCCAAACCAGACAGTTTATAGAAGGAAGGGGTTATTTGAAGCTTACCATATTTGAAGTTCTGTAATGGTGGGAGAACCTGGCTCCCTTTCACAGGTCCACGCAGAGAGAAATACCACCAGTATTACCGTAAGCAAGCACACTCCAGGAGCCCCAGGCAGGGCTCCAGCACTCTGCGTACCTTAGGCTGGAAATCCAGGATCCACCCATAGTGACACCTCCTCCAACCAGGTAGCTGGAAATCCAAGAAACTTTAATAATAAAACTGAATGTACTGGGGGACATCCATTCAAACTACCACAGAGAGTATTCCTGCTGTTAGGATCCAACAATAGTATATTGAGTTCTCATGTGAAATAATTACAGGATTTCTGGGTAATATTTAGCTTATTTATAAAAGGAAAAATGCAAATAGGCTGGGTATCCTTCTGTCCTCTGAGCTGTGTCACCATGTTCACTACGCAAGGTGGTAAGCACTTCTGCCGGACGTGGTGGCACACACCTTTAGTTCCAGCACTCAGGAGGCAGAGACAGGAGGATCGCCATGAGTTCGAGGCCAGCTTGGGACTACATAGTGAATTCCAGGTCCACCTGGGCTAGAGTGAGACCCTGCCTCAAACAAACGAACAACAACAACAAAAAAAAACCTTCAAATTCTCACTTAGAGTTAACTTAGCTTGAAGCAAGACTAGCACTGACTAGAACCCATCACTATATATCGAATCACGTTACAAAGTTCAGTTCACATCTTTCTGTTGTATATTGACATCTATAAGAATCCCAAGCATATCCTTTTGATGGTTTGTGTTGTTTTCATTAATTAATTAATTATTTCCTATCTCATTCAAAAGAAAATATTACAGGCAATTATTTCAGAACACTAAGCTAACAATCTTCCATCTTCCTTTCTCCACTTCTAAATATGCTATGTATAATATATAAATTATATATGAGGTATATATAATATTTGTATAAATATATAATATATTACATATTATATATGCTACTCAAGTCAGTACTCTGTACTATCATATGAATATCTAGAAAACTAGAGAAAAATTTTATTCATTAAGTTTAGACAGAAGGAAAGTTACTAATCTATTAGCTATTTTAGTTGTATTGCAAAGATAAAGGCTAAACATAGAGAAATGTTGAGTTCTATTTCTTAGTAAACTGTGTAGATTCAGGAACTAGCACCTTATACACCCAGTAGCAATGTTCTGGAGAACCAAACCTGGGTCCTTAGGCTTCACAGGCAAGCACCTTAACCATTGAGCCATCTCTCCAGCCCTGTTGTCTGGTGTCTTAAGCTTAGTAAAGCTAGATAGTAGTGTCATTGCCCTCCACCATATCCACATTTCACTGTTGCATTTCAGTCAAATGCATGTCAGTGGAATCACAGACACAGAAGAGGAAAGAATTAAAGAGGCCGCTGCTTACATAGCCCAGAGGAACCTGCTTGCTAGTGAGGAAGGAATCACGGCCTCCAAACAGTCCACAGCCTCCAGGCAGTCCACAGTCTCCAAACAGGCCACGGCCTCCCTTCATCAGGAGGAAACTTTGGAAAAGAAGTCAAGGAAAGTTGCAATTCGAGAAAAAGCAGAACAGCTGTCACTGAGGAAAACAGTAAGTAAAGATAATTTAATGTTACTCACAAAAGTGCTAATATATGTAATCAGTTCTCCTGTGTGTTGACATGTGTGTATAGACATAGACTGATTTATTTCCAGTGGAGAAATCTTTTGTAAATTAATAAACAAATTTATTTACTTAAGAGAAAGTATAGTCATGCCAGGGCCTCTTGCTACTGCAGATGAATTTCATGCATCACTTTGTGCGAATGACTTTATGGGGGTACTGGGAAATCAAATCTGGACCATCAGGCTTTGCAAACAAGCACTTTAACCACTGAGCGATCTCTCCAGCTCCAGTGAAATCTTAAAGGAAACAAAGCCAAAAAAAGGAAGGAGAGAAAATGTCAAATGTAAGCCAAAAAGGGCAAATGGTAATTTTAAGCTTCAGAAAAGTTCATATTTTAAAGAATTTCAGTTTCTAAAGTCACTTAAGAAAGCCACTGTAGGCCGGGCGTGGTGGCACACGCCTTTAATCCCAGCATCAGGTGGCAGAGGTAGGAGGATTGCCGAGAGTTTGAGGCCACCCTGAGACTACATAGTGAATTCCAGGTCAGCCTGGACCAGAGTGAGACCCTACCTCAAAAAACAAAAACAAAACAAAAGTAAGAAAGCCAGTGTAGGAATGTTGTTCAAGCTTAGAATGTTCAATGTTGAATGGCTAAAATGTGTTTTTAAGAGCATGGATGTGAGTACATTTTATCTAACTGCAGATATAAGATTCACAAGTTAAAAATTAACACTTTGTCTTCTACTTGTTAGTTTAGCACAAGAAGTTACTTTGACTCAGTAATTTTTAAAATATATATTTTTTATTTATTTGCAAGCAGAGAAAGAGAGGAGAGAGAGAGAGAGAGAGAGTGAAAGAAAGAAAGAAAGAAAGAAAGAAAGAAAGAAAGAAAGAACGAACTGGTGTGCTATGGCCTCTAGCCTCTGCAAACGAACGCCAGATACTCACTCTACTTTGTGCATCTGGCTTTATGTAGCTGCTGGGGAATTTAACCCAGGTTGTGCGGCTTTGCAGGCAAGCGCCTTAACTGCTGAGCCACCTCTCCAGCCCTCAGCAATATCTTGATAATATTTGCTTGCTTGATTTTTCAGCTGGAAGAAACCCAAGCATATCATGGCAAGCTGAATGAAGACCATCTTCTTCATGCTCCAGAGTTCATCATTAAACCTCGTTCTCACACAGTTTGGGAGAAGGAGAATGTAAAACTGCACTGCTCGGTCGCAGGCTGGCCAGAGCCTCGCCTCACATGGTAGGTTCTCACTGTGAAAACTAATAGAATCCATTACTCAACGTTAAGTTGACCTCCAGTGAAAACATAGTGAACTGTCACTACTCAAGCAGTCAGGGGCTGGAGAGATGGCTTAGTGGTTAAGATGCTTGCCTGCAAAGCCAAAGGACCCGGGTTCAGTTCCCCAGTACCACATAAAGCCTGGTGCACAAGGTGACACATGTGTCTGGAGTTTGTTTGCAGTGGCAAGAGACCCTGCCCTATCCATGCTCTCTCTCTCTATCTGCCTCTCTTTCTCTCTCTCTCTAATAAAAACAAATTTAAAAAAATTAAAACAAGAAGTCAGTAAAAGTATCTACTAATTGGTATATATTTTCAAAAGTTCAAAGGATCTTTAGATAAGCTTATCTATTATTTATTTATTTATTTATTTGCATAAGCACATGCATACACATGCGTGTTGATATACCAGGGTCTCTGCTACAAATGAATGCCCACCCAGTTTTACGTGAGTGGCTGGGGAATTGAACCTGGGCTGCTGGCAAGCTTTGCAAGCAAGTGCCTTTAACTGCCGAGCTATCTCTATAGCCCCTGGGATACAATATTAAGTCAGGAAGATCAAATGGTATTGAATACCAGTGATATATATTACAGAGAGTAGAGAAATGACAATGCTTGAGTCAATTTAAAGGATACTTCCTTATTTCCTGACATAGGATTTTTTTTTTCTTTCTTGTTTTGAGGCAGGATCTCACTCTAGCCCAGGCTGACCTGGAACTCGCTCTGTACTCCAGGGTGGCCTCTAATTCATGATGATCCTCCTACCTTCTCTCTTCTTGCAAACAAATAAAAATATTTAAAAAAAAAACATTAAAGATAATTTTTTAAAGGACACAAAGTAATCTCTGGGAGATAAACATCGATTTCTTAAGCATTTATTTATTCTGTTAAATATTCAGTTACTAGAACAAAAGTCCAATCATAGCAAGGATGGTGCTGTGAATCAGAGTGATGCAATTTCACAGGGGCGGAACTCAGCCTTGGAGATTAAATCCCTTACCCTGTGCTTTGTAGGACTAGAAAAGGAATAATATAAAAGCAAACAAAAAAAAAAATTAAAACTCCCCCATAAAAATATGAGACAGCCAAACTGATGGCTGTTAGCGTTCTAGCTGAATTCAAAATCAGAACATTATTTTCCCATTATCCTCACTAACAGAACTGACAAGTAACACAGTCAGCCCCGTAAATAGTTCACTTGTGGCCTTGAGATATTGATTTCACTTTGTCCCAGGATAGGCTTGGAGGCTGTTCACTTCCTGGCAGAGCCTCCAGTGTTAGGAGGCGTGACTCCTTCTCACCCAATGCAAGGTACCAGTCACTGGGGAGCCCACTTTCTCCTCGAAGTTCTCCCAGGAAGGGCAGGCCAGAACATTCCACAGAGAGTGTCCCCTCGGGAGCTGGGTGAAAAGTAAACACCAAAACAAAAGAACTGCTGGGCGTGGTGGCACACACCTTTAATTCCAACCCTCAGGAGGCAGAGGTAGGAGGATCACCGTGAGTTCGAGGCCATCCTGAGATTGCACAGTGAATTCCAGGTCACCCTGGGCTGAAGTGAGACCCTACCTCAAAAAAAAAAAAAAAGTTTCAACTACTTCTGAGATGAACACTGATTGAATTAAAATTTGGATAATGAGTTCTACATAACTCTACATCACTAACAATTGGCTATGGCAACAATCAGGGTCAGATTCAGCTTTGTGGGCAAGAAGTTTCTACTCTTTTAGGGCACTCTATAAAAAAAATATGAGGCTAGTAGTGCAAAGGAAAGCCCCAGGCCTTTTAGAGGCCCATCCTGGAGGAGGATCCTGAAACCCAAGCCCCGTTTGTTTCCAGATAAATCTATCTCTGGAAACAATTTTCCGTGAGGGGTGAGTGTCCCTTTTTTAGTTTTTCATAAATAGCATTACCCTGGAGTTCTAACATACTTTGCAACTCAGGTACAATGTATGCAGTTTTCAATAAGCATCTTTCCCCTCAGAGAACAGAGACCCCAACACCAGCCCAAGAATCAGGCTGTTGATCATGACTTTACTGACAAGTATATCTTTTGGGTACCCAACTCGGGCTTCCCAGCCCTGACATTGAGCACAAACATGAGAGAAACGTGGAATCCAGAATGGAAAGTGAATTCAAGGAGTAACACCGTGATGGTCATTTCATGCAACCATGTTTATGTTTACTCCACCAACAGCAGCTAAGTCCTAAGCTTGTCCTTCCTACACGTGTGGGCCCTGGGTCTGATTCCCTGGAGTTCTTTCCACAGAGGTTTGGCTCCAAGTTTCCACTGGACAGTATTAGGTCATGGGAGTTCCTGAGAATCTAACAAATAATATGAACAGGCAGCAGCTGCTCTCTGGCCAATCTCACATTACTGACCAAAAACTATGTAAGTGGCAACTAGAGGTTACCCAGACCGCGCTGAATGACAGAAAACACATCACTCACCAAGGCCTGGGACAGAGCTGGCGTGGAAGAACCTGCCTGCTCCCTGCTCGCTCTGAAAGCACAAGGAGCCTATATATGTGTTTATTGGGTTCAGTAGAAAAAAACAACAATGAATGTCTCCATTTTGGCCCAAAAGTCATTGTAAAATAAACATTCGAAGAAATTTGCCATTAAGTATTATAAGTATTTCCAAAACCTGGGATAAAACATACCTTAAGAAGAGTTTGAAGATCTATAAAATTTTCATTTTTGCAAATTGTGAATATTTGTAAATTGTGTCATAGAATCATATGTATTGAGTAAATTACAGCATTATTTATTTACACATACACACACACACACACACACACACACACACACACATATTTGTTTTGTTTTGTTTTTCTTGGTAGGGTCTCAGGTCTCGCTCTACCTAGCCTGACCTGGAATTCACTATGTAGTCTCAGGCTGGCCTCAGATTCATAATGATTCTCCTGCCTCAGCTTTCTGAGTGCCACCACACCTGACTTGTTGGTTTTCTTTAATTGGTAATAGCTATTTAATTTAAGATTTAAAGTTGGATTCTAATCAACTATCCCACTTGTGGTAAGATTCAACATGTCAAAGGTCATCTCAACATGAGTTACATGATGATGGAAGAAAGATCACACAACTTTTTTGTTTCACTGTATTTTACAACACCAAAAGCTTTTCTCTATAGCCTGTCATTGTCAAAGTCAGCCAACCTACCTCTCAAGTGAAATTTGTATGTGAGGATTAAGTGTTTTACACACATAAATGAAAAGAAAAGTCACAGAGTGGTAGCATGTTATTCAAAAGATACTTATATGCCCAAAGTTTATTAATTAATAATTCATGGGCAGGGGAGATGGCTTATTGGTTAAAGGCACTTGCTTACAAAGCCTGATGGCCCAGGTTCAATGCCCCAGTACCCATGTAAACCCAGATACACAAAGTAGCACATGTGTCCGGAGTTTGTTTGCAGCTGCAAGGGGTCCTGGTGTGCCTTCTCTCTCTCTCTATTCACAAACGAATACGTAAAGATCTTTTTTAAAAAATTTATAAACCATGCGAAAGTCATAGTAAGTCCAATGGTGTCCATCCGAATATTCACACAGACTCAAGAAAGCTTTGAGAAATAGCCACAGGGTGTAGATTACTCTCCAAAACTAGTAGGTGAGTAGCCAGTTTGGAATTTCACTTTCCAGAAACAACAAGCTCTGAAGTGCATAGAGGGAAGGGGGAAAAAAATCCTCTTTTCTCCTCTGACTTAATACTGAAGGCAGCGAGTTTCCAGTGACCCCAAGCCCGAGCACAGCACAGGGAGATTGCTTGCAGCAGAGAATGAAGTCGCTTTCTGACTTAATCCTTTTCCAATGCTTTAAACAGGAGTTCTTTCACAAGCATCTAGAGTTTCCACAGGAAAGAAAGGTCAAGTGTTGTGTATTTTAAACCAGTTTCTTTTGCCAGATAGTCACATAAGAAGAGTTGAGTCTTTAGCTGGGCAAAGGCATAAGGGTGCTAAGTCGAGCAGTGCTGGAAGGCAGGGAGGGTGAAGCAACCAGGGGAGCTGCAAAATATCATTTTAACTCAAACTTTATAGAGATATGAACAACATTGTTGACTAGAAACCAACTCGAGTGTCACTCATTCATTTGGTCAGTGTCCTGTTGGCTCCTTGTGTGCTAGGGAGAACTACCAAAGTTGATGTCTCCGGGAGAGAGTGGCCCCTCTGTGTGGCCTGCCCCCCGGGCTGAGAGGGTAGAAACACAAACGAGCTTTCAGAAGTCTCTTTCGTGCTTTATATGCGCCTCCAGGACCAGAGCCATGTTTATTTATGACATAGAATAAATCCCTTGACTATCATGACCTTTCAATACAATGACTTCATTCTTGAAAATAACACACGAGACTATTAGCAGAAGGAATATTTTTTTTCTCTCATCCCACACAGATAGACAACAACAAAACCCCCGACACACAGCCTTATACTCTACAATGCCAGTAAAAGTCTACATTTTTTAAATGCAGTATAATGTCCATACAAAAAAATGATATATTTGATATAAATGCAGAGTTTGGGTGAGTCTTGTCAGGCCGTGTATGCCCATGTGACCAGCACCCAAATCAGTGAACCTAACATTGGCACCTAAGACATCCCCTTCACGTCCCTCATTCCACCTAGAAAGAAATCACTATTCAACTTTCAGCAGTGTTACAGACACCTTCTTGTTGCTGGGATGAATTTCCAAATCAAGCACAGTTTAGAGGAAGAAAGGATTTCTTTCAGGCTTACAGATAGACCCAGGGGAAGTTCCATAATGGCCAAAAAAGCTGGCTTTTCCCCTCTTACAGATCCAAGGAGAGAGAGCCACCAAACAGCCAGCACCACAAGCAGGGACCCAGGCAGAGCTTAGGCCTCTCTGTATACCTTTCACTTAGAAATTTGATCTGCTGCCAGTGACATCTCTTCCATTGGAAATCCAAGTTTTAATGAAACACCTGAGTCTATTGGGGGACATCCATTCAAACTGCCACAAGGAGTATTAATTAGTGTTTCTGGTTTTGTGCTTTATATAAAGCAGTCAATATACTATGTAACATTTCTTTTTTTTTTTTTCTTTTTGTTTTTTTTTTTTTTGAGGTAGGGTCTCACTCTAGCCCAGGCTGACCTGGAATTCACTATGTAATCTCAGGGTGGCCTCGAACTCCCGGCGATCCACCTACCTCTGCCTCCCAAGTGCTGGGATTAAAGGCGTGCGCCACCATGCCCGGCTCCTATGTAACATTTCTTTAAAAATTTTTTTTAAAGTATTTATTTGCGTGTGCGTGCGTGTGTGTGTGTGTGTGTGTGTGTGTGTGTATGTCAGGGTCTCTTGCCACTGCAAATGAATGCCAAATGCTTGCACCACTTTTTAATTTAAAAAATTTATTTATTTATTTATTTATTGGTGAGGAGAGAGAGAGTGAGCCTGCACCAGGATCTCTTACCACTACAAACAAATTCCAGATGCATGTGCCACTCTACATCCGGCTTTATGTGAATCCTGGGAAAGTGAACTCCTGGGCTGACGGGCTTTGCAAGCAAGCACCTTTAAACACTGAGCAATCTCCAAGCCCCCATACACCGTGTAATATTTCTTAACTGGATGTTTCATTTATGCTCTGTACATGTGTCCATATTGTGCATGGCCCACATTTTTCATGTACGCTTTGTGGAAGAGGAGAGAGCGCTTCAGAAAGACGGTTTATTGGAGTGATTGTGAATGTTATTTAAGCTCATCTAATTTTCACTTATTGGATAAGATGAACCTGTGGAGTTTCGTTTATAGAAGGTGTGCCTATAGGAACAAAACTTGTGTTTGTGTGTTCATGAAGTTAGTTATATTCCAGTCTATTCATTTTGTTCCTATTATCTTACAGGTATAAAAACCAGGTACCAATAAATGTCCATGCAAACTCTGGAAAGTACATAATTGAAAGTAGATATGGAATGCACACGCTGGAGATCACCACGTAAGAGAACATTAGTGTCTGTGTGTGAGACCCAACAACCACTCATAGAAGCCCCTCACCCCTCTTCTTCCCAGAGCTAAGCATAGCGGGACAACCAAGTACATTTCTTCTTTGGGTGCAAGCCTATAAGATAATAGACACAACTAATCTTTACCACATCCACACAGCCTCCAGACAGTGATCTAATAAATTTGAAGTTAGTCAAAGATGATGAGAAAAAAATGGGCATGTCTAACCAAACAAAGAAAAAAAATGGACATGTCTTTTAATTTATCCTTCTGTGTGCATGAGTGTTGTTCTTAGAATTTAGTAAGAAAACAAGTTGCATAGATAGGCATTGCTACTCAGGCACTGTTATAGCATTCCAGGTCAGCATCACCATCACATTCATTTGCTTTCAACCAGCAGAGGCCATGGAGCCTGGGTGGGGGTCATTGAATGTAGGCTAGACTTGGAGATAATGTTCTTTCTTCCAGCTCACCAAGAGCTATCAGAACCTCACCTTGTGTGCTGGAAAGATGACTTAGCAGTTAAGGCACTTGCCTGCAAAGCCTAAGGACCCAGGTTCGATTCTCCAGAACCCACATAAGCCAGATGCACATGGTGGCACATGCATCTAGAGTTTGTTGCAGTTACTAGGGGCCCAGGCATGCCCATTCTCTGTCTTTATCTCTCTCTCATAAACAAAACTGCACTTAGTTGACCAGAGTACCTGAGATGGGGACAGATTTGGGGATGTTTAAGGGTAAAAGCAAAATCCCCAAAGCAAAATTTGAAACTGGAACTCCCCGAAATGTATCATGTCTCTCATGTCTCAAGCTGGTTTTAAAATTTAAACCTAGTATGTGGCTGAAACACTGAACCAGTTTTGGCTCAGATAAAACCCTAGTGTGCTAAAATGTAAAAGGGAAATTGATATCATTCAATCCTCAAAGGATTTACAGCCTTCTCCACAGATCAAGGAATTTGCCCAAGCGATACCAGGCTCCTGACAGAACCCTGGAGCCCCGAGATATTCCTCAAGTACTACCCTGATTTGAAGTCACATTACTGTGACCATCAAAGTTAAATAGCTCTGAGAAATCAATTATGGTTCTAATGTTTATAAAATTTCAGTAAGAAGTAAGTTTATAACAGGGCTGGAGATGGGTGTTAATTGGTAGAATGTGTGCCTAGCCTGCAGGAAGCCCTGATATGTACCTGTGATCCTAGCACCTGAGCGGTAGAGGCAGAAGGATTAGAAGTTCAAGGTCATCCTTGGCTACATAGTCAGTTCAATGTCAGTCTACGGCCATACCACCCTGAACGTGCCCAATCTCATCTCAGTTCGGAAGCTAAGCAGAGTTGGGCCTGGTTAATATCTGGAAGGGCCTTTAATGCCAGCCTGGGACACTAAAGATTAAAAAAAAAAAAAAAAAAAAAGGAGGAAGAAGGAGGAGGAGGAAGAAGAGGAAAGTTTATAATGAATGAAACTAAACCCTAAGAAACAAACACATGGGAACCGATGTGAGTGGACACAAAACACTCTTTTTTTGTGTGTGCCTTTCAAAATCCTCAGCCTTTTCATCTCTCCATGACTTCATTTTCTCCTAGTTCCATTTTCAAAATGTTTTTGGTTATTTTTTATTTATTTATTTGAGAGCGACAGACAGAGAGAGAAAGAGGCAGATAGAGAGAGAATGGGAGCACCACGGCCTCCAGCCACTGCAAACGAACTCCAGATGCATGCGCCACCTTGTGTATCTGGCTTATGTGGGTCCTGAGGAATCGAGCCTTGAACCGGGGTCCTTAGGTTTCCCAGGCAAGTGCTTAACCACTAAGCCATCTCTCCAGCCCTCCTAGTTCCATTTCTAAGACATTCATAGTCTGCACCATAACCTAGAGGAACACACAAATAACATTTCTCATGTTAGACTGTAGGCTGAAACTTCATATGAAACCTGAGCATCTGTAGAATTTAGAGTAAGTCAATTCTGTTTTGACACTAGGACACAGAACAATAAGAATGATATAGAAGACCAGCCTGGCTGCTGGTGGCTCAGGGAGGCTGTGGGATTATATATATATATATATATATATATATATATATATATATATATATAATGAGGTTCCTCTTCCCTTCTTCCTCTACCCTGTCATCCTGATGCCCCCAGCCTGAAAGCCACCACCAAGGGTAGGACAGCAAGGAAGCCACTCTCAGGTTCATTACCTACTTCAAAACTACATGCATGACTTCAATACCACTTCAGTCAATTTTATCATTAGCTCATTCACCATGTAATTTAGACATGTAGCACTTTGTTAACCCTGTTTTTTTTTTTAATATACTTTAAATGAACCAAGGCTAAGGTCACAGTGGATAATTGGTATTCCCTTCCCATTTATTGCTTCATCAAACTAAGTAGGTCCCTTGGACCATATAACATCCCACCAGTACTAGCTCAGAAGTAGTCCCTTCATTGAAAGCCCCAAGAGCCACATTTATCAGCCACCAGCTGATATGATAGCAAAGAATTCTCTAGTAAAACAGATGCTAATTATAGGGACTATGTAGCACTTACCTTCTGGTTGTTGGTACAAAACACCCAACCAAAAGTGGCGCATGGAAGGAGAGGGTTGATTTCAAGCTGACAGTTTTGAGGGGATGTTTCATCGTGGTGGAGGAAGCATGGCAGAGCAGGCAGCCAGCTCACATCTTCACACCTCAGCAGCAGGGCAGGAGCAGCAAGAGTGAGCTCGCTAGTGAGCACACAGTAGGACTGGACTAAACAACCTCAAGGTGGCACACCTCCTCCCCAAGGCCCCGCCTCCCAAAGGCTTAATCACAGATGCATGAGGCTGTGGGGGGGGGGGCACTTCACATTCAAACTACCACAGCCCGTCACCCTGATAGCCACTCACTCCCATTTATTCCTGCAGATGTGACTTTGAAGACACAGCTCAGTACCGGGCCTCGGCCATGAACGTTAAAGGAGAGGTCTCAGCATATGCGTCAGTTGTGGTAAAGAGTAGGTTTGCCACATTTGTGTTATGCTAAGTGTATTTTTTAAAATTTCCACGCATGCTAAAAGAAAACACCCATCGTAAAGCAGTTAACATGCGTTTCTCTTCTCTTCTCTAGGATATAAGGGAGAATTTGATGACACTCACTTCCATGCAAGGACTTCCACCATGCCCCTCAGCTGTAAGTTTAGCAGCACATTTGCTAAGTGTCACCTTTATGTGACATTCAGACTAATAATGTTGAACTCCCAAAGGATGTTCTGAGTACTTGAATTTAGCGAAGCAGCATGCTAAAATATAATACTTAAAAATACATGCATAAGGGGACTTGGGAAATGGCTTAGCAGTTATGGCATTTGCCTGAAAAGCCTAAGGACCCTGGTTTGATTCCCCAGGACCCACTTAAGCCAGATGCACAAGGAGGCACATGTGTCTAGAGTTCGTATGCAGTGGCTGGAGGCCCTGGCATGCTTATTCTCTCTTTCTCTCTATCTGTCTCTTTCTCTCTCATAAATAAATAAAATATTTTAATTAAAGTACATGCATAATTTATAAGACATAGCATATGCCAGGATGGGCATACCACCTACTGCATATCCACAGGTAGCTTATTGCTGTTGCTTTTCTATTTATTGGCTACTCTTCTCTTTCTGGGTCTAATCGCTTTGCTCTGGTTTTATGAAAGCCCAGGTGTTATAGCTAAAAATAGCAAATGTTTTCACGTCTTCCTGTGTGAAACTGAGAAAGACAATTGCACACTTGCCGCAGTCACCGTCTCAGTGTTGGGACGAAACACCCAACCAGAAGCAGCTGATGAGAGGAGAGGGAGTGTTTTAGGCCTACAGTTTTGAAGGATGGTTTCGTCATGGCGGAGAAAGCATGGCGTGAGCAGGAAGCTGGTCACATCTCTGAGTGGAAGGAGCCTAAGTCCTGGGCTTGCAGCTGGACTGATAACCCTCAAAGGCCTCTTGCCACTGCAAAGAAACATCAGATGCTTGTGCCGCTTTTTGCACCTGATTTTATGTGGGTGGCTGGGGAATTGAACCCAGGCCAGCAGGCTTTGCAAGCAAGTACCTTTAGCAGCTGAGCCATCTCCCTAGTGGAAAATATTTTTTGTTTTGTTTTCTTTTGGTTTTCAAGGTAGGGTCTTGATTTAGCCCAGGATGACCTGGAATTCACTATGTAGTCTCAAACTCACAGCAATCCAACCACCTCCCGAGTGCTGGGATTAAAGGCATGCACCACCATGCCCAGCAGTTGGAAAACACATTCTTAATAGTACTAAATAGGAAGTAGACTGGATTTGGCCTGCAGATTTTCCAAATGCTGCCTAAACCCTTTTTGCCCCACATAAAAAGTAGCTATGATAAAGGGTAGAGGCAGTGACAGAGGGACATTGTATCTTCTGGTTATGAAAACTGACTTCCTACTGAACCTGCAAACTACCTCTGATGGCCAAACCCAATCCCAGATGTGCAGAGAACCCAGCAGTGAGAGTCTGCAGGCATCCCCAGCTGGCTCTGGCTGCTTTTCTCTACTTCCTAAGGCAGCTCAGGAACCAGCCCAGGGTCTGATCAAGTTGACTTGCTCAAGTCTCAGGGGACATCATCACTGTAGCAATTACCTTCTCGATACTGAAACAAAACACCCAGCCAGAAAGCTTATGGGAGGGAAAGGTTTCAATCTAGAAGTTTCTGAGAATAAACTTTTCAGGGCTATTTTAAACCTTTCCATTTTCTCCCACCAATGTTCCTTATTACATTTTAACTCAAATCGTAAGAGAAATTGAAGCAACTTATTAAAAAAACTCTTTTCCTGAGTAACTGGCATGGCTATTTTGCCCCAAAATATAAGCAACAATGTTTAAATTAATTCAAAATCTAAAACTAAAAAATTTATATATTTTTGAGCCGGGCGTGGTGATGCACGCCTTTAATCCCAGCACTCGGAAGGCAGAGGTAAGAGGATCGCCCGCCGAGAGTTCGAGGCTACCCTGAGACTACAGAGTGAATCCCAGGTCAGCCTGAGCTAGAGTGAGACTCTACCTCCAAAAACAAAACAAACAAACAAACAAAAAACAAACTTATATATTTCAGCTAATCAAGTGTGGGCTAAATGTGACATTAATATGAATTTAAGACATTAAACCTAACCTTTTAGATTCTATTTCTTATGATAATAAATAAAATAATTTAGCTTATACAATCAATGAAGCATTGATTTCTCTACCAATGGTATGCATGTGTCGTATATACTTCTGATATGGAGCTTAACTTTTGTCTAGATAAATTGTTTGGTGTATTTTGTCAAAACGCCATTCTTCCTATGCTTATCAAAATGCTGTTTTTCTTTGATGAGAACAAGCATAAGTTCCTGGTATTAATTTTTGCTGTATGCAGTCGCTGTGACCCCTTATGGTTATGCATCCAAGTTTGAGATCCACTTTGATGACAAGTTTGATGTGTCCTTTGGGAGAGAAGGAGAGACGATGAGCCTGGGCTGTCGTGTGGTGATCACTCCTGAGATTAAACAGTTCCAGCCCGAGGTGCAGTGGTACAGAAACGGTGAGTCTCTAGCATTGTGGGTTCCTGTATCCTCTGGGGCCGGCCATGTTTACCCCCCACCTCAAGGCGCCCAGGGTGGGTGAGCGAGCGAAAGTAAAAGACTTTCAGGAGGAGTCTTGGTGAACAGCTCTCTGTTTATTGTCAGTGAAATGGGTTTATAAGCATCTGAGGGTGGAGGGGAGAACCCTAAGGGGATTGGATGTGCCAAGTTCATTTCTGATGCCTAGTTAGCATATGGGGACATTCATTCTAGCACACAGGCAATGTGGGGGTGGGGGGAAGGGTCAAGTGATCTAGGGTCTCAGGAGGATGGGCTGTGTGAAGGCTGATAAGGAGTTTCCTAGACAACTGGCCAAAGGTCACAGGCCTAAGTTCAGGTGTGCTGGGCTTGGAGAGGGAGTGGCCTCCTGTAGCCTCGGGGTCCTTAGCCAGGCCTGGAAGCTCAGGCTCCTCTCCTGAAGGCTCCAGCCTATGCCTGGCAGTGCCCGACACAGCATGAAGTCTCATTTGGCTCCTTACCCATGGGTGCCTGGGGGTGGGTCCCACAACCTGTAAAATCAGAGCATGACTTGCTATGGCAGTTGTCTACAGATGTATCAAAGTCGCAACACCTTCAAATATGTGGAATACATTATAAAAAGCAAATATAGTCACTTTGTAAGATAAATTTATTTGGTAAAGTCCTTATCCTCCATAGACATCATGACTCTGATGGGGGAATTTGAATTGAGGTTGAGAGTCTCAGCTCTTGGCTGGGCTGTAACTCAGGATGTAGAATGCTGGAAGCTCACAGACACATAAGACGTCCACTGCTCAGTGGCCACCAGGTTCTTTTTTTTTTTTTTTTTTTTTTTTTTGGCAAGATAGGGTCTCCATCTTGCCCAGGCTGACCTGGAATTCACTATGTAGTCTCAGGATGGCCTCGAGCATCCTTCTACCTCTACCTCCTGAGTGCTGGGATTAAAGGCCTATGCCACCACGCCCAGCTCACGGGGTTCTTGTCTTATGAACTTTGTTGAATGAAATTCATAGACCATACAGGCCTTAAGTTTAGAAAGATTTTATTCTAGAACTTAGAGCGGTAGAGCTTAGGAGAAGGCAGCACTCCTGCCCAAGAGGGGGTTCCAGGAAATAGGAAAGCCCACCTAGAGATCCAGACTTGGGTCTTATATGGGTGTTCACAGGATTGGGCACTGAGTGGTAAGTCCAGCCCCATCTCAGGTGCCCAGGCAGCACCAGGTTTCCAGCAGAGAGTGATCTCATCTCTGTAATTTTCTCCTCTAGGAAAGAAAGAGATGAGAGAAAAACAGATTCTCCCTTTGTGTTCCTGGCCTCTAGCAAAGTGGAGGCTTCAAGGACTCCTTTAGGGGAAAGGAGCTAAGGAAAAACCAGGCTCTCCCCCCTACAGACTTTGACTTTTGGGGGATCCTGCCCCCACAAACTGTCTCAACACCACATAAGTTGTACAAAAGTTTAAAAACATGTATAGCCCATGAAACAATAGAATCCTGACATTCATTAACTAGCAGAGGAAATTCAGACCTCAGATTCCTTGCTTTAATGTGATAAAGGGTATGTAATTTCAAAGTTTATAGTAAATATACCCTTCATGTAAAATATGTAAGCCACCTGATGCTCATATGGACATCAAGAGCTAAAAATTATCTCTGTGCAACAGCAATCCTTCAGGTCCTATGATTCTTGCCCTGCTTGCTTTGGCCAAGAACAGTAGCTCACAGTGTGAAAAAGAAACATAGTGCATAAGCATGCCACATGTGCCAGGCATGGTGGCACACACCTTTAATCCCAGCAATCAGGAGGTAGAGGTAGGAGGATGGCTGTGAGTTTGAGGCCATCCTGAAACTACATAGTGAATTCCAGTTCAGCCTAGGCTAGAGTGTGACCCTACCTCAAAAAACAAACCAATAAACCAACAACAACAACAAAAAAATCAAGCCAGGCGTGGTGGTGCACGCCTTTAATCCCAGCACTCGGGAGCCAGGGGTAGGAGGATTGCCGTGAGTTCGAGACCACCCTGAGACTCCATAGTGGATTCCAGGAGAGCCTGAGGTAGAGTGAAACCCCTGAAAAACCAGAAAAAAAAAAAATCAAAAAAGAAAAAGAAACAAAGATTTATTTCTTTTTTAAAGACCTGCTTGGTTTGAAGTCTAGTTGAAGTCTAAGCAATGCTCTAGACCAAATGAAGGAAAAGGCTTATAAAAACAAGTTGACTGGTTAATACACTAGACTTACAAAGAACATAAATCTCCCATCCAGACGTGCAGTTTCTGCCCCTTCTGCCCCTGGTTCATCCACCAGATGAACACATCAAACCTGTCAGGAGAGAAGAAGGGTTTATCCCCATCACACTGCTACTTCTGGCCTTGGGAGGTCTCCAGACCTGTGATTTTTATTCTAAAGCTTGAGCTTTTTCATTGCTAAAATGTGAGGTCTAATACAGACAAATGAGAAGCAAGCAGGGATAGTGTGTCTTCTCTAACCTACCTGTGCTCTTTTATCCTGCGTAGTATAAAAATTTCATTGAGCCGGGTGTGGTGGTGCACACCTTTAATCCTTGCACTCGGGAGGCAGAGGTAGGAGGATCGCCGTGAGTTCAAGGCTACCCTGAGAATACAGAGTGAATTCCAAGTCAGCCTGGACTAGAGTGAAACCCTACCTCGAAAAGACTTTAAGAGAGAGAGAGAACATTCATTGAAACTTAAGGGCTCCATTTTCCTGCTAGGCACTTTTTAACCTGTAAATTCCCACACAAACCTTCTCACTGACAGGATGTGCACCATGGACAGAGCAATTCCTATCATTTTGTTTATCTTAAAGTCATCTTGGGCTTATTTTAGAAAGGATTAAATTTTCAAAAATTAAAATTAAAAATTTGCAGGCACATTTAGCTACTCTATACATTAGTGAAGTTACCATGTTGTTTTCATATTCAATTTTTCTTTTTTTCAAGGTAGGGTCTCACTTTGGTTCAGGCTGACCTGGAATTCACTCTGTAGTCTCAGGGTGGCCTCGAACTCACGGTGATCCTCCTACCTCTGCCTCCCCAGTGCTGGGATTAAAGGCGTGTGCTACCATGCCTGCCCATATTGAATTTTAAAACAACAAAGACTTATAACTGAAGTTTTCTGCTTTTGAACAGAGTTTTGCGATTTGATTTTGCACCGGACCCTACAAATTATATCTGCCCTGGAGCCTCTCACCTTGTCTAGTATTTTACTAATATAAGCATGATAGGATTGCTTAATGATATGGAGGCTGTCAAACAACTTTCAGTGCAGAAAAGGAGAAACAATGAGAGCGGGGAGGGGGGATGGAAGAAAAGGGGAATTACAGAGGAAACATCAATTAAATATGCTTGCTTTTTTTAAACCTAGGAGCTCCCATTTCTCCATCAAAATGGGTGCAAGCACTGTGGAGTGGAGATCGAGCAACGCTGACGTTTTCCCATCTCAACAAAGAAGACGAAGGCCTCTACACAATCCGTGTGCGAATGGGAGAATATTACGAACAATACAGTGCTTACGTCTTTGTGCGAGGTAAGACCTAGCAAAAACAGCAGTCTGCCCAACCACATTCAAAGCACAGAGGCCAAATCAGATGTCTTTGTAATGATAAAAGAGCCTTTAAAAAAAATCTTCCTGGCCAGGCGTGGTAGAGCACGCCTTTAATGCCAGCACTCGGGAGGCAGAGGTAGGAGGATCACCCGTGAGTTCAAGGCTACCCTGAGACAACTACATAGTGAATTCCAGGTCAGCCTGGACTAGAGTGAGACACTACCTTGAAAACAAACAAACAAACAAACGAACAAAAAAATCTTCCTGGGCTGGAGAGAGGGCTTAGCAGTTAAGGTGCTTGCCTGCAAAACCAAAAGACCCAGGTTCAATTCCCCAGTACCCACATAAAGCCAGATGCACAAAGTGGCGCATGCGTCTAGAGTTTGGTTGCAGTAGCTAGAGACCCTGGCATTATTATCTCAAATAATAAGTAAAACTAATTTTTTTTTTAATCTTCCTGGGCTGGAGAGACCTTCTGTGCCAGCACAAGGGCCTGAGAGGCCAGGACACTGCTCGAGTTTGATTCCTAGGTCCCACACAAACATTTTTCACTATTTGTGGCCTTTTGTGTCTTCCTCCTTTCACTTTACACATTTTGGGGGTCACTTCTGTTGTAACATGTATTGACAATTATTCCTTTGTTTTTGTCTGTTTTTCAAGGTAGGGTCTCACTCTAGCCCAGGCTGACCTGGAATTCACTATGTAGTCTCAGGATGGCCTTAAACTCACAGTGATCTTCCTACCTTCTGCCTCCCAAGTGCTGGGATTAAAGGCGTGTGCCCGGTGACAGTTATTCCTTTTTGTTGTTAAATTAGCATGCCACCGTGAGATGCACCTGCACGTTGTCTATACATTCACCAGTTGACAGACAGCTGGATTGTTTTCACTCTTCAGCCCTCAAGCATAATTCTGCCATGAATATTTATGTCCATATGTATGGGACGGCTTTTCACTTCTATATATAGAATTGCTGGATCATAGGATAAATTTATACTTAACTTTTTCGGAAAGTGCCGAAGTGTTTCAACTCGCATCTTGTGCGTCTTTAAACTTGCTGTCTGCGGCGTAGGGTGAAGCCTTTCAGTGCATGCTTTTTTGGCACTCTGGGACGTGTGGCTTAGAAAATAGCTTGCACGCCAGCATGATCTGATCTGTATATAATGCACCACGGGACTGCAGAGCTGTGTACATGTGGCCAGGTTTTTATTACACAGTATAGCAGTTACCTTTTCATTGCTGGAAAAATTTAAAAAAAAAAAAAAACACCCAACCCAAAGCAGCTTATGGAAGAGAAGGGGTTCTTTTGGCTTACAGTTTTGAGCGGAGGTTTCGTCATAGCAGGAAAAGCACGGCACGGTGCACAGCTGAGCATCACGTCTTGTCACCTCAGCTTGAGGAAGCAACAAGGAAGACCGAGCTCTGAACATCCAGTGGTCTGGACTCATAAGCCTCACGTTCTGCCCCCAGTGACCTCAGCAAGGCTGCACCTCCCAAAAGCCCAACAACTGACCCAAATTGTCCCCAGCTGAGAAACAAGTATTCAGAATACATGAGGCTATGGGTGCCTTTTATATCCAAACCGCCACATAGCTAATATGTGTTCATCATCATTATGAAAATATAGAGGATACAAATGAAAAAGAAAATCTTGGGCTGAAGATATAACCTAATGGTTAAGGCGCTTGCCTGCAAAACCTAAGGACTCAGGTTCAATTCCCCAGTACACACGTAAACCAGATGCACATGGTGGTGCATGTGTCTGGAGTTCATTTGCAGTGGCTAGAGGCCCTGCTTAGTATACCCATTCTCTCTCTCTCTGTCTCTCTCTCTCTCTAATAAATAAATAAAAATAATTTTTAAAAAAATCTACCAATAAGCTTACCATCAGAGATGTTCAGTGCTATCATTTTGTTGCATACTGATCCCTTTCATCTCTCCCTTGCTCTCGCACATACATTCACACACACATGCAGAGAGAGAGAAGTCATAAGGTGACAGAGGATAGAAATGTCATTGAGGAACAGCCGGGTGTGGTGGTGCATGCCTTTGATCCCAGCACTCGGGAGGCAGAGGTAGGAGGATTGCCGTGAGTTCGAGGCCACCCTGAGACTCCATAGTGAATTCCAGGTCAGCCTGGGCTAGAGTGAGACCCTACCTCGAAAAGACAAAAAGAAAAAAAAAAAAGCAGTTTTCATGGACGTTATATGGTATGACTCCATATTACTTAAAAGACAATCATTTTTTGTTTTGTCTTTATATTTATTTATTTATTTGAGAGTGACAGATAGAGAGAGACAGAGAATGGGTGCATCAGGGCCTCTAGCTACTTACTGCAAAGGAACTCCAGACACGTGCGCCCTCTTGTGTATCTGGCTAACGTGGGTCCTGGGGAATCGAGCCTTGAACGGGGGTCCTTAGGTTTCACAGGCAAGTGCTTAACTGCTAAGCCATCTCTCCAGCCCAAGACAGTCATTTTTAACTAGGCATGGTGACATATACCTTTAATCCAAGCACATAGGAGCTGAAGCAAGAGGATTGCCACAAATTCCAAGCTGGGGCTAGAATAAAGCCCTGTCTTAGAAACCAGATATTAACCATCATCTTCATCATTATCATTTTCATCAGGTGTGGAGGCACATAGATATAATCCCACCAGTCAGGAAACTGAGGCAGGAGGATTTTGAGTTCAAGACCAGCCTGGGCTACATAGCAAAACCCTGTCTCAGAAAAAGAAACCATCATTTTGTTTATCAATATAGAGGGGAAAAAAATCCAGAAAGATTAGGACAATATATTAGTAACAGTCACTGCTGAGTTACAGAGTTAAAAGTATTAAGTTTTAGGGTCGGGATAGAGGCGTCAAGATAAGCCATTTCTTGAGTTCCTGACTTGATTATAACAGGTGTGAGAGAGGCTGAAAGGGAGAGACTAAAAAGAAGAAGGAAAGAGAGGGCCCAAGAGAGCAAGAGAGGGGCCATAGAGAAGGTTTTATAGGAAGAGGAAAGAAATTCACCTGTGACGGAGGGGCGTTGCGTGATGTGCCGAGGTGGCGTTGGGTGACATTCATTTCCTCTTCCCAAACCAGAGGTCTGCTCGATTACCTTAACAGGAAGTGGCTCCAGAATCCCAAGTCCAGTCTAGGAAAGGTCAGGCGGGACAGAGGAAGGAGCTCTGGGACGCTTACAAAAAGATTTTAATTTTTTTTATTATCATCTATTTTCTAATCATGTACTGCTTTTATACTAAATAATAGAAGTACATGTTGAAAATAAGTTATTAATATCCTGTCTCCAAGGCCAAAATCTTTGATCCAGTGAATCAGCTTACAGATGTTCGGCTGTTTGGAGTCTGGGAGAGAGGACAGACGTGCAGAAGAGAGTTAATGCTAGGGTTAAGGCTGGATGGGCGCTGTGGGCCAGAGCAGCACAACAGCTGCCGGGTGGCAAGAACTCTGACAGCTCTTCCCAGGTGTGCTGGGTCATTCCCAGCAGACTTCCTCGGTTACGTTGTGCCTTCTTGAGAGAAAGGATAATCCTTAATTTTTAACTTTTGTGTTTAGCACCTAGAGGAGTATTGAATGAATGAATGAATGCCCGAGAGACCTGAATGAGTGCCATGAATGGCATCTTGCAGTGATGTTATTGAAATTGCTGGGAGGGCTGGAGAGGTGGCGCTTACCTGCAAAGCCAAAGGACCCAGGTTCGATTCCCCAGTACCCACATAAAGCCAGATGCACAAGGCAGCACCTGCATCTGGAGTCCGTTTGCAGTGGCTGGAGGCCCTGGTGCACCCATATTTCTCTCTCTCTCTCTCTCTGTGGCCGTATCTCTCTGCTCGCAAATAACTAAATTAAATTAAATTTAAAAATAATGCTGGGAGCTGGGCATGGTGGCATATGCCTTTAATCCCAGCACTTGGGAGATGGAGGTAGGAAGATCACTATGAGTTCAAGGCCAGACTGAGACTTCATAGTGAATTCCAGGTCAGCCTGGGTTAGAGTGAGACCCTGCCTCAAAAAAACAAAAAAATAATCTTGGCAGCTGAGAGATGGCCCACTGATTAAAAGTGCTTGCTGTTAAAGCAGGTTAAAGCCTGTTGGCCAGGGGTTCAATTTCCCAGCATCCACATAAAGCCAAATACAAAAAGTGGCACATGTGTCTGGTATGAGTTTTCAATGGCAAGAGACTCTAATGCAGCTATGCACATACATGCATGTACAAATAAAGCCAAATATTTTAAAAATTAAAATGCTAGCACATGGCTTCCTGGATGCTCCCGTTATTCCAGGCCCTGTCACAGCAAGTTCCTGCTATGGTACAGGGATTCTGCATTTGACTTTAGGCTTTACACTTTCTAGCAACTTTAGTGTATCTGCAGGAGACATTTTCTCTGTGCTGGTTGATGGTCCATGGAACAGAATGTTCAAAATCCAAGTAATCTGAGCTCTTCACAGGTAATGCAAACCTATTAACTTCAGAAGTCGGCAAGTATTTCCGCAGTCGTATCTATCATATGCCTTAGTAACTCAAGAGTTATAGATGTGTAGGTCACAGGAAAAGATTGCTCTGCCAGCAAGAGTGTTTATTTTATTTTTTCTTGCCTAAGCGGCTCCCACATATTCCAACCCCTCCTACCAATTGCGTTTATAATGGTTTGGCTAAATTCCAGGAAGAGCTGGCAAATATGGGCCCCTCCACCAGGGACTTGTGTCAGTCATTCTCACAGGGTTACCAAGGGAAAGATTTCATTTCCCTTCTTCTCTGACTCACAAATTTAGCTGTGCCTGAGGGGACCCGGCTGTCAGGGGATTCTCACTCTCGTCCTGTTTCCTGTATTAGTCTAGATTTTTACTCAGATAAACTCACCTCAGATGTGAGAATCATGTCTGTTATTTTCCCAAGTTTCTTCAGTTTGAGAACAATCCACTTGGTGTGTTAGGTTTTTTTGTTTTTTTTTTGGTTTTTTGTTGTTGTTGTTGTTTTTTAAATAAAACAGGGTAAAAGAGGAAAGATTTATTTTAGTTTGTGGTTTCAGGTATTTCAGCCCATGGTAGACTGGTTTCCTGTTTCGGGGCCTGTGGTGAGGCATTACATGTGGCAGAAGGTTTGGAGGCGCAGAGTTCTTCAACTCCTGGCCACCAGGAAGCAGGAAGCACAGTATCCCAGTGAGCTGCTTCCTCCAGCCAGACCCCCCCCCACAGTACCACCTGCTAATAGTCTATTCCTTTTTTTTTTTTTTTTTTTTGGTTTTTCGAGGTAGGGTCTCACTCTAGCCCAGGCTGACCTGGAATTCACTTTGTAGTCTCAGGGTGGCCTTGAACTCACAGCAATCCTCCTACCTCTGCCTCCCAAGTGCTGGGATTAAAGGCCTGCACTGCCATGCCTGGAGTCTATTCCATTTTTAACCCAGGGCTGAATAGATAGCTCAGTGGTTAAAGGTGCTTGTGTGCAAAGCCTGATGGCCTGGGTTGGATTCCCCAGTATCCACGTAGAATAGAACCAGATGCACAAAGTGGCACATCATTTGTCTTGAGTTCACCTACAGCGGTAGGAGAGGGACCCTGCCTCACCAAACAAAACAAACCGAAACAAACAAACTAAAAAAAAAAAAAGTTTTTTAATCCATCACTGGGTTAAACTATTGACTAGGTCAAAGCCTTTGTGATCTAATGGTCTCTGAAAATGTCCTCCCGGTCACACCCAGAAGTGCGCTCTACTAATCTAGTTGTCTTTCAATTCTGTCAAATATAGACCGTCAAGATTAACCATTATATTTGGTTTAAATCAGTGTTTCCCTTTCTCCTTCAAAATGGTAATGCCTAGTGTAAGATTAGGCACAGCCCATGGTTATTTTTCTTGTGAACACATCCAGGTGGCTGAAGAGACTGTGTGACCCTTTGGGAGCCTTTCAGAGTCTCAGTGATGTTACCCAACCAATGTGTTACCGGACTTTCTGGCACAAGTCACCTGTTCGATAGCTCCCTGTAGATTTTTCCTGTGGCACTTTTTTTGGAAAACAAGGATCATGATCAAAGGTCATTGGTTCATTTCAGAGTCCTTTCCTAGCGTCTGGTCTAACACAACATTCATTCCCCCCACCCACCCACCCCGAATGTGAAAAGCACAGCTTGTTACGTTGCTAAGCAAATTACAAGAGCTGAAGCTGGCCCCACGGGGGCGAAGATGTAGCTGCTGAGGTGACCTGGTAGAAAATGCCAGCACCAAAAGGCGTCAGCCTGCTAGACTCGGGGAGGGTTGATGGGATCCCTCTGTCGCTACAGATGCTGACGCTGAGATTGAAGGAGCCCCCGCCGCCCCCTTGGATGTGGCGGCGCTGGATGCCAACAAAGATTACATCATCATCTCCTGGAAGCAGCCAGCAGTGGACGGAGGGAGCCCAATCCTGGGCTATTTTATCGACAAGTTAGTGCCCGCCCCAATGCAGTGAGAGTCCCTTGGCTGTAGAGGTGTATGCTTGATTATTTTCTTGTTGTTTCTAGTGAAACACTTACTGTTCTGCTTTTCTCTCCCTCCCCCTCTCCTTGCCTTCATGCATGTGTCGAAGAGTAAAACACATGTCCCAGTGCACACATATATGGATGCACCACACACACATACACACACATACCTGCATGCATACCATACCACACACGTGCAAAGAAGAGGGAGTTACTTTATCCTAAATCTGCACCATTGCACCACTCACTGGGTCTCTAAAGTTCTATTGATTGGGCCATTAGCCTCATACCAGCCACGTAAGTCTCTTGAGGAGTGCCTTCCCCACCCTTGGGTACCAGCTGTTGTATGAGCAGGCAACTAGGCATCAGTTTCCAAGTGCTTCGTTTTTCTCCTGAGAATCTTTTTGCCTCTCATCAGTCTCGTGTGTTAAAGAAAGAAACATAGCCGGACACGATGACGTACACTTGTAATCCCAGCACTTGGGAAGAGCCAGGAAGGTTACAAGTTCAAGGCCAGCCTGGGCTACGTAGCAAGACCCTGTCTCAAACAAGTAAACATATTATTATAACCTCTTCACCCTTCCTCTGCATAGGACATAGTGATCATGTCGTAAGAACACGTGATGAGCTGTTTTCCAAACGGCTGTTCAAATAATTTGCATCTGCTTTTGTGTGTGTGTGTGTGTGCGTGTATTTGGTTTTTGGAAACAGGGTCTTATCATGTAGTCCCAGCTGACCTCAAACTCTTGGTTGTTATTTTCCCAAATGCTAGTATTACAGGTATGCACTCACTACCATGCCCAGCTGCAAACAGCTGTCTTTTTAGGCACCAACAGTTCAACAATAATTCTACTTTTAAAAGAAAATGCCTGCCTAAGACACAGAAAGAAATTACTAACAGTGGGATTGGCGGCCTCCGCCAGCACAATGGGTGGGTGTGCTCCTCCCCCTTAACCTCTCCTGTATAAAGACTGTGGTCACTGCCTGCTTGTCTGACCCCCAACCCCAACTCTTCTGCTTAGCACACAACACCCCCACACCTCAGCTGCCTGCTTCGGCATTAAGGAAAGATCCAAGGCGTCTTTCTTCCAGTTACACAAGACACACTGTGTTTGAGTGGAAACGAGGTGTCTGCAGTTGAAGCGTGAGCTGCGTGTCCAGCCTCAGAGGAACACCCGGCTGTGTCTGTGCCTGGGAGCTGTGACCGCAGCCATGCCTCTTGTCATACCTCTGTCCATCACTCAGGTGTGAAGTGGGCACAGACAGCTGGTCTCAGTGCAATGACACGCCTGTGAAGTTCGCTCGGTTTCCAGTCACTGGGCTGATAGAAGGTCGTTCCTACATCTTCCGGGTTAGAGCGGTGAATAATACTGGAATAAGCTTGCCATCTCGAGTTTCTGAGCCCGTGGCTGCCCTGGATCCTGCTGAGAAAGCAAGACTTAAAAGTAAGCCCCATTCATCTCTCCAGGTCTTCTCTGTGCCATATATGTATATATATATATTTATATGTGCATATAAAATATATAATCTGCACTAGGCTTCACTGCAAGATTATCCCTTTCTCAGCCACTAGAGGGAGACAATAATAAGAAACTTTTTTTTTTTTATCAGAAATCTTGGTGGTGGTGGTGGTGGTGGTGTGTGTGTGTAAAGTATTTGTTGCTTCACCCATTTTCTTAAAATTTTTCTTTATTTTAGAAAAGCTTGCCTTGTTAATCTGTACTCTAAGCATTTTTTTGTGGAATGGAATGAAATATGAAAACCCAAAGCTTGGAGAACATTTTCATTTGTATTATTCGTGTACCCCAAATATCTATATATATATATTCATGGCTCAAGGTGAATTTCTTGATCTTGAAGTTCTGTCCTTAAGAGTTAATATCTCAACCCGGATAGAATTTTGAGTCACCATTTAAACAGTCTAATCTTTTTGTTGTTGTTGTTTGTTGTTTTTCGAGGTAGGGTCTCACTCTAGTTCAGGCTGACCTGGAATTCACTATGGAGTCTCAGGGTGGCCTTGAACTCTCAGTGATCCTCCTGCCTCTGCCTCTCGAGTGCTGGGGTTAAAGGTATACGCCAGTCTAATCTTTTTTAAAAAATATTTTATTTCAGTTATTTATTAAAGAGAGAGAGAGAGAGAAAGAGTCAGATAGAGAAAGAATGGGCACACCAAGGCCTCTAGCCACTGCAAACACACTCCAGACACATGTGCTACTATGTGCAGCTGGCTTATATGGGTTCTGTGGACTCGAGCCTGGGTCCTTAGGCTTTGCAGGCAAGCACCTTAGCCACTAAGCCGTCTCTCCAGCCCCAGGACAGTCTAATCTTTTCATCTATTTTTCCTTCGAGTATGCACGGTACTGAAATGATACCTGCCATTTCTTCCAGGGGTATCTACATGCCATCCTCAGGAACAGGGACCATAAAATGACATTGTTGGAATAGTTGGATATAACATCCTAATCTGTTCCAGTGTAGTCTCAGGATGGCCTTGAACTCCTGGCAATCTTCCTACCTCTGCCTCCTGAGTGCTGGGATTAAAGGCGTGCGCCACCACCCGGCACCCTTGTGACATTTTAGACTAGTGGCTCCTGTTGGGGGTGGGCCTTGCACACATGTGTAAGATGCACCTCCTGCATGCACACTTGCCATTTATGACAATCGCAAACACCTCCAGGTACCACTCAGTACCCTTGGGAGGGGAGGGATAACCAGTGCAGGGTCGCAGGTCTGTGCCATGTGTACACTCGTATTCTTCACCTCAGGTATTTTCATTGGCATCAAGGTTCCAAGGGAAATCCCATCAACTTTGCCCTGTGCTTGTGTCTGTCTACTCAGGCTCCCCAGTGGTCCTCCAGCCTAGCTTTCACAGACCGTCCGACTTCCTGCCCTCTTTCCTACATTTGCAAATCCCATCTCCTATTTTCCTCCTCTCTCTTTGTATTAGAAACACACAGTCTTATTTTCTCCCTTTCGGTTTTTGTACAGACTCCACTGCAAAAGTCCCTGGGTTGAAGCAGGACTGGACCATTCTCTTTTTGATGCTTTCAGACTTACAGAATGAATCGCTACTTTAACTTTGTGCCTGTCTCTTCCATTTTCCTTACTCAGGATGTAAGCTGACTTTTTGTTGTTGTTTGTAGATAACATTCCTTAAAATGGATGGTAAAATGTTTTCACTGAGCTTCCCCACTGATCAGCATTCCTGTCCTTTTCTGTATTTGTGGTACCACATCAAGAATTGCCAGGCTTACAACTGTTCTAGACATATTTCTCCCAAACACAGGCTATCCCTCAAGAAGGCATGGCAAGGTATCTGTGTTTCCAGAGATGTGTGTTGAACAGTTATACGAACACAGGTTTACTTACCTGACTTATGTAGGTAGAATTCCAGAAAATCCATCTCAGTCAGTGCAGGGAGACTCTAGGCTGAGGCAGGCTGTGAGCTCCTGGAAGACAGGAGTGTGTCCTCCACAATATTTGATACACACTTGATAAAGATGTATTAGGAAAATATATGAGTGAACTAGGTACAGCCCTATCTGTGTTCATCAGAACTGTTGACTCATTTGCTCGTGTTTGTGATTCTCACATTTGTCTGGGTTCAGCTCGCCCTTCAGCACCCTGGACTGGACAGATCATTGTCACTGAAGAGGAACCAACAGGTAAAGACTCCGCTTTCCTCACTTAATGTTCATGGCTTGCTGTGCAGCTCAGCACGTTTGTTTGTTTGTTTGTTTGTTTGTTTGTTTGTTTGTTTGTTTGTTTGAGGAAGGGTCTGGATCTAGCTCAAGATGACCTGGAATTCACTATGTATTCTCAGGCTGGCCTCAAACTCATGAGAGATCTTCCTACCTCAGCCTCCTGAGTGCTGGGATTAAAGGTGCACGCCCCCACACCCAGCCAGTTTAGCTTTTTAATTTTTGTTTTTATGTGTGCATGTTTAGAGTATTGTAGTATGGTATGTGATGTGCATGTGCAGATGTGTAAGAGGGGCAGGGGAGAATATTGGGTATCTCCTACTGCTTATCTATATACTGCCTTGTGACAGTCTCTCATTCAACCTAGAGCTTCTCTTTCTTTGGTCAGAAAGCCCCAGGGATTCTCCAGTGCCTGCCACACATGGACTGAGATTACAGACATGTGTGGCCATGCCCAGCTTTTCATGTGAGTGCTGGGGAATTAAACTTGAGCAATCTCAGTCACTGCTTGTGCAGCAAGCGCTCTTACCCACTGAGCCATCTCCCCTGCCTCCAGTTTAGCTTTTGTTGTAAAGGGTACAGTGTATATTGTTTATGACGCTATGGGAAGAACATTTGAAGAAAGAATAGGATAAATGAAATAACTTCAAAAATTACATATGTGGAGGGGAGGCTGGGGACATGGCTTAGTGGTTAAGGTGCATGCCTGCAAAGGCTAACGACCCGAGTTCAACTCCCCAGTACCCGCATAAAGCCATATGCACAAAGTGGCACATGCATTTGGAGTCGTTTGCAGTGGCTGGAGGCCCTGGCGCATCCATTCTGTCTCCTCTCCTCTCCTTTCCTCTCCTCTCCTCTCCTCTCCTCTTCTCTTCTCTTTCTCTCTCTCAGCTTGCAAATAAATAAATAAATAAATAATTTTTAAAAATCACATATGTGGGGAGGGAGGTGCTGAGGTCCTGGAGATTGAGTCTAGGACCTTCTGCAAAACATGAACATACATTATCACTGAATATACCCCCAACCTCAAAGTACCATAACTTTTAAAAATATTTTATCTATTATAAAATATTTTATCTATTTTATTTTATTTGCAAGCCAAGAGAGAGAGAGAGAGAGAGACAGAGACAGAGACAGAGACAGAGACACAGACAGAGAAAAGAGACACAGAGAGAGAGAAAGAGAGCATGCACCAGGGCCTCTAGCCACTGCAAACAAACTCCAGGCACATGTGCCACTTTGTGGTTCTGGCTTTGTGCGGGCACTGGGGAATCTAACCCAGGTCATCAGGGTTTTCAGACAAGTGCTTTAACCACTGAGCAATCTCTCCACCCCCCTATCATACCATTTTTCTTTTTTTTACTGTGAGTGTACGTGTGTGTGTTCGTGTGTGTAAAATCAGGTGTGTGCGTGGCATGGCACGTGTATGGAGGCCAGGGGATAGCCTCTATGTTGGTGCTTGCCCTCCACCTTTAGAGGCAAGGTCTCTCTTGGTATGAGCTGCTGCGATATCCAGATGGCCCACAAACTTCAGGATTCTCCTGTCTGCCTCCCTTCTCAGGGCAGGCTTGCTGAGATGCAGACGCATTCAGCTTTGTGTGTGTTCTGGGGACCCCAAGTCAGGTCCCCATGCTGACACAGCTGGTCCTTTACCCACACAGCCATCTCCCCAGCCACACATTTCCTTTTTTTAAAGTTTTACTGTGGTGCAATTGTCAGAAGATGAAATGAACACATATAAGACTTATGATCTGATACATTTTATATTGTATATACCCATGAAAGCATTGCTGGGATTAAAAAACATCGGGCTGCAGAGGTGGCTTAGCAGTTAAGGATCTTGCCTGTGAAGCCTAAGGACTCATGTTCAGCTCTCCAGATCCCATATAAGCCAGACGCACAAGGTGGCGCATGCACCTAGAGTTCAATTACAGCAGCTGGAGGCCCTCTCTGTCTCATAAGAAATTTAAAATATATATAAAAAAAATCACCTCTGAAATTTTTTTCTCATGCCCTTTGTAATTCCTTCTTTCTGTCACTTGTAGTTTTCATTGTCCACAATTCTAAATACAATGAATCACACTCATTGATTATTTTTAATCTGGTTTCCTTTGCTCAGCCTAATTATTATCTAAAAAAATATTTTATTGGGCTGGAGAAATTGCTTACTGGTTAAGGCACTTGCCTGTGAATCCTAAGGACCCATGTTCCATCTCTTTTCAGATCCCATGTAAGCCAGACACACAAAGGTGACACAAGTGTGAGGTCACACATGCACACTAAGTGGCACAAGCATCTGGAGTTCGATTGCAGTGACTGAGGCCCTGGTGCACCAATTTTTCTCTCGCTTCCTCTAAAGGAGTATATTATTTATTTATTTGAGAGAGAGTGATAGAGAGAGGGAGAGGGGTTGAGAGAGAATGGGCAGACCAGAGCAAATGAACTTGATGCATGTGCCACCTTGTGCATCTGGCTTTATGGGTGTAGTGGGGAATAGAATTTGGGTCCTTAGGCTTTGCAGGCAAGTGCTTAACCACTGAGCCATCTCCCCAGTGCCCCCCAGCATAATTATTTTGAGATTTATCCATGTTGTTGCATCTATCAGTTCATTGTAACTATGCATTCGCAGTTAAGTTTAGGTAGGTATTGTAGATACACCTTCATTTCTCTGGGATAAACACTTAGGAGCCCAATGGGTGGGTCATGGCATAAGTATCTGTTACATTTTCATTGTTTTCACCACTTAACACCTCCGCCAGCACTATGAGAGTTCCCATTTATCTACATTGTCACCAGTACTGGGTATGAGCAGTCTTTTTCGGTGAGCTACCCTAGTAGTGGTATTTCTTTGTGGTTTTACTTTGTATTTCCCTAATGCCGAGCACTGTTGCAGTTACCATCTTGTTGCTGGGACAACACACTCAACCAGACGCAGCTTATAGGAGGAAAGGGTTTATTTCAACTTATAGTTTCAAGGGGAAGCTTCATCAGGGCAGGGGACACACGGCAGAGCAGATAGCAGGCTCACATAGTCACATATCAGCAGTGGGAAGGAGGAAGTCTGAGTGAGCTATTCCTAAGCACACAGTGGGCTGGACAAATAAGCCTCAGTGTGCACCCCCAGTGACACGCCTCCTCCAGCAAGGCTCCACCTCCCAAAGGCCCTACAATTTGCTGCCCCCAGAAGGGGATCAAGTATTCAAAAACACATGGACATTTTATATTCCCACCAATGCAAGCACCTTTTCATGCACTATTTCGGTGTTGTTTGCCATCTATTTTTTTTTTTTTCTGGAAATGTTATATAGTGTTAGCTCTTATACTTAGACATCAATGACCTACCACAGATCAGTTTTTTTTCCTAGATTATATAAAGTAAAGAGCCCTGTTTTTACTATTACTTGCAAAAGCTCTGCAATTATTTTGGCACTAGCTACTGAAAATAATATCTGTAGCAGACAGCTTCAAGTTCGCTGAGATGAACTTCCAGACCAGGCACAGTTATGGAGGAAGGGATTTATTGAAGCTTACAGATCCAGGGGAAGTTGCATAAAAGCAGAAGAAACATGGCCTGCATTCACAGACCAGCAGAGAGAGAGAGTATTCACAAGCCTAAAGGTCAAAAGCCAGATCACACTTCAGGAACCCCCTCAGCTAGGCACAATTGGCAATTTCTAGAATTAAATCTCAAACCCACCACCGACACTTAAATCCACACAATGGCATTCCTCCAGCACAGGGTGGCTAGAGAATGCAAACTACAAACAAATCAAACAAACTGAATATATTGGGGGCCATCTATTCTATTCAAACCACCACAATATCCTTTAACCATCGAGTTTGCTTTGACACTATTGTCAAAATCAATTGACTATATATATACCTGTGGATCTATTTCTGGAATTTTTCTTGGTCAATTTTGTTTTCTCTACATCAATACCATACTATACTGACTATTGTTACTTTTATGATCGTCATATTTTTTACATATATGATTTATAGTATTTTAGAAGTATTTTATTTATTTGAGAGAGAGGGGCAGATAGAGAGAATGGGCACACCAGGGCCTCCAGACACTGCAAATGAATTCCAGACACATGTACCACCTTGTGCATCTGGCTTTATGTGGGTATTAAGCCCAGGTCCTTAGGCTTTGCAGGCAAGTGCCTAAACCACTGAGCCATCTCTCCAGCCCCTGATTTATAGCCTTAAAGACAGAAAGCCTGTGTTTTATAAAACCAGCTACACTTGCACTGTGTTCTTTACATATCATGTGTTTATAGCTACCATTAGATCTAGAAAAAAAAATGCTTTGTCTGAGCCCCTCTCTCTTCTCCACTTCAGGGACTTTGATTATTTGCCTCTTGAAACCACTTGAAATCATGCCATAATTCATTGGTTCACTCGCACTTAATCCCCCTCTTGAACATATTTATACCATTTCTGGCTCTCCATTTCTGTGTCCTTGACTACTAATTCTTGTTTTACAAAGTCACAGATGCTGCGAATTCGATCACCTGAGTCATTCTGAGCTTGTTTCTAATAATCATCTGTCTCCTCATTATATGTTGTGTTTTCTTGCTTCTTTACATAGTTGATAATTTTTTATTAGACACCAGACACTTGGCATCTGCATTTTGTGACAGTGGATGTTTTTGTTGTTCTACCAATGCCCTTGAGCTTTGTTCTGAGAAAACAGCTAAATCTTTTCAAGACTTGCTTTTGCTTGATGGCTGGGAGCTCAACCAGTGGAGAGGAGGGAGGGGGAGAGAAAGAGAGAATGATTCATGGAACTGAGCCTTCACTAAGGGCCATGGGCATTATCCCCTAGGCATTCCCACAGGGCTTGTCGATTAATGTGGTAGTTTAAATGTGATAGTTTGAATCATGGGCCCATAGACTCAGGTGTTTTGTTAAAACTGGGCTTTCAACTTGCACCCTTAGCAGGCAGATCCCTGCTACAGGGGGTGTGTTCCTGGGGGCAGATCCTGGAGTCCAGCCCTAAGCAAGGTCTCTCTGGGGGTAGATCTGAGTCTAGCCCTGCTAGGTGTGTTCGGAGCCTTAGGAGCACCCGTGGTTCTTGCTTGCTGGTGTTGGTGTTTGGCTGGCTGCGGTGTTTGTCCCAGCAACAAGGAACTGACTGCAACAAGTGTTCTGCTTTAAAAAAAGGGGGGGGGACTGGAGAGATAGTTCAGCAGTTAAAGAGCTTGCCTGCTAAAGCCTAAGGACCAGAGCTGGATTCCCTAGTACTAATATAACGCCAGATGTGTACAAGGTTATCTGGAGTTCATTTGCAGTGGCTGGAAGGGCCCTGGTATGCCCATTTTCTCTCTCTCTCTCTCTCTGATAAAAATAAATAAAATGTTTTTAAAAAATATAGGAAGGGGGAGTTTATTTACATGTGTATGGTGTGGAACATCAGGTTTTATCATGGCTAGCAATTCAGAGCTGAGTTGGATTTTGGGTCACTGGGATGAGGAACAAGTGGATTTTATTACAGTCACATGACAAGTTTCAAACAGCTCGTATTTGTTGGAGTGCCAAACAGCAGCTGTATTAAGCAATTCATTACACTGAGGCCATCCGGAACTCTGTAGTGCTAACCTGGAAATCCTCTGGCTACGAGGGCTTTATGTACTTTTGGAAAAGGTAAGACTTCAAAATTAACAGTACCTCATGGCACTTCCCAAAGATCTCTTCTATATATGTAATATATATACCTCATATATATATGTGTGTGTATTTATTTATTTATTTGAGAGAGAGAGGAGAGAGAGAAGCAGAGAAAGAAAGAGAGAGAGAGAGAAAGAGAGAGAATGGGCTCACCAGGGCCTCCAGCCCCTACAAACTAACTCCAGATGCATACATCACCTTGTGCATCTGCCTTATATGGGTCCTAGGGAATCAAACTGAGATCCTTTGGCTTTGTAGGCAAGGGCCTTAACCGCTAAGCCATCTCCCCAACCCCCAAAGATCTCATCTTAAATAAAAATTACAGTAAATAGGGCTGGAGAGATGGCTTAGCAGTTAAGGTGGTTGCCTGCAAAGCCAAAGGACCTCGGTTCGATTCCCCAGGACCCATGTCAGCCAGATACACATGGTGGCGCATGCATCTAGAGTTCGTTTGCAGTGGTTGGAGGCCTTGGCATGCCCTTTCTCTCTCTCTCTCTCTCTCTCTCTCTCTATATATATATATATATATATATATATATATATATATATATATATATATATATATATATATCTCAGCTTCTTTCCCTCTCACAAATAAATAAATAAAATAAAATAAAATTTTAAAAGTTACAGAAAATGTTCTATTTTACTTGGCAATCATAACTGGGTATAAGAATAAATATTTTAGGAGCTGAATAAGGCTTAAACTGAAAACAAGGACAGTCTCCAGAAGCACTCAGAGTCTGGCAGACCAAAGGCATCTAACATTTAAAGCAAATGGACCCTCCACAAGCAGAGTTTCTATTGGTTCAGAGATAAGGACAATATGGAACACAAAAATTCTATGGGCTGATAGATCCCCATGGAGTTGAGTTTGCAGTTGAAGTTATGGTAAAGCTGGTCTTTTCAGACAGGGAGTGGAGGGATGGAAAAACATAGATGCTCAAATTCAAGGTAAAGTAAATGGTTCAAATCTAGAAGATAGAAGAGAAACATCACTGGAAAGAAAGTCATTGGAGTCAGGGAGTGCACTGGAAGTGTCAAGACACAAAGGGGAGTCACAAATATTAGGAAGCTTTTCATGTTTTCCTACCAAGATAACCCTAATGGTAAAGAAATAAAAATAAAAGACAATACTAGGGGCTGAGGAGATGGCTTGGTGGTTAGGCACTTGCCTCTAAAGCCAAAGGACCCAGGTTAGATTCCCCAGTACCCACGTAAGCCAGATGCACAAGGTGATGCATGCATCTGGAGTTCATTTGTAGTGGCTGGAGGCCCAGGCGTGCCCATTCTTTGTGTCTATATGCCTCTCTCTCTTTCAAATAAATAAATAAATAAATGTTTTTTTAAAAAGATAATACTAATTAGGAACTAGGTCCAGAGAGTACCACGTGCTTTCCCTACATCTGATAGACCCTGACAAAGAAACTAACCCACCCATCTTATAACATACTCTGGATTTCACTCCTTTAGCACGTGAGCACACACTGCCCTATACTGTTCAACTTTTCATCAACTCAACAGTAAAACATTCAAAGACAACAAAAGCCCCAGGTTCCTTAGGTCTATGTGCTAAATGCACAGTGGCATTTGAATAATTGTTGTAAAACTGTGTGTGTGGGGGGCGGGGGATGTGGTCTTGCCATTGCAAATGAATGCCAGATGCATGGGCCACTTTTTGTGTTTGGCTTTACATGGGTCCTGGAGAATCAAACTGGGGCCGAAAGGCTTTCAAGCAAGCGCTTTTAGCCACTGAGCTATCTCTTCAGCCTGACAGTTGGATAACTGAATGAAAGGTGTCTTAGGGAGAAGTTTAGAGACAAGGGTACTTATATATACTGCAGAGCCATGATTAACTTTTACTCTAAGAGGACAGAAGTGCTTGGACCCAGAGTGTTCTGCACTGCCCTGAATATGTGCACATTTCCCCTTGTTTTTCAGAGGGCATTGTTCCTGGCCCACCCACAGACCTCTCTGTCACTGAAGCCACCCGTAGCTATGTGGTGCTAAGCTGGAAACCCCCTGGCCAGCGAGGCCACGAGGGCATTATGTACTTTGTGGAAAAGGTAAGACCCCAGAATCAACAGTACCTCATGCCACTTCCTAAAGAACTCTTGTGTAAAAGTAGAGGTTAAATTTATGACCACAGTGGAATAAGGGCGGAGGGAAGCAGTGATATTCTAAACTGTCTAAATCCTTGCAAGTGATGAACTGTCTGTAGAAAAATGTGCATCAGCCAGAACTTTGCCTGAAAGTTCAGGGACTTGTGAATCATTCAGGGATTCCTTAGAAGTTCACAGACCTCAAGCCCTAACCCTTATGAAGAAAGGACTATTTATGAAACTATAGGCTGCTTATATAACAATATATATAGCTACATATATACATATATTTGTATATAATTTGGGGTATGGGGGGATGTATGGAGTTTGCACGTTGTATGTACCCTTGTAGCAATCCATGTACTCACCTGTGGCAAGGGGCACTGGCCTGCAGGGCCAGAGTAGAATATTAGGTGTCCTGCTCCGTCACTCTTCTGCTATTCTCTTTGAGCCAGAGTCTCTTACAGATCCTGGAGCTTGCTGCTTTCTTCATAAGCCTGGGCAATCCCTTGGTCTCTGCTTCCCACCCCCCTTTATTTGTTTTTCGTTGTTTTGGTTTTTTTTGTTTGTTTGTTTTGTTTTTCCAGGTAAGGTCTCACTCTAGCCCAGGCTGACTTTGAACTCACTATGTAGTCTCAGGGTGGCCTTGAACTCACGGTGATCCTCCTACCTCTGCCTCCCCAGTGCTGGGATTAAAGGTGTGCGCCACCATGCCCCGCTCTGCTCCCCAATAAAGGACTGGGGTTACAGGCATTCGTGGCCATGCCCAGCTGCTTACAAAGGATTCTGAAGATTTGAACTTGGGTTAGCTCAGCTCCTCTCAGGCCCTTGTGCATGCACAAGAAGCACATGGAGCCCCTGGGCCATCTTTCCAGGCCTTGATAGGGTTTTCTCGAGCCTTCGCCCATCTTTCTTGCTCTGGCCATGGCTTTTCATTTCTGTTCTGCTTCTCTCCTATAGGGGGATGAGCATTGATGAGGGCAGACAGGCAAGAGCAGTACAGGAATTGTGTCACTCTTAGACAAACCATGGGGACAGTTAAAGGCAGCAAGCCCTCACACCACTAACTGAGCTCTTTTTAATTTTTTTTTAATTTTAGAGAGAGAGAGAGATAGAAACAGAGAGAGAGAGATAGAAACAGAGACAGAGAGAGAGAGAGTTGGCTCAGCAGGGCCTCAGCCACTGCAATCCAACTCCAGACGTTTGTACCACCCAGTGGGCTTGTGTGGCCTTGCGCTTGCCTCACCTTTGTATGTCTGGCTTATGTGGGATTTGGAGAGTGGAGCATGGGTCCTTAGTCTTTCCAGGCAAGGGCCTTAACTGCTAAGCCATCTCTCCAGCCCCAGATAAGCTCTTTTTCAAAAAATATTTTTACTGATGGGAGTGGTGGCACACACCTTTAATCCCAGCACTCATTCCAGTACCCACTTAAACTCAGTATCTACATAAAGCCACTACGCAGTACCCAGGTAAAGCCAGATGCACAAAGAAGCACCTACACCTGGAATTCATTTGCAGTGACTGGAGACCCTGACACACTCATTCTATGTCTGTCTCTCTTCTCTCTCTCTCTCTTTGCTTCCAAATAAATAAAAATTTTAAAACGTTTTGAAAATTGCTACCAACAAATGCATCATCCCTTCTCCATGCAACATGGCCATGTGGTTTTATGAAATTAATAATCAAATTAGGTGTTTATATTTTCTAGATCTTAGCATCAAATAAAATATAACCTAGCACTTAAGCTTTTTTTTTTTTTTTTTTTTTTAAACAAAGGGAAAAAGCAAATTCTTACATCCTGGTATATTTACCAGGCATCCATCCCTCTGCATCTCAGACATGATCCACACGAAGGGACTCGAGTTCCTTCCGTGACAGTAATTACAATCTCCCCTATAATAATGACACGGAACAAGTCCCCAGATGAGTCAACACTGACTTCACTAAATGGTTCCTCTTCTCACATCAACTCTTTTTTTTTTTTTTTCCATGAAAGTCTATGACTCCTCTGGGTCAAAATACAAATAATCTGATTAAAAAATTAAATCTACATCCACTAGCCCTCTCATATGTAAGGAAGAGAAGAGGATGTTTATGAGAACAGCATTGCATAGAGAGAGAGCACAGGATGTGGTCCACTCCTACAGAGCCCCCCGGGATACTGAGGCACTGGGGATATGGGTCATGTCCACGACCCATTTTCAGAACGGTCCACATATCAAACCATTTTGATCTAGGTTACTTTTTTTAACTTTTAATTTTTATTTTGTGAAAATTATTGTGTGTGTGTGTGTGTGCGTGTGTGTGTGTATAGACTTTACATGGGTGGCTGGGGAATTGAACCCAGGCTGGCAGGCTTTGCAAACAAGTGCCTTTTAACCACTGAGCCATCTTGTTGACGGTCTCTGTATTTTGCACATGTGTGTGTGTGTGTGTGTGTGTGTACCCATGCACACCAGGGTCTCTTGCTGCTGCAAACAACTGCCCGCCTTGCTTTATGTGGGTGGCTGGAGGAATGAACCCAGGCTGGCAGGCTTTGCAAGTAAGCACCTTTAACCACTGAGCCATCTCCCCATTCCCTGCATTTATTCCCGGTGAATCACTTCTGACGTGTTGGCCTTTCTCAGGGGAAGAGTTCACTTGCTCCGGCTCTGTGGCCTGTTTGGTTAGCTCAGAATGCTCACGTAGCCGTAGTGTACTTCCTGCAATACCTCGTGCTTGCCCTTCACGCGACCTTTCACCTGGGCTTTGCGTGCACGTGAGGTATGAGCTGGCCTGTCATATCTCCACGCTTACAATAAACAGTCGAGTCATGTTTATGATCCCTAAAATGGTTGAAATTGAGGGACTTGTGAGGGAGAGAACCGGGTGAACCAATGTGCCCTCTAAGCTTCTCTATCCTGTTGTGTTCTTTCAACTTGTTCCTCGGGTGTCTTCCATCCTGGGCACTTTTTCTCATTCCCCTATCAAAACTCCAGTCGTGTCAGAGGCAAGAAGATGCCACTTGCTGCTCGGTCTCTATTGGCAGAAATGTAAATCACTGGTGCTCACAAGAGGCCAGTCAGTATTCTACATGTCAACCTACTCAATTCTAATTAGGAGTACGTGTGTGTGAGTGGGTGTGTGTGGGTGTGTGTGTGCGTGTGTGTGTCAGGGTCTCTTGCCACTGCGAATGAATGCCCATCTGGCTTTAACATGGGTGGCTGGGGAATTGAACCCAAGCTTGCAAGCCATCTTCCCAGTCCCTCCCTCCCACATAATCTTTTTTTTAAAACATTTTTATTTTGCCAGTGTGATGGCACACACCTTTAGTCTTAGCACTTGGGAGACAGAGCTAGGAGGATCACTGTGAGTTTGAGGCCAACCTGGGTCTACAGAGTGAATGCCAGGTCAGCCTGGGCTATGGTGAGACCCTACCTTGAAATTTTTTTAATTATTTATTTTATTTATGTATTTATTTGAAAGGAGAGAAAGAAACACACACACACACAGAGAGAGAGAGAGAGAGAGGGAGAGAGAGAGAGAATAGTTGCACAAGGACCTCCTGCCATTATAAACTCCAGATATATGCGCTACGTTGTGCAGCTGGCTTTATGTGGGTACTGGGGAATTGAACCTGGACTGTTAGACTTTGAAAGCAAGTAGTTCAACTGCTGAGCCATCTCTCCAGCCTCCCCCCCCACTTAATTCTTAAAGTAACCCTTTGAGGTTCATACTTTTATTTTCACCATGCTTATTTTATGGATGAGGAAATTGAGTATTGGTGGGTTAGATAATTTGCCTGGGGGGGGGGTCACACAGTGGGTACCAGGCAGAGGTAGAATTTGAACCTGAGCTCTTGTGACTCCAACCTATAAGCTCAACTGTAGGTTGAGCCCCTCTAATAAAAAAATCCAAACTCATGAGCCAAGAAAATACTCAAACTCTTTTGGATTTTGGATTTTGTTGTTGTTGTTGTTGTTGTTTTGTTTTGTTTTTTTGGTTTTTTCGAGGTAGGGTCTCACTCTAGCCCAGGCTGACCTGGAATTCACTATGGAGTCTCAGGGTGGCCTCGAACTCACAGCAATCCTCCTACCTCTGCCTCCCGAGTGCTGGGATTAAAGGCGTGCGCCACCACACCCGACAGATTTTTTTTTTTTTTAGATTAAGAATGCTTAATTGGTAAAGTCCACATAGTTTCCCAAAGTCTGAAACAGCATCTAGTCCCGAGCATTTCAAATATGAGATACTTCACTTGCATTAAACTGAGCCATGTTCCCAGTTTCCCAAGCCTGAAAAGGCTGCTCCTCTGCAGAATTTTGATAGCATAGTTGAGAGGATTAAAGTTAAAATAGCTGATAAAGTTCTTAGCATGGCAGACGGTAGCTCCTCCTTTTATTGTGAAGGCATAAATGACTGGTGATGGCTGATGGGCTCCCCTGGGAGGAGGGATGTGTGAAAACTATAAGCTGAAAGATTAAAGGTCTAGGAGAATTTTATTCCCCCAGCAGGAAGCAGTTCACACATACAAGTGACACATTATCATAAAAAGACATTACAGAGAACTCTAGAGGTGACCGTGTTCACTTTGCTCATTTTGCAGCACTCTTGTGACTTTCCAAGGTCAGGAAGCTCATTACCAACACAGCTGAGAGCAGACCCTGTGCATTTGGGTCCTTTCTGTCATGCCATGCTGACCACAGCCCGTCAAGAAAACATGATGTCAAGTGACGTACCACACGCTTACACCTCCCGTGTCTGTCATCTCGGACAGCTGGGCAGTCTGTCACAAAACTGGATCTCTGGAAAACCTTTGGAAATGTTCAAAAAAAATTCTCAAGCAAAAGTATCAAACTTGAGGGCTGGAGGGATGGCTTAGTGGTTAAGGTATTTGCCTGTAAAGCCAAAGGTCCCCGATTTGATTCTCCAAGACCCACATAAGCCGGATGCACAAGGTGGCGCACACATCTTTAGTTCGCTTGCAGTGGCTGGAGGCCCTGGCACGCCCATTCTCTTTCTCTCACTCTCTCTCTCTCTCTCTCTCTCTCTCAAAATAAAAAAATGAAACAATCATTTTAAAAAAAGTATCAAACTTGGGCTGAAGGGATGGCTTAGCGGCTGAGACATTCTCATGCAAAGACTAGATTTCAGTTCCCCAGGACCCACGTAAAGCCAGATGCACAGTGGCGCGTGTGTCTGGGGTTTGTTTGCAGCGGCTAGAGGCCCTGGCATGCCCTTTCTCTCCATCGTCTCTCTTCTCTCCATCTCTCTTTGCTTGCAAATACATAAAGAAAAGAAAAAAAAAGTATCAACTTTTTGCTGACCTTAAGCAGAGTTGGACATTAGAATAAGAGAAGGGCTGGAGACATGGTTTAGCAGTTAAGGAACTTGCCTGCAAAGCCAGAGGACCCAAGTCAATTCCTCAGGACCCAAATAAACCAGATGCGGAAGGTGGCACATATGTCTGGAGTTCATTTGCAGTGGCTAAAGGCCCTGGTGCACCCATTCTCTCTGTCTTTCTCCCTCCCTTTCTCTCTCTCTCAAATAAAAGGGGGGAGCCAGGCGTGGTGGCGCACGCCTTTAATCCCAGCACTCGGGAGGCAGAGGTAGGAGGATCACCGAGAGTTCGAGGCCACCCTGAGACTACATAGTGAATTCCAGGTCAGCCTGAACCAAAGTGAGACCCTACCTCGAAAAACTAAACAAATAAAAAATAAATTAAAAAAGGGGGGCTAGAGAGATGGCTTAACAGTTAGGGCACTTGCCTGTGAAGCCTAAGAACCCAGATTTCATTCCCAGTACCCACATAAACCAGATACATAAGGTGGCACATGCATCTGGAGTTTGCAGTGGCTAGAGGCCCTGGCACACCTATTTTCTCTCTCTCCCTTCCTCCCTCCCTCCTTCTCTCTTTCATAAATAAATATAGATCAGAAAGAAGGAGGATCACCCACCTTTTTTTCAATGATCTCATGGCTGACTGAAGTTTTTAATCACATTTTCATTCAAAGATTTCCAAGTCACCACAGATCATTTTAATTTTAAGGCTAGAACGTCTCTGTTGTTTGTTTGTTAGCTTGTTTGTGATAGGGTCTAACTCTGTAGCCCAGGCAGGTTTCAAACTGGTAGATTTCTTGCCACTTCAGCCTCCTGATGGCTGGGATCCTAGGCACACTCCACCGTGTCCAGCTCAGGACCTCTCTAAGTTAGCTTAAAAGATTTATTACTTATTCTGATTCAGATAAGAATAAAGAACATTCATTCCGCATCTCAGCATAGACCTGAATGACACTGAGTCACAAGTAACAAAATAACACATTTTGGGACTGGGGATGTGGCTCAATAGGTAGAGTGTCTGCCTAGCATACCCAGAGCTCCTGAGTTCAACCCTCAACACCACATAAACCAAGCATAGTGGTACATGCCAGCACTCAGGAGGTGGAGGTAGAAAGATCAGAAGTTCAGGGTCACCCTTGGCTACATAGTAAGTTCAAGGCCAGCCTGAGCTACACAAGACCCTGTCTCAAAGTAAATAAGGGCTAGAGAGATGGCTTAGAAGTTAAGGAGCTTGTTTGCAAAGTCTGACAAGCCTGGGTTCAATTCCCCACTACCCAGTACATAAAGCCAGATACACAAAAGTGGTGCATGCCTCTGGAGTTCATTTGCAGTAACAACTGACTCTGGCATGCCTGTAGTCTCTCTTTCTCTCACTCTCTCCTTGCAAATAAATAAAATAAAAATATTTTTAAGTAAAATAATATAACACAGTTTAGAGCAATGTTACAGAAATTTAAATATTGAACACATCTTATTAAACCTAATTATCTACCCTAAGTATTGACAAAGTATTCCAAACTGTGTTTGAAATAAAGACTTTATAAGTAGTTGGACATGGTGGTGCACACCTTTAATCCCAGCATTCAGGAGGCTGAGGTGGGAGGATCACTAAGAGTTCAAAGCCAGCCTGGGAGACAGTGAGACTCTTGTCTCAAGAAAACAAAACGACATTGATAAGTAGGTTGATGATCATATTCATATACAAAGGGGTGAAGGGTTAAAATAGAATCTATCAAACTATGGCAAGACACGTTTGACGGAAAATCCCGCGGCCAGCAGATGTCTCCATCCGCTTCCTCCACACCTCCCCTCCAGTCCAGCCCACAAAGCTGGCGGTAGTTGGTTGGCAAGTAAACACAACCTGGGCATGCTGGCCTTGAGTCCCCCTTACGCTTTCGGGACTTTTGAGTGGATGTCACCGTTCTTGCTGCAGTGTGACGCGGGGACAGAAAACTGGCAGCGCGTGAACACGGAGCTCCCCTGTGAAGTCTCCACGCTTTGCCCTGTTTGACTTGGTAGAGGGGAAATCCTACCGCTTCCGGGTCCGTTGTTCAAATTCAGCAGGAGTCGGTGAACCCTCGGAGGCAACAGAAGTGACCGTGGTCGGGGACAAACTTGGTAAGTGTAAGGTCAGGTTGACCATCTAAGAACTTACATTGTCAGAAGAAAAGTCCAAAACCAAGAATCAAATTAGTGCGCGCGCACACACAATGGTGATGACCTTCTCGCATACATTTATTAGATGGCATTGAAGTTGGTCTAGACATTGAACAAAACTTCATTGTTTTGCTTATAAAAAGAAACGTCTCCAGGAGTTTCAACAGCTAATGTGTTTTTTCCAGTGTCCCTATGTATTTAGTTTATTATCATCCTCCCCAAATAGCATTATTTTAAAAAATATTTTATTAAGTCTTCATACATGTCTGTGTGTGTATAGTGTATTTTGGTCATAATCCCCTCCCATCACTCTCTTGTCCCTCCTCCCTCCCATATCAATCTTCAACCATGAACCCCCTCCAACTAGTCCCTCTACCATTTGGATGCCTTTTTTGTTTTCTTTTTGCTCTCATTCACCATCCATGTTGACATGTCAATGTAGCAATATAGCGCAGGGAAGGACAGCTGCTGTGAGGTTCGTATGCAGCCACAGCCACCCCCAGTCTGGAATACAGCATTCCACAGTGCTCCTCCCCATCCTCTGGCTCTCACACTCTTTCTGCCCCGCGCCCTTGCACAATGGTCCCTCAGCCTTGGCGGGTGTGGTAGAGGTGTCTCACTTAATGCTGAACATTTGACTGTCTCTCCTCATCCCTTTAATGAATTTTGTTTGTTTGTTTGTTTTTTCAAGGTAGGGTCTCGCTCTAGCCCAGGTTGATCTGGAATTCACTAGGTAGTCTCAGGGTGGCCTCGAACTCACAACAATCCTCCTACCTCTGCCTCCCAAGTGCTGAGATTAAAGGCATGAACCACCGTGCCAGACTAGAGTTTGTTTGTTTGTTTATTTATTTATTTATTTATTTAAGAGAGAGAGAGAGAGAGAGAATGGGCGTGCCAGGGCCTCTAGCCACTGCAAACGAATGTGCCACCTTGTGCATCTGGCTTATGTGAGTCCTAGGGAATCAAACCTGGGTTCTTTGGCTTTGCAGGCAAGCGCCTTACCCACTAAGCCATCTCTCCAGCCCCCTTTGATGAGTTTTGTGTCTCCCTAGTAGTCACTGAAAAGAAGCTTTCCTAACCAAAAGTGAAAACAGCACTACTATATGAGCATAAACTTAAGTATCTAGAGGGCAGTTCGATGGGCAGGACATATCCACTTAGCCAAACAACAGTTGTAGCTCCCCCCTAGGGTTTATGAGTTTCTAAGCCATAGCTTTCAGATGAGGGACTCAGTACCAGGCATAAAATCCCTCCCTGTGGGGCCAGCCTCAAATCCAATCAGAGAGCAGTTGGTTACCTGCATAACACTCATGCCACTATTGCTCCAGTGGGCACACCTGGCCTGGGTGGCTGGTTGTATAGCTTGCAGGGTCCACTGCTTGTTAAGACTGTTGAAGACTTCTCTCCTCCTGCATCCTCAGTTGCATCTTCCAGCACTACGGCAGCTAGCAAGCTGGGAGGAGGCTTCCAGCTCAGTTCCTGCTTGATCTCTCAGTGTCCTGCATCTGAAGCATGCAAGTGTTGTCTTCAGTAATCAGGTCTTACCATCTAGTGCCATTGGGCAACCAAGAGCACCAGCCACTGGCCTGTATTGTTTGGGGTGCCTCAGGGGACCCCCTGACCAACAACTCACTAGGAAGTACCCCAGCTCTGCCCCTGGGATCCATATACTATCCTTAGAGTTTCCTGCTTTAACAAACTCATTTTAAACTAAAGCAACTGCATTTTTACATGCTTGTATAAACTCTCTACGCGTGTGTACTTGAGCATATGTGATGATAAGGAGGGCTTTTGTTGTTGAAGCATCCCGAGTTTGATCACCTTTTTTTTTTTTTTTTGCTTACTCAGATATCCCCAAGGCCCCTGGCAAAATCATCCCAAGTAGAAACACAGATACCTCAGTGGTGGTTTCCTGGGAAGAGTCCAAAGATGCCAAAGAGCTGGTCGGGTACTACATCGAGGCGAGCGTTGTTGGCTCTGGCAAGTGGGAGCCATGCAACAACAACCCCGTGAAGGGCTCACGGTAACTGAGTGGGGTGCAGCTCTTCAAAGCCATGGTGGGGCTCACGGTGACTAAGTGGGGTGCAGCTCTTCAAAGCCATGGTGGGGCTCATGGTGACTAAGTGGGGTGCAGCTCTTCAAAGCCATGGTGGTCCATGTGCAGCACTTATATCTGATGGCAGGATATTAATACACACACACACACACACACACACACACACACCAACAAATGAATTTAAAGCTGAACATGTCTAATATAATATATTTGCAAGAAACTTACTTCTGATGTTAAACATTTAGAAGCACACAATTCCACCTATTCCAAGAGTTAATTTTATAGCTGTTTTCTGATTCTGTCTCTATTTACTATTATTTCTATATTCCCTCTGGGCTTTAATATGTAAAGTGACGCTAGATTCTAAGGTTCCAAGGACCTAACAGGTTCTAGCAAACATAAACACCCTGCATTTTATTTATTTTAAATTATGGATTTACTTATTTACAAGCAAAGAGAGAATGGGCACACCAGGGCTTCTAGCCACTGTAAATAAACCCCAGATGCCTGTGCCCCTTTGTGCATCTGACTGTGCATGGGTACTGGAGAATTGGACCTGGGTCATTAGGCTTTGTAGGCAAGCACCTTAACTGCTGAGACATCTCTCCAGCCCAACACCCTGCATTTTAAATGAGCAGAGAACAAAGTATTAATCCTTGATGAATTCTGACCATCAGTGTGATCAAATAGGGCTAAGCAGATATGAACAACACCAGACCAAGGATATGCCCAATACTTTGCCATCTCTTTGTATCTTCAGTGTGGGAGGTTAATAATTTCCTTTCCTTTCTTTTCTTTTCTTTTTCCTTTTTTCTTTTCTTTTCTTTTTTTTTTTTTTTAGGCAAGCCCAACAGACTGGCATTTTCTTTTTAAATGAGAGAAAGTAAAAGAAAGAGAGAGAGAATTGATGTACCAGGGCCTCTAGCCAGTATAATCGAACTCCAGACGCGTGAACCACCTTGTGCGCATGTGTGACCTTGTGCATGTGTCACCTTGTATGTCTGGCTTACATCATGGGATCTGGGGAGTCAAACATGGATCCTTAGGCTTCACAGGCAAGCGCCTTAACTGCTAAGCCATCTCTCCAGCTCAGTAATTTTCTTTCTTTCTTTTTATTTTTTAATTTATTTTATTTATTTGTTTGAGAGAGAGAGAGAATGGGCATGCCAGAGCCCTTAGCCCTGCAAATGAACTCCAGGTACATGTGCCACCTTGTACATCTGGCTTAAGTGGGTCCTGGGGAATTGCACCTGGGACCTTTGGCTTTGCAGACAGGTGCCTTAACGGCTAAGCCATCTCTCCAGCCCAGTTTTCTTTTTTAATTGTTTCTGGTTATTTGCACACATGTGTGGTGCAGGGTGCCAGGGTGTTTTGCTGTTGCAAGTGAACAAATGCCAGACTCTTGGAGCTCTGTTTCATCTGGCATTACATAGGTGACTGGGCCAGCAGGCTTTGCAAGCAAGTACTTTTAGCTGTGCACCATCTCCCTAGCCTCCAGCTATTCTCTCAAGCAGATTTGCAAGCTGAAGGTGAGTTATGTACCCTGGTTCTGATCTTCCTTTAACTTAGGAGCAATCCGATAGGGGACACCCCCAGAAATTGTCAGGGAGGCTTGTTGGGCAGCTTCTGACCTGGACAAAGGAACAGAACACCACAAAATAAGCTGGCTCTTTGCAGAACATTAGAGCCTGCCTATGGCCATACAACCCTGAATGTGCCTGTCTCAGAAGCTAGGCAGAGTCAGGCCTGGTTAGTACTTGGATGGGAGAACATTAGAGGCTGGTGGCCAGCAGATTAAAGGAAGAAGGCAATGTGTAAGAGTCATTTCCTACATTAAATACTACGCTTTTTTTTTTTTTTTTAAGCTCTGTGTGCTCCAGCATCTCCTGGAGGTGTTTAGAAGCACACATGAGCTCAAAGTGTTCCTCTCCACAGCCAGGCAGGGGCTGGTTAAGGGCAGACGCCGTTGTCAGTGCGTTTTCAGATCCACAGGAGCTGGCTCAATGTCTTGCACATTAAAGTTATTCAATAAATATTTGCTGAACTGAGCTGACCCAAAAGACTGAGAGATGCAGCTTCCTTATTAAATATTTGAAGAAGCAAGAAGTAAAAGTGTCATCAGCAACCCTGTGATTTCCTTGGGTTACAGCCTTGGGGAGTTATTTAAATGTCATAATGACCCATGAACTGGGTATTTATACCTATCATAGTTAAATGTGGAGAGGGGCTGCTTTATATGTTAAACTACCCATGGGTGCGCATTCTGAGGACTCATATCTAAACAACAATTGTGGAAACCATTTTTAACTTTATTTTCAGATTCCTGTGTAATTTCTCAGTTGTACCTTCCCTGGCTTCCAAGGAGACAGTGATTAGGTGTCTGTGACAAGGAGCAATCAATGCCCTACAGTTATAAGTGTATACCTGAAAGAGCCACTTGTTTGATTTTTTAATATAGTTTTTGTTTTTTTACTTTAGAGAGAGAGAGTTGGCACATCAGGGCCTCAGCCACTGCAATGGAACTCCAGACACTTGCGCCACCTAGTAGGCATGTGCGACCTTACGCTTGCCTCATCTTTTGTAAGTCTGGCTCACGTGGGACCTGGAGAGTCAAACATGGGTCCTTAGGTTTTGCAGGCAAGTGCCTTAACTGCTGAGCCATCTCTCCAGCCCTTGTTCTATTTTTAAGGTCACCTATCAATTATTAGTGCCTTGTATATTCCAGACCTTGAGACAGTTAGTCTCATTGTTGGGACAAAATACCCAAATGGAAGAAGCTTATGGAGGGTGAAGGGTTGCATTTGGCTTTCAGTTTCAGTGGGATGTTTCATCATGGTGGGTGTTGCGGTCAGCACCGCATTGCTGTCAGAAAACACCTGACCAAGAGCAGCTTGTGGGAGGACAGGATGTATTTTAGCTTACAGACTTGACGGGAAGCTCCATGATGGCAGGGGAAAACAATGGCATTAGCAGAGAGTAGACATGATGACCTCCTGGCCAACATCAGGTAGACAATAGCAATAGGAGACTGTGCCAAACACTGGCAAGGGGAAGCTGGCTATAACACCCATAAGTCTGCTCCCAACAATACCCTGCCTCCAGGAGGCTCCAATTCCCAAATTGCCACCAGCTGGGGACCTAGCATTCAGAGCACGTAAGTTTATAGGGGACACCTGAATCAAACCACTATAGTGGAGAAGCCTATGTCACATCTCATCAAAGTCAGGAAGCAGAGAGAAAACAGGGCTATAACACCTCAAGGCCCTCCCCCAGTGACCCACTTCCTCCAGCAAGGCTCTGTCTCCTAAAGGTTCTATAACATTCTCAAATAGCTCCATTTTATAAGGATCAAATATTCAAACACATGAGCTTATGAAAGGTATTTTACATTCAAACCACCAGAGATGGTATTTTGTATATGCTATGGCTAATCTTTATGTGAAAATTAACACATGGACATTATCCCCATTATGCTGAAGAGCAGGGGGAAATAGAATTCCTCACCGTTTTCGTGGCTTTAAATTGCCTTCTTGGGGCTGGAGAGATGGCTTAGCGGTTAAAGCATTTGCCTGTGAAACCAAAGGACCCAAGTTCAATTCCCCAGGACCCACATAAGTCAGATGCAGAAGGTGGTGCATGCGTCTGGCATTCTCTCTCTCTCTATCTATCTATCTATCTACCTCTCTCTCTCTCACACACACACTCTCCATCTCAAATAAACAAAAATAAATTGCCTTCTTGCCTAAAGTGTGTGTGTGCGTGTGTATGGCTGTCTAGGCCTTTTCCTTATTTTTGCAGAATGAATCCTTTACATAAAGTCAAATCATTCAGTTAAGCTACAGACCATCTTCTAATTTTTCCTCCTAAGGAAGACATTTGAAACGTTCCTTCCTTTGTAGGTTTACTTGTCACGGATTGGTAACTGGTCAGAGTTATATTTTCCGGGTCCGAGCAGTGAATGCGGCTGGCCTTAGTGACTATTCCCAGGACTCAGAAGCTATTGAAGTCAAAGCTGCCATTGGTAAGCTCCTGATAGGGAACTGGGCGAGGGGGGGCATTTTTCTAAGTTTTTATCATCTCCGGAAATAGTTTAAAACTTCTAACATGGCTCCACAATTCATTCCATCCCTAGATGGTCATTTTCTCTGACTTTAGGTGACATCTAACCTTCCGTAGCTGTCATTTTCCAGAACTTCATCACTCATCCAGATAGCACCTCTTTAGCATTTTCATCCTCACAATTCCGGTTTCCTCCAACATTCCCCATCGTATGAAACTCCATGCTAACTTCATGCTCATCCTGGGACTGTGGAGGGCCATCTTGGTTCCATGAAATGGTATTTCACCCATAACTCAAGACAGCTTGTACCTAAAGCTATTCATCTACATCATAGCTTGGCCTCTTTTCACTAATGGCACAATTAACATGCTTCTTATAAATGCCTCTCAAGTTCGTGGAAGGCGCTTAATCACATGTTTCATCTCTGCTTGCAAACTAACCAACAGAATAAAAGCCGTGACAACGTAATTATATGTATGTTTGTATTGTACCTCCCAATCTTTGATAAGATAGGTAAAGGACCCAGGTAGTATAAGGCAGCAAAACAACAACAAAAAAACCTATGATAGGCTGACATACTAAAGAAAGACTGAGCAGAGAGCATAACCCATTGCTAAGAGAGTATATGTATATGTAGGAAGCTGCGCGTGGTGGCATATGCCTTTAATCCCAGCACTTGGGAGGCAGAGGTAGTAGGATCGAGGTGAGACTACATAGCGTATTCCAGGTCAGCCTGGGCTAGAGCAAGACCCTTACCTAGGAAAAAAAAAATCAAACATGCAAAAAAAAGATTACTTAATATCAGTTTTCTTCAGTTAACATTCTACATTGTTTTTAACAATACTGACAATATGGAAAATAGTGACCATGTTTCTTTGAGATTCGGAGGTACAAAATTATTACTGTTGTACTAATAGACATAATTATGTTATAAAATTAAGATCTTTAATATTATGTTTTATGTACTTCATGGCACTTTTTTTTCTACTCTGTTCAATAATAGAGTATAGATTGCTCGAGAATTATCCGTGATTTGCCTTTTCTTGTATAAACTAAAAACCACTGGGTTATGTAAATAGAAACAGTTTCTGTTCTATCTGTTTCTTTTGTTGTTGTTGTTCTAATTTCTTCTCTCTCCAATGTATGGAAAAGTCCACATGTTCTCTGCTGTAAATTATGTGAAACGTATGCTTTTCTCACTCTTGTAAATGATGCGATTTCTGTTAAGCCTAGAATCACTTTGGTTCTGCTCCAAGTCCTAGCGTACGTTTGTCGTGTTACCTCTGAGTGGCTCGTCCAGGGTCTGGCTCACGGTGTTTCTGTTGTTGTCTGGCGATTGTAGGGGGAGCAGTGTGTCCAGACGTGTGGCCTCAACTGACTGATGCTCCTGGCGGACTAACAGACTCCAGGGGGGGCGTGCATGGAGCCTCCCCGCCAACCTTTCAGAATGCTGCTTTGCTCAGTAGCAAACCTAACAACCTTTCACCACCCAGTAGCCCTCCCAGCGGGGGCCAAGCAGAAGTGAGTACAGTAACAGAAGTGAGTACAGTAAGCGAGTCAGTTCAGGAAGAGCCCTCCCCGCCATCCCAGAAGGCTGCTCCCAAGGAGCAAAGCAAACCCGACCCCCCGAGAAAGAAGAACGAGCCAGTAGGTGAGAACTGAACGGTCCAGCGTTCACCTGTCTCCATCCATGTCCTCACTCTCATTGTCCGGATCACCAGCTCCATCTGTGTTTGAGTCCATCGCTGTCCATTCTGAATTTTATGTTTCCAACTAGCCCTTCAGAATGTCTCCACCCAGGGGACTGTATAAGTCATCATATGTGGGGTTTGGCTTGTGCGCTTTAATTCTTGGACTTAGCAACGATAAAATGTTTAGAGGAGTTTTTTTTTTTTTTTTTTAATTTTCTCGTTTGTTGGGAAGACACACCCATGTCCTTGCTTTGAAAAAGACTTAGACGTGACGGCAGGAAGGACTTGATTGGCAGCTTATGCGAGGTCTTTCAAAATGCTTATACCCATACATGGAGAGAAAAAGTATTTCTCCATGAAGTGAGATGACACAGTACCAGGGTCACTGTTATTCATTTCCTCTGATTGTCTTCAGGCTTTCAAGTATCATTCAAATCACTATCTTTTAGTCACTCTCCAAAGTTCAGCTTGGCGTTATAGTCACAGAGAGCTCTAGTCCCTGACACAGAATTCACCCTCCCCGAGGTGATGAATGTCAGTTTATCAGACCGCTAAGAGTGAGTAGATTAGGACTTTCCATGCTATGGCTTATGTAGGTATTGTAGAAGACAGTGTTTTTCTTATCAAATAAAGGTGCTACTAAATTTTAAGTCCCTCGGGGGCTGGAGAGATGGCTTAGCGGTTAAGCGCTTGCCTGTGAAGCCTAAGGACCCTGGTTCCAGGGTCAATTCCCCAGGACCCACGTAAGCCAGATGCGTAAGGTGACACATGCATCTGGAGTTTGTTTGCAGTGGCTGGAGGCCCTGGCACGCCCATTTTCTCTGTCTCTCTCTCTCTCTCTGCCTCTTTGTCTGTCGCTCTCAATTAAGTAGATAAAAATAAACAAATTTTAAATCCCCCTTGTCCATCCCCTATACTCTACTTTTTTCTTTGTTTTGAATCTATATGGTCCTTTAACTCCAGATGAAACAAGATGGTTACTTGAGAATTCATATTCACAAATTCTCAAGGAGAGAGAGAAAAAAAAACCTTTTTTCATATAAAAAGTAAAGGAGGTTGGTGATTGAAAAAGGAAAAACAAATGTTTTATTTCTTAAAGTCTTCATTGTTCTTGGGGTGTTTTTGAGTAAGAATGCAATAATTTCAGTAACTTTCTACAACCTGATCAAAAATTTAGGAAATTTTTTTTTTCTGATGCATTGCACATCTAGATGGATTTCTTTCCATCATCTCATTCTTTCTTTCTTCATTTAAAAACTACCGGTCAAAGCCACATAAATGTAGGAAAACTTTTTGGAATATCCTCCAATCATTTTTCTAGCTAGGCATTAACAAGCATGACCAGTGGATGGTATTTTGTGCTGCACAAATAACATTCCAATATCCGGTTAAAAATAACGTGGCCAAAAGTATTATATACCAAGAGAAAGTCACACGGCAGGTTGAGCCCGTGTGGCGGAAACATGTTTCTTAAGGTGGTATTTAGCTAAGCTCCAAGACAGTGTTTTTCCTGAGTGAAGACAGAAGCCGTGTAATTATAGTTTCGTAAAGCACGTGAACAGCGCCATGGTAACCATTTGGAACTCTATGGAAATTCTAAATAAGCAAATTAAGATAGAAACTGGGATCCATACACACATTCCATTGTCCTCAGAGAACAAATACAAACAAAGCTGCGCAAAAACAAAAATACATACCTTAAGGAAAATATTTCTTCTTATGAGGAAAAAAAATCATTTTCTTCATTTTGCTAGGACAGGTTTGGTTAGTCTTTAGAATTTATTTATTTATTTATTTAAGAATGAGAAACAGAAAGAGGCGGGGAGGGGGTGGAAGAGATGAAGAGAGGAAGTGGGCACATTAGGGCATCCAGCCACCGCAAACAAACTCCAGATGATTGTGCCACCTGGTGCCTCCGGCTTACGTGTGGGTCCTAGGAAAATGAACCTGGGTCCTTAACTGCTAAGCCATCTCTCCAGTCCTAGAAACTATTTTTTTTTTTGTCAGATGCGAACTTTCTGATCGATCTCATGTTTTTATTGCATACCACCACATCTGGTGCCCTCCTTACACGTGGCGTCCATTGGCCGAGGTTAATGTATACAGTAATTGTAAGTGCCTTCTCTCTTACTCACGAGCTACTCATATTGCAACAGCGGCACCATCTCCACCCTATGACATCACTTGTATTGAAAGTTTTCGTGACTCAATGGTTCTTGGATGGCAGCAACCGGATAAGACTGGAGGGACTGAGATTACTGGCTATTACGTGAACTATCGTGAGGTCGTTGGTGGGGTGCCAGGAAAATGGAGAGAAGCCAATGTCAAGGCTGTCAGCGAAGCAGCATACAAGGTGAGCATGTGCCTTTCTGGTGTAGCTCGTCCTGTGAATGTGAAAATGCTTGGACATACTCAGCACCTTGCAATGAGTTTATGTCATTTTGCCAGTCTGTTGTGTGCATTGGCATGACTTTGTGGCAAATATACCTGGGTAAATGAAAGGTTAGTTTGGCTAACCAGACAGGATTTGTATTTTCTGATTTTTTTGCATGGTATATATCTTTTTTTTAGAATATTTACCACAAACACATAGTAACATTCTCGTTCAAACACTCACAGAATATCTATAACCAGTATGTCACTAGCTTCAAGAGTCTCAGGGTCCAATGACTCGGGAGTTTTGACTATTAGTGTTGAAATCACATAGATCAAGGGACATGGGCTTCATGGCTTGACTTGGTTCTCCACCTCTGGCTTTGTCCCCAGTGATAGTGGACACTGTGGCCATTACCTTCATGTTGCTAGGACCAAACACCCATCCAAAGGAAGGTGATAGAAGGAAAGGATTTATTTTGGCTTACAGTCTTGAGGGAATGCTTCATGATGGCAGGGAAAGTATGACACGAGCAGATGCTGGACATCACTCCTTGCCACAGCAGGTGGAATATGGCCGCAAGTGACTGGGCTGATCAGCATTGGCAAGCTGGAGGTTAATAGACGTCAAGGTCCACCCCTCGTGACACCACCTCCAGCAAGGCTCCACCTCCCAAACCGTCACCAGCTGGGAGCCAAGCATTGAAAACACACGAGTTTATGGGGTCCTCTGATTAAAAGCACCACAGCCATGAAAGGGGTGCAACCCATGTGTCCCACTCAGGAGCCCGCATGGCTTGGCCCATGTCAGGCTCCCGAGGAGGTCTCAGTGTTGGAATAGCTGCTGATCTTCTTTCCAGAAACATTTACTAGACACAACTTAGTATTTCCTCATGCCCGCAGAACCCCACACAGGGAGAGTCAAAGCAAGGCAAGGACAGGCCAGGGAACAGTGCTTTCCTCCATCCCCCAAGTCAATCCCATGCTCTCTTGACTTAACATTTGAAATGCCTGAACTACCACACACAGACCGTAGGGCATAACACAAATTCATATCATTGTTATTTTTTTTTACTTTATTTTTATTTATTTATTTGAGAGAGAGAAAGAAGCAAAGAGAGGGAGAGAGAGAATGGCAGCACACCAGGGCCTCTAGCCACTGCAAAACTCCAGATGCGTGTGCCCCCTTGTGCACCTGGCTATCGTGGGTCCTGGAGAATTGAACCAAAGTCCTTTGGCTTTGCAGGCAAATGTCTTAACCACTAAGCCATCTCTCCAGCCCCAAATCGTATCGTTTTGTTTGTTTATTTGAGATAGGTTTTCTCTGTGTTGCACAGGCTGGCTTCAAACTCATGACCTTCCTACCTCAGCCTCTGAAGTGCTAGGGTTATAGGTATGCACCACCATGCCTACCTACAACATTGTATAGTTAAGATTCTTCTACATGGAGCTCTGTGTAACTCATTTTTTCATTATGTGTGGTATTCTACCATATGACTGTATAATAATAATAATAACATACTCTCCATGCTATTACTGATGGCCATATGGGCATTTTTAGCAACATCAAACAACATTAGCTATGAACACTTTTGTATGTGTACTGGTATGCACTATTCTCTCTAGGCGACTGCCAAAGTAAAATTGTCAAGTCAGAGTGGAAGTGTATCATCCACTTTTCTAGAAAGTTCTATATTGTTTCCTGAAGTGTGTAGAATCTCATTCCTTGTCAACATTTGGCTATGCACACATTCTCAGTTTTTATCATCTGGGTATTGTTTCCTGTGTATATGATCCATTTTATAACAGGATCCTGTGTATAACATTGTGACTCCAATTCCTTTGTACACATCTCCTTTCCTAGGCTAGTCTGGGCTATAGAATAAAAGGGCTTATTCTTCTCTTTAATGTAAACACATTAATTTTTAAAATATTTTTTATTTGCTTATGTGAGAGAGGCAGATAGAGAGAGAATGAATGCACCAGGGCTTCTAGTCACTGCAGACGAACTCCAAACCCATGGCATAGTTGGGAGCCCACAAGGCTGCCATGGGGGAAGGCTAGGCTGCAATCTCATCTGGATCTCCAGGTCCTTCTCCATACTCCTGTTGGGTATTGGCAAAATTTAGTTTCAAGCAGGTATAGGAGGGCTCAGATCCTTTTCCAAACGCAAGCGGCTATGCCATTCCCATATACCTCACTCATGGACACTGTGGCTAACCAATGTGGGTCATTTTTAAGCCACAAAGTTTGTAGTAATTTGCCGTGTATTGATGCAAAACTAATGAATGTACAAATGAGTCCCAAGGTAGGGCACACATCTTCAATCCCAGCACTTGGGAGGCAGAGGTGGGAGGACTGACATGAGTTTGAGGCCAGCCTGGAGCTACAGAATGAGTTCTAGGTCAGTCTGGGCTTGATAAGAAAGAAAAGACAAGACAATCCTGAAACACTCCCTGCCTGTGATGTCATCATTGCAGATCAGCAACTTGAAGGAGAACATGGTATACCAGTTCCAAGTGGCAGCCATGAACATCGCAGGGTTGGGAGCACCCTCCGCCGTAAGCGAATGCTTCAAGTGTGAAGAGTGGACCATTGCCGTCCCAGGTAAACTGAGGAAACCATGTCTCAGTGCCAGGGTTGGAGTTTCTTCCAACCGAATCCACAACTTAGGGCGAATTGAAGTATTACATAGACAACATTTCAGACAAAGGAATCATCTCGTTATTCTTACCTAATTCTCTCTCTCTCTGCTGTGTGTGTGTGTGTGTGTGTGTGTGTGTGTGCACACGCACACACCCTTGCAGTGCCTCATGTGCTCACCTATGGTAAGGAGCACTAACCTGTGGTGGTCAGAGCAGAACATCGGGTGTCTGGCTCTTGCTGTCTGGTCCATTCTCATTTTAAGCTGGAGTCTGTTACTGGTACCAGAGCTTGCCGTTTTTCACAAGGCCGGGCAATATACCCTGGTCTCTGCTCCCCTTTACAGGGCAGAGTTACAGGGGCATGTGACCACACCCAGATGTTTATGTAGGACACTTCATTTCAAGCCTCCTCAGGCCCTCATGCTTGCATAGGAAGCACACTCCACTACTGAGCCATTGCTCCAGCCCCCAAAATACTTTTTAAATATTTTTATTTTTATTTACTTATTTGAGAGAGGGAAACAGACTGAGAGAAGGAGAGAGAGAATGGGTGCGTCAGGGCCTCCAGCCACTGAAAATGAACTCCAGATGCATGTGCCACCTTGTGCATCTAGCTTACGTGGGTCCTGGGGAATCAAACTGAGGTCCTTTGGCTTTGCAGGCAAGCACCTTAACCACTAAGCCATCTCTCCAGCCCCCAAAATATTTTTGATAGTATTAAATGATAGCAATATAAAATTGAGAACAAATTCCTTATGCTTGTGTTCCAAATAAAACCCCATTGCTCAGACTCAGCTTGTAGAATTGATAAATATACACAATTTAAGTGCCAAGTGAGCATTATTTATAGGACTTATGGTCTGCCTTGGCTTCCTAAAGGCCAGAAAAGCCATCCAGTTCACATGCCACCGCAAAACTTTCTCAAAAACTGGAGCTTGGGAGGTGACTCAGCAGTTAAAGGCACTTGCTTGCAAAGCCTGTTGACCTGGGTTCAATTCCCCAATACCCATGTAAAGCTAGATGCAATGTGGTGCACGTGTCTGGCATTCGTTCACAGCTGCCAGAGACCCTTGTGTGCCCCCTGACACACACATGCAAGTTCTTTACACTCCCACCCTATGCTTTGCTCTGAAGCCCTCCGTTCACAATTCCCAAGTTTCTCTCTTGAGACCCAACCCCTGTGGCTTCTCCTTGCTATCTGTTCCCAGCTCTTCATTATGTTAGGCAGGTGGATGTCACATGACTGCCTGGGATGTAAGTCGGGCTTCTCATGTCTCTCTCCCTCTCTCTGCTGACTTTCTCTGTCAGGTCTCTCTCTCTCTCTCTCTCTCTCTCTCTCTCTCTCTCTCTCAACATTGTGTGATTGCACCACAAGACAGATCCTGGAACATGGCTGGCAAGTTGTCTGCTTTGGAGGTTGTTGTGTGCGGTGGTTGGGTGGACGAGGAAGGAAAGAGGAGGTAGGCAGAAAAACTGACCTATGCTTGTATCTCATTCCTATGGAGCAGCAAAACCCAACAATGTACAAATTGAATATAAACACATTTACTGTATGATCACGACTAGTGATATCAATGTACTAAGTAGATGATCTAATTTTCCTTTTTAAAAATTAATTTATAGCCAGGCGTGGTGATGCACGCCTTTAATCCCAGCACTCGGTAGGCAGAGGTAGGAGAATTGCCATGAGTTCAAGGCCACCCTGAGACTACATAGTGAATTCCAGATCAGCCTGGACTAGAGTAAAACCCTATCTCAGAAAACCAAAAAATAATAAATAAATAAATAATAAAAATTAACTTACTTGCTTGTGTGTGTTGCGGGGGAGAGGCACTCCAGGTTTTCTAGCTGTTGCAGACACCAGAAGCATGGGTCACTTTTTGGATCTGGCTTATGTGGGTGGCTGGGGAATTGAACCTGAGCTGAAAGGCTTTGCAAGCAAGCACCTTTAGCTGTGGAGCCATCTTCCCAGCTCCAGGATTGTATTTTTTCAATATCCATTTTCCTGGACCATCTGTGCTGGGATGTATGCATGCTTTAAAGGAGAGATTTCCCTTCAACTGGAGGCCACCCCTTTTGCTCTGAATGAACTTTTTATATTCATATGCCAGCAAATAGAGTTGTCCTCTTCAAAGTGCTGAAGACTGAGGGGAATCCTCAGACACTTGCTCAAAAATAACTGGAACAGGGCTGGAGAGATGGCTTAGCGGTTAAGGCACTTGCCTGGGAAGCCTAAGGACCCATGTTCCACTCCAGATTCCACATAAGCCAGCTGCACAAAGGTGAGGCAAGCGCAAGGTCGCACATGCCCACTAGGTAGCGCAAGTGTTTGGAGTACGAATGCAGTGGCTGAGGCCCTGGCGTGCCAATTCTCTCTGTGTGTCTCTCTGTGTGTCTCTCTCTCTCTGTAAAATAAAATTAAAAAAATAACTGGAACCCAGACCTTCATCTTCACTAACCTGTGCTGATGAAAGGCCTGAGGACAGCCTGAAGGAAGTGGTAATTGAGCTCTGAGAGGCCCCTTGGAGCCTCTTTGACCACCTGTACTTAGCAAGACGAGGCAGAGCCACATACCTGTTTTTTGGGTTTTTTTTTTTTTTTTGAGTTTTTGAGGTAGGGTCTCACTCTAGCCCAGGCTGACCTGGAGTTCATTATGGAGTCTCAGGGTGGCCTCGAACTCACGGCGATCCTCCTACCTCTGCCTCCCGAGTGCTGGGATTAAAGGCGTGAGCCACCACGCCTGTTTCTCACATACCTGTTTTGAAGGGAGAACTAGATTTCAGAAAACAACACCAGCATCAGTCAGCTGTAAGACCTTCGGTATCATAGTAAATGTAATCAGACTTGACTTTTATCCATATCATAATTTCTACCCACTGCTCTCTCTCTCTCTTCACCTGCCCTCTCAGGACCACCACATAGTCTGAAGTACAGTGAAGTCCGGAAGAACTCCCTGGTTCTCCAGTGGAAACCTCCACTCCACTCAGGCCGGACTCCGGTCACCGGTTACTTTGTGGACATGAAGGAGGCCAGTGCCAAAGATGACCAATGGCGAGGACTCAATAAGGCGGCCATCACAAACCTGTACCTGAAGGTGGGCAGATGCTGAGTGATTCAGAGCTTGCCTTTTCCCTCTAAGAAGGAAAATTAATATTAACTTTCAGGTCGGCATGATCAAGGATGGTCTGCTTCATAAATCTGGTTCCTGGTAATATTCCATTTCATAATGGTTAAGGCTGGGTGAATTTTGTAATGCTTAAGACTGGTGACATTTCACCTGAATTCCTTAGCCTCCCTTGGAAAACATCCACCAGTTCCTTCTTCCCTCTCTCTCCTTTCCTCTTTCCTTTACCTTAACCACCCCCCCCCCATGCTTCTGTTGCTCACCCTTAGAACATTACTGCTTATTCATCTCCTCCAAAGATGACCTTCTCATTCCTACTCTAATTGTTTTTGAGGGTGGCTCCTTACTGGAGGACGCTATGTTTAGAGGTCACGCCAGTACACCAGTAACCACGGGTTCTGAGTCACACCCCATCTCGCCTCACTTGCTCCCCGCTGCCTTGCTCCCCGAGCTCTCAGAGCACAGTGGAATGGGTTCACCCAGCTCTTGGCCCGAGCCTCGCCCTTAACCACACCACCGCCCTCTAAATTCCACCAGAGCATGCTAACTGCAGCCGATCCTAACTGACACTGGGCTGAGCCACGGTATCTCTCACTCGGGCCCAATGGGAATCGCAACAGAATGTTCCCTTGTTGGGGGCAGAGCACCCCAAGACACCGAATTTTGTGAAGTGTGATTTCTCCATGGCCACGGAGAAAGTTGCACACCACATTCACGCTAAAAGATTTTTTTTTTTTTTTTTTTTTTTTTTTTTTTTTTTTTTTTTTTTTTTGGTTTTTCGAGGTAGGGTCTCACTCTAGCCCAGGCTGACCTGGAATTCACTATGGAGTCTCAGGGTGGCCTCGAACTCACGGCAATCCTCCTACCTCTGCCTCCCGAGTGCTGGGATTAAAGGCGTGCGCCACCACGCCCGGCTTGCTAAAAGATTTTTTACCAGAGCTCACACTTGTATTGGTACTTACAGCTTGTGAGAGAAAGTTGGGAGTAGGGTGTTGGGAAGGGGATGTGAACAGGGATGGAGGTGGAATACAGTTCCTACTGATACTATAGAAAACCATACAAGAAGATGAGAGAAGACGTTGTGGTCCCTGTGAGGTCTGTGGTCCTTGTCTCTGGGGTGCTGGATGGGTGGAGGTGTGTCCCTGTCGTACTAGAATGGGCTCTCCTTCCTGTGGGGAACCCGACGCCCAGCCCACATCACCTGCACTGCAGGTGCAAATGCACCAGACACCCAATGATCAGTCTGTTTCTATCAACAATGAACTGTTTCTGTGCCTTTGTGGGTATTATTTCTAAACATAGAATTGAAAATAGATCCAATTCTATGCATTTGCCCTATGCTAAGTTCAAGCTCATTTATATATTGAAATTCATTTCGGTAATACATTAACTCAGGCAGGCATGGTAATTCCAGAACCTTGAAGGTGAAGCAGGAGGATCAGGAGTTCAAGGTCAGATTCAGTACAGAGCAAGCCTTTTAGGCCAGCCTGGTTTACAAAAGACTCTATTTCATGAAACAGAAACAAAAACAAATCTATTAAGCCCCAGTGAACACAGTCACTACGGAAATAATGACATTCTGTTGCTGTCAGGATACAATCAGATAGATTAAAAACCTAACAATGTGGGCTGGAGAGATGCCTCAGCAGTTAAGGCATTTCCCTGCAAAGGCTAGCGACCCGGATTCCATTCCCCAGTACCCATGTAAAGGCAGATGCCCAAGGTGGTGCATGCATCTGGAGTTTGTTTGCAGCGTGGCTGTGGCTGGAGGCCCTGGTGCACCCATTCTCTCTTTCTCTCTCTGTATCTCTCTGCTTACAAGTAAATACAATGCTAAAAAAAACCTTAACAACCTACTGCCTAGCTGGTTTAAATCCATAACCACAAAGGCTTCACCTAATAGGATAAACTTATCCCAAAACTATTTGATATAAATCACATTTTGAATATTGATCTCCATCACACTGGAGAAAAATAACACCTCCTGTGTATTATAAATTTCTTCTTAAACTGTGCTTTTTATTTATTTACTTTTAAAGTTTATTTATTTATTTGCATGTGTGTATATGTGGGCATGTCAGGGTATCATGCTGCTGCAAACAAGCACCAGACACCACTTTTTTCTTTTGGCATTATGTGGGTGCTGGGGAATTGAACCTAGGTGAACAGGCTTTGCAAACAAGCACCGACTGAGTGGCAGAGAGAGAGAATGGGCACACCAAGGCCTCTAGCCACTGTAAATGAACTTCAGACGCATGTGCCACCTTGTACATCTGGGTTTTTGTGGGTAGTGAGGAGTCAAACCCGGGTTGTTAGGCTTCATAGGTAAGCACCTTAACTGCTAAGCCATCTCTCCAGCCCTGGTGTAGAGTTTTTTTAATTAATGTTTTTGGAGAGTGACAGGTTTTACTGTGGCATTTTCACACAATATCATCATCCTTTGTCCTCATTTGTCTCTCTCTCGTCTCACCTTCTTGCTAATCTACTTCCTCCTCTTTTTAATTTTTATTATTTACTTGAAAGAGAGAATTGGTGCGCCAGCACCTCCAGCTGCTGCTGCTGAACTCCAGATGCATGTGCCACCTTGTGCATTGGCTTCACATGAGTACTGGGGAATTGAAACTGGGTCCATTGGCTTTGCAGGCAAGCATCTTAACCACTAAGCCATCTCTCCAGCCATTCTTTTTTGTCACATGTGTTCCATTCCGCTCTCTCTTTGTACTTCCCCTGGTCCTTTAAGCCTCTTTCTTCTTTCTCTCTCATAGTGCCCTTTCTACTTACACACACACACTCACACACACACACACACACAATTTTAAATCCTGACTCTTGATATTTCTCTGAGCCTTGTTTGTTTCCCTTAACATAATGATCTCCAGTCCCATTCATTTTCCTGCAAATGTTATCATTTTCTTCTTCTTTACAGCTGAATAAAATTCCATTGTGCATATTTATCACATTTTCTTCATCCATTCATCTATTGGTGGGCATTCTAGGCTGCTTCTATATGAGGATATAAAAATTTAATATACTTTGTTTATTCACAAATTCCTTAAATCCACAATTATGATAATAATAAGAAGAAATAGCCATATCAAATATACAGGGACAATGCTTATGTCCTAGTGGTTTAACGTACCTTTAAAAAAACATAAAATAGGTCAAGCATGGTGGCTCACACCTTTAATCCCAGAACTCAGGAGGCAGAGGTAGGAGGATCGCTGTGAGTCTGAGGCCAGCCTGAGACTACATAGTCAATTACAGGTCAGCCAGGGCTAGAGCAAGACCCTACCTCACACACACAAAAAAAATGGAGCTGGAGAGATGGCTTAAAAGCCTACGGACCCATGTTCGATTCTCCAGACCCCACAAAGCCAGCTGCACAAAGTTGAGGCAAGCACAAGGTCACACATGCCCACTAGGTGGTGCAAGCATCAAGTTTGATTGCAGTATTTTAAAATGTGCATATATTAAACTGTTCCTGGTGTTGGAATCATGTTAAACGATGTAAGATAGGTAGAATATCAGGGTTGGGGGGGGATCTCAGGCACTTGTCATCTAAAGAGAAGATAGTATGAAGTCAGAACCCCTTGACTGGCCGAGGTCCAGCTCTAGAGCACAGGCCGTAGTCCCTGGGTGCCATGTGAGCCCTTCCACCTAGGTGACATCAATCACCCATTGCTTCCATTCTTGCTTTGTCAGGTGCAAGGCCTCAAAGAGGGTGACAGCTACGTGTTCCGTGTCCGCGCCATCAACCAGGTGGGTGTCGGCAAGCCCTCTGAGCTCGCTGGCCCTGTCGTGGCAGAAACTCGCCCAGGTAGGTACTTACTTTCTCTTTTTTTTTTTAAGTAATTATTTATTTATTATTATTTATTTATTTGAGAAAGAGAAAGAGGCAGAGAGAGAGAGAGAGAGAATGGGTGTGCCAGGGCCTCCAGCCACTGCAAACTCCAGACACCTGTGCCACCATGTGCATCTGGCTTATGTGGGTCCTAGGGAATCGAATCAGGATCCTTTGGCTTTGCAGGTAAACACCTTAACTGCTAAGCCATCTCTCCAGCTCTCTCTTTCTTTTCTTTCTTTTTTTTGTGTGTGTGAGTGTGTGGTGTATGCACATGTGTGCACACATATGAAGACCAGAAGAGCATGCCGGAAGTCCTCTTCTACAGTCCGTCCATCTCATTTCTCTGGGATAGTCTCTCACTGAACCTGGAGTTTGCCCTTTCGTTGTTAGACTGACTAACCAGCAAGCCCCAACGATCCTCCAGTCTCCCCGCAAGCACAGTCATGCCTAGCTTTAAAATTTCTTTTTATTGACAACTTCCATAAATATGCACAATATATCATGCCAATAATTCCCTCTTACCACCCTCTCTTTTTCCCCTCTCAAATCTCCTCTCCATGGATCCCTTCTTTCCAACTAATCTGTCTTCTATTTTGTTGTTGGTAGTGGTAGTAGCTTTTTGAAGTAGGGTTTTGCTCTAGTCCAGGCTGACCTAGAATTCACTCTGTAGTTTCAGGCTAGCCTCGAACTCACAGTGATTCTCCTACCTCTGCCTCCCAAGTACTGGGATTAAAGGCATGTGCCACCACTCCTGACCTGTCTTCTATTTTAATGTCATCATTTTTTCTCTCCTATTTTGCAGGTCTTGTGTAGGTAGTGTTAGCTACTGTGAGGCCATGAATACCATGGCCACTTTGTGTCTGGAAGGCAGTACTGTAAGCACTACCCCCCTTCCTTTGGCTCTTCCATTCTTTCTGCCAGCTCTTCAATGGTCCCTGCGCCTTGGAGGGTGTGATAGAGTTGTCTCACTTAAAGCTGAACCCTCCACTGTCACTTCTCTGTATTTTGATGAATTTTAAGTCTCCCAGTAGTCACTGCCACCTGAAAAGAGAAGCTTTTCTAACAGAAAGTGAGAGAGTAGCACTAATATATGGACATAAATATAAGTATTTAGAGGGCAGTCATTTAGCCAGACAACAGTATTAGTTCACCCTTAGGGCTTATGAGCTCCCAAGCCATTAGCTTTTCGTGAGGTTTTCGGTACCACTAAGGAATTCCCTCCTATGGAGCGGGCCTCCAGCCCAATCAGAGAGCAGTTGGTTTCCCCCGTAACAGATATGCCACTGTTGCACCCTGGCTGGCAAGCCATTAAGCTTTCAGGGTCCACTATTGATTCACACTGTTGGTAACTTTTCTCCTCCAGCAGCACGCCTGGCTTTTTACATGGGTGCTGGAGATCAAACTCAGTGGTAAATCCACTGACCCATCTCCCCAGCCCAACTTTTTCATTAAGATTATCTGCAGCTGGGGATTTAATTCAGTGGTAGAGTACTTGCCTAGCATGCACAAGAGCCAGGGTTGAGCTCCAACCCAAAAAAAAAAAAAAAAAAAAAACAAAAAAAAAAAACTTATTCATGTAAGATCTTGAAGTAACATTTGACCTACTTCTCCTGGGTCTCAAACTCATCAGTGCACAGTAATTAATAAATATAACTTTAGCCAGTCACATTGGTATACATCTTTAACCCCAGCACTCAGGAGGCAGAGGTAGAAGGATCACTGTGAGTTCGAGGCCAGTCTGGGACTACAGAATTCTAGGTCAGCCTAGGCTAGAGCAAGATCCTGCCTCAAAACAAAATAAAACAAAAAAAAAGTATTATTTTAGCATGCAATGATTTGCAGGTACCTCATAACAGGATGAGAAAGATTTTCAGTAGATTGGAGCTATTTGGTTTTGTATCTAAAAATAGGCATTTCTGAGCCAAATTATACTTCCTGGCCCATCTCTTCCAAGCATGAATCCATGGGAGGTTAACACTGTTATATCCTGGCCTTTAACTCCCAGAGGGTATTTTCAATCACAGGACAAGCTAGAATAGCCCAGTGAGTAGACGCCATCCTTAAACAGATGTAGGATGTATATAATTGCAGTTCTGTACTTAAACCAAGGGTCAGCAAACTCTCTGTGGAGTGCCAGACGGTAAACATTTTCAACTTCAGAGCCATATGGTCCCTGTCACAACTCCTCAGCTCTGCCAGGACATGAAAGCAACCAGAGACAAATACATTAACAAGCATGGCCTTGGTCCAAGAAAACTTTTTTTTACATATGCATTATATACATGTATTACATAGTATCATGCATTATGCACATTACTTTCCCAAGACATGAAATATAAATTGTCTTTGGATTTTTTTTCTCAACTGCTTAAAAAGCATTCTTGGGCCATACACAAAAGAGCAACAGACAAGATTTAGACTCCACATCATGCATTAAACTAACAGTGGTCCTGTATGAATGGTTTATAGAGTGGAGGCAGCTTTTGGTAGTTTCAAGAGATGCAGTGATTAGAGCAAAGACAGGCTTTCCTCTATTAGGAAAAAAAAGGGTTTATTTTTATTTTTATTTTATTTGAGAGGGCAGGCAGAGATAGAGAATGGGTGTGTCAGGGCCTCTAGCCATTGCAAACAAACTCCAGACACATGTACCACCTTGTGCAAGTGGCTACTTGGGTCCCAGGGCATCGAACCTGGATCCTTAAGCTTTGCAGGCAAGCAACTCAAATGCTAAGCCATCTCTCCAGCCCAAGAGAAAAAAAAAGTTTCAGTGGCCATTGCCCACTTTGTTTCAGATCGCAATAACTATTTCTTTTCTTGTGCAACCTGCATCGTTTTTAAAGTGCAAGTTGCCGTTCACGAGAGTTACTTACGCGAAAGCATGGTGTCAGCAAAGGGTAAGACGTCCTCACTGGCTATTTGTAAGTTTCTGTTCACTCTGCTCTGAGGGCTTGCATTTTAACCTGGCCATATGTTTAGAACTAAAATGAACAAAGAACGCAATGTTCTATTTACTTTCCTGTTCAGGAAAAAAAAAATGTAAACATGAGAAACTGTGCTCTTACTATGTTACTGAAAGGTGCAAACAGTGTACCCATTGAAGAATAGTCTGACCGCTCCATCCGTTCTCTTCATAATTCTTTCTTTTTAAGTTATTTGTGTGTGCGCCCGTGTGCCAGCAAGCGTCTTTAAACTGCTGAGCCATCTCCTCAGTCTTCTTCATAACGGTTTCCAACTTCACTCTTTTTTTTCCCCCCTCAGGTAGGTAGCCCAGGCTGACCTGGAATTTACTATGTAGCCTCAGGATGGCCTTGAACTTGCAGCGACCCACCTACCTCTGCTGGGATTAAAGGCATGCGCCACCACGCCCGGCTTTCTAACTACTTCCATAACTAGTCTGTAGACATGGGTCTCCATTACAGAGCATGGCAGGTAGCTAAAGAAAATACCACACTTCATAGTAGCCTTGGCAAAATTCCGTGCTCAAGCAGAAGAAGCTAAGAACAGATAGCCCCAGGTAAAGGTAAGAAAGACCGGGACATCTGCTCCTGTAGGAACTGGACCCTTCAGTTGCCAATTGTGAATTAAAAGTGCCCAATGGGCTTGTGTGAGGGGCCACGTGTAATACCTACCCTCAGGAGAACATTTAGACTGCCAGGTGAGTACACGCCCATCTAGTCAGGGGAAAATCCAAAGTGCCCTTTAAGCTACAGGTTCCCATCTTGATTGAACAAAGCTCGACTTCTTCTTATTATTATTACTATTATTTTCTGAGGCAAAGATAGAAGCTTTTATTAGGGAAAAACACGAGTTTCCAGGACTGACTCTCGAGAGCGGAGCAGTCAATTTGGGATTACAGATAGTGGGCTATATAGTACTCTTCAGCTGGGGGACGGTGAGGAAGGGGGAAGTAAAAGAAAGGTTTTCTTGCCGGACGTGGTGGTGCACGCCTTTAATCCCAGCACTCGGGAGGCAGAGGTAGGAGGATCACCGTGAGTTCAAGGCCACCCTGAGACTACATAGTAAATTTCAGGTCAGCCTGGGCTAGAGTGAGACCGTACCTCGAAAGAAAAAATGTGAAAAAAAGGAAAGGTTTCTTTATGGGAGATCTAAGATAGCCAGGGTTTTCTTTTTAAAATATTTTATTTTTATTTATTTATTTGACAGAGAAAGCGGGAGAGAGAGGGAGAGAATGGGTGCACCAGGGCCTCCAGCCACTGCAAATGAACTCTAGACACGTGTTGCCCCCTTGTGCATCTGGCTAACGTGGGTCCTGGGGAATTGAACCTGGGTCCTTTGGCCTTGCAGGCAAATGCCTTAATTGCTAAGCCATCCTTCCAGCCCGTTTTCTTATTGATAGCCTCAGAATGGCAGGTTGCCAGGCATGGCATTAGCAGGGCCCTTGTTAGGGGGACTGATGATAGCCTCCTAGGTGACAGTGTTACTTCACTGATCTGGAGAAAGGCCCCAAAAGTTCTTTCCATGGCCATTCCATTCCCAGAGTACAGCTCATCCCCAGCAGTGGCTGAAGGCACGGGTACATTTACAGCTCTATGTTCTCCCATCCGGGAACCACTGGCTCACAGCCTGGCAAAGAATCCTGCGGCACAGAATCAAAACGCTTCCCTCTGCAGGAGCCCCAGAACTCAGTGACATTTTGGGTTTGTTTCATAGGCAACAGACACATTCGCTCTTAGACCATGGATTTCTTAAGGAGCTCGCTCTGCGTGGCTGGGGCTGTGGGCACTGAGTGTGGTATTCTGTGACGGTGTGGGCACAGGGAGTCATGTGCAGTGACATCAGCATAGCTTATGGGTTCCCACTCAGGTGGAGACAAGAATTACAGTGAGCTGTGATGAGAGCTAGGATTCATAAAATAATGTTCATGGCAAATGGACTACTAACTAGGTTATCAAGGTTTTCTCAGTCCCCATAAAGCAAAATATACATGTAGCCTATCTTGATTAATTTTACTAGGTATCAGTATGTTACTTTTACCCAGTTTTGCTATGCTAGAATGGATGGAGTGGAGGCGTGGAAGGCATGTTATCAATTTCAAAATTCGGCATGTAAAACTTGCATCATTGTTTCAGATGAGCACCTTCACTCGGGGTACAGTGTTAAATTTTCCAGTTGAAAAGAAAGCTTATCACGTAACAGCAAACCCTAAATACATCTAACAAGACACCTCTAGTGTAACTGAATTCCGGTTAAAAGTTAACTTAATCCACCGGGGTCGGTAGGATCACTGAGTCTCCCTTTGAAGTCGATGACTATGCAAGCAGATGTCACCCAGCCGCTGCTCCAAAGTGTAATTGAGTTGGGAATGAGGAGCCAGATGAGGGACTAAGTGTGCCTGTCCAGCTTTCCCGAGAAATCCTTCGGCCAAAGCCGCCTGCAGATAGGACAGGCTAAAACTATTAAGTGTTGATTTGTTGGTACTTCAAAGGACATTCTCGGTATTTGATATGTTTAGAACAGTATCTGTGTTGATCGCATCACGCCAGGGGTGGAGGTGGAGAAGGCCAGGTGAGCCAGATCAGATGGGAGACAAGAGAGAGAGCTGCCAAGGCATGGTGGGTGATCTGGAGGTCAACAGGTTGGCAGCACAGCCTGCAGGTGCTCTTACCAGAGAGGAGGAGAATCGGGTGATGGGTAGGAGAACCCAGACACCGGGCAGGGTCCCCACGCGGCCGCTGGGTTACAGAAAGCTGGGACTTGGTCACAAGCAGTAGCGCAGGTTAGGAGCATGTACTTCCGAAAAGCATAATGAGTTGGGATTCAGTTGGCAATTTAGTAGCCAAAGATACATCACATACCCAGTGTCTGAAACTGGTTGACCCAGAACCTGGGTCATATGTGGACCCACAGACCTCATGGGAGTATCTTAAAGGACTTTGAGACAGGAAGCCAGGCTGACTCTTAAAAATGAGCTCTACGGGTTAATTTAGAAAACCTTACTTCTCTCTGCTTTCTATCTCTCTCACAAACTAGGACAGTAGCTCTCAGCCTTGACCATGAATTAGAATCATGCAGGAAGTGAAAATACTGATACTCACCCAACTCTAGAGCAATTCGCTCAGAATTAAATGAAATAAAGTTTCCTTTTTTCTTTTTTTGGTTTTTTGAGGTAGGGTCTCACTCTAGCTCATGCTGACCTGGAATTCATTCTGCATTCTCACGGTGGCCTCGAACTCACAGCGATCCTCCTACCTCTGCCTCCCGAGTGCTGGGATCAAAGGCGTGCGCCACCATGCCCAGCTGAAATAAAGTTTTCTTGTTGTTAGCCCAACTCCTTGGGTGATTCCAGTCTGAAATGGGGCTTGTAAAGCATGCACTAAATTCTGGCTCCTTCAAATGGGGATCTGGGGTCGGGGAGATGGCTCAGCAGTTAAAGGCGCTTGCTTGGAAAGCCTGCCAGCCCAGGTTGGGTTCCCTAGTATCTACATGAAGCCAGACACACAAAGTGGCACATGAGTTTGGGGTTCATTTGCAGTGACAGAGGCCCTGGAGGGCTTGTGCTCTTCTCTCTCTCTGTCTCTCTCTCTGTCTCTCTCTCTCTCTCTGTGTCTGTCTCTGTCTCTCCCCCCCGCTGTCTCATAAATACAACAAATACAGAAGATTTATTTTTTTTAAAAAAGTGGCACAAGCATCTGGAGTTCCTTTGCGATGGCAAGAGACCCTGGAGCATCCATTCTCTCAGTCTCTCTCTCCTTCTCTTTCTATTCTTGCTTCCTCCTCTCTCTTTTTCGGTCTCATAACTATATACAAACATGAAATACTTCTTTTTTTAAAAAAAGTGGCACTAGCCAGGTCATGGTGGTGCACACTTTTAATGCCAGTACTTCAGGGGCAGAGGTAGGAGGATCACTGTGAGTTCGAGGCCTCCCTGAGACTACATAGTGAATTCCAGGTCAGCCTGGGCTAGAGTGACACCCTAACCTTGAAAAACCAAAACTAAAAAAAAGTGGTACAACTATCTGGTGTTCCATTTACAGGGGCAAGAGAGCCCAGTATGCCCATACACACCCCCTATGCCCATACACACCCCTCCGCCCACAGATAAACGTGTTTTCCCTTTGTATGTGAATGCTGAGAACTTAGCATAGCAGCTGGAATATTAAATGAAACTATTAACTGAAAAAAATATAACTGAAAATATGGCATGAGATAACTTTTTCATCGCTGTGACAGCATGGCATAAACAACTTAAAAGAAGTAAAGGGGGCTTGAAGGTGGCTAAAAGTGGTTAAAAAGGCCAGGTTCAATTCCCAAGCCACCCATGTAAGCCAGATACAGAAAGTGGCTTAAGCATCTGGCAGTTATTTGCAGTGGCTGGCAAGAGGCCCTGGAAACACCCCTCCACACACACACACGCGCGTGCGCGCACACACACACACACACACACACACAACTATAAATAAATAAAGGAGTCAAGATTATTTAGCTCACAGGTTCAGATGTTTTAGTCTACCATGGCATGAGCAGCTCACTTCATGACAGACAGGAAGCAGATAGTAAGGAAAGGACTTAGGACCGGGACTAACCTTCCATGGCAGATCTCCAGTGACCTATTTCCTCCTGCCAGGCTCTAGACCTCTCAGGGTTTCCAGAGCCTCCCAAAACAGCAACGCCAGCCAGGAACCACACATTCAACACATGCCCCTATGGGAGACGTTCCACGTTTAGACATCACAGCTGCCAGGCATTGTGATGGCCGGTGGGTGTGGCTCTGTTTTGCGGCATGGGCCTGGGCATGTCCCTAGGCATCTTGTAATACGTACCCTGGTTAAGAAGGATTAACTGGGAAAGACGCGTGGCTAGAGGCAATGCTGAGGGCACCAGGGCGACAGGTCAGCCAGCAGTCATCATGCTAAGCACAGTGTGACATGTGACCAATCATAGTAATTACCTGCTGTCTGGTTTATCTAGCTCTTTCCTCAGGTTTTTCAATGACACCTCACACAGGTGGACATAAACACATAACATGGAGAACAAATCACTAAAACTTTGAAAAAGCGATGTGTGAATGCTGATGTAAATGACTAAAGCTGTCTGAGAAAGAATTGTCATACCAGGGCTGGAGAGATGGCCCAGTGGTTATAGGCGCTTGCTTGCAAAACCTGACATCTTGGGTTCAGTTACCCAGTACCCACATAAAGCCAGATGCACAAGGTGCCACATGCATCTGGAGGTTCTGGTGGGTCCCCACTCACTCTCTGTGTGGCCCTCACTCTCTCAAATAAATAAATAAATTTTTAAAAATTATTATACAAGATTTTCAAATGTATAGGAAGAAAAGCAGTTACCTGAGATTTCAGCTTTTAAGTTCTTTTAATTTTTTGAGGAAAAAAAAAAGGATAGAATTAGCTAGTTTTCAAGCCATTCCTGTCAGCCATCACAATGCCATCTGAGTAAACAGATGCTCCTGTGTGTCCACCCCTATGTGTCTGAATCAGGGATTTTTTAAGGTTGAGGAGCCGACTATAGAAAACCTTCTTAAATCCTTGTCAGGCCCCAATAATCTCTCCTTCATTTTCTCTACCCAAATCTCCTGAGATGTCAACTGAATTCTTCACGTTCTTGGACAGATTTAAAAAACTGCTTTTGAAAAATTCTAAGTCATGATAAACATGACTTTTCCATCCATGGAAACTTTTCCAGCCCAATTTGTTGGGAAAGTGGGACTGGCCTTCGACCTGCATGAAACTATCCACAGGATAGCTTTCCTTTCATAGCAAAACATCAAACTGGCTTCCTGCCCAGTAAGTATCTGGACCATTTTTATCCTACATTAATCATCTTTAGAGATTGCCTTTCTTCAAGCATTTATCAGAGTTCAACTTTGAATTAATTGACAGAAGCTCAGCTCTCAGCAAAAGCTCAGTTAAACCCTTAGATGTGGGGCTGGAGAGATTGCTCAGTGGTTAAAGGCACTTGCTTGCAAAGCCTGTTGGTCTGGGATTAATTCCCCCCAGGCACTCACAGAAAGCAATATATAAAAAGTGGTCCAAGTTTCTGGTGTTTTGTTTATAGTAGGAAGAGACCCTGACATGCATACACACACACACAATTTATACCCTGAGATGTTCTAAAAAGAAAATTTGAAAATGTTGTGGCTGTCTCAGCCTATATGACACTGTACAAATTAATCTCCCCAGAGCACTGACTAGTGGTTATCATAAGTATGACAGAAAGGCGGCCATTACTTTATAGGTTAATGCGGTGGTCTTGTTTTCTCTGGGGTATTATGTAAAGAATTATTCCATGTTGATGTCATGTGCCCTTGCAAAATTATCATGGAGGTTTTTTTTCTTTTTCTTTTTGCCCAGTATATATATCCAGAGTTCCATGGTTAATTCCTCTTAGATTTTAGCATGTGGAAAAATTGGGTCTTACAGATAAAGGAGTGTACTCCCTCTTTTATAATGAGAGAAATCTATCATCCACCATCTCCTCTTGAAAGGAAACTCCAAGCTCATTTTAAAATTGTCTCACTTACTTTAAATTTTCCAAACAATACATTTTTATGTTAAACTCTTGTTTCTTCACATTTATTTCTTTGTGGATATGTGGCTCAGTGGTAGAATTCTTGCCTAACATACACAGGGCCTGGTGTTCCATTCCCAACCACAATAAACAAGTAATCTCCTAAAACACCTAGGACAGTTACCTGGGACAAAATAACCGATCAGAAGAAGCTGGCTTACATGGGTCCTGGGAATCGAACCTGGGTCTTTTGGCTTTGCAGGCAAGCGCCTTAACCACTAATTCATCTCTCCAGCCCTAATATATATAATTTACTTATTTTCAAACAGAGAGAGAGAGAAACAGACAGAGAGAGTGGGTGCACCACAGACTCTTTCCACTGGAAATGAACTCCAGGTGAATGTACCACTTTGTGCATCTGGTTTTACATGGATACTGGGGAACTGAACTGGGACCATTAGGCTTTGCAAGCAAGTGCCTTAACCGCCAAGCCGTCTCTGCAGCCCATTACTTTTTGATTGATGCTTCATCCGGTTGACATTTGCGTTGCTTATTGAGGGAGCATCAAGCTTCAAACTCTGAGTGTTGATGAGCCAGAAAGAATATTTGGCATAGTTTCTTTAGTAGCACCCTTAGTTCATCATGCCTTTTATCAGAATACTGCTGTCACGAGCCAGCTTTAAAAAGACCAGTTCCAGCCATGCATGGTGGCACACGCCTTTCATCCCAGCACTTGGGAGACAGAGATAGGAGGATCGCCGTGAGAGCCAGGCCACCCAGAGACTCCATGGTGAACTCCAGGTCAGCCTGGGCCAGAGCCCTACCTCAAAAAAGGAAAGAAAAGAAAAGGAAAGGACCAGTTCCAATAAAATGCCCACTGAAACTTTAAGCTGATGTGACTCTTTTAAGTTGATTTTTATTTTCAACCCAGTCCCTGCAGATGAAAGTATGTATGGAAAATATGAAAGATAAAGTCCCTGCCTTTATAGATTTGATCCTATTCTCAATTAAACAATTTGTGCAACCTTTTGAAAAACAAAATTGCAATTAGGTTGGCACCACAGGGGTTGGGGAGATTGCTCAGTGGGTAAGGCATTTGTTACACAAGCATGAGGACCCGAGTTCAGATCCCCAATCATCCACATAAAAACTGGGTGTGGTGGTGTATGGACTATTTTAAAAAATATCTTTGATTAAAAGGAAAGCATCTTTTGTGCTACTTCATATTTTCACAAAAGATCACCAGATACTTGAAAAACAAACCTAATTTTCCATGGTACCTCATTGGTTCACTCTGCATGTTTCACTCAGTATCCCGGAGGCGATGGAAAGGGCAGCTCACGTAGGGCTGTGTCTTATCCTGTGAGCTACATGTGTTTGGGACCAAATTTGTCCATTTAGAAACACGCCCTGGATTTGATCCTCGGTATCACAGGAATAATAAATAAGTGAATAAAATCTGATTAAACTACTGTTTTAAACAGCCAGTTGTGCTATTTACCTGAGAAAATCCTGCCACAGCCTCAATACTTTAATTTTATTTTAAGACCTTTTCTAGCCCAGGCTGGTCTAGAATTTCCTATGTAGTCTTAGGGTGGCCTCGAACTCATAGCATACCAACCATCTTACCTCTGCCTCCTGAGTGCTGGGATTAGAGGCATGCGCTACCATGCCCAGCAGTTAAAGCCTTTTGTTTTTGTTTGTTTGTTTTTTAGTTTTTCAAGGTAGGGTCTCACTCTAGCTCAGGCTGACCTGGAATTCACTATGGAGTCTCGGGGTAGCTTCGAACTCATGGTGATCCTCCTACCTCTGCCTCCCGAGTGCTGGGATTAAAGGCGTGTGCCATCACGCCCGGCCAGTTAAAGACTTTTTGATGAAGTTCTTTTTGAAAAGATGTATCTCAGTATGCACTTTTCAGCCAGCATACTCAGTCTTATTTTCCTCTTTCTATGTGGCTCACCTGCCTACCTGTGGGCCCAGGGTTACAATATGGTTTTGTCACGGTAGGGGTGAGCAGCTGTTTGCCCCTAGATGAGTCTCGCCTTCACACCTGCTCCTTAGTCTTCTGTCTTCTCTTGGGCCTGATTTCCTCATTCTCGGCATGCCTGCCGAGACCTGCCTCTCTTTTTATCCAGTTTACTCAACTAAGGAAACCGACTGGCAAGACATATTAGATCACCTGTGACGTGTAGATTCCACGTCTGTGGAAATCCCCTGTGTGTGCAAGACCGTAGTAAGTGGACTTTGGCACATCAATGCTGGCTCATTGAGAGGTTAATTATTGTTGTTGTTTTTCGGTTTGGGGCAAAGTTCCAAGCGGGTGAGGTGTCACAGTACACATGTCACCTGTGGCGAAGTTAGTGGAACTGTTCTTGTTCTTTCAGATTGTGACTCCTTTGTACAAAAGACCAATCTTCAACTATAGGAGAAAAAAAGCCCCAAGATTCTTAACTTACGCAATACTTTTCTTTTGTAAACCTAAGTCATACCTTTAACATAATAAGCAGGGGCTGGAGATATGGCTCAGAGGGTCAAGGTGCTTGCTTGCAAAGCCTGATGGCCTGGGTTCAATTCTCCACCCAGTTAACATAAAGCCAGATGCAAAAGGTCATGCAAGGGTCTGGTGTTTGTTTGCTGTGGTAAAGACCTTGGAGCATGCAGCCCCCCCACACACATTAATTAAAAATAAGGATATATGGCCAGGCATGGTGATGCACACCTTTAATTCCAGCACTCAAGAGGCAGAGACAGGAGCATCACTGTAAGTTCATAGTCAACCTGTGCTAGAGCGAGATGCTATCTCAAAAATACACAAAAAGGATGTATGCATATAGCAAGCATACGATTGATTCATTGCCTTCTAAAAAGGATTATAGGTAAGACAATGATAGATTCATATGATATGAGCAATTAGTCATGCTTCCAAAATAGATATGATGTGAAAAGCCAGAAAGATTTAGTCAGCACCCAGTACTTCTCCTTTCCTCTTCAGAGAAATACAGACATGCAAACAATTTTCACTTTATATTCTCACAGTGACTCAAACTGTGAGGCTGTAATACCGCCTAAACCTGAACATTCTTCAGGGTCAGTTTTTATCCTTAAGGTTTAATAAGCACATTTGTTCTCTATTTACTTTACAACAATGGAGTCAAGGATAAGTCATGTGTCACCAGGTGCACATATAAATAAGATCTGGTCTGTGACTTCCAGGGCTCTAGATACAGCCATATACAAGGATACTGAGCCAGATACTTCACTGGAGTGGAAATAGGTCTTTAGTTGATAATTCTGATTATTTATTTCATTATTGATTTAATTATTCATTGATAATCATGTCAGGTTGTCTATGTCACTAAATAAGAAGAGAAAGCTGGACATAGTGGCACATGCCTTTAGTCCCAGAACTTGGGGAGATGAGGTAGGAGGATCACAGTGAACTCAAACCCAGCCTAGCCTGCACGGTGAGTTTCAGATCGGCTTTGTCTAGAGTCAGACCTTACCTTGAAAAATAAATAAATAAATAGGAAGATAACCTTTTGTGGTTTTTTTAAATTTTTTTAAAGAGGGCTGAAGAAATGGCTTTGCAGCTAAGGCACTTGCCTGTGAAGCCTAAGAACTCATGTTTGAATCTCCAGGTCTCATGTAGCCAGATGCACAGTGACACAAGCATGCCGTTTTGCACACGTGCCACAAGGGGGCACACATGTCTAGATTTTGTTTGCAGCTGCTGAAGGCCCTGGTGTACCCATTCTCTCTCCCTCTCTCTATCTCTCAAAAATAAATTTAAAGAGAGAGAAATTGGAGATGGAGAGATTGCTCAGTGGTTAAGGCACTTGCCTGCAAAGCCAAAGGACCCAGGTTCAATTCCCCTGAACCATGTAAGCCGCATGAACCTGGTGCATGCATCTGGAGTTCGTTTGCAGGTGCTAAAGGCCCTGGTGTGTCCATTGTCTCTCTGTTTTTCTGTCCGTCTCTCTCTCTCTCTCTCTCTAGTAAATAAATAAAAATATTTTTTTAAAAAAAACAAGAGTTTTAAGATCTCCTAGTGTAAGCTTTACATGTGTTACCACTCCCTTTTGAGGGTGTATGTAGATATATAGGTTGAAGCACACATTGCCATCAGTAAGAACAGAAATTAGATTAACTGCTAGGCTCAGAATCTAAGATTTTCACATCACTCATTGTCTGAGCTTGGGTTTCTTCTTGAACTTCCACTAGGATGACTTAAAAAATTATTTATTTGCATGTTTTGTGTGTGAGCGAGGTGGGGGGCGCGCCAGGCTCTCTGCCGCTGCAAACCCGTGCTCATCCAGCCTTACCTGGGTTGCTGAGGAATTGAACCTCTGCTGGCAGGCTTTGCAAGCAGACACCTTTAACCATTAGGTCATCTCCATTCCCATGAGGTGACTTTTGACATTTTTTTTTTTTTTCTGCACTGATGGGTCTTTTTGAACAATTCCCTGGGATGTTACTTTTATGATACATGCAAGAGTGAAAGCGTCACCTCTTTGGGAAACAGTTATAGGAAGCTTTCTTAGTACTTTTCAAAAAATAAAACTGGGCCTGGGGAGATGGCTCAGTGGTTAAGGCGCTTGCCTGCAAAGCCTAAGGACCCAGGTTCTATTCCCCAGTACCCACATAAGCCAGATGCACAAGGTGATACATGGTCTGGGGTTCATTTGCAGTGGCTGGAGGCCTTGGTGCACCCATTCTCTTTATCTGCCTCCCCCTCTCTCTGTATCTCTCTTGCTCTCTCAAATAATAAAATAAAAACAAAACTATAGGGGCTGGGGAAATAGCTCAGTGGGTCAAGTGGTTGCTGTGCAAACATGAGGACCTAAGTGCAGATCCTCAGCACCCATGTAAAAAGTGGGTGGGGAAGTCCATGCCTGGAATCCCAGTGCTGAGAGGCAGAGACAGGAGGGCCCTAGGACTTGCTGACTGGCTAGTCCAGCAGAATCAGTGCACTATGGGTTCAGTGGGAGACAGCATCTCAAAAACAAGGTGGAAAGTTGGGCTGGAGGGATGTCTTAGCAGTTAATGTGTTAGCCTGCAAAGCCAAAGGACCTCAGTTCGATTCCCCAGGACCCAAGAAAGCCAGATGCACAAGGTGGCTCATGCATCTGGAGTTCGTTTGAAGTGACTGGAGGCCCTGGTGTGCCCATTCTCTTCTTCTCTCTCTCGCGCTCTCTCTCTCTCTCTCTCTCTCTCTCCTTGACATCAACCTCTGGCCTCCACACACACTTGCACTTGCATGCATGTTCATACACATAGGCAAGTGTGCACATACATACAAGTGTGCATATACACAGGCACATGTACAAATATAAAAATAGAAACAAAATATAATAAACAAAAAAATAAAGTTATGCCTTTCTGGGACGGAATATAATTTTCCTAATGTACTAAAGTAAACCAGGTTTTTAGGCTGCCAACTAAATGAGCATGCATTTGAATAAAACAGTTTGCTTCATTCAAACCAAATTTAGGCATAGATCTGAATGTTTCAAATGCATTACAAACTCTTTAAATTGCTGTGTTAGATACAAGTGAAATTTATTATAAATCTCAAATATAAAACAACTCAAAATTGTTTTCATTTCAAATCCAAAAGCCAGTCTTCCTGAAACATACAGAATCTCTTGAAATTCACCTCTATTTAAATGTTCACACAGTTTGATAATAATCTTTTTATAGGTTGCTATCATTCTAACCTAGAAGGACATTTTGAAATTGATATAGTGATAAAATCAGTAAAGTTTCCATACCTTTTTTCCTTTTAAAATGATATACAGGGGGCTGGAGAGATGGCTTAGTGGTTAAGGTGCTTGCCTGCAAAGCCTGAGGATCCAGGTTCAATTCCCCACAACCCATGTAAGGCAGATGCACATGGTGGCACATGCATCTGGAGTTTGTTTGCAGTGGCTAGAGGCCCTAGCACACCCATTTTCTCTCCCTTCTCTCTATATCTCTCCAATAAATAAATAAATAAAAATGATATACAGGGCTGGAGAGATTGCTAAGTGGTTAAGGCACTTGCCTACAAAGTCTAAGAATGCTGGTTTGATTCCCTAGTACCTGTGTAAGCCAGATACACAAGGTGGCGCATGCATCTGGAGCTCATTTGCAGTGGCTGAAGGTCCTGGCATGCTCTCTCTCTCTCTCTCTTTCTTCCTGTCTCTCATAAATAAATAAACAAACAAATAAAAAGAATGTTTTAGAATTGTACTACCAGATATCTTAACCAATTTTCCTTCAGTCCCGGGAAGAAACGCTGTCCATGGTGTTGACTCCACATAGGAAACCTGGCAGATCCATTTAATTCTGTGCTATGGTTGGACACTGGCTTGCAGAGCAGGGTGCTCCATGCAGACAAAGCACTGTGGGTCCAGAGCCTTTCTCTAACACCAAAGGAAAACACCCAGCATGATAACTCCTACCACAAAGCCCCAGTGCCTTCTTCTTGATCTTCTAGGAACCAAAGAGGTTGTTGTCAACGTGGATGACGATGGAGTCATTTCATTGAACTTTGAATGTGATCAAATGACCCCAAAGTCAGAATTCACCTGGTCCAAAGATTACGTGTCTACCGAGGACTCTGCACGACTAGAAGTCGAAAGCAAAGGCAATAAGTAAGTATTGTCTTCCATCCTGAAAATAGGTTTTCTCTTCACTGTAGGCTCCCGAAGTAAGTCTTCTACTCAAATGACTTAGAAAAAGAGGATAAAGCCACAAGTATTTTATGTCTGCTATTGTAAGATGGCATGACCAATTATCAAATAATAATTGTTAATTATTATAAATTATATAATTTTTATTATTTAATTGTTATACAAACATATATTAAGTATTATAATAAATTAATAATCCTTTTAATGTACCTTCCAACATTCTTGAGGTAAAAAAAATTGGCTCAAAGTAAAGGTAATCAAACTATAAACATTTCTTCCATTTTGTGCATTTAACATGTACATATTTGGTTGCTCTTAGATGATATCATGACAAGTAATAAAACTTGCCAAAATTAGCCAGGCACGGTGGCGCATGCCTTTAATCCCAGCACTCAACTCGGGAGGCAGAGGTAGGAGGATCACCATGAGTTCGAGGCTACCCTGAGACTATGTAGTGAATTCCAGCTCAACCTAGGTTGAGACCCTGCCTTGGAAAAAAAAAAAAACTTGCCCAAATTAGAGAATACATTTAATCCAAAGAAGAGAAAAACAAGCATACCCTGTCTGTGACACAGAGGGGAAATCATCTCAGTGCAGTATAAATTCTGAAGAGGGGCATGTTGGGGTGACATAGAAATATCACAGTTGGGGATGGAGAGATGGCTTAGCGGTTAAGGCACTTGCCTGCAAAACCTAAGGACCTAGGTTCAATTCTCCAGGTCCCACATAAACCAGATACACAAGGGGGCTCATGAGTCTGGAGTTTGTTTGCAGTGGCTACAGGCCCTGGCATGCCCATTCTCTCTCTCTCTCTTTCTCTCTCACTCTCTCTCATAAATAAATAAAAAAAATATTAAAATAAAAAAAGAAATGTACAGTTACTCACAGCATGCTCTCTATGGGAGAAAAAGAATGTAGGCTTCCAGCAAGGGCTAGTCACCAAAGTGTTGATGTGGGACATGTGTTAATATGTAGAGTAATGTGGGGACAGGGCAATTTGTGCTTGGCCCCCATCGTTCTGTGGGAGGTCTAGAACAACTTCCTGGTAGAGTGACATTTAACCTGAGCCACCAGGAACAAGTTAAGCTTTAGCTCGGCACGGGGAGAGGACGGTGCTCCACAAAACTGGAGTGCTACATGCCGAGGCTCAAAGAGAGGGCGTCACAGGTCTACAGACACAGCCCAACCTCAATTCTAAGAAAAATGTTTTGTTCTCAAGGACAAAAATGACCTTCAAAGACCTCGGGACGGAGGACTTGGGCATTTACTCTTGTGACGTAACGGATACTGACGGGATAGCCTCAAGCTACGTGATAGATGAAGAAGGTAAGTTTAGGGTCAGCTCACTCGCCTGCCTAATGCTGCTTAATGTTGCAGCTCATCTAAGTGACATTTGTCTTACTAGGTTAAGGTCCCATTGTCTTCTGTTTCTCCCTACAGAAATGAAGCGTTTACTTGCACTCAGCCAGGAGCACAAGTTCCCAAGTAAGTGTCTTCAATACAGTCACAGATTTTTATCAGCTTTATTAGGGGACAGCTTCTAGAATACATGAGAGGCAGCTCTGGCAGGACTTAAGAAAAGAGGTTTGAGCCGGGCGTGGAGGCGCACACCTTTCATCCCAGCACCTGGGAGGCAGAGGTCGGAGAACCGCGGTGAGTTCAAGGCCACCCTGACACTACATAGTGAAGTCCACCTGGGCTAGAGCAAGACCCTACCTCAATAAATAAATGAAAAATGAATAAAAGAAAAAGAAAAAAGAGAGGTTTAATGAAGCCTGTAATCCCAGCAACTAGGGAGACAGGCAGGATAGCAAGTTCAAGGCCTACCTGGGCTATGGAGCAACTTCAAGGTCAGCCTAAGCTTGAAGTTAACCAGACTCTCAAACTAAAGGCTGGGAATATAGCTCGATAGTAGAGTACTTATCTAGCATGTACAAAGCCCTGGGGAGGACAGGGTAGGGGGACAATCATGGATTCATAGATCAGTCTGTCAGAGGGAAGGAGAGAGGGAGAGAAAGAGAGAGTGCTCTTTGCTTTCAAGAACATGCAATGACTATGGCCCTATCACCCTGAATGTGCCTGATCTTAGATGCTAAGCAGGGTCAGTCCTGGCTGGTACTTGGATGGGAGAGCATGTAATATGTCATAATCCAATAGTTACAGAAGCGCTTTTTCTTTGTTGTTGTTCTCGACAGACACTAAGATATTAACACAGAAAACATACCCCATGCTTCATTCTTCAAGGCAGTGTCAGGGCACAAAGGTGTCATAGCTCAGTGTGTAGTCCCTTCCCTTGTCACCCACATGTTCTGGATTCACATATATGTCTTCCGGATATATTCATCTGGATGCTGGTAGGCAAACTGATCCGTGATGTTGGCATGTAATAAAAGACTCAGACCTCCAAATAAAAACAACCTAAAAATAGTAGCTAACACTTTAAACCCTTGGAAAATAGGGTAAAGAGGTCTGGTTCAGCAAAAGAATCCTTCTGAGCTATCTTCAAGCCCTGAAATAAAGCCCCATCCATATAAAAGATTAAATTCTACAGGTGACACCAGATCTGAAATGACACTCAAAAGGTTCCACTGGTCTAATAGTATCTCTTACCCATCTCTTACCCACTGGCCAAAGTAGGCACACATCCAGAAAGGCACACCTAGAGTCTGAGAAAACAGATTCAAAAAAATAAAGTGGTAACATACTCTTTTAAAGTAAGAATTTGACCTTCTTTTTAAAAGATTCCTTAGTATTTAAATATATTTTTTCCTTCATGAATACACGAGTTCCAGGCATCTAAAAGTCTGTAGGTCCCTATCCCTGACTGTAAGACAAACTGTGTATATTTACCTTTCTCTAAGGAGGTCTAGAACTTTCCCTAAGCTTTTTTGGGTGGGGTGCCATTTAAAAAAAAAAACTGCCCCAGAACTGACCTCCTCTTGCATTCCCCAGGAATGTCTTGTCAGATGGTAACGGAGTGTTGGTACCTGTAGCAGGCCTATTAAATGAGGGCACAGAAATGGAGTTTCTGCGTGACTATAGGGCATAGACTGTGAGTTATATGGGAGAGCCCCCCCCCAAGGCATTTTACAAGTTATTTTCATCTGTATGCTTACTCATCATAAAAGTGGAAAACAGGGCTGGAGACATGGCTTAGAAGTGGAGGCACTTGCCTGAGAAGTCTAACGACCCGGATTCAATTCCCCAGTAGCCACGTGAAAGCCAGACGCACAAAGTGGTGCATGCATCTGGAGTTCGTTTGCAGTGGCTAGAGGCCCTGGTTCACCATTCTCTCTCCCTCTCTCTCTCTTTACAAATAAATAAAGTAAAATAAAAATGTGTTTAAAAACCTGGAAAATAATGTTCTAGGTGATGTTTTCAAAGTTAGGTTTGAAAACCTGGATGGAAAGTAGAGCCTCCCTGGTCACCCTGGTTTGTAGTAGTTTCCGTTCAGTCTCTGAACCTGGGCGGCTCACTTCCATATCCCTGGGCCCTGGCTCTTCTTCCCAGACATGGCTATTGTCACTGTTCCTAGCACCTAACACAGAGCTGTCTTTAAGCCTCACGGGGTGTTTGCCCCATCTGCTCTCCAGTATTGGCAGAAATGAGAGAAGCAGCCCATCTACTAATTTAGTCAGTCAGTAAACATTGGTTATGCGTCTTAGCAAAGGTGTTCCCAACATTTACACCCCGCTTGAAGGATAGAGATGAACGACATTGAGACAGGGTGTCAACAGTGAGTTCTAATTGCTCAGGGCAACTAGAGTTTGATGATCATTTGGACTTGGAGATAGAATTAATTAAGACAGTCATAACTACCTGATACTGAGATTTTTTAAATTATTTTTATTTATTTATTTGAGAGCGACAGACAGAGAGAGAAAGAGGCAGATAGAAAGAGAGAGAGAGAGAGAGAGCGAATGGGCACGCCAGGGCCTCCAGCCACTACAAACGAACTCCAGATGCATGCGCCCCCTTGTGCATCTGGCTAACGTGGGTTCTGGGGAATTAAGCCTCAAACCGGGGTCCTTAGGCTTCACAGGCAAGCACTTAACTGCTAAACCATTTCTCCAGCCCTACACTGAGATATTTTATCTTGTATAACCATGGACTCAAATTGTGTATGAGAGAGAGGGATTCCTCATTAGAGACCAGATATAATAGTTTGGTTGGCACAGAGGGAGAACTCAACAATAGGTTTAAAACTCTGAATGCAGATATTGAATTCCCAACCCAAATGGAGGTGTTTGTTAGCCCACCGAGCAACATTTTGAGTATGACACTTGCCGTGCTTTTCTCTCCCCAATGACTGTCAAACAGATGAGTTAACCTTCTCATTGCTGGGACAAAACACCTGACCGGAAGCTACTTATAGGAGGAAAGGGGTTATTTCAGGCTAACGGTTTTGAGGGGAAGTTCCATCATGGCTGGGAAAGCATGGTAGAATAGGCAGCCAGCTCACATCTTCATACATCAGCTCACTCTGAATATCAGTAGGTCTGGACTAATAAGCCTCAAGGTTCATCCCCAGTGACACACCTCCTCCAGCAAGACTCTGCCTTTCAAGGGCTCCACCAGCTGGGGCTTGAGCATGAGGCTTCATCATAAACACACAAGGCTGTGGGGGACACTTTACATTCAAACCACCACAAGGTGACAACATGAATATTCTCAGAGATTTGCCAGTGGGGGAGGTCAAAGCACACATCTAATTTCTCAATTTATCCATACTTCCTTTGGGTCAAAGTGGACATTTTAAGTCATCTTCTTGTGCTTTATAAGGTTTTACATGTCTAATTCCTTATAGAATGTAATTTTTTTTTGAGAAAAGCTTTATTCCTCAGTGCAGGAAATTCTCCCCTGGTTAGCTGTTTTCAAAAATATTTTGTGGGCCATTAAGCACATGCCTTCAACCTATAAATAACAAATTTTGCTAGATGCAAATGAACCAGAAGAGCTGAGAAAAAGAAAAGTTAAATATATATATATGTAAAAAATAGAAAACAATGTGGTCTGCCTTGCCAGTATTAATGTTAAATTAACAGTGTAGCAGGGCATCTCATCCAAGTGTTGCAGGATTATAACACCCTGCACAATCTCCCTTCACTTGCAGAAGTTCACTGTTATCCCCCCCACACAAATAACATAGGCGCACAGATATATATATACAACACATAGACATAAATATATTGTCATGTGTTCCTGGCTGTCAACACATTGTATTGTAAAATTGGAAGTTTGTGGGATATTGTTGGAGCAACTAGAGGAAGAAGCCATTATCAAAATATTGATAGTCAACATTTACAGAGCTAGGATCTTTCTAGGGTATTCATTCATTCATTCATTTTGTTGTTTATTTATTTATTTATTTATTTATTTTTGAAGAGATGGTCTCACTCTAGCCAAGGCTGACCTGGAATTTACTATGTAGTTTCAAGATGGCCTTGAACAATCCTCTTACCTCTGCCTCCCAAGTGCTGGGATTAAAGGTGTATGCCACTATGCCCAGCTTCTAGGGTATTTAAGTGAATGCATCATGTGGACTTCACAGTAACCCTAAAAGGGTGGCTACTGTGTGATTCAGTTTTAGAAGCGAAGAACATGAGACCCTGAGAAGTTGAACTAGACCAGTTGCATACAGCCTCGAGGCCCTGATGCTAGAGTTTGCTCCTCTCACCATGCCATGGTCTGTTGCCATGTGTACATGGGTCATGTTTGCTCTCTGCCCTCTGTGGTGACTCATGGTGGCCTTTGTCCACCCCCATGATGTTCTTATGATTCAGGGAGGTCAGTGAACATCAAGGAAGCAGGAGACTTCCAAAAAAGGCAATCACTTCCTTTGCCACTTCAGGGCATATAACTCAGATATTAGGACCTCCAGAATGAGGTCTCCAGGCTCTCGCTCCCTCTCTCTCTCTCTCTCTCTCTCTCTCTATCTCTCTCTCATTCAATTTTCTGAGATAGGGTGTAGCTTTAGCCCAGGATGACCTGAAATTCACTATGTAATCTCAGGCCAGCCTTGCGCTCATGTTAATCCTCCTATCTCTGCCTCCCAAGTGGTGGGATTAAAGGCATGCCTTGACATGCCTGGCCTCTCTTTAATTAAAAAAAAATTCTTGGGCTGGACATATGGCTTAGCGGTTAAGGTACTTGCCTGAGATGCCTAAGGATCCATGTTCAACTCTCCAGATTCCACGTAAACCAGATGCACAGAGGTGAGGCAAGTGCAAGGTAGCACATGCCCACTGGGTGGTGCAAGTATCTAAGTTTAATTGCAGTGGCTGAGGCCCTGGCATGCCAATTCTCTCTCTCGTTATGTCTCTCTCTCTCTCTCTCTCTCTCTCTCTCTCTCTCTCTAAAATAAAAAATAAAAATAAACTCCTTATTAAATACACACACATATATATATATATCCATCCCTGATTAATCATAATCTCCTCCTACCACCTTCCTGTGTCTCCCCTCTCAGATACCCCCTCCACTGAGGAGGATGAGGCTGAAGGAGGAGGGCAACTATCCAAGACCATTTCAACTTCAGAGTCCAGCTTCCCTCCTCCACAGTCCATCCCCTCAGTGCAGGATGCCTGGGTGTCCCTTCACGTCTGAACCAGAGCAGATTTGCAAATGATTTTTAGAGTGGATAGAGTCATCCCTGGAGGCTTGAAAAGTTCAGACTTAGAATAAATGGAGAAAGATTCATGCATGTTGACTTAAAACCCATTTGAGAAGCTTATAATTTAAAATATAGCAATGCTATGTATTGAAATAACTTTAAGATCAGTTTAGAGAAACTAAAAGGTGAGGGCTAACCCCAAAGGAAGAAGGACTACTAACTATGAGAAGCAGCCCTGCCTGTTCAGGAAGGATGCCCTGGGGCCATGTCTGTTACAAAACCATGGGTGAAGGAGTCTTTCTAGAGAAATTTAGAAGCCGGGCGTGGCAGCACACACCTTTAATTCCAGCACTTGGCAGGCAGTGGTAGGAGGATGGCAGGCCAGCCTGGAACTACAGAGTAAATTCCAGGTCACCCTGGGCTAGAGTGAGACCCTGCCTCAAGAAGAAAGAAAGAAAGAAAGAAAGAAAGAAAGAGAGAGAGAGAGAGAGAGGGAGGGAGGGAGGGAGGGAGGGAGGGAGGGAGGGAGGGAGGGAACGAGAAAGAGAAAGAAAGAAAGGAGGGAGGGAGGAAGAAAGGAAGGAAGGAACGTAAAGACAGGAAAGAAAGACATTTAAAACCAAGGCTTGAGAGATGGCAACCAGCTTTTTAAATTTCACTGAGACTCAATGGCTTAAGTCATGACGGTATAAACCAGATGTATTGTATGTTTCCACTTTCTACTGAGGAAAGCCACACTGTTTTATTATAACCTCTTCACAGTGACTCAAGAATTCTCCAGCCGGGGCTGGAGAGATGGCTTAGGGGTTAAAGGCGCTTGCCTGAGAAGCCTAGGGACCCATGTTCAATCTCTCTCCAGATCCCACATAAGCCAGATGCACAAAGGTGATGCAAGCACAGTTTGATTGCAGTGGCTGAGGCCCTAGCATGCCAATTCTCTCTCTCTCTCAAAACAAAAAATCAACTTCTGAAGAATTTTGGTCTTGGAATCAAAGTTAGCTGGCATATATTGGGATGGATTTGGGTATAGTTGTCCCTTAGTATCCATGGGAGACTAGTTCCAGGATCCTGTGGATATCAAAACCCGCAGATGCACAAGGCCCTTAAATAAAATGGTATAATATTTGCATGTAATGTACCCCGTCCCTCCTTTATGTACATCACCCTTACGTTGCTTACGGTGCCTACTGCAATATCAATGCTGTATAAATAGTGAATCATCTATGTTGTTTAGGGGAAAATGACCACAAAAATCTGAACATGTTCACTACAGATACAATTTAATATACCTATTTGAGCTGTGGTTAGCTGAATCCGTGGATGTGGAATTGTCAGATATGGAAGCGAAGCCAGGAGGATGGTAATGATATGCAGTTGGTTAGCACACAGTGCTTGATACAGTTAGGGAAAGCCAACTGTGTAGTCAAAATTAATTCATTTTTTAAAAAACATTTTTACAAAACATCTGGAAAAAACAGAGTGGGTTAAATTATTATATTATATTAATTTATTTATTTAATAGAGAGAGAAAGGGCGTGCCAGAGCCTCTAGCCACTGCAAACCAACTCCAAGTGCACGCACCACCATGTGCATCTGGCTTACGTGCATTCTGGGGCATTGAACCTAGGTCCTTAGGCTTTGCAGGCAAGTGCCTTAGCTGCTAAGCTATCTCTCCAGCCCTTAAATTATTTTTTTTTAAGAAATCAAATGTAACTTCTTTCTAAGTATTTTGAAGTAATTAAGATACTAAGCTTTAGAATCTTAGAGCTGCAGACTGTCTTGACTAAGTATAACATTTAGCTTAGCCCTGTTCATTTACAAACAAGTGAGGCCCAGTGACACAGTCACCTGCCTCATGCCACCCAGCTTGTTAGTAGCAGAACTTGGCATACACCAGCATTTTCATTTGCTAATCTTTCACTCTTCAGAATATCTATATCGAATATTTGGTTGCCAGTATGGTGATTCTGTTTCTTTCTATTCTTCTTAGCTGTCCCAATTAAATCAGAGTTGGCCGTTGAAATTTTGGAGAAAGGCCAGGTCCGGTTTTGGATGCAGGCTGAGAAGCTGTCTGGAAATGCCAAAGTCAACTACATATTTAATGAAAAGGAAATTTTTGAAGGCCCAGTAGGTTTTATCCTTTTTCAATTTTATTTTAATTTTAAATTAATTCATTATTTGTGTGTGTGTGTGTGTGTGTGTGTGCCAGGACCTCTTGTTATTGCAAACAAGCACCAGGTGCATGTGCCATTTTGGGGGTGTGGCTTATGTGGGTGGCTTGGGAGTTGAATCCACGTCAGCAGGTTTTGCAAACAAGCACCTTTAATGGCTGAACATCTTCCCAGCCCCTGAGTTTTTAAAAACATTTAAATGTACCATTGTAGAATACATTGAGAATACTCCAGTAGTGTGTAGATAAATTGTTATGAAAACTACTGGGCAGTAGTAGGGTGATGGGGTTTAAATCATTTGCACATGTAAAAAAATATGAGGGGACATGTAGACTGACTATGTTGTATTACTTTAAAAATGGACACTTTGAGGGCTGGAGAGACGGTTTAGCACTTAAGGTATTTGCCTGCAAAGCCATAGGACCTCAATTCAATTCCCCAGACCCACGTAAGCCAGATGTACAAGGTGGCGCATGCATCTGGAATTCGTTTGCAGCAGTTGGAGACCCTGGTGTGCCCATTCTCTCTCTATCTGCCTCTTTCTCTCTCTCTCTCTAATAAATAAATAAAATATTTTTAAATGGACATTTTGAGAGTAAAAGCGATGCTATTGGCCATTTTGCCAAGACCACAATTATAAACTCAGTGGTTAAGCGCACTTCCTGCTTAAGTATGAGGACCTGACAGGGCCTAAGACTGCCTGGGTTTGAATCTCCAGAACCCACATAAACAGCTGGGTGTGGCCACACATGCATGGTTTGGGCAAACCAAGAAGTATTCCCGCCCCTCCCCCCCCCATACACACACACATTGCTGTCCTGGGAAGGCAGAGGGGCCAGTGCCCTTACCTGACTCCCTGCCTGCTCGCACAGCTTCATAAACAGTAGAAAAACCAGCGTTTTGTTTTGTTGTTTTTCTTAATGAGTTATTTTAAAACCCACAGGCCATTCACATCAGAAACCACAGCCGACTAGACTCTTTCTAGGGAGAAAATGGTCTATTGTTATAGCGGCTCAGAAAAAAAATTACTAAGAGAGACTTGCAACCATTACTTTAAATTAAAAAATGCTGGAGGAAACCGGGCGTGGTGGCGCACGCCTTTAATCCCAGCACTCGGAAGGCAGAGGTAGGAGGATCGCCGTGAGTTCGAGGCCACTCTGAGACTACGTAGTGAATTCCAGGTCAGCCTGAGCTAGAGTGAGACCCTACCTCGAGAAACCAAAAAGAAAATCCTGGAGGTGGTGGCTCAGTGGTTAAGTTCCTGCTTAAGTATGAGGACCTGACAGGGCCTAAGACTGCCTGGGTTTGAATCTCCAGAACCACATAAACAGCTGGGTGTGGCCACACATGCCTGTAACCCCAGCCCTGTGGAGGGTACAACATCCGCGCATGCAGGTGCATGCAGCACATAGACACTGCACACGCATACTAGGCATGCGCAAAGAAAAACTGCAGTGCGTCCTTCATGTAAAAAGTCCTAAAGACTCGTAAAGGACAAAACATAGATTCTTACAACTTGTTTCGGGAAGAGGAGGTCCTGGAGTGGGAACTGCGCCAGAATTGATCTCAGACCTGAGCCTTCATTCTGTAATAGATCTTGCAGCAAAATATTACCAATTCAGATATACTATGGAATTTGTACCTGTATCTTTACAGTCTAAAATAAAATGGCCAAAAATGTGATAAGAAGCTGGGAAGATGGTTCAGTAGTTAAAGGTGCCTGCTTGCAAAGCCTGCTGGTCCAGGTTCAATTCCCAAGCCACCCCACATAAACTGGACACACAAAGTGGCACAAAGGTCTGGGGTTCATTTGCAGAGGCAAGAGGTCCTGGTACACTCACTCACACACACACACACACACACACACACACACACACACTCAGATAATTACATAGGACTGGATAGATGGCTCAATGATTAAGGTGCTTGACTGCAGAGCCTAATGACCCAGGTTCAATGCCCAAGTACCCATGTAAAGCCAGATACACAAAGGAGCACATGCATCTGGAGTTCGTTGGTGGCACTTGTGAACCCATTCTGTCTGTCTGTCTCTCTTCTATCTCTCTCTGCTTGCCAAAACATAAGTAAATATATAAAATAAAAAATTAAAAATAATTAGATAGGCGCGGTCTAATGGGATTATTTCAGATAGTTAAGATCAAATGAATGTCACATTTTTATCCGCATGTTAATATAGCAAACATTTAATGGTCATCTAGTATGTGCCGTCAGTGCTCTCTGCTGAGGATATAACATTACAATGTTTTCTTCATACAGCCTATCATTTTATGTTACTCTCTAATTAGAAGTAAGGTCATCTTGACGGAAAAGTAAGAATAGAAACCAACTTTTTAAAAATTATTTTTATTTATTTATTTGCAAGCAGAGAGATACAGACAGCAGGGGAGAGGGAGAGAGAAAGAGAATATGGGCACACCAGGGCCTATAACCACTGCAAACAAAATCCAGATGTATGCACCAGTTTGTACAGCTGGATTTATGTGGGTACTAGGGAACTGAACCCAGGTAATTAGGCTTTGCAGGCAAGTACCTTAACCACTAAGCCATCTCTCCAGCCCCTAAAACAACTTTTTTTTTTTTTTTTTTGGTTTTTCGAGGTAGGGTCTCACTCTAGCCCAGGCTGACCTGGAATTCACTATGGAGTCCCAGGGTGGCCTTGAACTCACGGCTATCCTCCTACCTCTGCCTCCCGAGTGCTGGGATTAAAGGCGTGAGCCACCACGCCCAGCTTCTAAAACAACTTTTTTGATAACAGAACTATACTGAGATTTAAGAAACTCAATTTCAAATTATTCAGTAATCAATTCCAATCTAGGTCATGCATCCACATAATATATTCCTTGCCCCAGAAACAAGATTTTTAAACATTTGCTTAGTTGTCAAATAGTAAAATTGATTTCTTTGGGGTTGGTTTTTATTTTATCTGTCCTATTCTCTTCAAAGTAAAGTGTCTGTCTCACCAACTTCTCTGTCTTTATCTTTTCACACTGAAGAAATACAAGATGCATCTTGACCGAAACACGGGCATAATTGAGATGTTCATGGAAAAGTTGCAGGACGAGGATGAGGGAACGTACACTTTCCAGATTCAGGATGGAAAAGCCAACGGCCATTCTACTCTCGTTCTCATCGGAGATGGTAAGAGCGCTGAGGGCCAGCCAGTGGGACGCTTGGCCACGCTCTCCAGGACACTCCCACCCACGGCAGAAGAGAGACCCTGCGAAGGGTAGCAAGAACTGTTTGAGGTCTTGTGATCAAACCACAGTTTTTTTCGCATGTGTACGTGTGGGTGTGCGTCGGTGCACATGTGTGCGTGGACAGACCAGAGTTTCACATCAAGTGGCTTCGTCAATGGCTGTCAATTTGTACTTACGGCGGCAAGGTCTTTGACTTGAACTCACCAATTTGGCTTGTCTAGCTAGCCAGCCCATCGCCAGGATTCCCTTTTCTTCACTCACATCAAGACACTGGGGTTACAGCAGGCCACCACACCATTTGGCATTTACACAGGGGTTGGGAGACCCACGCTCAGATCCTCACAGCTGCACAAGTAGTTATCTACTGAGCCGCCTCCCCGACCCCCAAACTACCATTTTCAGTTAATACTTCCCACAGTATCTCTCTGCCTGGAAAAGAAAATTGCTTTAAAGGCGAATTGGGTCCTGTCCCTCAGGCAAGGGTGCACTTAAATAATCTCATATATAAACAGGTACTTATTACCAAAATTCTCCAACGAAGGAGGTTACAATACAACCAAGGCTGTATATGCATCTCAGAAATGAACCATGACACCAACTTACAGCATACTTACTCTAAGTGACTTAACTCGAAAGGAAAAATGTGCAAAAAGTACTATGTACCAAATCTGCCCATCATATATTATAACTAGATTGTAGGGTCAGCTACCAAAATCCTCTGTGAAAATCATTATGATTATATGTGACCCTTCCAAAGTGACAGAAAGACCACCAGAGCGCTATATTTGCAACTTCCACTATGGTTTCACTACTTTCCAGCTTTATGGCCTTGGAAGAGTTATTTAACCTGCTAAGCTTATTTCCTCCCCCCCCCCCCCGTCCCCCCCCGTCAAGGTAGGGTCTTGCTCTATCTAGCCTAGGCAGAACTGGAATTTACTATGTAGTCTCAGGCTGGCCTCAAGCTCACAGCGATTCTTCTACCTCTGCCTCCCAAGTGTTGGAATTAAAGGCATGTGCCACCAAGCCTAGTTTATTTCCTTTAAAGTTATTTTTATTTATTTATTTGCATGTGTACACATGCGCATAAGAAAGTGCCAGAGCTTCTTGCCACTGCAAACAAATGCCAGATGCATGCACCACTTCATGCATCTGGCTTTTGCATGGGAGCTGGGGAATGAATCAAACCCAAGCTGTCAGGTTTTGCAAGCAAGTGCCTTTAATCACCAAGCCATGTACCCAGTCCAGTAGATTTCTTCACCTATAAAAATGAGACTAAGGCCAGGTGTGCACATCTTTAATCTCAGCACTTGGAAGACAGAGGTAGAAGGATCGCAGTGAGTTCAAGGACAGCCCAGCACTACAGAGTGAGGGCCAGGTCAGCCTGGGCTAAGGTGAGACCCTACCTCGAAAAAAACAGAACAAATAAGGTCATCGCAGTGTCGCAGCGTATGAGTGTTGTGGTCATGAATAGATCATTTCACACAGTGGCTGGCGTGTGCATTTATGCTGCCCAACCCAACATCATTCTTCCTTATTTCCCTAGTTTATAAGAAACTCCAGAAAGAAGCTGAATTCCAGAGGCAAGAATGGATCAGGAAACAAGGTAAAAATAAGCAATGGGTAAAGAAAAAACCTTTAATATTTTATTTAAAATATTAGATTATAGCAAGATTATAGAAAATTAAAATGAATAGCATTTGTTATGTTAACGCCTGGTAACTAAATATAATTGAAAATATTGGTTATCAGATATGTAACTGTTAAAAATATTTAAAAACTAGGGCTGGGGAGATTTCCCAGTGGTTAAGGCACTTGCCTGCAAAGCCTTACAACATGGGTTTAATTCCCCGATACACAAAGAGGCACATGCATCTGGAGTTTCTTTGCAGCCACTGGAGGCCCTGGTGTGCCCATTTTCTCTGTCTGTCTTCTATCTCTCTCTGTTTACAAATAAATAAATAAAAATAGTTAAAAAAAAAATACCAGGCGTGGTGGTGCATGCCTTTAGTCACAGTACTTGGGAGGTAGAAGTAGGAGGATCACCGAGGCCACTCTGAGACTACATGGTGGATTCCAGGCCAGCCTGGGCTAGAGAGAGAACCTACCTCGAAAAACCAAAATAAATAAATAAATGAATAAAATTTAAAGCCGAAGGTAACTTTTTAAAATTTGACTTCCAACATAAATCACCTTAGAATCCTAAGGGCTTTGATCTTGTATTTGTGAGTGATACAGTGTCTGCTTATGTCATTAAAACTTTACAGGCCCACATTTTGCTGAATATTTGAGCTGGGAAGTGACTGGTGAATGTAATGTGCTACTGAAATGCAAGGTAAGATGGGGATGCAATTTTAATATGTAATTCAAGAGAAATAAAAATAAAAACGTGTGGAGAAGAGGAAAAGCAAGTTTTCATCTTCCTCTCTTTGAACCAAATGAACCAAAATGATAGACAGCCAATACATCCTTACTGAAACACTTAAGATAAAACAATGCAAAAATATGGGAAGGCATTCGTTACCCATGACCTACTTAATGAAGACATAAACCCTTCCAATTACAGGTTAAGTAATCCTTTTCCAAAATGGTCTATATCAGAAGTGTGATTTGGGGTGTTTTTTGTTTGTTTTTTTTTTGCTTTTGGAATGTTTGTGTATATATAATGAGATATCTCAGGGTGGGACCAACATCTAAATACAAAATTCATTTATGTTTCATATATATCTTACATACATAGGCTAAAGGTTATTTTATACAATGTTTTTAAATAATTTTGCACATGAAACAAGGCTTCCTGGCATGGAAAGTTCCATCCTTTGTCATGCTGACACTTAGAAAGTTATGGATTATTTTGGATTTTCAGATTAGGGATTCTCAACTTCTATTCATCTCAGAAGACTTTCACATTGTTTTTTGTTTGTTTGAGGCCAAATCTGCATTCTAAGTGGTAGATCTATTGCTGACTCATCCCAGCTCCAGTGTTTGGGGAACTTCTCGATACCCCTCAGTGCTGTTTGTACTTCTGAATCTTACCACTATGCTACCTTGAGAGTTGGAGGTTTGGATAGGGCTTGTAGTTCATTACCGATGGTCTTATTAGATCTTTGGGAAGTTTTAAAAAAATAATTCTATGTAGTATTCCAAACTATTTTTTATCTCAGCTCATCATTAGCTACGTGAGCCAGAAACAGGTTTAGAGGGACTTGGGATATGTTCACTTGGTGATACAGCACTTGCCTAGCATGTGCAAGGGCCTAGGTTCAATCCCAAGCACTTCAAACAAAAAGTTATGTGTGGTCGGGGGGGGGGGGGGGGGGGGGGGGGGGGGGGGGGGGGGCGGGAGGGGAACTGAGCATGGTGGCGTATGCCTACGATCCTAGCTTGTCAGAAGGATCTTTTAAGCCCAGGAATTAGAGGACAGCCTGGGTAATAGAGCAAGACCCTCCAACTAAATCAAATAAATTTTTTCTTAATTAGGGGCCAGGCATGGTGGTGCATGGCTTTAGTCCCAGCACTTGGAGGCAGAGGTAGGAGGATCACCATGAGTTCAAGGCCACCCTGAGACTACATAGTGAATTCCAGGTCAGCCTGAGCTAGAGTGAGACCCTACCTTGAAAAAAAAGAAGAGAAAAAAGAAACCTTTGGGGGCTGGAGAAATGACTCAGCAATTAAGGCACTTGCTGCAAAGCCTGAGGACCTAGGTTCAGTTTTGCAGAACCCATGTAAAGCTGGATGCACAAAGTGTTACATGCATCTGGAGTTTGTTTGTTGCAGTAGCTGGAGGCCCTGGTGCACCCATTCTCTCTCCCTCTCTATCTGCCTCTCTCTCGCAAATTTGTTTTTAAAAAATGCAGGGCTAGAAAGATGGTCCTACTGTTAAGAACAATTCCTGTGCAAACATGAGGGTCTGAGAGGACCAGGCACTGCCAGAGTTCAAATCTCCAGTTCCCACATGAACAGCTGGGTATGACCACATACACCTATAACCCCAGTCCCACAGTGGAGCAGACCCAGAAATCACTGGAGCCCTACAAGCTCTGTCTCACTAAAGAGACTCCAGCTCGAGATGGCTTGGCGGTTAAGGCGCATGCCTGCGAAGCCTAAGGACCCGGGTTCGATTCTCCAGGTCCCACGTAAGCCAGATGCACATGTTGGCACATGCATCTGGAGTTCATTTGCAGTGGCTAGAGGCCCTGGCATGCCCATTCTCTCTCTCTCTCTCTTTCTCTCTCACTCTCCTTCTCTGTCTCTAATAAATAAATAAATAAATAAAAATAAAATCTTTTAAAAGTCTCTAAAAAAAAAAAACAGAGAGACTCTGGCTCAAAATACGACCTAGTGGAAGAGCAATGGAGCGGGACACCTGACTTCACACTCCAGTCACTATAGGCAAGCACCCCCTGCCACACGCCATCATATGGGGTGCTGTACCACATCACATCACACCACACTCAAACACACACACTGGAGAAGGAACTGCTGGATGAGATTGGCATGTGAAGATATGATGGTCAACCGTGACTCAAAAACAGAATCATGGATTTGACATTTGGCATACAATTGTCACGACAGCCAGAACCCAAGCGGCCCAGGAGCAATAAAGTCAAAGAAACAACAATCTATCAGAACTATGTAAGAAAAATCAACTGGAGACTTCAGCCTCTTGGGAAATTACAAAGATTTGGGGTGAACTCAGGCAGCAGCTAAGGACCTCACCTTCTCTGTCACTCTGGCTGTCGTCCCCAGCCTGGTTGTCCCTGCTCATTTTCTCACCCACACAGTGACCTCCCTTAAACCATCCCTTCCCTGAAAGCATGCATACCTGGTCCCTTTCCTTCTGTATTCCCTGTTGCCCTTGGTGGGGTGAGCATTGGCATCGCATTCCAGTGATTTCCCTCGGGTGGACCAGCCTTCCCCAGGTTCTGAACAACCAATAGGCTTTGCAGGCAAGTACCTACCACTAAGCCATCTCTCCAGCCCCTAAAACAACTTTTTTTTTTTTTTTTTTGGTTTTTCGAGGTAGGGTCTCACTCTAGCCCAGGCTGACCTGGAATTCACTATGGAGTCCCAGGGTGGCCTTGAACTCACGGCTATCCTCCTACCTCTGCCTCCCGAGTGCTGGGATTAAAGGCGTGAGCCACCACGCCCAGCTTCTAAAACAACTTTTTTGATAACAGAACTATACTGAGATTTAAGAAACTCAATTTCAAATTATTCAGTAATCAATTCCAATCTAGGTCATGCATCCACATAATATATTCCTTGCCCCAGAAACAAGATTTTTAAACATTTGCTTAGTTGTCAAATAGTAAAATTGATTTCTTTGGGGTTGGTTTTTATTTTATCTGTCCTATTCTCTTCAAGTAAAGTGTCTGTCTCACCAACTTCTCTGTCTTTATCTTTTCACACTGAAGAAATACAAGATGCATCTTGACCGAAACACGGGCATAATTGAGATGTTCATGGAAAAGTTGCAGGACGAGGATGAGGGAACGTACACTTTCCAGATTCAGGATGGAAAAGCCAACGGCCATTCTACTCTCGTTCTCATCGGAGATGGTAAGAGCGCTGAGGGCCAGCCAGTGGGACGCTTGGCCACGCTCTCCAGGACACTCCCACCCACGGCAGAAGAGAGACCCTGCGAAGGGTAGCAAGAACTGTTTGAGGTCTTGTGATCAAACCACAGTTTTTTTCGCATGTGTACGTGTGGGTGTGCGTCGGTGCACATGTGTGCGTGGACAGACCAGAGTTTCACATCAAGTGGCTTCGTCAATGGCTGTCAATTTGTACTTACGGCGGCAAGGTCTTTGACTTGAACTCACCAATTTGGCTTGTCTAGCTAGCCAGCCCATCGCCAGGATTCCCTTTTCTTCACTCACATCAAGACACTGGGGTTACAGCAGGCCACCACACCATTTGGCATTTACACAGGGGTTGGGAGACCCACGCTCAGATCCTCACAGCTGCACAAGTAGTTATCTACTGAGCCGCCTCCCCGACCCCCAAACTACCATTTTCAGTTAATACTTCCCACAGTATCTCTCTGCCTGGAAAAGAAAATTGCTTTAAAGGCGAATTGGGTCCTGTCCCTCAGGCAAGGGTGCACTTAAATAATCTCATATATAAACAGGTACTTATTACCAAAATTCTCCAACGAAGGAGGTTACAATACAACCAAGGCTGTATATGCATCTCAGAAATGAACCATGACACCAACTTACAGCATACTTACTCTAAGTGACTTAACTCGAAAGGAAAAATGTGCAAAAAGTACTATGTACCAAATCTGCCCATCATATATTATAACTAGATTGTAGGGTCAGCTACCAAAATCCTCTGTGAAAATCATTATGATTATATGTGACCCTTCCAAAGTGACAGAAAGACCACCAGAGCGCTATATTTGCAACTTCCACTATGGCTTCACTACTTTCCAGCTTTATGGCCTTGGAAGAGTTATTTAACCTGCTAAGCTTATTTCCTCCCCCCCCCCCCCCCGTCCCCCCCCCGTCAAGGTAGGGTCTTGCTCTATCTAGCCTAGGCAGAACTGGAATTTACTATGTAGTCTCAGGCTGGCCTCAAGCTCACAGCGATTCTTCTACCTCTGCCTCCCAAGTGTTGGAATTAAAGGCATGTGCCACCAAGCCTAGTTTATTTCCTTTAAAGTTATTTTTATTTATTTATTTGCATGTGTACACATGCGCATAAGAAAGTGCCAGAGCTTCTTGCCACTGCAAACAAATGCCAGATGCATGCACCACTTCATGCATCTGGCTTTTGCATGGGAGCTGGGGAATGAATCAAACCCAAGCTGTCAGGTTTTGCAAGCAAGTGCCTTTAATCACCAAGCCATGTACCCAGTCCAGTAGATTTCTTCACCTATAAAAATGAGTCTAAGGCCAGGTGTGCACATCTTTAATCTCAGCACTTGGAAGACAGAGGTAGAAGGATCGCAGTGAGTTCAAGGACAGCCCAGCACTACAGAGTGAGGGCCAGGTCAGCCTGGGCTAAGGTGAGACCCTACCTCGAAAAAAACAGAACAAATAAGGTCATCGCAGTGTCGCAGCATATGAGTGTTGTGGTCATGAATAGATCATTTCACACAGTGGCTGGCGTGTGCATTTATGCTGCCCAACCCAACATCATTCTTCCTTATTTCCCTAGTTTATAAGAAACTCCAGAAAGAAGCTGAATTCCAGAGGCAAGAATGGATCAGGAAACAAGGTAAAAATAAGCAATGGGTAAAGAAAAAACCTTTAATATTTTATTTAAAATATTAGATTATAGCAAGATTATAGAAAATTAAAATGAATAGCATTTGTTATGTTAACGCCTGGTAACTAAATATAATTGAAAATATTGGTTATCAGATATGTAACTGTTAAAAATATTTAAAAACTAGGGCTGGGGAGATTTCCCAGTGGTTAAGGCACTTGCCTGCAAAGCCTTACAACATGGGTTTAATTCCCCGATACACAAAGAGGCACATGCATCTGGAGTTTCTTTGCAGCCACTGGAGGCCCTGGTGTGCCCATTTTCTCTGTCTGTCTTCTATCTCTCTCTGTTTACAAATAAATAAATAAAAATAGTTAAAAAAAAATACCAGGCGTGGTGGTGCATGCCTTTAGTCACAGTACTCGGGAGGTAGAAGTAGGAGGATCACCGAGGCCACTCTGAGACTACATGGTGGATTCCAGGCCAGCCTGGGCTAGAGAGAGACCCTACCTCGAAAAACCAAAATAAATAAATAAATGAATAAAATTTAAAGCCGAAGGTAACTTTTTAAAATTTGACTTCCAACATAAATCACCTTAGAATCCTAAGGGCTTTGATCTTGTATTTGTGAGTGATACAGTGTCTGCTTATGTCATTAAAACTTTACAGGCCCACATTTTGCTGAATATTTGAGCTGGGAAGTGACTGGTGAATGTAATGTGCTACTGAAATGCAAGGTAAGATGGGGATGCAATTTTAATATGTAATTCAAGAGAAATAAAAATAAAAACGTGTGGAGAAGAGGAAAAGCAAGTTTTCATCTTCCTCTCTTTGAACCAAATGAACCAAAATGATAGACAGCCAATACATCCTTACTGAAACACTTAAGATAAAACAATGCAAAAATATGGGAAGGCATTCGTTACCCATGACCTACTTAATGAAGACATAAACCCTTCCAATTACAGGTTAAGTAATCCTTTTCCAAAATGGTCTATATCAGAAGTGTGATTTGGGGTGTTTTTTGTTTTTTTTTTTTTTTGCTTTTGGAATGTTTGTGTATATATAATGAGATATCTCAGGGTGGGACCAACATCTAAATACAAAATTCATTTATGTTTCATATATATCTTACATACATAGGCTAAAGGTTATTTTATACAATGTTTTTAAATAATTTTGCACATGAAACAAGGCTTCCTGGCATGGAAAGTTCCATCCTTTGTCATGCTGACACTTAGAAAGTTATGGATTATTTTGGATTTTCAGATTAGGGATTCTCAACTTCTATTCATCTCAGAAGACTTTCACATTGTTTTTTGTTTGTTTGAGGCCAAATCTGCATTCTAAGTGGTAGATCTATTGCTGACTCATCCCAGCTCCAGTGTTTGGGGAACTTCTCGATACCCCTCAGTGCTGTTTGTACTTCTGAATCTTACCACTATGCTACCTTGAGAGTTGGAGGTTTGGATAGGGCTTGTAGTTCATTACCGATGGTCTTATTAGATCTTTGGGAAGTTTTAAAAAAATAATTCTATGTAGTATTCCAAACTATTTTTTATCTCAGCTCATCATTAGCTACGTGAGCCAGAAACAGGTTTAGAGGGACTTGGGATATGTTCACTTGGTGATACAGCACTTGCCTAGCATGTGCAAGGCCTAGGTTCAATCCCAAGCACTTCAAACAAAAAGTTATGTGTGGTGGGGGGGGGGGGCGGGAGGGGAACTGAGCATGGTGGCGTATGCCTACGATCCTAGCTTGTCAGAAGGATCTTTTAAGCCCAGGAATTAGAGGACAGCCTGGGTAATAGAGCAAGACCCTCCAACTAAATCAAATAAATTTTTTCTTAATTAGGGGCCAGGCATGGTGGTGCATGGCTTTAGTCCCAGCACTTGGAGGCAGAGGTAGGAGGATCACCATGAGTTCAAGGCCACCCTGAGACTACATAGTGAATTCCAGGTCAGCCTGAGCTAGAGTGAGACCCTACCTTGAAAAAAAAGAAGAGAAAAAAGAAACCTTTGGGGGCTGGAGAAATGACTCAGCAATTAAGGCACTTGCTGCAAAGCCTGAGGACCTAGGTTCAGTTTTGCAGAACCCATGTAAAGCTGGATGCACAAAGTGTTACATGCATCTGGAGTTTGTTTGTTGCAGTAGCTGGAGGCCCTGGTGCACCCATTCTCTCTCCCTCTCTATCTGCCTCTCTCTCGCAAATTTGTTTTTAAAAAATGCAGGGCTAGAAAGATGGTCCTACTGTTAAGAACAATTCCTGTGCAAACATGAGGGTCTGAGAGGACCAGGCACTGCCAGAGTTCAAATCTCCAGTTCCCACATAAACAGCTGGGTATGACCACATACACCTATAACCCCAGTCCCACAGTGGAGCAGACCCAGAAATCACTGGAGCCCTACAAGCTCTGTCTCAGTAAAGAGACTCCAGCTCCAGATGGCTTGGCTGTTAAGGCGCATGCCTGCGAAGCCTAAGGACCCAGGTTCGATTCTCCAGGTCCCACGTAAGCCAGATGCACATGTTGGCACATGCATCTGGAGTTCATCTGCAGTGGCTAGAGGCCCCGGATGCCCATTCTCTCTCTCTCTCTCTCTTTCTCTCTCTCTCTCTCACTCTCCTTCTCTGTCTCTAATAAATAAATAAATAAATAAAAATAAAATCTTTTAAAAGTCTCTAAAAAAAAAAAAAACAGAGAGACTCTGGCTCAAAATACGACCTAGTGGAAGAGCAATGGAGCAGGACACCTGACTTCACAGTCAAGTCACTATAGGCAAGCACCCCCTGCCACAGGCCGTCATATGGGGTGCTGCACCACATCCCATCACAACACACTCAAACACACACACTGGAGAAGGAACTGCTGGATGAGATTGGCATGTGAAGACATGATGGTCAACCGTGACTCAAAAACAGAATCATGGATTTGACATTTGGCATACAATTGTCACGACAGCCAGAACCCAAGCGGCCCAGGAGCAATAAAGTCAAAGAAACAACAACCTATCAGAACTATGTAAGAAAAATCAACTGTAGACTTCAGCCTCTTGGGAAATTACAAAGATTTGGGGGTGAACTCAGGCAGCAGCTAAGGACCTCACCTTCCCTGTCACTCTGGCTGTCCCCAGCCTGGTTGTCCCTGCTCATTTTCTCACCCACACAGTGACCTCCCTTAAACCATCCCTTCCCTGAAAGCATGCATACCTGGTCCCTTTCCTTCTGTATTCCCTGTTGCCCTTGGTGGGGTGAGCATTGGCATCGCATTCCAGTGATTTCCCTCGGGTGGACCAGCCTTCCCCAGGTTCTGAACAACCAAAAGGAACCGAGAAGTAGGTTTGACTTCTCGCCACATCCGTCTGTGCTACTGTCCCAAGGCCCACAGTGGCTGTCTTCCAGCCTCTCTGGCAAAATCATCTCTTCAGGCTGAGCTCAGTCATCTCTGTATGGCCTCCCTCTCCTCAGCCCAGGTAGGATGGACCTGCCTCTACCTGCTACCAAGGGTCTTCATTACATCATTGGAGCAAATTATGTCAATTTAGCAAGTTACTATTGCTCTGTGGTCTTGGGTTATGCACAGCTAAACAGTCAGACTCCTGAGCTTCGTGTGGACCCCAGTGGGCATGGATGTACTCCAAGAGGCTGAGAAAGAGCCCAGCTTGCCTACAAGGCAGCGTTGGGTACTCCTCCCATGTGAATAGGAGTGCCTTTGCTGCCCCCAGATAACACCAAGGTGCTGGAAGATGAGGTCCGCCTGAGGCAGGCACGGGAGGCATGGTGGCTTCATCACCTCCTATAACAACACCCCAGAATGAGCCTCAGGGGTCCCTTCCCGTTCAAATGATAAGAACTCAGCCGAGTCCAGGGCACTTCTAGTCCCTCACGGTGCGGATGCAGCTCTCCACCTGGGCCACCTCTATCATAAGCAGTGTCACTTTTTTGTTTGTTTGGTTTGGTTTTTCGAGGTAGGGTGTCGCTTTGGCCCAGGCTGACCTGGAATTCAGTATGTAGTCTCAGGGTGGCCTCGAACTCATGGCAATCCTCCTACCTCTGCCTCCTGCGTGCTGGGATTAAAGGCAGGCAACAGTGTCACTTTTTAACAGTGGCTTTCTAGAATTCAAGAAATAGTCTTTTCTTGACTGGTTCTTACATTCGTGTGTGTGTGTGTGTGTGTGTGTGTGTGTGTGATTTAACCCAGGGCATTGTGCATACTTGGTCAAGCATTCTGCCAGTGGCCTGTATCTCTAGCCTATAGCTGAAGTTCTTTCAACATTTTTAAACCATGAATATTCTTGTTTATACTGAGACTAAACATCTTCTTCATGGTTGTTGTGTAGTTGTAGTTTCTCTTTGAGGAATTGTATCTATATCTTACCAGCTGTTTAGTGGGCTAGTTAGAATTGTTTTCTTAAGAAGTCTTTTTCTTTCATACAATTCTAATTATACAAGAAATACATGAATATAGTCTCCTCTATAAAAAGAATTCAGGCCGGGCGTGGTGGCACATGCCTTTAATCCCAGCACTCCGGAGGCAGAGGTAGGAGGATCACCGAGAGTTCAACGCCACCCTGAGACTACATAGTGAATTCCAGGTCAGCCTGGGCTACAGTGAGACCCTACCTCGAAAAAAACCCAACCAAAACAAACCAACAAACAAAAACCCTCAAAGAATCCAAAAGTCGGATTCTAGCTGGGTGTGATGGCTCATGTTTATAATCCCAGACTAAGTAGGAGAATTGCTGTGAATTTGAGGACAGCCAGGGCTACAGAGTGAATTACAGCTCAGCCTTGGATAGAGTGAGACCCTAGCTCAAAAAAATTAGGGCTGGAAAGATGGCTTAGTGATTAAGGCGCTTGCCTGGAAAGCCAAAGGACCCAGGTTCAGTTCCCCAAGACCCACAAAAGCCAGATGCACAAGGTGGCACATACATCTGGAGTTTGTTTGTAGTGGCTAGATGCCCTAGCATGCTCTCTCTCTCTCTCTCTCTCTCTCTCTCCCTCTTTCTCTCTCAAATAAATAAATAAAAATAAAATATTTAAAAAATTAAAAGCTCAGGATCCCATTGACTGTGTGAAATTGTGTAGTCCATCTGAAATTTATAATATATTATATATGGATTAGGATCTAAATGAATTTCCTCCAAACTACTAAGCAGTTAATTTCTTAATCCTTACTTCCTAGATGCATATATCTGTAATACTTCACTTACCTCTTGGATTGAATATGTAAATTTAGATCGGGGCTTACTCATCCTATTCATTCAGTAACATCATAAAGACTTTGTTTGTTTTTGCTTTTTCAAGGTAAGGTCTCACTCTAGCCCAGGCTGACCGAGAATTCACTATTTAGTCTCAGGGTGGCCTCGAACTCACAGCAATCTTCCTACCTCTGCTTCCCAAATGCTGGAAATCAAAGGTGTGTGCCACCACGCCCTGCCATTAAGATTATTTTTGACTACATTAATGCAATGGGATTTGTCCTGTGGTTTTGAGATTTTTTTAATTGGAATTTTATTATATGATTATCTTGCATATTGGTCATATTCCTACCTGCACCCTGCTTCTCACAGAAGTAGATGGTTAAAAACAGGAAACCAAGCCGGGCGTGGTGGCGCACGCCTTTAATCCCAGCACTCGGGAGGCAGAGGTGGGAGGATCACTGTGAGTTCGAGGCCACCCTGACACTACATAGTGAATTCTAGGTCAACCTGGGCTAGAATGAGACCCTACCTCAGAAAAAGAAAAAGAAAAAACAAACAGGAAACCAGCTGGCTTTATGCTACACTCTCCTCAGACAGTGAATAGATCTGGCAAGCTACAAAATCAGCCAGTCAAGCAAGATGTACACACTGGTATACTAGTGACACACAGGCTATGGGGGTAATCAACTGTTCTCTGATTAGATATGAGGCCCACTCAATGGGAGGGAATCCATATCTGGTTTTTAAATTTTTACTTGCATTTAAGTGTGCAAGGATTTGGAGGGAGGGAATGGAGGTAGGTCTCCTATGTTGAGCAGGTTCCATTCTTCCCCATTTAACCAGTGTTTACCTATAGCAAGCAGTACAAACATGGCTCTACTAGCTAATACAGTATTTCCATATTTGTCATGAAAATCAGGGGTTAAGATGATCTTTGCCATGGACATGAGATACTATTGATTTACGTTTGTTTATTGGCGTCCACTTTATGGTAATCCTCTTCTCAACTGAAACAGTTTTCAACCAGTCCTTAGGAAAAAAATCTGCCTTCCTCCCCCAAGTTCAGTGCTTTTTTTTTTTTTTTCCTTCAGTATCTTAGCTGTGTTGAGAACTGCTTACTGTAACAGAAACAGCATTTCTTTCTTTATTTGATAGAAGGTAATGATGGTCTTTCTTCCAGGTGGCGAACATTAAGAAGGAGACTCATATCGTGTGGTACAAAGATGAGAGGGAGATCTCAGTAGACGAGAAACATGACTTTAAGGATGGCATCTGCACCTTGCTTATCACAGAGGTAGGTGACTGTAACCAGGAAACCTGGCAGATCTCTGCTGCCCAGGGCATTTGCGGTGGAGTTCATCTAATAATTTCTGTAGCAGGACAAAGGCTTTTTTCCCCTTGTGACTTGGGCACACTTGTCAAAGTAACCAACCCATGCCAGCTGGATGCCACAGCGCTTGCTTCTTAAGCTATATTGTTTATCTGTTGGGCTAACTGGGTTCCTCTTTGGACTTAAACCTCATGATAGTTCATTCCCTTAAAGTACAGAGGTAAACACAGCCCCTTTAAGGGTAGAATTTTTTTTTTTTTTTTTTGAGGTAGGGTCTCACTCTAGCTCAGGCTGACCTGGAATTCACTATGGAGTCTCAGGGTGGCCTTGAACTCACAGTGATCCTCCTACCTCTGCCTCCCGAGTGCTGGGATTAAAGGCGTGCGCCACCACGCCCGGCTTAATGGTAGAATTTTTAAAATCTTTTTTTGTCAAAAAAAAAAAAGTAGAGCCTTCAAATATATGTGATTATCATTTTGTTGTTGTTTGGGCTTTTTGTTTTTCTTTTGTTTGTTTTGTTTTATTTTTGAGATGTGTCTCATGTAGCCCAGGCTAACAAGCTTTCTATATAGCTGAGGCTGACCTTGAACTTCTGATTCTCCTGCCTCTGTCTCCAAAGTGCTGATATGACAAGTATGCATAACACACCTGGTTAAGTATTATTTTTTTCATAAATGAAAGTAAAGTAAAAAGCTGAAGGACTTTAAGGCCTAACTGTTATGCCCAGTTCTCAGCGCCCCCAGTGACCACCAAGGAGAACCAAACACGTATGCAAAGGCGAGGAGCTTTATTTCAGGCTTAAGCTCGCACTCTTGACTTCACCAACGCAGTGGATCCGTGCAAGAGCCCCGAGCTGCATGGGGGCAGGTTTTTTTTTACAGGGATTTGAACAAAGAAGTAGGGGAATGGTTACATGATTGGTAGATTTAAGTAGTAACTGCACTTGTATTTTTCTGATAGGCTTAGGATGCTGGGGGACAAAGCTGGTGGGCAGGGGGCTAGGGGAATTTCAAGCAGATTAGGTAACCTTTATTGTGATTGGCTATGTGCGTTTGAGGAACTTAAGCAATTTATCTTATGACTATAGAAATGTATGGCATAAGCAGTTTGTGATCTTTTTTTCAGTAACTGTTAAATTTTTATTTAAACCTTGCTGGGAAACAAACCTTGCTGGGAAACAGAAACTTAGGCCTACTGGTGACTCTGAAGCCTGTCATGGCGTCCCTCTGGTTCCTGAGTCCTTCACTAACCAGAGGACAGTCGTAAAGGTCGAAGTGTCAGGATTGCTACCTGGGAAAAGTGTTGCGCAGAGCTGCCTCTGTGAACTGTTGGTCACTGACATGGCTGGCTGCTTTCTCGCTGTGGATTTTCATGGCCCTTCACTCCCCAAAGGCCTTAAACAATGCAGCAGCAGCTGGGCATGGTGGCGCAGCCTTTGATCCCAGCACTGGGGAGGCAGAGGTAGGAGGATATTCATGAATTCTAGGCCGGCCTGAGACTACAGAGTTCCAGGTCAGCCTGGGCTAGAGAAAGACCCTACCTCGAAAAAGAAAAAAATATAAACAAAAAAAAAGAAAGAAAAGAAAAAATATACAGCAGCTATACCCTGTGCTACAATATCTCTTGTTTCCTTAGTTTTCCAAGAAAGATGCTGGATTCTATGAGGTGATCCTGAAAGATGACCGAGGAAAAGATAAGAGCAGACTGAAGCTCGTGGATGAAGGTCAGTCCACCAACCACGGAGGTTCATTTTGGGGGCTCTAGTCGTGCTTTCTTTTTGTCCACAGACTTGGGGTTAATTGAAATTCCAGCAGGGTGAACTACTGTTTGGTTTTCGTTTCCTTTCCAAAAGCCATTTCACTTTTGGTCTTCCTAGAAATCAAAAATGAACTTTTGATTCTCAAAGGATTTATAGTCCACAGGCCACTAGAGTCTGCTTTCAATTTAAATCATTATTTTTGTTTCAGCTCTATAAAAATGTCCTAGGATCAAAACCTTCTGTGAGGAGTATGTTGAAAAATAGCCCAGTGAGGGAGGCAAGAAAAGAGTTAGATATGGACGTGAAGCCTCACAGTTATGAGCAGGATTTTTTTTTAAAAAGCAGCGATTTCAACATTTAGAGACTACTCACAAAAAATGTATCATGACAAGGAACACCTGCTTGTGACCCTCAAACTTCCAATTTTATTTCTGAACATGATTGTACATGGAATTGCAGTCATTCAACACAAGTCTAACCTTGATTTACTTTCCAGCTCTCCTTAGAAGTAGGACCAGATATGTTTATTGGCAAAACCTTCTCAAGCAGAGGAAGACCGGGCCATCCAAATGGTTAATGAATTGTGCACTGATGACACAGATAAGAAAATTTCCTGTAATGTGAACTGGGACTTCCTAGGACTTAAACAAGAGTGTCCCAAAGTCAATAACTCCTGGAAATCTCATTGCGGCCTTTTTTAGCATGTGCATATGCTGTTGGTGTCAAAATATTTGACGACAAAAGTATATATGAAAATAAGCCGAAATCTTTTTTTTTTTAAAGTAGGGTCTCATTCTAGCTCAGGCTGACCTAGAATTCACTATGTAGTCTCAGGTCAGGCTTTGAATTTACGGTGATTCCTCCTACCTCTGCCTCTCAAGTGCTGGGATTAAAAGCGTGCGCCACCATACCTGACCAGAAATCTTTTTTCAAACACTTGATTACATTTGAGGTATTCCCTCAAAAAGCACTGATTATCAATTGATCAACAAATTTCCCTTGAATCCTATGCCCTTCACCGGACAGGGACTTCTTGAGAACTAACCATTTGAGATGACCCTACATCGAATATGTTTATTCTGACGTTTTTGGCTATGACCTTCTATCCACAGCCTTCAAAGAACTCATGACTGAAGTATGCAGGAAAATAGGTAAGTTGTAGTTTTGCTACCATAATAATGCTTCCCTGTGGTCCTGCCAGGATGAATTTACAGGTACCTGACATACGATGCTGTTTCCTTTTCCCCATGCAGCCTTGTCTGCCACAGATCTGAAAATCCAGAGCACAGCCGAAGGCATCCGGCTGTATTCTTTTGTGACTTACTATCTAGATGATCTGAAAGTTAACTGGTCCCACAAGTAAGTAAATACAAACTTACTATGTAGAATTTTTTTTTCTCCATTGATGAGTGGGAAGAAAGCCTGTGCCTTTCAGATCAATGGGTTTCTTCATTCTCAGGTTTAACATTAGGGAGCATAGGACAGAGACCTAGGCTGCCCCACTTCCTATGAGATTAGCTCTCTCCCTCGACATGGGTACAGTGAGGCCAGGAATGGTGTCAGCATATCTTCCCATGTGATCCAGGAAGCATCGTCATTCACAAACATTGCTATAACGTGCCCTCCTCCCCAAGACAGCCCTGCGTGGGCCATCTCTGCTTGTCAGGCCTCCAGAGCCACATGCATAGCCCTCTCTCCGCATCCACACTTTACACACGCTGTGGTGGGAAACAGACTTCAGGAAGCACTATATCCCCTATTGTGCGATAAATGCCCATCCGTCCTGAGGCGTGCCCAGGCTGATCATTATTTCTTATGGCCCCTAGTAGAGCTGTATACTTGTGTAGTTCCTGCCCACCCTCAAAAAGCTTTGGAAACGTCATGAAAACTGTGGAGACATGTATTTGGACTGAGTTAAGCTTGAAGATCTGTCCTAATCCTAGGCTACCTTTGTGGAGTTATAAAGGGATTGCCTTCAATTTCACCTCTGGGATTCCAAGATCAAAATAGGTTTCTATTTTTTTTTTTAAATTTTAGAGAGAGAGAATTGGCACACCAGGGCCTCAGCCACTGCAATCGAACTACAGGCATTTGTGCCACCTAGTGGGCATGTGAGATCTTTCATTTGCCTCATCTTTTGTGTGTCTGGCTTATGTGGGATCTGGAGAGTCTAACATGGGTCCTTAGGCTCTGCAAGTAAGCACCTTAACTGCTAAGCCATCTCTCTAGCCCAAAATACATTTGTAAATTGAACCAGACTTCACATACCAATACCAACAATGTACTTAACCTCTGGGCTTCCTTGAGACATCTTGGGTGGAAACAAAACAGAGGCCTGATGTAATTGACATATATATATTTTAATTTATCTCATTTCATTTATTTGCAAACAGAGATAGATAAGGAGAAGAAAGACATACAGAGAGAAATGGGCATGCCAGGGCCCTCAGATGCTGCAAACAAACTCCAGATGCATGTGCCATTTGGTGCATCTGGCTTTATGTGGATGCTGGGGAATCAAACTCAGGTCATAAGCCTTTGCAGGCAAGCTCCTTAACTTCTAAGCCATCTCGCCAGCCCTAAATGATCCTTTGAAATGATACCACCTTCAATACAATTTTAGCATGTTATAGACATTCATTTCACACTAGTAAGTGAGCAGTAGGTCCTGTGTATGCCTCAGGAAGCTGCAAGTAACAATATTGATATTGCACCCTCAACAGCCACTGACAATGTCTTGGGTGCTGCTACAAGCCTAGATATGTATACACACATACACACACGTACACACATGTGTGTATATGTTTGTATTCATATTTACACCTCTAAGCAGTGTGTGTATGTTTGTACTTACACCTCTATGTAGTATTTGTGTTCATACTTACACCTCTATGCAGTGTGTGTGTATTTATGCTTACACCTCTATGCAGTGTGTGTGTATTCATACTTACACCTCTATGCAGTGTGTGTGTATTTATGTTTACACCTCTATGCAGTGTGTGTGTATTCATACTTACACCTCTATGCAGTGTGTGTGTATTTATGCTTACACCTCTATGCAGTGTGTGTGTATTTATGCTTACACCTCTATGCAGTGTGTGTGTATTTATGCTTACACCTCTATGCAGTGTGTGTGTATTTATGTTTACACCTCTATGCAGTGTGTGTATTTATGCTTACACCTCTATGCAGTGTGTGTGTATTTATGCTTACACCTCTATGCAGTGTGTGTGTGTTCATACTTACACCTCTATGCAGTGTGTGTGTATTTATGCTTACACCTCTATGCAGTGTGTGTGTTCATACTTACACCTCTATGCAGTGTGTGTGTATTTATGCTTACACCTCTATGCAGTGTGTGTGTATTTATGCTTACACCTCTATGCAGTGTGTGTATTCATACTTACACCTCTATGCAGTGTGTGTGTGTTCACACTTACACCTTTATGCAGTGTGTGTTCATACTTACACCTCTATGAAGTGTGTGTGCGTATTTATGTTTACACCTCTATGCAGTGCATGCATATTCATACTTACACCTCTATGCAGTATGTGTGCATATTCATACTTACAACTCTATGCAGTGTGTGTGTGTTCATACTTACACCTCTATGCAGTGTGTGTTCATACTTACACCTCTATGCAGTGTGTGTGTATTTATGTTTACACCTCTATGCAGTGTGTGTGTATTCATACTTATACCTCTATGCAGTGTGTGCATATTCATACTTACAATTCTATGCAGTGTGTGTGTTCATACTTACACCTCTATGCAGTGTGTGTGTGTATTTATGTTTACACCTCTATGCAGTGTGTGCATATTCATACTTACAATTCTATGCAGTGTGTGTGTTCATACTTACACCTCTATGCAGTGTGTGTGTATTTATGTTTACACCTCTATGCAGTGTGTGCATATTCATACTTACAACTCTATGCATTGTGTGTGTGTTCATACTTACACCTCTATGTAGTGTGTGTGTATTCATGTTTACACCTCTATGCAGTATGTGTATTCGTACTTATACCTCTATGTAGTGTGTATGTGTGTGTGTGTGTGTGTGTGTATTCACATTTATACCTCTATTCAGTAGTTATCCTCAATTTTTAGCTGAGGAAGCTTGGGGTCCTGGATCATATGGCTAAAAGATGGGCTGAGGATTGTTCCCAGGCAGACTTGCACCAGAGCCAGTTCATTGTAGGACACACACTTTCAAATCGCATGAGAAGTCTGAAATGAGGAGAAAGAGAGAGAGAGAGAGGTTGGTCAGTGGGTGCTAAGTTATAGATTATAGCAAGAAGTAGTTGCAGGCTAAGTGTACAATATGGCTGCTATAGATAACAATAATATAGTCTATATTTCAAAAAGCTGGAGGAAGGCTGGAGAGATGGCTTAACAGTAAAGGCACTTGCCTGCAAAGCCAAAGAACCCAGGTTCGATTCCCTAGGACTAGTGTAAGCCAGATGCACAAGGTGGCACATGCATCTAGAGTTCATTTGCACTGGGTGGAGGCCCTGATACACCCATTCTCTCTCTCTCTCTGTTTCTCCCTCTCTCCCTTTCTCTCTCCCTCTCTCTCTCTCAAATAAATAAATAAAAATTAAAAAATTTTTAAAGCTACAGGAAAGGACTTTTAAAATGTACTAGGAATCTTGGGGTTCCTTGCCAATACACCAATTTATACCAATGCGCCAATAAATTTGGGGTATCCTGGATCCTTGTCTTAGGAATTTTAAGAATTAAAATCCACAGATCAGATGGTAAGGCTTAGAGAGACTTGACTACATTAAGAGAAGGAAATAGAAGAAGCACTGAGAGCCCCTGCCATGTGGAATGTAGGAGGGGAACAGAACACAGGTGGGAGTAGGGGCCCTCTCCTCCCCCCATCATCCAAGCCCAGCAGGGCTGGGAGAAAGGGGGCTCACCAGAGCAGAGACCTGGAGGTTCAGGCCTCAGGAAAGATGAACAGCCAGGCAGTGCCCACCTGGCAAGCATCTGTTCTATGCATAACCTTATTGTGGCAGGCTTTATTCTCAGGCTCGGATGAGTCTGAGCAGAGCTGATTGGCCTGGCCTTAGGGGGCTGGCTCAGAAAGAGGTCAGCACATCTGAGGGCTCAGGGGTGAGAGAGAGCTGACCGGTCTGAGAGGAGAGAGCTGACTGGATGGCTGGATCGGATGCTGAGCTCTGGTTATGCTGAAGCAGGCAGGTGGCGTGACATCTCTTTTTGTTTACCTCTCTGGGATCTCCTGACTAGCTGCTTGAAAATAAAATTACCCAATTCCCCCTCATAAAGAAATATATGACTGGAGAGATTGCCCAGTGGTGAAAGGCAGTTACTTATAAAGCTGACCATCAGATTTGATTCCCCAGTACCCACATAAAGCCAGATGCACAAAGTGATGCAAGAGTATAGAATTCATTTGCAGGGGCAAGAGGCCTTGGCATGCCCATTCATTCTCTCTCTCTCTTCCCTCTCTCGCTCTCAAATAAATAAATAAACATTAAAAAAGAGACAAATGTTTGAGAAGATAAATGTTTAATATTATTTAAATATTATATATGCATATAGTCCAAGTGAACTAATTTTGGGGGGCAAGGTGGTACATCACTGTAATCTTAGCACTCAGGAGGCTGAGGCAGGAGGCTTGAAAGTTTGAGGCCAACTTGGACTATATAGTGCGATCTTGTTTCAAAATAAAACAAAAAAAAAGATGCTCATATTATCTTATAAACATGTTAAATTTTTTTTGTTTGTTTTTCATGGTAGGGTCTCACTCTAGCTCAGGCTGACCTGGAATTCACTATGTAGTCTCAGGGTGGCCTCGAACTCACAGTGATCCTCCTACCTCTGCCTCCTGAGTGCTGGGATAGATAACATGTTAAATTTTTATGCATCACTTAAAGTTAATTTCAAAAACAGTCTACGGCTAGGGGTGTAACTTGGTGCAAGAGCACTTGCCTGGCAAACACAAGGCTGTGAGTTCAAAGCCTAGCACCACTTTAGAAAAGAAGGAAAAGGAAACAAACAAGGAGTCCCACAAAGCAGTTACTTATGCTTTCTTTCAAATGGCTGAATGCTTATGCAGAATAGTGTTTTATTATCAAGACTAGTGATAGCCTGAGTTCTAAAACACGAAAAGTAGTAAAATTCCAGCATGGAATGCTTGGGGTTTCGTTCCTTTGTTCTATTTCCTTCAGAACACATTTAAGGGAAAGAATTATAAACTAAAATAGACCAAATTCTAGGAAATTCCTCTGAGACATCTAGGACATTGTAATATATCAGTCTGAACAATGGTGGAAGTTAAAATAGTTGAACCATCAATCAAAAAGTTACATCTTAGCTGGGTGTGGTGGCACATGCCTTGAATCTCAGCACTTGGGAGGCAGAGATAGGGGGATTGCCATGAGTTTGGGTCCACCTAGGCTAGAGTGAGACCCTGCCTCAAAAAAACCAACAACAACAACAAAAAAGTTACATCTTGGGGTGGGAAGGATGGCTTAGTGGTTAATGAAGCCTAAGGACCTAGGTTCAATTCCCCAGTACCCACATAAGCCAGATGCATAAGGTGGTGCATGCCTTTGAAGTTTGTTTGCAGTGGCTGGAGGCCCTGGCATGCCCATTCTCTTTATCTGCCTCTTCCTCCCTCTCTCTTTTGCTCTCCCCAAATAAATAAACAAAATATTCTTTTAAAAAACATATCTCTTCTAGCCGGGAGTGGTAGTGCATGCCTCTAATCCCAGCACTTGGGAGGCAGAGGTAGGAGGATCGTCATGAGTTCAAGGCCACACTGAGACTATACAGACAATTCCAAGTCAGCCTGGACTAAAGCAAAACACTACCTCAAAAAAAAAAAAAAAAAATAGTGAGCCACATGTGGTGGCTCACACCTTTAATCCCAGCACCTGGGAGGCACAGGTAGGAGAATTACCATGAGTTCAAGGCCACCCTGAGACTACACAGTGAGTTCCAGGTCAGCCTGGGCTAGAGTGAGACCCTACCTTGAAAATAAAATAAAATAAAAGTGGGCTAAAGGGAGGGCTTAGAGGTAAAGCATTTGCCTGCAAAGCCAAAGGACCCAGGTCCAGTTCCCCAAGAGCCACATTAGCCAGATGCACAAGGGGGTGCATGCGTCTGGAGTTTGTTTGCAGTGGCTAGAGGCCCTGGAGTGCCCATTCTCTCTCTCTTCCTCTTTCTCTGTAAAATAAATAAATAAAAATAATAAATAAAGTTACATCTTTTCTAAAAGAACTATTAGTTCAAAAACAAGAACATTGAAAATATGGCTTTTTGCTTGTTTGGTTTAAGGCAAGCCCAACAGACTGCCTTTTTTTTTTTTTAAGGTGAGAGAGCAAGAGCAGAGTGAGTGTGTGTGTGTGTGTGTGTGTGTGTGTGTGTGTGTGAGAGAGAGAGAGAGAGAGAGAGAGAGAGAGAGAGAGAGAATTGGTGTGCCATGGCCTCTAGCCACTGCATTTGAACTCCAGACGTGTGTGCCGCCTTGTGCGCATATGTGACCATGTGCACTTTCCTCACTTGGCGCATCTGGTTTACATGGGTCCTGGAGAGTTGAACATGGGTCCTTGGGCTTCACAGGCAAGTGCCTTAACCACTAAGCCATGTCCCCAGCCTTGAAAATATGTTTCAAGGAAGTTACTGTTAAAGACTAGCAAGGCATAAATGTCCTACATGATTTTGTCTTGTTAGGTTCATGTTTCTTATATATGTATGTTTCTGTGAAACACTCAGGAACTTGAGAGCTGTCTTAGCTTTCTTTTGAAGATATTTGCCTCTTATCTTCCTTGGCTGTGATCTTAGGCAAGTCATCCAATTCTATGAATTTTATTTTTTTTTCTCCCATATAAAATAAGCAGCGCTGTAGAAATGGCTCAGCAGTTAAAGGTACTTGCTTGCAAAGCCTGATAGCTTGGGTTCAATTCCCAAGTAACCCACATAAAGCCAGATGCACAAAGTGGTACATGTGTCTGGCATTCATTTGCAGTTGCAGGAGGCTCTGACATGCCCATTCTCCCTCTCTCTCCTTCTCTTTCTCAAATAAACAAATATTAAACTCAAAAGCAATAATGCTCATTCTATCTGAAGTCCTTATTATTCCATAAGGTACCATTCTGCATGTAACTACAGATTAGCGACCTCAAAGTTCATCATTGCAAAGCAGAGAACGGTCTTCCCATTTGATTCTCTGAGAAATATCCATGCCTCAGGTTAAAACCTATGAGATACAGATGGGTTATTTACCTCATATCTTATGGCATTTAAATTTTAATATCTTTTAAAATATATGAATAAATATTCTTCAAAATGTAGCATTATAGCCGGGCACCATGGCACATGCCTTTAATCCCAGCACTCGGGAGGCAGAGGTAGGAGGAATGCCATGAGTTTGAGGCCAGCCTGAGACTACATAGTTAATTCTAGGTCAGCCTGGACCAGAGAACCTACCTCAAAAAAACAAACAAAAAAAAAGCAGCATTATAAGAAAATACTAAATATTTATTTGAAAGCTGAAGCAAAAATATGTTTTATGTATTTGTTTTTTAAAGTCTATCATTAAAAGTGTATTTCAAGCTGGGCATGGAAGGGCATGCCTTTAGTCCCAGCACTTGGATGATGAGGTAAAAGGATCACTGTGAGTTCAAGCCAGCCTGGGGTTACAGAGTGAGTTCCAGGTCAGCCTGGGCTACAGTGAGACACTGCCTCAAAAAAAAAAAAAAAAAAAAAGCAAGGAACAAAAAAGTCTATCTTAGCCATAAATGTTGTACAATACATGCATATTTTAGAAAATATATTTGTGATATCTTATTAAACAGTAGTAAGAATTCATACATATTACCCATAATTTTATTAGCCATGATATGAATATTTGAAATACTTTCTTTGAGTCTTTTCTCTATATATCATTGTTAGTATATATAATAAGGTGTTTCTGCACACTGATTTTTTTTCTTATTTCCTTCCACTTTTTTTTTGTTGTTTTGTTTTTGTTTTTTGAGGTAGGGTCTCACTCTAGCCCAGACTGACCTGGAATTCACTATGTCGTCTCAGGGCGGCCTCGAACTCACAGTGATCCTCCTACCTCTGCCTCTTGAGTGCTGAGTCTCGTGCTCTTAAACTCCATGAAGACTTTGTAAAAGTGGAAGGAATGCTGGGTGTGGTGGCGCACACCTTTAGTCCCAGCACTCGGGAGGCAGAGGTAGGAGGATCGCCGTGAGTTCGAGGCCACCCTGAGACGACATAGTGAATTGCAGGTCAGTCTGGGCTAGAATGAGACCCTACTTCGAAAAAACAAAACATAAAAACAAACAAAAAAAAAAAAAAAAGAAGAAGAAGAGCAGGAGACTATCTGCCCCTCCCTTATTTTACCATCCCAGCAGCGTCTCCAGGCAGTCAGATCATCACAACTTCAAGGACTCTGCTTCCTCCTACTCCATCATGGAGAATACAATGTGCGGGTCTGTTCACAACCTACTGTGGAATACTGAGAAACTCAGAGCCAGGGTCAGAACACGTGCTCCATTCATCTTGGCAGCCACTCTGCTGTTTATTCACTCTTGGCTCGACTTCCAGGCTCATATTTACATATGTTTTAAGTAGCTTCATAGAAACATATGTCAGTAGATGTCAGGCACAGATAGTTTCCATGTGTGTTCTTGACGAGCTTATACAATCCAGTTAAACTACAGATCATGTGCATTAAGTGTGCAGCAAGAATGGTATGCAGCTTGGCCTTTGACCTTTAGGGATTCCCTTAGGACTATAAATAAACCCATGCAAAAACAAAGATAATTAATACCATCCAGAAGTATTGGCCTTAAAATCTGCCTTGGGCCCCAGACTGCAGTAGAGAATTAAGTAGATGCTCAGGCTGTCACTCCCCAGGCCTTGGAATCTAAGCGCTCTGCTTCAGGGCACATATTTCTCTAAAGCAGAATAACATATCCAGGTCCCACGTGTTTTGAAAGCCTATAAAAGTTTACAGCAAGACCTTTAATAAGAGGCAGAGGACCGACCAGCTCTGCATGAAAGCAAAGAGTGACAATGGTTTCTTTGATTTTTAACAGTGGGGCTGGTATTAAGTACACAGACAGAGTTAAGAGCGGGGTCACCGGGGAGCAGATCTGGCTACAAATCAACGAACCTACTCCAAATGACAAAGGGAAATACGTCATGGAGCTGTTTGATGGCCAAACTGGACACCAGAAGACAGTGGATCTTTCTGGACAAGGTAAACCATACCCTGTAGATTCAAACTTTCTGTAGAGTGGAGGAGTGAGTGAGGTTATTAGCCTGGTGATGTTAAAAGAGTATGATGTTAGTGATCTCAACGAACAACATTTCTCAGTTTTAGTTTAAGGATCTCATGGGCTTGTATTAGCAGCTCAGACAGTGCAGCACTTACCTTCTTATTGCTGGGACAAACGCCTGACCAAAAACAGTAGATGGAAGGAAAGGGTTTATTTCAGCTTAAGGTTTTGGGAGGAAAGTTCCTTCCTGGTGGGGAAAGCATGGCACGGGCAGTCACCTGAGGTGTCACATCTTGTCACAGCGCCAGGAAGGAAGTAGTCTGAGTGAACTAGTTACACCCAGTGGGGCGGGACTAATAAACCTCAAGGTTCCACCATTGCTGACATTTCCTCCAGCAAGGCCCTACCTCCCAAAGGCTCTTTTCCAAATTGCCGCCAGCTGGGGACCAAGTATTCAAAACACATGAGACCATGAGGACATTTCATTCAAAAGCCCCTAAGCAGCATCCCACTTCCTAAACACAAAGGTGCTCCGTGGTGTGACGCAATGGGGTTTCTTAAGGTAGTGAACAGGAATGAGGAAACAGCATAAGACAAAAGGCAAATTGGGGGGCTGGAGAGATGGCACAGTGGTTAAGGCACTTGCCTGCAGAGCGTAACCACCCAAGTTCAATTCCCCAGCACACACGTAAAGTCAGATGCACAAAGTGGCGCGTGCATCTGGAATCCACTTGCAGCAGCTAGTCCCTTCTCTCTGTCTCTTTCTCTCTGCTTGCAAATAATTTTTAAATTTTTTTTTAATTCAAAAAGAAAAGGTAAATTGGTTCACATCAGATTTCTTCTGACTGTTCCATGGGAATCCCATGTTTTGAAAACTGGCCTGGTTTTTTTTCTATTTGTTTGTTTGTTTTATTTATTTATTTGAGAGTGACAGAGAGAGAAAGAGGCAGATAGAGAGAGAATGGGCGTGCCAGGGCCTCCAGCCACTGCAAACGAACTCCAGGTGCATGCGCCACCTTGTGCATCCGGCTTACGTGGGTCCTGTGGAATCGAGCCTCGAACCAGGATCCTTAGGCTTCACAGGCAAGCGCTTAATTGCTAAGCCACCTCTCCCGCCCTTGAAAACTGATCTGTTTTTTAAGTTCAGTTCGATAATATGACGCCTAACATGAGTGACCCCATTCTGGATAGGTCTAGCTTGTTGGGGCCTGGTGCAAGGAGCCAGTCTAAGGCAATGGCCTCCCATGCGTTTTATTAAGGGTGACTTTGGCAAGGTAGTCTTAATCAGTGCTGGTGACAGAAGCAAGAACGTAGTGCGCAGACCACCAGTGAAAGACAAGCAGGAGACAGGAACATGGGGGACTCTTGCAAGAAGATGGTTACACAGAGATTAGCTTGAGTCTTATTGCTGCTTTTAGAACAGTGCCAAGTGTTCACATATGGTGATGAAAGAGGAACAGAGTCATTTGAGTCCAAGAAGCCAGCTGCTTTGGTTGGAAAGTCTGAAGATGAAGACGTGACTGAAAGGGACTCATTGGCCTATCAAGGCTACGTAGAGTGCAGGGGTTTAGGGCAGAGGGGAAGAATCCTATACTCGAAGCCTGGTTCAACCTGAATCCAAGTTAAAAAGGAAAAATAAGGGCTGGCAACTTGAAGCCTGGATTTGCACTTATTATTCCCATATATAAAATGGGGGGGGGGTGGAATTAGAATTATCTAAGTATTTTCTAGACTTAAAATGTGATTCTCAAGTCACAGAGGATCTGAAAGATGAAGTGAGAAGGATTAAGCCGGGCGGGGGGGGGGGAATGATTTTTTGTGTGATTGTCAATCAGAGTGGCTTGCTCTACAGGCCAGGAGGAAATATTATATTTGGACACTAGAGTTCTTATCTTCTCATCTCATTTGCCTTTTGTCTCAGCTCCATCGTGACATAAGAAATGTTGATTCACCAGGTGTGGTAGCACACATCTAAAATTCTGACACTTAGGAGTAGGGCGTGGTGGCACACACCTTTAATCCAGCACTTGGGAGGCAGAGGTAGGAGGATCACCATGAGTTCGAGGCCACCCTGACACTCCATAGTGAATTCCAGGTCAGCCTGGGCTAGGATGAGACCCTTCCTTGAAAAACCAAAAACTAATAATAATAATAATTCTGACACTTCAGAGGTAGAGGCAGGAGGATCACAAGTTCAGGGCTAGCCTCAGCAACATAGCAAGCCTGAGGCCAACCTGGGATACACGAGACTGTCTCAAGGAAAAAAGAAGAGGAAGGAGGAAGGGAAAGGAGAGGAGGGGAGAAGGAGTAAATTGAGAGATGAAAAGAAAAAGAAAGGAAAGAAAAGAGCAGGGCATGGTGACACACGCCTCTCATCCCAGCACTTGGGAGACTGAGGTAGGAGAAATGCCATTTGAGGCCCACCTCGGGCTACAGAGTAAGTTCCAGGTGAGCCTAAATTAGAGTGAGACCCTGTGTCAAACAGAACCAAAAAGAAAGAGAGGGGGGTGGGAGGGAGGGAGAGAGGGAAAAAGGAAGGAAATAATTGTTTCAGCAAGAGGGAGGAGGGCAGTCGGGGGGGGGGCAAATATGACAAGTACAATGATAACTACCCATGAAAATGTCATAATGAAACCCATTATTTTGTATGCTAACAAAAGAATCAAAAGAGAAACGACATACTGCTTTAGGCCAATCTTGGCACTGACTGTGAGAGCCATAACTCACTGTTCTGTTTTGCTTAAATAGACCAGAAAACCCAGGATAAAGACATTTGGACTGTTTAACTAGGAGCCCTTCAAGGATAATTTAATAAAAAGAAGCTTTTTTGATGTTCGGGATGTTTAGTACACAACCAACTTTTCTTTGAAACAGACTTTTAGCCCCATTTTTTTTTCCCCCTTGGGTGGACCTGATCGTTGGATTTTGGCTAAAAGGGTTGAAGGTCTCTTCTGGTTGAAACAAAAGCTTCTAAAATCTACGACTTTTATTTTTTCTGCTTGTCTTGCTGAGTGCATTAAGCTGTAGTGTGAACACATGGACAGTCTTATTGCAAGTGGGTTTTCTTGGGTCTGGGGTGAACACAGTGCGCTGCCTTGTAAGAGTCAATCAGTCCCCAGGAGCTGGCATTGCTGACTTTTTCTTCTTTCTCTTAAAGCATACGATGAGGCCTTTGCGGAATTCCAGAGATTAAAGTAAGTTCCCTTTCCCGGCGGATGCCACTTCTGCGCAGTCACGTGCCGGGGCCTTGTTTCCACTTGCCTATCTGAGTATTAGAAGGAGTATTTGTTGTACCAAGGGCAAGAAAAGCCACATGTGGCACTGTTAGCTGGGCCCCCACGCTGTCTCAGGAGAAGTAGAATGCAGTCGAGGTTAGCCACAGCAGTGCCTCGCTAATGTACAACTTTTCTCTTTGTCTCTGTTTGCCTCCTCCGCAGACAAGCTGCCATTGCGGAGAAAAGTAAGTAACCCTCTTCCTGCTTCCCCGGGGGGCAGATCCAAAGTCCGGTTCCGTTTTCCCGTACACCCACAGATGAAAGAGAGTGAACGTGCATTTCTTTGCTCTTCCATCTTTCTTTCTGGAATTGTGGTTGTTCTGCGTGCTTTCATTGTAGTATCGTAAGAATGTCTGTAGAAAGAAGGACGCAGGTTATGACGTTATAGCATAGTGTCACACAGCTATTAAATGAGCTTACCACCCAGACATCCTGAGATATCTCTTAGGTGGATATCACACAATCATCGTTAGCCACTTGCAAGCACAATGTGTCAGGAGAAAAAAAATAGATAGATGGATGGATGAAAAGAAATGTTAAGAAATTGTCACTTTGACATCAGTAAGTCATTGTTATTTGTCCCCTAACAAATATTGAGCTCTCCTGAGACCCCCCCCCCATAAGGTAAAAGTGGCCCAGTGAGACCTCTGTCACCGTCATTGAACTAGACACAGCCCATGTGGACAGGCATGAAGCAGCCAAGCGTGTGTAGTCAGAAATAGAAAACGGCCGCCCTGCAGCCTTTCCGTTAGCACCTTGTTTCAAAGCAGAGGATTTTAGAAGAACTGCGGCAGTCCTGCAGAATCCCAGACTCTTGAATCCACGCTATTAATTCAGTTTCATTCTCAGCGTGGGAGGTGGCATTGTAAATTTGTGACGGGCTAAAACTGTAGCAGCCAGCCTGAGCTGACACGAGAGGGGACCAGGAGGTGCAAGAAGAGAAGTCACCCCTCACTTCCCGCGGCTCGTGGCCCTCCGGGATGGAAGGTTTCGCTTGTAGACTTCTCTCTCACCCGCTCTCCCCTTCCCACGAGTTCCCGGCTGTGCTTGTGAGGCTGTGAAGAGCCAGGGACATGGCTAAGGAGCATATCTTCTCTGATATAGAGAATGCCCGCCCTCCTCGAAGCAAAAACACACCCCTGAGCCGGGCGTGGTGGCACACGCCTTTAATCCCAGCACTTGGGAGGCAGAGGTAGGAGGATTGCTGTGAGTTCGAGGCCACCATGAGACTCCATAGTGAATTCCAGGTCAGCCTGGGCTAGAGTGAGACCCTACCTTGAAAAAAAACCAAAAAAACAAAAACAAAAAACAAAAAAAAAAAAACACCCCTGAGCAGTTTCCTCCCTCTCCCAGGCCTTCACCTCCTCTGTGGACAAGGAAACTGAACTCCAGGTCACATATTTATTAAAGATGAGAGACACCTTAGGGGTTGTCTGGCTCTGAGGTTTGACTCTGTTGTAAGCCATGGAATTTATCTCAAAGTGTGCCACATAGAGCAAAGCCCACAAAGCAGCGAAGTTGAACTGTTCTTTGCTTTTAATTGTTTTTATTTTTCTATGAGAGAAAGAGACCGAGTGAGAGAGAGAGAGAGAGAGAGAATTGACATGCCAGGGCCTCCAGCCACTGCAGTCGAACTCCAGATGCATGTGCCAACCTGTGCACATGTGCAACCTTGCATGCTTGCATCACATTGTGTGTCTGGCTTGTGTGGGATCTGGAGAGTCAAACATGGGTCCTTAGGCTTCGCAGGCAAGCGCCTTAGCCACTGAGCCATCTCTCCAGCCCCTGACCTATTATTCTTAATGGGTGTTGAGACAGGGCTTGACTCCCCAGCCCACATCCCCTTCCCACCTCTTTTCAGGCCCCCAAGGGAATCCCACCCATGCTGTGGAGCAAGTTTGAAAATTTAATGTCCACAGGTGTTAGGCAAACTCACCCCTCTCCCATCCATTCTACAGCCAGAAACTGAGGCCCACCCAGAAAATTGATTGGTGGGTGACACAGCAAGTCACATAGGGAACCAGATGTGGGGACAGGCTTACACGAGTGGTGTAATGGAATCTACATAGAAATTATAAACCCAAGGATCAAGGGTCACAAATTAGGGCTTAGGAGATGGCTCAGTGGTTAAAGGCACTTACTTACAAAGCCTGCCAGCCTAGGTTCACAAAAAGCCAGGATCCATGTAAAGCCAGTTGTACAAGGTGGTGCGTGCATCTGAGTTTGTTTGTAGTAGCAAGAGGCCCTGGTGTACTCATTCTCTCTCTCTCTCTCTCCATATATATACATATATGTATATGTGTACATATATATATATAATCTTTCTTCTCTGACAAATAAATTTAAATATATATTTAAAGAGTCACAACGTAACTTAAGGGGGCTAGGATAGCTTGAAGTAGGCCTTCAAATGCAACACTGATAGCCACTGTGTTACTGTGTTACTGCCTAAGAAGATGCCTTACAGAAAAGCTCCTACCCCAAGGGCTCAGGTAGTTGCACCCACAACCTTGACAACGGCACCAGCCCTAACTTCAGCCCCTTCCCATACCTTGTCTCTCTCATCTTTGTACTTCGCCATAAACAGAGGCCTGCACAGTCCTGTCAACAACCCACTAGGAGATTTAAAAACAAAACAAAAGGAAACTTTCTAGGGAAGGCCTCAGAGAAAACCTACATCTGCAAGAGCCTCCCGAGCTCCCAGCACACAGCCCTCCCATTGGGCAACCACTGTTCATAGGGAAACACATGAAGAGGCCATGCTGGGCTTGGAGCCTGTCCATTAAGATTTGTTCTGCCTCCTCGGGCTCCGACCTGCTTAACTGCACAAGATCCAGGGCCGAAAATAGCCGTGAAAATTACAGTGTGTCTCTATGTGACAAAAGTAATCCCGAGCTGGTATTTTAGTGACAGCTACAGGCACCTGCCCGCATACAATAAGTGAGTCTAGAAGGATTAAAGTTCAAATTCACAGGGTCATTTCCTGATTTTACACAATGAGAACAGTGTGAAATAGCTGCGGGGAGAGTGAAAACTAAAAACCCGGGAGGTTTGTGCCACAGGGTGGTGTTCGAACACACTCATCGTTGCAGTCATTAACCAGAAATGCCCTTGCTTGCAGATCGTGCCCGGGTGGTGGGCGGTCTCCCAGATGTTGTCACCATCCAGGAGGGCAAGGTGAGTATGGAGTGCTTCTGCCCCCGTTGCCTCACTAGGAACAGGTTCCAGTACCCCAGATGGTGGCTCTTCTTTTCAGATGTACTTATCCCAGCATCTCTCTCTTATTTCATGGCTGCTTTGTTTGACCAGAACAGCTGAATAGTGTTTAAAATGCAGCATTCCTAGGGCGGGGGGGAGGTGGTTCAATGGATAGAGCACTTGCCCGCCATTCTGGGCGCCTGGGTTCAGGTCCTCGGTAGAAGCTGGAAGCTGTGGCAGGCTTCTGTAATCCCAGTGTGCCCACGGTAAGAAAGGGGGTGGTTTCAGGAGAACTTCCCCAAAGCTCACAGAGTAAGAACCACTAGAGACCCTGCCTCAAACAGGGTAGATGAGGACTCACACCTGAAATCTGTCCTCTGACCTCCACGCACACATGCACATACCCACATACCAAATGGACAGATAAATAAAATATTCTTTTTTTGGGGGAGGTCATTGAGGTAGGGTCTCACTCTAGTCCAGGCTGACCTGGAATTCACTATGTAGTCTCAGGGTGGCCTCGAACTCACGGTGATCCTCCTACCTCTGCCTCCCGAGTGCTGGGATTGAAGGCATGCAACCACCACGCCTGGCTTATAAAATATTCTTAGGAATGCAGCATAAGGGACTGCAGCTAAGGACCTGGGTTTGATTCTCCAGGACCTATATAATGCCAGATGCACAAGGCGGCGCATGCATCTGGAGTTCATTTGCCATGGCTAGAGGCCCTGGTGCGCCCATTTTCTCTCTATCTGTCGCTTTCTCTCTCTCAAGTAAATAAATGAAGTATTTTTTTAAAAAAAGAATGCAGTATAATTATTGATGTTTTGCCAGATGAGATCAGGATACAAGTTTATCTGATGGGTAGATATATACTACTTCTCTGTAGTTACCATTTAAAAGCACAGGAAACCGTTTAGTTATTTGAAAATGGATATGAACCACTCCCTCACAGTCTAACAAATGGAAGAGAGCAGTGACCTCCAGCACTCAGTGGGAAGTGGACTAGATATTAAGTGCTTCACATTTACAGAGAAACAGGCAGCTCTGTGAGTTTCTATTGGTTTTCTTTCTGTTGAAAACTGACATTTCTACGTTTGATTTTGTTTTATTATTTATTTATTTGAGGTAGGGTCTTGCTCTAGCCCAGGCTGACCTGGAATTCACTATGTAGTCTCAGGGTGGCCTCGAACTCATGATGATCCACCTACCTCTGCCTGCACCACCATATCCTGGCTCCATAATAATCTCCCTGAGAGGCAATGAGTATAATTTCTAACCTGTATTCATCTTCTTCACTCTTGTCATTAAAAAAAAAAAAAAAAAAGTTGTACTGAAGAGCTGGCTTAGCAGTTAGGGTACTTGCCTACAAAGCCAAAGGACCCTGGTTCAATTCCTCAGGACCCATGTCAGCCAGATGCACAAGGTGACACATGTCTGGAGATCATTTGCAGTGGCTGGAGGCCCTGGTGTACCCATATTCTCTCTCTCTGTCCCTGTCTCTTTCTCTGTCCCTCTCAAATAAATAAATAAAATTTTGTAGCAGGGCATGATGGTGCACACCTTTAATCCCAGCACTCAGGAGGGAGAGGTAGGAGGATCACCATGAGTTTGAGGCCACCCTGAGACTACACAGTGAATTCCAGGTCAGCCTGGGCTAGAGTAAAACCCTACCTCAAAAAACCAAAAATAAATAAATTAATTAAATTTTTTAAAAAAAACCCTTTATGGGGCCGGGGAGATAGCACAGCATATAAAGATGCTTGCTTGTAAAACCTGCTGGCCTGGGTTCAGTTCCCCAGCCACTCATATAAAGCCCGACTGGTTATTTGTTTCCAGAGGCAAGAGACTATGGTGTGCCCATATACGCATATGCGTGCCAATTTAAAAAAAAGTTTATTGCACCACTCAGCAGGAGGATCTCGAGAGTTCAAGGTCAACCTGGGCTACATAACGAGACCTTGTTCCAAATAATATAATAAATTGAAATGAAATGTTTAACATGCTGTTCACAAGCATAGAGATTTGTAGTGGAACATAGCCTTTTTGCCCCTCAGAGAGCAGTGAAGGCTATGATGGCTGAGGGCAGAATTCTGGGGAAAAAGCAAGGCATATCACAGTACTTTAGTGACATGTAGATTCTATAGCTGCATTTCTTTAATGGTAGGAAATACGATCACAGTTGACTTTTAAGTTCCATCATGGTAGGGCTATTTTTGTTCCTAAATCCTCTTTTCTCCTTTCCTAACTTCATACATCAGTGTTGATGTGCCAGCTTTGGTACTGTATAGTTGTTTTATAAAATACTACCCTGGGGGAAACTGGCAAAAGCATATAGAAGATCTCTCTAGCTCTTTTTACAGCCTCATGTCAAGCTACAGTGTTCTAAGTTTTTTTCAATAAAAAATCAGGTAAAGTAAATTGGAAGTCTACCTATCAACCCCTTAGAAAGGAGAGGGTTTGGAGTGTTTTATTCGGGGTACACTTCAGCAGAGTGCTTCTGCAGCAGCAGATTGAATGGGGTTCAGGGAGCACAAGACATGAAGAAGGCCGAGAATGTGAAAATGAGTTACATTATCTGGAGCAGCTGTTCCCATGCCACTGCTGGGCTCCGTGACACGAATGAGAAGCAGAAGTGAGCAGGTGGTGGTTGTGACAGTGAGCAGATTTCTCCACCAGTCAGCCCAAAGCGCCACATTAGAGCAAAAGGCATCTGTGTGATTATAAAGGAGAAAGTGGAGAAGGGTGGGGGTGTGGAATAAAACCTCAAGTATTTTGACAGCCAAGCATCCCAGAAGCTCCGTAGCCCTGGCCCTAAATGAGATGTCGGTGCTTGTCTGCAAAGCCAAAGGACCCCAGTTTGGTTCCCCAGGACCCATGTAAGCCAGATGCACAAGGTGGCGTGCCCATTCTCTCTTTTATTTATTTATTTATTTATTTGACAGAGAAAGAGGAAGAGAGAGAGAGAGAGAGAGAAAACGGGTGCTCCAGGGCCTCCAGCCACTGCAGACACACTCCAGACGTGTGCACCCCCTTTGTGCATCTGGCTAACGTGGGTCCTCGGGAATCGAACGTGGGTCCCCTGGCTTTGCAGGCAAACACCTTAGCGCGAAGCCATCCCTCCAGCCCTCTCTTTCTTCTTCTCACTCTCTGTCAAATAAATAAATAAATAATTAAAAAAAAAAAAAAAGCAAAGAGATGTACTCATGCACTATTTCAGATTGTAACTCACACAGGGACAGACATACACAGGAAGACTTTAACCTCCAGCCTGGTAGGTTGATACTAATCTTTTCACATAATCAGGTTAAACCGTCATCAGGAAGCTACCAGGTCTCATGAAGATGGATCATGCTAACTGACTCACCGCTTTTGTTCCTATACTCACCTTGCAGGCGCTTAACCTCACGTGCAACGTGTGGGGTGACCCTACCCCAGAGGTGTCCTGGCTGAAGAACGAGAAGGCCCTGGACTCCGACGACCACTGCAGCCTCAAGTTCGAGGCCGGGAAGATCGCGTACTTCACCATCGCGGGCGTGAGCACTGCAGACTCGGGCAAGTACGGGCTGGTGGTGAAGAACAAGTATGGCTCCGAGACCAGCGACTTCACCGTCAGCGTGTTCATCCCCGAGGAGGAGGCCAGGAAGGGCGCAGCGGAGCCCCACAAAGGCAACCAGAAGTCCAAGTGAGCCGAGAGCGCCCCGAGCTGCGGGGAGACCCAAAACCAGCTGAAACCGACCACACCGCATTCGAGAAACAGATGTGGGGAACAGTTGAGGAAGCCTGGCTTTATCTATCTATATGCAGCACGAACCAGTGACACTTTGTTTTTCGTTATCTACAGTTTATAGACTACAAATGTTAGGAAATGGTTTCAAGGAAAAGGCCAGAAAAGTGTTGGCGGGATGTTGGATGATGGTCAGAGAGCAGAAGAACGTGTTGTGGGACAAGAGTTTGGAGTGGGTGAGGTTTTACCAGGGAAGCCTCCTGTGTCATGTCTGCATTTGGCCTCCTATCTAAATGGAGACAAGCTGTGAAGGCCACCTGCGTGGTGACGGTAGTGATGTGCGTTTCTGTTGGCAGCCTAGCAATGTGGCACCTCTCTTGTGTGAATAAACAGTCTCCCATCCTTCCTCTTCCTCCTCGAGTCTGTCTTGTCCAAACTGTGTTGCTGCTCAGTCGGGGCCTCTGCACCGCTTCCTGGCCGCTGCTGTAGGAAATCTCATGCAGAAAACACTACCTCCAGAACAGGGTCGCGTAAGTGATCTGAACCGAAAGTCACATTGATATTTCTGTTTAAAAATGTTTTCAAACAATGGCCAATTTATTTATTTAATTTTTATTTGAGACACACAAGAGAGAGAGAGAGAGAGAGGGAATGGGCATGCCAGGGCCACTAGCCACTGCAAACGAACTCCAGACACATTGACCACCTTGTGCATCTGGCTTATGTGGGACCTGGAGAATCGAACCTGGGTCCTTTGGCTTCGCAGGCAAGTGCCTTAACTGCTAAGCCATCCCTGCAGCCCTCTTTTTAAAATTTTTTTAAAATGTTTTATTTGGCTGGAGGGATGGCTTAGCAGTTAAGGCACTTGCCAGCAAAGCCAAAAGACCCAGGTTTGATTCCCCAATACCCACAGCCAGATGCACAAGGTGGTGCATGCATCGGGAGTTTGTTTGCAATGGGTAGAGGCCTTGTCATGCCCATTCTCTTTCCCCATCTATCTGCTTCTTTCTCTCTAATTTATTTATTTGAAATATTTGTCTAATTAACTTATTTGAAAGAAAGGGAAAAATAGGAAGACATAGAGAGTGAGTATTGACACGTCAGGATCTACAACCACTGCAAACAAACTCCAGACACATGCGCCACTTTGTGCATCTGATTTTTCCTGAGTACTGGGGGAATTAAACCCACACCATCAGACTTTGCAAATAAGCGCCTTTAACCACTGAGCCATCTTCCCAGTCTCTCTTTTAAAAATTTATTTATTTATTTATTTATTTGCAGGCAGAGAGAGGGAGAATGGGCCTCTTGCCACTGCAAATGAACTCCAGATACATGCACCTGCACTACTTAGTACATCTGACTAAATGTATGTGGTTACCGGGGAGTCACAGGCTGTCAGGTTTTGCAACCAAGTGCCTTTATCCACCGAGCCATCTCTCCAGAACCCCCACATTGATTCTAGATTCTGTCATCAAGATATCCATGGTGGGCTGGAGAGATGGCTTAGAGGTTAAGCGCTTGCCTGTGAAGCCTAAGGACCCCGGTTCAAGGCTCAGTTCCCCAGGACCCACGTTAGCAAGATGCACAAGGGGGCGCACGCATCTGGAGTTCATTTACAGAGGCTGGAAGCTCTGGCACGCCCATTCTCTCTCTCTCTCTCTCCCTCCTTCTCTCTGTCGCTCTCAAATAAATAAATAAACAAAAAAAAATTTTAAAAAAAAAGATATCCATGGTCCTGAACTAGACTATGCCAGTGAAGCGTGAAAAGATAGTGTGGAGCTCCCAGTGACAGAACTGACAACCAGGGTCCCACAGTTAAGAACAAAAGACTTCTCTCTATATATATCTCCCTTTCTCTCTTAAATAAATAAATAGCTGGAGAGATGCCTTAGTGGTTAAGGTGCTTGTCTGCAAGGCCAAAGGACCCAGGTTCAATTCCCCAGGACCCATGTAAGCCAGATGAACAAGGTGGCGCAGGCGTCTGGAGTTTGTTTGCAGTGGCTGAAGGCCCTGGTGTACCCATCCCTCCCCCCCCCCCCGCTTTTTCTCTCTCTCTTAAATAAATAAATAGGAATAAAAGGAATAAAGCACCCTCCCTCTAAGTTCAGAAAGCCAACTGGCAGGTTTGGAGCAGTGCTCTCTGCCAGGCTTGCTGAGGGACAGTTGGCAGCAACAGCTGCTGGGAAGTCTGGTGGCCCCACCCCAACACCGCACATACTCATGCCCATGCACACAGAGCTGCCCGCCGGACGATGGTGATAACAATGGAGAAGAGTTTGTCCCTTGTTTTTTCTCCTTACCAAGGATAGGTGTCTCGATCCATTTGGGGCTGCTAGAACAGAATAGCTGGGAGTAGTCATTCATAATGAAACGAGATGAATTGCCTACAGGCCTCACAGCATGTCCAACCTTTTGTCATTGCAACAGATGTTACTGTTTACAAAAAAAAAAAAAAAAAAAAAAAGCTTGAGAGCTTCACAATTGAGTTACAAAAGAAAATAATAATGTTTTAAGATACACATTCATAGTTATCCTGATGTGCATGTGGCCCGTGGCTTAGACATGCCTGTTAGTGACCGAGAAATCCAATCTCCAGGGACCCATGTTTGGCAGGATTAAGGGGCCGGGATCCTTTAAGGGCCTTCCTGCTGCTTTGTCCAATGGCAGTAGGGGGAGGGGAAAGAGTGAACGCTCAGACGGGAGGAGGTTGGGGCTGAACTCAGCCTACCTGACTCCCAGGTAACTAAACTATCCCACTCTGCACCTTAATTGTATTAATATCTGTCTTCATGACCCAGTTGCTTCCTAAAGGTCCCAGTTCTCAGCACTGTCGCTTTGGGGATTAACTTGTCCATGAACTTTGGGGGACACATTTAAAACCACAGAAGTAAGGGAAGGATCAAGACACTCCCTTATACAGTAGAAATGGGTTTTAAACATCTCGGCCTTTAAAAGTTCAAGGCTGGGGCTGGAGAGATGGCTCAGTGGTTGAAGGTACTCACTTACAAAGTCTGACAGCCCGGGTTCAAGTCCCAAGTATTCACATCAAGCTAGATGCACAAAGTGTCACATGTATCTGGAGTTTATTTGCAGTATCAGGATGCCCTAGGGAGCTTTCTCTCTCTCTCTCTTTCAAATAAAGAAATATTAAGAGCTGAGGGGCTGGTGAGAGATGGCTTACCACTAAAGGTGCTTGCTGCTAATCCTGCAGGCCTGGGTTTGATTCCCCACAGTCTACGTAAAGCCTGAAGCACATAGAGGTGCAGGCATGTGGAGTTCATCTACAGCAGCAAGAGGCCCTGACATGCACATTCTCTCTCTCTGTCTCTCTTTCTCTCATATATATATATATATGTATATATATATATATATATTGGTTTTTCAAGGTAAGGTCTCACTCTAACTCAGGCTGACCTGGAATTAATTCACTATGTAGTCTCAGGCTGGCCTTGAACTCACAGCAACCCTCCTACCTCTGCCTCCCAAGTGCTGGGACTAAAGGTGTGCACCACCACACCTGGCTCAGTTTCTGGACAGAAGCAGGCTGCTATGTTCTCATTCTTGACCACAACACGTTATAGCTTGAATGTCTCCCAAGGGTTCATGTGGTAGAAACCTGGTGTTGTGAGAAACAGCAGGACCTTTACCAGGTGGAACTCAGTGGGGGTCCTTAGGTCATGGGAAACACTCCCTTCAGAAGGGATTAAGGAGCCAGATGTGGTGGCGCACGCCTTTAGTCCCAGCACTTGGGAGGCAGAGGTAGGAGAGGATCATCATGAGTTCAAGGCCAGCCTGACACTACATAGTGAATTCCAGGTCAGCCTGGGCTAGAGTGAGACCCTACCTCGAAAAAACAAACAACAACAAAAAAAGTGTGGGTAGAAGGGATTAAGGAATTCTTCATGGAGCCTGGGGTTAGTTTTCATGAGAGAGAGTTGTTGTCTGACCCCTGAGTCACCTGGCTTCCTCCATCACGATGTGATCCCTCACTTACACACCCACACTCCCATTGTGAGGCCCCAGCAAGACCAAGCCAGTGCAGTTACCTGATCTTACAGTTTTAGCCTCTAAATCTATAGCTACGACTGGAGAGATTGCTCAGTGGTTCAGGTGCTTGCCTGAAAAGCCAAAGGACCCAGGTTCAATTCCCCAGTAGCCACATAGAGCCAAATGCACAAGGTGGTACATGTGTCTGGATTTCATTTGCAGTGACTAGAGGCCTGCCATTCACATTCTATCTGTCTCTCTCTCTCTCTCCCTCTCGCTCTCAAATTATATATGTGTGTGTGTGTGTGTGTGTGTGTGTGTGTATTTTTTTTTTTTCCCGAGATTGGGTTTCACTCTAGCCCAGGCTGACCTGGAATTCACTATGTAGTCTCAGGGTGGCCTCAAACTCACAGCAATCGTCCTACCTCTGCCTCCCGAGTGCTGGGATTAAAGGCGTGCGCCACCACGCCCGGCTTTATGTATGTATTTAACTATGAGCTAAACATACATCTTTTCTTTGTAAAGTTACCCAGCTTTGAGTAGTTTATTATAGAAACAAAAAAATAAACGAACACAGCTGATGAGTGAATTTCCCAAGGGCCACGTAGACCTCAAGGAAGGTGCCTGGCCAGGAATAATCTGGGGTCCCTCTGCCTCAGCAAAAGGGTTAATTCTGGGCAAATGGACCTGGAAGGACAGGGCCACTCACTGGACACATGCTTCTAGCCAGACAGGAGAAAAGGATGAGACAGTGGCAAGTCTCCCATGCTAAGAGGCTTTGGCAGGACCAGAGGCCCTTAAAACTTGCCAAAGAGCCCTTGATCTGTAAAGAGCCCCAAATTCATCCCACATAAGAGCCAGTAGCAGAATCCCTACCAGCAGAGCTCCCAGTGTGTAGAGAAATGGGATATGGGCACCAGGGTCGGGCGTGGTTATACTTGGACGGGAGCGATGGGACATGTACACCCCATCCTACAGTTCCCCCAACTAGAGCACAACCGGTTCTTGCTTGAGGAAAAAGCAAGACAGATATTGAATCATATGAAAACAAAATTTGAGACAGTGTGTTCTAACTTCTGAAATTGTGTGAAAACATATGAAATCACAATGTGCTCCCACTAAGAATCCCCACCATCTGGCAGAGGGGCTTGATGGGACAGGGTGGCAGTGAGTGAGTGAGAGAGCTGGCAGTTCGTTCTCAGAGCTCTCCATGCTGAGATTCCTCAACAACATGGTGCTAAGAATTATTTCAGCCGCTACACTGATCAATCTAAATTAGCCACATCATCATTTGGTAGCTTAGACACAAACCTAATATTTCTAAATGGAAAAGATATAACTGAAACTATGCACTCATTGATCTAAAGATGCTAATGGCTCTTTTTGATGCACGAGAAGTTATGAATCTGGGGCTGGGGAGATGGCTCAGTAGTTAAAGGTACTTCTTGTAAAACCTGCTGGCCCAGGGTCCAATTCCCCACCCACCCACGTAAAGCCAGAAGTCTGGGATTCACTTGCACCAGTAAGAGACCCCAGCATACCCATACACACACACACACAGAGAGAGAGAGAGAGAGAGACAGAGAGAGAGAGAGAGAGAGAGAAGAAAGCATACATATTGGTTATATAAATAGTAAATAATTTTTAAAAATCTGATTCTGTGACCTGTTAAAAATGGACTGTTTGTCCACTTTCTATGTTACAAGTGGACACAGAAAAGAGAGTTCAGTTTACTTTTATAAAAGTAATACAGGGGCTAGAGAGATGGCTTAGCGGTTAAGCACTTGCCTGTGAAGCCTAAGGACCCCGGTTCGAGGCTTGATTCCCCAGGATCCACGTAAGCCAGATGCATGTGTAGTGCCTGGAGGCCCTGGTGCTCCCATTCTCTCTCTATCTATCTGCTTCTTTCTCTCTCTGTCACTCTCAAATAAATAAATAAAAAGAAAAAACCTTAAAAAAAAGAAAGAAAAAGCAAATCTCTTAAATGTTCCCATGCCATATATAAACCTAGACCAGATAAAATCACAATCAAGCCAGATGGACATGGTGGCACAGGCCTTTAATCCCAGCACTCAGGGAGGCAGAGGTAGGAGGATCACTGTGAGTTCAAGGCCACCCTGACACTACATAGTGAATTTCAGGCCAGGCCTGGGCTGGAGTGAGCCCTTACCTTGAAAAACAAACAAACAAACAAAAAAATCACAATCAATAGCCAGGCTTGATGGCTCATGCCTTTAATCTCAGCACTTGGGAGGCAGAGGTAGGAGGATCACCGTGAGTTCGAGGCCACCCTGAGACTACATAGTGAGTTCTAGGTCAGCCTGGGCTAGAGTGAGATCCTACCTCAAAAACAAAACAAAAAAAAAATCACAACCAAACATTTTAAGTTAGAATCACACACACACACACACACAAACACACACACACACACACACATACACACACACACACACACACACACACACACACATATATACACACACACACACAGGCACCATCATACAGTAATACTAATTTTACCTAGACATAGACCCTAGAGCAGAGACTAGAGTTGTTGTTTTTTTTTTTAATTTTTGTTTATTTATTTATTTGAGAGTGACAGAGAGAGAGAGAGAGACAGAGAGAGAGAAAGAATGGGCATGCCAGGGCCTCCAGCCACTGCAAACGAACTCCAGACGCGTGCGCCCTCTTGTGCATCTGGCTAATGTGGGTCTTGGGGAATCGAGCCTCGAACTGGGGTCCTTAGGCTTCACAGGCAAGCGCTTAACAGCCAAACCATCTCTCCAGCCCTAGACTAGAGTTTTAACACCCATACCAGTGCAAGAGATGTGAACTGAGATTGAGGTGGGGAGCTGATCCCCAGATTCCTGACCAAAGCGGAGCTGCACGAGGGGGCTTGGACAAAAGAAAAGTGCGAGCAGTAAAAAATACTCACCAGCTGACAGAGAAGCTGTGCAGAGCTTGCCATCTGCCTGGAGGTGGGTTCTGGACAAAGAAAACGTAATGGACTCCTCAAGTCAGCTATGCCTATGTGTGGGGTTCACAGAGCCACATGGTGTTGGAATCCCAAGCCAAGAACTCCCAGAAAAAAAAAAAGCCCACTGTCTGGAACCCCAGAGAATCAACTGTAACACTGTACTACAAAGGACTTCTGTGTCTGCTAACAAAGGATTACTGTTGTGAACAATGAGAAAACCTGGCAAAATATATGGGGCGGGGGGGGGGAAATGTTTGAGGCATTGGCTAACATACATGCAGGACTCCCAAGAGAAGGGTGGAGAGAGGGAGCTAGGAGACACCTGTGACTTCTCTCGCCTCTTGCTGGAGCGAGTGTTCAGGCTACAGTTAAGCCAAGGTGACCCATCCAGGCTCACTGAATTGAAGAGAGAGAGGTTGTAGTTCAAAGAGGTTGAGTGGTCTCGGATGGTTAAAGGGGCATTGGAAAGACGAGGTATATAGCAACTGGGGAGCTCGGGGGAGGGGGTGCTGCAGATGATCTCTGGCTGGGTTCTGCTCTGTGAATGCTCAGGGAAAGAGCTTCTGGGCTAGCATGGGAAAAATCACTATTGAAGTTCATCTGGGCTGGCATAATTCTATTACCACCAGCCCGAATGAGGCAAGACTTTGTGATCCATGAGAATTCTCAGACTAAAAGCTTTTCTGGATCCAAAGCCAGCCTCAGAAGGATGAGATGTCTGAGTGTTTGACAGTGTGTTGGAAGAAAACCCAACACTTCAGATGAACATGTTGTCGAACAATGTAACAGTCACCATAGCCAGTATCCAATTAAAATGTAGGCACTGGGGAGATGGCTCAGCGGTTAAGGTGCTTGCCTGCAAATCCTAACAACCTGGGTTTGATTCCCCAGAACCCACGTAAAGACATATGTACAAGGTGGCCCATGGGACTGGAGTTCGTTTGCGGTGGCTGGAGACCCTGACACACCCATTTTTTCTCTCTCTCTCTGTCTTTCTTTCTCTATCTGCCTCTTTCTCTCTCTCCCTCAAATAAATAAACAAACAAATAGAATATGAAAAATGTAGCATGCATATGCTCAGGAGATGTTGCTCAGTGGTAGCATGAGCTCACCTAACATGAATAAGACTCTGGATTCAATCCCTAGCACTGAAAAAAAAAAAAAAAGATTAACAAGTATGCAAAGAAGCAAGGAAAATATGGCTCATGTTGCAGTTATCTTCTCGTTGCTGGGACAAAACATCAGATCAAAAGCAGCTCATGGGCTGGAGAGATGGCTTAGTGGTTAAGGCACTTGCCTGCAAAACCAAAGAACCCAGGTTTGATTCCCCAGGACCCACATACAGCCAGATGCACAAGGTGACACGTGTCTGTAGTCCATTTGCATCAGTGAAAGGCCCTGATGCACCCATTCTCTCTGTCTCTCTCAAATAAATCAATAAAAATAAAATATTTCAAAAAGCAGCATATGGGGCTGGTGAGATGGCTTAGCAGTTAAGGCACTTGCCTGAAAAGCCAAAGGACCCAGGTTTGACTCTCCAGGACCCAAGTAAGCCATATGCATAAGGTGGCGCATGCGTCGGGAGTCTGTTTGCAACATAGGCCCTGGCGTGCCCATTCCCTCTCTTTCTCTCTCTCTCTTTCTACCTGTTTCCCTCTCTTTCTCAAAAATAAATAAATATGGGCTGGAGAGATGGCTTAGCAGTTAAGGCACTTGCCTGCGAAGCCTAAGGAGTCATGTTCAATTCTCCAGGTCACACGTAAGCCAGACGCAAGCACACAATGTCACACATGCACACAAGGGTTAGTACGCATCTGGAGTTCGATTGCAGTGGCTGAAGGCCCTGGTGTACCAGTTCTCTCTCTCTCTTATAAAACAGGCCAGTCTGTTGGGCTTGCCTCAATCAATCAATAAATATTTTAGAAAGCAGCTCATGGGGGGAAAGGATTTATTTCAGGCTCATAGGGTTGAGAGGGCGTTTCATCGTGGCAGGGAAAGCGTGACAGGCTTCCCCCAGAAGCCTGGGTCACAGCAGCAGGGGAAGGAAGTAGTCCCCGGGAACTAGCTACTTAACACCCAGTCAGACTGCACTAACATATCTCAAGGCCCACCTCCAGCCATACACCCCTCCAAGACTCCACCAGCTGGGCTCTGAGTATGAGGCACCATCACCAATAAGTGAACTGTGGGGCACAATTCAAACCACCGCCACTAATAACCAAGAAAAAAAACATTCATGAGACACGACCTGCAATGATAAAAGTGACAGAAGTAGCAGACAAGGGGGTCGAGGTGTAGCTCAGTGGTAGAGTACATCCACAGATAAGCACCTCAAAACATGCATTATAAATACATCCCAAAGTCAGCGTGGTGGCACATGCCTTTAATCCCAGTACTCAGGCATAGGTAGAAGGATTGCTGCAAGTTCAAGGCCACCCTGAGACTACATGGTGAATTCCAGGTCAGCTTGGGCTACAGCAAAACACTACCTCAAATATATATATATATATTCCAAGCCAAACCTGGTGATATAGGACTATAATCTCAGCTTCTTGGGAGGCTGAGGCAGGAGGATCACAAGTCTGAGGGCATCACAGGTAACTTACAAGACCTTGTCTCAAAATAAAATGTGAAAAGAGAGCTGGGGTGTAACTCAGTGGTAGAGCATTTGCCAAGGATGAGCAAGGCTCTGATTTACACCCCAGAACTGCAAAACATAAATGTCCTCCAGGTGTTCAAGAGCCAGAAGAAAAGTAAATATATTAAATAGGACATAGGAGAATCCCAAGGCCTGTCATGATGAACTTGCTAAAACAAAAATCCATAAAGGGAAAAAAAAAAGTCTTGGGACAGGGGAGATGGCTCAGTGGTAAAACACACTTGCTTGCAAAACCTGAAGGCCCAGATTCAAGTCCCCAGCTAAAGCCAGGCACAAAGTGGCGCACATGCATCTAGAGTTCATTTATAGTGACGAAAGGCCCTGATACTCCCATACTCTCTCTCTCTCTCTCCTTGCAAATAAATAAAAATCATTTATTTAAGAAAAAGAAAAAGAAAAACAGGCTAGAGATGTGGCTTAGCAGTTAAGGCACTTGCCTGCGAAGCCAAAGGACCCAAGTTCAATTCTCCAGGACCCACATAAGCCAGATGCACAAGGTAGTGCATGCGTCTGGAATTTGTTTGCAGTGACTAGAGGCCCTGGTGCACCCATTCTCTCTCTCTCTCTTCTCTCCCTCTCTCTGCCTTTCTCTCTCTCAAATAAATAAAATGAAATAAATAATTAAAAATATGTGGAAAAAAATCTTAAAAGCTATCAGAAAAAATAGAATCACATTGCCAAGGAACAAAAATAAGAATCATATGAGAGTTCTCATAATCAACTAGAAAATCCAGGGGACCTTAGAGCAGAATATTTAAAGTGCCCAATGAAAACAGTTCAGGGCTGGGGAGGTGGCTCAGTGATTGAAGGCACTTGCTTGCAAAGCCTGACGGATTCAATTCCCAAGTACCCACATAGAGCCAGATGCACAAAGTGCCACGTGTATCTGGAGTTCGTTTGCAGTAGCTAGAGGACCTAGTGTGCCCATTCTTTCTCTCTCTCTCTCTCTCTCTCTCTCTCCTTGCAAGTAAATGACTAGAACAGTTTAAAAAACAACAAAAATCTATCTACTTAGCATTCTCTATCTGCTGAAAATAGTATTTTAAAACATTAAGGGAAAGGGCTGGAGAGATAGCTTAGCGGTTAAGCGCTTGCCTGTGAAGCCTAAGGACCCCGGTTCGAGGCTTGATTCCCCAGGACCCACGTTAGCCAGGTGCACAAGGGGGCGTATGTGTCTGGAGTTCGTTTGCAGTGGCTGGAGGCCCTGGTGCGCCTATTCTCTCTCTCTTTCTCTACCTGCCTCTTCCTTTCTCTGTCTGTCACTCTCAAATAAATCCAGCAGGATTTCTCAGTGACCTTGCACCCTAATTATGTGGAGTATTCAGCAATAGTGTCTTACCATCTATTCCTGGTGGGAAACCAAGGGCCTCAGCAATGGCCTGTAACGTTTTAGGGGTATTAGTGACCTCCCTCGCCAACAAATCACTGGAAGGTATCTCGTCCCTGGCACTGAAAATTTTCTAGTAACAATCTATGGCTTCTGAGTGTTCCATTGTCCAAAAAAGTAGGTTTCCATATGACTTACTTATATCCTAACCTTTTTTTTTTTAAAGAGAGAATTGGCCTCAGCCACTGCAATCAAACTCCAGACGCTTTTGCCACCTAGTGGGCATGTGAGGCCTTGCACTTGTCTCACCTTTGGGTGTCTGGCTTACGCGGAATCTGGAGAGTCGAACATGGATCCTTAGGCTTTACAGGCAAGCACCTTAGCCACTTAGCCATCTCTCCAGCCCTACACCCATCAACCTTGGTCAGCACCAGGGTTCTCCAGCCTCAGGGACAATTCCCTTGCATGGAAATACATGCTGGCCTGCCCCTTACAGCCCTCACCATCTCTCTATTCCCCAGCTTTGAGGAGCCCTGTTCTACTTTGGGCTGAGCCACTTCAGAAGCCCCAGCAGTGTCAATGACTATTGTGGTGATGGAGACAAGGGCATTTAGACTGAAAAGATATTTGGGAGGTAAAATGGGCAAGACTTGGCTATAGATTGCAGGGGGGTCAAAGGAGAGAGAATTGTTTGGGACTCTACCTATATGTTCGTTCCAACAGCTGGCAAGAGGCTTTTGAAGCAAAAGAAAGGAATTTGGAGAGAGAGAGAAAGAGAGAGAGAGAGAGAGATGTGGCAACATGGTAAAATCATGAGCTTGGCAAAAATTCAGGGTAATAGCCAGGCATGGGTGCACACACCTGTAACCCCAGCACTGAGGAGGGGCAGAGACAGGAGGATCACTGACACATGGTGGTCAGCCAGTCTAACTGAAACCATTATACAAGCCTGAGACTACATAGTGAATTCCAGGTCAGCCTGGGCTAGAGCAAGACCCTACCTGAAAACAAGGAAAAGAAAATGGGCTGGAGAGATGGCTTAGCAGTTAAGGCACTCACCTGTGAAACCTAAGGACCCAGTTTTGATTCTCCAGGTCCCATGTAAGCCAGATGCATATGATGGCACATGTGTCTAAAGTTCATTTACAATGGCTAGAGACCCTGGCATGCCCATTCTCTCTCTCCCTCACTGTCTCTCTCTAATAAATAAATTTTTAAAAAAGAATAGGGCAGGGGATGTCATTCTAGCACTGGAGAGAAGACAGGAGGAGCAGAAGTTCAAGGTCATTTTCAACTACATAATGACAATATAGGAGACTGAGTCTTAAAGAAAACTAAAACCAGGCTGGAGAGATGGTTCAGTGGTTAAAGGCACTTGCTTACAAAGCCTGCCAGTCTGGGTTCAATTCACCAGGACTCACACAAAGTCAAATGCACAAAGTGGCGAATGCATCTGGAGTTCATTTGAGACCCTGGTACACTCATTCTCTCCCTCTCCCCACTCTGTGCTTGAAAATAAGTAAATAAATAAAGGAACAAAACAATAAACTCAAACCAAAAAAATAAAGAGAAAGAAAGAAAGAAAGAAAGAAAGAAAGAAAGAAAGAAAGAAAGAGGAAAATGGTACAAGCTCCAGGTTCAATGAGAGAGCCTACGTCAGTAAAATAAGGCAGAATTGCAACATAGGAGGTCAGCAGATGTTCTCCTCTGGACTCCACACTCATGCATGTGGGGCTCACACATCTGCATACACCACATATATGCATACACACCCCTCCCCACATAATCACACACACACACCCCAAAAAAATCAGAGTAAGAAATTATGACTTCCAGAAAATATCTGCTACATTGAAAAAAAAAAGAGAGAGAACGAGCCCTAGCCAGACGTGGTGGCGCACACCTTTAATCCCAGCACTCGGGAGGCAAGGTAGGAGGATCACCGTGAATTCGATGCCACCCTGAGACTACATAGAGAATTTCATATCAGCCTGGACTAAGGTAGACTCTACCTCAGAAAACAAAGTGCCCTAAATTACAAGAAACGGAGGTGCCATGAGATGTGTGACCACAAAGCAATGGAGGATGGGATTTACATGACTCTCAGGGCTGAAGTCTACAAATAAGTAAAACAGAGAGAAGAACCCCGAATTCCTGGTATGGTGTGTTAGGAAAGCAGAGCTCCTCATCTCCTGGGTGCATTCATGAAGCCTGCGTTACCATAGCTATTCTTCTAAATGGCAGCTTTATTAAAAGCAAATTCCCTCAGGCATTCAATCAGGGTTGTATTGACTGCTTCGGCAGCTACCCGAACACTTCCAAGTACTGCCCAGCAGAATAACACTGCACTGTTATTAGCACAAACTGCATGTTCTAGTTATTTCCAAGTATCCATCTGCCACTATCAACTGAAGAAGAAATTGGCTCAATTTCAGAAGTGTTCATCTCGCCCTGCATCGCCAGGGCTGGGCTCAGTGGCATATACCTTTCTCTAATCCCAGTCTTGAGAGGCTGAGGTAGGAGGATCTCTGTGAGTTCAAGACCAGCCTGGGGCTACAGAGTGAGTTCCAGAACAACCCCAGCTAAAGTGAGACCCTGCCTTGAAAAAAAAAAAAAAAAACTAAACTAAAAACAAACACAAAAAAGTGTTCACCTTATTCAGTTCTGAGGTTTGCATCACTATAAAGTTTTTTTTTTTTTATTTCAACTCTTCTTTTTTCTTATTTATTGATTTATTTTGAGAGAGACAGAGAGAGAGAGAATGGGTGCACCAGGGCTTCCAGCCACAGCAAACAGACTCCAGATGCATGTGCCACCTTGTGCACCTGGTTTACGTGGGTACTAGGGAATTGAACCTGGGTCCTTAGGCTTTGCAGGCAAGCACCTTAACTGCTAAGCCATCTCTCTAGTGCCACAAAGCTTTTTTTTTTCTATGTATAAATTTGGGCTGCTCTTTACAGGTCGGTATTCCCTTCTGAAGAGCTCACCAGGCCTGAGAAGCTTCTGGGCTCACAGGCACCTGTCAATGCAGCCACTTCCTGTTCCTCCACTTCCCACGCAGTGCAGTCCTGTTCACCAGAGAGTCACATGAGACGTGTTTCTTCCTCACACACCCCAAGCCAGCGGCCACATTGCCAAGAGCAGGTTGCATTGTTTTACTTCATGAAAGAGAAAACTGTGCAGAGGGAGAAGAGAAACAATTACTGACTGAGGTAAAAAATAAAATAAGATAAGATAAGATAAAATAAAATAAAATAAAAAAGCCAGAGAATGTCAGAATGAGGAAATGATGGAAATGAACTCCAGTCCTCATTTCTTCTCCTAATTGAAGGAAAAGATAATTACCTCTGTGATGTGTTATTAAAATTATAAGACATCAGTTCTCCTATTCATTTGTTCACCCAGTAAATATTTACTTAGTTCATGGTATGGGTTACTTCTGTGGTCCAAAGAACTCAGCATGGCTGGTGGAAACTTCCGTCCCTGATCTCCCTGCTTCCTAGCCAGGTTTATTTATGTTCAGTGCAAATGGAAAGTTACTGACAGCCCTGACCTCTGCCCAGGCCCTGCCCGAACTTAGGGAAGTGCAAGGGGCAAAGCATTGTTTTTTGTTTTTTGTTTTTTTTTCCCTGGTGGATGGGGCAGAGCTCCTCTGAAGTGTCTAGGGCTGGGAGATGACAGGAGAAAAGGGAAAAGAGGCAACAAATAACACATTGGCTTGTCTCACGAGTCCCATACCTATGACAAATTGGACTACTTTATTTAAGTATTTTATTTTTCTAATATTTTACTTATTTATTTGCAAGGAGAGAAAGCGAGAGAGAGAGAGAGAGAATGGGCGCACCAGGGCCTCCAGACACTGCAAACAAACTCCAGATGCGTGCACCACTTTGTGCATCTGACTTTATGTGAGTACTGGGGAATCGAACCCAGGTTGTTAGGCATTACAGGCGAACACCTAAACTGCCAAGCCATCTCTCAGCCCTACTTAAGTATTTTAAGTAGAATGTTTCTTCATTTGTTAGTTATTGAGGCTCTTCATATTTATATAGTTTCTTATCTCATGAAATCACATTGTGGTTATTGGGATTTCAAAAAGTTGTCAGGGGACTGGAGAGATGACTAAATGGTTAAAGAAACTTACTTGTAAAGCCTGATGGCCCAGGTTCAATTCCCCAGTACCCAGGTAAAGCCAAATGCACAAAGTGATGCCCGAGTCTAGAATTTGTTTGCAGTGGCAGGAGGCCTGACTCACCCATTCTTTCTCCTCTCTCTTGTCTTTCTCTCAAATAAACAAATAAAAATGTTTCTTTAAAAGTTGTTGAGTAGGCCGGGCATGGTGGCTCAGGCCTTTAATCCCAGCACTCGGGAGGCAGAGGTAGGAGGATTGCCGTGAGTTTGAGGCCACCCTGAGACTACAGAGTTAATTCCAGGTCAGCCTGGGCTAGAGTGAAACCCTACCTTGAAAACCATTTAAAAAAAAAGTTGTTGAGTACCTCTAAAGCTACATATTTTTCATAGTTGTTGCCAGGGCTAGGGAGATAGCTTAGTGGTTAAACGTACCTGCTTGCAAAGACAGCTGGCCTGGAGTCAATTCCCTAACCACCTCTTAGAAGCCAGAAGCATTCGCATTTGCAGTAGCAAGAGACCTTGGCATACCCATATGCATAAACACACACCCATACGTGCAAATAAATAAATTATTTTAAAAGTTGTTACCTTTAGACACCAAACACAATAAAGCTATAAGTGAAAAATATAATGATGGGCTGGAGGGATGGCTTAGCGGTTAAGGCATTTGCCTGCAAAGCCAAAGGACCCAGGTTTGATTCCCCAGGACCCACCTTAGCCAGATGCACAAGGGGGGTGCACACATCTGGAGTTAGTTTGCAGTGGCCAGAGGCCCTGGGGTGCCCATTTTCTCTCTCTCTCTCTCTCCCTTTCTCTGTCAAATAAATAAATAAGTAAATATAAAATATTTAAATATATATATATAATGATAAGATAACTTAGCTGAGGAGTAATAAGAAGTTTCATATTTTTAATGTTTTTATTTATTTATTTGCAAGCACAGAAAGAGAGAGACAGACAGAGAGAATGGGTTCCCCAGGACCTCCAGCCACTGAAAACAAACTCCAGACACATACATCACTTTATACACCTGGCTTTGTGTGAGTCCTAGAGAACAGAACCTGGGTAGTTAGGCTTTGTTGGCAAGTGCCTTTACCATTGAGCCATTTTTCCAGCCCACATTTCACATATTTTTAAAATATGGCCATGTGATATAAGAGCCACAGGGTGGGAAGGAGGACTCTAGGGCCTTGTCCTCTTGATATGAACCGGCTGATACATTCATGACATCACAGTGGTTGCTGGTTTCCCCATAAGACCTGCATAAATTTGAGCTCATGAACATTTTGACATAGAGGAGAGAGAGGACAATAAGACTGAAACATCGAAACAGAGGAAGGACTACCTGGAAAGAGGAGGGTAGTCAGTGGAATAGAGATGGGTGAGGGAGGACAAAAGAGGATAATAGAACGGGAGTACAATCAAATGACTGGCATGTTCATGTGTTGAAATTCTCAATAAAGTGTTAAAAAGATAAAATATAGCCATGCAAAAAAAATCACTTTAGGGACTGAAGAGCAGACTCAGTGGCTAAAAGGCACTTGTTTACAAAGTCTGACAGCCCAGGTTCAATGCCCCAGTACCTATATAAATACAGATGCATGAAGTGGCATATGTGTCAGGAGTTCATTTGTAGTGGCAGGAGGCCCTGGCATGCCCATACCATTCTCTCTGTCTCTCTCTCTCTTTCTCTCTTGTATATACAATCATTTTAGGGACTGGAGTGATTGCTTAGTGGTTAAGGTGATTGCCTGTGAAGCCTAAGGACCCAGGTTCAATTCCCCAGAACCCATGTAAGCCAGATGCACATGGTGGCGCATGTATCTGAAGTTCATTTGCAGTGGCTGGAGGCCCTGGTGCATCCATTCTCTCTCTCTCTCTCTCTCTCTCTCTCTCTCTCTCTCTCTAATAAATAAATAAGAATATTTTTAAAAAATCATTTTAGGGATGGAGAGGTAGCTCAGTGGTTAAAGTATTTGCCTGCAAAACCAAAGGACCCAGGTTTGATTCCCCAGTATCCACGTAAAGCCAAATGTACAAGGTGGTACATGTGTCTGGAGTTCATTTGCAGTGGCTAAAAGCCCTGGTGTGTCCATTCTCTCCCTCTGTCTCCCTCTGAAATAAATAAATAAATAAAACACTCTTAAGAAAAGAAAAAAATCATTTTAACATCTTCCTATGCTAGAATCTAAGTGGATGATATGTAGGCAGCATCCAAGTAGAAGCAGACAGATTTCTAGCACAGAGATTTAAAAAAAAAAAAAAACCCAACCAGGAGTAGTATTCTTCACCCTAAGGTTGGACATCTCCAGTGAATATTCAGACTTTCGCTAGTAAATAACTTAAAGCAAAATAAGGCAGTAAGACAAAAGGTTTAATTAAGCAAGCAAAATCCCACTGACCAGTTGAAACATTTATTATAGAGATACAATTGTATATTATTTTCTTGTGATTATACAGAGATACATAAAGTATAGATACAATTGCATATTGTTGTGCTATAATAATATACTAAGCTGGGCAGGGTGGCTCATGCCTTTAATCCCAGCACTTGTGAGGCAGAGGTAGGAAGATCGCTATGAGTTCGAGGCCAGCCTGGGACTACAGAGTGAGTTCCAGGTCAGCCTGGGCTAGAGTGAAACCCTACCTTGGAAAAGAAAAATAATGATGATGATGATGATACTAATACTACATAAGTACAGATACGATTTTTAAAAATTAGAGGGCTTGAACTCTAAAACGCTCATAGAAAAGGCCTTAGCGAAGAAGCATCTGGAACTGCTCCTCACTTCTAAGGCGGTCACAGACGCGGAAATGAGGCCCTTGTCAACACAGGAAGTTTGTTACAAAGACATCATTCAGAACAAGAGTCAGACTCTGGGAACTCCCTTGAAATGAAAAGGAAAGAAAAAAATCAGAATGAAAGAGGGATGGGAGAGGGAGGACCAAAGAGGGTAGTAGAATGGGAGTACAATCACATGACGGTACGTTCATGTATCAGAATTCTCAACAAAGTGCTTAAAAATAAAGTGTAGCCATGCAAAAATCACTTTAATCTACGTTCTTCAAAATACTTCACGTAGAAATCAGGCAAGCCACTGGAATAAAACAAAATCCTGACTCAAGGGCTGGTGGGATGGCTTAGCAGTTAAGGCGCTTGCCTGCAAAGCTTAAGGACCCAGGTTCGATTCCCCAGTACCAAGGTAAGCCAGATGCACAAGGTGGCGCAGGCATCTGGAGTTTGTTTGCAGTGGCTGGAGGTCCTGGTGTGCCCATTCTGTCTCTCTCTCTCTCTCTCTCTTATCTGCCTTTTTCTCTCAAACAAAAACATAAATAAAATATTTTTTTTAATACTGACTCAATTCATGTGTGTTGTGGACCTCTTGAGGGAGGCCTTGAGAATTCCACCCTATCTCAGCACTCCAGTCTCTTCCTGTCTGGAGAGAGGCACACATTCATAGCCTCCTGTGCCCACAGAGCAGGCTCTCCAAGCATCTACCTCCAGCGGCAGGTAAAAGTGATGCCGACGCCTGATGCGTTTGGATTAGCGGTATTTGATCAACTCGACGGCAAGAACTCTAGCTGAGCACAGGCCAGCTGGGCAGAGACTGTGAGGGTACAGAGGTGAAGGAGAAGGATGCTAAGGGGTCGATGGTGCAACCACCAGGACTGACCAACCATGATTGCTGCAGTGAGCATAGAGGAAAAGGTGGAATCCAGGATTTCTGTGGAATCGGAGGCATTCCCTCTGAGCCTTCACAAGCCATTCTGACCCTGACTGTTCGGCATCACCAAGACATTCCCAGAGCAGACAGGATTGAGCCTCAGCAAACACTCCTAGAAAAGGTTTTTGTCAGTAGAATTCACTGTCTTTATGACCAGCTAAATGATGGCCCCCAAATTCAGAATTTTGGAGAGATGGCTCAGTGGTTAAAAGCACTCCCTGTGCAAGCCTGAGAAGACTGTTTGAGTTAGATTCCCCAGAACCCACATAAACAACTGCATGTGGCCATGAACGTTTGTAAGCCCAGTCTCCTGAATCAGTAAATCACTGGAACTTGGGAAAAAAAAAAAAAACCAAACATGAGTTCTGGGATCAGGCAAGCTCTAGGATCAGTAAGAGACTGTAGCTCAATAAGAACAGGTGGGCTGAAGAGATAGCTAAGGCACTTGCCTGCAGAGCCTACTGACCTGAGTTCAATTCCGCAGGGAATTACCCATGTAAAGCCAGATGCACAAAGGGACACATACATCTTGAGTTTGTTTGCAGCGGTTGGAGGCCCCGGGAACACCAATTCTCTCTGTATATCTCTCTTCTCTTCTCTCTCTCTCTCTCTCTCTCTCTCTCTCTCCCTGTGTGTGTGTGTGTGTGTGTGTGAGTGTGTGTGTGTGTGTGTGTGTGTGTTTGCAAAATAAATAAATGGATGGAGTGGGACACCTACATTCCACTCGGGCCACCACAAGTGAGTACACCCCGCTGCAGGCAAGTGCATGGGGTGTTACATGGACATGCACACGCACACATCGCATCATGCACACACACACACACACACACACAAAAGATTTGTTGAAGCCCTAACTCTGAGTACCTCAGAACACGACTGCATTTGAAGATAAGATTGTTAAAGAAAGAGGCACTGGGCTGAGCTCTAACCTGACACTGCTCTTACCCTTATAATAGGAGATTTGGACACAGGCACACATCAACATGCTGGTAGAAAGCCATCTAAAAGCAAGGGAAGATGCCTCGAGAGATACCAAACTTATCCCCTTGAACTTGAAACTTCCATCCTCCAGAACTGTTAGACGGCAAGTTTCTATGGTCTAAGCCTCTCTGCTCACTGTGTTACGACCAATTCTTGCAGATTTACTCAGTCCCTATGTGAGGGTCAGACATCCCTTGGTTTCCAGACTCCTAACCTTGTTCCTATTACTCCTGAAGCTAAGTATGGATAAATTTCCCAAATCTCTGATTAATAATTGATAACTTAGCCCAGCCATGTTGGTGGACCATTATGATGGGCCATGCCACCAGTGTGCCTGCCCAGGAGGTTTGCAGATAGAAGAGAGAAGACTATAACAAGAGAACCTGGTATGGTGGCACATGCCTTTAATCCCAGTAGTCAGGAGGCTGAGGTAGGAGAATTGCCAAGAGTTCATAGTCAGCCTTCTCTACAGAGCGAGTTCTAGGTCAGCCTGGCTACAGTGTGACCCTGCCTCAAAAAGAAAAGAAAAGAAAAACAATATAATCTACAATACTCCTCTCTCAAAAACCTACTAGTTGGGCTAGAGAGATGGCTTAGCAGTTGAGCACTTGCCTGGGAAGCCTAAGGATCCCAGTTCAAGGCTCGATTCTCCAGGACCCACGTAAGCCAGATGCACAAGGTGGCACATGCATCTGGTGTTTGTTTTCAGTGCGAGGCCCTGGTGTGCCCATTCTCTCTCTCTCTCTCTCTCTCTGTCATTCTCAAATAAATAAATAAATTTTATAAAAACTACTAGTTATGGGCTGGACGGATGGCTTAGCAGTTAAGGCATTTTTCTGCAAAGCCAAAGGACCCAGATTCGATTTCTCAGCACCCACATAAGCCAGATGCACAAGGGGGCACACATGTCTGGAGTTCCTTTGCAGTGGCTGGAGTCCTGGTGTGCCCATTCTCTCTGTCTCTCTCTCTCCCTCTCTTCCTCCCTCTTTCTCTCTGTCAAATAAATAAATAAAAATCATTGAAAATAAAGCCCTACTAGTTAGAGAGCATCATGGACTGCAGTGGACTGCAGAGGCTTGTGCCACACGCGCTTGCAGACGGCATGCTGGCTGCCGCTCCGAGTGGGTCTCTAAGGAAGATGTGATGACACAACTACTTGGCAGATGGCAGATGAGAAATCAGAAGTGCCTAGGGGTCCCAGTGAGTTGTTGGTCAGGAAGAATCCCAAAACAGTGTTGCCAACGCTCTTAGTTGCCCACCGGAACTAGATGGTAGGACCCCATTGCTGAAAACACCACACCACATGCTTTGGTTGCAGGACACTGAGACATCAAACTGAAGCTGAGCTGGAAACCTCCTCCCTACTAGACAGCTGTCGTAGTGCTGGAAAGTGCTCTACAGCCTGCCATGGGGAAAAACTCATCAGTGGTTTTAACCAACAGTGCACCCTGAAAGTTACACAACCGGCCAGCCAGGCGAGATGAGCTTAGTGGGGAATACTGGAGAGGGGAGGGACCAAAATGAAAGACGGAAAAATGGTAGTGTTGATCTGTCATCAAAAACTCAGGTGGGAAGCTGGGCGTGGTGGCGCACCCCTTTAATGCCACCACTCAGGAGGCAGAGGTAGGAAGATCACGGAGAGTTTGAGGCCCACCCTGAGTCTATATAGTGAATTCCAGGTCAGCCTAAGCTAGAGTGAGACCCTACCTGGAAAAACCAAATAAAGAGAAAAGAAAACTCAGGTGGGGTTGGGGAAATAGCTTAGCAGTTAAGGAGTTTGCCTGCGAAGACTAAGGACCCTGGTTCAATTCCCCAGTACCCATGTAAGCCAAATGCACAAGGTGACGCATGCATCAAGAGTTCATTTGTCATAATTAGGAGCCCTGGTGTGCCCATTCTCTATCTATCTGCCTCTTTTACTCTCAAACAAGTAAATAAATAATTTTTAAATTTTTTTAATTTATTTGACGGAGAAAGAGGGAGAGAGAGAGAGAATGGGTGCGCCAGGGCCTCCAGCCACTGCAAACGAACTCTAGATGTGTGCGCCCCATTGTGCATCTGACTAACGTGGGTTCTGGGGAATAGAACCTGGGTCCCTTGGCTTTGCAGGCAAACACCTTAACCGCTAAGCCATCCCTCCAGCCCTAAAATGTATTTTTTTAAAAAATGCAGGTGAATCTGGGTGTGGTGGCGCATGCCTTTAATCCCAGCACTCAGGAGGCTGAGGTAGGAAGATTGTAATGCATTTGAGGCCACCCTGAGACTACATAGTGAATTCTAGGTCAGCCTGGGCTGGAGTGAGGCTCTACCTTGAAAAACAATAACAAACAAACAAACAAACAAAAAGCCCCAGGTGAGAATTGATAACTTTGACTGATGTTGGGAGTACAAAGGTGTACAAATCTAAGACACAATTTGAAGTTAAGGTTAGATGGTGTCGATGATGCATTGGATATAGTGAGCAAGGGAAAGAGAAGAACTATGGACAAACGGAAGTCTTTTGATGTATTTAGTGCAAATAGGGTGGGGCCCCGCTACTTACCTAAGGGGGGAAAATGGAAAAAACAGGCTTAAGGAGAAAGAAAACATTCTATATTGAGTAAGATTATCCAGAGAACCTAAGGATTGGACTGGAAAGAAGTTGGGTAGACAAGTCTGTGGTTCAGAGAGATCATGGGGGAAAATGATTGCCAGCAAATTCCTATAATCTCAACACTTGGAAGCCTGAGGCAAGCCTGGGCTACCTAGCAAGACCCTGTCTCAAAAAAACAAAAAAGGAAAAGAAATAAAATAAAAATTTAAAAAAAAAAAAAAGGTTGGGCTGGAGAGATGGCTCAGCAGTTAAAGGCACTTGCTTGAAAGTCTGCTGGCTCAGGTTTGATTCCCCAGTACCCATGTAAAGTTGGATGCATTTGGAATTCATTTGCAGTGACCAAAGGCATGTCCATATTCATTCAAAAAAATTTAAAAAGGCATTGAAAGGCTGGAGAAATTGCTTAGTGGTTAAGGCACTTGCCTGCAAAGCCAGAGGACCTAGGTTTGATTCCCCAGGACCCACATGTACAAGGTGGCACATGCATCTGAAGTTCATTTACAGTGGCTGGAGGCCCTGGTATGCCCATTCTTTATCTGCCTCTCTCTCTCTCTCCCTCTCTCTCTCCTACTCTCTCTCTCAAATAACTAAATTAAAATATTTTTAAATACAGATGCTTCCAAAAGCTATAGGCTTCCAGGAACAAATCTGGAAAGAAGGAGGTGAGAAAGAAGAGCCCTGGTACACATGGATGTTTAGAGTTCTAGAAAAGGAGATGGCTAAAGGCCCTGAGAGGGGTAGAGGGGAGAAAGCAGGAAAAGGTCCAGGCATATGAAGGAGGCAAAAGAGAAAAGTTTATGTTCTCCCTCCCCAAATAGAGTGGTCAGGGGGCCAGAGAGATGGCTTAGCCGTTAAGCGCTTGCCTGTGAAGGCTAAGGACTCCGGTTTGAGGCTCAATTCCCCAGAACCCACGTTAGCCAGATGCACAAGGGGGCGCATGCATCTGGAGTTTGTTTGCAGTGGCTGGAAGCCCTGGTGTGCCCACTCTCTCTCTATCTACCTGCCTCTTTCTCTCTCTCTCTCTCTGTCACTCTCAAATAAGCAAATAAAAAAATGAACCAAAAAAAATTTTTTTTTAGAGTGGTCAGCTGTGCCAGACAAAGACAAAGTTAGCATTAAGTTTATGTTTTATAACAGGAACCTTGGAAAGGATTTGGAAAAAATAAATTGGTCATTGAAAATATGGGGATCCATAGATACCAGTCATTGTCAAATGGTGTCTTGAATGGAAAGTAGAGAAAAGCTGGAAGCTGGGATGACCTCAACTGGAGTACAGGAGCAGGGGTGAGTGTTGTTTAGGATGGTAGATAATAGATGAAAATATCATACTGACACCTTCCTGAGTGAGGAGAGTGCAAAAGCAGACTAAAGCCTTAAGCAATAGGAAAGGGTGACAGGCAGAGGGCAGGTGGCAGTTTGGCTCTACTTGGACAGGGTGCCTAGGACCTTTGGCAGAGGGCAGAGAATCTGATATAGGTAGATATAGGTAGACAATGAGGAACTTCCTATCTAAAATCACTCAGGCTGGCCTTGAACTTGAGATCCTCCTGCCCCCGACATCCTCAGTGCCAGGGTTACAGGCATTCTTAAGGATTCATGATAACAAGTTACTAGCATAAGTCAGAGATTAAGGAGAAGATGGGAGACTTGGCTAAGCACTGAAGAAAGGGGTGTGGCATCAGGACCTTAGGAGGAGATGTGGCAGGGTTTCGAGGAAGTGCCAGGGCCCATGTCAGATCTGTGTCATGTGTTGACTGAAATTCCTGAGCACATTTAGGCAACTTTCTGTGCAGATGCAACATATTCAGTCACATAGCATCATTATGACCCAGACAGGGCTTTGGCAGGTGAGTAGATGTAGAAAGAATGGGGAAACGAAATTAAGAGAGGTTCACGAGGAAGTAATTACAGTACCGGACCTCAGAGTCTCAGGCTGGGTAAGAGAGATGAGAACATTTGAAAACGTGGTCGATGAACCAGTAGTTTTGACGCCAAGGAAGACGTGAGAGTTCAGCCTTTAGGTGAGTAGGCCAGAGGACATCACGTTCTTGTCAGAGAATGGGACACTGCCCTAGCCTCCTTTTACATGTAGGTTGGATAGGTAAGTTCCAAAAGACCAAAATTCACACAGGTCAGATTCATCGCACAGCAACACCCAACTCTCTGGTACCCCAATTTCTATTGAAGTGAGCATCATGTTTCTGGGATGAACATCCAAACCAGGCACAGTTTAGGGGAGGAAAGGATTTATTTCAAGCATGCAGATTTAGGGGGGAAGTTCCACCCATGGTGGAAGAAGCAGTTTCCGTACATCCAGGCAGACAGAAACCATCACCAGCTGGCAAATACCTAAAGCAACAAGCACAAAACCAGCAGCAGATCACACTGCTCTGCATACCTTTCTATAGGGCGAAGCTGGGCATGGTGACACATGCCTGTAATTCCAGCATTTGGGACACATAAGGGTTGCTGAAGTTTAAGATTACCCTGGTCTACATAGTGAGTTCTAGGCCAGCCTAGGGCTATATCATGAGAGTCTGTCAAAAATAAACAAACACCTATAGGAAAAGATTCAGAAATGGCAAAGAGAAAGAAAGAAAGAAAGAAAGAAAGAAAGAAAGAAAGAAAGAAAGAAAGAAAGAAGGAAGGAAGGAAGGAAGGAAGGAAGGAAGGAAGGAAGGAAGGAAAGAAAGGGTACATAGACTGAATCATACCCTAAATATTCTTCAGAGTTGGCTAAAATCACATTATTTCATCTAGTTACCTCCTGTTAAAATGAAATCCCTAAGAGAAAAGTGACCGATCCTGGCCTGGGCAGAGACATGGCATCCACTTTCTTCATACTACCCCAAGCTTTGTAACGTTGCCATTCTCCTGACTTTGCCCTCCCTGATGCTCATCTCCACCAAGTGAGGTGGCACACGCCTCTAATCCCAGCACTCAGGAGGCAGAGGTAGGAGGATCATTGTTAATTCGAGGCCACCCTGAGACTCCAGAATGAATTCCAGATCAGCCTGGGCTACAGCGATAGCCTTCCTCAGGGGAAAAAAAAAAAATACTCATCTCCCTCCCATGACTTTTCTTCCTTAATGATTCTGAGAGCATTATTTTTACCCAGATCTGTGGGAAGACACTAGACATTGCCCCAGGCTCCCCTGTGCCAGGGCAGATGCAGGTGCCTCCTTGGCCTAGGTCATTTATGATCTTCAGACTAGACAGCCAATGCAGCCAGCAAGCCTCTCTCCTGTTAATATTGATGCCATGCCTGTTGTCTGTGAGAAAGTAGAAAATGGAGAACTATCTCAAAATTGATATAATATATATTTATGTAATGAAATATAAATATAATTTTATTGCATTGTAAAAGTGAATATTTGTTAATTAGTTTAAGCTCAGAGAATTAAAATCCCAAAGTTGTTGAGCATAGATGGCTCATGCCTTTAATCCCAGCACTCAGGAGACAGAGGTAGAAGATTGCTATGAGTTCAAGGCCAGCCTGGAATTACAGAGTGAATTCCAGGTCAGCCTGGGCTACAATGAGACCTTACCTCGAAAAAAAAAAAATCCTAATATAACAGCAACCTTAATTAAATCATATAGGGGCAGGTCTTATTTCTTATGTCAAATTCCACAAGTAGATGTCCATTCCTAAATGTCCATTCTATTGGTCCATGGAACTCCGAAGGACACAGGTCCCTTCAGCTTGTTGCCCCACCATCTCTAGGACATGACCTTGGCTCAGGGAGTCTGGCATGTGTAAGAGCTTAGCTGGAAAGACTGACAGAAGGCTCCAGTCCATGCAGGAGAACCAGCATAGCCAGGGAGAAGCAGAAATGCCAAGAAATGACGCACCGTGCATTTAGTGTGTCATTACATCTCCTAACCCTTTGGCTCATAGCAGCTTCACTTTATTATATTGAATGAACTCCCCTTATCCTCAGGGAATATGCCCAAGACCCATGGGGGATACCTGAAGCTTCAGATAGCCTAGACCCCTATGAGAACTATAGACAGTTCTATATACCCTATGTTTTTCCCCAATACACAGAAACCTAGGATAAAATTTAATTTATAAATGAGGCACAGTAAGAGATTAACCATAATAACCAATCATAAAATACAAAAATTACATTATTATATTAGTGACGCAGTTCAGGGGTAGCATCAGCTCCAAAAGTAAAGCCAAGGAAGGTCCTTGAGCCCGTGAGCGGGGATCTGTTTCTCCCTTACCTCTTCTTCCCTAGAGGAGACCTTGCAGCCTTCAACTTGGTGGAGGCCAGACATGTCAGTCAGAAAAGTCTGGTCTTGTCTTTTCTTCCCTTAAGGACTTCCCCCTTCCAAGAATATTCCTGAAAGATTATCACCTTCCAAGAAGTGGCACCTACATACTTGACCAGCTGGACTGACCAGCTCACCCCCCACCCCATCCATTAAATTGTCGTAAAAGGCCCCACTCGGAGGCATCAGATGGGATTTACCATTTCTAGGAAGTCCCTCCTGCCTTACAGCAAAGCCTCAGCCTTCTTTCCTTCTCTCCAGCTCCATAATAAAATCTTTGTAGGCCTGGAGAGGTTTCTTAGTGGTTAGGGCGCTTGCCTACAAAGCCTAAGGACCCAGATCCCAAGTAAGCCAGACGCATAAAGGTGAGGCAAGCACAAGTTCGCACATGCCCACTAGGTGGTGCAAGCATCTGGAGTTCGATTTCAGTGGCTGAGGCCCTGGCACACCAATTCTCTCTCTCTCTCTCTCAAAATAAAAATAATAAAAAAATTTAAAAAGATCTTTCTAAACTTCACCCTCTACGGTCTGTGGATTTCATTAATCAAATTCATAAGACAAGAACCTGGAGGCTGTTGACTCAGTCATAGTTTTGTGTGGCCATGAGCATCCAGCACCCTAACTCCAAAGTTAAAGTACAACTAAGAGCTAAGTATGGCTCTGTGGCTCTCAGACATCCCGTTCCCCACATCACTAAGATAAAAACTATTTAAGACTTACAGGGTTGGAGAGACGGTTCATTGGTTAAAGGTACTTGCTTGCAAAGCCTGATGGCCTGGGTTCAATTTTCCAATACCCATGGAAAGTCAGATACACAAAGTGGTACATGCTGCTGGAGTCCAGTTGCAGTGTCAGAAGACCCTGGTGTGCCCATTCTCTCTCTCTCTCCCTCTCTTTCCCTTTCTCTCCCCTTCTTTTCTCTCAAAAGAAATAAATAACATTTGAATGCTTAAAAAAAATTAAAGAAAAGAGAAAGACATAAATTATTTGTCTCTGGAATTTTCCCATGGAATATTTTTGGACCTCAGTTGATCACCGAAGATGACTGAAAACTTGGAAAGTGAAGCCCAGGTCACGAGGGGCCATGCCAGTGCTTGCTGGTGGGTCATAGAGACAGAAGGGGAGTAAAAGCTCACCTCAGCCTGGGTGGTCAGGTAGCTCGAGGGGCGTGCTGCGCAGACTACAGACTGCCTCTCGGGTTTTTGTTTCTTTCTTTTTTTCCTGCATTGGTGCTATTTACCTTTCTTTGCTTGTTTCATTAAGTTTGTTTAAAGCCTCCTCTTTGCATCTAGCACACTGTCTTACAAAGAGCAAATCTTCAATGCACATTTGCAGAACTTAATGCAAACCAGACCGTGACTGGCATATGTCTGGGTTTTTTTTTTGTTTTGTTTTGTTTTGTTTTTTGGTTTTTTCTTTTGTTGTTGTTGTTGTTGTTTTTGTTGTTGGTGGTGGTTCATCTGTCAGTAGCATAAAGTCTTCGGCAGATAAAAATTGTGGCTTCTGCTCCCCCACCCCTAACCCCGCATGTGCCCTGTTAATTTTCCAGTTCCCTGGGCTGCCTCCACACAGCTCCTGTTAGCCTCTGTTCCTTCCACCCTCACTGGGACTTGCAATGAGCACCCCAAGGGGTATGCCAACCTGGGTGCAGTCCAGCTCAATCCAGCGTGACATTCCCTGCCTGTCTGCTCCCAGACCAGGGCCCTGGTCCTGTTTAGATGCCCTTCCACGGTGCTCAGTGTAGCCTGTCTAGGTCCTGGCTACATTCCATCAGGATAGGGTCCCTGGTCAAATGACCTTGAATAAATAAATACTTCTCCCTGCTGAACCCAACCTCAGGCAGTCTGTGGGTGGTCGGTCCATCTGTAAAGTTTACCCATTCAGCAAGCAGGAACTAGACCAGACCTGTTGCTAATCCTCAAATCTTGCTGGAATTCACTGACTACTTCTCCACAATGGAGGCCTTGTTAAGAGGCTAGTTCAGGGCATAGTTGCTCGGGGCGAATCTGTTAGCGCTATGACAGCTGTTCAAGGGCAGCAAAGACAGACATGCTGGCCTAGAGGTATATTGCTATAGGTATATTGCAAAACTTTTCAACAAAGATGAACAGTACCAGAACTTCCTTTTTTTTTTTCCTAAGCAGGAAGGCCAGCTTGCAAATGAGAAAACACAGGAAAGAATTGACAGAGTAGGGCTGGAGGGATGGCTTAACAGTGAAGGCCTTTTCCTGCAAAGCCAAAGGACCCAGGTTCGATTCCCTAGGACCCACATAAGCCAGATGCACAAGGGGGCGCATGCATCTGGAGTTTGTTTGCAGTGGCTGGAGCTCTGGCGTACCCATTCTCTCTCTTTCTCCCTCTTTCTCTCTGTCAAATAAATAAATAAAAATAATTTTTATAAAAAAGAATTGACAGAGTAGTCACCAGGCTAAACTAAAGATCTGGACCTAAAGCTCCTCACCCATAGGCCTTCTCACATCAGATTAGCCCTATCTTGTTAAATATCACAACATAAGCAGAAACCTATCCACATCACAGAGCCGAACCCATCTGTAATGACTTGCTGTACACAAAAGTTATCTATCTTGTGCTGAAAGTGTGACTGGTTAAAAGCCATTTGGGACAAAAAAAAAAAAAAAGAAGAAGAAGCAATCTTTTGTGGGTGTCTACTTTGCTCCCCTGGTACCTCTGTTATCTGGGGATAACTTGTGATCAAAGCTCCCTTGTAGGTCAGGGAGCAGGTGAGACGCACTCCAGCAGCAGGATCACAGAGCTAGACAGGTGGGCTTCAAATCCATCACTCTGCATGTGGAAGCCAGAGCTCCCTGTAAGCTACCTGAAAGGTGGGTATGAGGACACGAACTGTCTCCCACATGGACACAGAGCAAGGATGAAATGAGTGCCTTCACTTTCATTGTTTCTTTAAATATTTTATGTATGTGTGTGTCTGTGTGTATGCGCACGTTGGGGGACGCATGCCAGAATGGACTGCTGTTGCAAACAAACTCCAAATGCATGCATGACTTTTTGCATCTGGCTTTATGTGGGGATTGAGAAATCAAACCAGAGCCAGGAGGTTTTGCAAGCAAGTGCCTTTAACCACTAAGCAATCTCTTCAGCCGAGAGTTCCTTCACATTTAAAAGTGCCTACGGCGGGGGGGGGGGTAGAGGCTGGATGGGGATGGCTTAGTGGTTAAGGCACTTGCCTGTAAAGCCAAAGGACCCAGGTTCGACACCCCAGGACCCACATTAGCCAGATGCACAAGGGGGCGCACACATCTGGGGTTCGTTTGCAGTGGCGCGCCCGTTCTCACTCTCTCTCTGCCTGCCTGTTTCTGTATATCTCTCTGTATATCGCTATAAATAAATGAAATAAATGAAAATAAAATATTAAAAAAAATAAACGTGCCTATAGGGGAGAGAAGGAAGAAGGGAGGGAAGGATAGAGGGAGACAATGAGGCGGGAGAAGGGAGGGAGAAAGGTTGATCACCAGCTACTAAGTAATAGAAGGAAGAAGTTCTGGCATGGAAAGCAGAGTGAACATAGATAACAATAAGGTACTTTATAATTCAAAAAACTAAGGGCTGAAGAGATGGCTTAGCAGTTTAAGGTGCTTACATGAAAGTCTAAGGACCGAGGACCGATTCCCCATTACCCACGTAAGCCAGATGCACATGGTGGAACATGCATTTGGAGTTTGTTTGCAGTGGCTAGAGGCCCTGGAATCCTCACTCGCGCTCTCTCTCTCCCCTCCTTTCTGCCTCTCAATCTCTCAAATAAATAAAAACTAGAAGAGGATCTGGGGAGAGAGCTCAGCAGTTAAAGGTGCTTGCTTGCAAAGCCTACTGGCCTGGGTTCAATTCCTCAGTTCACATGTAAAGCCAGAAGTGCTGCATGAATCTGGGGTTCATTTTCAACTAAATTTTGCAAAGATGAGCATGATGGTCAGTCCATTTTTCACATGTACTAATTAGTCTCTTACATAGTTGGTGATGGCCGAATGTGGGGGAGCACGCCTTTAATCCCAGCACTTGGGAGGCAGAGGTAAGAGGATTGCTGTGAGTTCAGGGCCAGCCTGGGACTACAGAGTGAATTCCAAGTCAGCCTGGGCATGAGTGAGACCCTACCTTGAAACAAACAAAAGCAAAGAAAGAAAAAAAAAAGTCAGTGACAGATGGTAATGACACAGGCTCTGGAGCCTGTCTGCCTAGGGCTAATTGCTACGCGTCACTGTGAGGCCTTAAGCGATTTACTGGATCTCTTCGTATCCATTTGTCATCTCCAACATAGACATAACAATGATGCCCGCTGTTTGTTGTGGGTATTGGATTAGCATCCATGCAAAGCACTTATTAGAACTGCGTATTTGCTGTTTTTATTATCCAATCAGTGATAGCCACACCCAGACAGGACACAAAGGTTAGAGGTTATGTTTATTTGAATACTTAAGAGGAAGGTTAGATAAAATGTTACAGAAAGTATAAGTAGGGCTGGAGAGATGGTTTAGCAGTTAAGGCGCTTGCCTGAGAAGCCTAAGGACTGGGGTTCGATTCCCCACTACCCACCTAAGCCAGATGCATAAGGTGGCGTATGTGTCTACAATTCATTTGCAGTGGCTGGAGGCTCTGGCACCCCCATTTTCTCTCTCTCTCTCTCTCTCTCTCTCTCCCTCTTCTTTTTCTCTCCCTTCCTCCATCTCTCTCTTTGAAATAAATAAATATTTTTTTAAAAAAAGAACAGTTTAGCCAGGCATGGTTGTGGTCCCTTTAATTCCAGCACTCGGGAGGCAGAGGTAGGAGGATTGGCGTGAGTTTGAGGCCACCCTGAGGCTACATAGTTCCATAGTGAATTCCAGGTCAGCCTGGACTAGAGCAAGACCCTACTTCGGGGGAAAAAAAAAGAAGAAGAAAAAGAAAATGTGTTTTTGTATATATGTGGTGCTTTGGCTAGAACCCAGGACCTAATATGAGTCAGGCAAACACTCAACCATGGAGCTATACTGTTGGCCTCACATTAACACATCTATGCTATTTATAAATAGTTTCATGTTAAAAAATCAATTTAGGGCTGGAGAGATGGCCTAGCGGTTAAGTGCTTGCCTGTGAAGCCTAAGGACCCCAGTTCAAGGCTCAATTCCCCAGGACCCTCATAAGGCAGATGCACAAAGTGGTGCTTGCGTCTGGAGTTTGTTTGCAGTGGCTAGAGGCCCTGGTGCACCCATTCTCTCTCTCTCTCTCTCCCTCTTTCTCTCTCTGTCTGTCTGTTGCTCTCAATTAAATAAACAAACAAAAAAAATTTTTAATCAATTTCTTGGGTTGGAGGGATGGCTCAAACCTAGCGACCTGAGTTCGATTCCCCAGTACCCATGTAAAGCCAGATGCACAAAGTGATACATGCATCTAGAGTTCCTTTGTAGCTACTGCAGGCCCTGGCATGCCTATTCTCTCTGTCTTTCTCTGCTTGCAAATAAATTAATTAATTAATACTTTTTTAAATTTTGTTTGTTTATTTATTTATTTATTTGAGAGCAACAGAGAGAAGGAGGCAGAGAGAGAGAGAGAATGGGCGCGCCAGAGCTTCTAGCCTCTGTAAACGAACTCCAGATGCGTGTGCCGCCTTGTGCATCTGGCTAACGTGGGTCCTGGGGAATTGAGCCTCAAACTGGGGTCCTTAGGCTTCACAGGCAAGCGCTTAACCGCTAAGCCATCTCTCCATCCCTAATTAATACTTTTTTTAAAAAAGGGCTGAGAGTGGTGGCGTACCCCTTTAATCCCAGCACTCAGGAGGCATAGGTAGGAGGATCACCATGAGTTTGAGGCCAGCCTGAGACTAAATAATGAATTCCAGGTCAACCAGGGCTGGAGAGAGACCCTACCTTCAAAAAAAAAAAAAAATTAATGAAAACTAGCCTAGACATTCAAAGGTCTAGGCCACTAATATCTATTGAGCATCTCAATTTAGGAACAGTTTGGCTCCTAACACTAATCCATTTATATCAACCACCATAGGGTCCTGTTTTGTAACAATAACATGAAAACAAGCTTACAAACATCATTATGTGGTTTCACGGAGAATAGCTTGGACAAATTGACAAGCCTCTCTGAAGCAAGGGGTTTCTTTCTCCAGAGAGCCTCTTACTTCCAAACCCAGAGCAAGAGCAAGAGAAATTTTTCTCTAGGAAGCTAAAAATGGAAAAAGTAAAGAGATGTCGGCCTAGTGGGAAAAGCATTTTGGCCCATGCACACTCTTCTATACTGTGACCCAAATCTAGACTCGGCCCTGCATACAAAATCACAGACCGCTTCCGGTGCCAATTTCACAGTCCCAGTTTGAGTCTCCTTTAGGGTCTTGAAAGATCATCTCTATCTGCTTCTGGTGTTTTCTGACACTGGAAAATTTCCAGAAAGTTCTCCAAACATGAAAGAGGCATGAAGGTGGCTTATTTGATGATACATCAGCTTTGGAAAAGGTTTCCCCCACCATGCCTCCCACCTTGATCCCTCCCTTTTTGTTCACCAGACAGTGGGCCCAGGCTTGTCTTATCCCATCCCTCCTTGCCACGCCTTGGTTTGTACTTTCTTTTTATCTTTCCCTTTCCAGGCTAAAACAAAAAGTCTAGTGTGAGTTGAGTTTTTGGGGAGAGGATGCACTGTCGTGGTTTGATTCAGGTGTCCCCCATAAACTTAGGTGTTCTGAATTCTAGGTTTGCAGCTGATGGCAATTAGAAATTAAAACCTCCTTGGAGCCGGTGTATTGGTGAGGGTGGGCTTATGGTTGTTATAGCCAGTGTTCCCTTGCCAGTGTTTGGCACACTCTCCTGCTACTATTGTCCATCTGATGTTGGCCAGGAGGTGATGTCCACTCTCTGCTCATGCCATCATTTTCCCCTGCCGTCATGGAGCTTCCCTTCAGTTTGTAAGCCAAAATAAATCTTTTTCTTTTCCCCACAAGCTGCTCTTGGTCAGGTGATTTATGCCATCAATGTGAACCCGACTGCAGCAGATGTGTTGGCTACTGGTGAAGAAGAGTGCCGGGCAGCAGAGGTTCCAACAAAAACAAGCTGTCCCCTTTCCTTCTTTCTGTGAGCTTTGAGACAAGTCCTGAATTGGTCTCCACCCAGATGTGAATACTCACAAAGTGGGCTCAATCATAGACTTTTTTCTGGGCTGGGGAGATTGCACAGCAGTTAAAGGCACTTGCTTGCAAAGCCTGATGGACTGGGTTCGATTTCCCAGTACCAACATAAAGCTAGACGCACAAAATGGTGCATGGATGTGGAGTTCATTTGTGGCAGCACTAGGCCTCTCATTCATTCATTCATTCATTCTCTCTCTCCTTACAAATAAATGGAAAAAAAAAAAGACGAATCCTTTCTTGTGAAGGTTTGTGGAGGGTGCACCATGACTGACTAGCTCAGAGGATGTCCCATAGACTCACTAATTAGTCCATAGCTGCACAGCACTACAAAATGACTACATATTTACTTCAGAAACCCTGGAAAATAGAATTTAACAACAGAAGAATTTCTTAGAATGGTAAAACTTGGCAAAGGAGAAAATAATCTACAAAGTCGTATGCACCTTCCCAAAGTTTCCTAATGTTAGATGATGTTTGTCTAACAGTCGTATGCCACTTAGAGGGCTGGAGAGATGGTCCAGTGGTTAAGGATGCTTCCTGCTCAAGCATGAGGGTCGGAGGGGGCCTGAAACCATCCCTGTTTGAATCTGCAGAACCCACGTAAACAGCTGGGTGTGGCCATGTGCATCTGTAATCCCAGGCAGGAAAAGGGGAGCAGAGACCAGGGAATGGCCCAGCACAGTGAACAGCAGCAAGCTCCAGGATGAGGAAGAGACTCCTGCCCTGAGGACAAAGCTCAGCAGCTAGCAATTGTGGCCGGGGTTCATTTCCCTAGTACCCACATAAACTACCCACAAAGTGGCACATGCATCTTGTCTGCAATGGCAAGAGGCCCTGGTTTGATTCCCCAGGACGCACGTTAGCCAAATGCACAAGGGGCTCAGGCATCTGGAGTTCATTTGCAGTGGCCAAGGCCCTGGCGTGCCCATTCTCTCTCTCCCCCCACCCTCTTTCTCTGTCAAATAAATAAATAAACAGAAACCTCAGTGAGGGCCATTAGCTAGACCCACCAAAACCTGAGGAGAAAAAAAGGAGCATGCTAGAAGCTTCTTTTGAAGAGCTTAAAGCTACTGGACTTTCTGTCTGGCAGTGCATTCTTAAGAACAAATCAAATAGATGTAGCCCAGACATTCCATTCAAATTAGTGGCTGTTCAGAAAAGAAACTAATATCGTAGCTGTGGAGACAGGCAACAGGGATGTTAATATTCACACATGTGGGTTTTCCAGGCTGGCCTCAGAATCTTGGCTATGTAACAGCTGGATTCCTGAAAAGTTTCTAAACACGTTGTGGGCAGATTCCTTCGAGGTAAGTGCCATTAAAAATTCTTGTGCCCTGCTGGGGCGTGGTGGCGCACACCTTTAATCCCAGCACTCCGGAGGCGGAGGTAGGAGGATTGCCTTGAGTTCAAGGCCACCCTGAGACTACGTAGTGAATTCCACATCAGCCTGGGCTACAGTGAAACCCTACCTCAAAAAACAAAAACAAAATTCCTGTGCCCTCTTAGCCTCTAAAATGACTGTCATCACTGCTCATTTGGCTATAATGTAAATACAAACTGATGAAAACTTAGTGAAACAAAGAAACAGAAAAATCCCACAGACTTACATTACCCAGATTTTACTCTATCACCAAAGGGTTTAATTTGATTGAAAAAAAGTTGTGTAGAGCTGGAGAGATGGCTCAGCGGTTAAGGTGCTTGCCTGCGAAGCCTAACGACCCTGGTTCAATTCCCCGGTACCTGTGTAAAGCCAGATGCACAAAGTGGCGCATGCATTTGAAGTTCGTTTGCAGTGGCTAGAGGCCCTGGCAGGCCCAGTCTCTCTCTCTCTCTCTTGCTCTCCCTCTCTCTCTTTCTGCTTAAAAACTAATTAATTAATTAATTAATTTAAAAAGATGTGTATGTTTCCAATTATTCTGCTAGTAGGTGACTTGTCCATTAGGTTTTTACTTTTATTTCCTTTTCTTTTCTTCCCTTCCCTTTCTCCCTTCCTATTAGATTTCAAGAAAGCTGCTCCTGCCATCCACCCCCTCCCAACAGATGTGCCCAGTGCCCATGACCAGATGATCTCTATCCACTGCTAAGGGAGTTGGGTAAGCCTTTCGGCCCCTGGGCCTGGATGAGGAATGGGACACTTCCTAGCTACCACCTGTGGCCCTGGGTAAGGATGTGGCAATCCAAACCTCACTCCTCTGAGGGAGTTTTTGCAGGAGCTCCAGAGAACCCTAATAAGTGATCATGAAATCCAGACCTAGAAAAAGAACGCTAGCCTCATCAGGTCTGCTTGAGTCACCTTGAGTCACAGGCTAAACCCCCTTCCCTCCAAGTGTAGTTTTCCTCCTTCCCCCTCCTGAAAACCCTTAACATCTGCTTCCCTTGCTCAGCATTCTCAAATAGCTCTCTCTTTTGCTTTGGATCGCTGAAAGAGAGCTCCTCCCCTTTGCTATGGATCCTACCCTCCCATCTCTCCTGGTCTTCGGCCCAAGAAACTGTCCACTGTTGTGAACACTGAACCTTTCTCCCTCCCTGCCCCCTCTTGCTCGCTGTCGCTCTCGCTCTCTCTCTTTCTCTCTCTCCTTTCTTTCTTTCTTTCTTCCTTTTGTTGTTCTAAATTTTCTCTCCTTCCTTCCTTCCTTCCTTCCTTTCTTTCTTTCCAAACACACAGAGAGAGAATGGATATGCCAGGGCCTCTAGCCACTGTAAACAAACTCCAGATGTATGTGGCCCTTTGTGTATCTGGCTTTATGTGTGTACTTGGAAATCAAACCCCATTAGGCTTTGCAGGCAAGCATCTCAGCTACTGAGCCATCTCTCCAGCCACCCTTTCCTTCTTTCCTTCATTCCTTCCTTCCTTCCTTCCTTCCTTCCTTTTTCTCCATAGTGCCTGGGAAGGAAACCAAGGGCTCTACCCCTGAGCATGAATGAAATCCTGGTGACTGTATGAGTGGATGTGAGTAAGCCATATAAAAACCAGATGGACATGTTTGTGCCTTTCCTCAATGTCGTAATTTATTGAATAACAATAAGTTCACAAGCTAGTTCAATTTTTTATTAATTTATTTACTTGAGAAGAGGCAGACAGAGAGAGAGTTGCAGCCACTGCAAACAAACTCCAGATGCATGTGCCACCTTGTGTGTCTGGCTTATGTGGGTCCTGGGGAATTGAACCTGGGTCCTTTGGCTTTGCAGGCAAGTGCCTTAACCACTAAGCCATCTCTCCAGCCCCCTAGTTCAATTTTTTAAACTTAACAATTTATCAAGTACTCCTGGTTTCCTTTGGTGTTCATAGCCACTGGCAAACATGAATTCTTTTATTCTATCTTAATTGTTAATATTAATACTCAGGTGACACGTTACATGCCACATAAAGGTATAGGGGGAGCAGTGTTACAGAATGGGAATAAAAGAATTAGAGGCTACAGGGTTCCCAGAGACGGGGAGCCTATGGACAAGGAAAGGTCTCTGAAGCAGACCAGCTAAGAAGTTTCAGACACCATAGGCACAGAAGTGCTGAAGGCACAGGGTTGTCAAAAGCAGATCTAGGTGGCAGGAAGTTTGAAGGTCAGCTGAAACAGGAGAAGCTCTATTTGAGCTAGGACAGACTGTCTGCCCAGGGACACAGGGACAGGTTCTTCACTGTGGCATTCCTGGGTGAGACTTATGATGGTTGACTAGGTGACAGGTCAGAGTGCCTGTCATGACTCAGCCTTGGAGAACCCCTACTTTTATAGCCTTAGGTGAGGTGGTTACATCTGGCCTAGTGGATAAGTTCACGGGCTTGATTGTTCTGACGTGGTTATGATAGACCCATCTGTCTTTGTGTTCCTGATTTAATTGGATAAAATCATAGGTGATAGTATTTTATTTGCATAAATAAGTTATCAGTCTGTACCACATGGTCTGTTCCAGGCAGATGGTGGTGGTTGTTTACTGGACAAACAAGATGCGGAGTCATTCTGTCTCTTCATTTGCACTCACAATGGAACCAACTGCTGTTTTGTAAGATGGACTCGCTTAGAGCAAGGCACAGCCTGAAAGACACTGTTCTATACAATATGGAGTAACTTAGAACAGGGCACAGCCTGATCTCCACAGTGCTGAAAGTCAAATTCTTCAGACACAGAATTGAATTATAGAACACACCAGGTATGGTGGTCCACACTTTTAATCCTAGCACTCAGGAGGTTGAAGTCGGAGGATCACTATGAGCTCAAGGCCAGCCTGAGACTACAAAGTAGATTCCAGGTCAGCTGCTAGAGTGAGACCCTACTTCAAAAAAAAAAAAAAGCCGGGTGTGTCGGCGCATGCCTTTAATCCCAGCACTCAAGAAGGAGAGGTAGGAGGATCGCTGTGGGTTCGAGACCGCCCTGAGAATTCAGATTGAATTCCAAGTCAGCCTGGGCTAGAGTGAGACCCTAGCTCGAAAAGCCAAAAGCCAAAAAACAAAAACCAACTCCCCCCCCAAAAAAATTATAGAACACATTTTTTCTAACTATCCCAGTTGAAAACTATGGGAGGCAGTTGGTACTGCAATGAGATAATGATTTATGTAGTGATTCCGGCTTGTAGATGGCATCAAGCGACCCCAGGAAGGTGTCCAATAGATAGGTCTACCTCCTGAGTAGGGCAACTGTGATAACTGCTTGCAATGGCATGAGTGGCTCCAGACATGATGGTCTGCTCTGCCCCGAGGGGTAGATAGGATGTTCTGCTTCTTGGCAGTTCAGACATATTAGTATCTGAGGTCACTAACTTTTGGATGGAACATGATCAGTGAAAATAAGGAAGGCATGGAATAACAGGAAGGTTCTTTGTTTTCAGGACAGAGTGTTTGACAAGAAAACAAGTAAGTCATGGTGTAAGCCCAGTCCTCAGAAGGCAAAGGCAAGAGGATCATGAGTTTCAGACCTTGAACATAGTTGAAGACCAGCCTGGGACACATAGCAACACCAGTCTCAAAGAGAGATAAATAAAGTTAAAAAAAAAAAAAAAAAGCCTAGGCTGGAGAGATTGCTTAGTGGTTAAGGTGCTTGCCTGTGAAGCCCAAGGACCCAGTTTCAATTCCCTCACACCCACGTAAGCCAGATGCACAAGGCGGCACATGCATCTGGAGTTTGTCTGCAGGGGCTAGAGGCCCTGGCATGCTCATTCTTTCTCTCTGTATCTGCCTCTTTCACTCTCTCTCAAATAAATAAAATATTCAAAAAAAAAAATAGCCAGACATGATGGCTCACGGCTTTAATCCCAGCACTCAGGAGGCAGAGGGTAGGAGGATCGCTGTGAGTTGGAGGCCACCTGAGACTACACAGTGAATTCCAGGTCAGCTTGGGCTAGAGTGAGACCCTACCTCAAAAAAACAGACAAAAAAAACTAAAAGAGGGAGGCAGAGGTAGGAGGCTCACCATGAGTTCAAGGTCACCCTGAGACTGCAAAATGAATTCCATGTCAGCCTGGGCTAGAGCGAGACCCTACCTCAAAAAAAAAAAAAAAAGGTCTGGAGAGATGGATTAGCAGTTAAGGCGCATGCCTGTGAAGCCTAAGGACCCAGGTTCAATTCTCCAGGTCCCACGTAAGCCAGATGCACATGGTGGCACATGCATCTGGAGTTCACTTGCAGTGGCTAGAGGTCCTGGCATGCCCATTCTCACTCACTCTCTCCCCTTCTCTGTCTCAAATAAATAAGTAAATAATCTTTTAAAAAAATAACAAAAAAAAAACCAAACTAAAAGATAAATGGCAAAGCCGAAAGTGTGGCTCAGTGGTTATGCACTTGCCTAGCAAGCATGACACCACAATGAGGTCCTTATCCTCAGAGCATGGCCCAGAAAAACCACACAAACCACAACCCTAGGTGGAATGTGTTGGAGATAAGCAAGGCAAATGATAAGTGACTTATTAGAACTTTCCTGCTTCAGCTATTTGCTTTTTTTGCCCTTCTGGCTGTTTTTACATAACTGTTTCCTCCACATGATTGAGAAGGACTGACAAAACAAACCCCGTGAAGGCCCCGTTGAAAAGAAGCCATTCCTTGCAGTATGCTGGGGAAGTGTCTAAACACACTGAAATTGCCTTGTAAATGATGAAGGGAAACTTGCAAAGCTCACAGTCACACAGTAACTTAGAAAACTGCGATGTAGTCGTTTATTAATTCATCTTCCTCTGTCAGGCAATGCTTCCTTCCTTCCTGTCCTTCTTCCCTCCCTCCCTCCTTCCTTTCCTTTCTTTCCCTCTCTCTTTCCCTACCTCCCTTTCTTCCTGCCTCCTTCCCTTCTTTCTTTCCTTCCTTCCTTCCCTCCTCCCTCTCTCCTTCCCTTCCTTCCTTCCTTCTTTCCTTCCTTCCTCTTCTCCTCCTCCATCTTCTTCCTTCCTTCCTTCCTTTCTTTCTTTCTTTCTTTCTTTCTTTCTTTCTTTCTTTCTTTCTTTCTTTCTTTCTTTCTTTCTTTCTTTCTTGGTTTTTCTAGGTAGGGTCTCACTCTAGCCCAGGCTGACCTGGAATTCACTCTGTAGTCTCAGGGTGGCCTCGAACTCATGGCGATCCTCCTACCTCTGCCTCCTGAGTGCTGGGATTAAAGGCATGCGCCACCATGCCCTTCTTTATTTTTGAGACAGGGTCTCATTATAGCCCAGAACCTGGCCTTGAACTCACTATGTAACTGGAGCTGTCTTGTAGCTCCTGCCTATACCTCCCAAGTGGAATTTCCTGAAAATCCTATGATTCATTTCTCTTTTTAGTTTTCATTGCCTTTGCCTATTTGCTCTCATCCTTACATAGTATATAACTCACGGAATAGAATCAGCAGAATGAAATTTAATCTTATAGCACTCGTTTGCCTAAGATTTTATTTTTGAGGTGCCTCATGTTGACATCACAATTTAATTATCCACTCTACCTGTGCTTGATGCATCGAGCGTTTTTTGCTCTTTGCAATTATGAGTAATGCTGTCCAATTCCTGTATGTGTCTCTAAGCGCTCTTGGGCAAGAATGCCCCGAAGACATACATCCAACTCTGGAATCATTGGTCTACTCTATTTTTACCTTCAAATTTCTAGGCAATACCACAGTTTTCTAAAATTGCTACACCGGGAATGAGAACCAGCAGTGGGCTTTGAGTTCTGATTGTTCATTGGCATTGAACATTTTACCTTTAAAACCTGCTGATAGCTGGGCGTGGAGTCGCATGTCTTTAATCCCAGCACTTGGCAGGCAGAGGTAGGAGGATTATAGTAAATTCAAGGACACCCTGAGATTATATAGTGAATTCCAGGTCAGCCTGGCTAGAGCAAAACCCTGCCTAAAAAAAAAAAACAAAAGGGGGGAAAAAAAAAACCCAAAACCCTGGTGATGGATGAGTGGTGATATTTCATTGTAATTTTAATTGACATTTTCCTGATTGCAAACTGAACAAAACATGGTTTATTTTTTGAGGTAGGGTCTCACTCTAGCCCAGGCTGAACTGGAATTCACTATGTAGTCTCAGGGTGGCCTTGAACTCATGGTGATCCTCTTACCTCTGCCTCCCGAGTGCTGGGATTAAAGGTGTGCACCACCACGCCTGGCTAAAACATGTTTTTAAAAATTTATGGGCCAATTATTCTTTTTCTTCTGTGAAATTCCCCATTTCTTTTGCCATTTTTTTTGGTTGCTAGTCTTTTGTTGATTCATAAAAATTCTTCATATATTCTGCATTCTCATCTTCGGTTGACTATGTGTCTTGCAAATCTATTCTTCTAGGATGTTACTTGCATTTTTATTTTTACCTTTTTAAAAATTCAGTTTCCTGAATGTAAGAGCCAAAGGAAGGGTAGGACTCCTTACAACGTGCTCCCTCCAGACATAAAATGGCCTGGATATCCATGACCTCATAGTGCCTGACACTACCTACACAAGACCATCATAAGAGGAGGAAAAGATGATGACATCAAAATAAAAGAGAGATTGATTGAGATGGGGAGGGGATATGACGGAGAATGGAATTTCAAAGGGGAGAATGGGGGGGAGGGTATTACCATGGGATATTTTTTATAATCATGGAAAATGTTAACAAAATTTGAGAAAAAAATTAAATTTAAATAAATTTAAAAAAATTCTGTTTCCCTTAATTGCTCGGGTTAACTTTAAACTCACCTGGGACTCAGGTATGTACCATGTGTCCAGCGAATATATATATATATTTTTTTCAATGCTGGCCATCAAATACAGAGCCTCACACATACTAGGCAAGTGATCTATATTGAGTTACATTCCATTGCCTTGCCTTGTTTTATTCCCATTATAGTCTTTTAAAATATCTTTTAAAAGACTTTTTAAATTTTGCTTATTTTTATTTATTTATTTGAGAGCAACAGACAGAGACAGAAAGAGGCAGAGAGAGAGACAGAGAGAGAATGGGCACACCAGGACCTCCAGCCACTGCAAACGAACTCCAGACGCGTGCGCCCCCTCGTGCATCTGGCTTACGTGGGTCCTAGGGAATCGAGCCTTGAACCAGGGTCCTTAGGCTTCACAGGCAAGCACTTATCTGCTAAGCCATCTCTCCAGCCCTAAAAGATATTTTATTTATTTACTTATTTGAGAGAGAAAGAGACATGTAGAGAGAGAGAAGAGACAGAGAGAAGAATGGCCAGGGCCTCTAGCCACTACAAACGAACTCCAGAAGTATGTGCCACCTTGTGCATCTGGTTTACATGGGTACTGGGGAATCAAACCTGGGCTCATAGGCTTCATAAACAAGCATCTTAACCTGCTAAGCCATCTGTCCAGGCTCCCCTTTTTTTTTTTTTTTACTGTTGATTTATTCATTTAAGGGGGCCAGAGAAAGAGTGAGTATGGGTGTACGATGGCCTCCTACCACTGCAAATGAACTCCAGGTACATGTATCACTTTGTACATCTAGCTTCACATGTATGCTGAGGAATTGAACCCTGGGCTGTCAGACTTTGCAAACAAGCAACTGTCACCACTGATCCATCTCTCTAGTCATCTAAAGTGCTTAGTCTTTTTTTGTTTTTCTTCTTCTTTTTTTCCAGGTAAGGTCTCACTCTAGCTGATCAGGAATTCACTATGTAATCACAGGGTGGCCTCGAACTTACAGCAATCCTCCTATCTCTGCCTCTCAAGTGCTGGGATTAAAGGCATGCACCACCACACCTGGCTAGTTCCTCTATTTGTCTACTCCTATACCAGTACCATTCTGCCTTCGTATTAGAGCTTTGGTATATATGAAGACTTTCTTGAAGAATGGACCTCTCTCTTTAGAATGGAATTTGCAGGCTGGAGAGATGGCGCAGCAATTAAGGCACTTACCTACAAAGCCTAAGGACCCAGGTTTCATTCTCCAGTACCCACAAAAGCTAGATGCACAACGTGGCACATGCATCTGGAGTTCGTTTGCAGTGGCTTAGAGGTTCTGGTGTGCCCATTCTCTCTTTCTTTTGCTCTCTCTCTCTCTCTTTCTCTCTATCTCCTTAAATAAATACATAAATAGAATGGAACTGCATTGAATCTATAGATCAATTATAGAAATCTTTCGGTCCACAAATACGGTCCTTCTATCTGGGCATGGGGAACATTCCTCTAATCCTGGCACTCAGGAAGCAGAGGCAGGAAGGTCATGATGTTCAGGCCAGCTTGAGGTACTCAGAGAGACGCCACCTGATAAAACTAAGAACTGGCGATGGAGCTCAGTGGCGGAGAGCTTGCTAAGCTTGCCAAAGTCCTTTGGTTACACACACACACACACACACACACACGCAGAGAGAGAGAGAGAGAGAGAGAGAGACGTTTATTCCTATAAATAGATTGTCTTCATAATGTTTTGATGAAGTTTGAGAGTCATCTTTAGAAAGGTGTGACATATATTTTGTTAGATTGATTCCTTGGTTTGTTGTTTTTGGTATCATTCTAAATAGATCTTTCAAAAACTTTATTCCTAATCGTTTGTTGTTAGTGTTTATAAATGCTAATGATTTTGTATGTTAACTTCAATATCTAGCAACACTGCCTAACCCTTATACTCCTCTCATTAAAAAAAAATTATTTTTGCTTATTTATTTGAAAGGGGGAGAGACAAGAAAGAGGAAGATAGAGAATGGGCACACCAGGGCCTCCAGTCACTGCAAACAAACTCCAGACACATACTACCTTGTGTATCTGGCTTACTTGGGTCCTAGGGAGTTGAATCTGGGTCCTTCAGCTTTGCAGGCAAGAGCCTTAACTGCTCAGTCATCTCTCCAGCCCAGTTTTTTCCTTTCCAGTCTGGATATATTTCACTTCTTACCTTATTCCACTGTTCAGGACTTCTCTTCCAGAATAGAAATGCATATGACAGAAGATTAGTGTCCCATTTTTAAAGGGACAGTACCTAATATTTGCTATAGGTTTTGTAAATACTTTTATCAGGAAAAGTATTCCAGCCAGGAGTGGTGGCGCACGCCTTTAATCCCAGCACTCGGGAGGCAGAGGTAGGAGGATCACCATGAGTTCAAGGCCACCCTGAGACTACATAGTGAATTCCAGGCCAGCCTGGGCTAGAGTGAGACCCTACCTCAAAACAACAACAACAACAACAACAAAGTACTCATGTTCTATGAATTTTATTTACTCCTCTGAAAAGGTTTTCTGCATCTGCTTTGATCATGACTAATCTTTTGTGTGTGTGTGTTTTGTGTGCATGTGTGTATGTATGTATGTGTGTGTGTGTGCATGGGCATGTGCGTGCATGGGCATGTGTGTGTAGAGGCCAGAGGCTGCTGCCAGGTGTCTTCCTCAATCGCTCTCCCCTTTATCCACTCAGGCATTCTCTCTCCCTTGAACTTAGAACTCGCCAATTCGGCTAGTCCAGCAAGCCAGCTTGCACCTGGGATTCCTTGTCGCCGCCTTCCAAGGTTCGGGGTTACAGGTACACCCCCACGCCCACCCAGCATTTACGTGGATTCTGGAATCCAAACTCTGGTCCTCAAGCTTGTGCAACAAGTAGATTTATCCACCCAGCAATCTCCTCAACCCCATCATTAATCTTTTAGTATGAGGAATTATATTCATTGGTTTATTTTCCATTTTAACTTAACCTGTATTCTTGGATAAGCCAGTTTGGTTATGATGTATTATCTTGCCAGATTTGAATTGCTAAAATTTTATTCATGTTTTTTTCTGTGTCTATATTTGAATGAGATTAGGTTAACATTTTTCTTTCTTACACTCTCCTGGTTAGATTTTGGTATGATAATCTAACCTCATATAATGAATCCTTATTTTCTCCAAACTTTATTTATTATTATTTTTTGGTTGTTTTGAGGTAGGGTCTCACTCTAGCCCAGGCTGACCTGGAACTCACTCTGTAGCTCCAGGCTGGCCTTGAACTCATAGTGATCTTCCTACCTCAGTCTCCTGAGTGCTGGGATTAAAGGCATATGCAACCACACCAGGCTTTTCCATACCTTAAGATAGCTTGTGTAAGACTGACATTTCTTACTACTTGGGTGTTTGGTAGAAGTCACTGGCAAACTATTTCAGCCTAGATTTTTGCTTGCAGAAAATATTTAACAGCAGATTAAGTTCTTGAATGCTCATGAGCCCATTCTGACTTTCTTGTCCAGATCTGTTGCTTATATTTCTTAGAATTCTCCACTTCATATAAGTTTTCAAATGTCATAAACATTTTCACAGAGTTGTCTTTGTAATCTTTGGATTGTGTGTGATTATAGTTTTTGTTTTATTCATCTCACTGTTGTGTTCCTTTTAACAAAATTTTTATTGGCAATTTCATACATGTGCATAATGTATTTTGATCATAATTCTCTCGTATTATTTTGTCCCTCTTCCTCTTTCTACGAAGCCCCTTATTATATTCCTTTTTTTTTTTTTTTTTTTTTTTTTTGAGGTAGAGTCTCACTTTAGCCTAGGTTGACCTAGAATTAACTATGTAGTCTCAGACTGGCCTTGACTCACAGCAATTCTCCTACCTTGGCTTCCCAAGTGCTGGGATTAAAGGCATGTGACACCGCGCCCAGTTCCTTTATTATTATTATTATTATTTATTTATTTATTTGAGAGCCACAGACAGAGAAAGAGGCAGAAAGAGAGAGAGAATGGGCACACCAGGGCCTCCAACCACTGCAAACAAACTCCAGACGCGTGCGCCCCCTTGTGTATCTGGCTAATGTGGGTCCTGGGGAATCGAGCCTCGAACCAGGGTCCTTAGGCTTCACAGGCAAGTGCTTAACCACTAAGCCATCTCTCCAGCCCCCAATATCCTTTTTTATTTGATCATTTTTCACACGAGTTTGGTGAAGTTTGAGTCTTTAATAACTTCAGAGTTTGGCTTAGTTAGTTCTTTCTGTTTGTTTTCAATTTGATTGTTTCTTTGCTTTTTTTGTGTGTGTGTGTGTGTGTGTGTGTGTGTGAGTGTGTGTGCTGGCACATGCACACAATGACCTGCATCCATCCAGTGTCAGTCCTCACCTTCCTCCACTTTGTTTGAGGAAGGGTCTCTCTTGTTTGCTGCTGCACATGCCAAGCAAGGTGGGCCATGAGCTTCGGGACTCTCCTGTCTCTGCCTCCTTTCTCTTCATAAATTACAGATCTGTCTATGCTGAGATCACAGATGCTTGCCCGGTGCATCTGGACTCTGGGGATCCAAACTTGGATTGCCAGGACAGGGGATGGCTCCGTGGTTAAAGCACCTCAGCTGGGAACAATGATGTTGTTTCTCTCAAGTTTTGTTAGCTCCCCTACCCCACCCGGACCCCCAGAAGCTGCCAGGCTGCCTTTCAGTCTAAGAGGGCAAAGGTGTCGAAGGGAAATCCTTCTCCCCTTTCAAGATTTCCTCACAGATATACCTTTTCTCTCCTGACTTGGATTTGTTGTTTTTTTTTTTTTTTTTTCAAGGTAGGGTCTCACCCTAGCCCAGGCTGACCTGGAATTCACTGTGTAGTCATCTCAGGGTGGCCCCGAACTGACACCAATCCTCCTACCTCTGCCTCCCAAGTGCTGGGTTAAAGGTGTGGTCTACCACACCTGGCTCTGACTTGGATTTCTTGGTGAGTTTACAGTTTGGGAAATAAAAGACAGGAAGGAAATGTCTTGCAGACAACTTCTGCTTTCCACCAAACTTCCCTGGGACCTGCCTGGGTGCATTGTTATAAAAGGAAAATGTAAGGAGAAGTACAGAAGCTAAAAATAGAATTACTCCATTGCTAAAGGACTGGCTGAAGCAAGCAAGACAAAACAAGCGGCCTCGAGAGATGGCTTGGTGGTTAAGGTGCTTGCCTGCAAAGCCTAACGACCCTGGTTCAGTTCCGCAGGACCCACATAAAGCCAGATGCACAAAGTGGTGCATGCATCTGGAATTCATCTGGAGTGGCTGGAAGCCCTAGCATGACCATTCTCTCTGTCTGTCTCTCTTCTCTCTCTATCTCTCTGCTGGCAAATAAATAAATTTTAGGTGACGGGTTTCAAGGTAGAGAAGACCCTGGCTGACCGGGAATTCACAATGTAGTGTCAGAGTGGCCTCGAACTCATGGTGATCCTCCTACCTCTGCCTCCGGAGCACTGGGATTAAAGGTGTGTGCCACCATGCCGAGCAATAAAATATTTTTTTTTAAAGAAAGTATTAGTGACAAGATGGCATCAACATGGAAAGGGACTAGAAGGGGCTGAGACACCCTGCTAGGATTCTGGCAAGCAAACAGTGCCGTGAGCCAGGATAGGAGATAAGTTTGAAGGAGCATAAATGATGGACAGACATTTGACATCACCACGGACCTTTCCAGTGGAGATGGCAAAGACACCCAGCACGGGCATGTGGATGTCAGAAGTAGTTCAGATGATGAGAACAGGAGAACGTCGGGTTGGAGAGATGGCTCAGTGGTTGAAGGCACTTGCTTGCAAAACCTATTGGCCCAGATTCAGTTCCCCAGTACTACATAAGCCAGATGCACAGAGAAATGGTGAAAGTTTTTCAAAGGAAATAGTGCTCCACAGCACCTTACCCTATAGAGAATGGTAAGACATGGGACCCAGAGGGAGTCCACCACATGTGGCAGGCAGAAGAGCATTGGGGAGTTCCAGATGAATAGCTTCACAGCATGAAGAAGTGACGCACGACAGTGCTCTCCCTGGTAGCTTGGCGGGGAAAGGCAGTTTTGAGACTAGTGGATGGAGTGAGAAGGGAATCTCAATGAGGAAATTAGGAGTTGATCTAATTATGTTGTCATGAATCACGTCGTTTATTAAATTCTTTTAAGACTGCGCTTAAAGGAGGAGAGAATAATACAAATTAAACTCACATGGAAGACGACCCAGGTACATCAGCCGCAGAGTTCCAGGTGCTCAAGGACAACCTGGTTGAATTGCAGAATTAGGACAAAATGGGCCTCTGTGGAAATGAGAGGTGGAGAGGACTTTGTATGAGCTCTTCTTGGGAGAAGCTGGTCTCACCAACACAACTGCCTGATAGTGACATGTGTGGTCACAGGGTGCTGGCAGGTGGTGCCAATGTTGGGGTTATAGCTTCAAAGCTCCAAGGCTTGCGGGGGGGGGGGGGAGTGTTGCCCCAACCTCTCACTATGTCAAACACTTGAATTGACATATATATTTGAAGTTCATTATTTGAGGCTACTATCTCACATATGGGAAACAGGTTTGGGGGCAACATTCCAAAAGGAAGAGGGGGGGGCTCATTGTAGATTCTCCCATGTGGGAGATGTCCATTTGTAAATACAACATCAAAACAGAACAAGCCTTAGGTCCAACGAAGCTGAAATGTCTTGTGGCAATGGCGCAAGGAATTGGAATCATTGAAAGGGACATGCCAGGAAAGAAAGGGACAACAGAGTTTCCTCTTCCGTTGAAAGAGCCTAAGAAGCCTCACTGGCTAAAGGTAAGGGGTGAATCTAGAATAGACAAGGAAGGGTGAATGGTTAGCAGAAATGGATCCTGAAGGTGGTGGTGACAGACTGGTGGAGGAGGAGGCCTCCTGGCTACTGGAGCTGCTGGGAACTATGTGCAGCTGCCCTAAGCACCCCCTTCATAGGTGTTGGGAGCAGGAAACAGAGGGGACAGTATGCAGTATGCAACAAATATTTAATGAGTTTCTACTCCGCTTAAGTAGTGAATTTAGTCAGTCACTAGAGAATGAACTCTGGGTAAGGTATCAAACCCTACGAGAGGGGTGGATGCCTTGGAGGAAAGGAGGGGCTGTCTAGGACTTCCTGAATGATGAAAGGAAGGAAGGAAGCCTGGTAGAGTGTTTCCCTCTTAAGTCAAGGGTAGTGAGGTTGACCTGAAAGGAACAGGAAAAATCAAAGTTGGGGAAAGGAAAGCAAACAGTGACAATGTGTTCCACAGTCCAGGCACTTCGTGGGAAGCATGTGTAGTCCTCAAAGCAGTCCCGTGAGAGAGGCCTTACGATTTCCATTTTGTTGACTTGGAAACTGAGGACTGAAGTCTTTCTCTGGCTTTCTCCATCACGGCATGAGATGCCTTGACTATGTCAGGGGACATTATGATCCTTCTCTTGTCTTCCTTTCCCTGGTGAAACCAGATAAAGGGCCACAAGGAAATGAAAATTCCCAGTGTGCTTGGGACAGCAATGACACCAACTGTGTGTCTCTGCTGGGCTTTGATTCCTGTTAGGGCAACCTGGCAAAATGAACTTGGGTGGGAAAATGAAGTGGTTGCCTGTGACGGAAGCTGGTTCCTGAGTCCTGGCACTGCCCCAGTCCACCATGATCCATCGATGCTGTGGCTGGGTCTAGCCCAGAGAGGTTCTGCATGTTCAGAGGCCTGTGGCCATACCGAGAGCCCTGAATTACTGTAATTACTGTGCTCAGGATGCACACCGAGGAATACACCGGCATGGGCTTCCACGTATCTCTTTCAACGAAAGAACAGGCTGCCAAAAAAAAAAAAAAGCAATGGACATCAATAGTATGTAATATTGATAATTCATTTCTTTTTAATATTTATTTACTTATGTATATACTTGAGAGAGATAGAAAGAGAGAAAATACGTGTGCCAGGCCCACCTGCCACTACAAACAAACTCCAGACACATGTGCCACTTTGTGCATCTGCTTTAATGTGGGTGGTGGGAAATTGAACCCAGGCCATCAGGCTTTGCAAGCAAGACCCTTTAACTACTGAGTCATCTCCTCAGCCTGGTAATTTATTTCTTAAACTGTACTTTCATTTTATTTTATTTTAAGTATTTTTAAATTTTTATTTATTTGAGAGAGAGAGAGAGAACAGAGATGGAGAATGGGCACACCAGGCCCTCCAACTGATGCAAACGAACTCCAGACGCATGTGCCTCCTTGTGCATCTGGCTTACATGGGTCCTGGGGAATCAAACCTAGGTCCTTTGGCTTTACAGGTAAGTGCCTTAACCACTAAGCCATTTCCCCAGCCCCCTGTACTTTTATTTTATTTTAATGATTTCCTTGTCTAATTTTTTTTTTTTGCACATAGGTGGGCGCTCCAGGGCCCCCTGCCACTACAAACCCTTGTATCATTTTTTTTAAAATATGACTTGACTTACTTTTTTTTTTTTGTTTTTTCGAGGTAGGGTCTCACTCTGGCTCAGGCTGACCTGGAATTCACTATGTAATCTCAAGGTGGCCTGGAACTCACGGTGATCCTCCTACCTCTGCCTCCTTAGTGCTGGGATTAAAGGCGTGCACCACCACACCCGGCTTTTACTTACATATTTTTATTTACTTATTTGCAAGCAGAGAGAGAAGAGAAATGGACAGAGAGACAAAGAGAGAATATGAATGGGTGTGCCAGGGCCTTCAGCCACAGCAAATGAACTCCAGATGCATGCACTAGTCTGGTATCACTTGGGTACTGGGGAATCGAACCTAGGTCATTAGGCTTTGCAGGCAAGCGCCTTAACCTCTGAGCCATTTCTCCAGCCCTTGCACCACTTTTTCTTTCTTTTGCATTTAGCTTACATATGTGGCTAGAGAACTGAACCTGGGCTGACAGGCTTTGCAAGCAAGCGTCTTAAACCACCGAGCCATAGTTAAAGTGAATTTTAAAAACGAAGATGTACCACGGGGTTTGGAGGGAAAGGGGGTAGAGACGCTACAGATAATAGAAGATGCGATGATGTTTCTTAAGCACTCCGTAGACAAGGTTGACAACGTTTGATCACCTTCATGAAGTAGACCTTTCCCCCGCACTTCCAGTATCATTTGTAGGCACTAACAGATTCAAGTCGTACGTGACTGTCCGCCAGCTTACCCTGCTGTTTATCGGAGAAACTTTTTTTTTAATTTTTCAAATTTTTTTTTTGTTGTTTTTTTGAGGTAGGGTCTCACTCTAGCTCAGGCTGACCTGGAATTCACTATGGAGTCTCAGGGTGGCCTCGAACTCACGGCGATCGTCCTACCTCTGCCTCCCGAGTGCTGGGATTAAAGGCGTGCGCCACCACGCCGGGCATTTTTTCAATTTTTATTAAAGTCATCTGCTGTGGCCCGGAAGCAAGAGGACCGGTGGACGCCGCCCCGCAGGGCGCAGGCGGCGAGGAGGAAACCGCACGCGTCAGTGGCCCGGGGGAGGGGGAGGAGGAGGGGGCGGAGCCTGGCGGCCAGGCGGGCGCGGGTCACGTGTCTGGGGGCGGGGCCTGCGCGCGGCCCTCCTCCTCCCCTCCTCCTCCTCCTGCTCCCGCCCGCTCGGCCGCCCGCGTCCCATTCATGAGGACCGCCCGGCTCGGCTGCTACCCGGGCGGCTCCTGAGGCGGGCGGGCGGGCGAGCGGGCGGCCCGGGTTCCCCCGCGCACTTCCCCGTTCAGCCAATCCCCGAGCTCCGCAGCCCCGTCCCCGCCGCGCCGCGGTCACCGTCGTCGCAGCCGCAGCCGCAGCCGCAGCCTCGTTTCCCTCGGCCGAGCGCCGCAGGTACGAGCGGGTCCTCGCGGGTCCTCGCGGGCGGGCCTCGGGGAGCTCGGGCGGGCGGGCGGGCGCCGCTGGCTCGCGGGTGTGGGGCGGGGGGGGGGGATGGAACGACGCTCCACGGACGACCCCGGACCTCCGCCGCCACGTAGACGCGGCCGAGGTCGGCGGGGGGGGCGGGGGCGGGCGGACGAGTGACCCGGGGCTGGACTCGCGCATCCCCCGCTGCGCGTGGACGTGACGATGCCCGCATGCCCACGTCGTGCCGGGCTCTGCGGCCGGGGGATGACGGCGCTGGGGGAGGGGGCGCCGGCGCGTGACCCGCCGCCCGACCGGCGACGGCGGCCAAGTTGCTGCTGTTATTTTCCTACGGGCCCGTTGCTTGCTTTGCTTGTTGCTTGCTTGGTGGCCGCTGCTGTCGTCGTCGCCTCCTTTCAGGCCGAGGACCGGGTTCAAGTGTGAGGAGTTTTGTTTTATTTTTTTATTTATAGGATTTATTTCACTCCTTGCCCCTTTCCACGCCGCCCTCTGGTGTCGAACCGATGAGATGTGAGCGAATATTCCAGAGGGGGACTTCTCTGTCCATCTTTATCCTTTTTTATTTTTTTAAACACCGAGGAGCCAACGCACATTGGACTATTTTCATTCAAATTTGGGATGACGTTTTTTTTTTTCGAAGAACTGAAATGATGCAAAGCCAGACCGGGAAGATCGCCCTTCTTTTCAGAAAGTGCTGGAACTCTGAATACTTTGGAAAGACTCTGAAGGGTTACTACTGAACAAGCAGCCAGACTTAATTGTTTAGCGCAGATTTGGGAGTTAAAAGTGTTTTTCTGTTCTTCGTTGACAACCAGTCTCTTGTGTCGGTGGCAAGCCAGGCCCTGCGGAAGTTCTTTTGCCCCTACGGTAGTGATGCTTTTTAAGTTGTCCGTGTATGTTAACACTTGACCTCGCTAATTGAGAGGATGTTTTGATAAATACCAGGTTCATTTTGAAACCCATTCTGGAATATCTACCAGTTACTTAGTCTCGCTCCCCAACCCCCCCCCCCACAATTGCTTATGTGTTGGTAGGGCTGCAGTGAATTCTTTTCAGTGACCTGAGAATGAAACGGAGGTGGCAGGTGAGGAACATTACCTTGGAGAGCAGACAGCTGGCTCGCAGGTGCAAAGGGTGGAGACAGGTGTCTTAGTCCCAGCCGAGATGCTTCTCCCCGTCAGCATCCTCCCTTTTGCCTGGAGGGCAGCCGCACCTTGCCTTTCGAAGCCCCTGGACTATAGCCACGTGTGAGTGCTGGGGCGTGTGGGTGTCTTTGTCCCTCCGTTGGTGGGCAGACATAGCCGTAGAATGCTAGATACGCAACGACAGGTTTTATTTATTTGAGAGAGAGAGATACAGAAATAGGCATGTAGAGAGAGAGAATGGGCGCACCAGGGCCTCCAGCCACTGCAAACGAACTCCAGACGCGTGCGCCCCCTGGTGCAGCTGGCTTACGTGGGTCCTGGGGAGTTGAACCTAGGTCCTTTGGATTTGCAGGCAAGTTCCTTAACTGCTAAGCCATCTCTCCAGCCCGACAGGTTTTATTTTAACAATGTGACACAGTTAAGAGACAATCAACATAGAAGTATTATATTTAATTTTAAGAAGTTCTGGGGCATTTGAAAACCTTTGATACCAAAGGCACTGTTTTGTTTGTTGTGTGTGCATGTGTAGGTAAGTGTAGGCAGGCACAGGCATGCCAGCGTGCCAGGGTCTCTTGCCATTACAAATGAACTCATGCTGCATGTACCACATTGTGCATCTGGCTTCATGTGGGTGCTGGAGAATTGAACCCAGGCCAGCAGGCTTTGCAAGCAAGCATCCTTAACCGCTGAGCAATCTTCGCCAGCCCATAAAGCACTGTTAAGCAAGTAATACAGTGCCTGGGGGCTTTGTTTTCTTTATCATTACATTCTTTTTTTAAAGTTTATTTAGAGAGAGAGAGAAAGAGAATGGGCACGCCAGGCCCTCTAGCAGACAAACTCCAGATGCATGTGCCCCCTTGTGTATATCTGGCTACGTGGGTCCTGGAGAGTCGAACTGGGATCCTTTGGCTTTGCAGGGCAAAAGCCTTAACTGCTAAACCATCTTTCCAGCCCTCATTGCATTCTTTTTTATATTTTATTTATTTATATGAGAGAGAGAGAGAGAGAATGGGCATGTCAAGGCCTCCAGCCACTGCAAACAAACGCCAGCCACCATATGCATCTGGTTTAGGTGGGTTCTCAGGAATTGAACCTGGGTCCTTTGCAGGCAAGCACCTTAATCGCTAAGTCATCTCTCCAGCCCCTATCATTGCATTCTTGTCCTCCTCACCTGGCATTGTAATTTTTGGTTTACTGACTAGGCTGCTGCCTGCACTGGGCCCAGAGTCCCAGCAGACAAGTTTCCAGTAGCTGTCTATAACTGAGCACAGAGCTGGCTTTTAGGAGAGCCTTGGTGGAGGTTAGTATATAAATATAGGAAGCAAAGGGCATTTTGTCCTTCCAGGTCACTTCACTGGGAGCCAATGAGACTTCATAAATGAGTTATTTTCCCAAATGATCCTTGGCTGGATAATCTTGGAGATGGTCAAAGTTTACAGGCGAATGGACATTGCAGTGGGTATATTCAATGTTTAAGTATTGATGCTCATTTAAACTTAGCTTGGTTCTCTATGTGAACAGCTATTCTCTGTGCTGTTTTGTGTGCATCGTATACATCAGAACAGTGCTGTGATCTGTGCTCTCGCTGGGCCGTGGATTGGGTTGTCTTTCCTAAGGTGCTTAGCAGCCTCCATCGGGAAGCTTTTCAGTCTGTCCATCTTTAATTTAAATCCTTTTCTTTCGCACTGACCTGTGAGGAGACTGTGTGTGTGTGTGTGTGTGTATACGTACACGTGTGTACCTGCTCTGCCATTTGGTAGACAATGTTTTGTCAGTCAATTTTTATTTGAACATTTGTTTTTCTGTGGCTAATACCCTTCATTGCTAAATAAGTCATTACTTCTGACTGAGCCCAAGGTCTTCAAACCTATCATTTGCCTTCCTCTTGGTAAAACAGCCCACTAGTTGGCAGGCAGGGCCAGCAGTTGGCAGAATCCTATATAAATCATGTGTCATTAAACATTGGAAGAGCTTGAAGATATTTATTATGGGCTGGAGTAGTAATACTATGATGATAAAGTATTTGAATAAGAAATTGTCTTGGTGGCTTTGCTAGCATTTAGGGTTTGGAGGCCTACCTCCCCTACCATTGCCTTCCTTCTTTGTGATTGTATTGCCCTCTTAACTGTAAACACTCGACATGCTTAAGGTCCTGTCCTTTTCATGACAAATAGGGAAAGTTGCTCACCCCCGGGGGCCACATGAAGTAGGGAGGGATTGCCGGGGGTCAGCAGCAACTCCTGTGAGGTGGTAGGATGCCAGAACTCTGCCAAGGCCACTCTAGTCCCCGCTGTGCTTAGTTACTCTGCTGTTGATGGACAGCTGGGAGCCTGGGCTGATGGTCTCCTCCCACTCCATTTCTCAGTCTAGGGGGAGGAAAGGGGAAGTTAAAAAAAAAAAGAGAGAGAGAGAGAAAGAGCATGTATCAGGCAGGCCTGGGGAAGTTTGCCATACATGTAATCCTAACTCACCCAACACATGGGAGGCTAAGGCTGGTGGATCACTAGTTCCAGGCTGATCTGAGTCACATAGTGCGACCCTGTCTCAGTCAAAGTTGCGTTAGGAGATGAACTGTGTTACATTGCAAAGTAAGTCCCTTCTAATGTCACTTTTAGGACTGAAAACAATGATTTTTTTTTCTAATTTTGTCTGTCCACTGTCATTTAGTCTTCTAAAGCTTTTTATTTTATTTTTGAGAGAGAGAGAATGGGCATGCCAGGGCATTTTGACCACTGCGAACGAACTCCAGACGTGTGCACTCCTTTGTGCACACGTGCAACATCGCATGCTTATGTCACTATGCATCTGTATACGTGGTACCTGGAGAGTCAAACATGTGTTCTTAGGCATCACAGGCAAGCGCCTTAACTGCTAAGCCATCTCTCCAGCCCTTCTAAAGCTTTTGTATACTAGCTTTCAGTGATCTGGTCAGTATAGATTGGAATTAAAGTTGTTACTAAGAAATGAGGAAAAAGAGAAGTCCTTTAACTTGTAAAGCTGAGAAAAACAGTCACATTGTCAGCTCCCTTTCCTGTGCCATGCTACATCTGTTAAAAGTCAGGGTAGTGCTTGACTCTTCAAAACTGGGGTCTTCCAGAATTCCTTTTATTTAGGTCACATTTCAGTAAGGTAGGTTGTGTATGTGTAAGTAGCTCTCATAGAACGTGTGGTCCTTTAAAGATTTGTTTGGAATGCAGTTCTTTTTTTGTAACCTGTGAACTGCCCAAACTAGGTTTTCTATGTTTGCAGGGCGAGCCTTGGCTCCCAGAAGACTTCCTGTGAAGCTGGGCAGGGTGGAGTGCCTTCCTCGCCTCACCTCCACCTGGGTTCTTAGAAAGTCTGCCCTCAGCTTTAGGCAGCAGACCCGGTCATGTGTGGTGGTGATGTTTTGTGTTCTGTGGTTTTCTGGATTTCTCCAGAGTCAGCTGTGGCTGGCTTCTAGCTGCTAATCAGCATTAGGGTGAATAACTTTTGCCTGGCATTCCCTGCAGGTGAAGCAGTTTGCCTCCTTTGCTTTCTGTGAATGTTGAATTAAGGGGGACGGCACAGCTGAGGAGAAGGGAGCCTTGAGGGTTATGGCACAGTGAGAAAGTAGGATTTGAGGTGGGAGGCAGAATGTTGGATGGGCACCTGGGGAGTGATCGGCTGGTGGCACCCTGGAGTGCCAGCAAAGGGAGCAGCGGCGCTGTCGGTCGAAATCAGTTCTTTCAGTATGTCGGAAATTTTTTAAAAGTTCCTCTCCCATTGGTTTGGGTTAGTTGTTAATTTGGTTGAAATTCTGAGCAGCATTAAAAGGAGGCCTAAAAGGTTATAGCATTAGAAAGTTTAAGAAACATGATTAGACAACAGTATTTCAAAGAGAAGATTCTGGACTTAAACATTATTTGGTTTTAGTTATAACCTAGCTTTATTAGATGAGGAAGCTAAAGAAGGGGTTAAGTATTCTTCAGAAGCGCCAAGGATGGCCCTGCAAGAAAAAAGATAAGTGTGCGGTACCAAGTAACTTCTTTAGTAACTGAATTTTATCTTACCTGTTTCTAAAATGTAACAGAAGGATTGGTTGACCCAGAAATATTTATTTAAATAATCTGTTCTGAATAGTTTTTTTGTTTTTGAGACTGGGTCTCACGCAGCCCAGGCTGGCCTTCAACTCCTGAGCCTCGTGCCTCTGCCTCCCCAGTGCTTTTCTTTCTTCAGATCTTGAACGAACAGTGGAGTTGTATGATGGCCGGGATAGTTTGCTCATTGCATCATGATGTGACCTTTATTGTTCTGACAGTTTGCCCAGCTATTGTAGAGACATAGCATTGAATGTCCTCTAAGAGAAGCGTCTAGATTCACATCGCTTTTAAAAGATATTTGGAACTAATCTATTCAATGTAGAATCGTCTGGTTATTTGATTGTATGATTTTTTTAAAATATCTATTACGTTAGGTAGTCAGTATATAAATTAGAATTGAATTGTGTTATGGGATTTCAGTCTATAAACCTGTAGTCTTTATGAAGAGATGGGCTTTTCTTTTTTTAATTTTTGCTTATTTATTTGAGAGAGGGAGAGAGAATGGGTGTGCCAGGGCCTCCAGCCACTGCAAATGAACTCCAGACACATGCGCCCCCTTGTGCATTTGGCTTATGTGGGTCCTGGGAAATTGAATCAGGGTCATTTGGCTTTTCAGGCAGATGCCTTAACCTCTAAGCCATATCTCCAGCCCAAGATGTGCTTTTCTTATGCACCTGCATGAGTCTGGGATGTTTGGACCTATTGAAGCATCATGGGGAGTATGCTTTTGTTTTAGTATGCTGTGACTATTTTTTTTCTTTATAAACACTGCAAAACATATGTCCACATATTTAAACTTCTTTAAAGTCTCTTACCCTTTAAAAATTTTAAATAATAGGTATCTATTTGAAATTATAGCCATAACATCTGTTTACATCTAAAGGATTGCATAAAGAAAGTTGTTTTGGGCATTAAATGAGTACTTCATAAGAAAGAACTGCCTGGCGTGTTGGTGCACGCCTTTAATCCCAGCACTTGGGAGGCAGAGGTAGGAGGATCGCCGTGAGTTTGAGGCCACCCTGAGACTACATAGTGAATTCCAGGTCAGCCTGGACCAGAGTGAGACCCTACCTTGAAAAACCGAAAAAGAAAAAGAAAGAACTAATCTAAGCTGTAAAATTTTCTGATGGGTCACTTGTTTCAAAGTAATTTGCCTAACTAGCATTATCTGAAAGATAGAAATTTGGAACTTGGGAGGTTTTGCTGTATGCTGTATCCCCTCAGATTCTCACTCTCGGGCAGATGCCTAGTTTAGGAACACTGACCCTCAAGAATGCAGCACCTGCTGTGGGTTAGGCATTGTGCTGAGTGCTTTCCACTAATCATCTCTTAAGAGTCACAACAGCTCTGCAGGACAGAAATAATACCCTCTTTGCTAAGTGAGAGTTCTGAAGCTAAGGGTTGTGAAAGGGGAGGCAACCATGTGACAGTAAGGTCCCTCATTGCCCTTGTGCCCCTGCCACCACACTGCTCAGGGACTCTAACAATTCTTGTTCATTGATTTGGCATCCTTAATTTTAGGGAACTGTTTTGTTGTTGCTGGTTTTTTTTTTTTTTTTTCTTTTTGGCTTTTTTGAGGTAGACTTGCTCTAGCCCAGGCTGTCCTGGAATTCATTACGTACTCTCAGGCTGGCCTTGAAGTCACAGCAATCCTCCTACCTCTGCGTCCTGAGTGCTGGGATCAAAGGTATGTGTACCACCACGCCTGGCCTTTTTTTTTCCCCCGACCAGTATTTGATAGAACTTGATAATCTATACTTTAAAAAATTTTTTTAGGGCTGGAGAGATGGCTTAGCAGTTAAGCGCTTGCCTGTGAAGCCTAAGGACCCCGGTTCGAGGCTCGATTCCCCAGGACCCACGTTAGCCAGATACACAAGGGGACGCATGCGTCTGGAGTTTGTTTGCAGTGGCTGGAGGCCCTGGCGTGCCCATTCTCTCTGTCTCTGTCTCTGTCTCTGTCTGTCTCTCTCTCTCTCTCTCTCTGTATCTGCCTCTTTCTCTGTTGCTCTCAAATAAATAAATAAACAAAAAAATCATTAAATTTTTTTTTTATTTATAGCTCGGCGTGGTGGCGCACGCCTTTATTCCTACCACTCTGAGGTAGGAGGATTGCTGTGAGTTCAAGGCCACCCTGAAATTACGTAGTGAATTCCAGGTCAGCCTGTGCTAGAGAGAGACCCTACCTTAAAAAACAGAACAAAACAAAAATTTATTATTTGAGAGAGAGAGAGAAAGGGCGTGCCATGGGCCTTCAGCCACTGTAAAGGAACTTCAGACACATGTACCATCGTGTGCATCTGGCTATGTGGGCCCTGTGGAATTGAACCTGGGTCCTTTGGCTTGACAAGCAATTGCCTTAACCATTAAGCCATCTCTCCAGCCCCGAGAAATCTATTAATGTCAGATGGTGTTTGATCACTTGTTTATGCAAGGCCAATTGTGCTAGGGAGAGAAAGCCAGGCAGGAAAATAATGGAGATGATTCCATTCCCACACCATCATCCACTAGGTACTGGCTCTAGAATGTGCTAGATATTGTTCAACTTGTTCTCTGCCTACCTTTCCCAAAATGAGCTTGTCACTGGGATGAGATCAAGTGTGCGTTTTTCTTATAGTAGGTCCTCTTCAAACTGTTTCCTGTTGGGGAGGAAATGGAGCTGTTTGGGACATGATCTGCCCATAGCCACTCTACTTGAAGGATTTGCCCTGGTAATCTTGACTGGTCCTGATTTGCGTACTTGTGCACTGTAGCCCTGCATACAGGGATTGGACTGTGTAGAAACTAAACAGTTTAATTAGATGGAGCATCCCGCTGCTTCTCCAGAAAGTTTTGTCTTCTCACACTGACACCAGTACAGGCGTATCCGGGTTCTTTCTGAACAGAATTCTTTTAAACTATACTTTTTTCACTATGACACTCGACACTTTGTAACTACACCAGTAGATAAGTGCCCTGAAATGGAATTTTACTTCATATATGAATAAATGAATGGCTTAAGAACCTTTCCAAATTTATGACTATGCTTTTGCTCCATAGCAGACTCAGTTGCCTCCTGTTTGGAGATCCACGTGCCTGCCTGGCTGGTTCTGATGACTAAGTGAGGATGGATGTTAAGCCAGCCGTCCAGAGGCAGGTAGCAGGCAGAGGCCTCTAGCCAGAACAGATGCCAGAGTTGAAACAGGGCAAAGGGAAATTGAACATTGCTCCTGCTTAAAAGAAGCTTGTATTACTGCAGGAATTAACTGAATCTTCTTGTAAATAAAGCAAAGTTTTATAAAACTGGGAAGGCAGTACTACTGTCTGGGTGGTTGAAAGTGAGAGGCAAAAGAAATGCCTTGTAAAAAGCTTGTGTGTTTATATTTTAATGAGTGTTTAGTTGAAAGATTTTTTTTTTTAATATCACAAGCCATTTCATGTGCTTGCTTAGGAATTGTTCCTTCACCTGTTTCATCTTCATAATGTTGAAGTTAGCAGTTTTGTATATAAATTTTATATGTAAGTTATAAATTTAGGCCTGGTGATTTTTGCCATTATTTATCTATGGCCTATGGATTTTGTATGTACAAGGCTGTAGCAGATACTTTTGTATCTAAAATGTGACTCTTTGAAGGCCGCATTGTTGTGTATACTTAGTACAGTGCAGTAAGTGCTTATCTAGGAGGAAAAAAAAAGTTACTGACTAGCTCATAAAACCTCTAAGAAATTGACTTTTTTTAAATGTTTATTTATTTATTTGAAAGTGACAGAGGCGCAGAGAGAGAGAGAGAGAATGAATGGGCATGCCAGGGCCTCTAGCCACTGCAAACAAACTCTAGATGTGTGTGCCCCCTCGTACATCTGGCTAACGTGGGTCCTGGGGAATCGAGCCTCGAACCAGGGTCCTTAGGCTTCACAGGCAAGCGCTTAACTGCTAAGCCATCTCTCCAGCCCAGAAATTAACTTTTTAAACAAGTGAAAATTGTTTTATGAGAGAGAGAATTGACATGCCAGGGCTTCTAACCACTGCAGTCAGACCCCAGACAAGTGTGTCACCTTTGTGCACATGTGTGACCTTGTGCACCTGGTTCACATGGATTCTGGGGAGTCGAGCCTGGGTCCTTAGGCTTCACAGGCAAGCACCCTACTAACTACTAAGCCATTTCTCCAGCCCAGTAATTGACATTTTTGTGTAAATGCTAATTCATTTTCATGTAACTCAAAATTTTATTGTGTTGAAAAATACTACTGTAGTACCCTTTATTGTTACATAATCCACTCACACACATTTCTTTATAGCCTTGTAACATGATTATATCATATTTTAGTTTCTTGGTTTCCAGTGCTTATACTTTGATGATTTAAAATTTTCATTTGTTCCATTTCTGAATTTAAACTCCCATTTTCTGATTGACAGTGGGGTCTCTGCCTTGTACTGAATATCAGTTACATTCCCTGTGTTGGGTCCCTTGTCCTAGGTCTCTGGTTTTCATCACTCTACACTGAGTTGTTGGTTTTTAACTTTGTGTGTGTCTGTGTGTGTGTGTGTGTGTGGTGTGTACATGCATGCATGTTTATATATGGGCCGTGTGTATGTGTGGGTACTCATATGTGGAAGCCACCTCGCTTACTCTCCATTTATTTTCTGCAAGAGTCTCCCATTGAACCTAGACTAGCCAGCTAGCAAGCCCTAGGGATCCTCCTGTCTCTGCTGCCCCAACTCTGCAATTACAAGTCTGTGCCACCACAGGGGAACTGGGGACCTGAACTCAAACCTTATGCTTGCGTGGCACTTGACCCACTGAGCCATCTCTCCAACCCCTTGGACTGCTATTTTTGAGAATTCCCAGGCCTTTTTGTGGTTTTCTTTCTTCCTTTTCTTCTTGTTTTCCTCTGTTTTTAGCACCTGTGCTTTATCTCATAACTTTTTCTCTGTTGGAAAGTGCCTTGGAGCTAGGGGTGATGGCTCATGCCTTCATTTCCAGCTCTATGGAGGCTGAGGCAGGAGAATCACTGTGAGATCAGGGCCACCCTAAGCTAGAATGAGAGCTTGCCTCAAAAAAACATAAGTGTCCTGGTTTCGATTCAAGCCTGCATTCCTCTCAGACCAGACAGGGTTAGGGACTGATTGGGGCACGTGGGAACTGCTTGCCTCACTGCTGGCCTTGCTTTGTTCCTCACTGCTGGTTAGAGGAGTCTGCAGGCCAGAGGGCAGGAGAACCCAGTAGAGTGTGTAGATGCTGCTTGCACTCCGTGAGCCTGTGGCTTCTCATGCGCAGAATCAGCTGTTGTGTTGGCCTTATGGGCTCACGAGGTTAGTGGTGTCTGGCATTGGATTCTGTTCCTTAGATTGAGGGCAGTGAGTGTCTAACCTGCTTGGTAGCCATGTCTAGGTGGTATTCCAGAAGCTATTGGCATTTTTCTGTTGTGATTGCCTTTGGTAAAACCCACTGTGGTGAAGGTATCTCTCCATCCTTTGAGCTTATTAGCACTCTGGTGACTCTGGGTTTGGAAAGGTTGTTCTCTCTGAGATGTATTCTTGTATGACATATTTGCTAATACCATCCTTTTTCCCTCTAGCCTTGCCCTCTGTAAAACCTCCGAATCAGAGGGTACCTTTTGGATTGATCTTTTACCCCCTTTTATTCATTCCTTCCTGTGAGACATTTGTTTTCTACTTTGATCTTCAACCTTTCTCTATTTGTTTCTAAGAAGTTTTTCTCATTTTTGAATGTTTACTTTTATTGATATCTTTTCATTTCAGGGATGTGATATTTTCTCTTACCTTGACAGTGTCAGTGTTCATAAGATTTCTTTGCATTGCTTTTGTTTCCTTCCAAAAAAGTTTCTCACTTGGTTTAATTGCCACCTTTAATTTCTCCTCAGATGTGTGGTATTGGTTGGTATTAGTCTCTGTCTCTGTCTCTGTCTCTGTCTCTGTCTCTGTCTCTGTCTCTGTCTCTGTCTCTGTCTCTGTCTCTGTCTCTGTCTCTGTCTCTGTCTCTGTCTCTGTCTCTGTCTCTGTCTCTGTCTCTGTCTCTGTCTCTGTCTCTGTCTCTGTCTCTGTCTCTGTCTCTGTCTCTGTCTCTGTCTCTGTCTCTGTCTCTGTCTCTGTCTCTGTCTCTGTCTCTGTCTCTGTCTCTGTCTCTGTCTCTGTCTCTGTCTCTGTCTCTGTCTCTGTCTCTGTCTCTGTCTCTGTCTCTGTCTCTGTCTCTGTCTCTGTCTCTGTCTCTGTCTCTGTCTCTGTCTCTGTCTCTGTCTCTGTCTCTGTCTCTGTCTCTGTCTCTGTCTCTGTCTCTGTCTCTGTCTCTGTCTCTGTCTCTGTCTCTGTCTCTGTCTCTGTCTCTGTCTCTGTCTCTGTCTCTGTCTCTGTCTCTGTCTCTGTCTCTGTCTCTGTCTCTGTCTCTGTCAAGCACCCTACTAACTACTAAGCCATTTCTCCAGCCCAGTAATTGACATTTTTGTGTAAATGCTAATTCATTTTCATGTAACTCAAAATTTTATTGTGTTGAAAAATACTACTGTAGTACCCTTTATTGTTACATAATCCACTCACACACATTTCTTTATAGCCTTGTAACATGATTATATCATATTTTAGTTTCTTGGTTTCCAGTGCTTATACTTTGATGATTTAAAATTTTCATTTGTTCCATTTCTGAATTTAAACTCCCATTTTCTGATTGACAGTGGGGTCTCTGCCTTGTACTGAATATCAGTTACATTCCCTGTGTTGGGTCCCTTGTCCTAGGTCTCTGGTTTTCATCACTCTCACTGAGTGGTTTTTAACTTTGTGTGTGTCTGTGTGTGTGTGTGTGTGTGGTGTGTACATGCATGCATGTTTATATATGGGCCGTGTGTATGTGTGGGTACTCATATGTGGAAGCCACCTCGCTTACTCTCCATTTATTTTCTGCAAGAGTCTCCCATTGAACCTAGACTAGCCAGCTAGCAAGCCCTAGGGATCCTCCTGTCTCTGCTGCCCCAACTCTGCAATTACAAGTCTGTGCCACCACAGGGGAACTGGGGACCTGAACTCAAACCTTGTGCTTGCGTGGCACTTGACCCACTGAGCCATCTCTCCAACCCCTTGGACTGCTATTTTTGAGAATTCCCAGGCCTTTTTGTGGTTTTCTTTCTTCCTTTTCTTCTTGTTTTCCTCTGTTTTTTAGCACCTGTGCTTTATCTCATAACTTTTTCTCTGTTGGAAAGTGCCTTGGAGCTAGGGGTGATGGCTCATGCCTTCATTTCCAGCTCTATGGAGGCTGAGGCAGGAGAATCACTGTGAGATCAGGGCCACCCTAAGCTAGAATGAGAGCTTGCCTCAAAAAACCATAAGTGTCCTGGTTTCGATTCAAGCCTGCATTCCTCTCAGACCAGACAGGGTTAGGGACTGATTGGGGCACGTGGGAACTGCTTGCCTCACTGCTGGCCTTGCTTTGTTCCTCACTGCTGGTTAGAGGAGTCTGCAGGCCAGAGGGCAGGAGAACCCAGTAGAGTGTGTAGATGCTGCTTGCACTCCGTGAGCCTGTGGCTTCTCATGCGCAGAATCAGCTGTTGTGTTGGCCTTATGGGCTCACGAGGTTAGCGGTGTCTGGCATTGGATTCTGTTCCTTAGATTGAGGGCAGTGAGTGTCTAACCTGCTTGGTAGCCATGTCTAGGTGGTATTCCAGAAGCTATTGGCATTTTTCTGTTGTGATTGCCTTTGGTAAAACCCACTGTGGTGAAGGTATCTCTCCATCCTTTGAGCTTATTAGCACTCTGGTGACTCTGAGTTTGGAAAGGTTGATCTCTCTGAGATGTATTCTTGTATGACATATTTGCTAATACCATCTTTTTCCCTCTAGCCTTGCCCTCTGTAAAACCTCCGAATCAGAGGGTACCTTTTGGATTGATCTTTTACCCCCTTTTATTCATTCCTTTATCCTTGTGAGACATTTGTTTTCTACTTTGATCTTCCAACCTTTCTCTATTTGTTTCTAAGAAGTTTTTCTCATTTTTGAATGTTTACTTTTATTGATATCTTTTCATTTCAGGGATGTGATATTTTCTCTTACCTTGACAGTGTCAGTGTTCATAAGATTTCTTTGCATTGCTTTTGTTTCCTTCCAAAAAAAGTTTCTCACTTGGTTTAATTGCCACCTTTAATTTCTCCTCAGATGTGTGGTATTGGTTGGTATTAGCTCTGATGTAGTTCCAGCCCCAGAATAGGGGAAGGGGGGTTAACCGAAAGAATAAAAGTAAATAACTACTTGGAACTGCTCTGTGCATGAGCCTGAAGTGAGTGCTGAGTAGCTCTCAGAGGAATTACAAGGGCAATATTTGTAGATCGTTGATTCTCTCAGAGAAGACCAGTCTCCTGCTTGAGGTAGCCAGTGTTCCAAGAGCTGAGGGATCAGGGGTAGCTCCAAGGCCTTCGGAAGTTTTGTATTCAGCCTGCTTCCTATTGGGAATATTTTCTGCCTCAACTCTGATATGCAAGTCAGTTATTCTTTCATCTATTACTTTTTATTTGTTTTTATTTATTTATTTATTTATTTTGAGCTAGGGGCTCACTCTATTCTAGGTTGACCAGGAACTCACTCTGTAGTCTCAGGCTGGCCTTAAACTCACTGATCCTCCTCCCTCTGCCTCCCAAGTGCTGGGATTAAAGGAGTGTACCACCACACCTGGCACACTACTTTTTGATATTTCTTACTTTTAGAATAGTTTTAGACTTGTAGAAAAATTGAGAAAATGGAGTTCCCATATAGCCTGCATTGACCTTCCCCTGTTACATTAGCTTGATAAATTAATAACTAATGAACCAGTATTAATATTTTGCTTTGAGGGCTGGAGAGATGGCTCAGTGGTTAAAGGTGCTTGCTTGCAAAACCTGATGACCCAGGTACAATTCTTCAGTAAGCACATAAAGCCAGATACACAAAGTGGCACATGTGTTTGGAGTTTGTTTGCAGTGGTAGGAGACCCTGGTATTTCTTTTTCTCTCCTCTCTCTGCTTGAAATATATATATACACACACACACACGCGTGCGTGTGTATGTGTGTTTTACGTAAAGTCTACTAGAGTTCAGTTATTTTTACCTTATGTCTTTTTTCTGTCCCAGGATTCCATCCAGAGTTTTGAGGTAGGGTCTCTCTAGCCCAAGCTGACCTGGAATTCACTATGTAGTCTTAGGATGGCCTCAAACTATAGTGATCCTCCTCTCTCAGCCTATTAAAGAAATGTGCCACCATGCCTGGCGCCATGTCTCATTTGATTGTCTGGTGTGGCAGAGTCTCTGGCTTTCTTATCTTTGATGAACTGGACAGTTTGTTGCTGTTGAGATGTGTATATGTGGTGGGAGGGTCTCATTATGTAGCCCAGGGTGCCCTTGACCTCCTGGCTCCAGTGGTCTGCCCATCTCTCCCTGCTAAGTAGCTAGAGCTATGGGTGTGCACCATCGCTGCTAGCTGACCTAGAGAATTGTGTGTTTTAAGAAACTTTTATCAGGCCGGGCGTGGTGGCGCACACCTTTAATCCCAGCACTTGGGAGGCAGTAGGTGGATCCGCCATAAGTTCGAGGCCATCCTGAGACTACATAGTGAGTTCCAGGTCAGCCTGAGCTAGAGTGAGACCCTACTTCAAAAAAACAAACAAACAAACAAAAAAAAAGAAACTTTTATCGAAAGCCGGGTGTGGTGGTACACGCTTCTAATACCAGCACTCAGGAGGCAGAGGTAGGAGGATCACCATGCGTTTGAGGCTACCCTGAGACTATATAGTTAATTCCAGGTCAGCCTGGCCCAGAGTGAGACCCTACCTCAAAAAACAAAAATATAAAACCAAAAAAAAGTTTTATTGACAACTCCCATAAGTATAAACAATACACCATGATCATTATCCCTTCCCGCAATCCTCCTTTTTCTCCCTTCCCTATCCCCCCTCCTCTGAATCCCTTCTTCTTTCCAACTAGTGTCTTTTCTATCTTGATGTCCTCATTTTCCCCCTTCTGTTAAGCAAGTCTTATGTAGGTATCCCCAGCCACTGTGAGCCTTGAATACCATGCCCATTTTGTGTCTGGAAGACAGTTTCGCAACGCACTCCTTCCCTTTCTGTGGCTCTTAGAGTCTTTCTGCCACCTCTTCCGCAATGGCCCCTAGACCTTGAAGGGTGTTTCAAAGAGGAGAATGAGCTCGTTTGTGGGATGCTTCTGTGCTAGAATTTGCCTTGTTTTTCTCATGAAAAGACTGGGTTGTGGAGTATTAGTAAGACCACAGAGGCAGAGCAGCATGATTTCACTTAGCGCTGTCCTTCATCGCCAGAGTGAGGTGCGTTTGTCAGCTTTCACTATTGAAAAGTTAACCTGTACTCCTTGTAAGTTACTCTGCACAGCCCATATCTAAGGGATATGGAGTTCTGCATGAAAAAATTGTTTTTTTTTAATTTCAGTTCATGAATTCAGATTACTTGTTTGAATTGACATGGACTCATGGGTATTCATTTTCTCTTTGGGTTATAGTCCAGTTATACTGCTGTTAGCTGTCCAAATTGTGCTACCCTAGTCCTTGGGAGCTCTAAGTGGCTCCCATGCTGCTTTGACAAATGACTACCATTCTGGGACTGAGTTTTGGTTTTGAGATAGATCTTACTCCCCCCCCCTCAAATTTGCAAGCCCAAGTGCCTCCTCTGTTGGGCCTCCTCTGTATTCCCCACTAGGACTTCAGTTGCCTGCCTGCTTGCACACCTAGCTCTGAGCTTGGGTTTTGTTTTGTTCAAAGTATACAATTCTCTCCGGATTTAATAGGATGTCTAGTTACAATAGTATCCTTAAGGTGTTTTTGTCTCAGTCCTTCAGCCTTTATTGACAATCTGAAAGAAAATCCTTAGGAAATATTTTTTTAATATTTTTATTTATTTGAGAGAGAGAGAGAATGAATGGGCGCGCCAGGGCCTCCAGCCACTGCAGATGAACTCCAGACACATGTGCCACCTTGTACATCTGACTTACATTTGTCCTGGGGAATCAAACTTGGGTCCTTTGGCTTTACAGGCAAGCACCTTAACTGTTAAGCCATCTCTCCAGCCCCAGAAGATCATGTTTAGATTTCAACTAGAGATTTTTTTTTTTTTGAGGAAAGACCAACAGACTGCCCTTCCCCCCCCCATGCAAGAGAGTGAGAGTGGAAGCAAGAGAGAGAGAATATGAATTGGTGCACCAGGGCCCCCAGCCACTATAATCAAACTTGAGACACATGTGCCACCTAGTGTGCATGTGCGACCTTGTGCAGTTGCATCTGGCTCCCGTGGGACCTGGGAGTTGAACAAGGGTCCTTAGGCTTCTCAGGCAAGCAAGTGCTTTAACCACTAAGTTATCTCTCCAGCTCTCAGCTACAGATTTTTGTTCAGACTTGTGTAACTGATAACATTTCTGCTGGTTTCCAACAGTTTAATAATTTATCTTCTGAATCATTTTTTTATTCCTGCTTAGTTTCTGTCATAATTTGAAGATTGGCAAAATGAGCAGAGATCATAAGGCAGCAGTGTCTGGTGTGAGATCTTGTAGTCATGTGACTATTAGCAGCCAGGTTCTGGTGTTTCCCCAGGTCCATTATAACCCCCTATTATCAGATGTGTGTCTTCCTTGAGTTTTCTTGCTCTCCCATTTTCTTCTTTTGGTCTCTCTGCCACCTTTACCTAAAGTAGCCCCCTCCTGCCCACCTTTCATCACCCTCCCTGGCTAAGCTTAGTTCTCCATGGTGCCCTCCCCTCCCCTCCCCTCCCCCTCCACAGGGCTGAGAGCACGATGAGAGCAGGTGCCCTGTCAGCCAGGCGCTCTGCTTCACCCCGGCTCTGGAAAAGGAGCAGGGCCTGGAATGGTCAGTAAGTGCACCAGCCTTTACCTTCCCTCGCCCCTGGTGTCGCTCCCCTGACCTGCTGCTTGCTGCCCTTGGAGGTGCTGACCCTCTGTTGAGGTAGCTCAGAGGACAAATGTGTTTGTGATAACACCGCTGCAGCCTTAACGTGGTGGTCTTGTAAAGCTGCGGAGAAGTAGGTCACGGCCTGCTGCAGCAGCAGCAGGCTGCACTGACAGCCACCCTGTGGTTGGTGCAGCTGCTGGTTCCAGTGTCTCCCAGAACCCACCCACATGTCCTCAGAGTTGGGAGTCAGTGGAACAACCCTTACTAAATTGCACACTCTTGTGAGGTCGCAGTGGGCGCTGGACAGGAAACATGAGCTGCGTTTTGACTGAAGACTGATGCGTCCTCATAGCCTCTTCCCATCCCCCCAGGGCCCCTGCAGACATCCTGTGATCACTGGTGTTGCTGGTGCTGGGCTCCTTGTCTTACGTGGCCCCATTCTTACCATGTTCTGTTTCACTGAAACACTCACCCAGGTGGTTCCAAAGAGTAATTTGTGCCACCAATCAATGAGACGTCCTCTGGGAAAAGGGGCAGGGTGGCATCGGAGCTAAAAGCAGAAGAGATTAGAGAGTTTTGAGAACACTATGTGCCGTGGGGACATGCAGTCGTGGTCACATCTGTGATGTCAACTAAGCAAACTAGTGAGTTGGTGCTTGTTCCTTTCCTAGAATAACAATCCTGGAAGATCCTCTCCACCTACCAGTCAGTAAAAGATGATGGACACAGTGTGTGAGGCGGTGACACTGTTTTTTTTCAGCAGAAACCACCAGAGTTGTGGCATCATCTTGATTTCATCATGGCATATTGACAGGTAACAGGACAGCAGTGATGTCTCAAAACTACAAGCCTCCTCCAAAAATGAAATACATAAAATTTATGAAGTATTGATCGATACCAGTATGTAAAAACTGGCAGTTTCCTTCTCAGTTCCTGGCAGATAGTTTGGTGGCCAAGGGAAGGTCTTTGGGGAGCCGAGTAATGTTTGCAGGGTCATGGTTCTGTTTGAGGGTATATGCCTTATACTATGGGGGAGCATTGCTGTCTGGGATGTGAGCAAATAGTTAATTTACATTTGCACTCCTACCATGCTTGTTGAAATGGGTGTGATAAGTGCATCATTATTATTTTTTTTTTCTTGGGGTCTCACTCTAGCCCAGGCTGACCTGGAATTCACTATGTAGTCCCAGGGTGGCCTTGAACTCACGGCAATCCTACTACCTCTGCCTCCCGAGTGCTGGGATTAAAGGCGTGCGCCACCACGCCCGGCGATAAGTGCATCATTATTAATAAGCCTAAAACTTTATTCAGTAGATCAAATTACTGCAAATGTTTTTTTCGTTTTTCCCTTTCTTATATGTATACTATGAGGAAACTTGGTACTACTGATAAAAATAAAAATGTATAATTAAATACACAACCTGATCGATGTCCATTGACTGTTTTGGTTTGGTTTGGTTTGGTTTTGTGCTGGGGATCAAACCTAGTGCCTTGGGTGTGCTGGCGCTTTGCCACTGAATGGCACTTGCAGTCCCATTGCTTCTTTATCACATTGTACAGGTTTCAGTGACACCACCTACCCGTCTGGAAAATACCTCTCCTAGTAAATTTCTTTCAGAGTTTCTCAGCTGTCCTCTTATGGTCAGTGGGAGAAAAGCTTGACCTTCCTAGGTAGATTAGGTTTTTGGAAATAAAAACCATTCAGTGCTTTGTCTAGCAAATCGTGCAAGTAAGAAATGAATCATATTTACGTCTGGATTATGAGAGGTGTGACTATACAATGATACTAATTTATCCTGTGTAGCACCTAATTTAAATTAATTGAAAGATAATTTTTTCAGGAGAAAAGAAGGGCACTGACAGTGTTCTGGACAGTGGTGTATATCAGTGGAATTGAGGTGACTGATTTAAAAGGTAGCATCCTAGGGATGGGGAGATGGCTGAGCAGTTGGAGGCACTTGCCTGCAAAGCCTGGTGGCCTGGGTTCAGTTCCCTAGTGCCCGTGTAAAGCCAGATGCACAAAGTGGTGCATGTATCCGGAGTTTGTTTTCAGGGGCAAGAGGCCCTGATCTGCTCTTTGTCCTCCCTCTTTCTTCTCTTCCTCTCTGCTCTCTCTCTCCCCCCCCCCCTTTGGAAAAAATAAAACTACAAAATAAAAGATAGCACCCATGTACAGTAGAGTTTGGTTGGTAGGATGTCAGTGTGATGAAGCCATTTTGCTTGACAGCTTGAGGAAAGGAATATGCCGGGGAGGAGGAGGGGCCTTGCCTGCACAGAGCAGTTTTGGAGAGACCAAGCTGAGTGCAGACCTAGCAGCTGGAACCATTGGTTCTTTTTTTTTTTTTTTTTTTTTTTTTTGAGGTAGGGTCTCACTCTAGCCCGGGCTGACCTGGAATTCACTCTGTAGTCTCAGGATGGCCTCAAACTCACAGCGATCCTCCTACCTCTGTCTCTCTCTGCCTCCCTAGTGCTGAGATTAAAGGTGTGCACCACTATGCCCAGCCTTATTTATGATCATTATATAGCCCTAGTGTTCTCTCTCTCTCTCTCTCTCTCTCCTTTTTTTCCTCAGAGCTAGGGTCAGAGCCTGGGTCCTGACAGCCCCTAACAAGCCAGGTTTGACCAACCATCCTCAGTGAGCCAGTTAAACTAACAGGTAGATAAAAGTTTTTTTTTTTTTTTTTAAAGGAGATTTATTCGATGTGGCCACATTAGGAAGAAAAAGAGACCTAGGTCCACTCCCTCCAGTAGTCCATCTTTGGGGTCCTATGAGTTCAAGTCTAGCCAGCGGTACATACAAGCTTTCTCAAGACCAGTCAGTAGGGCTAGAGAAATGGCTCAGTGGTTAAAGGCACTTGCTTGCAAGGCCTGATATTCTGGGGTCAATTCTCCAGAACCCACATGAAGCCAGAGTGGAGCATACATCTGGAATGGCAGGCGGCCCTGGTGCTCCTATTTCTGTGTTTATGTCTCTCCTTACAAATAATAAATTTTTTTAAATCCAGGCAACAAACAAAACAATAAGGACTAACTAAATAATAGTGGTTCTCAATTAGAGGAAATTTTGTCCCTAGGACATTGCCAAGTGAGCAGGAGACATTTTTGCTACACTTAGGGAGAGTGCTACTGACATCTGGTGGTTAGAGGCCAGGGATGCTGCATGTCTTCTCGTTCCCAAAGAAAGAATATTCAGACCCCCCCAAAATGTCAACAAGCCATGGCTAAACAACGTAGGTTTAAACTATTAAGATACATAAATCAGGGCTGGAGAGATGGCTTAGCAGTTTAGGCACTTGCCTGCAAAGCTTAACAACCTGGGTTCGATTCCCCAGTACCCATGCAAAGCCAGATGCACAACATGGCATATGCATCTGGAGTTCATTTGCAGTGGCTCGAGGCCCTGTTGCACCCATTCTATCCCACCTCCCCCCACTTGCAAATAAATATAATATATATGTATATATTTTTTGAACAGGTATATAAATCCAGTCACTGCTATAATGCCCAGACCTCCAATCCTATTGGCTTCTGGAATAGTCCTGCCCTTCTCTGTCTGGAATATAGATCAGTTGCGCAAATCTGCTAAGAAAGTGTGGGTCAGCTCTTGGGGCAGTTTTACTGGTGTTCTCCGTCATTTCCCTTAATGTTACTTACATAACATAATGTTGCTTACGTTACTTACATAACATAATGTCCCTTCCTAAATGTCTGAAAAAGAAGAAAAGCAGATTTTGTGTTTTAGGGTTCTGATTTTTGTGGAGTCTTCTAAAGTGTGTGGACTAGGGATTAAAGCAATAACATGACTGACACCTGGCATATGGTAGTCACCAAGGAAATGCTTGGTTAGTGACTGTTTTATTTCCACAGCAGTGTCTTTGGTAGGTGCGTGTGCATGGACATCCTGTTCTATCTACATGTTAAGAGCTCCTGTATAATATAAAGCTAGGGTGAGCATGATGTAACTATTTTGGCTGAGAAGTTACTGAAATTTCCTGCATCTGCATGTTCTTACCTTTGGACATAGCAGTTTAAATCAGAATTAGGGGTTTCGTGGAGTCTGCATACTGGCCATAGGGGAAAGCTCTAACAACTTTTAACCAAAAACTGGTTGTGTGGACATATTCCAGAGCTTAGCTAGGTTGAAAAAAATTAGATTGACACCGAGTACTTATAAAACTAAGGCTACCTCACATGTTAAGAAGTTCAGCTTAGGAATTTGAGATCAGAAGTGGATTTGTTTTGACTGAAGGAGAAATAGTGAAAACATGGTCTTGGGCTGGAGAGATTGCTTAGTGGTTAAGGCACTTAGCCTGCAAAGCCAAAGGACCCAGGTTCAGTTCCCCAGGACCCCTGTAAGCCAGATGCACACAAGGAGGCACACACATCTGGAGTTCATTTGCAGCAACTGGAGGCCCTGGCACACCCATTCTCTCCCTCTATCTGCCTCTTTCTCTCTCTCTCTCTCTTTCTCTCTCTCTCTCTCATAATTTAAAAAAAAAAAATTAAGAGCAAAACCAGAAAAAGAAACATGGTCTCCAATGGTGAAAATTAGATTGTAGGAAATACTTAATTGCTTCCTATTTTGATTTTTGTGGGGTTGGATGTTGAAGAAGCATTAGTTTTCCATGTCTGATTCTTTTACATAGAAGGCACATAGAAATTGCAAATGTTTACTTTTTAAATTGGGATCTTAACAGTGATATTCAGGGACTTGCTCGCATGACTTAACATCATAGTAACAATGTAGGAATGAAAGATACTTTGTTTTATGAGAGACAGTTTTGTATTGGTAGACCAGGCTGGCCTTGAACTACTGAGTCTTCTGTTTCAGCCCCTGAGTGCTACATTGCAGGGTGTGCTACTGTGCTGGCCCATGAGCTTCTGGGAGATTCTCCTGCCTCTTCCATCTCACCGTAGGCATTTTGGAGTTGCAGGTGCCTTCCACAGTGTCCAGCTTTTACCTGTTTGCATCTGATTCTTCCACAGTTCAATAAATTAGCCACTTGCTGTTCTGTTTGGTTTGGGTGTTGTGTGAGGATATTATGAAATGCTGTACTTGAGTAAACTGTTGCCTTTGAAGCAGTTAAGTTACAAGTACTTGAAAACCCTAAGAGTGGTAGCAAGAGGAATTTTCTCTTTGTTTTGAATAAAATCTGTTAGTCCCGCCGAGTGTGGTGGCACATGCTTTTAATCCCAGCATTTGGGAGGCTGAGGTAGGAGGATTGCTTTGAGTTCGAGGCCACCCTGAGACTACACAGTGAATTCCAGGTCAGCCTGGACTGGAGTGAGACCCTACCTCAAAAAAAAAAACAATAAAAAAATTTGTTAGTCCCTTTGGGTTATCTTTATAGTTTAAATGGGGAATTATAACTAATTCCAGGTACAGGAAGAAACACCTCATCTACTTGGGTGTAGATGAGAAGAGATCCATGTGTTGTAAACTAAAGACAAGGAAATCATTGTTTGAGGTGGGCTGTGGCCCTTTTCATGAGGTCTCTTCATCAGGAATGGTCTAAAACTATAGAAAAATTATAATAGAGAGGATGGAATCTTTATTTAGGGACAGGGTCTTATCCCAGGCTGGCCTCAAATTTACTTTGTAGCTGAGGATGACCTTTGAACTTCTTATCCTCCTGCCTCCACTTCCCAAGTGCTTGGATTTGAGGTACCACCACACCCAGTTCATGGTAGACAAGGTCTCTACCAACTGAGCTACATCCCAAGACCCTTCATTTATATATATATATATACTGAATGTTTTATCTGTGGGGAGAGAGAGAAAGAGCATGGATAGGCCATGTCCTCCTGATGCTGTAAACAAACTCCAGATGCATGCACCACTTAGTGAATCTGGCTTTTTACATAGGCACTGGGGAACTGAACCCAGGCAGTCAGGCTTTGCAAATGAGTAACCTCTTGGAGTCACCTCTCCAGCCCCCTTTAATTTTTTGCCATTCTTTTTATGTTGTCCAGGCTGGCCTCAATCTCATGGTGGTTCGTCTTCCCCAACTAACCAAGTGCATCAGACCTGAGATTATAGAATTCTTTGTAATCGTGTCCTGAAAAGTATTTTCATCAAAAATTTTTACTAATCAAAATGCAGTTTTCTCTTACTCATTTATAATAGAGAAAATTGTTGCTATTTCACAGTATGACCACTAGAGGGAGGGAGGACAATTATTTTGTTTTTGGTAAAAGGACAGCTGGTGGCCTAAAAGTATTTCTGTTGAACCACTTTTAACATATCACATGAGCAAATTTCAGAGGAAGACATTCAAATAAATCCTTACACTTTTTTAATGCGACAGAGAGAAAGAGAATTGGCTCACCAGGGCCTGCTGCCACTGCAGTCGAATTCCAGATGTGTACACCCCCTTGTGTGCATGTGCAACCTTGTGCATTTCTGTCACCCAGTGTGTCTGGCTTAAGTAGGACCTGGAGAGTTGAACATGGGTCCTTAGGCTTCAGTGGCAAGTGCCTTAACCACTAAGCCATCTGTCCAGCCCTCTGTACACATTTGTAAAAAGCCTGTTTTCCATAATCTCGTGTACTTGTGGGATTCATAATGAAAAAAAAACAGAACCTGTGAAGGAAGATGAGTCTGTGTAACTGTCAACATTGTTGCAGCTTGTGGGTCAACATTGTTGCAGCTTGTGGGATCCGAACACACTTCTCAGTCTGACAGCAATGTGTCTTGCTTCTCCAAGCCATGTGCTTCAGAAATATGGAAGCCTTGGGGAAAGTCCATCTGTTTTCTTCTTCCTTTTTTCCCTTTTCCCTCTCCCTTGCTCCCTCCCTCCTTTTCTCTAACATTTTTAAGGATAGCCTCACTATGTAGCACAGGCTAGCCGTGAGCTTGCTATGTAGTGCAGGCTGGCCGGCCACTGGAATGAGCATGTTGAGTGCTGGGATTGCAACCATGCGCACCACATCCTGCCCACCCCACTTCCTTTGTAAAGATTGTTAGAGGCTGCACAGTGGCATTTGTCAGGAGTCCCAACACGTGGGAGGCTGAGCGGAGAGGATCACTTGTCCCAGCCTGTCCCAGGAAGAAGAAAATAAGTAACAATGAAAATGTATGCAAAAGGAAGAAGAAACTACTTTTGTCTCAGTACTCAGCCATTTACTTGGATGTTGATCTGTAGGGAAAAGTTGTTGCTTTGCTGTGAAAATCATTTTTTTTCTTTGAAATTCCTAGGCATGATTGAGAAATAGGGGCTGTGATTTTACTGTTGATTGAACAGACTAAAAGTGTCACCACACAGATGGGAGGCTGAAACCAAGAGCCCAGGTCTCAGTCTTGGGGGCCAGCGCCAGGGAAGCTGGAGGTATGTGGCGGTGGTGACCTAGCTGCTCAGAAGGTGTCCACTCCTCTTGGGTCCAGAGGGCATACGCCTTTGCAGCCAGGACATTCTGTGAGTTACCATCAAAACATACTGCAAGATAGGTAGGAAAGCAAACGGCTGGCCTTGTTGTGAAAGAGGCCTTTGAGGTGAACATTGCCCGAACAGAGTTCATCCCCACTGCCCTCCCGACCTCCCCATTCTTCCTTTGTTGGCCGTTCCCCCTGCTACTTGTCAGCTGCCTTCCCTTTGCCCCTGGCATGTTTCTTTTTCTGGGTCTCAGCTTGGCAAAATGAACAAAAGTGCTAAATGAGAACCTGGATAGAGTCTCGTTGGGCACCTTGGCTGGCTAAGAGAATGACTTCTGGCTGATGGCCTGACCTCTGTCTGGCCATCAGCTTCCTCAGTTAAAATGGAGAAAGGAAAGATTTTTCTCTTTCATCCCCTCTCTACTTTTTTCCATATCCTGCTTTCTCATCATTTCCGCATTTTATTTCCTCACTTGTTGGACTCTTCATGTTAGGCCACTTCTCCTTCATCCCCGTTTTATTTTCTGTTCTCCCCTGCCTCTCATTTCTCCTTCCAGGTTTCGCCCACTGGCGGTGCCTCGGTATGACATGCCATTACTACTCTCTGATGTCGTGGAGGAAGGGATCTAGATCTCGACACGGGGCATGAATTTAGGTCATAAAAGCTCATATTTTTCTTCAAAGAATGTGCTATGTAATTAGTTAAATTGCACATGAGTATGGATGTGTCCTTACATCTGGTAGCTGGACAGCAGCATGGGAAATGAGTGAAATGCCATTTTCCTTTCTCTTACATGAATCTTGGTTGTATTAAGTATTACTATCCTTTGGAAATTTTGTCTTTTTGGAAGTTTTGAGATAAAAGAAAAGGTTCAATGATGCAGAGGTCATTAAATGTGCATGAACCTTGTATATTCCTGATGAATTAGACACTTCTAGGGAGTAAGTCGTGTTGTCTTCAGTCTTTCATGAAGTTAAACTCCTCTGTATGTCCTTGCTGTCAAGATTATCTCTGCCCTAGAGCAGTGCCTACCAGTAAACATTTAATATGAGCTAAGGTAGATTTTCAAATTTCCTAAAAGTCATATTAAAAAAGTAGAAAAAAACCAAAGTTAATCATACTATCTTACTTAACTCCTTATTGTAAAATATCATTTCAACATGTAACATACACATAAATTACGAATTTTTCACTGTTTTTTTTTCATACTCAAGAGTTTATTGCAATTGGTACTACCTGCTTGCAAATGTTCAGTAGGCACATGACTAATAACTATTTTTAATAAGCAGCAGTCTTAGAAGATGGCTTTAAAGAAATATTTTAAATTAAAAATTAAATGTGCTTTGTGTGTTCAGGGTATTTCAGGATTTTAGAAAACTTCAACTGAGGTTACTTGGCTCAGAGCTGCCGAAGAAACACAGGGCTTAATTAAATGTTGCGTTGTCAACATATATACCCTTGAAGTCTAATTTTGTGATTTAGAATGCTGAGCAAGTTATCTCCCAGATGTGTGAAAAATACTGGGTCATGTCAGTATGATGAAGTAAAAATATCTAGTAGTTGGACTGTACAAACCTGGTTAGATTGGGAAATTTACTGGTACCCCAAAAATATGTAAATCATTTCCCTTATGTGTTGATGTAATATTTTTTCTCCATATGCGTAGCTGTTTTTATTTTTAAAAATGAGGATGTGATTGGTGTTAGGAATCATTAACTCAATCCCTGTTCTGTGATGGAAGCTGCTGAGACTGTCATGTGATTGGGCAGGACTTGGTACCTATCAGTGTAAACACATGGCACAGCCTGTCCCATGGCCCTGCTTATCTCCTTTGGAGAGAGGGGTTGAGGCAGTTTGAGCAAATCTCATTGGTAAAGTTGTGTATGCATTGCTTTTTTTTTTTTTTTTAAGACCCATTTCCTTTCAGTTTTAACCATATCCCTGTGTCTGCAAACAGCAGTTTGTCAGCAGAACAGCTTTCTGTTTTGGTGCTGCCTTCCTCTATATAAAAAGCCATGTTCTAGAAGCTTCTTCAGCTTTAAGATGTTTTACTTAGAAGATGATAGCGAAGATGAGGAGAAGGTTCAGGAAACCTCATTAGATAAAACTCAAGGTGTTTACCATGGCAAGGCCCCTTCTGGTCTCCTGGTGAGTTCCACCATCTATGTTCCTGTTTCTTGGCTGGCACCCTCAATCTGGGGGGTACTGAAATGGGGGGCATCCGCAAATGGTTAATGCCTTTTGTTTGGAAAATGAAACATGACAAATTTTACTTTGAAATGTTAATATTGGGCAGAAAACCTGGGCTACCTGCTTCCCTTTAATGCTTCAAGTATACTATCTTTAGACCTTGTACTTTTTGTTTTTATTTAATCACTTTCTGCCTGGAAAAACACATAAATTGTTTTAAATTAAGACTTTTTTTTACAACTAGGTTTCAAAATAAATAGTAGGGTTCATAACTCTTTGCATCTCAACTTAGTAGTTGAGGAATACACTTTTATGGTTTTTTTTATTGCCAGCTCTTTTGAAAACTAAATGTGTTCTGTCTGAAACTAGTATTTTATCTGCAAGTATGATAGAGAAGTGACTGCAGATTTTGTATGCAATTTAAAATGTGTGGGGAAAATACATGATTTTTTATTTTATTTTATTTTTTATTATTTGAGAGAGAGAGAGAGGCAGATAGAGAGAATGGGCACACCAGGGCCTTCAGCTACTGCAAATGAACTCCAGACACACATGTCTCTTGTGCATCTGGCTTACGTGGGTTCTGGGAAATCAAACCTGGCTCTTTTGGCTTTGCAAGCAAAAGCCTTAACCACTAAGCAATCTCTTCAACCCCTATGTGATTTTTAAATTTTAATTTTCTCTTTTACACATTTTGAGTTGCAGAAGTTTGTGGGAAGCAGTCATATGACATAGGGATAGGGACAGTATAATCTAACTCTACCTATAGAGATCTGTCCTATAAATTAATATGAACACATTTAGTTAGTTAGTTTAGGGGGGTTGATTCAAGGTCTTAGTATATAATAGCTCAGGCTGGCCTGAAGCCCATTATATAGCCTAGGTTGGCCCTGGACTCAATCCTCCTACCTCAGCACTCCCAAGTGTTGGAGTTACAGGAATGTGCTACCAAGTCTGGCTTAAGTGCTTATTTTATTTTTTTAATTGTTATTTGAGAGTGACAGAGAGAGAGAGAGAGAGAATGAATATGGGCACTCCAGGGCCTCTAGCAATTACAAACGAACTCCAGATTGTTGCACCTCCTTGTGCATCTGGCTTACGTGGGTGGGTCCTGGGGAATCGAGCCTCAAACCACTAAGCCATCTGTCCAGCCCTTAAATGCTTATTTTAAAAGCAAGGTACCTGGGTGTAGTGGCACACGCCTTTGATCCCAACACTGGGAGGCAAAGGTAGGAGAATCACTGAGTTTAAGGCCACCCTGAGAGTACATAATGAATTCCAGGTCACCCTGGGCTAGAGTGAAACCCTACCTCGAAAAACAAAAACCAAAAAAAAAAAAAAAAAAAACGGTAGAGGCCAAGTAGTTATATATTCATATATGCCATGAAGTTCCAAACTAATATACTGGTGTTATTGCCTCTTCCCATTCATTTTACCTTTTGCCTAAAGAAAATTAAGGATGAATGATTTTATGAAAACAATCGTAAAGTCAACAAAACAAAAAACAGACTTATTGCTGGGTGTGGTGGCGCATGCCTTTAATCCCAGCACTTGGGAGGCAGAGGTAGGAGGATCGCCACCCTGAGATTTCATAGTGAATTCCAGGTCAGTCTGGGCTAGAGCAAGACCCTACCTCGAAAAACAAAACAAAAAGACTTATTTATAAAACCTGGTTCAAGTTCTGGTTGTTAATTTTAAAGCTATAAAATGTTTTATTGTCACCTTTAGAAATGTGACCATGTTCTGTGTGCTCTCTGTTTCTGGATCTGTTGTTGCAGGTATACTGATTTACACTTTGCAAATGCTGATGGGAAAACCTTATTTGAACATGAATGGAGGGAAGTGATTTGCTTTTGACATCTCCATTTCAATAGACTATGTGTGTATATGGGTTTGTGCACATTTGTATGTTCGAAGATAAAATAGTGAACATCTGTGATGGCTTTTTTTTTTCTTATTTGAGAGAGAGTGAGTGAGTGTATGGGCACTCCTTCGTGCCACGTTATGCATCTCTGGCTTGACTTGGGTACTGGGGAATTGAACCCTGGCCAGCGGGATTGCAAATAAACTTTAACTGCTAAGCCATCTCCCCAGCCCAACATATCTGATTCTTTATTAAAAAAATGTTTTTAAGTTCACTTAGTAAGTAGTACCAACACATACTAAGTGTGCATTATAGGCAAGTTCTTAGACTTCTTACTGCTGGTGTGTTCCAAAGGGAAGTCATGGGGTATTTGCTTAGACTGCATGTTGTTCAGTTTCCTAACAGTTCCCTTTTATGTCATTGATGTTTCATAAGTCATTTACACACCCCAAGGGAAACATGAATATCTGAATGCCTAGTAGTTGAGATACTAGACTTGATAATCTGCTTAATAAGCTGTAATGATTATCTAGAAGTTTGACTTTGTTACATGGGTGTGTCCAGTGAAGAATCTTGGCTTCTAGGGTTCAGGCCTTCCGTAACCTGAACTCTTTGCAAGTCACATTTTGGTGTAGAGTTTAAAGGACTCTTTCCTCATGCTTTCCAGTGTTTGAAATGTGTGTCTATACATTATGTATATATAATATATGTATATGTGTGTATATATAATATATATGTATATATATATATATATTCTCATAAATTTTAAGACTATGAGACAAGTCCTGTGTTTTGTTAGACATTGGAAATGTTAAAAAATAATTTTATTTATTTTGTTAGTTTGTTTTTTTGAGTAGGGTCTCACTCTGGCCCAGGCTGACCTGGGATTCACTCTGAAGTCTCAGGGTGGCTTTGAACTCACAGGGATCCTCCTAGCTCTGCCTCCCAGGTGCTGGGATTAAAGGCATGAGCCACCATGCCCAGCCTGAAAAATAATTTCTGTATTTTTTTTAAACAAGTAAATTTTCTTTTCTTTTGTTTATTTTTTAAAAATATTTTATTTATTTGAGAGAGGGAAAGAGGCAGAGAGAGAGAGAGAGAGAGAATGGATGTGCCAGGGCTTCCAGCCACTACATACAAACTCCAGATGCATGTGCCACCTTGTGCATCTGGCTTACGTGGGTGCTGGGGAATTGAACCAAGGTCTTTTGGCTTTGCAGGGAAGCCCCTTAACTGCTAAGTCATCTCTCTAGCCCTTTTCATTTATTTTTGAGGTAAGGTTTCACACAAGCTGACTTGGCACTGACTCTAATCAGTCCCTGGCTGACCTCAAACTCACAGTGATCCTCCCACCTCTGCCTCCCAAGTGCTGGGATTAACAATGTGCACCACCACTCTCAACCTTTAAACAAGTAACTTTTTTAGTTTGGTAAATTAGAAGCTAGTTTATGTTCAAATAACCTGAAGTTCCCCACTTTAAATTGCCTCAGTTTCTGTGTGTGTGTTGTGTGTTTCCGGAGGGGGGGGGGGAGTTTGGAAGGGATAGAGCAGGAATTCTTAGCCAAATTCATAGTCTAAGAAATCTTCCAGTCTTAAAATCTCTGTGTGGTTCACAACCATAAGGACTTGTAGAGGCCAGTTATTCTGACTGCAGACAACCTGGTCACAGGTTATCAGACATGGTTTTGGACAGAAGGGAAACTTGACTTTGGGTCTTTTACTAACGTAGGGGACTCCATGGAGTCCCAGGGTGAGCAGTCCTCAGTCCTTGTTTGTTAGCTGTTCATCGAAGCACCTGACCCAACCCCACTGATGAGATTCCAAGAGGCTCACAAGATTTCCTACGAGAAGCAGTGGTAGGATGCTGGTGCATGCATGGCCTGAGGCAGAGAGCTTTAAGTTCTCAATTCTGAATCCACATAGTTTCCCAAGTGGAATGACAAAGCCCTAGCTTTAGTTACTACTCCATAGTCCCTGCCAGAATCCTAGGACAATACTAGGTGAATGAGTCCGAAATTAATCACGTTTCTTCAGTCTAGCATGGTCATTGTTCATAAAATAATATTTAAGTAGGATTTGATTTTTTTTCACAGAAGTGGTGATATTAAACTCAACTATGCCATCATTAACCATAGAATTGAACTAACCAGGGTTCTTCTGAATCTTAGAACTAGGAGGGAGGAATGGTCAAAGGCAAGAATTCCTTCCTCTTTTCTTGGCTACCAACCTTTTCAAGGTAACATTTTAGGAGTTACATTTTCAAAGTCATCTTTTAGCTCCCACTTTCCCTAGCAACACCCCTGACAACCTCAAGGGGTTTGGCTTTCCTCCTCCCATTTCCTTTATGTTTTAGGAGTGCTGGGTGTTGTTGCACCAGAGCTCCATGCATCTGAAAGAAGGTTCTAGAACACATACCTAGGTGTGCTTTGGTAGGTCTGGCCAAGTGGCAATGAGGACAGGAAACTTGAAAGCCTGGAAGAACAGTACCGGGGCTGGGGCAGGCTACGGTTGGGGTGTAGCTAGTCAGGCAGTTTGGAACCAGAGCAAGCTTTCATAAGATCTGTTGTCTAGCACGTTTGCCTGTTTTAATCCTGGTCTTACAGATGAGCTCGCAAATTTTAGGGAGCCTAGCTTTGGAAATGTGGCTATGAATATATTGAATATTGGAAAATGATTACTTTTATTTTTATAACCCATCTGTTTTCAGTAAGGAAAGACAGAGATGGCTTACAATTAAAATGGAAGAACATAAGTGCCTCCACCGGACTCCACAGTACAGTGCATGGCTAAACCTATTAATTTGAAGGAAACAAAATTCAGCAGATAATTATTTTGCCATGTCTTAGCCTGATAGATGCTTAGAAATAATTTTCAGTTGTGCATAATAATATCTCTGAATTATTTGCTGTTCTGGGTTTATGAACAATAAAGCTAGAGAAATTTCCAGCAAGTGATGAGAATATGGGCCCCACTCCTAGTTTGCCTCTCAGGTTCTGTGGTCCTGACTGCATCTTCACAGCTTGCTAAGCTTTGGCTGACATAATTAGAGTGCCCAGTGTTGTGCGATCCAAGAGTCCGTCAGGGTGATCAGCTTTGTGCCTAGGGAAAGCTCTTCTTAGTCCCGTATCTGGCTAGTACGTGCCCCAAAGAGGAAAAAACTCACCTCTTGGGAAAACACTGATTTTTAGATCATTTATGTATTCTAATCCAGTTCTACTGGGTTACAAAACCAACCCACTTCTGGAGAATAAAATTATAGACACACATTCTAGAATAGTCTGTATTTACATTGCTTTTTACCTGCTTGAGAATAGAACATTTTCTGTTACTTATCACTTTGTGTCTTGTTTTAGAAAAATATTTTTTCTCTTTCTTGAATTTTTTTCCCCAAGGTAGGGTCTCACTCTAGCTCAGGCTGACCTGGAATCCACTGTGTCATCTCAGGGTGGACTCAAACACTTGGTGATCCTCCTACCTCTGCCTCCCAAGTGCTGGGATTAAAGGCGTGCACCACCACGCCCAACTCTTTCTTGAATTTTTATTTTGTACTCCAGCAGAATTATCTAAAATCTCTTGTAAGTCATTCTGAGGAAGATATTTTTCAAAGGACAGTCTGGCTGGTGGTGTTTTGTAAAGGGTGTCATTTCAGTCGTTTGGTGAAATGCTTAGAACCGCGTGTGCCTTTGCACCATCTTAAAGCTCCTATCTACCTGGAAAGGACCATCACTAGAAATCTCTTTTACACCAAGTATTGGGGGTGTGGTGGTTTTATTCAGGTGCCCCCATAAACTTAGGTGTTCTGAATGCCACTCTGCCAGCTGGTAGCAATTGGAAATTAATGCTTCCTGGAAGCAGTGTATTGTTGGGGCCAGGCTTATGGGTGTTATAGCCAGTGTTTGGCACACTCTTCTACTGCTATTGTCCACCTAATGTTGGCCAGGGGGTGATGTCCACCCTCTGCTCATGTCGTCATTAACCCTGCTGTCGTGGAGCTTCCCCTTCAAGCCTGTAAGCCTAAATAAACCTCTTTGTTCCCACAAGCTGCTCTTGTTTTGTGATTTCTACCAGCAATGCAATCCTGACTGCAACAGGGGGTTTAAGTTTGTAATCCCAGCACTTGGAAGATGGAAGCAGGAGAATTTTGAGTTTGAAACCAGCCTAGGCTACTTCGTAAAACTGCATACAAAGAAAAAGGTAATCCGCCTGAAGTGAATTCTGGGCAACTGTAAAGAGACAATTGTGCAATCACTAGAGCGTTCTCATCATGTGCTCAGGTTTATCTGAGCTCTTGAACTGCAAACAAGAGGGTCTCTGTAGGTCAAGGGACAGTTGCTGAGATGACAGTCATGTATCACTTTTTCTCATGTTTAACAAAGCACAGCACCATAGCTCTTACAGACACATTCAGTCATAAGATGGAAGTTATGCTAGGAAAGTAATTCTGCGGGCATCAACGCAGGAAGTGGAAGTGTCACCTTCAGCTGTTCAGTCTCTGCAAAATGATAGGTTTGGGGAAACAGACTTGCCCTGGCCATCAGCTTGAAACATGGCATTTTGGAATCCTTAGAGGATGTCAGATGTGTTTGCATCACAGTAGTGGTGGGTGTGTGCTGATCATAATAATCACAATAAGGATTCCTCTAGTGCCTCAGCAAGTGCAGCTGAGGGGAGAATCAACCAAGGACTCCCAAATGGACACTGGAATCCCTGCTGAGTTTTCAAACTGACTGAACCAGTTGTTTTATTTTTAGAACTAAAGTACAGGCTTTATTCAGACTTTTCCAATAAAGTCCTTTTTCTCTTTCAGAATCCAATCCTGAACACTCCCCCCTTTCCCTGCCCAATACTCTAGTTGTTGTGGGTCCTCATTCTCTTCCAGTCTGTGACAGTTCTCGGTCTCTCTCTATGACCTTGGCATTTCAACTAGGACTGTTCAGATATTTGTGTCCTCAGTTTGGTTTTGCCTAGTGTCATTTTACCACTAGAGTGAAGTTATGTTTTGCCACAGAAGTGATGGCTGCAGACCTATTCCACTGTAAAGTTCCTATTTCCCCTTTTGTATAAAAAAAGCATCTTGCATAAAATAGCTTAAGAATGTTCACATGTTCTGTTTCTCCTTAAACCTTTGTCCTCTATTCTTATCTATTGAAGGGCTTTGGGTGACAGTTATTATGATGATATTCTGGTAGTGATTCCCATTCTCTCTTCATTAATTAATTGAAATTCTTTTTTCTTTTTCTGCTGGGTGTGGTGGCATACACCTTTGAGAGAGAGAATGAATGAATGAATATTGGTGCACCAGGGCCTCAAGCCACTGCAGTCAAACTCCAGTCAAGTGCCCCCTTGTGCACATGTGCGACCTTGCACATGTATCACCTTGTGTGCCTGGCTTACGTGGGATCTGGGGAGTTGAACATGGGTCCTTAGGCTTCACAGCAAGTGCCTCAAGTGCTAAGCCATCTCTTCAGCTCTTGAAATTCATTTTTAAGAGAACACTCTCTTCTTGGTCACTTAGTTTCATTTACAACTGTGTGAATTAATGAGCATTTGCTTTATTCTCTGGATTATAATGCAATCTATGTCAAATTGTTCTAGCTTCCTCCTTATGAGCTCTTTCCAAGTGTTCTTTTCCTGTGTTCTCTAACATATCTATGTTCTTTTGATTTGTGCTCTTCCCTATTCCCTAGCACTGACAGATAATTCAGTGTCATCTTGTGTTTTCCTGCCCTCGGCACTTGACTTAACCGCTTCTTCTAAGACTTCTTTTATTGGAGATAATGTTATTTAGAAACAGATGTGGATTCTGCATGCATGCCTTCCTTTGGGGGTGTCCTTGTGTCTAGATCCTCCTATCAAAGAAAGTTAGGGCATTTAAATAATGTATTCAACCCCCGGCATAAGCATTCTATTTTGTGCATCTGTCTCTGTACATATTTTAAAATTTTGAGTTTATACTGGGACCTGTAATCCCAGTCCAACACCATAGTGTTTGTTTTAGTTTTTATTCTAGGGAATTGTATCTGTGGAAGCTTCCTGGGTGCTAAAGCTTGATTGTGCTTGAGGAGTGATGACTGGGATGTATGTCTGCTGGTGCAGTTGGATCCAAAGTCTTTTTGTGGCTCAGCTGAATACTCTTCACTAATGAGCAGTCTCAGTGAGTCATCGTTTCCCATCTGCATGTCGTAAGAGAATTTTCTCATATTGCCATTCTTCACCTTCATAGTTAAAGGAACTAGGGGTTTTTTTTGTAGTTGAGTGGAAAGAAGTCTAGTTCATGGCATGTATTCTTATAACAACTTGTCAGCAGCAGTGTACTCTTGAAATGTGGAATGGGTTGAATGCCCAGGGAAGCTGTTAAACAGTATTTAGCATGTAAACAACCCATCCAAACAAATGACAGAAAATCTCAGAGTTACAGTAAGCCAAATTTATTTTACTTCTTTAGTTATCTGCATCTTGAAGTGCAGTCTGTACTCTTTCTAAATGCGGCTTTCTTTCTAAAGCAGGTCCAGCACCATACTCACCAGTAGCAAACCCTTTAGCCTGGGGTTGTTAGGAGTATTGCTGAACTCTGTGCCTGCAGGTATTGAGTGCAAGTAGCTGTTTTGTCAGCAAAAGGCCATATGACACCCCGTGAACCCCAGTGGTAATCCATCTAGCTCAATCCATCCTGAGCTGAGTCAGGTACCGTATGATACAGGGGAGGGACCCTCAACCCAAGAACAGTTTGCAAGGTTAGCTCAACTGTAATATCAGCTCTCTTTTTGAGAAAATGAAAAGGAAGATGATGAGTGAAGTTTAAGTATATCTTTCCTTTGGCCTGTAACCCACAGGGTTCCTAGTCTGGGGCTATTGTTTTGACTGTAAAAGAGAGAATTCTTTTATTTTTAATGACAGAGAGAGGGAGATAGAGAACTAGGCACACCAGGGCCTCCAGTCACTGACATTGAACTCCAGACAGGTATGCCACCTTGTGCACATGTGCAGCTTGTGGACTTGCATTACCTTGTGTGTCTGGCTTACGTGGGACCTGGCCAGTCAAACATGGGTCCATAGGCTTTTCAGACAAGCGCCTTAACCACTAAGACATCTCTATAGCCTGATAATTTTTTTTTCCAATAAAAGGTCTCATTCAAGCACAGGCTGGCGTGGAATTTACTGTGAAGTCTCAGGCTGGCCTTGAACTCACAGTGATCCTCCTACCTCTGCCTCCTGAGGGCTGGGATTAAAGGCGTGCGCCACCATGCCCAGCAATGCTTTTTTTATATATAATATTTTATGTATTTATGAGATAGGGAGACAGAAGGACAGACAGACAGACAGACAGAATGGGCATTCTGGGGCCTCTAGCCACTGCAAATGAACTCCAGACACATGTGCCATCATGTGTATCTGGCTTACATGGGTTTTGGAGAATCAAACCTGGGTCTTTAGGCTTCCCAGGCAAGCCCCTTAACCACTAAGCCATCTCTCCATCTTAGCAATTCTTTTTTGAAAAAGATATTTTAACATTTTTATTTATTTATTTATTTATTTGACAGAGAAAGAGGGGGAAAGAGAGAGAGAATGAATGGGCACTCTAGGGCCTCCAACCACTGCAAGTGAACTCTACACACATGTGCCGCCTTTGTGCATGTGGTTAACGTGGGTCCTTTGGCTTTGCAGGCAAACGCCTTAGTTGTTAAACCATCCCTCCAGCCCTTAAATTTTTTTTTATTTATCTGCATGTAGAAAGAGAAGAGAGACAGAGATAGTGGGCACGCCAGGGCCTTTAGGCACTGTAAATGAACTGCAGATGCTTGCACCACTTTTGTGTAGCTGGCTTTACATGAGTACTGTGGAATCAAACCCTGGCCATTAAGCTTTGCAGGCAAGCGCCTTAATCAATGAGCCACTTCTCCAGCTTAAGATCACAATTCTGGGCCAAGGTTTAAATTGAAAAAACTTCCAGTAGAGATGTACTATTTCAAAGGAAATCATGTGCATCCAATGTGTATTGTAAGTCATCTCTAAAAGTAGTGTATGGTTCCCATAGCAACCTGCCAAAATTGTGTGACTTTTAAATGTGGAAGCATTTTAGAGATCTTGTGATTATCAGTGATCACTACCAAAATACATTAGTTATACAACTGTCTTATGCTATACAAGGTATAGGATGAAAAAATAAGAAAAAAAAATGTTTGTGATAAGATTCTGTGCTTTAAAACATATTTCTGACCAGAGCATTATATCTTTCAATCTAATAGTAATGAAAAGCTTAACATTTTTCACATACCATGGTCTTGTGAAAGTTCTACTTGCACACCACTCTGAAAATTCTTTAGAAACTTGTGGTCCCTAGATACAGTGAAAAGAGGATGGGTGTTAGAGACAGGCATACCTGTACATTTGTCTGGACCTGTCTCTGTGTGGCTGCTTGACTGCAGGTAAGATGCTTATCTTCTCTGGGCCCCAAGTTTTGTGTGTGTTTTTTAGCCTGCAATTCATAGCATATAATTCACCTGATGGTGAAGATTAAATCAGTAAGGTGTGTAGTAACATTTGGAAGGGCTAAGCTGTAATACTTTCTCTTCTTTCTGTCCCATCACCTCCTGTGATTTAACAGGAGGAAGAAGGACAAGAGTAAAACACTGCATTGCGGCTCAGGTTCTTTGTGATTATCAAGGAGATATATATATATATATATATCGTGCTTAAGTTGTGGCTGTGAGCAAAGGAAGAGCTTGCATTTTCATCAGTATCACACAAGAAAAATAAGGGTTATAAGTCATTTTGAAAATAAGGAGGTATTTCTTCTAATTGGAAACTCCCTTGAGTACACCAAAGATGTCTTTAAGACAATGCTTGCAAAATCAACCTCTTCCCAAAACACATCTAACCAGTCCCGCTCCCATTTATCCATATAAAATAAGTTTATGTTCACACAAAAACTTGTATGCAAATGTTTACACTAGCTTTATTTGTAATTGCCAAGAATGGGGGAGAGCCCAGGATAAATTAATAAACAAGTACAACCATTTCATGGGATACTGCTTAATGAGGAACAGACTGCTAGTGCCTGTGACACTGTTGACTAATCTCAAGTGTATTGTACCAAAGGCAGAAGGCTGTTACGCGCTACGTACTTCCATTTGTGTAGTATTCAGAAGACAAGACTGGAGAGTCTGAGGAGGAGAATTGACTACAGTAGGAACTTAGGTACTGGAGAGATTGCTCAGTGGTGAAGACACTTGCTTGCAAAGCCTGACAGACTGGGTTTAATCCCCCAGGCCCATGTAAAGCCAGAGCACAAAGTGCAGTATGCATCTGGAGTTTGTTTGCAGCATGCAGCTAGCAGCAAGAGGCCCTTCCATGCCCATATTCACTCATTCATTCTCTCCCTTCCTTTCCTCCTCCCCATCTCTCATTCCAAATATTTTTTAAATGTTATTTTTTTAAAAAGAAAGAACTTGGCGGAGGAGCAATCTAATTGTTTTATATTTTAAATATGATCACATATATTAAGACAGAACTGCACATTACAAGAGGGTGAATTTTACTGTATGTAAAACCCATTTTGATATACACTACAAAAGGGTTAATTTTACTGAATGTAAAACTCTATTTGAGTAGTTCAAAGTATAGCCGTTTGAAATCCTTAAATTGCATTTCATAGCAGAGTCAATAAACACTTAGCGAGTCATTGTTCCTGTGTTGATATAACCACTCTCCAGGTCAACTTAAGTCATAGTTTAATGTGTTTCCTAATTAATTCTTAACAAAAATCTTAAGCTCATTACATTTGCTAATGATTTTACTTCTTAGATTTCTCCTTAGTCTTTGGGCAGGTGAAATGTTCTTTGTAACAGCATCTGTCACCACTAATCCCTGGAAGTCAGGACCAGGCATGTTGTAGTTGGGACAGAACAGTTAAGAACTAAATGACTGGAAAGCTTCCTTATAAAGCATTGTTCTACAGTTGGGGAAACGAGGGGAGAAGTGGTGGAGGGGACATGTGGGCAGGCAGGAAATCCATGTCAGTGACGTGGGTGAGGGCTGAGGAGGTACGTGGAGACCACCTCTCCTGCTGCTGCTTGCCATCTTAGGATCTACTCAAGCAACACATTATTTTGAATCTAAACCTGCATAAGAAGGAGCATTTAGTTTTCCTTGCTCTGTACGAAATCATGAGTGAATGCTAAGAAAGTAACATTGTTGTTACTGGCTGTTTTCCTTGAAGGCTGTGTCCTGTACATAAGTGTCTACTGGAAAACAGATAACCCTAGCTAGCTAGGCTTTTGCTCTGTGGTCATCTGTTGTCCTGGTGTACTCACTCTCCCTAACTGTGCCACATTGACTTCCCCACGATAGCTTCTTTTGCAGACCCACAGCTGCTGCTGGGCTGCACCGGGTCCTTCAGAATGACCTGTACGGATGTCATTTGTTCTCATGGGTCTATCTTTGGATTTACTCATCCTGAGGTGAGTGTTGTCAAGAAAGGGAAGACACTTGCCACTAGAGTATACACTACCCACCCAGTTTTTTTGATGTGTGAAAAAGTTATATATATATATATATATAGTCTTCAACCGCCTCTTAAATTTTACTGTCTCATTCTGTGAGACAGAAGAAAACATTTGGCATGTTTCTCTCATTTCTGATCTTGCACAAAATTATGAATCCAAAAATCTTCAGAGTGGTGTGTGCAGCTCAACGGTAGAGTGTTTGCCTGGAATGTGGAAGGTCCTGGGCTTGAGCCAAGTGTGGTAGCTCAGACCTGAAATTTCTGAGAGGCTGGGCAGGAGGATCACCTCAAGTTTGAGGCCATTGTGGGCTACAGAATGAAACACAGTCTCAATGATTAGGCAGAACTGAGAGGAAAAAGTTGTTGGAATAGAACTTGCAGGTAGTTTTTGAACCTGGGTGTTGGTCAGAATCACGAACAAGAGCTTCTTAAGAACTCTGCTTCTAGCATTTTATGTAGAGGGTCAGATCTGGAGCCCAGGAGTCTACATTCTTGAGCCACTAAAACTTGATTCATTTCAAATTCTATTCAAGGACCACCATGAGGAAAACTGACTAAAGTCGTAGCCATTTTTCTTCACTTGGCTGGAAAAAAAGAAGTGAGAGATTAGGAGGTGGTGGGAACTCATAATCTGTAGGGAAGTGACTAGAATCCCAGATCTTCCAAAGCCCTCCTCTTCTTGGCTAAGGCTCATTCTCTCAGGAGGGAGTCCTGTGACTCCCACATACAAAGTCTATAAAGATTTCTAAAACTCCCCTATCCATTTCTGGGAAGGGCACAGAACAGTGCCCAAGGCTTGACTTGATCTTAAGTCAGTTATACGTGAGATTCATTTCAGAAATAGGGGGAAAAAAATAGCAGATACTACGGGTTTTCACATGGAGCTGTGCTTCTCTGACCAGACTCATCAACATCTTTAGTCAGGCTTTCTTAAACATCCAGGGAAACTTCCAGTTCAAAAAATGGTCAAGACAGTTATTGTGCATACCAGATTTTGAACTGGTATAGTAATAATGATTTTTTTTAACTTGAGAAAATTTTTATTTGGTCAGGCATGGTGGCTCATGCCTTTAATCCCAGCACTTAGGAGCAGTGGTAGGAGGATCGCTGTGAGTTCAAGGCCAGCCTAGGACAACAGAGTGACTTCTAGGTCAGCTTGGGTTAGAGTGAGACCCTACCTTGAAAATACCCCCTCCCAAATAATAATAATAATTTGGGAGAGGATATCATCCTCTTTTTAGTGCTTCTGGCCTCTGAGACTTTTATTTTAAAAATTCCATAATGTGTTTTGATCATATTCACCCATCATGACCCTTTCTTGTCTCCCTCCCACTGAACCCCCTCCTCTTCTGGACTGGCTCCCCTTCTATTTTCTTGTCTTTGGAAGAGCAGGTCAATTTAACAGTTGCCTGTGCACCAGTAAATAACCTCCTCCCCATGCTCATGCAAGCAACCCTATTTTAACTTAGCACAGATCTGGTTACTCACCTATCAACACACACTAGTGGCTACACCACTGAAGTGTTCAAGTTGATTAGATGTTCCCTGCCAAATCTAACCTTTTCTTATGTTCTTCTACTTAGATTTCACTCCGTAGTTCTTAGTGCCGGGTGTGGTGGCACATGCTTTTAATCCCAGCACTCGGGAGGCAGATGTAGGAGGATCACTGTGAGTTTGGGGCCACACTCAGACTGCATAATGAATCTCAGGCAGCTTGGGCTAGAGCAAAACCCTACCTCAGAAAACCAAAAAAAAAAAAAAAACAACCTAGTGAACCTGGCTGTTGTGTGTCTGTCTAGACAGAGGCATTATCCTAACCACTGCTTCCTTTCCCCTAGCATCTCCTCAGTCACCATTAGAGCTTACTGATTCTCAGGCCCTGTGTACCTCCCTTTGCCTTAGAATTGTTCATCTGCTGTCCTGTTTGTTTATTCACTTAGACCAGTCTTGGACTCACTGTGTAGCCAAGAATGATCTTCCGGCCTTCCCCTCCCAAGGGTGGGGTTAGAGTCACCTTCTCCTACTTGAATGTGTTATGACGTAGCTTAGCTCCTCCCAGCTCATCCTCCAGTGATCTGGTGGTATCGTATCACTCACAGCACCCAGCGCCATAGGACAAACGTGCCCTAGGTTCCAGGCCTTATGTCATCTCACCTGTGCCCTTCAAACTCACCTTTGCTTTGCCTGATCTCTGTGCCTGGAACTACCTGCCAGGAACACCCCTGGCCCACTCTAATAACCCCTCGGACTTATTTCTGCCCTTAGAAACAGTGTTGTTTACATCCTGAAGCCCTCCTTGACTCTCCCAAGCAGATTTTTTCCTCTTCTCTGGTCTTCCTAAAGATCACCCAAGGGGTGAACAGTGTAGCTCAGTAGAGCACTTAATGTAGCTTGCTCAGGACCCTGGACTTGATCTCCTAGCACCACAGAACGGAAAAAAGACGCCAACATAGCATTGTCAGGGCTGGGGATGTGGCTCAGTTAGCAGAGGGCTTGCCTAGCATGCACAAAGCCCAGGGTTTTATCCCCAGCACTGCAGAAACCCCATGTGATGGTACCCGCCTGCAGTCCCGGCACTTGGGAGGTGGAAGCAGGAGAATTAGAAGTTCAAGGTCAATCTTGTCTATGTATCAAGTTCAAGGGCCCTCTCTTTGAGGTAGGATCTCACTTTAGCCCAGGCTGACCTGGAATTCACTATGGAGTCTCAGGGTGGCCTCAAACTCACGGCGACCCTCCTACCTCTGCCTCCAGAGTGCTGGGATTAAAGGCGTGTGCCACCACGCCCGGCATCCTTCTTCTTTTTTTTTTTTTTAACTTATTTTTTCATTGACAACTTCTGTGCTGGTTTGATTCAGGAGTCCCGCATAAACTTAGGTGTTCTGAATGCTAGGTTCCCAGCTGATGGAGATTTGGGAATTAACGCCTCCTGGAGGAGTGTATTGTTGGGGGCGGGCTTATGGGTGTTATAGCCAGTGTCCGGCACACTCTCCTGTTGCTGTTGTCCACCTTTTGTTGGCCAGGGGGTGATGTCCACCCTCTGCTCATGCCATCGCTTTCCCCTGCCATCGTGGAGCTTCCCCTTGAGCCTATAAGCCAAAATAAACCTCTATTTCCCACAAGCTGCTCTTGGTTGGGTGATTTCTACCAGTGATGTGGACCTGACTGCAACAACTTCCATGATTATAAACAATATCCCATGGTAATTCCCTGACCCCCCGCTTTCCCCTTTGAAACTCCACTCTCCATCATATCCCCTCCCACTCTCAAGCAGTCTCTCTTTTATTTTGATGTCATCATCTTTTCCTCCTATTATGATGGTCTTGTGTAGGTAGTGTCAGGCACTGTGAGGTCATGGATATCAAGGCCATTTTGTGTCTGGAGGAGCACGTTGTAGGGAGTCCTACCCTTCCTTTGGCTCTTATATTCTTTCCACCACCTCTTCCACAATGGACCCTGAGCCTTGGAAGGTGTGATAGAGATACTGCAGTTCTAAGCACTCCTGTCACTTCTTTCTAGCACCATGATGTCTTCCGAGTCATCCCAAGGTCACTGCCATCTGAAAAGAGAAGGTTCTCAACCCAAAGTGAGAGTAGCATTAATATGTGGATATGAACATTAAGAGAAGTGCTTATTGGGCAGTTTGGTGAGCATAGTATATACATTTAGCCAGACAGCAACAGATGTTACACCCCTAGGGCTCATGACTACCCTCTTATAGGTTTTCAGTATCAGGGATGTATTCCCTCCCATGGAGCAGGCCGCCAGTCAAATTAGAGGGTGGTTGGTTTCCCTCATAACAGACGTGCCACGATTGTACCCATTGGCTCATCTGGCCTGGCTGACCAAATATAAGGTTTGCATTGTCCACTGTTAAGTATCTTCACTGGTGATTTCTCTCTCTCCCATTGAACTGCATGCAGAACGGCTTCTTTCAGCTTTCTGTCAGCTGGTCTACATGGAGGAGGTTTTCAGCTCAGCTCCAGCAGGATTTCTCAGTGACCTTGCACCCCAAGTATGTGGAGTCTTCAGCAATAGGGTCTTACCATCTATTCCTGGTGGGAAACCAAGGGCCTCAACAATAGCCTGTAATGTTTCGGGAGCACCAGAGACCTCCCTGGCCAACAACTCACTGGAAGGTATCCCATCCCTGACACTGAAAATTTTCTAGTAACAATCTATGGCTCCTGAGTGTTCCATTGTCCAAAAAAGTAGGTTTCCATATGATTGATTTATCAATCCTAGCACTTGGGAGGCTGAGGTAGGAGTATCACATGAGTTTGAGGCCAGCCTGGGCTACAGAGTAAATTTTAGGTCAACCTGGGCTAGAATGCGACCCTACCTTGAAAAAAGAAGAAGAGGGAGGGAGGGACAGAAAGAGAGGGGGAGAGAAAGAAAAAGAATAAAACAAGTAATTGTATATACATGCGTATATTTGGTTGTGTGTTTTTATGTCTCTGAGCCTCAAGGTAGGGCTCAGTTCTGAACCTCCTTCCCTTCTACGGCATACTTTTGGATGAGCACCTCGTGTCAGCCTTTCTCCTTCCATAGTCTCTTTGCTATTACTTTCCCCCTCTTGTCCTTTTTCTCTGACTCTTCATGTGGGTTCCTCCCCTGCACTCCTTTCCCTTGGTCTCTGCTCCTCTGTTCTTGGCATCATCTTCCTTTCCCCCACCTTTTTTTTTTTTTTTTATCATTCACTATACAATAGCTTGTAATTGATGTCATTTTGCTATACTTGTGACTAGGTGCATCAAAAGCTAGTGTCTGGTGGGTGTTTTCCTGTGCATGACTGGGCTGTCATAATCGTATGTGCTCACTCAGGCCAGCATAGCAGTCTATCTTTGTTCTTGGGTTTCAAGTGGCTGGTGCTGGCCTATGTGGGCACTATTTTATGGCAACTATTCTGCCCAGAGGAAGCTGTTTCACACACCCACTCGTGCAGGTGAAGATCAATGGCTGCAGACACAGCCGTGAGGCAGCCTCTTTCTCCACAGGGTACTGCTGGTCATCCCCAGGCTGCAGTGCGCATTAAACCCTGTCTTCTACTTATTTTCATTTTCCATACTCTATAATACAAGTGGAATTGTTTCATATCTGCCAAGAGAAAACCAGTTATTTGACAGCCTATACTTTTCTACATTTAGCAACTAGAATTTACACAATAGAATTTTATGTATAACAGCACATCCTTTAACCATGGTGATTAAAATCATCTTGACTAGAGGTAGTCAGGCTTAATTATGGATGTTATGCTCTAGCCGATGCAAGCTTGTTACACATTTATAAGATAGTTCTCTGTGGCTAGATGTAGATGCTTAACCATTTTTCAGGTTTTGTTGTTTTTTGAGGTAGAGTTTCACTGTAGCCCAGACTGACCTGGAATTCACTATGTAGTCTCAGGCTGGCTTCGAACTCACAGTGATCCTCCTACCTCTGCCTCCCAAATGCTGGGATTAAAGGTGTATGCCACTACACACAACATTTTTCAGGCTTTTAAAGACCTACGCTATTGCAAGTTTCTTCATACTTCGTAACAAAATTCATTTCAATGTTGCCATTGTCTTCAACTAGTAACAAAGTGATTGACTCCTTGGGTGCTGTAGACAGGCAAAAAGGCTCTTGAGAACCTGTATACTTACAGGATGTAACCGTCCTGACTGTTCAAGGTTGCAGAGGACTATTTCCTGGTAAAAGGTAACGAAATAATGGACTAACTTTAACTGAATTATAGTTCACTGCTGCCTTTGGAGCTACTCTTAACATGATAAAATTGTTTACCACAGCCACAGAAATAAGAAACAAGATGCGCATTACCTTTTCCTCTAAATTAGGTGCAGGACTCTTTCATGCAACCAGCATGAGTCGTTCACATGGCAGATCAGCACATGAAGGGATGCTCAGCATCAGCTGCTAGGCAAGTCACGTTAAGCCCAGGATCACTGGACACCTGTCATCACAGCTCAAGTAAGAAGTATGGACGCCCCATGCTGCGCTGTGGGGAGGATGCAAGTAGTGGGCGCTCTCACACCTTGCTGGTGGGTTGTAAGCAACTCTGAGAGTAGTTTGCAGTGTTCTGAAGAGTCAAGCTGGCCATTTCACTGCTGGGCATTAGTCCTAATGAAGTGAAAATTTCATTTTCACACAAAACCTCTATGTAGATGCTTATAATTGTGGCTTTATTTGTAATAACTAGAAACTGTCAACTAAGAGCTTACCACAGAACACTGCTCAGCAATACTGCATGGCAACCTGGATGGATCTCCAGAGAAGTGCCCGGTGGGAAGAAGAGCTTAACGCTGTGTTCTGTATCATGTCATCTGAGCAGCTTTCTAGGAGAAAGTACTGTGACAGCACAGCAGGGAGGGTCCTTGGCTGATGAGCATGTTGACTGTTGTCCTGCTGTGGTGCTGTACTGGTGGTGTAGCCAGGCAACCCGAGCCATGTCCATTGGCTCTAGAACTCTTGAGTCATCTACAGTGGGCTCAAGCTGGAAAGGAGATTAATTTTTAAAAGTACATGTTACATGAGTATTCTAAGGAGACAGTGTTTCTTTCCCACACAGTGTTGATTTTTTTAAGTCTTGTTTATTGGTGGTTCCTTTGATAATTCCTTTATTTAAAAAGTAATTATTAGCCGGGCGTGGTGGCGCACGCCTTTAATCCCAGCACGTGGGAGGATTGCCAAGAGTTCGAGGCCACCCTGAGACTACAAAGTAAATTTCAGGACAGCCTGGGGCTACAGTGAGACACTACCTGGGGGGGAGAAAAAGAATTATTGCCAGGCATGGTGGTACATACCTGTAAGCACTTGGGAAAGTGTCACAGGAGGATTACCTTGAGTTTGAGGCCAGTCTGGGCTACATAAGTTCCTGGACAGCCTGAACCACACAGGATGAGACCCTACCTCAAAATAATAAAAAATAATTATTAATAGAGTATTTGATGTGTGCCTAATCTGGCCTTGCTATCAAGGCCAAATAATTATTCTAAAACCAGAATCAGGGCTGGAGAGATGGCTTAGCAGTTAAGACACTTGCCTAAGGACCTAGGTTCAATTCCCCATATCCCACATAAGCCAGATGCACATGTTGGCGCATGTGTCTGGAGTTCGTTTGCAGTGGCTAGAGGCCCTGGTGTGCCCATTCTCTATTTAAAAAACTAAGTAAAACCAGAATCACCACCTGCTTATAATTGTTTTAAAATAACAGCACAAAGGATGCTGCCTTCTTACATAGTTGTAAGCTTGGTCACCAATATATTTTGCTCAAAGCCAGCTGTTTTGTAGGTACAGTTTGAAGTCTTGGTCACATAAGTGTCCAGGGAGAATTATCAGGGCTGTGCTATACTTGTATAGAACTGATGGTCCGTGCTTCCACATTTATTGGTGTGTCAGAGCAGAAAAGGCAATTCAGTGCCTCAGCCCTGGCCCATCTGTGGTGAGTAGGGTGACTCGTGCAGACAAATTGGCAGGCCACACTGTTTTCTCAGGGGACCAGCATTCGTCTCCCAGTTTGTTCACTATTACCTAACAACATAGAATGTCCCTCAGAGACTCTGCAGAGATGGACTTTGAGCTTAGGGAAACTGCAAAGCTGAGTTTAAAGAGATCACTGCTGTGATGAATAACTTGGAGTTGTCAGTCTTCTGGATTGGCCTGGGTGTACTGGAGGGTCTTTGGTCTCTTTGTCTACTTCCAGGAGAGCCACGGGCGGTGGCATTGTCTAGTGAGTGGCATGATTGCATCTTCTGATGGTCTGACAGCCTTAGAACTAAAGGGATTTTTGGTTTGGTTTGGGTGGGTTTTTTTGTTTTGTTTTAGTGGAAGAAGGGGGGGGGGTCTAAGCTGGGTTTAGCTGCAGCCTTCCTGCCGGGCCTTTCCTGGAGGAGCCTTTGCAGACTGTGGTCGTGATTGGGGTGGTGAACTGAGGTTGAGGAGCAAAACTAAATTCCCTTTCTGTGCATTGAATTTTGTGGGATGTGAATATGTTTTTCCTAAAAGTAATGTTATAAATGCATCAGGCCTGCGGCAACCCACCACAGTTTTCTCCATCTAGCATGTGTCTGAACCATGATACTCTCTTAGCAGTTCCATGCAGATTGCAGCCCTCTCTAGTTTCTGTGGGAAGATGAGTCTCTGCTGTCTCTTGGGGATGCCCTTTCTGTGCTTTTCTGCTTGGTTGTGACCAGAGTGGATGCAGTCATCCCAGGCTCCAGACAACCTTGGCAGGATGGCAGCCATGGTGGTCAGAGTTGTTTGGTTACTGAGTATGTCTTGAGCTCCAGCTGGGGGAGGTGGTATGTGGGAAGTCCCTAATGACAGTTGGCCCTGCCCCTCATGGTAGGAAAGAAAAAGGAACTGGTGAGGCCTCAGGCCGAGGTGTGAGATGTAGATGGAAATGTCTAACACTACTAGCAGGAGATGGGTTTGCTGTATATATAGTGAGGTTAATAATGTTAGGAAATTGGGTGTGCAAGTGAGCAGCATAGGTTCAATTTCTACGATTATACCTCGTGTCATTATCATTAGCTCACAAATTTAGTGTTACCATCTCGTCTGTTTTATTTTCTTGCAGTCTCAAACCATGAATTATGTGGGCCAGCTGGCTGGGCAGGTGCTCGTCACCGTAAAGGAACTCTACAAGGGCATTAACCAAGCCACCCTCTCTGGGTGCATCGATGTCGTTGTGGTGCGCCAGCAAGATGGTACCTATCAGTGTTCACCTTTTCACGTGCGGTTTGGGAAGCTGGGCGTCCTGAGATCCAAAGAGAAAGTGGTAAGTGCAGCACACTTGCGCCCTGCCTGAGCATTAGGGGAACAGTGGGCAAATCACATGCCAAACTGGGCACTTTAGGTATTGCTTTTTTGTTTGTTTCTTTTTTAAATTCAAGAGTAAGAGAGGAAGAGTGTGAGAGAGAATTGGCATGCCAGGGCCTCCAATCAAACTCCAGATGCCTGAGCTCCCTTGTGGCCATGTGTCTGTTTTATGTGGGACCTGGAGAGTCAAACATGAGTTCTTAGGTTTTGCAGGCAAGCGCCTTAACTGCTAAGCCATCTCTCCAGCCCTAGGTATTTGAATTTGCTTCTAAATTGAAAATCTATTACAAGAAGTCTTTTCAGAGGAAAAAGAAAGTAAAAGTTATGATAATCCTACATGTTGAAACTAAGAATAGCAAAACAGAAAAAAATGAGGAAGTCAGCACATTTAGTCAAAGTTTCTTTCATATAATTCAGCACTTTAAAATAGGATAAGATGTTTATACTATTAGTGCTACACTTTAGTGTTCTTGTGTTGCCTTTTCTTTGTTTTGAGGGGAGAAGGGTAAGTTCCAGTGATGTTCGGGTAATTTTATGTCCTTTCTCTCAAGTATTGATAAGAAGACTTGCATAATGTGTGTATGTGTGAGTTCTGAGGTCATGTTTTAAATCTGAGTTAGGGAATGGGGAGAAGGCTCTGTAGGTAAAGCATTGACCATGTAAGCATGAGTATTGGAGTTTGGATCCCCAGGACCACATAGAAACTAGATGCCGTAGCGTGTGTCTTGGGACCCCAGTGTGCCTATGTCAAGAAGGAAGGTGGAGACAGGAAACCCCAGAAACTCATGAGTCAGCAAGCCTGGCAGACACAGAGGTGAGCGACGTGAGTCTCTGCCTCAAGCAGGTTGGGAGGTGAGAACTGGCACCTGACGTTGTCTTGACCTCCACGTGCAAGCCTAGGCACACATGTACATGCCCATACACACACACTCACACACACACACACACACACTCTGGACTGGAGAGATGGCTTAGCGGTTAAGGTGCTTACCTGCAAAACCAAAGGACCTAGGTTCAATTCCCCAGGAACCATGTAAACCAGGTGTGCATGGTGGCACATGCATCTGGAGTTTATTTGCAGTGGCTAGAGGCCCTGGCATACCATACTATCTGCCTCTTTCTGAAATAAATAAATAAAAATATTGCTGGGCGTGGTGGTGCACGCCTTTAATCCCAGCACTCGGGAGGCAGAGGTAGGAGGATTGCCATGAGTTTGAGGCCACCCTGAGACTACATAGGGAATTCCAGGTCAGCCTGAGCTAGAGTGAAATCCTACCTCAAAAAACCACAGATAAGTAAATAAACAAACACTGAGGTATTAGTGAAACTTCGTGGTAGTTTTGTTTCTATGAAGGTTTCAGAGCCTTATGAAAGATCTTTACCTGTGTGCTGTCACAGATTTAAAAGTATTTGTTCAAAAACCAACTTGCCTAGGTTGAGAACAGCTGCTTTGAAGTTTGTTTTGTTTGTTTTGTTTTGTAATAACTGATATTCTTTGGAAACAAAATCCTGTCTATTTAAACTTAGGTTGTTAAACATTTTTTTTTTTAAGAGAAGGTGGGTTTTCTCCTGGGAAGTTCTCTTTTCTAGGCATTCCAAGATTAATTTCCCCTGGAGAAACACATTTCAGTGTGGCAGCATTTGTGTGGTGTGGCCTCAGCTTGGTCATTTCAGAAATCAAAAGCAGTTGTGCTTTTTTTCAGATATGTGGATGCATTCCAAACAGTTGTTCAGCCACAGTTTAGCTCCTCTGTTCCTTCCTTCCTTCCTTCCCTCCCTCCCTCCCCCCCCCTCTCTCTCTCTCTTTCTTTCTTTCTTCTACATAGTGGATCTGTTTGAGGGAATCAATAGCAAACTACTGATGCCTTGAATTTCCCATTCCTTACCCTAGAATGTTGTCCACTGGGATTTTGATCTTTCTTCAGATCAAATCAGCCTTTTACCTTTCAAAATGGAGCTGCAAGCAGATGCCTTGTCATCTGCAGGAGGCGACTGGGCAGAGAGATGCCTTTGTTTGCATGTTTTTTTCAGATATGTACTTGTTTGAAAGAATATCTGTGCTCTGAGTATATAAGAATCAGGAGCTTAATTTTAGAAAGTAAACTTTTACTTGATTTTTTTCTTAAATAATAAACTATTATATTTCATTTATTGGTCATGGGTTTGGGCAGAGTTCAGCTGCATGCTCTGCATGGCTCAGGTCATCACAATGTTCTTTTGGTATGTGGACTGGTCCAGAGGGTCAGTGGCTCTTCTCCCATTTGGTGCCTTATTGGCAATGACTGGAAAACTTTTGAAGATTAAGGAGATTAGCTTGAAAGTGTCTGGCCTGTGATCTAGGGCATACTAAGTACTTGCCACAGTAGTCTTCGTGCTCAGTGGACCCTGGGTGTGGGAGTGCCCCAGGCCTTACTCACCCTACTGCCCAAGTCTTTTCCACAGCTGCTCCTCAGGCACTGGTAGGTGTGTCTATCCGGGGTAGTAACAGGTTGCAAAACAGTCCTTTCTGGAAGTCGGAGGTCTGAAATGAAGCGCGGGGGGGGGGGGGGGTTCCAGATGAAGGCAGAGCCACCTTCCTTCTGGAAGCCGTGTATTCTAGCTGTGGCCCCTCTCCGTGTGCACTGCTCCCAGTCTTACTTGATATTTCTGATAGTAAATTTGTTGACTTACCTCAAAACTGATGGAACTGTTTTCACCGTAGGTAACAAACATCCATCTCTTCTACTAGCTTAAGCAGAAAGCTTGTGGAACCAAAGTCTGTGGGCATTTAACTTAGTCACTGCTCTTTTAGAGATTTTAAAGATGTTGCCAGATTCCCTTTTCCACCTCTTAAGCTCTGTGTCTGATTGTGTGGGATCTTTGTAAATGTGAGAGGACAGCCAGTGCCTTCAGGCTTATTTCCAGCAAGCCCCAGAGAAGGTGCTTCCCACAGAGTATTGGTACTGAGTCTTAAGACTTGGATCACCTGTAGCTGACAGTGGACTGTGTGGACTGGTCTGGCTTGGACAGCACCCTCACCTTCACAAATGAAGCCACTTGAAATGTAGTCCGAAATGCGTGAGAATGAGCTGATCCCCCAAAGATACTGAAATACTCTTATCCAAAGATTGTAAGCAAACCAGCTATCCACAACACCCAGTATTTTCTGAGTATCAGTTCCATTTCAGCATCATTAAATACATTGACCAGCATTGAGCCAGAGGGTAAGAAATATGACGGCAATTAATGACTGATTATTTTAGGAACCACTTCACTAGAACTTGATATATTGTAATGAGTATCCTCTAAGATAATCACCTTGGGAAGCATTTATTCTACCTTGGTACTTCTCTTAAAAGTTTTTAACTTTGGGTCCAGGGGTGTCCTGGAGAAATGGCTCAGTGTTTAAGGCGCTTGTCTACAAAGCCTAATGACCCAGGTTCCTTTCCCCAGTGCCCACGTAAAGTCAGATGCACAAAGTAGTGCATACATCATTTTCAGTGGCTGATGGCCCTGTTGCACCAATTGTCTTTGTCTTTCTCTCTCTATCTCTCTCTGCTTGCAAATAAATAAATTTTTAAAAAATATATTTAAATTTTTTTCCTTTGTTGTCTAAAGAGCTTTTGCATATTTTTTTTTTTTTTTGGAGCAAGCCCAACAGACTGACCTTTTAATTTTTTTTTTTTTAATGTTAGAGAATTGTCACACTAGGGCCTCCAGCCTCTGTAATTGAACTCCATATGTGTATGCCACCTTGTGTGCGTCTGGCTTACCTGGGATATGGAGAGTCGAACATGGGTCCTCAGGCTTTGCAGGCAAGCGCCTTAACCACTAAGCCATTCTCTAGCCCCTTTTGCATATTTTTAAAGTGCCGTCAACATCAGCACAATTTGTTAAACTTCTGGAAAGACCAAAGTCCATTCAAAGTTAAATCAAGAGAATAACATATAGTCATGTTGAGTAGTATAATTAAAACCTGAGTAATGGCTATGCAGTACTGGTTTTTCTAAGATGGTGTGTAAGCAACTTAGATTCGAAATTTGCATCTAAAAAGAATTACACCTTTTCTCTAGCTACATTGGGTAAATAACCTCCAAAAAGTAAAAATTTGAAGGATAATCTGTTTAAGTCTATTTATACTAAAGATGAAATAACTTTAAATATTTGGTTTTTATTGTTTATAAATAGCATACAGTGAGAAGTAGGGTTCTGGTTATGCACAGTGTTGAAATCTTAAAATGCACCTTCAAAATTGATAACCATCATCCTTGTGGTTAAGAAAAATTTACTGCTGTGCCATTTTTGTTTACAGTTCATCATAGAAAGTTTATATGTAGATATCAGTATAAAGACATTTTTACAAATATAAGCTCTGGCTGCACTTCCAGGTCTGTCCAGTGGCTCCACGCCATTGTTCCCACAGTGAGCTCTTTCTTCTGTAACTGTGAAGCATGCGTGGAATTTGTCTCCCTCCCAGCTTATAGTTTGGGTTTCTTGCCTGTGCTTTCTTTCTTACCTTGACCAATGATTTTCTCTTTGAATTACTCACGTTCCGTGAGTTTGTGAGTGGAAAATGAGGACGGTACACAACTACCAGGCTTTGCTCTAGGCTAAACTCAGTAACAGGTAGGTACACAGTGGCCCATCACCAGCACTTTGCAGATAGCCACTGCTTGCTCACTGATAACTAACGGCACCTGTCATTTACATAGTAACCTGTGGATGGTTTGCTGACAGGGAATTTACCACCCACATACTCAGGTAATGGAAAGTATGTGAGTGTCTAAATTCTTCAGGGTAAGGCCTGATTGTTCTCTAACTTGGAAAGTGTACAAGTATTTGTGGACAATATTTACCTTATTTTATAATGTTTAGCAGATTAAGTTAGGCATGGTGACACAGACGTGGAATCCCAGCACTTGGGAAGTTGAAGCAGGAGGATTGCTGCAAGTTTGAGACAAGATGGGTATACATAGTAGAGCCCTTTCCCATAAAAATAAAGAGGGATTCTGCAAGAAATTTCTTAAACATTAGGAAAGTAAGTAGTGAAGCGTTTTCTTTCAGCATCTGGCTGTCCATCTCTTCCTTGTTTCTTGTAAGCCAGGGCTCTGGACAGGCAGCACTGCTTCTGAGAGGCTGTAGCCCTAGAAATGGGGTACCAAGTTTGGTTTGTGAGAGCTCAGGAGTTAGGATTAGTTGAGTTTGGATGAAAGCCTGTAAATGCTAAACCATACATGTGTCTCCCCTCAGATTGATATAGAAATCAATGGCAGTGCGGTGGATCTCCACATGAAGCTGGGTGATAATGGAGAGGCTTTCTTTGTGGAAGAGACTGAAGAAGAATACGTAAGTTGTCAAGGGTCACGGCCACCTCACACACTGTGCTCGGGCTTCTAGAGTGCATCCCAAGACAGAGAGCCATTTCCATGACTGTATAAATGATTATTGCTGTTTAGACAAATTTTGGTTTATATTAAAGAATCAAATTGCCAAAAAGGAGCTAAGAGGGCTGCCTTAGTGGTTAAGGCACTTGCCTGCGAAGCCAAAGGACCCAGGGTCAGTTCCCCAGAACCCATGTAAGCCAGATGTGCAAGGTGGAGCATGTGTCTGGAGTTTGTTTGCAGGAGCTGAAGGCCCTGGCATGCCCATTCTCTATCTGCCACCAGCCCCCCCCCCACACATAAATAAATCAATAATAAAAGAAAACCTTTAAAAAAAAAAGAAGGAAAAGGAGCTGAGGAATAAGAACTTTGTCCACACCAACTTCCAGGGTACAGGAAAGCTGCTCCTTTTTGTAAATTTTTTTACAAAACAATTTGAGAGAATTGGCACACTAGGACCTCTAGCCATTGCAGACATATGTGCCACATGTGCATTTGGCTTATGCGAATACTAGGCAATTGAGCCTAGGTCCTTAGGCTTTGCAGGCCAAACACCTTAACTGCTAAGCTATCTCTCCAGCCCCAGAAAACTTATCTTTCTAACATCAGGCAGCTTCTTACTTAATAAGCAGGCCATGAGTAGAATTTATTCAGTGCTACCAAGTAAGCAAGACATATCTCTTCAGTATATGTATGAGTACATACATGTAATCTTTTAAGTTTGGAAGGCACAGTTACTGATTTTGTTAGGTATGTTTCATCCCTGACCTCAAGTGCCTTAAAGAATTAATTATGGCCTCAAGATGTTTAAAGCAATTGGCCTGTGTTTTTTTATAAATGATTATATGATTGGCCTTTCCTACAAGAGAGCGTAGTTTACACAACCCCCCAGCCTTGTCCACTCCCAAGCATGTATATACTACATTGAACAAAGATAAACTATTCATGATATGTTTAATGTGATTCTTCTTAAAGATTCTTTAGAACTCATAATTATATATTATATATTAGTAATTATTATATATTTTTTCTGTAAGAAATACAATCTCATATAGAAAAAAGACAAATTACTAGAGTACAGGGTACTTTCTTGGTTTTGAAGGTAAACTGCCAGGTTGGTGTTAAAAATGCATAAAGAGCCGGGCGTGGTGGTGCACGCCTTTAATCCCAGCACTCGGGAGGCAGAGGTAGGAGGATTGCCGTGAGTTCGAGGCCACCCTGAGACTCCATAGTGAATTCCAGGTCAGCCTGGGCTAGAGTGAAACCCTACCTTGAAAAACCAAAAAAAAAAACCAAAAAAAAAAAAAATGCATAAAGAGGGCTGGAAGCTGGGCGTGGTGGCGCACGCCTTTAATCCCAGCACTCGGGAAGCAGAGGTAGGAGGATCGCTATGAGTTCGAGGCCACCCTGAGACTCCATAGTGAATTCCAGGTCAGCCTGGGCTAGAGTGAGACCCTACCTCGAAAAACCAAAAAAAAAAAAAAAAAAAAGAAAAGAAAAGAGGGCTGGAGAGATGGCTTCACAGCTAAGGCACTTGCCTGCAAAGCCAAAGGACCTCGGTTCAATTCCCCAGGACCCACTTAAGCCAGATGCACAAGGTGATGCATGCATCTGGAGTTGGTTTGCAGTGGCTAGAGGCCCTGGCATGCCCTCTCTCTCTCTCTCTCTCTCTCTCTCTCTCTCTCTCTCAAATAATTAAACAAAAAATATTTTAGAAAAAATGCATAAAGAAAAATATCACCCAAAATAAGCAATAGCAAAATGAGATTTTTTAAGTCATTTCTTAGTTGACAGAAGAGCCATCAACTGACAGATACTGGTGTGTAAAGCATCACTGTATTAGTACTGCTTACGAAATGGAACCCTGTCAGGCAGTGGTTTCCTTGACCTCTTTCTTGTTTCTATGTTACCTCATTTGCATTTACTTGCCAAACAAAAATCACCTTGTTAAAGACAAGGCAAAGAGCAGATTAAAGCATCATAAATTCCAGCATCACATTAATAAAACATTTTTTGATGTTTCTTAAAATCACATGTAATTCATATCACTCACTATCATGGCATAAATCAGTAGTTGTGGGTTTGATGGTCAAGTGCTACTGTCACAAATCTATTCAAAACCTGCTTAAGGAGCTGGAGAGATGGCTTAGTGGTTAAGGCATTTGCCTCTGTGAAGCCTAAGGACTCATTTTCAACTCACCAGATCCCATGTAAGCTAGATGCACAAAGTTGAGGCAAGCACTAGGTGGCACAAATTTCTGGAGTTTGATTGCAGTGGCTGAGTCTCTGGTGTGCCCTTTCTCTCTTTCTCACTCTTTTGTCCGACATGGTGGTGTACACCTTTAATCCCAGCACTTGGGAGGCAGAGGTAGAAGGATCACCTTGAGTTCGAGGCCACCCTGAGACCACATAGTGAATTCCAGGTCAGCCTGGGCTAGAGTGAGAGTCTACCTCGAAAAACCAAAAAAAAAAAAAAAAAAAAAAATTAAGCCTGCTTGAGCAATGTCAACTTGGAGAATGTCAACTTTTCAGTCTCTTTCTTATTCCATACATGACCGCATTGTTGACCAGATGTGCCATGCTGCAAATTACTGTGCCAGCCAGATACCATGAATAAAATGTATCCCCTGCATTCCAGGAGCTCATGATTTAGGAGAGAAAAAAATGAGCAAGCACTGGGGAGATGGCAGTGGTTGTTACTCAAGTGTTAGGACCTGAGATTAGGTCTCCTGAACCAAGTAGGGCATGTCTATATTCCCAGCATTCCTGTGGCAAGATGGGAGAGCAAGGCAGCAGAATCCCTAGAAGCTTGCTGGCTACCACATAAATAGTGCTACTTGGCATAACAGTGGCGAGCAAGAGACCCTTCCTCAAACAAGTGGAAGGCAAGAACCTGTACCTGAAGTCCTGACCTCCCCAGGCACCATAACATATGCATTCCTATATTCATACAGACATAGACATGCACACAATAATTTTTTTTTTCCAAGATAGGGTCTCACTCTGGCCCAGGCTGACCTGGAATTCACTATGTAGTCTCAGGGTGCTCTCAAACTCATGGTGATCCTCCTACTTCTGCCTCCCGAGTGCTGGCATTAAAGGTGTGAGCCTTTATAGGGGACACGTGAATCAAACCACCACATGCCTATAATCTCAGAACTGGAGAGGTGGGGACAGAAGAGTCTTGGGACTTGCTGGCCAGCTCATTTAGCCAAAATTTGGTGAGCTGCAGATTCAGGGAGAGACCCTGTCTCAAAAAAATACGGTGGGCTTTAATCCCAGCACTCGGGAGGCAGAGGTAGGAGGATTGCTGTGAATTCAAGGCCACCCTGAGACTACATAGTGAATTCCAGGTCATCCTGAGCTAGAGTGAGACCCTACCTCGAAAAAGCAAATAAATAAATAAGGTGGAGGGCTAGAGAGATGGCTTAGCAGTTAAGGCTCTTGGCTGCAAAACCCAAAGACCCAGATTTGACTCCCCAGAACCCACATAAGAAAGATGCACAAGGTGATATGTGCCCACAGGTAGCGCCCTAGTGTGCAATTCTCTCTATATATATTTTTTGTTTTGTTTTTATTGTTGTTTTAAGGTAGGATTTTGCCCAGGCTGACCTAGAATTCACTATGTAGTCCTAGGCTAGCCTCAAGCTCACAGTGATCCTCCTATCTCTGCCTCCCAAGTGTTGGGATCAAAGGCATGCGCCACCACACCTGGCCCCTCTTTCATAAATTAAAAAAAAAAAAAAATGTGGAGAGCAACTGCAGAAAACACTCAACATGGACTTCTGGCCCCCACAAGCACATATCTACAGGCCAAAAAAGTTGTCAAGAAACCATTGCCTAGGATTTTGTTTTTCAAACTTTTCTCATAAAACTATAAATTATCAAAAGTCAGGCATGGTGGCTCACATCTTTAATCCCAGCACTTGGGAGGCAGAGGTAGGAGGATTGCCGTGAGTTTGAGGCCACCCTGAGATCACATAGTGAATTCAAGGTCAGCCTGGAGTTAGTGTAAGACCCTACCTCAGGAGGGGGGAGGGATATAAATTATCAACATTCCTTTTACATCAACAATTCTAGATTGGACTCAGTTTTTTTTAAAGCTGCACAGTTTTCCATGGTGCAGCTTTATGCCCTGTTTATTTATTTATATGCCCTAGTTTATTTAACCATTTTCTTTTAATACGTATGTACTTGAGAGAGAGAGAATGGGTGTTCCAGGTCCTCCTGCCCCTGCAAATAGTCCACACACATGCACCACTTTGTCCATCTGGCTTTACATTGGTACTGGGGGTTTTTGCCCAAGCCAAGCGCACTGCTAAACCATCTCTGCAGCCCATACTTAACCATTTTATTGATAGGTATTCAGGTAATTTTCATCCCTTCACCCCAGACATTACTATAATAAAACTTGGAAATACCATCATAAACAAAACCACTTTGAAGAAAGAAGAAGGAAAGGTCATTCAATTACGTCCCTAGACATCAGATCCCACAGCCTCTCATCTAGGTGCCGTGGGGGCACTCAGTGTATCTTACCACCGTAGTGTGTTGGTGGTGAGCACAAAGTTCTCCAGGCAAACAAAACTCCCCCCTTCTGGTACTAATGTTTACCAAAGCCAAATGTGACCTGGACAAGTGAGGCTGCCCCGTCTTGGGGCCTTGTGCCTGCCTCTCCTGTTGGAGAACTGTCCAGTGGTGCCAAACACATGCTTGGTCCTCCAGGTTCAACTTCGTTGACAGAAGAAGGATGTATAGATCACGTCTATATAAATGGAGGTGTTTCTACATATGTGTATGGGGTGCTCTCTATCATTATTGCCTGTATTTTAATCTCCTTCCTTCCTCTACCCGCAATTAATTTGGCCTGAACCACTCTGCCTGCCTCCCTTCACTTACCTGCCTAGCCACCCTGTGTCAGGCGTGCTGCCTTCTATTTGATTTGTTCTACAGTTCTTCTTAAGCCTTCAGCAGACTCTATACTGCATCCCCCAGAATGCTGCTGCTGCTGCTGCTGCTGCTTTAAATAACTCTGCAGAGAATTGAATTGGCTCCACGTAAATTGTAGCTTCTCTTTGTTTTGTGCCAAGGTTCCATCGCAGTTCTCCACATGCTCAGTTGCATGTACCGCAATGAGCCATCGCTTCCTTGCACCTAGCAGGCAGAGTCCCCAGCAGAGCAGAGCAGGCAGCAGGACCTCAGTTCCCTGTGTCTCTCACCTGAAGGGAATATGTCTTCCTGCCACTGGGAAAACTTGCCTGCTCAGAGAATTAAGTGTTGGCTATGACCAGCTGTCTAGTTTGTCATTGATAACTTTTCTTTCTCCATATTCTTTAAGGAAAAGCTTCCTGCTTATCTTGCCACCTCGCCGATTCCTACAGAAGACCAGTTCTTTAAAGATATTGAGACCCCTTTGGTGAAACCAGGAGGAGATGGAAAACCATCTCAGAGTTCAGACATCTCACACATTGTGGAAGCAGAGACGGTTTTCACTTCAACTTCTGTCAAAAAGAAAAAACGCAGGCGAAAGAAGTGCAAACAGGACAGTAAGAAGGAAGAGCAGGCTGTTTCCTCGGTTGCAGAAGACCCGGGTGACGTGGCTATGAGCTCCGATGATGAGAAGGGAGCCCATGCAGCAAGGTAGGGCCCTCGGCCTGGGCAGGGTCTTGGGCAGTGCCCTGTGTGGCCTCACGCACAGGGGAGCTGGCAGGGGCTGGTGCTCTTAAGGGTGTATAGTTTGAGTTCGGATTTTCCCCCTCAACAGTTTTATCATGGAAGCAAATGGGAGAGAGAACATTTTCTTTTTAAAAAAATAGTGTGTGTGTATGTATGTATGTGTGTGTGTGTGTGTGTGTGTGTATGTATGTATGTGTATATATATATGTGTGTATGTATGTATGTGTATATATATATATATATATTATATATATATATACACATACATACATACACACACACACACACACATACATACATATATACACATACACACACACAGAGAGCGGAGAGAGAGAGCGCGAGCGAGCGCAGAGAGAATATGAATGTATGAATGTGAATGGGCATGCCAGAGCCTTTTGCTACTACATACAAACTCCAGATGCATGTGCCTCTTTGTGAATCTGGGTTTACGTGGATACTGGGGAATTGAACTTGGGATGTCAGGTTTGTAAACAAGGGCCTCCAGCCACTGAACTGTTTCTCTAGCCCGTTTTTGTTGTTTTTACAATTCTGGAGAAATGATCAGACATTGTGATGGGGTGCTAAAATGTCACTCTCAGCAGCCCTGGTGGTATATCTTTGTTCATCCAGGAAGTTACTGAAAGCCAGATAGATCATTAGCTAATCTTAATGATTTTTTTGTCCCCTGGCCAAGCAGATTCTAGTGGACACATTCTTGTTCCTCTTGTGCAACTTCCCTGCTTGCTCTCTTTTTTCCTGAGATAGTGATTCACTGTGGAGTCCCAAGTGTGCTTCAAACTCTCATTGCTTCTCTTGCCACCTCCTGCATACAGGAAATGGAGACCAGTTTGGACTACACAGTGAGAGCCAGGTTATGCTGGGATATGTAGTAAAACTTAACTCAAAACACGAAGATGAACTTCGGGCTTGAATATAACATGGAAACCTTTTCCTTCCAGAGGATGGATGGATATGCATGCATTTGTGTGTGTATATGTTTATTAAAAACATTGTGCCAGCCGGGCGTGGTGGCGCACGCCTTTAATCCCAGCACTCGGGAGGCAGAGGTAGGAGGATCGCCGTGAGTTCGAGGCCACCCTGAGACTCCATAGTGAATTCCAGGTCAGCCTGGACTAGAGTGAGACCCTACCTCGAAAAAAAAAAAAAAAAAAAAAAAAAAAAAAACATTGTGCCTCTTAGCCTTTTAGAAGGAAGGCTGTTTTCAAATTGGATGGTATGCCAGTACAATTTTGGTTGTAAATGTACAAAACATGCCGTTTTTTAAACATACGCAAAATCGGGCTGGAGAGATGGCTCAGTGGTTGAGGTACTTGCCTGCAAAGCCTAATGACCTGGGTCTGATTCACCAGTACCCACATGTAAAGCCAGATGCACAAAGAACATGCCTCTGGAGTTCCTTTAAAGTGGCTGGAGGCTCTGGCATGCCCATTCTCTCTATCTCTTCTTTCTGCTTTCAAATAAATAATAAAAAACAATTTTATTAACCATTTGGCCCTGGGTGTGGTGATGCGCGCCTTTAATCCCAGCACTCGGGAGGCAGAGGTAGGAGGATCGCCGTGAGTTCGAGGCCACCCTGAGACTACATAGTGAATTCCAGGTCAGCCTGGACTAGAGTGAGACCCTACCTCGAAAAAAAAAAAAAAACATTGTGCCTCTTAGCCTTTTAGAAGGAAGGCTGTTTTCAAATTGGATGGTATGCCAGTACAATTTTGGTTGTAAATGTACAAAACATGCCGTTTTTTAAACATACGCAAAATCGGGCTGGAGAGATGGCTCAGTGGTTGAGGTACTTGCCTGCAAAGCCTAATGACCTGGGTCTGATTCACCAGTACCCACATGTAAAGCCAGATGCACAAAGAACATGCCTCTGGAGTTCCTTTAAAGTGGCTGGAGGCTCTGGCATGCCCATTCTCTCTATCTCTTCTTTCTGCTTTCAAATAAATAATAAAAAACAATTTTATTAACCATTTGGCCCTGGGTGTGGTGATGCGCGCCTTTAATCCCAGCACTCGGGAGGCAGAGGTAGGAGGATCGCCGTGAGTTCGAGGCCACCCTGAGACTACATAGTGAATTCCAGGTCAGCCTGGACTAGAGTGAGACCCTACCTCGAAAAAAAAAAAAAAACATTGTGCCTCTTAGCCTTTTAGAAGGAAGGCTGTTTTCAAATTGGATGGTATGCCAGTACAATTTTGGTTGTAAATGTACAAAACATGCCGTTTTTTAAACATACGCAAAATCGGGCTGGAGAGATGGCTCAGTGGTTGAGGTACTTGCCTGCAAAGCCTAATGACCTGGGTCTGATTCACCAGTACCCACATGTAAAGCCAGATGCACAAAGAACATGCCTCTGGAGTTCCTTTAAAGTGGCTGGAGGCTCTGGCATGCCCATTCTCTCTATCTCTTCTTTCTGCTTTCAAATAAATAATAAAAAACAATTTTATTAACCATTTGGCCCTGGGTGTGGTGATGCGCGCCTTTAATCCCAGCACTCGGGAGGCAGAGGTAGGAGGATCGCCGTGAGTTCGAGGCCACCCTGAGACTACATAGTGAATTCCAGGTCAGCCTGGACTAGAGTGAGACCCTACCTCGAAAAAAAAAAAAAAACATTGTGCCTCTTAGCCTTTTAGAAGGAAGGCTGTTTTCAAATTGGATGGTATGCCAGTACAATTTTGGTTGTAAATGTACAAAACATGCCGTTTTTTAAACATACGCAAAATCGGGCTGGAGAGATGGCTCAGTGGTTGAGGTACTTGCCTGCAAAGCCTAATGACCTGGGTCTGATTCACCAGTACCCACATGTAAAGCCAGATGCACAAAGAACATGCCTCTGGAGTTCCTTTAAAGTGGCTGGAGGCTCTGGCATGCCCATTCTCTCTATCTCTTCTTTCTGCTTTCAAATAAATAATAAAAAACAATTTTATTAACCATTTGGCCCTGGGTGTGGTGATGCGCGCCTTTAATCCCAGCACTCGGGAGGCAGAGGTAGGAGGATCGCCGTGAGTTCGAGGCCACCCTGAGACTACATAGTGAATTCCAGGTCAGCCTGGACTAGAGTGAGACCCTACCTCGAAAAAAAAAAAAAAACATTGTGCCTCTTAGCCTTTTAGAAGGAAGGCTGTTTTCAAATTGGATGGTATGCCAGTACAATTTTGGTTGTAAATGTACAAAACATGCCGTTTTTTAAACATACGCAAAATCGGGCTGGAGAGATGGCTCAGTGGTTGAGGTACTTGCCTGCAAAGCCTAATGACCTGGGTCTGATTCACCAGTACCCACATGTAAAGCCAGATGCACAAAGAACATGCCTCTGGAGTTCCTTTAAAGTGGCTGGAGGCTCTGGCATGCCCATTCTCTCTATCTCTTCTTTCTGCTTTCAAATAAATAATAAAAAACAATTTTATTAACCATTTGGCCCTGGGTGTGGTGATGCGCGCCTTTAATCCCAGCACTCGGGAGGCAGAGGTAGGAGGATCGCCGTGAGTTCGAGGCCACCCTGAGACTACATAGTGAATTCCAGGTCAGCCTGGACTAGAGTGAGACCCTACCTCGAAAAAAAAAAAAAAACATTGTGCCTCTTAGCCTTTTAGAAGGAAGGCTGTTTTCAAATTGGATGGTATGCCAGTACAATTTTGGTTGTAAATGTACAAAACATGCCGTTTTTTAAACATACGCAAAATCGGGCTGGAGAGATGGCTCAGTGGTTGAGGTACTTGCCTGCAAAGCCTAATGACCTGGGTCTGATTCACCAGTACCCACATGTAAAGCCAGATGCACAAAGAACATGCCTCTGGAGTTCCTTTAAAGTGGCTGGAGGCTCTGGCATGCCCATTCTCTCTATCTCTTCTTTCTGCTTTCAAATAAATAATAAAAAACAATTTTATTAACCATTTGGCCCTGGGTGTGGTGATGCGCGCCTTTAATCCCAGCACTCGGGAGGCAGAGGTAGGAGGATCGCCGTGAGTTCGAGGCCACCCTGAGACTACATAGTGAATTCCAGGTCAGCCTGGACTAGAGTGAGACCCTACCTCGAAAAAAAAAAAAAAACATTGTGCCTCTTAGCCTTTTAGAAGGAAGGCTGTTTTCAAATTGGATGGTATGCCAGTACAATTTTGGTTGTAAATGTACAAAACATGCCGTTTTTTAAACATACGCAAAATCGGGCTGGAGAGAATGCTCAGCAGTTAAGGTACTTGCCTGCAAAGCCTAATGACCTGGGTCTGATTCACCAGTACCCACATGTAAAGCCAGATGCACAAAGAACATGCCTCTGGAGTTCCTTTAAAGTGGCTGGAGGCTCTGGCATGCCCATTCTCTCTATCTCTTCTTTCTGCTTTCAAATAAATAATAAAAAACAATTTTATTAACCATTTGGCCCTGGGTGTGGTGATGCGCGCCTTTAATCCCAGCACTCAGAAGGCTGAGGTAGGAAAAGTGCTGTGAGTTTGAGGCCAGCCTGGATTATAGAGTGAGTTCTAGGTCATCTTGGGCTAGAGTGAGACCCTGCTTCAAAAAAATTAATAAACATCTGTATTTGTTCTTTTGGAAAGTTTGTTGAGTTATCTAGCCTACTTTTTTATTGAGTTGTTCATTTTCCTGTTTAGTTTTTATTTCTTTGTGTAGTCTGGATATGAACCCTCTGTCAGATGTACGGCTGGCAAAGATGCTGCCTCTTCACTCTGAGGACAGTTCCTTTGCTGAACAGAAGCCTCTGAAGTTCACGAGGCCCCTTTTGTCAGTTGTTTGCCTTATTTCCTGAATGACAGAGTGCTGTTCAGAAAATCCTTACCCAGGCCTTTATTTGGAGTGTGCTGCCTACTTTTTCCTCAGGCTGATTCAGTTTTGGGTCTTACATTGAGGTTCTTGATCTATTTTTGAGGTGGTTTTTTTTGTGTGTGTGTTGGGGGGGTCAGAGATAATGCTCTAATTTCATTCTTCTACATGTAGAAATCCAGTTTTCTCAGTACTATTTGTTGAAGATGCTGCCTTTTCTGTATTTGTCAAATAATTAGGTAGCTGTAATTACATAGGCTTAGGCTTGCATCCTCTGTTGTTTCATTCATCTGCCTGTTTTGGTGCCAGTGCGATGTTGCCTTTATGACTACAGTTCAGCGGTAGAACTTGACATCTGGTGTGATGATACCTCCAGCAGCATTCTTTTTGCTAAAGATTATTTTGACTATTTGGGGTATTTTGTATATCCAGTAAATTTTAAGTTTTTTTTTTCTTCTATTTCTGTAAAGTATGGCATTGGTATTTTGATTGTGGTTACTTTGAATCTCTTGATTGCTTTTGATGAAATGGCCATTTTCACAATATTCATACTTGGATCCACGAACGTGGGATCCTCTAATGCCTTAAGTTCTTTCTTGAGTGTTTTACAGTTCTCACTGCAGAAGTCTTCCACTTCCTTGGATAGATGTATTTGTTCATTTGTGGTACTGGTTTGAGCCTATTGTGAATGGAACTGTTTCCCTGATTTCTTTTTCAACATATTTGTCATTGGGATATAGGAAGGCTGCTGGCTTTGTATAATTTTTTATCCCTTCTACTTTGCTGAAAGTGTTTATTAGCTCTTGGGGTTTTCTTACACAGTTTTTTGTTTTGTTTTTAATGTGAGGTCCTCATGCTTGCAAGGCAAACAGTTTACCAACCTAGCTATCTCCCTAGCCCTAGAGAGGAAATAAGTAATTTTAAAAGAAAGTTCTGTAGCTTTAATATTACTCTTTTTTTTTTTTCAGATGACCACCATGTATATGAATAGTGATGGGTCAGGCTAGTATGTCTGAGCAAGTGGCAAAGCAGAGTCTGTTAAGATAAAAAGGAAAGTTGGGCATGGTGGTGCATGCCTTTAGTCCCACCACTTGGGAAACCGAGGTAGGGAGATCGCTGTGAGTAGGAAACCAGCCTAAGACTACATAGTGAATTTTAGGTCAGCCTGGGCTAGATGAGACCCTACCTCAAAAAACAAAACAAGGACTGGAGAGATAGCCTAGCAGTTAAAACACCTGTCTACAAAGCCTAAAGACACATGTTTGACTCTCCAAGTCCCACATAAGCCAGGCACACACGTCTAGAGTTCGAGTGTAGTGGTTGGGGACTCTAGTGCGCCAATTCTCTCTTGCTCTCATTTAAAAAAAAAAAAAAAGATATAAAGGAAGAGAAGTAAAAATACTAAGGAATAACAAACTGGCTTCTGTCTCTGCCATTAGTCCACCAAATTAAGCAGCAGGATACTAACGTACATTTAATATCCTATTAGAACATTGAATGTTCTAAAAGAAACTCTTCGATCTACATAATTTGATACTTTATGCTTTCCAGAGGTTGTCTTTATACATCATAGTTTTTGGAGATTTCAGTATGCTATACCACATAAATCTCACCACGACCAAGAAGTACACAGAGCAAGTGGCAACATTTTTACTAAAGAAAACAGGGGCCACAGGTTTTTGACTTTGGACAAATTACTAAGCGTCTCTGGATCTTTGATTACATAGTATCTAAAACATAATATTGCTACCTAGGGTTTGTAAGAACTGAAGGAGATATATATTGAGCCTTATTACCCTGAGAGATACAAGAGGAAATTTGAGGAGGGGGTTGATTGAATGCAGGTTCATATGCATGGAGGCAAGTGCTCTACCACTGAACCACATCCAGGCCCATAAAAAGGAATTTTTTAAAATACGTTTTCATTTATTTTTATTTATTTGAGAGCGACAGACAGAGAGGCAGATAGATAGAGAATGGGTGTGCCAGGGCCTCCAGCCACTGCAAACAAACTCCAGATGCATATGCCACCTTGTGTATCTGGCTTACGTGGGCCCTGGGGAATTGAGCCTCAAACCGAGGTCCTTAGGCTTCACAGGCAAGTGCTTAACCACTAAGCCATCTCCCCAGACCAAAAAGGAATTTTTAATCATATTTGTATCCTTCCTCTGTTCTATAGCTAATGGTTGCAATAATGTGTTGTGGGTAGCATTGGTGAATCACCCTTGTTTATATTGCCCTCTGTGTGTGCATGTACATGTATGTGGAGATCAGAAGTCAGAAATGCCTTCAAACTCGTTTTTAAAAATATTTTTATAGGGCTAGAGAAATGGCTTAGCAGTTAAGGCACTTGCCTATAGAGCCTAAGGTTTGATTCCTCAGTACCCACATAAGCCAGACGCACAAGGTGGCAAATGTGTCTGGAGGTCATTTGCAGTGGCTGGAGGCCCTGGTGTGTGCATGTGTTTTCTCTCTCTCTCTCTCAAATAAATAAAATACTTTTTAAAAATTTTATTTATGTGAGAGAGAGTATGGGCATGCCAGGGTCTCTTGCTGCTACAAATTCCTGGCACATGTGCCACTTTGTGTATCTGACTTTACATGGGTACTGGAAAAGTGGCCCTGGGCCAGTAAGCTTTGCAAGCAAGTGCCTTTAACTGCTAAGCCACTTCCCCAGCCTCCCACCTCTTTTTAATATATGTATTTGTTTGCCTGTATGTGTGGTTGTTGAAGAATTGAAGCCAGGCCAGAAGGCTTTACAAGCAATTGTCTTTAATCTTCCCAACTCTGCCATCCACCTCTTAGAGACGGAGACTCTCATTGGCCTGGAGTTCACCAATTAGACTAGACTGGCTGGCCAGCAAGCCCTAGAGGTCTCCTGTCTCCACCTCCCTGGTGCTAGGATTACACAAATGTACCACCAGACCCAGCATTTTTATATAGGTTCTGAGTATCAAATTCAGGTCCTTATGCTTTCAAGAGAAGCACTTGACCAGTTGGCCCATTTCTCCACCTCCATATTTCTCTTTTAAAAGGATAAATTACTAATTAAGCAGCTTTGTCAGTAGATTTAAGGGGATGTTTTAAAGCTGACATAAATGTCAACATGTTGTATTCTCCCTTTCACAGAGGACCTTCAAATGCTTCCTTAAAGGAAGAAGAATATAAAGAGCCTTCACTTTTCCATTCTGGAGATCACTACCCCTTATCTGATGGAGACTGGTCCCCACTAGAGAAGTAAGTACCTTGAAATGCATGTAGTTAATGTAAAGAGGAAGGGCACATTAAATAGCTTTTCTGTTATTGATTGTATTTCTACTTCTTTCTCTACTTAGTAGAGCAACTATTTGCTAAAATTTTAACATATGAACTGTTTTGTTTTCCAGTGATTAATTCTCCCAAATTTAATCTGACTCAGTCTAATAGTGTTTGCCAACTCCAAATCTGTCTAATCAGCACATCTATTTAATTCTAGTCATTTACTACCAACAAAACAATACAGTGAGAGATGCATGCCACCATATTGTTTATTCTATGATCACAGCTTCATATGCTAGCTGGTTGTTAAGCACACACGTCTGGCAGTTCTTATGCTTCTCAGATTGATTTTCTGTGACATGCAAACAAAACAATGCATGTAGTAAAATGTTTACAGAGGATTTGCTAAGTCCTCAATAAACACTAGTTGGAACTCCAGGGGGAAAAAAAAACTCAGAGCCAGGTGTGGTAGCTCATGCCTTTAGTCCCAGCACTTGAGAAGCTGAGGTAGGATTGCTGTGAGTTTGAGGCCAGCCTGGAACTACAAAGTGAGTTCCAGATCAGCCCAGGCTAGAGTGAGACCCTGCCTCAAAAAGAGGGAGGGGGGAATAAAAAAGAACTTAAGTGAAAGAAATGATGGATATTTCTATCAGTGGAGTGTTTATAGCTGTAAGATTATGTTGATATGTTCAAACTTCTGTTTCCTTTACCTCTGAAGCCCAGCAGTACTGAAGCCTTTGTGTCTTTGCTCTTGTGTTTGCAGCACTTATTCCCAGGCAGTGTGTCCTAAGAGTGATTCAGAGCTGGAGGTGAAACCAGCCGAGAGCCTGCTCAGATCTGAGTCTCACATGGAGTGGACCTGGGGCGGGTTCCCAGAGTCCACCAAGGTACTGGGGTTTACTTGAAAGCCTGAGTCAGTTCCTTCATCTATTAAGTGAACATTAAAGAAGCAATTAGTGACTGAGCTCACAGAAAATAATGATTGTATTGCCCTCTTGTGGTTATAAAAGTAAACTGAAAATTAGCATTTTTCATATTTAGATATTTGCAGCTAAAGGAATCCTGGATTTTTTGCGTTTCTACTTAGCCAATAATGTTGTTTGCTAATTAATATAGGAAATTTTAAAAGGCGCCTAAAGGAAACTAAAATTTCCACACCAAAATTTTAATAAGAAATTAAGAAGCTGGGCATGGTGGCGCACATCTTTAATCCCAGCACTTGGGAGGCAGAGGTAGGAGGATTGACTGAGTTTGAGGCTACCCTGAGACTACATAGTGAGTTCCAGGTCAGCCTGAGCTAAAGAGACCCTATCTCGAAAAAAAAAGAAAGAAAGAAATTAAGCTGGGCTTGGGTGAGGCCCAGTTAGTTGAGTGCTTGCCCTAGCTTAAGTGAAGTCTGGGGTTCCCAGCATTGAGAAAAGGGGAGGGAGTCAATACAATCCTTTTGCCAGCCCACAGTGAGTTATGGGTAAACTGGGAAGATATAATTCCTGAAAGAAAAAATTATTTAGATCCTTTGTTGAACTTAAGTTTGTTAAAAATATAAATTTTGCTTATATTTTAGTCTTTTCCACTTTTATATTCGTGTAAAGAGCCTTGCAGTAGTTTGAGCCGGATTGAGTTTTCATTTACTACTATGGGCTGTTTCCCTCAAAATAAGCATTTTGTACCTTTTTGTATTTGAACATTAAGTTTCTTCAGTCTTTCAGCATTTGACTCTTCAGAGATGAACAGTTATAAATACATACCATGACACTGAACAAATTGTAGTCATTGCTTTTTGCCAATTGTTCACACAAAAACTTCACACAAAATACAGTTAATGCAGGCTGGAGAGATGGCTTAGCGGTTAAGGCGCTTGCCTGCAAAGCCTAAGGATCCAGGTTCAATTCTCCAGGTCCCAAATAAGCAAGATGCACAAGGTGGTGCATATATCTGGAGTTCGTTTGTAGTGGCTGGAGGCCCTTGCATGCCCATCCCCTACCTCCCTCCCTTCCTCCCTCCCTTCCTCCCTCTTTCTACCTCCCCCTAATAAATATTAAAAATACATTTAATGCATGTGTTAGCTTAAGAAATAGATCATAACTAATACCTCCAAAATTATCTAACTCATTTTTTTTTCTAGGTCAGCAAAAGAGAAAGATACGACTACTACCCTAAGACAGCTACAATTACACCATCAGAAAATACTCATTTTCGGGTAATCCCCAGTGAGGACAACCTCCTAACAGAAGTGGAGAAGGATGCTTCCATTGAAGATGCTGTCTGTACCATAGTGAAACCCAAACCCAGATCCTTGTGTAAGCAGCTGAGCAATGCAACTTCTGCTGCAGAACTTCTCGAGCCTCCTCTTGAGACACCTCAGATTTCATCAATGTTGGATGCCGACCACCTTCTCAGCCCAGCCCTTGTAGAGGCTCCCTTAGAACCCAAACCAGCAGCTAAAGTAGACTCACCGTCCAAGAAGAAAGGTAATTGCCGGATATCACATGCTATGGGTTTAGAAGGCACATTAAGTCGGTGTTTCCAAGAATGTGTGATAGCTGCCTTCGTACTTGTGTTCTCCAGTCAGAACCTGCCATGTATTGATTGGGTAACTTATCTACTGTGGCTGCTCCATTACTCTGTAAGTTCCATCAGAGCAAGGCTGTAAACTGTCTCTACTGTCTTCTGACTCTCTACTCAAGAGGCCTTTGAGAAGTATTTGCCAAGAAAACAAATGATGTTCTTGTGAGTCAATGAGTACGATAGTACCATTGTCCTCTTAAAGAATTCATAGATTCCCCCAGATATACTAAGTATTTTAATGAGTTTATTTTTCCATACCTAGATCCTATCCAAGGTTCAGAACTTGCATTTGATTATTAACTAGATATGTCAGTGAAGTGAAATCTTAACAAAATGGCTTTATATAATAGAGAAAAAAACTGTTTTCTCCTGAAACATTTGCTCAATGTCCAGTTAAGAACTATTTTTGCAGTGGTATGGATTAAAAAATAAATATACACTAGTCAGTGGGGTTTTTGTTTAATTTCCCTCCTAACACTAGTCTGGAGAAGGAAGTGTCCAGCTCTTGACTCACTTCTGAAATCCAAGCCTCAGAACATTGAATGTTTAGAGTTTTCCATGAGACAGTGAGGTAGAACTTGAGCCCTGAATCCTGTGTGCAGGGAAGCAAAACCTTACTCGAAGCTGCCCATCAATACAAAGCCAAACACCTGCTTCACTTTAAAAACAAATTCAGGGCTGAAGAGATGGCTTAGCAGGTAAGCGCTTGCCTGTGAAGCCTAAGGACCCTAGTTCAAGGCTCGATTCCCCAGGACCCACATTAGCCAGCTGCACAAGGGGGCACACACATCTGGAGTTCGTTTGCAGTGGCTGGAAGCCCTGGCACGCCCATTCTCTTCTCTCTCTCTCTCTCTGTCACTCTCAAATAAATAAATAAAAATGAACAAAAAACATTTTTGTAAACAAATTCAAACACCAAATGTTAGATTGCCACAAACTGTTTTAATAAATATCCTCTACAGGTATGGACCTATTCATTCAAAAATGAGTTGTCTGAGATAAGGGTGTTTGTGGCCAAATATGACCGTAAGCTAGCTGATGGTGGCCTGACTTGACATCTGTCAAGTCTTTCACCAAACATCTATATCACTTGTTCTCTTTAAGTACTGTTAAGGAGACCATCCAGTTTTTCTAGGGTGAACTTAGGAAATCATGACCTGTAGTCTTGCACACACACAGGGAAGGATCTGGCACATTTTGTCACATATCACTTAATGACAGGAATATGGCCTGAACAAAGTATGTCATTAAGCAATGTAGTGTTGTGTGGACATCCTAGTGTTCTTACACAAACCTAGGTAGTCTGTCAGTCAGTGGGCCTGGCCTCTGAGATACAGCACACATGAGATGTACAAGGCTACATGTAATGTGGCACACTGTTTTGCAGTAAACTTTTTCTACGTATGTGTGTATACCCTAATGTAATGATAAATATCAAAAACATAAGTCATTTTTATCATTATCAAGTATTGTAAACTGTACATGATTGGGTGTCCTATATACTAATACAGGACTAGCAACAAGCAGATGTATTTCCTGCAGCGTCCATCATCACAAACATGATAGTCTGACCCTAAGATGCTACCATGGCTACAGCATCACAAGGGATAAAATTTTTAGGTTAATTATAATTTTATGGGTCTGTCAGTGTGTATGTGGTCCATCGACTGAAATGTCATTACTTGGCACGTCTCCTTGCTTGCTCGAGTGCTTTCTCCCTCCACAGTTCTCAACTCACACACTGTAATTTTTTTAACTATTTAAAACTAAATTTCAGACATTATGACATTTCATCCTTAAACACCCCAGAAGACACCATCTAATAATAACATTCTCCCTTGAAACACAATACCATTGTCACTGACAAACACTCCTCCCACCACTCACTCCAGTGTGGGAAAGTGATCTCAGGGTCTTGCTTTAAGTAAATGGTACATCTTTTTTTTTTTTTTCTTACAGAATTGTAAGGGAAATAACTAAACTTTCCTCTCCTGTTTTTCACGTAAAAATAGGTGTCCACAAGAGAAGTCAGCACCAGGGACCTGATGATATTTACCTCGATGACTTAAAGGCCCTAGAACCGGAAGTAGCAGCACTCTATTTTCCTAAAAGGTAACATGTATGTTGTGTATTCAAGAGTGAACAGTGCTGGGATATTCTAAATAGTTCATAATTGTTATTATTAGAGGAAAAGGAGCACAGTGGTTGTCTTTATGCTAAATCTGATTATTGCTTTAGGTTTTGGTAGTTCATAAATAGTATGTTCTGACTATAGACTTTAAATTAACAATGTACTATGTATGAAGACACTTGATATAATGAGAGACTAATTAAACCTTTGTAAGGATATGTGACTCCAGTGCTGTTTACAATTGTTTTAAAAATGTATTTATTTATTTGCAAGCAGAGAGAGAGAGAAGAGAGACAGAGAGAATTGGTGCACCAGGGCCTCTAGGCATGGCAAACACACCAAATGCATGTGCTACTGTGCACCTGGCTTTACGTGGGTACTGGGGAATTGAACATGGGTCATTAGGCTTTGCAGGCAAGCGCCTTAACTGCTGAGCCATCTCTCCAGCCCCCTGTTTATAATTATTAATAGCAAAGTCAGCATGCTTGGGGAAATTTATTTTACTATATGTTTTCAAATGATACATCTTTATTTGTGAACATTTTACAAAAAATGAAAATAGCTTTACTCCTCTGAGGAGTGTGGAGGCCTTTTCTGAACTCCAGCCTGGGTCTGGTGAGGCACAGTTCCAGGGGACTGTGAGTTCTTCGTATTGTTCACCATTGGTCCCTATCCTCACTGCAGCAGTCAGCCTCACATTGCTGGGATGAACCTCCAGACCACACAGTTTATGGGAGGAAGAAGGGATTTATTTGAAAGCTTACAGATCCAGGGGAAGTTCCATGGTGGCAAAAAGAAGTTGGCCCCCTTTTCACAGATCCAAACAGAGAGAGAAAAGCTACCACCAGCACCATAAGCAAGCACGCGCACTTAAACTCCAGGCAAAGCCCAGGCCCTTTGCATATCTTCAGGCTGGATCCAAATCCACCCCACACCTTAGGGTTGACCCTAGGATCGGCCCAGTGACACCACCTCCAGCCAGGTGGCTGGAGATCCAAATTACAAGCTTTTAATAAACTCCTGAATCACCTGGGGGACATACATTCAAACCACCACTCTCATGATCTTTAAATGACTTGAACATGAACTTTAAATATAATATACATGAACTGTCATCCCAGGTTCATTGCTACCTTACAGGAATGCCCATATGAGCCCAACTTTTTCTCCACAGAAAGTATGACTTGAGGGCTGGGCAGATGGCTCAGCAGGTAGGAGTGCTTGGTGCTAGCGTGAGGGCCTGAGGGGACCTGAGATCACTTGAGTTTAATTCCCCAGCTCCCATGTATTCAGGAACATGGAGCCTCTTCATCTCGAGGTTTCACCATCCCCTCAGGGCCTCTGGCAGGAGGTAGGAAAGGAGAGAGAACCTCACCTGAGGACTATGGAGCACAGCCACTGTCCACGTCCGCGGCTCAGTCAGCCAGCCATGCCCACCTGCAAGAGGAGCCCACTTAATGAACACATGGCATGGGCCTTGCTCCTCCCTGCCCTCCCTGAATTACTGTTTCTCAGCAGGCATGGCTTTCTAACCATTCTAGTGAGGAGGAGACTCTCTCCATCCATTTACTCTCAGTATTTGGAAGTGAGCATGCATTGCTGTTAGAGAACATTTCCCTAAGCCTAAGTCAATCTTACATTCATTCAATGCAAAATAAAACGAGTCATTTTGAAACTTCTTTGAACTTAAGACGTGTCTACTCTGCTACCTCACACTCAGCTGCTAGCATTTTCAGGGATTCATGCTAATTTTTCCTGCTTTGATTTTTTTTTTTTTTTTCTAATAAAACCTTACACATCCAGGCTTCTTGGACTGGAGAGGTAGTTCAGTCAGAGTGCTTGCTTAGCATGCATTAGGGCTCTGCACTCAGTTCTAGTGTTTAAAAACAAAACAAAAACTTCTAGAAAAAATACAACAGAGTTTAAATATCTCAAATGGGGCATTAAATACTTAAGTGTAGAGTAGGGCTGGAGGGTTGGCTTAGCGGTTAAGGCATTTGCCTGCAAAGCCAAAGGAACCAGGTTCAATTCTCCAGGACTTAACATTAGCCAGATGCACAAGGGGCCACACACGTCTAGAGTTCGTTTGCAGTGGCTGGAGGCCCTGGCGCGCCCATTCTTTCTCTTTTTCTCTCTGCCTCTTTCCCTCCCTCCCTCCCTCCCTCCCTCTTTTCCTGTCAAATAAATAAAATTTAAAAAAAAATTTTTTTTAAGTATCAAGTAATAAACATTTGTAACTAAAAAATGTAATGTGCCATTTCCTTGTTCTTTTTTTCCCAGTTGTATGCTCCATTTCAAAAAGTTTCCATTTTGGTCACTTTCTGGCACCTGGCTTTCTTTTTTCTTTTTTTTTTTTCTTTTTTCTTTTTTTTTGGTTTTTCGAGGTAGGGTCTCACTCTAGCCCAGGCTGACCTGGAATTCACTATGGAGTCTCAGGGTGGCCTCGAACTCACGGCGATCCTCCTACCTCTGCCTCCCGAGTGCTGGGATTAAAGGCGTGCGCCACCACACCCGGCTTCTTTTTTCTTTTTTTAATTTTTATTTATTTATTTACTTGAGAGAGAAAGAGGCAGAGAGAAAGAGAATGGGTTTGCCAGGGCCTCTGACCACTGCGAACAAACTCCAGACACGTGCATCTGGCTTGTGTGGGTCCTGGGGAATTGAACCTGGGTCCTTTGGCTTTGCAGGCAAACGCCTTAACCGCTAAGCCATCTCTCCAGCCCTAGCACCTGGCTTTCTGTGCCTTATCTAGAAAAAAAAAAGTTAATAACCTCCTTTTGAGTTCTGGACCTCACTGCTGTACAGACAGTTTACTTCCAGTTTATTTCTCAGTACTTTTTTTTCATGGATCTAGTCTTCTAAGGACTTTTTCCTACTTAATTTCTGATTTTTTATTAATTTACTTTTAGGTAATATTAAGATGAATTAAGAAAAGCTTTTCTTTTTATGTACAGCATTGGCCTACAATAATTTTCTGCAGGACATATATAATACCATGCCTTTTTCTTGGAATCTAAGATCATAAGATTGATAAATTTCGGATTTTTCTTGACTAAGCTTATCATTTTCATTATGGAAATGCAAATAAATACTTAATCCTTTCATTATGATCAGAAAGGCCATGTTTGAAATGATGGCATTATGGTGAGTGACTAGTGATTCTTGTGAACAGGAACTTCTCAGTATCCAGAATGTCATGTATGACCTCATTCTAAATATGCCTTAAGAAAAGGTCTGTCTGCCAGGTGTGGTGGCGCACGCCTTTAATCCCAGCACTTGGGAGGCAAAGGAAGGAGGATTGCTGTGAGTTTGAGACCACCCTGAGACTACATAGTGAGTTCCAGGTCAGCCTGAGCCAGAGTGAGACCCTACCTTGGGGGGGAAAAAAAAGAAGAAAAAGAAGAGGTCTGTCTGGTTGCTCATCCATTGCCTCTTAAGGGATATCTTGTTTGATTTGAGTCTCCAGATGACTATGTACACTATGCCAAAAAATATAAATATAAAATATTGTGATCAAACAAATCTGTCTCTCACTCTGTGTGTGTGTGTGTGTGTCTGTCTGTCTGTCCTCCCACAGTGAAACAGACCCAGGCTCCAGGCAGTGGCCCGAGTCTGACACGCTGTCTGGCTCTCAGTCCCCACAGTCTGTTGGAAGTGCAGCTGCAGATAGTGGCACTGAGTGCCTCTCAGACTCTGCCATGGACTTGCCCGATGTCACCCTCTCCCTTTGCGGAGGCCTCAGTGAGAATGGAGAAATTTCTAAAGGTATGCTGTGCTTGCCCTGCTACAACCCCAGAAAGCAGCCTGGTCATTGTTTGACTGAAAATCTGCCTTTGTGTGCAGACATCAGCTCAGTGAGTTATTGGCATGGAAAAAATTAATGAAAAGTTTACTTTTTAGCTGTTTGAGGGTATGTATACTCTTTACTGCTCTTGGGCATCAGGTGTCTTCCTATACTATCAGATCTTTTTGTCCTTCAATGTGCCTCTTGTGGGGTAGCTGTGTGAGGGGATGTACTTGGAAGAATGATTTCAAATTGAGAATTTGAGAGCAGCAAGATCAGATCCCACACTGCTAAGTCTCTCTCATCTGTAAAGTTGTTGAAATATTGGTGGAACTAGGGCCCGGCTGCCTTCCTGGCAAGCACTAGGACTCAGACATGAGGATGGTTGCTGATGGAGCCCTGAATTGTAGAAAAGTGATGGTCCTCCCTCTTCCTGGCCAAAAAAAGTAGGATTACTTTGTGTCTGAGGCTTGAAAGATGACCACAAGCCCCTCACAGAGTAAGCTGAGAATGTAACAGGTTGGAAGCAGGTGGGATGTCTCTAGATGTGGCACACCCATGAGTGGCTTTGTCCCACATTCTTGCACTTCCCCCAATGCACTGGACCTTACCCATGTTAGGCATATACTGTACCATGGAGCTCTGTCTTTTTATCTTAGTTTAGATACTGTCTCACCAAGTTGCCTGGGCTGTCCTTGCACTTGTTACGTAGTCCAGGAAGGCCGCCAGTACCCTCAGTTGTCCTACCTTGCCCTCCCTAGTAGCTGGGATTATAGGCATGAGGTGTCACATCTGGCAATTTTACATTCATTTTAAACTCAACTTTTAATATGTCTGCAGTTTGAGAAAAATTCAAAGGGAAGATTTTCTTTCCATAACTAGCACCATCCTTGGCCTTTCCCTTTCAGAGGAACTAAAGGTGTGATAAAACAGGCTGGGTGAAAATGGGGAGGATAGAAAAGTTTCCTACTGGCCTTGGGGTGGGGGAAAGGTGTTTAATGTTTTGACTTCGGGTATTAAAAAAAGAGCTTTCTGAAAAAATTTCTACAATGCAAAGAATATTGTGACTATCTGTTATAGAAAATCCTTTGCTCTGTACCAAGGGGGCCATTATTTTACATTGCAGAAAAATTCATGGAGCATATCATTACTTACCACGAATTTGCAGAAAACCCTGGACTTATCGACAATCCTAACCTTGTAATACGGATATATAACCGGTAAATACTCTTGTTTTGATCACTGTTAAATACTCTCTGTTGTTTCTTTTTTAATATTTGTTTTTATTTACTTGAGAGAGTGGGGCAGCTAGAGAGAACAGGCATGCCAGTACCTCCAGTCGCTGCAAACAAACTCCAGACACATGTACCACCATGTGCATCTGGCTTACATGGGTCTTGGGGAATTGAACCAGGGTCCTTTGGTTTTGCAGACAAGCACTTTAACTGCTATGCTATCCCTCCAGCCCAACTCTGTGCTGTTTTTAACCATCCCAGTTTTTCTTGGTGTACATTTGTGTATAAACAGGCCAGCAGGCAGGTGGTGACTAAGGGGAAAATGGAGGAGTCAACCCTGTTTCTCTGCTCAGAGAAGTTTGGCTTAAAGCAATAAATTTTCACATGAAAAAAATTTAATTGGTTATCTTTTTGTTGAAAAGAATAAGCACGTTGATAGTTATTTTTCTACTTTCCTCTATTCCTCCCTCTCCCAGCCTTACTTTGCTTCTCTGACACCATCTCTATGTATTTCCACAATTTTCTTCTCTTACAGTTACTATAATTGGGCTCTTGCTGCTCCTATGATCCTTAGCTTGCAAGTGTTCCAGAAGAGCCTGCCAAAGGTGAGTGATCCACGTTTGAAGCCTGCTTCAAAGTAATGCCAGCCGACAGTTAGAAAACTCACGTCTGTGTTGTTGAATTAGATTCTATTTAGTTTTTCTAATGTCTTTGTTTACTTGAAAGAAAGACAGAGGCAGACACAGAGTGAGTATGGATGTGTCAGGGCCTTCTGCCACTGCAGACAGACTCCAGACACATGTGCCTCTTTGTGCATCTGGCCCCACATGAGTACTAGAAAATCAAACGGGGCCATCAAGCTTTGCAAGTAAGCACCAATAACCGCTGAGCCATCTCTCCAGTCTCAATTGAAAGTTTTAAGTTTAACATTTTATCTTAAAGACCCAAACTACTGTATGTGTTTACTAAAATTTGGGAAATTGCCTGACTTGCCACATTTCCTCACTTTTTAAAAAATTTTTGTTTTGGACTTGTTTGTGTGTAGTGTGTGTGTCCCACTCTATCACTCTTCACGCATTCTTGAGCAGTGACCGACTCCAGTCTCTGCTCACCTACACGACTGGGGTTTCAGACATGTATTACTGTAAACTTGAGCAATCTTTTAGGCCTCACAGGAAGTGTTCTTAACCACTGAGCCATCTCTCCAGCCCTCCTCTCATTTTTGTTAAGTATCTGTAGTACTATTCTCTGATTATGTGTGAAAAGTTCAGAGGTTTGGGCTTGGAATAGAGCTCAGTGGTACTGCACCTGCCTGGAATACATGAAGCCAGAGCTCAGTCTGCAGCACCGTGAAAGAAAAGAGAGAGTGAAACCAACCAATGAGGGGAGAGGGAAGGGGAGGAGGAGAGAAGAAAGAAAGGAGAAAAAAAGAAGAAAATGAGGGAAAGTTGGGAGGTTTTACTAATAAGTTAAAAATGGAATCAATGAAAAAGTTTTCTTCACATTAATATGACAAGCAGCAGCAAAACTAGAGTCACATGGTCACCAGAAACATGACACCCATATGGTCACATCAAATTGAAATTAAGACACCTTTTACATAGAGCCTTCTGTCCACCAACCAGTCCTTATTAGCCAAACAGAACTGAGAGCTGTCTGCTGGCCTGCTTCCAGGACCTTAAAGTTTGTGGTCAGACCACTTGGCATCACCACCAAAGCAGGACCTGGTCTTTCTTTCCAAGAGTGTTTTGGGGGGTATGCACAACATCACTCATTCCACAAGAAGGTGCTATCCCCCAGACTAACAGTACAGAGGAGTCAAGTGCTTTCAGTCACTAAATTACCCACTTTCCCCCAAATGGAATGTTTATAGGCCACAGTTGAGTCGTGGGTTAAAGACAAGATGCCAAAGAAATCTGGACGCTGGTGGTTTTGGCGGAAGAGAGAAAGCATGACCAAACAGGTAATGAATCTTTCATTTCTTGAAAAATCTTTTGTGCCACATAGAAGAAAGTGAGCTAAGTGCACTATTTCGCAACTTTATCAGTCACTGTTTTTGAAGTTTCTCTGTGCAGTTGCTTATGCTGATGGTTGTCTGCAGCCCAGAACTAGGGGTGGCTGAAGTGCCATTCTCTGCACAGAGAGGAGAGAGCTGGGTAAGGGTGGTACTGGGCTCACCTTGGTGTATGGAGGCTGTAGCCCTGCACAAACCCATGTGCAACCCAGGGCCAGTAGAAGAGCTTGTCAGAGAACCACCTGAGTGAGCAGCAGGTCACGCCTGTTTCTGATTCCTTCTAGAGTGCGGTCTGGGGGGGGGGGGGTTCTGCCCACTATTCTTCAGCTATCAGGAGGGTAGTCCTGCCTGGACCAAGCTCATGCCAGGCCAGCTGCCTTCTCGCCCTTTGGGAGGTGCCAAGCTACTCCCAGGAGAAGGCTGCTGCACCAGTCACTTCTGTGGCATAGTCCTGGCTTTTGCATAGACAGGGACCCAACCTTTGGGCAACTTACATTTGCTCACTTGAAGTAGCTCTCTTGTAAAACGTCTTCACTCCTGGCTCCATGGAACAGACCAATTTTTGCATGACAGCACACAATTTCTCACTAAGGTTTCTGTCCTTTGGCTCAAAATAAAGAAAGCCTGTTTGCTGAGTTTTCAGTTGTGGATTCAGGTTTTCTCTTTCCTAGTGAGGGCTGCTGTCGAATTAGGCTTGTCTGTAGAGAAACACTGCTCATTGCCATTACCGTCTTTCTTGTTAGCTGCCAGAGACCAAGGAGGGAAAGTCAGAGGTGCCGCCGACCAGTGACCTCCTGTCGAGCTCAAAGGAGCCAACCGGTGCCAGGTGGGGGCTCTGTCCTTTCTCCCAGCTCATAGCACTTGGAAAACACCTGCTTGGCCACTGCATCAAAGTTGATCTTGGCAATTTTTATTTTTAGTCAGAAACAGCACACTCCTACAGATAGATATGACATTAAAGTGGCTTGTCAGTGCCACTCAGTAGATAATAGCTGCTTTCCTAAAACCTTATCAGTTTTTTTCCCTAAATACCTCTCCCCGTCACAGAGCCATGGAACAGCTGCCAGGAAAGGTAGGGCTATGAGAAGGGATTGTGAACCCCACCCTGCCCAAGGAACCTAGAGGGTGAGGTGGGGTGCATGTCTTCTTTGGATATTTGAGTTTACCGGCCTTAGAAGAGCTGCTCACTGCCTAGCAGTCAAGTTCTCTCTCCATCTTCTAACTCCCCGTGGCAACCTAGACCTAACAGTTTTTAGAAAATCAGTATATCTATACTTGATAATCTATACTTTTTAAAACATACACATCCATGTATACAAGAGTGGAAGACCTTGTAGCATTCACTAGACATAGCAGAAAATAAGTCAAAGGCAGAAAGTAATTTTGTGCCACTTACACGGGGGAGAAATTGCCCTTTCAGCAAATGTGTGCATAGTTAGGGGCAAGTCAGAAACAGCACTTGTCATCCTAGAAAACATTGAGTACTTTTGAGGTGGGATGTGTAATAACCCAGGCTGGCCTTGAGCTTTGAGATCCTCCTGCCTCAGCTCCTGAGGGCTGGATTTATGGCCGTGTGACTCTTTACCTTCTTGATCTAAAATTAAAACCTGTCATTAGTAGATAGAACACCTTCCTGCATCTTAGTAACTATGATGTTGAATAGGCCAGCCGAGGATGACACATCGAGTGATGAGGGGTCCCAGGAGTTTGAGGAATCGATCAAAGTGGACACCATTCCTATGGAGACACTAAGTCACTGCAGTACAACGTCATATAAGAAGTCTCTCCGGCTCTCCTCAGACCAGATCGTAAGTCTTAAGTGATCCTGTGGGTGTAGTGGTAACATCTATCCCCAGCCACACAAGCGGCACAGCACAGCACAGCGTGGTCAGGTAAATGCTCCTTTCCAGAGCAGCCAGACCCCTGCTCAGCTTCTGGGAGTGACCCAAGGAATCGGCATTTTTTGCACACGTCCCTGGAACATCTTAATGCTGCTCATGTAGCACTGCACCCCATGCTATCTCTTGGAAGCCACAGCAGTGACATTATAGGTGACATATTTTTAATATGAAATGGCCTTCTGGGTCCAGCAGGGCTGTGGCCAGTACAGTGATTTCAGGTACTAAAGCCAGGAGGATTTGTTTTGTGGGGGATCAGCGAATCCTTGAAAACACAGAGCAGTCCTCCAGCAGTGGCTCCCTCTGCCCAGATGATAAGCATGCTCTGCCCTGGGCTGGGCTGTGTGCTCACACCAAAGAAATCACATACCTTGACTTGTACATTCTTAGGTTTTATTAGCATATATTAATTATTCATGATAATGGGTTTCATTATGACATTTTCATGCATATGCATAATGTATTTTGATCATATGTCGTCCCCCCCCCTGCTGTCCTAAGTTTTGCTGTAAAGCTTTAGACTTTGTTCCAGAAACTATGCTTTCAGCTCATTTTCTTTATTCGTGTGCTTTGTATAAAAGGCAAAACTGAAGCTCCATGATGGCCCCAATGACGTTGTGTTCAGTATCACAACCCAGTATCAGGGTACCTGCCGTTGTGCAGGCACCATTTACCTGTGGAACTGGAATGACAAGATCATCATTTCCGATATTGATGGAACAATCACGAAGTAAGCTTGAGCCTACTGTGGATGGCAGGAAACAGCCCTGTGCCCAGGGAGGGACAGTTAGTGTTGGGGGCACTCAGCCCTGAGCCACAATGAGGAGTGCCCTGGAAACCATCTTCCCTAAGATGTCTGAAAGTAGTCCCAGTGGAGTCATTTTATGGATGGGGATGAGATGGGTGGAATCATATAAATGACTTATCAAAAATAGCTTGTGAAAAGAGTTGGGTATTTAGTCTCTAGATTATGATGTTCAAAGAAAATGTATTGTTGGGATTCGGGAAGAGATAGAGAAGGTGTATGGTGGTAAATTATCTCTGCAAATGAATGTCAGGCTCTCATGTGACTCCTTTTAGAAACACTTCAGTGGGTTTATTTTAACAGGGCTCTTTGCTGTCGCATGAAGACATGATGAAATGAGCTTGATAGGGTGTCCCTAGCCTGCTTCCCCAGCCAGAGTTTGTTGGCAGCTCACATTCAGCCAAGTAGGAAATGCTTTCTTTGTCTGCTTGCTCCCTAATAGCTGTTTCTTCCTTTTTCTGCCCTCTTCTCAGGTCTGATGCTCTAGGGCAGATTCTCCCACAACTGGGTAAAGACTGGACTCACCAGGGCATAGCAAAGCTCTACCATTCCATCAACGAGTGAGTAGTTCTTCCTGTGTGTCCATTTGCTCCAGGGAGCTTGAATCAAGAACTAGAGAAAACAGCATAAATGTTCAGCCCACATAAACTGGGCATTTATAGCCTCCCATTCACAGAGTGGAAGCTGTGTGTACCTGCCATCACGGTACGGCTTTTGCCTACATTCTCTCAGCTTTGAGTTTTTGGCACTTCATGTATAATGAGAATCTGTGATTGTTTTTAGCTAGAATATAGCAAAAGAACTGATTTTAATCTTTGGGTTATTTACTGGGCCTTTTAAAATTACGCTTCTTGGTGTAAGTAGTACAGGCACATGTGAAAACAGTTCTTGAGGTAAAACTATGCCATGACCTTCGTGGAATCCTAGTGCCTGTGAGTGAAGTTGATCTGGTAATGTGTGTTGCTGCCATCAACATGAGTTGGGAATGCCATGATAGCAAATTATAAATATGTCATTTATTCAGGTGTAACTTTGCTCTTTATCCTGCAAATAAGACCCCTGTATGTCTCCTTTAAAGGTGATCCGTGTTTTGGTCCATTTTAGACCTTGCTCTTTCAGACTGGACGCCGCACACACTTTAAAGTACTAGTGAAGTTCGCATCATTTTTGTTTGTATGTTCCCTCCACTTTTCCATGCAGTGTTTTCCCATGAGGGATCAAATCTGTGTAGTCCTAACCAGCTTCCTGCCAAGTTCAAGAATTTGATTTTTTAAGGGCTGGAGAAATGGCTTAGTGGTTAAGGCACTTGCTGGCAAAGCCAAAGAAACCAGGTTCAAATCCCCATGTAAGCCAGGTGCACAAGGTGGCAGATGTGTCTGGAGTTGAGTTGCAGCGGCTGAAGGCCCTGGCATGCCTACTCACTCGCTCTCTTTTTAGCTGCCTTTTTCTCCCCTCATCCAACTAAAATTGTTTTTTGTTTATTTTTATTTATTTATTTGAGAATGACAGACAGAAAGAGGCAGAGAGAGAGAAAAAGAGAGAGAATGGGCACGCCAGGGCCTCCAGCCACTGCAAATGAACTCTAGATGCGTGCGCCCCCTTGTGCATCTGGCTAACGTGGGTCCTGGGGAATCGAGCCTCGAACCGGGGTCCTTAGACTTCACAGGCAAGCGCTTAACTGCTAAGCCATCTCTCCAGCCCCTAAAATAAATTTTTAAGACAGATTTTGATTTTTACAGTAAGAGGAACTTGATTTGGATCTATTAAAAGAAAAGGTTTTGTTGTTGTTTTCTCTTTAGCCAGAATATGTGAGCTAAACAGGATATTTGTATATGTGTGTGTTTGTTTTATTTTAGGAATGGTTACAAGTTTCTGTACTGTTCTGCCCGTGCCATCGGCATGGCCGACATGACCCGTGGTTACCTGCACTGGGTCAATGACAAGGGCACAATCTTGCCCCGAGGCCCTCTGATGCTGTCCCCCAGCAGCTTGTTCTCTGCCTTCCACAGGTAGCTCTGGGTTCCTCAGTATGTGTGTGTGGGCTGGGGCCCAGTGTAGTGTGTGAGAACAGAGGACTCAGGCAGGGTTTCCACTGGCTGTAATGATTCTGTCTTTCTTCATTGGCTCCCTTGAAGCACCGTAGTCAGACATAGTAAAGAAAAGTTTTCTCCTTCCTTAGGCCCCTAATTCAAATATTCTGTCATGAGACCATCTGACAAAGAAGAAGAAATAAGGGTACCAGTTCCAGATGATTAAGAAAGTAGTGTGCTTGTGAGCATTAAGATCTTTCCAGAAACACACACTAGTAAAACTAACATTTTGAATTTGGTGATTGTGTTTCTTCTTTAGGGAAGTGATAGAAAAGAAGCCAGAGAAGTTCAAAATTGAGTGTCTCAATGACATTAAGAACCTGTTTGCCCCGTCTAAGCAGCCCTTCTACGCTGCCTTTGGAAACCGACCCAACGTAAGTGCCTCCTGGGTTCCTGCTGGATTTTGATGTAAGCAAAATTCAGGGAGAGAGGCTTTTTAGGCATAGCCATGTCACAGTTCTCAAGCCAAGCAAAATGGGATGGCTGGTCTACTCAGTGGGGTTTCATTGAATGTATTCCAGATCCCCAATTCCCATTACCGCAGACTGAACCTGCAGCCATGCACATTCTAGGCATGTACTCTACCATTGAGTCTAACCTATTTTTTTTAATTATTATTTATTTGCAAACAGAGAGAGAGAATGGGCACACCAGGGCCTCTAGCCACTGCAAACGAACTCCAGATGCATGTGCCACTTCCTGCATCTGGCTTTACATGGGTCCTGGGGAGTCAAATGTGGATCATTAGACTTTGCAGGCAAGCACCTTAACCACTGAGCCATCTCTCCAGCCCCAAACCTGTTTTTCTAACTTTTCATTTTGACATAGTTGAAGTTCCCCAGGCTGGCATGGAGAGCTATGTTGCTCAGGCAGGCCTTTGAACATGAATAATTTTTTCTTTTCTTTTCTTTTCTTTCCTTTTTTTTTTTTTTTTTTTTTTTGTGTGTGTGTGTGTGTGTGTGTGTGTGTGTGAGAGAGAGAGAGAAAGAGAGAGAGAGAAAATTGGCATGCCAGGGCCTTCAGCCACTGTAATCAAACTCCAGACACATGTGCCACCTTGTGCTCATGTGCAACCTTGTGTGCTTGCATCACTGTGCATCTGGCTTACGTGGGACCTGGAAAATCAAACACAAGTCCTTAGGCTTCACAGGCAAGCGCCTTAACTGCTAAAGCCATGTCTCCAGCCTGGACATGCATTATTCTTGGCTCATCCTCCTAAGTAGCTAGATTGCAGGCCTACACTGCCAAGTCCAGTTTACTCCTAATTTCCATAGCTCCTGGAGCGGCACCACAGATGCCTGTCTGCCCCAGAATTGTACTCAGAAGGACAGTCTTTGTTTTTGCAGCTTGATACCATTTCTGCAGGCAGCCCTGCCTTGTATTCTAGTGGCTTTAAGCCTTGGGCTTCGGCCCCCCTCAGAACCGTGGTGTGAGGCATGCTAACGGTGCTGCTTCCGTGTTCTCAAAGGACCCTGCTTTTCTCCTCTCCCAGCGCACACTCTGGGTTTGGCAGCGCCTTGTTGTAAAATTATTAATGCTTTCTTAATTAGCTTAGAGAATAGCAGGTTTCCTTTTGGCAGTTTCATACATACTTAGTTCTAGTTGACTGTCCTCCCACTCCTGCCTCTTTCCCATCTCCGTGCTCTCCGTCCCAGGAATACCTCCTTCCACCTTCAAATCACATGTCTTCCCTTACTCTCACCACTCCTTTCTCTTAAGATCTCTCCTCTCAGAAATCCTTTTCTAGTTTCCTGGCCTCTATGTACCTAAATACAAATACATGAAAACTAGAAGTGCAAGCTAGTGTCCACACGTGAGAGCGAATGTGTTATGTTTGTCCTCTGGATTGGTGCCACTGTAGTTTGGGTTGTCCAAAGTCTTCAGCGTTGGGTTGATGTAGTGCTTGTGGCTCTCAAGGAACCAGCAGAGCTTCTCAATTCTTCTCCGTTGTCTTTGCAGGATGTCTTTGCTTACACACATGTTGGTGTTCCCGACTGTCGGATATTCACCGTGAACCCCAAGGGTGAATTGATACAAGAAAGGACCAAAGGAAACAAGTCATCGTAAGTATGTTCCTAGTTCTCAGCTAGTACTCTGCAGCCGGGGACAGAGCTAATCTTGGGCCCAGCCAGCAGGATCAAAACTACATGTCATCTTTGTGGTTTTTGCATCCAGAATAGCTGGTTAAGGGATCTCTGGTTGTCCTGGGTGTGTGAAAGGAAGTCTGGACCCTGGGGTGGGCCTGAGCCCCGACTAGCTGACTAGCTGTAGAGCAGCCAGCACCTCAGCATACATGAGGACTCTGAATAGCCAGCCGTCTTGTAACCCGTGATCCTATAACAGTTTGCGCCTTCCCAATCCCTTCTAGGTACCACAGGCTGAGTGAGCTCGTGGATCACATGTTTCCACTTCTTAATAAGGAGCAGAATTCGGCCTTTCCATGCCCAGAGTTCAGTTCCTTCTGCTACTGGCGAGACCCAATCCCTGATGTGGACCTGGATGACCTGGCCTGAAACAGGACCTGTGGCGGAGTGGGGGCCACAGTCACTCAGCGCCAGCAGGGGAAGTGGCCTGCTCTCTCGCAGGTGAAGACCAGGCGCCCACTGTCAGAACAGGGACCGAGTCTGGAGCTGGCACTGCTGCCCTCCTTCACCTTCCCAGGCCACTGCTCAGCGCCTGGAAGGGTTGAGGGACTGAGCCCGGGTTAGAAGCCTGTGCTCAGTCACACATGGCCTCTCCTGCTTCTTGCAGCATTGTGTGCTGTGCACCACTTCAGCTGCATAACTGAAAAGAATGGACCAAAACATTACTGCACATAGTAAAGTGTTATAATTTCCACTGGGCAGTTGAGATTGTTTCTCTCTCACCAGGGATTTCTCCAGAGCAGAGGGTCAGGGTTCGGTGAACCAGCACAGGTCCAGTTAGTGTTGCTGGTTAAAACCACCTGTGCGTGTCTCCTTGAGACTTCTCCATAGCTGCTCAGTGTGCCAAGTTGGGCAGCCCCCGAAGACCTGAGATCCACCGAGCTCAGCTGCACCAGTGTGGGCTTCTGGGGAAAGATTGCCCATGATCACTTTCTCATCTGTGACTGCTGCAAAAGTGAGAAGCCTTTTCAGTTATTTCTTGTGCCTAGCCTGAAAAACAGATGTATATTTGATGCAGATCTATATTTGATGTTGGAATAATATGGGGAATTGGGTTTTAAAGGAAACAAAAGCAACAACTTCATTTCAGAAATGTAGATAAGCAGTTATCCTGGGTTCTGGGAGCAGCCCTTTGCTCTCTCATTCTGTCTGCTGCCTAGTTTTTAGGTGGGCCTTTGGGTAGGTATCATGTTTTGGGACAGGATTCATGAAGTTCTAGCTTTCAGATTTGTCAGGGAAGCACAGAGAAACCTGCTTTAAAAAAGCCATTGGCCAGAGCACTGGCTTTGTCATTTGAATCACAATATGTAATCAAGTCCATGGACACCATGGGAGAGGGGGTTCATGGAGCTCCTGTTGAGCAGCCGGCACCTCAGCAGAGTCCCCAGACCAGCTGAGACAACTCATATAGTTGGCAATGCAGAAGTTGCCCTATGTGGGAACATGGGATTCCCCTGAATTTTCTCTATAATACACTAGGCAGCTTCGTTTATGTCATGAGCTCATGTCAGATGTTGGAAGGGATGGCACCAGAAAGGGTTGAGTGCTGGAGTCCCGTCCAGAGCTTGTGATCAGCTGGTCACTGCAGTCCTAAAGACAGAACTGTTCAAGGGGGCTTCCAGGAGACTGGAAGTGGCCCCGGGTCATGGTCTTCCACTGCCGATACAGACCAGTGGCATAATTTCCAGCTCTGTCCCTGCAGTTCTTGGGTGACTTTTTTTCATGTTTTACTTTTTCGTGTTTTACTTTGCTTCACCCAAAATAATACTGATCCTAGAGTTGCTTTAGATAAAGGATGGTTGGTTATTTTTCCAGATTGGAGAGTTGAGTGTCCTGCCTGATTCCGCCATGTTACCAGTGCAATTGAATGCAAGCAATGTTAAAACCCCTTGACACAATTCTCAGTGACAAAACCTGGAGGCTTCGCCCAGAGAAGGGGTGGTACAAGCTTTCATGGTGCCAGCCTTCATTTTTGCGAGGTTCAGTCCATGCAGTGGGTTAAGATTCTGTTCGTGCAGACTTGCAGCTGCCTTACTCATAGGTGCCATCAGCATGCCCTTGGGTTTAGCTCAGTTTTGATTTCGGGGATTTTTGCAAGCTTTGTGTCCTAAGCCTGAACTTAGTAGGACCTCTGCATATGTGTGGTACTGAACATCCTAACCTGCATCCTGTTTTAGCTGCTTTTAGGTTTTCCTGTAGGAAGTTTTTCTTTTCCAAGAAGAGCTCTTACCTTTGGACACATGGGCCTCTTACAGGATCCCACCTAGGGTCTGAGTCTCCTGTCCTTTGTTGAGGGTGGCTGGTCCTTCTGTCCCAGTGTCCATTAGCCCTAGAATTTGTCACTGCAGGTTGATGAGTGGGTATTTAGGCTAATGAATGTTTTTCCTTATTTAAAGGAGTCCTCTAGCTGAAAGTAGATCATTACTATTGCTGTAGTGTTACGAAAGTGTTATGTTTGTGCTAAAAATCCATTGCCATTTGGTACAAATGACATTTGTTCTTTCTGTGAAAGAGAGATGCTCTCAAGTGTGTTTGCACACACACCCTTAGGATGGTCTCCAGTGACCGTGGCTGTCACAGGGACACTGCATGCAGACTGGGCTCCTGTAAGTCATTCTGTGAGCTGCTGTTGTGTTGGTGAAGTGGCCCTCCATCCTTCCAGTTCAGTCTGACAGTAGTGTTTGCTTTGATGTCATGTCCTGAAGCTTGTTTGTACTGCTAACGACCGTGAAAGCTGCTGTCAGGCTGCACGAGGTGCACTGTGGACCAGGAGCATGCAGACTTAGCCCATGATCAGGACTGCGTTTCCGTGCGCTTAGCACATCTGCAGTTTTCAGTTAGAAAAAGAAAAAAAAATTACTAATGTGATATCAGAAAACAAAAGCTGCTAAAAAAAAAAAAAAAAAGAGGGGGCAAAAGAAAGGTAGACTAGAGAGAGAGAGCAGGCAAGGAACAGAGCTGAGCGGGTGAGAAGTGCTGCCCGCGTCCACGCCCGCCACGCGCTGGCCCCGCACAGCTGTCTGTGGCCGCACGGAGGCGCAGCCAGGCCTCCGAGGAGAAACGGTTAGCGAGATGTCAGCACTTTGTCTTTTTGAGATTGGTGAAAATGGATTCCTCCGGGGAGTTTCGCCTTTCCATGTTTTACCCTATGTACTCGGGGAAGCTTTGTTTTCCCGCATTTTAAAGCATGCTGGGTTTCATCTAAACTCACAGGAACTCTCTTGCTTTGTAGGTTTTTCCAGGAAATGATTAATTCATGTATAATTTCTCTTGTAGTCTGGCTGGTGGCCACATCAGCCCTTCAGAGTCTCCTGGGAGTTCTATTCAGAGCCCTTGCTACTCCACCTTACCCTTCCTTGGGTGTGTACCTGGGAATAGCCCTGGTGTGTTTTCAGATTAGTGAAATCAAAACCTCGCATCCCACAGATGACAGAAATCAGTTCTCTTCCTACCCACGTCACTGGGGCCCATACTGGATCACAGGGCCTTCAAAGAAAGCTTTGTATTGCAAGTTTCTTCACCAATGACAAGCAGCCAGGGTGACAAGAGCCCCGGGTCTTTGGGGTATGCTTCGGGATAGAAAAGGAAGAGCTTCAGTTGGATTATAAAACGGAAATGTTCCTTTACTCAGAATAGCTTCAAATGGCTTGTGAGAGGGGCAGTGGACACCCATCTCTGAGCTCAGAGGACCCAGCTTAATTCAATTCCTTCTGCGTGTGCTGCAGCGTGTGCATTGCACTACAGCCTATTGTAGCATGCATGTGTCCTTGCTTCACACTCATAGCAGGGCCTATGGAGAGTACAGGTGTATGTATGCAAAGCGGGTGTGGGCATGGATTTGCAGTGTCTGCAACCAACCACTCCTCTCAAGCTGCACATGATCTGTGAAAAACATGACAGGCCAGACGTGGTGGCCCACACCTTTAATCCCAGCACTCGGGAGGCAGAGGTAGGAGGATCGCCGTGAGTTCCGAGGCCACCCTGAGACTACATAGTGAATTCCAGGTCAGCCTGGGCTAGAGCAAGACCCTAACCTCGTAAAACCAAAAAATAAAAATAAAAATAAAAATAAAACATGACAGTTACTGGAAAAGCCAGAGTCACATGCTCATCTGAAATAAAGTACAATTCTGATTGATTTGCATTCTCTTTTTAAAATATATTACTTACTTGAAAGAGAGAGAGAATGAGAATGGGCACACCAGGGCCTCTAGCCACTTGTAAACAAACTCCAGACACATGGGCCACCTTGTGTATCTGGCTTACGTGCATCCTGGGGAATTGAACCTGGGTCCAAGCTTTGCAGGCAAGTGCCTTCACCACTAAGCCACCACTCTAGCCCCACATTCTTTTTAAAACATTTTATTTATTTGAAAGAAAGGAAAGTAAGAGAAAATGGATGCAGCAGGGCCTCTCGCCACTGCAAATGAACTCCAGATGTGCGCCAGCCACTACGTGCATCTGGCTTATGTGGGTATGGAGGGATTGAACCTGGGTCCTTAACCACCAAGCCATCTCTCCAAGCCGTGATTTGCATTTTTTTTAAATATTTATTTGCAAGCAGAGAGAAACAGAATGGGCGTGCCAGAGCCTCTAGCCACTGCAAGCGAACTCCAGATGCCTGCACCACCTTGTATATATGGCTTTACATGGGTACTGGAGAATCAAACCCAGGTCATTAGGCTTTGTAGGGAAGTGCCTTAACCACTGAGCAATCTCTGCAGTCCAAATTGCATTCTTTTTTTTTTTTTTTTAATTGTTTGAGAGCGACAGATAAAGAGAACAGGCGTGCCAGGGCCTCCGGCCACTGCTAACGAACTCCAGATGGCGTGCACCACCTTGTGCATCTGGTTAACGTGGGTCCTGGGGAATCGAGCCTCAAACTGGGGTCCTTAGGCTTCACAGGCAAGCGCTTAACCACTAAGCCATCTCTCCAGCCCTTGCTTTACATTCTTTTATTGCAGGTTTTATTTAGTGATCATTTTAAATTCACTGAAGCCATTTGGTAGTGTTAAAATGTCAGAGGTAAAATGTCCTTGTCCTGTCTGTTTATCTGAAGTACTCTGGCATTTTTCTTAGAAACAGCTCCTTAATTTCAGAAGTTGTAACCTTAGCCTGGCCCTGTGGTGTGTGCCTGTAGTCCCGAGCCCTTGGGAGGATTTCTTGAGCCCAGGGGTCTGTGACCAGTGTAAACAACATAGCAAGACCCTGTCTTGAAGTCGTAACCTTTAAGCTTGAGTAAGTACTGAGATTTTGGTGTATACCTCTGAGCAAAAGGTCCATGACATCAGGGGGGTACCGGCTTCTTAATAGAGCTGCTCTGAAGTCACCCGCAGCCTGTGAGCCTGGCTGACATCATTTTCCATCCCCACAAACGGCTCCCCTTTTGTAAGCCTGCTGTCTCCCACACAGGTGAGGGTCTGGCCTTCCTCCCCTCTCCAGCTGTTGGCAGTAACTACTGCATGCACCTTTTAGGCAACTTTCATGGCCGGGGAGGATGGAGGGTGGAGAAGCGATGCAGTGGTTCTCCACTGTCTTGTCAGGTTCCTGACCCCAGCCACAGTGTGAAGGAAGAGGGCAAAAGCATGTGCGTATGCCAGCTGGGCTTTCCTGAAAACACTCTGCTGCCTGGGGCTTTTTCCATGAATCATTTGTAGGACTGCCAAGCGTACTCTGGTGGCTTCCTTAGCCAGTTCCCGGCTGTAGAAACGGAGTGAGGACTCAACTGCACAGTCCCTTCCTCCCCGCCATAATTCTCTTTGCAAACAGACCTTGAAACTCAAGGCATTTTACAGCTTCAGCCCCTTGTGCTGGCAGGGCTTGGAGCAGGCCAAGGGTGCTGACGTGCTCATTTTTTCCATCTTCACCTTCCACTAGGGACCTGGAGAACTGAGGTTCCTACTGGAGCTTGGCTGACAAAGAAGTTTCCCAACCTGGTTAATAAAAAACAAAAAACTACCCTGAGGGCTGGAGAGATGGCTTAGCAGTTAAGGTGTTTGCCTGTGAAACCCAAAGACCCAGGTTCAATTCTCCAGGTCCCACGTAAGCCAGATGCACATGGTGGCACATGCATCTGGGAATTCATTTGCAGTGGCTAGAGGCCCTGGTGCACCCATTCTCACTCACTCTCTATCTCTCTCCCTCTAATAAATAAATTATGTTTTAAAAAAACTACCCTGAGCTGGGGTTCCCACGTGCCTAGAGCTTTCTGCAGCTGTTGGGGAAGGGTTACCATGCTGGGCCTCCTGGACCAGACTGTGCTGTCTGAGATGAGCTCGCTTCTAGCCAGCCATCAGCTTGATGTTGGGCCTCATGTTGCTAAGGAACCAGATTCATAAAACGCATCTGCCAGGGAGCGCTGCAGAGGACCGCTGAGCATTCGCTCTCATTAGCCTGAGACCAGATCAGCTTCCCCCAAAGGAACCCCCCTTGGGCTGCAGAAGCATGGGGGCCCCTGATCTCCAAGCACATCTGGTCTGTGTTTACTAGCCAAAAGCAAAACCCAAGCGTACAAACTGGATCCTGACACACAATGGTTTAATAGTTGGGATTAACTTAGTGCAAGATTACATTCTACAGCTACAAAAAGTCAATTTCCTAGATTGCTTCTCAGCATCAACCCCCCGAGTCTATAAGGCACCAGACTCGGAGAAGTAACATTGTTTTGACATCTTTATTGACACTCCCCATCTTTGCACTTAAGTTGCACATGTCATTTAAGGAGCCCAAAATGTGTCATAAATAATGTTGGGTACATTCCACTTCACAGCAGGGCCCAGGCAGAGGTGAGCCCCAGGCGGCAGCTGTCAGCCAAGCGTGGGACAGCCCAGAGTGTAAGCTCTGGGTCCCTGGGCAGTGGACAAACCCGATCAGCATTTCAGTGTTTCAACTTCTCTCCTGCATGCACTGTGAAGAGACGCTGCAGCCTAGCGGAAGCCAGCTACAGGTCCCCAGCATCCCCCACCTGCTCCTCACCGATTCCTGTCCCTCAGCAGTGGTCATGCGTGGCCAGCCCTATGCCGAAGTGGCACCAGCCTCCACAGACAAGGGGGCTGGCACGTCTTCCAGTTGAACAGTTAGAGTGACAGATCGATGAGGGGCCACAGTTAACAGAGTCTCTGCTGGTGCTGCTGCTGTTGCCCGGGCTCTCTTAAGCGGTGGTGGCGTCAACAGTGAGGTAAGGCCTTCATCCTGGGGACAAGGGGAGGGATGCCTGCAGAAAACTAGACCAGTGCTCCAGTTACATACATAGACTGAATATATTAAAGCTTTGGAATTTTTACAACCTCCCCCTCACGCTTCCTGGCCACCCTAGAGGTGGGAAAAGAAAGGATACAAGAAAACCCCACTGAAGGTGGAATACATTTCGTCAAAGTCTGTGTGGGCCAGCCTGCCTCCAGTCACCACAACGTTGACTCCATCGCCTGCCTTCAAGTGCACAATGAGGTGGAAGGCCCCTGGCCCCCCACAAGTGTGCACGGCCCCAGGGGGGCGGTGGTATTCCAGAAACTCGCGCCTGTACCCGGCTGTGTGCAGCTGGGCGACGCTGGCATTGGAGACCGACAGGACAGCTTCCACGTAGGTGTCTCTCTCGGGGGTGAGGGTGGCCGTGATCAAGTAGCGCCCGTCATACGGAGCTGTGAAGACCCCTAGGGGGAGGCACGCAGACAGATGGGTGAGCTCACTGGCGCCTTTGTAGCCCATGCCATGGATTAGACTGCCTGCCCGGGTTTTAGCACCCAAATTCCTAAACAGATTAGGATAGCTGGTCACCAAGCGTATAAAAGAAAGGCTAATCTGGGGCTGGAGAGATGGCTTAGTGGTTACGGTGCATGCCTGTGAAGCCTAAGGATCCAGGTTTGCTTCTCCAGGTCCCACATAAGCCAGATGCACAAGGTGGTGCATGCATCTAGAGTTCATTTGCAGTGGCTGGAGGCCCTGGAGCACCCATTCTCTCCCCCTCTCTGTCTCCTAATTAATAAATATTAAAAAATATTTTTTTAAAAAAAAAAAAAGGCTAATCTGGGTGGCAGGTCAATCCTCACCCCACCCACCCACCTTTTTTTTTTAAGCATGAGGATCAAACCCATGGCCTCCCGCAATACTAGGCAAGTGCTCTATTGGCAACCCCAGTGTGACCCCTTCTGCTGCAGCCACGCAGCCTCAGACCACCTCAGCTAGCATACACTTGTTCATTGCAGTCTCATGCTCCTCACACCCACAGAACAGCAATTCCCAAAGCCCAGAGTTTGGCACAAATAATGGACGTTCACCTAGACCCAACAGCCCTACATGGTCACTTTTCTGCCGGTGCCACGGGACAGCGTGTACTCCTGTGAGTGTGAGCTCGGCCCCTGGCTCGTTAAGAAGCACCTGTCCAAATCCTGGATGCCTCCCAGGACTTTTCTCCCTCATTGAGAACACCCAAAGGCCCACCCCACCGCTTGGCCCAATGCCACTGATACAGAGTCGATAAATTGAAATAGCTTGCCGCCTGCCTGGTGGAGAGTAGACGCTGAGCCAAGCCATGCCAGTCCTCATATAGAAGGACCAGGTTCCTGTATGTGGGTGGCATCCATGTGTGGCCAGAGCACTATCTAGTTACCCATGGACCCACGTCGGCTGGGCCTAGGGAGAAAAGGGCAATGGTGGCTGGAGGTAAGGAAGCCAGTAAGATTTGTCAACATTGTGTTTGCAAAGCAGCTGCAGGAGTAGCTGTGGGCTCTGGAAAGCAGAAGGGAGAGGCATCTGTGTAAGAGCCCAGGCTGTCCGTCTGCGCCAGCCCCCTTCCCTGGGTGAAACAGCATTCTCTGTGAAGCTTCTGGACTCTTTCAGGAGGCGCCTGACCCCGAGGACAAGTCAGGCCCTACAGTGTCACCGAAAGAGCACCTGGAACTTCCTGGACTGAGTCCAAGCTGCCTGGCCGAGACCAGTTCTGGGAATGAGAGCATTGTAGGTTCTTGGCCCGCTGCAAAGATGACCCAACCCCACGCCAAGCAAGGCACCCTGAAATGCGAGAGGGTGACCTTGTCAGAAGCCCCAGCAATTGTGAGCCGGGGGGGCTTTTAGGCCCAGGAGGAAATAGCTACTTCCTGTCTATTCAGGCTCTGAGCTTCTGAGAATGGATTAGCATGCTAAGCTTTGCTTTCAACAGCCTGTGGTACCCCAACTCTCTCTTCCCCTGACATTGCAGAATCACTGCCCTCAAAGCAGGTACTGTTTAGCCGCAGGGTAACCAGGCAGGCACGTATGAGGACAGTGACTCAAAGCCCCCATGGAGGCAGTGAAGTCCTTCATCCCATGGCCAGACAGGACTGTGTTCACGTCCCCATGAATGGGAACAGGAACCTAAGGTCACAGAGACAACTCCCACCTGCCTCTGGGCTGCCCAGTGGTCCAGGGAGAGAAGCATCCTGGAGTGGAAGGCTCACACCTAGACAGCCCCACACCTGGCTGTTGGGAGGAGCTTCATACCATCCCCCAAGAACAGTGAGGGGAAAGGAAGGCTGTGCTGTCACAGCCTGGGACAAGCTCTATTTTACTGTCCTTACAGGGTCCCCAGAAGCAGCCCTGGGCAGGGGACAGCCGATGAGTTCCAACATGCACAATTTAATCGTTTCAGAGCATGGGGCGCACATGTCAGGCTCACCCCATTGCTTGCCTCTGTTCATCATAAACACATGAGGTTCTGGGAGGAGGTGGCCAGGGTGACAGGCTATGGCCAGCAGAGCCTTTTTAATGACCATTAAGAAAATGAACAACAGTTCCATAAGTGGGTGCTAAGACCATCTGCTGTCATCCCCACCCACCCCTCCCGCACGCCCCCCCCCCCCACCATGCAACCCAAAAGCTAGACACTTGGTGAGAATGGTATTGCCCAGGGCAGGTCTAAACCACACTGGGCCATGTCCCACGCCCCCCCCCCCAGCCCCATGGGACCCACATAGGAAAAGTGTCAAGAGTACTGCATTTGGGTGGAAGGAGATAACACCACATTCCTTCAATAGCTCACCAGTGGGGCTGGGAAGGTGACTCAGCAGTTAAAAGGTGCTTGTTTGCAAGGCCTGCAGGCCCGGGGTTCAATTCCCTAGCCACCCCTGTCAGCCAGAGGCAAAAAGTAGTGCTAGCACCTGGTGTTAGTTTGCAGCAGCAAGAGGGCCTGGTTCCCCCCCACCCCCACCCCACAACCCCCCCCAACTCCACACACACACACAAAGTTTAAGAAATAAAAAACTCACCAGTGTTGGGGTTATAAACATCCCCGTCGTTCACCAGCACCTTGTTAAAGAGGACGACACCCCCATCACTGGGGAAAGGCTTCTGGGTGAGCCCAGCGGAAAAGGACACCAGGGCTGGCACTTGTGCCCCTGGAGCAGAGAGAAGACGTGAATATTGACGTTCCCAGGCAGGACCTAGAAGTGAGGTCTACATGGCAGGCCCATTGACAAAAACTATGCTTCCCACCCAAGGGCCAGAGTCTCCCCCCCACCCCATCAGATCAGTAGCCTGGACAGCTGAGGCAATTTGACACTGGAGTGTGTGACACAGAAGAAGATGTTGTGTCAAAGAGTGAAGCAGACTGCCCGTGAGCGGCAAACGGGCACTGTGAGAATGAGGTGCCTTGCAGAGACGGGTGCTCGTGTGGGGTCGGGCCGGTGCTGGGGCCTGAGCAGTCATCTAGGGAGCTGCTTGCATGGTGAGCCAATAGAGCCTGGGTCCCAGGAAGCTCATCAGGACCACCCAGGGCACAGCCCACCCAGTGATTTCTGGGGGAACCATGAGCAGAAATGAAGTAGGAGGGAAGCTGCCTTGTCTCTGGCCTGCCTCCCAGTCTCTCTGGGGATTCAGTCCACAAAGGCCAGTCAACACTGGTTGGTGCGGAAGAGCTGGGCCCTGCGTTCTTCCAACCGCTCTAACGGCCCAGAGGGCGAAGGCAGGAGGGGCAGGGACAAGACCACCGAGTCGGACCACCCTCCTGGGCTCTTGAACAGACATACCTGGTGAGGCTAGAGGAGGTGATTTAGGGTAGCCTGAAAAACAAAAGGATGGAATGTCAAGAACCTTAACAGTTCATTTTTCTGAACCTTATTTTTTCCTTGCATGGATGGGATCAAATTGAGTCTCGGTGACTAAAGAAATAGGCGTACAGCAAGGATGCGTGCTCTGAGTGGACACAGGACGACACGCAGAGACGCAGGGCGGGGACGCGTGCTCGGGTGGACACAGGGATTCTCCAGTGCCCATCTCCCCTGCACTAGGATTGCGGCACACACCACCACAGTCAGCATTCTTACACGAGACTGAGGATCAAAGCTAGGTCCCAATGCGTGGACAGCCAGCGCTTTACCAACTGAGCTATCTCCTCGGCTTTCTGCATGTTACCTGTTCAAACGGCCTCTATCTGAACCTGCGGATGGCTGAATGTACACATGCACGGATGGACAAACGTGTAAACGGTGCAAAAGAACGTGGGCATCCACAAGACACAGAACCAACAGGATTCAAACTCATATTTGAAAAGGCAACGTGGGCTAGAGAGATGGCTCAGTGGTTAAAGATGCTTGCTTGTAAAACCTGATGGCCTGGGGTTCAATTCCCCAGAACCCATGTAAAGCCATATGCATAAAGTGGTACATGTATCTGGAGTTCTTTCGCAGTGGCAAGAGGCCCTGGTGTGCCTTGTATGCATGCATTCTCTCATGCTCCTCTTTCAAATAAATAAAAAAAAATTTGAGGTAGGGTCTCTCTCTAGCCTAGGCTGACCTGGAATTCACTATTCAGTCTCAGGGTAGCCTCAGACTCACAGCACTCCGCCTACCTCTGCCTCCCAAGTGCTGGGATGAAAGGTGTGTGCCACCACGCCTGGCTAAATAAAAAATATTTTTAAAAAATAAAAAAAAGAGGGCTGGAGAGATGGCTTAGCGGTTAAGCACTTGCCTGTGAAGCCTAAGGACCCTGGTTCGAGGCTTGATTCCCCAGGACCCACGTTAGCCAGATGCACAAGGGGGCGCATGCGTCTGGAGTCAGTTTGCAGTGGCTGGAGGCCCTGGTGTACCCATTCTCCCTCCCTATCTGCCTCTTTCTCTCTCTGTCACTCTCAAATAAATAAAAGTAACAAAATAAAAATAAAAAAGAGGCCTGGCATTGTGGCTCTTGCCTTTAACCCCAGCACTAGGGGCTGAGCTAGGATTGCTGTGAGTCCAAGGACAGTCTGAGACTACAAAATGACTTCTAGGTCAGCCTGGGCTAAAAAAAAAAAAAAAAAAAAAAGTAAATAAATATGAAAAGAAAAGGTAGCAATAAGTAAGGTAGGCATGGGGATATGTTCCTTTAATGGCAGCCCTTGGGAAGCTGACGTAGAAGGATCACCGTTGAGTTCAAGGCCAGCCTGGGCTAGAAGAAGACCCAGGGTGGAGGTTGCAGCTGTACACAGTATAGCTCAGAGGCCAGAGAAGGGATCAGAAAAAGGATAGCTGGCTAGAGAACATGTCTCCTCAGCATGTCCCACACTGCCAGTCTATAGGTGCACAAGGCTGTCGCTGGCAGGGACCAACCTCAGCCCTGCCAGTGCCTGGGACCTCCTGATGGTCAGTCAGTCCGCCTGGCCACTTTGCATTGCCCTGTCAGCTGCCATGGCCGGCCCCCAACAAGGCCACTTGTTTACATCCTCAAATGTGAAACAATCTACGCTGCTCCTCCCCACCCCGGTGCTGGTGGAGATGGAGATGAGCTGCGTCCTTGGCTCGTGACCTCACTGTTTCCTTCTCCCTGCTAACTGCACGCTCACTGCCCCCACCACCACCGCCACCCTCCCCAGGACAGTAACGGTGCTGCCCACTGCCACTCCCGTGTAGTACTACCTAGCCAAGCACCAGGCCTCGTGTGCCAGTCAAAGTACGCAGAGGTCAGACGCTCCATCAGGTGTCCCAGGGCTGTGCTAATGGAGCCCTGGGGCCTGGCGTGCACCTGCCTTGGCTAACTGGCTCCTCATGCAGACCTGCCCTCCTTCTGAGAAGGCCAGCGAGCTGCCCGCCAATCCCCTAGGCGATGACATTTCTAAGTGTAATTTCCTATGCTGTCTTTGGGGTGTCCGAGCCTCCTCGTGTCAGAACACACAAAGTGATCCCTCGGACCTCTGCCACCTTTGGAAGCTACCTTTATTTTTATTTATTGATTTTTGGTTTTCTGAGGTAGGGTCTAGCCCAGGCTGATCTGGAATTCGCTCTGTATTCTCAGGGTGGCCTCAGAGTCATGGCAATCCTCCTACCTCTGCCTCCCGAGTGCTGGGATTAAAGGCAGGTGCCACCATGCCCGGCTTTTATTTTTTTTTTTAATATTACTTATTTAAGAGAAAGAGAAAAAAGTGGGGAAGATGCAGAGAGAGAAAGAGCGAGAGAGAGAGAGAGAGAAAGAATGGGCACACCAGGGTCTTCAGCCGCTCAAGTGAATTCCAGATGCATGTGCCACCTTGTGCATCTGGCTTACGTGGGTGCTGGGACTTGAACCTGGGTCCTTTGGCTTTGCAGGCAAGCATCTTAACTGCTAAGCCATCTCTCCAGCCCCCTGCCTTTCTTTTTTTTAAAAAAAATTATTTATTTATTTGAGAGAGAGAGAGAGAGATGGGCAGATAGAGAAAGAGAGAGGGAATTGGTGCGCCAGAGCCTCCAGCCACTGCAAATGAACTCCAGACGCATGCGCCACCTTGTGCATCTGGCTCACGTGGGTGCTGGGGATGGAACCTGGGTCCTTAGGCTTCGCAGGCAAGCACCTTAACCGCTAAGCCATCTCTGTAGCCCTGGAAGCTACCTTTCTAAACCTGCCACCCCTTGACGGTGGGATCCGGTCCCCACAGAGACCTGGCAGGCTCAGATGGTGTGCAGCTGAGATGGACTTACCTGGTGCACCTGCATAGCCTTCTGCACTGGGGATGGGCCTCTGCCCCATCTGGCCATCCACTCCCTGGGGCAGGCCTCGTCCTGACACACCCATCCTCCCCGGAGGCCCGGCCTCGCCCGTCTCCATGATGACCCCGGTGGAGCCAGGCAGGAAGGGCAGTCCTGTCCGGCCAGGACGGGCTGGTGGTGGAGGAGGTTGCAGGGGCCTCTGGGGCAGCACAGGTCTCTGGCCCGTATGCAGTGGTCCAGTGGGGTCCTCCGGTGGCGGAGGGGGTGGAGGAGTTGGCGGAGGCAGCTCGGTTGGGGCCTCTTCTTCAGTTGAGGGCCTGGTGGGGACCTGCGGGGTCTTTTCTGCCGGGGTCTGCGGCACTTCCGCGGGCTCCTCTGCTGAACAGCGGGAAAGGGGAAAGCACAGGGTTGAAACGTCTGCAGATCACGGCTCAGCCCCAGGTCTGTCCATCCGTGTCCCCCCACTCCCCCTCTCCCCGTGTGGCCTCAATGACGCTTGCGGCACTTGCAAAGGGCTGTGCTTGTGTGGACATCTTGGTGACATCTACAGTTTGATGTCCCCTGTAGGGCATAGAAATAAAGAGCAGTAGTATCGCTTGGGGACAGCCTGCCTGGGACATTGTGAAGGAACTACAGACAACTGGCTCAGGACCCCGTGTGTATAGATAGTGGCACTCCAAAACAGCATCATCTTGGCCTCAGCACTGAAAATTTCCTCCTTTCTTTTCTTTTAAATATCTTATTTATTTGAGAGAGAGAAAGAGGCAGATAGAGAGAGAACGGGTGTGCCAGGGCCTCTTGCCACTGTGAACAAACTCAAGACGAATGCGCCACCTTGTGCATCTGGCTTATGTGGGGTCTGGAGAATCGAACCTAGGTCCTTAGGCTTCGCAGGCAAATGCCTGAACTGCTGAGTCATCTCTCTCCAACCCAGATTTCCTCTTTTCACTATATGCTTACGTCATAGATCAAATTACCAATGGGGACCTGATACCCTTGATCACAGGCCAGACTCGGGGCCACAGCTGATGGCCATACCAGTTGACTACTGTGGCGACACCCCACTGCCAGACCCCAGGCTGCCTCTTCAGTTGGCATTGACCAGCATCTCCTCCATTCCATCATCTCCTTACACCCTTGAATCACCAGGGGAGGGACTTTCCTAGAGGGGAACCTCCTGATTCACTCTTCCCTGAGTTTCTTAGGTGGCCACTGTGACTCAGCCGGAAGCTGCCACCCCTTCCTCCTCTGAATCCATTCCTGGAACTGGCCTTCCAGCAAGCTCTTCCTGAGCATCCCCCACCCACCCCCGGGACTTTTAAAAAATTCGTCACCTCACAGTGGCTGACACTACCTACACAAAACCTGCCTAGTAGGAGGGGAAAAATGACATCAAACTATAAGAAAGAAGAAGCAGAGGGAGGACTTGTGAGGGGGATAGGGCTGCAGGAGGGAAGCATGATCATAGTAGACTGTCTATACTTACAGAAGTTTTCAATAAAAAATTTAAAAATGGGCCCAGCGTGGTGGCACACACCTTTAATCCCAGCACTTGGGAGGCAGAGGTAGGAGGATTGCCATGAGTTGGAGGCCACCCTGAGAATACAGAGTGAATTCCAGGTCAGCCTGGGCTAGAGTGAGACCCTACCTAAAAAAAAAAAAAAAAAAAAAAAAAAAAAGCTTAAAAAAATAAAAAGGGTAGCTGGGCATGGTGATGCACGCCTTTAATTCCAGTACTTGGCAGGCAAAGGTAGGAAGATCTCTGTGGGTTCGAGGCCATCCTGAGATTACATAGTGAATTCTAGGCCAGCCTGGTCTAGAGTGCGACTCTATTACAAAAAAAAAGTAATAAAGTTACAAATACAAAGGCCCCACTCCTCCATCAGTCTGGTGCCTGCCATGCCCAAGGATGCACAGTTTTAACCAGGTACCATCAGCAGTCAAAGACTACATGTTGGCCCACTGTCTAAATTTGCTTTAAAATTTCTTTTTTAAAAAAATCTTTTATTTATTTATTTGAGAAAGGGAAAGAGGCAGAGTGAGGGAGAAAGAGAAAGAGAGAGAGAATGGGCTCACCAGGGCCTCCAGCCACTGCAAACAAACTCCAGATGCATGTGCCACCTTGTGCATCTGGCTTACGTGGGCCCTGGGGAATCGAACCAAGGTCCTTTGGCTTTGCAGGCAAGTACCTTAACTGCTAAGCCATCTTTCCAGCCCTGCCTTAAAATTTTCTATGATTAAAATAGCAGATTAGGGCTGGAGAGATGGCTTAGTGGTTAAGCGCTTGCCTGTGAAGCCTAAGGACCCTGGTTTGAGGCTCGATTCCCCAGGTCCCACGTTAGCCTGATGCACAAGGGGGCGCACGCGTCTGGAGTTCGTTTGCAGTGGCTGGAGGCCCTGGCGCGCCCATTCTCTCTCTCTCTCTCTCTCTCTCTCTATCTGCCTCTTTCTCTCTCTCTCTGTCTGTCGCTCCCAAATAAATAAATAAAAATGAACAAAAAATTTAAAAATAAAATAAAATAGCAGATTAAATAATAGCACCCCTTCCACCCACAGAGCCAGACAGCCAGATCATCCCCAAAAAAGCTAATTCTCAGCCTTTTCTAGCCAGTATGTCATTAAAAAAAAAAAAAAAAAAAAAAAAAAGCTCTACAGAAAATAATTTGAATAAGTTCTATCTCAGTTCTTCCAAGGACGGTATCCAGCTAATTCCATTCCACATACGGAAACAAAGCAGGGTGATGGCACATTTATAAACCCAGCACTCAGGAAGCGGAAGCAGGAGAATCATATGTTTGAGGCCAGCCTGAGCTACACAGTGAGTTCCAGGCCAACCTGAACTAGCAAGAACTTGTCTCAAAAACATCTTTTTAGCCAGGCCTGGTGGTGCATGCCTTTCATCCCAACACTTGGGAGACCAAAGTAGGAAGATCTCTATGAGTCCAAAGCCAGCCTGAGACTATAGTGAATTCCAGGTCAGCCTGGCTAGAGAGAGACCCTACCTCAAAAAACAAACAATAAAATAAAATAAAAACCTTGTTTTGAAATAAAGCTCGGTCACAAGCGTCTTTTCTTGAGCAGCGCCTAGAACAGGTGACCCCTTGAAACATAGGGATAGATGGTGACAGAGACAGAGAGGGGAGGAGGGCCTTGCAGGAGAAACATAACAGATGTCTCTAGGATCATAGTGAAGGAAGGGGCAGAAAGCCTTGTCGTGAGGCGAGAGAATTCGCAGTCCAGATGAATCAGGAAGACGGATTTTTATAAACATGAAACTGAAAAGCAATCGGATACATTTTATGGTACAGAGAGTTGTATTGGGGGCTGGGGAGATGGCTCAGTGGTTAAAGGCGCTTGCTTGCAAAGCCTGCTGGCCAAGGTGTAATTCCCCAGGACCCATGTAAATCCAGATACACAAAGTGGCACATGTGTCTAGAGTTCATTTGCAGTGGCAGGGGGCCCTGGTGTGCTACATCACTCACTTTCTCTCTCCTTCTTTCCCTCCTTCCTTCCATCCCCCTCCCCCTTCTCTCTCTCAAATAAGTATATAAATAAGGGCTGGGGAGATTGCTCAATGGTTAAAGATACTTGCTTGCAAAGCTTGATGGGTTGGATTTGCTTCTCCAGTACCCATGTAAAACCAGGTGCACAAAGGGGCACATGTGTCTTGAGTTTATTTGCAGTGGCAAGAGGCCCTGGTGTGCTCTCTTTCTCCCCCCCCCCCACTCTCTCTCTCTCTCTTTGTCTTTCTCTTTGCTTGCAAATAATTCAATAAAAATATTTTTAAATTGTCTATAGAAAAAATATAGTCAGGGCTGGAGAGGTATCTCGTGGTTAAGGCACTTGCTTGTAAAGCCTGATGGCTGGGGTTCAATTCCCCAGTACCCACGTAAAGCCACATGCACAAAATGGTGCATGCATCTGGAGCCATTTGCAGTGGCAAGAGACCCTGGCATGTCCATTCTCTCTCTCTGTCTCTGTCTCTCTGTCTGTCTCTCTGTCTCTCTCTCTCTCTCTCTCTCTCAACTTGCAAGTAAATAAAAAAATTTTTTTAAATAGTCTATAGAGAAGGGGACCACCAGGAGGGGAGGGCTAACCAGAGGGTAAGGGGTGAATATAATCAAGGTACATTGTATATACATGTATGAAAATGCTATAATGAAATGTTATTTTGTACAATTCACATACACTAGTTTAAAAAAAAAAAAAAAACACCAGGAAACTTCCACGGTTTTCTACAGCCCACAAAACCAACCTCTCCTCTCTCTGCCATTCCGTGCCCCACCCCTTCACTGGGGCCCAGCTCCCCGCTTCACTGGCTTGGTGCCTTTGCCGCACATACCGCCCTCCCCGCCCCCCACCACCCATCCCTGAGGTCTAGTCCAAACATCGCCTCCTCTGAGAAGCCCTCTGAGATCCGCCCAGCAGGGCAGGAGCCGTCCGTCCTCTGAACCAGGAAGCCCTTTGGAACGCTCTCGATTTTGTCTACGTTTTCTCCAGCTGGCTGGGGAGTACACATCTTCATTATCTCCCCTCCCCAGGGCTTGGCACGGGGCCAGGCACATGACGCTGAGCAATTTTCGTGTTTGGTAAAGGGACGGGGGCTGAAAGCAGAGGCCACTGCCAGTCATTCTAACCCCTGCCAACCAGTACAGTGGGCACCGTAATGCTCCCCCAACCACTGCCATTCTCGGGTCCTACCAGGGCAGTCTAGGCATACGATGATGGTTCTCAATTTCATATTCATCACACCCAGAAGACAGAGCAAAAGAGTGAGCTAAGATCTTTGCATGGGCCAAGAATCTCCGATTCATCTCCTGGGAGTCCAGGGCTGGGCAGAGCATGCTGGGAAACAGCCAACACCCTCCCGGCAGGGCAACAGTGAAGAGGTTGTCACTGACTCAGCCTGTGGCCCCCAGGCCCAGCCTCTCCAGGCCAGGTTCCACCCTGGTCACATGGTGTTTCAGCACAGACTGCTATGCCCAAGGCCTGGCAAAAGCAAGGCGGGACCTGGACCCACACTCCACGCTCTGGAAAGAGAACTCTCACAGCTGGAGAGCGACGGGAGCACGTGACCACTGAAAGTGAATTTGTCACCAAAGTCCCAGTTGCTTGCTGGGGAGGGTTAGCACCTGAGGAATGAATGGTGAGGAACTGATCAACCCACAGCACCTGGCCTGACTGCTGAGGGATGGTGTTCTTGCACCACATGAGTGGGCAGGCAGGGAGACAGCCTCACTGGGGGGTATACATCACCCAGGTAGAAAGCCCCATCTTCTCCTCCCCTCCAAAGCTTGGATTAAAAGCCAATTTCCAGGCTGGAGAGATGGCTTAACGGTTAAGCGCTTGCCTGTGAAGCCTAAGAACCCTGGTTCAAGGCTCGATTCCCCAGGACGCACGTTAGCCAGATGCACAAGGGGGCGCACACGTCTGGAGTTTTTTTGCAGTGGCTGGAGGCCCTAGCGCACCCATTCTCTCCCTCTCTCTCTCTCTCTCTCTCTCACTCTCCCTCTTTGTTGCTCTCAAATAAATAAATAAATAAATAAGCCTATTTCCACCCATTGTCTCTCTCTCTCTCTCTCCTCTCTTCCTCTTTTTTCTCTCAAATAAATAAGTAAATATTTTTGAAGGGGGAGAGTAGCTAGAGAGATGGCTTAGTGGTTAAGGCACTTGCCTGCAAAGCCAAAGGACCTAGGTTTGATTCCCCAGGACCCACGTAAGCCAGATGCCTGAGGCGGCGCATGTGTCTAGAGTTCATTTGCAGTGGCTACAGGCCCTGGTGTGCCCATTCACTCTCTCTCTCTCTTTCTCTCTCTTTCTCTATTTGCCTCTTTTCCTCTCTCTCTCTCAAATAAATAAATAAAACAAAATATTTAAAAACCAATTTCAAGTTCACTCAAGAAGGACTTAACTCATTAACTCCCCAAGCATCCACGAGGCTGCAGTTCTGAGAGGGTGTCTCCCAGTGACAGGGATTAGAAGCAAGGTTGCTTTCTTTTGCAGTCAGCTGAGGACACAGGCTTAAAAGATCATGGATGTCATCCTGCCCTGGCAAGACTGGAACTGCAGTCTGATCCAAGATGGCTATACAGCACAGCTTCCTGATTCAAAACTTAATTACATCACTGGAGAGATGGCTCTGTGGTTAAAGGTACTTGCTTGCAAGCCCGACAGCTCAGGTTCAATTCTCCAGTATCCATGTCAAGCCAGATGCACAAAATGGTGCATGTGTCTGGAGTTCGTTTGCAAGCACAGGAGACCCTGGTGCATCCATTCTCTCTCTCTCACTCTCTTTCCAATAAATAAATATTTTAAAAAATTAATTAGGGTTAGGGAGATAGCTCTATGGATAAAGTAGTTGGTGTGTCCCCTAGAGTGAGCGGCCCCTGGGGTGGGGGCTTTATCTAAGGAAGCTCTGGGAGAGAGAACTCTCTTCCTCCCACCTGGCTGCAATGCTGCTTGCTGCCTTCCAGCGGGGACTGAAGACCAGTGTGGACGGAAGAGCAGTGGCTCTCGGGACACCTCCAGGCCTTCAGTGTCAGATTGGGACTGCTGAGGAATCCGGCCTCGTGGACTGAGCAGCTACCAGGTTCCTTGACTCTCGGGCCTGCAAACTGCTTTTGTTGGACTGCCGTAAACTAACCCAATAAATCCCTTTTTAATATAATTCATTCTATCGGTTCTGTTCCTCTAGAGAACCCTGACTAATACAGCGTGTAAATCTGAGTATCTGAGTTTCGATCCCAAGACCCAATGTAAAAGTCAGAAGATGTGCTGGTCTTCCATAACCCTAGCACACCAATGGCTAGATAGGAGGTAGAGACAGAATTTCCCAGAAGCTCCTAGACCAGCTGGCTTAGGGAACCCAGAGTTGAGCAACAACAATAAGAGAGCCGAGTGTGGTGGTAGCACCCAGGAGGCAGAGGCAGGAGGATCACTGTGAGTTCAAGGCCAGCATGAGACTACATTGTGAATTTCAGGTCAGCCTGGACTAGAGTGAGACCCTGCCTCAAAATAAATGAGAGAGGGCTGGAGGGATGGCTCAGCGGTTAAGTCATTTGCCTGCAAAGCCAAAGGACCCAGGTTTGATTCCCCAGGACCCACGTTAGCCAGATGCACAAGGTGGCGCACGCGTCTGGAGTTCATTTGCAGTGGCTGGAGGCCTTGGCGCACCCACCTTCTCTCTCTCTCTCCCTCTTTGTCTCTGTCAAATAAATAAATAAAAATAAAAAATAAATAAATGAGAGAGCCTTTCTCACCGAAGTGGAAGATGAGACGCGACACCTGAAGTTGTCCTCCAACCACTGTAAGTGCCCCGTGGTATGCATGTGCTTGCACGCACCTGAACACACACACACACACACACACACACACACACTGAAATGTTGTAAGAGCTAATTAATTAAATATAAAATAAAACACATCCAGCAGAATGCGGTGCCACACAATGCTAACTGATGGGCACGAGGCACTATCACGGGAGATGGCCATGCCAAGGGGCAGAGTCTGAGTTCTGGGTAAAGCCGCCTCCCGCACGGCCCGAGGCAAGAGAAACTGGGGCTCCAAGGCAGAGGGTTCCCTGAGTGAGCCAGACCAGGGCCTTCTCGAAGCAAACACTTGCCAACCTCCCTATTGGGAGGTGATGGCTGGACTGGAGGCCTGCAGGAAGAGTAACTGATGGGCCGGCATGTGGAAGGACCCTCAGGACTGAGAAGCCAGTCTTTAGACAATCCAAATTGTTCTCTTGACAACGTGGAGGGGACTCCACGTCCACATCCAGTGAATAGCTCTGCCCTGGCCCTGTGGCCCTCTCAGGTTTCTGGCCTTGGTTGGAATGAAGAGGACAAAAACCTCTAGCTCATAAAAACCAGCACTGTGAGGGTTTGCATCAGAGAAGGCTCAAGGGCTGGACAGGTGGCTTCGCGGTTAAGGTGCTTGCCTGCAAAGCCAAAGCACCCAGGTTCAATTCCCCAGGAGCCACATCAGCCAGGTGAACAAGGTGGCACATGCGTCTGCAGTTCATTTTGCAGCAGCAAATTTTCTCGTTCTCTCTCTCTCTCTCCCTCTGTCCCTCTCTCAAATAAATAAATAAATTTAGAAAAATAAATAAATAAAAAGAAGAGACAAAGTGACTCTTCCTCAAGACCCTGGGGTGGGGGGAGGTCACTCCATGAAGACAGGAGTCCAGACAAGATGGCAGTGTCACCCCAGGGAACAGAAAAGGGAAAAAATAAGGAATACAGGTCAAAATTTCTCAGTCCAAACCAGAGAACACTGTAATGATCTTCGGCCCGGCCATAGCCGAGTGTTAGCATCCACGGCAAGACATCTGAACTGGAAGTCATTGGCTGTCACTGACTCCCACGGGAGCTCACCCCAGTGAGGGGCAGCAGCTCTTGGACTGTTTATGTTTTGGTTTCTGCTAGAAATTCACCTCACCTCTGCGGAGTGGAATCTCTCCAGTGAGCCAGTTCTTATGTCCTGGGAGATCACACATGGCTGGGAGGACAGCTCTGTCTGTTCTAGAATACTCCTGTTTCAAAGTCAAGGTTGAGGTGGAGAAAAGCAGCTGCTGGGCTGCGGAGATTGCTCGGTGGTTAAAGTGCTCGCAGCTCAGGCTGGAATGGCCAAGTTCAGTCTCCACGCCCAACATTAAAGAAGCCAGGACTAGAGGGATGGCCCAGTGGTTAAAGGTGCTTGCTTACCAAGCCTGAAAGCTCAACGACCCAGGTTCAATTCCCCAGTACCCACGTAGAGCCAAATGCACAAGGTGATGCATATGTCTGGAGTTCATTTGCAGTGACAGGAGGCCCTGGCATGGCCATATTCAGTCTCTGTCTGCCTCTCCCTCTCAAATAAATAAAATAAAATGTTTTTCTTTCTTTGTTTTGTTTTTTTTTTTAAAGCCAGGCATGGTGGTGCACACCTTTAATCCCAGCATTTGGGAGACAGAGGTAGGAGGATCATCATGAGTTTGAGGCCACCCTGAGACTACATAGTGAATTCCAGGTCAGCCTGAGCTAAAGTGAGAGAAAAAAAAAAAAAGCCAGGCGTGGTGGCGCACGCCTTTAGTCCCAGCGCTTGGGAGGCAGAGGTAGGAGGATTGCTGTGAGTTCGAGGCCAGCCTGAGACTCCATAATTACAGGTCAGCCTGGACCAGAGTGAGACACTACCTCAAAAAAAGAAAGAAAGAAAAAAGAAGCTGCAGCAGTAGCCAGATGTGGTGGCACATGCCTTTAGTCCCAGCACTTGGGATGCTGAGGCAGGAGGGTCACTGTGGGGCTGGAGAGATGGCTTAGTGGTTAAGCGCTTGCCTGTGAAGCCTAAGGACCCCTGTTTGAGGCTCAACTCCCCAGGACCCACGTTAGCACAAGGGAGCGCATGCGTCTGGAGTTCGTTTGCAGAGGCTGGAGGCCCTGGCAGCCCATTCTCTCTCCTTCTCTCTATCTGCCTCTTTCGCTCTCTGTCTGTCGCTCTCAAATAAATAAATAAAAATAACAACAACAACAAAAAAAAGGAGGGTCACTGTGAATTCAAGGCTAGCCTGGAGTTGTACAGAGTGAGTTCCAGGTCAGCCTGGGCTAGAGTGAGACCCTCCCTCCTAACTAGGGTGTTACAAAAACCAGACACCCACAGAGGAGAGCCGCCTGGGAACTGCCAGGCTCTCTCAGGAAGTCCGAAAATACACTATTTACTTTTTGTGTAAATTCATAAAACTGACAGCTCACTGGTGCTACCCAAGCGGGCCTAAGACTCGGTAGATTTCAAGTTCACAGCCAAAGCCAATGTGATGCTGGAGGCAGGCCACGTGTTCAGCCACACGTCGTGGTGGAACCCTTCATTGACTCGTCTGAACCTTTTCACTGTTACAGCTTAACATGAGGAAGTTGATAAAATTAGGATTCTTAGGGCTGGGGAGATGGCTCGGTGGGTAAGAGCGCTTGCCGTGCGAGCACAAGGAACTGAGAGAGGGTCTGGTTTACCCTGAGTTTGGTTCCCCAGCACCCACGTAAACATGTGGGGGCATGGCCATGCACACCTGTCACCCCAGTCCTGTGGGGAGTGGAGACAGGAGCATCGCTGAGGCTTGCTGGTCAGAGAATGTGCCTGGAAACGGCGGCTCCACGTTCAGTGAGAGACACAAGAAAACACGCGAGTGACAGACATTGGACGACCCTCAACGTTCTCCTCTGACCTCTACACACAAGTACACAGGGCGCACACATCTGTACACACACATGTGCATACAATACACACACACACACACACACACACACAATCCACAAATAGGATTCCAAAGTCCACAAGGTTCCTCATGAGATACAAGGGAATCCAGTTCAAAGAATCATTACCCAGACATGTGCACAGAGGGCTAGGAGAAAAGAAACAGGAACTGTTCTGTGCTTAGAGGATGTTGAAACACTGCCCTAGGTATCTAAGCCAGGCTGTCCCTTCGTGGAAGTGTGACACATAGAGAGACTTCACTAACCACAGCCGTGTCCCACTGCCCTCATTCCCCAGCACTGGGGCCCCTCCCTCTCCTCACCCTGGCTACAGGGAAAAGAAGGAGTCTTGTCAACACTTAGTGTCAGGCCGAGGACTGAACCAGGCTAGAGACCCTTGTTGACACTTGTGTCACAGGCTAGGGCTACCCAGGATCCCTGGCAGGAGGTCAGTCTCTGCCCTTCATGCCCATCCGGGAAGGAAAACATTGGGACACCCCAGAACATTCGTCAGCTCACAGGGACATTGGTGAGTGACTGTCACCACGCAAGGTCAGGTGAAACTGGGAAAATGACAAGGAGGCAGGAAGACATGACTCAGAGAACGAAACCTCCTGCCTACGTGGAGAGAGAGGATCCGCTGTAACGGGACTCGGGGACCCGGAGCTACATGCTGATGGCCTCGAGCTCCGCGAACAAAGGGCCTGGAAGCCTTCTGGTTTACTTAAAAAGAAGGAGCTTCCAGCCAACAAAAGCAGTTATACATGGCATTGTGGGTGCTGAAAGAGGAGATGTCTGGGCGTTGACGTGCCTCATTTCACTCTGAATTTAGAGCAAAAGAAAGGGAAAGAGAAAGAAGGATGACCTTGTGTCTACGCGCAGCGATCTGCAACCCCAGGGCTCACTCGACTTGAAAAAGCCCAGCCAGGGGTTAGGGAGAGGGCTCGGTGGTTAAAACCACTTGCTTGCAAAGCTTGCCAGCCCATGTTCAGCTCCTCAGCTACCCATGTAAAGCTGGGCAGGTGGGCTTTTGCAGCGGCAAGAGACCCTAGATGCCCCCCACAATATCTTTGTGTAAATAAATGAATAAGTTAAAAAAAAAAAAAAGAAAGTGGAGGGGCTGGAGAGATGGCTTAGCAGTTAAGGTACTTGCCTGAAAAGCCTAAAGACCCTGGTTCTATTCACCAGTACCCATGTAAGCCAGATGCACAGGGTGGCACGTGCATCTGGAGTTTGTTTGCAGTGGCTGGAGGCCCTGGCATACCCATTCTCTCACTCCCTACCCCCTTTCTTTCTGTCTGCTCCTTTCTCTCTCTCTCTCATAAATAAATAAATCACACACACACACACACACACACACACACACATATATATATATATATAGTTGTTGTTGTTTTGTTTTGTTTTGTCTTTTTGAGGTAGGGTCACACTCTAGCCCAGGCTAACCCGGAATTCACTCTGTAGTCTCAGGGTGGCCTCGAACTCTCGGTGATCCTCCTACCTCTGCCTCCCGAGCGCTAGGATTAAAGGTGTGTGCCACCACACCCGGCTTAATAAAATATTTTTTAAAAAGAAAGAGGAGCTGGGGAGATAGCTCAGTGGCTAAAGGTGTGTGCCTGCAACTCCCCAGTACTCATGTAAAGCCAGACGCACCAAGAGGTGCATGTCTCTGAAGCTTATCTACAGCAGCAAGAAGCCCTAGCATGTGCATATTCATTCATATTCTCTTTGTGTCTCTGTATGTGCAAATAAATAAATAATCCATCCATCCATACATACATACATACATACACGCATGAAGAAAGTGATAAAATAGCATGATGGTTAAGTCAGGCACAATGTAATCCCAGAACTCAGGAGTCTGAGACAGTAGGAACTCAAGTTCAAGGCCTGTTTCTCAATAACAACAAAAATAGAGCCATTCTTCACCTTTAGGAAGTTAGGAACCCTTCAAAGCCCTAAGTAAAAGCCATGATACTTTCATCAAAAAAAAAAGTTTGCATATAAATTTTACATCATGTGTACATTCATGTTCATGTGCGCGTGTGCACATGTGTGTGCGTGCCACAGAACAACCTCAGGTGTCATTCCTCTCAGGCAGGGTGCACCTTTTCTTTTCTTTTTTTTTTTTTTTTTTTTTGGGTTTCTCGAGGTAGGGTTTCACTCTAGCCCAGGCTGACCTGGAATTCACTATGTAGTCTCAGGGTGGCCTCGAACTCACGGCGATCCTCCTACCTCTGCCTCCCGAGTGCTGGGATTAAAGGCGTGCGCCACCATGCCCGGCAGGGTGCACCTTTTCTTAAAACGGGGTCTCACTGGCCTGGAGCTTGCTGAGTAGGCTAGACTGGCTGGCCACCGAGCCCCATGCATCCGCTCGTCTCCACCTCCCCAGTGCTGCGCTTACAAGTGCATGCCACCATGCCCGGATCTTTGACGTGGGTTCTAGGAATTGAACTCAGGTCCTCATACTAGCCAGGCAAGTCCTTTACTGACTAAACTATCTCCCCAGGCCTGCATCTAATTTTAAGAATTCCAAAGCGATTCTGGGACATCTCTGGGCCCCACCTATATGTCATAAGTCTAAGTACTTGAGAATACCTACACTAGCCACATGGAGAGCAGCCACATGGAGGGACACTGAGGCACCAGGCCTGTGGCTGAGTTGGCCTGGATCTTCTTGCCAGGCACCAACCAATCACAGGTGAGTGGGTACTAAAGTGGGCAATGCATAGTACACAGAACGGGACCACCAAGCATGCCCTGCCAAGACTCGTAGGAAATAATACAAGCTCTGCTATAAACCACCAAGATGTGGGACAGGAGGTCACACAGCAAAAAAAAATAAATAAATAAAATAAAATAAAATAACTGATCCTTGAGCTAGAGAGATTGCTTAGTGGTTAAGGCACTTGCCTGCAAAGCCTAAGGACCCAGGCTCTTTCTCCAGGTCCCATGTAAGCCAGATGCACAAGGTGGTGCATGTGTCTGGAGTTTGTTTGCAGTGGCTAGAGGCCCCCCCTCTCTTTCTCTCATAAATAAATATTAAAAATAACTGATCCTGTTACATCAAGTCCTCCCACGAATGCCTTGCCGGCCTGCTCTCTGAAACCCACCCACTGCTCAATTATCAGTTCCTGAAACACCTTCTAGAAGTTCCTCTCCTCACTTCCCCTCACTGCTCACTCCACCAGCCTCTCGATTGTGCTCATTAAACATCGGTTCAACTTTGAAGGCTCCCCACTGGGGGCCCCTTGTCAAAGAAGTCCTCTGGGCCTCCACAACGGCCGAGTGCTTCTCCTGTCCAGGGAGGTTTAGGTTCACTCTACTCCTAAAACCCACTGTGTCCACTTGGTGTTCCACCAGACCACCGTGTCCACATTCCCCGCACACCAAGCCACTAAGCAGTCGCCTGCTGGAGGCTCGCAGTGAGCTTATGAACTGAGCAAAGAAACCCTTCTGCTGTGCCTCCACAGGGCTTGGTTCACTCCCCAGACCTGCACGCTCTGTACCAGAAGGCTTCTTCTTTTAAAAAGATATATTTTATTTATTTATTTGAGAGAGAGAAAGAGAGAGAGAGAGAATGGGCACACCAGGGCCTCCAGCCACTGCAGACAAACTCCAGATGCGTGCGCCCCCTTGTGCATCTGGCTTACGTGGGTCCTGGAGAATCGAACTGGGATCCTATGGCTTTGCAGGCAAATGCCTTAACCACTAAGCCATCTCCCCAGCCCACCAGAAAGCTTCCTGAGGGAAGATCATGCCAGCTCCCTGCGCCCTCCGCAGACCCGCGCACACAGTCAGCGCTCCATAAATGTGCAGTCGCCAGGAAGCTCCGTGTGTACGGCTGCTGGCTCTCCTTCCCGCGGCACTGCATCTACCCGGAGCAGTTCTCGGACCCGCTGGAACTGAGGCGCACGCAGGACTACAAGGTGGGTGTGTGGCCTGACTGTACAGTGCGGGACGGCTTGGGTTCGAGGACCGCTCCCCCACCTCAGGCCTCTAGCAGCCCTTGCTAACCCAGATTCATCATGGTTGGGCGGGGGCTGATGTGCCAGCTCTTAGGGAGGCTGAGGCAGGGGGATCGCTGAGAGTTAGAGAGCCAGCCAGGGCTAACAGAGTGAGCTCCAGGTTAGCTAGGTTTGCCAGAGTGAGACTGTGTTTCCAAAATGCACACAGACAAAGAGAGAGAGAAAGAGAGAGTTCAGTGCCTGAATAGTATGGGAGAGACCCTAGCTTCCATCCCTAGCACTAAACAAGATACATTAATAACACCATTGGGCTGGAAGACCCAGTTCGACTCCCCAGAACCCACATAAGCCAAACGCACATTGTGGCTGCATGTGTCTGGAGATGGTTTGCAGTGAGTAGAGGCTCTGGGGCACCCATTCTCTCTCTTAAAAAAAAAAAATGGAGGGCTGGAGGGATGGCTTATCGCTTAAGGCGTTTGTCTGCAAAGCCAAAGGACCCAGGTTCGATTCCCCAGGACCCATGTTAGCCAGATGCACAAGGGGGCGCATGAATCTGGAGCTTATTTTCAGTGGCTAGAGAGCCTGGTACACCAATTCTCTCTCTCTCTCTCTCTCTCTCTCTCTCTCTCTCTCTCAAATAAATAAATAAATAAAAATATTTTTTAAAAAATGGAGCTGGGTATGGTGGCACACACCTTTAGTCCCAGCATTTGGGAGGCAGAGGTAGGAGGATAGCCGTGGGTTCAAGACCAGCGTGACACTACACAGTGAATTCTAGGTCAACCTGAACTTGAGTGAGAACCTACCTCAGCAAATCAAAACACACACACACACACACACACACACACACACACACACACATGTCCTGTTGCCCTGATGCCCTGAGTATGTGAGCTGGTGCTCAAACACTGAGGTTACAGGTCTCCTGGGCTCGGGTGCTCTGCAGTCACAGGACATTCATTGTTCATTTATTTCTGACTCCTCAGGCTGGAGAAATGGCTCAACAGCTAAAGGCACACACTTGTGAATCCTGATGGCCCACGTTCAAGTCCCCAGTGCCATCTAAACCCAGGTGTACAAAGTGGTACATGTTGTCTGAAGTTCATATGCAGTAGCCAGCGTCCCTAGTGTGCCTGTTCTCTCCCTCTCTCTCCTCTCTCTCCTCTCTCTCTCTCCTCTCTCTCTCTCTTTTATATATTTCTGGGGCTAGAGAGGCAGTTCCAGCAGCTAAAGCTACTTGCTTGTAAAGCCTAATGGCCTGGGTTTGATTCCCAAGTACCCACATAAAGCCAGTGGAACGTGTGTCTGGAGTTTGTTTGCAGTGGCAAGAGGTCATTCTCTCTCTCTCTATCTGCCTCTCTTTCTCCCTCTCCCCTGTCTTCTTGCAAATAAATAATTCTTTTGTTTGTTTTTTTCGAGGTAGGGTCTCACTCCAGCCCAGGCTGACCTGGAATTCACTATGGAGTCTCAGGGTGGCCTCGAACTCACGGCGATCCTCTTACCTCTGCCTCCCAAGTGCTGAGATTAAAGGTGTGCACCACCATGCCCAGCCCCATACATTTTTAAAAATATTTTCATTTATTTATTTGCAAGGGCCGGGCGTGGTGGCACACGCCTTTAATCCCAGCACTCGGGAGGCAGAGGTAGGAGGATCGTTATGAGTTCGAGGCCACCCTGAGACTACATAGTGAATTAGTGAATTCCAGGTCAGCCTGAGCTAGAAACCCTACCTTGGAAAAACAAAAAAATCTGGCTCCTGTCAATCACAAGTTCTGCAAAGTCCACAAGGTCTACTTTCACAGCATAGCTCCAGTGCAAGTGACCACACCCTGAAAGCCAGATTCTCTCCACACACATTATCTCCTAGTACACAGGGGGTTAAAGAATACTCACAGCTTCCCACACTGCCCAGTGCTGCAAATCAACTGTAAATATCTGGTTTTGTCTGTCATTATAAAGCACAGTCCAGACAGCATTGTTCCCACAAGGGACAATTGCTCTGTGAACACACATAGGTCTCATGACTTTAACTCTATATCCCAGAAGTACGGGGGCCAAGTGGCTTGGGGCATAGCCCTGCTCGGCCCTGGTGACTCCTTATCTACAAAATGACCACAGAACTCTGGAGACACAATCCAGATCATGTGCCCAAATGACTACATCCTGAGGTACCAAGACGGGGCTCTGGCTCTGCCCAGCAGGGCTTGTACCAGGGAAACCATTTCTCCGCCTCCTTTCTTCTTATTTCTCGTCTCCTATCCTCCCATGCAAGCCAGACCCTTTGTAACTTGTTCCCTCTGGATGACCCAGGACCACCCCACGGAGCTGAGTCTTCACAGCCTTGGTGAGCCTGTGGGATTTCCTCGTTAGGCTGCCACTGAGGAAGAACTAGCTAGAACTTGGCGGGGGGGGCGGGGGTCTGTCGTGGCCCTGCTGGGGAGAGCCAGGGCCCATCTTGGCACCTCAGGAAGTAGTTGGTTGTACACATGCTCTGGATTTTGTCTGCAGAGCATGGCGCTTGTTTTGTAGATAAAGACACTGCTTAACAGTTAAAGGTACATGCTGACAAAGCTTGCCTGCCTGGGTTTGATTCCTCAGTACCCACTTAAGCCAGATGCACGAAGTAGTACATGCATCTGGGAGTTCATTTGCAGCGGCAAGAGGCTCTGGCATGTCCATTCATTCTCTCTCTCTCTCTCTCTCTCTCTCTCTCTCTTGTAAAAATATTTAAAAAATGAAAGGGTTGGGACTGGAGAGATGGGTCAGTAATTAAGGCACTTGCCTGCATCTGGACTTCATTTACAATGGCTGGAGAGGCCCTGGCATGCTCATTCTCTCACTCTTTCTTTTTTCTTTTTAATACTTTATTTATTTGCAAGCAAAGACAGACAGGCACGGGGAGGGCGGGGGGGGGGGGGAGAATGGGTGCACCAGGACCTTTAGCCACAAAGAAATTCCAGACACATGCACCACTTTGTGCATCTGGCTTCATGTGGGTACTGGGGAATCTAACCCAGGTCAGCAGGCTTTGCAGGCAAGTGCCTGAACCACTGAGTAATCTCTCCAGTCCCCCCCCCTCCCCGTGTAAATAAAAAAAAATATGCAAGAAAGAGAAAGAGGGAGAGAGAGAATTAGCATGTCAGGGCCTCTAGCCACTGCAATCAAACTCCAGATGTGTGCACCCCCTTGTGCACATGTGTGACATTGTGCGCTTGCATCACTGTGTATCTGGCTTATGTGGGACCTGGAGAGTTGAACATGAGTCCTTAGGCTTCACAGGCAAGCACCTTAACCACTAAGTCATCTCTCCATCCCCCCCCCAAATTTTTTTAAACCTTTCAATGTATTTTTTAAAAAGGGGAAACTGGCCATTATTGAGGCTTGTAAAAGGAAGAATACAGATAAAAATATATGACACAAAACTATCAAACGTCAGTCATTCACTCACTCACTCACTGAGTACCTAACCTGCGGCAAATTCTGCTCTTGATCCTGTGACTAAGCTTCCTGGGCTGTGGCACTATGGGTCTTTCTAGTTACTGCCCCTAACCTGCTTTTGGCCATGGTCCTGTCTGTGTCTTTGGAAATGACACCACAGTATTATCAGATACCACAGATCCTCCATGATCTAAATTACAGATTTTAGGATGCAAAGATGATGGTGACGAGGATTACGAGAACAAAAAAAAAAAAAAAAAATGTGATGCCCGGGGAGAGGTACATGGAAGAGCTTTGGGTGGACTCCCCTGGCTCAGGAGGGGACAGAAGTACACACTGCCCCCAGGTGCTATGCGAATATCTGAGCCCCACTCTCAGCTCCCCAGTATATGATATAGATTTATCCTTTTTTTTAACTTTTGTTTTTGTTTTTGTTTTTTGAGGCAGAGTTTCACTCTAGCACAGGCTGACCTGGAATTCACTATGTAGTCTCAGGGTGGCCTCGAACTCATGGTGATCCTCCTACCTCTGCCTCCCAAGTGCTGGGATTAAAGGTGTGTGCCACCACGCCTGGCTTTCTTTAATATTTGAAAAATATTTTTAAAGACTATTTATTTACTTGAGAGAGAAAGAATAGGGTGTTCCGGGGCCCCTAGCCACTGCAAATGAACTTCAGACGCATATGCCACCCTGTGCATCTAGCTTACATGGGTCCTGGGGAATTGAACCTAGATCCTTAGACTTTGCAGGCAAATACCTCAACCACTAAGCCATCTCTCCAGCCCTAGATTTATTCTTTTTTTTAATTTTTTTTTTGGTTATTTATTTATTTGAGAGTGACAGAGAGAAGGAGGCGCAGAGAGAGAGAGAGAGGAGAGAGAGAGAGAGAGAGAGAATGGGTACGCCAGAGCTTCCAGCCTCTGTAAATGAACTCCAGATGCGTGCGCCCCCTTGTGCATCTGGCTAACGTGGGTCCTGGGGAATTGAGCCTCGAACCGGGGTCCTTAGGCTTCACAGGCAAGCGCTTAACTGCTAAGCCATCTCTCCAGCCCTAGATTTATTCTTGACCTCTATCTATGATAAAGGACCAGCTTTTCTGTTGCACCTTCTCTATGTTGTGAACAGATGCTACTACGAAACACACAGATCACATGCTTGAATGCTATAGTGCTATTATTTTTGGAAGTTTTGAGAGTACTAAGAAGATGGCTCAGCATTTAAAGGCACTTTTTTGCAAAGCCTGTCAGTCTGGGTTCAATTCCCCAGTACTCATGTAAAGGCAGATGCACAAAGTGGTGCGTGTGTTTGAATTTCATGCACAGTGGCAGGAGGCGCTAGTACACCTATTCACTCCCTCTCTCTCCCTCTCATAAAGAAAGAAAGAAAGAACGAAAGAATGAAAGAAAGAAAGAAAGAAAGGAAGGAAGGAGAGAGAGAGAGAAAGAAAAAAGAAAGGAAGGAAAGAAAGAAAGATAGATTAGTTGTTTCTGGTGTGTATCTTCAATGCTAGCATTTTTTAAATATTATTTATTTGTGGGATGTGTGTGTGTGCGTGTGTGTGTGCGTGTGCGTGTGTTATGGGCACACCAGGGTCTCTTGCAAATGAACACCCACCAGACTCATGCACCACCTTCTGTGTCCAGCTTTACGAGAGTACTGGGGAATTGAACATCGGTCAAGTTAGCTTTGCAAGCAAGCGCCATTGACTACTGAGCCATCTCCCCAGCCCTCTATGGTAGCATTATTTATCTTATTACTACTAATTCACAGACTGGTACTGCTCTATGAACTGCGCTTGAGGTAGCAGCGATGCAGTTAACCCCAAAAGCCATCCCGGATACTGTCACGTGCAACATATATAGGAAATGGAATCACACCAAGTTCGAACTTACTGCCTGAGGGTTGAAACTTCACCAGGTCTTGCAAGTCAGTAGAAATCTGGAAGACGTGGCTATAGAACTGCTGCACCGAGTTCTTCAGGCCAGAAATGTCCCTGGCGTGCGACCTGAGCGTCCCGTTCATCTGCCGGACGCAGTTCCACAGGCTGCCCACGTGCTTGCTGAGCCCCTCCTTGATCCTCTGTAGACCCCCTGAGATGGAGTCCAGCCTGCTGCACGTTTGCTCCAGTTGCAGCACCCTGCTCTCAACCACAGACACCCCCGTCTGCGCCTCGTGCGTGCTCTCCTTACACGTGCCCAGCTCAGCCAGCACCCGCTCCTGCAGCTGCTGCCACCGCTCCTCCAGCTGGCCGCAGCACGGGGCCACAGGGGTCTGTGGAGACGGGCTGGTGGTCCCCACCGTCCTTGCTTGCTCCCCAGTCTTCGTAAACCCACCTGCTTCGCTGTTTTTACCTGCTCTACCATCGCCCACTTCATTCTGAAGACGAGTCGCCTCTTTTTCCGTGCGATTCAGTTGAGAATAGAGCAGGTGGAAACCTTCTTGAAGCTTCTGGATGCTGTGTTCGGTTTCCTGGAACCTTCTGTGCATTGTGTCATTGAGAGACTCCAAGAGGCTCAGGCTGCCCCCTGTGTGGTCATCTCCCCTCGGCAAGGTGCCTTCTAGGCCCGGAGGCAGGTTCTGCAGGCAGAAGTCCTCGACCACTTGAACTTTGTCCTTGAGGTGGCTTAGCTCCATCCAGACCTGCTCGTGCCCGGACACTGGCAGCCCTGGCAGGCCCAAGCCCGGAGGCCCAGCCTCGGCATCCGAGCTGTTGACCACCTGCAGGAGAACACTCCCTAGGCGATCTTCCAAGGAGTGGATTTTCTCATCAAGGAGCTGCTTCAAGTCGTCCACCTCGCCGGTGATGGTCCCCCGGAGGGTTTCCTCGATGTAAAAGCAATGTTCCTCCGCGTTCCTCTCGGTCACGTTGATCCTCGCGTCCAGCTCGTTCCATCTGGCGTCGAAGTCCGCGTCCGCTTCCGGAACTGCGAGACGGTCGAACTCATTGTCCAGCCGCCCATTCAGCATCCTGGTGGCCTCGGCAACTCTCTCAATCTTCTGGTCCAGCGCCTTGATCTGCTGGCCGAGGTCGCTGTTCTCACCGCCGCAGCAGCTGGGCTTGGCGGAGGAGGAGTCCTGCAGCCGGGTTCGAAGGGCTTCAATATCTTTCCTGAGACTCGCTTCTTTCTCCCCTATCAGCTCTATCACCCCCAGGTAGCTGCTCCCATAGTCGTCGCACTGCTGCTGCAGGCCCACCAGCCTGTACTCACACGTGTTCTTCAGGTCTGCCAGCTTACGATCCATGCCTTCCATGAGCTCTTCCCTCAGGGCATCTATCTTACTATCCACGTAGGCTTGGTACAGCTCATTGGTGGTCATTGTCACCGTGGGGCCCTGGGCGGCCTCCTGCAGCTGTTTGAGCTGTCCTTCGTAGCCCTTTACTTTGCCATCGAGCTCCTCCAGCTTGTCGCTCTTGGTCTTCAGGGTATCCTTGACTTCGGCCAGCTCTGACTCGATGTCCTTCATGCCAGATTCCTTGCCACCCGGCATGCCGGGGAGCTGCGCGGTCTCTGTGGCTCCGGCAGCGGTCCCGTAGGGAGCTGGCTGGGGAGGCAGGTGACCGAGCCACGAGCCCGGTGTTTTGCTGGCGTCGTCCTGGATGGCGTGCTTGAGATTCTCTTTCATGCCTGCCATGGAGGACTGGAGGTCCAGCACCATCCTGGTGAGGCGGACAACCTTCTCCTCGAGCATCTGCACCTTCCTCCCCTCGAGTCCTTCAGGCTCTTGTTTCGGATCCCCTTTCCGACCTGGGTCTGCTGCGCTCGTTGGTGATAAAGTATCCTTGGGCTGTGAGGTTCGGCTTGGGTCCGTATCTGTCAAAAACAAAAAAAAAGTATTAGGGCTGGAGGGATGGCTTAGAGGTTAAGGTGTTTGCCTGCAAAGCCAAAGGACCCTGATTCAATTCTCCAGGACCCACGTTAGCCAGATGCACAAGGGGGCACATGTGTCTGGAGTTCGTTTGCAGTGGCTGGAAGCCCTGACACGCCCATTCTCTCTCTCTCTCTCTTTCCATCCCTCCCTCCCTCCCTCCTTCTCTGTCAAATAAATAAATAAATATATATTTTTTTAAAAAATTAAAAAGTTAGGGCTGGTAGGCTGGAGAGATAGCTTAGTGGTTAAGGTGCTTGCCTGCAAAGCCCAAGGACCCAGGTTCAATTCCCCAGTACCCACATAAGCCAGATGCACAAGGTGGTGCATGCATCTGGAGTTTGTTGGCAGTGGCTGAAGGTTCTGGTGCACCCATTCTCCCCCCACCCAGCTTGTAAATAAATTAATTATTTACTTTTATAAAAAGTTAGGGCTGGACAGATTGCTTAACAGTTAAGGTGCTTGCCTACAAAGCCAAAGGACCCAGGTTCAATTCCCCAGTACCCATGTAAAGCCAGATGAACAAGAGATGCACGCATCTGGAGTTCGTTAGCAGTGGCTAGAGGTCCTGGTGTGCCCATTCTCTGTCTCTTTCTCTCTCATCTGTCTCTTTTCAAGTAAATATATAAAATAAATATATAAATTTTAAAATATTAAATAAAAAAGTTGGATGTGAATGCAGTTTCTACCTAGAGCCCGTTTCTGCAAAGGCAATAAAGAGGGTGTTTACAGAATACACTGGAACCTTCCATTAGAGGCCAGCTGCCTAACTGCTGGCAATGATCTGGTAGAGCATTAAAGAGGCTTTGGAGGCAAGCAGACCTCCCCTGTGGTATTCTGGTGCTGCCATTTACTATTTTCCCACAAGCCAATTATCTTCTGCAGCCTGCAGTCCCCTCCTCTGCATAGGGGAGGGACAAAACCTCCAAGGGCTGTAGAGAGATTATGTACATGGAGCACGATGATGCCTTTCACCCTGATGGCAAGCATTCCTTATTTACTCTAGCATGTGGAAACATCCTTCCCACATTAGGAGACTGTCACATCTCAATAGCTGACTGCCTACTGTAAAACTACACAAAGCCACATTAGTGGGATCCAGATGTTTGGTGGCATTAACATCATATATTAACTTGAGAGTTCCTCAAAACAACTCCTAGATGTTTTACTTTTCTTACCAGTCCTATTCTAAAACTATCCCATTTAGGCCTGTTAGGAAATTGGGGGAAATAAACACAAGAGATGGTTGCTTAGCATAGTGAGGCTCAGTCAAAAGAAACAGGACTGGAGAGATTGCTCAGTGGTTAAGGCACTTGCATGCAAAGCCTCAGTTTGATTCCCCGGTATCCACATAAAGCCAGACGCACACAGTGATGCATGCATCTGGGGTTTGTTTGCAGTGGAGGAAGGCCTTGGTTTGTGGATTCTCTATTTCTCTCTACCAGCACTCTGGAGGTAGGAGGATTGCTGTGAATTTGAAGCCACTCTGAGACTACATAGTGAATTCCAGGTCAACCTGGGTTAGAGTGAGACCCTACATTGAAAGAAAGAAAAGAAAGAAGAAAAGGAAGGAGAAAAAAAGAAAGAAAAAGAGGGAGTGAAGAAAGGAGAGAGGGAGAGGACTTAACAGCAATATCTATTGGTGTCTCAATAGTAGAGCCAGAGCCAGCATCTAGCCATATGTAGTAAAGCCAAAGATAAGCATTCAATTTCTGATAACCTTATTTTGAGAAAAATAATTTCAGGGAAACAATCCAAAAGAGAGAAAAATAATAGCAATGAGAACAATGAGTCATAAAATGGAAATAAACTAATCATACACATAGAGCATTAAAAAAAAAGAAAAACTACAGAAACCAACAGTAGTTGAAAATAGAATAAAGAAAGAAACTATGGCTGGGCCCATGCCTTTAATCCCAGCACTTGGGAGGCAGAAGTAGGAGGAGTGCTGTGAATTCAAGGCCACCCTGAGACTACATAGTGAATTCTAGGTCAGCCTGAGCTAGAGTGAGACCTTACCTCGGAAAAAAAGAAAGAAAGAAAGAAAGAAAGAAAGAAAGAAAGAAAGAAAGAAAGGAAGGAAGGAAGGAAGAAAGAAAGAAATTAACTATGGAGCTGGGGAGAGGGCTCAGTGGCCAAGGCACTTGCCTGCAAAGGCTAAGGACCCGGGTTCAGTTCCCCAATATCCACATGAAACCAGATGCACAAGGTAGCACAAGATCTGGTACGTGTTTACAGTAGCTGGAGACCCTAACACACCCACTCTCTCTGTATCTGCCTCTCTCTCAAATAAATAAATAAAATATTTTTTAAAAAGAAAGAAACTGGGCTGGAGAGATGGCTTAGCGGTTAAGCGCTTGCCTGTGAAGCCTAAGGACCCCGCTTCGAAGCTCGGTTCCCCAGGACACACGTTAGCGAGATGCACAGGGGCGCATGCATCTGGAGTTCGTTTGCAGTGGCTGGAAGCCCTGGCGCGTCCATTCTCTCTCTCTCTCTCTCTCCCTCTCCCTCTTCCTCTCTCTGTCTGTCACTCTCAAATAAATTTAAAAAAAAAATTTGAAAAGGAAAGAAACTAGCCGGGCGTGGTGGTGCATGCCTTTTATCCCATCACTCAAGAGGCAGAAGATCACCTTGAGTTCGAGGCCACCCTGAGACTACTTAGTGAATTTCAGGTCAGCCTCAGCTAGAGTGAGACTCTACCTTGAAAAACAAAAACAAACAAATAAACAAACAACAACAACAACAAAAGCCCTTTACGCTGTTAAAGGCAGTAGCTTAGGATACAGGAACACTGGACAAGGGTTAACACAGGCAAACCTGCTACTCTAGAGAGATGCTATGGGAAGAGGAAAAAGTCAAACAACACGAATTGTAATGAGACGGAATGCATTAATGTGCTACGCTGAGAAAGCCTGGAAATCTAGCTTGACTGCTGTAGGTCTTGGGATTTCATGTTGCTGTTTCTTCACCTCTTACAATAGCAGCAGCTTTTACAATCATCTTGGCAGGAAACCAGTGCTAAAATCCAGATGTCCAAACACTCAAGTGAAAAAAAATTCCTACAGAGAACTATAATGAACACTTATTTCCACACTGGAATTTTTATTCTATCTGGGGACACTAGAAGAAGACAAGAATGGGGAAATACCATGCAAAGAAACGACTGCTTCCCTTGCACACACTGCTGAGTGGGCAAGTTGCTACAATTCTTTCAAAAAAAATATATTGGCCATATGTATGGAAAAGTGGTTTTGGGTGCTTCAGTTACACTTTAAGAAACTTATTCTGCCAGGCATGGTGGCGCACGCCTTTAATCCCAGCACTCAGGAGGCAGAGGTAGGAGGATCGCCGTGAGTTCGAGGCCACCCTGAGACTACATAGTGGATTCCAGGTCAGCCTGGGCTAGAGTGAAACCCTACCTCGAAAAACAAAAAACAAACACACACACAAAAAATTGGGGGCTGAAGAGATTGCTCAGTGGTTAAGGTGTCTGCCTGAAAAAAGAAATTTATTCTGGAAAATAATAAAGAATAAGTGCTAAATTTATTCTTGGTTTTGATAAAAAGTGTCACTATGTAGCCCAAGATGGTCTCAAGCTTTCAATCCTCCTGCCTCAAACTCTCAAATACTGGGATTACAAGTGTGTGCCGCCACACCCAGCTTGAGTATAAGGAAAATATATCTATTCAAATATGGTTTACATAGAAGGCTGGGGTAAGATGATTGCTGTGAGTTAGAGGCCAGCCTGGGCTGCAGAGTGAATTCCAGGTCAGCCTGGGCTAGAGTGAGACCCTGCCTTAAAAAATACATATGATCGGTAATAGTGAGAAATCACAGACAACCTGAGTGACCAGCAATAGGTGACTGCGTTTAACCACATATCTGATGCTATTGAATGATATTGTAGAATTCTTAATGCCGTGGAAGGCCGTTTATTGATAAGTAAAGAGTAAGTTCACTATGTAGCCCAGGCTGGACACAAACTCACAATCTTTCTGCTTCAGCCTCCCAAAGTGCAGGGACTACAGGTGAGCTGTGCCAACAGAAGCAGTTTGTACTTTACAATGAGAAATGGATAGAAAATGAGCCTTCTTTTCACTTCCTCCTAAGACCCCCACTAATATGGTAATGAAAGGGAGAAACACCCCCCCCCAAGGCATATAAAATTAGAATCAGGGCTGGAGAGATGGCTTAGCAGTTAAGACACTTGCCTGTGAAGCCTAAGGGCCCATGTTCTACTCTCCAGGTCCCACGTAAGCCAGATGCACAAGGTGTCACAAGCCGGCAAGGTTGGACATGCACACAAAGTTGGTGCATACATCTGGAGTTCAATTGCAGTGGCTGAGACCCTGGTGTGCCAATTCTCTCTCTCTCTCTCTCTCTCCCATTCTCTCTTTCATAAAGGCATGTGCCACCATGCCCAGCCCCCCACACCAAATAAAATTAGAATCAGGGGCTGAGGCTCAGTGATTAATGATGCTTGCTTGCAAAGTCTATAGGGCCAGGTTCAATTCCCCAGCCATCCTATGTAAACCCAGAATGGTATTCATTTGCAGCAACAAGAGACCCTGGTGTGCCCATACACACACACACACACACACACACACATGTGCGCATGCATGCACACACGCACGCACACACACACACACTTAAAATTTGCAAAGCCTTATGGCCAGGGTTTGATTCCTCAGTACCCACATAAACCCAGATGAACAAAGTGGTGTGCCCATGCATGTGGAGTTCATTTGCAGAGGCAAGAGGCCCTGGCATGCCCATGCTCTCTTACACACACAAATAAATAAGTGAAAGTATTTTTAGGGGCTGGAGAGATGCCTTAGCAGTTAAGGCACTTGCCAGCAAAGCCAAATTCTGCAGTATCCATGGTAAGCCCTGTTGAATTTTACTTATATATTTAGGTTTTGTTGAGACAAGGTCTCCCAGACTGGTCTTGAACTCACAATGTCCATGCCACGATCTGCAGCATGCTGAGATTATGGGAACGTAACACCACGGCAAGCTTCAAATTGAAAGTTACCTGCCATTATAATGGTATTCAGATGTAGGACTAAAGAGATGGCTTGTGGCATTACTGCAGGGGTGGCTGTCTGACGAGAGGAGTTTGGCCTCATTTTCTCTCTCCTGGCTTCTGCTCATTTGTCCTTTGACCTTTGACCTTTGACCAGGAAGGCCTCTACCACATGCCAGTACCTTGGTCTTGGATTTCCAGCCTATAGAACTGGGAGAAATAATTTCTTCTTTATAAATTACCTGGTCTCTGGCATTTTATTAGGGGACCCCAAAACAGACTGAGACAATGACTATGATCAAAAAGGGAAGAAATAAGCTAGGTGTGGTGGCGCACGCCTTTAATCCCAGCACTCGGAGGCAAAGGTAGGAGGATCGCTGTGAGTTTGAGGCTGCCCTGAGACTACATTGTGAATTTCAGGTCAGCCTGAGCTAGAGTGAAACCCTGCCTCAAAAAATACAATTAAATAAATAAATAAAAATTATAAATTAAAACAAAATAAAATTCCTTAGTTACTTTGATATTAAAAATTATTTTAAAATCTGCAGATATGTTTTTGAAACCCTACTGATTTCAAAACTGAAAATACTTCATGGGAAAAATAAAAGCCAACAACTTATACATGTCATTTCATAGAAGCTAAGCTTCTGTTCTTTGAAACAAAAATGAGAAAATTAAGTGCTACAACAGCAAAATACCAAGGAAAGAAATGATCCGTAAAAACTCATCCTCTTAATGTTACACTTAGGAACAAAAAGCACGTGCACATATACACAATGAGATTCCACTTGGTGGAAAGTGGATGGAACTGGAAAATACTAAGCGAGGTAACTCAGACCCAGAATGACAAATATCGTGGGGCTGAGGAGACGGCTCAGCTGATAAGACACTTGCTACATAGCCTAAGGACCCAGATTCGATTCCCCAGTACCAGATGCTCAGCCAGATGCACAAAGTGGCACATGTGTCTGGAGTTCACTTGCAGTGGCTGGAGGCCCTAGCATGCCGATTCGCTCCCTCTCTCTCTTTCTCTTTCTGAAAGAATGAAGGAAAGAAGGAAGGAAGGAAGGAAGGAAGGAAGGAAGGAAGGAAGGAAGGCAGGCATACAAATACCATATGTTCTCTCTCATATGCAGATCCTAGCTTAGAACCTTGATATACGTGTATGTGAATGTGCGAGGTAGGGGGTGGGTGGGCAGTATGGAGATGCCAAGAAGCCAGAAAGGGGCTCATGAGAGGGCAAAATCCAAGAGGCTTCAAGGGAGAAGGGCAGGGAAGGTGGCAGATCTGAAGGGCTGAAAGTTGAAGGGGGAATGCCCAAGGTAGGAGGGTGAAAGGAAGCAGGAACATGGGCAGAGGCGGGGGTGGGGGAGGGGCAGCGTACACAGGAAACTAAGCCTGTGTATGAACAAAGAAGAAAACAGAAGAGTGAAGTTGAGGGACCAGAGACCATCCTGAGGCAGCCTTGCAAACAGCTTATCCCTAAGGGGATGAGAGTAATTCGATTATCTGGTTTTATTTGTCTTACTCTTGTGTGCATGTGTGTTGGAGACAGGACCTCGCTGTGTAGTCCAGGCTGGCCTCAAGCCTCAAACTCAAGATCCCCTTTGCCTTTTACTGAGAGTACAGGTGTGTGCTACTGCCGTACCGGCTATTGTAGACAGCTCCACAGCGCTGGGCCGAACATCCAACGAAACACAGTTTTATGGGAGGAAGGGGTTTATCTCAAGCTTACAGATCCAAGGAAGTTCCGTCAGTGGTGGAAGAACTGCTTCCGTTCATAAACCAAGCAGCCAGCAAACAGCACAAAACAGCAGACAGGACCCCACCAGAGCTCTCCCTTCCCTCCACAAAACAGCAGACAGGACCCCACCAGAGCTCTCCCTGCCCTCCACAAAGCAACAGACAGGACCCCACCAGAGCTCTCCCTGCCCTCCACAAAGCGGCAGACAGGACCCCACCAGAGCTCTCCCTGCCCTCCACACCCTGGAGCTGGAATTCAGATCTTCCCCCAGTGACATCTTAGGGCTGGACTCCAAGATCCACCCCCAGTGACACTTCCTGCAGCCAGGTGGCTAGAGATCCAAGGTGTGTGAATTTTAACACCTAAGTCAATGGGGGACATACATTCAAACTACCACATGGGCTTTCTCCATTTTTGTCTGTTTGAGATGGTCTCACTGTGTAGCTCATAGAGGCCTCAATCTCTCAGTGATCCCCTTGCCGTAGCCTCCTTAGTGCTGGGATTATAGGCCTGTACCACCATGTCTGACTACTCAACCTATTTTTATTTTTTTTTCTTTTTTTAAATAATTTTTTAAAGGATACTTATTTATTTATGTATTTGAGAGAGAGATTGGGCATGCCAGGGCCTTCAGCCGCTGCAAACGCCCTCCAGGTGCGTGCACCACCTTGTGCATCTGGCTTACATGGGTCCTAGGGAATCAAACCTGGGTCCTTTGGCTTTGTAGGCAGGTGCCTTAGCCACTAAGCCATCTCTCCAGCCCTATTTTTATATTTTTATTATTATTTATTTCGGATGTGCATGTATATGTGTGTGCGCAAGCACGTTTGTGCCACAGCACGCACGCGGAGATCAGAGGACGACTTTCAGGCCTGTCCTCGCCTTCCGCCTTATTTTGAGGGAGGGTCTCTCATCCACTGCCACGTTGGCAAGCTTCCAGGAGATCTCTCTTGTCTCTGCCGCGCATCTTGATGTAGGCCTTGGGATTACAGAAGCCTGCTGTGGCTTTCAGTTTTTCACATAGGGTTTAGGGATCCCAACTCAGGTACTCAGAATTCTGTGGCAAGCAATTAATCCACTGAACCATCTCCCTAATCCCTTTAACATACTTCTTCAGATGATTTCTAAAAATATTTTTATTTATGTATTTGAGAGAAACAGAGAGACAGAGAGAAAGAGGCAGACAAAGAAAAGATTGAGTATGAAGCCAGGCGTGGTGGTGCACGCCTTTAATCCCAGCACTCGGGAGGCAGAGGTAGGAGGATCGCCGTGAGTTCAAGACCACCCTGAGACTACATAGTGAATTCCAGGTTAGCCTGGGTCAGAGTGAGTCCTACCTCAAAAAAAACAAAACAAAAAAGCAAGATTGAGTATGGACGCTCCAGGATCTCTCACCATTGTAAACGAATTCCAGGCATGTGCGCCATCTGTGCATTTGGCTTCAGGTGGGTACTGAGAAATCAAATCCAGGCTGTTAGGCTTTGCAAGCAAGTGCCTTTAACCACTGAGCCATCTGTGATGGTTTGATTCAGGTGTCCCCCATAAACTTAGGTGTCCTGAATGCTAGGTTCCCAGCTGATGGAGTTTTGGGAATTAACACCTCCAGGAGGCGGTGTATTGTTGGGGGGGGGGCTTGTGGGTGTTGTAGCCAGTTCCCCCTTACTAGTGTTTGGCATACTCTCCTGTTGCTGTTGTCCACCTTATGTTGGCCAGGGGGTGATGTCCACCCTCTGCTCATGCCATTGTTTTCCCTGCCATCATGGAGCTTCCCCCTCGAGCCTGTAAGCCAAAATAAAGCTCTTCGCCCCCCTCCCCACAAGCTGCTTTTGGTTGGGTGAATGTGAACCTGACTGCAACACCATCTCTCCAGCCCTTAAAGATAATTTTAACTCTTTTGAATTCAAATGTAGGGTTTTTGTAGGCTGAAGAACGGATGGAAGAGAGCATTATTAGACCTGCTGCTGTTTTCCTTGCTTTTTTTTTTTGGTAATTTGTTTGTTTGTTTTGAGGTAGGGTCTCACTCTAGCCTAGGTTGACCTGAAACTGACTCTGTAGTTCCAGGCTGGCCTTGAACTCATTATTGAGTTTTTTGTTTGTTTGTTTTTTATTTTGCTTTTTGGTTTTTCAAGGCAGGGTCTCACTCTAGCCCAGGCTGACCTGGAATTCACGATGTAGTCTCAGGGCAGCCTCGAACTCACAGCAATCATCCTACCTCTGCCTTCCTAGTGCTGGGATTAAAGGCATATGCCACCACACCCAGCTTTGATTTTACTTTTTTAAAAAAATATAGTTTTACTTGTTTATTTGAGAGAGAGAGAGTATGGGGCACACCAAGGCCTCCTGCCACTGCAAATGAACTCCAAATGCATGCACCACTTTGTGCCTCTGACTTCACATGGGCACTGGGAAATTGAAGCCCTGCTTCGCAAGCAAGTGCCTTTAACCACTGAGCCATCTCTCCAGCCCCGATTTTGCTTTGTTTTGATTGAGAATACATGAACATGCTACAATTTGATCATATTCCTGTCCCATTACCCTCTTTTGTACCCCCCCACCCCATTTCACTGAGCCCCCTGGTCCTTCCAAGTAGCCCTTTCCTTCTGTTTTGATGTGTCATTAGGTTGAGAATGACTTTGGGGCACTGTCCTCTGGACATGAACTGACCAGCACAGCCATGATCTCATGGTGGGCATCGTGACCTCAAGACCTGCGCAATACTGAGCCCATCAACGTGCTCACACAGAGGGCAGAGGAGGCCTGATGCCCTAGAACTGGGTGCCTCCAAGCTACCCGCTCTGAACCCTCTGCCCTTCTGCCTGGATCGAGGTACTTCTTCCACAAGTGACCCTAGCAAAGGAATTTGCTTGCCAGAGAGTTCATCTTCCAGTTGCTCGTGCTCCTTCAAATAGATTTCTCCAACAAGAGACTATGTGCCCAACTGTGCATGTCACAAATCCTGCACGGGGGACATCAAAGGTGGCCACGCACCACGCGCAGCCAAGCACCGACTGGACGTTACCTGTGGCTTTCTTCACGCTGTTTCGAGGTCGGGCGGGCGTGGGGCGGGGGCTTTTCATGGGGTCTTTGGGGCCTTCTCGGCAGTCGGTTCCTCGAAAACCGGGACAGCATCTCCATTCCAACTGGGTCACTGTCTTGTACCTAGTGACGTATCTGGGTCGGAAACTCACCCGATACCTGCAGACGGAAGGGACAGGATCTTGCTTTACTTATTTTTGTTTTTCAATATTTCTGCTCAATTATTTGCGAGCAGAAAGAGAGAGAGAGACGAGAGACAGACAGAGAGAATGAGCACACCAGGGCCTCCGGCTGCTGCAAATGGACTCCAGACACATGTGCCACTTTGTGTATCTGGCTTTATGTGGGTCCTGGGGAATCGAACCTGAGTTGACAGGCTTTGCAGGCAAGCACCTTAAGAGAGATACTGCTAAGCCATCTCTCCAGTGCATCACTTTATTTTTTTAAATATATTTATTTGTGTGTTGGGGGGAGAGAGAGAGAGAGAGAGAGAAAGAGGAAGAGAATGAGCACACCAGAGCCTCTTGCCACTGCAAACAAACTCTAAACACACTAAGTGTGTCTGACTTTACATGGGTACTGGGGTATTGAACCTGGGTCAGCAGGATCTATAAGCAAGTGCCTTTAACCACAAAGCCATCTCCCCAGCCCAGGACCTAGCTGTAATGACCGTGTTAGGAGCTCCTCTGGCCTTCCCTGGTTGGACTCTGTATGTCTTGAATCCATAATATGCTCACACACGCTCCTGTTTTGAATGTTTGGTCCCCAGATGGTAGTGCTGTTTTGGAGGACTCTGGAGGCTTTGGAAGGTGGGGCCTAGCTGGAGGACGTAGATCCCTGCAGCAGGTCCTTGGGAGTGTATTAGTCCTGGGCACTTCCTGTCTCACTCTCTGCTTCCTGTCCACCATTATGTGAACAGCTATGCTCTGTCACATGCTCCTGAAGCCATGCTGTTCTGCTCAAGCCCTTAGGACCAAGCAGTCATGGACTGAGCCCTCTGAAACTATGAGCCAAAATAAACCTTCTCTTCTTTTTTTAAAAAGTATATTTTATTTATTTATCTAGAGAGAGAGAGAGAGAATGGGCACGCCAGGGCCACCAGCCACTGCAAACAAACTCCAGATGTGTGCGCCCCTGCGTGCATCTGGCTTATGTGGGTCCTGGAGAGTCAAACCAGGATCCTTTGGCTTTGCAGGAAAATGCCTTAACTGCTAAGCCATCTCTCCATCCCCCATCTTGTTTTTTGTTTTTTGTTTATTTTTTAGAGAGAGAGAAGGGAGTCAGAGACAGAGGGAGATAGAAAGAGAATTGGTGCACCAGGGTCTCAGCCACTGCAACCAAACTCCAGATGCTTGTGCCACCTAGTGGGCATGTGCGACCTTGCGCTTGCCTCACCTTTGTGTATCTGGTTTATGTGGGATCTGGAGAGTCGAACTTGGGTCCTTAGACTTCGCAGGCAAGTGCCTTAACTGATAAGCAACCTCTCCAGCCCCTTCCCTTCTATAAGTTGTTTCTGTCAGGCATGTTGCCACAGTGCCACACAAGTAACTAATCCAGAGTGAGTTCCAGGTCAGCCTGAGCTAGAGTGAGACCCTGCCTGGAAAAAGAAAACATAAAGAAAGAAAGAGAAGCTGGGTGGCACACTCCTTTAATCCCAGGAGTTGGGAGGCAGAGGTAGGAGGATCACTGTGAGTTTGAGGCCAGCCTGGGACTACAAAGTGAGTTCCAGGTCAACCTAGGCTAGAGTGAGACCTTACCTCAAAATAAAATAAAATAAGAAAGACAGCCAGGTACAGTGGCACACACCTTTAATCCCAGCAGTGAGGAGGCAGAGGCAGGAGGATCACCGTGAGTTCGAAGCCAGCCTGAGATTGCATAGTGCATTCCGGGTCAGCATGGGCTAGAGCAAGACCCTACCTTGGGAAACCAAATTAAAAAAGAGAGAGTGAGAGGCAGAAAGAAAGAAAGAAAGAAAGAAGGAAAGAAAGAAAGAAAGAAAGAAAGAAAGAGAAAGGAAGAAAGAAAGAAAGAAAGAAAGAAAGAAAGAAAGAAAGAAAGAAAGAAAGAAAGGAAGGAAGGAAGGAAGGAGAAAAAAGAAGAAGAAAAAAGAAAGAAAGAAGGAGAGAGAAAAGAAGGAAAGAAAATGAAAAAAAAACAGTCTCATGATGGGCATTTGATGTGAACCTTTTCAGACCTCAAAATTAGCGTTTGTTTCAATAACAAATTTCTCTTCTATAACACATAGCTTTATAGGGAGTATTTTTCAGATGCAACTCAGGATTGTTTTGCTTTGTGTTTCCAAGAAACATTCCCAAAGTCCCTGTCTCTCACAAGACCAACACCCCTCCTCCCCATATTAGGGCAACCTCTTTCCCAAACACTCCCAAAGATAGCAAGCAGGCTGTGAGCCTTTGGCAATGACGCTCACATTACTTGTATTCAAATCTTTTCCCAAAGATAAAACATTTGGATCCACACTGCCAAGAACAGAAATCACAAAGATTTGGAAGCTGCTATGGTTTGGACAAGTGCCCTGCTAAGGACCACATGGTAAAGGTTTGGGCATCAGCGTGGGGTTGAGCCCATAGGTGATGGGGCTTACCGGAAGGAAATGAGGTCATTAGCTGGAGGGGGGGTCCTTAAAGGGGCTACTGAAACATCAGCCCCTACCTATCTCTTTTCCCCTCAGATGCCATGACATTCACAGTTTCTCTGCCATGACATGCTGCCTCACCTCAGGCCCCAAAGCCACCGGGTACTACTGTAAGCTCGGAAATCACAAGCCAAAATAAACTTGGTTTTTCTCAAATATTCATTACAGTAACAAAAAGTGAACACAGATGCTTTAAAACCCTGTTAAAGGGCTGCAGAGACGTCTTAGCGGTTAAGGCGCTTGCCTGCAAAACCTAAGGACCCAGGCTGGATTCTCCAGTACCCATATAAGCCAGGTGCACATGGTGGCACATGCTTCTGGAGTTCATTTGCAGTGGCTAGAGGCCCTGGTGTGCCATTCTCTCTCTCTCTCTCTCAAATAAATAAATAAAAACAGATTTTTTTTTAAAACACCCTGTTAAAGTGCATGTTCAGAGCAGTGGAGATAGTGCAATGGAGAGCCCTTGCCTACATTCGATTCACAAATAAAATAAAATAAAATAAAATAAAATAAAATAAAATAAGCCAGGCATGGTGACACATACCTTTAATCCCAGCACGTGGAAGGCAGAGGTAGGAGTATCACTGTGAGTTCAAGGCCACCCTGAGACTACATAGTGAATTCCAAGTCAGCCTGGGCTATAGCAAATCCCTACCTCGAAAAACCAAAGCATAAAAAATAAATAAAATAAAATAAAAAATAAAGTGTGTGTTCCCTGATGGAGCAGAACACCAGAGAACTTTCCTGGGAGCTATAACGCCCTCCAGATCCAGGGCTGGACCTAGAATAGAGAGTGCTGTAGGTACACATGGGGACAGGCCCAAGAGCTCAGCCCCACCAGGTGCCTCTGCTCAGACCACAGCCTCAGGCACATGGGACAGTCCTTCATTGACACAGCCTCCAGGTTCTGGCTCAGAAGCTTCACTTTCTCCGCGAGTCTCCCTCCAGCACTAGCAGCTGCCCTTCTCTGGGCCAGTTCCCAGAAAGAAGCGCTTGGTGTCACTTCCTCAGGATTGCCTCGTGCTGCTCACGGGCGGGGAGTGGGGGGGGGGGGGGCCCGAGATGACCAGGTGTGGAAACTGGGAGGGCTGTCTGTGGGGCTCAGCCAGCCAAGCAACTCCATGTCGGTACCAGCCTTGAAGCTTACACTCAAGATTATACTACTGAGCTCCAGATATGGCTTAGCGGTTAAGGCGCTTGCCTGCGAAAACTGAGGACCCAGGTTTGACTCCCCCAGAATCCAAGAAGCCAGATGCACATGGCAACACATGTGTCTGGAGTTTGTTTGCAGTGGCTAGAGGCTCTGACATACCTATTTCTCTCTCTCTCTCTGTAAGAAATTAATAATTAATTTTTAAGTTATATTACCTAGCAAATTACAAATAAACAGAGTCAAAATCCAATGGCTTGGAAGGTCATAGACCATAGAAGGGGAAGTTCTTTGGCTAAATGGATACACTTGTGTCCATCACATTACCTTCTAAATGGTTATGTTTATGGCCCGAGACTAGGGCTATTCTCAGTTTGGGATTAGAAAGCTTCTTTTTGCAGCTGGTGGTGAGTCCCAGGGAGACTGCAAGACTCATCAAGGTGATGATAACAATAGACAGTCCAGGCCCACACTGGACGGGACATTCTGATCATATCTGCCAGGGTGCAGGGAACAGAGGAGGCGTTGGGAACAGTGTGAGTGCTGCTCTCTGAGCTAGCCAGGGAAGCATCTCTACGATAATAGTGGTAGATGGTGAGGAGACTCAAAACCCATCAAAGTGCTGAAAAGAAGAGACAGTTGAGGGCTCGGTGCTAAATGAGGTATCTCTACCACACGGTCCAAGGCTTGAGGAACACAGAAGAAGTAGCAGAAAGAATGTAAGAGCCACAGGATGGGAAGGAGTACTCTGGGGCACTGGCCCGCCAACATGGACTGACTGGTGCATTCATGGCCTCTCAGTGGTTGTCGGTACCCCCACGTGATGGTTTGATTCAGGTGTCCCCTATAAATTTTTATGTTCTGAATGTTTGATTCCCCAACTGATGAGAGTTTGGGAATTGGAACCTTGTTGGAGGTGTGTTACTGGGGGCGGGCTTATGGGTGTTATAGCCAGCTTCCCCTTGCCAGTGTTTGGCACGCTCTCCTGTTCCTATTGTCCACCTGATGTTGGCCAGGAAATGATGTCCACCCTCGGCTCATACTGCATTTTTCCTTGCCATAATGGAGCTTCCCCTCGAGTCTGTAAGCCAAAATGAACCCTTTCCTCCCATCAGCAACGAGAAGGTAACAACAGCAACACCCCACAAGACGGGCACAATTCTGAGTCCGTCAACATGTTGACATAGATAATGAAGAGAACAAAGAGAATGAGACATCAGAACAGAAAGAAGGACTACTTAGCAAAAAGAGGGGCTCAGTGGGATAAAGGCAGGGGACAGAGACAAAAGAAGGAGAATGTGATCAATTACAGTACTTTCATATATTAAAAACCCTCAATAAAAGTAGGGGGAGAGGGGCTGGAGAGATGGCTTAGAGGTTAAGTGCTTGCCTGTGAAGCCTAAGCCAGTTTAAGGCTCGATTCCCCAGGACCCACGTAAGCCAGATGCACAAGAGGGCGCATGCATTTGGAGTTCGTTTGCAGTGGCTGGAGGCCCTGGCGTGCCCATTCTTTATCTGCCTCTTTCTCTGTCTGTCGCTCTTAAATAAATAAATAAATAAATAAATAAATAAATAAATGTAGGGGGGAAAAGTAAAGAAAATCAAATGACAACAGGAATGGGCCTTTGACATCCCCCAAGGGTCAAAACTACAGTAGCTAAGCCTTCTGGGAAGGACCTACTTGGATGGGACAGTGAACGGACCCTGTGGAATCCCGAGACAGCCTTGGTTAGCTGCCCCGTTTTCCCAGGGCGGTGGTTCTCAGTCCAGATCACAACCACACAGGAACTGTGAAAAAAGGCTGATGCCCTCACACCCCGCCCTCCACCCCACAGGAACTCTGTTAATAAGCCCGAGGATTCTGAGGTGCCCTTGAGGAAACTTTCCAAAGAACACCAAAGAAGGAGGCCCAGCAAGTGGAGACAAAAATCAAGGGGTGCTCATGGCGGGTGAAGGAGCCTAGTAGGGGTCAAAGACCCCTCCCCAGGCCCTTTAATATAGCATTGGCCCTACTACTTTTTTCTTTTTCTTTCTTTCTTTTTCTTTTTTTTTTTTTTTTCTTTTTCTTTTTTTGAGGTAGGGTCTCACTCTGGCTCAGGCTGACCTGGAATTCACTATGTAGTCTCAGGGTGGCCTCGAACTCTCGGCGATTCTCCTACCCGAGTGCTGGGATTAAAGGCATGCGCCACCATGCCTGGCTGTCTTTTTCTTTTTTTTAGTGAGTAATGTAAAGAAAATTTATGGACTGGAGAGATAGCTCATCAGTTAAAGACACTTGCTTACACAGCTTAACGACACAGGTTCGATTCCCCTGTATCCACATAAAGCCAGATGCACAAAGAGGCGCATGTCTAGAGTCCATTTACAGCAGCTGGAGGCCCTGCCCTATCCATCCTCTCTGTCTGTCTCTCTTCTATCTCTCTATCTCTCTCTGCTTGCAAATAAAGAAAAATATTTTTAAGATTTGCAAGGCCTGGCTTGGTAGAGAGAATATCAAGGCAGATTTCTAACAGCAAGTGATTTGCCCAAGTTCAAACACTCTGAAGTAACAAGGCTGGAATTGAAATCCCAGTGTTCTTCTCCCCGCCCCCCTCCCCCATACCAAGGTCCTCCCAGCTTGCAGAAGCTGCCAGCCATTTTTTTAAAATTTTTTCTTTATTTATTTGAGAGAGAGAGATAGAGAGAATTGGACCTGGGTCCTCAGGCTTCGAAGGCAAACACCTTAACCGCTAAGCCATCTCTCCAGCCCTGCCAGCCATTTTTAAGGCAGATGCCCTGAGATTTAAGCAGCCACCCATCTGGAGATTCTCCAGCAAGCCCTAAAATCTAGAGGAGGAGGGATTTCACCTCCCCACACAGCAGATGCCTGAGCATCTAATTCAGTCCAGGTACACACCAGCCCCGGCCCCTCCCACTGCATCTCCCCAAAGAATCCTTGCACACAGACAGACCGCTGCCCTGCGTGATCTTACACACTCGAGCACAGCATCATGCTGGAAGAATGTGTAGCCTCAGAAAACTTTGCTCCTCTGAGTATTGAATTGGAATGTGAACACGTGCTTGCCCGCGGATCTCATTCATCTACGCGTGGATGACAACCTGCGGGAAACCTCTCAGATAAACAAAAAGACTGAGCCAGCAGGAACAGAGCTCGGCCCCTTGGAAGAGTATCCGAAAGGTGCCGTCCTCAGCGTTCCCAAGCCTGTCCTTAACCATGGACATCAGGAGCCCGAGGGTGAGAAGGTGCTGGCTGTCCCAACGCCCTCGTTACCGTCCAGGAGGGGTGTACCTCTGGAACAAGTTCATCGCTTAGCAAAGGCCCACCCTGCCCCGCCTGCCCACACAGTCTCCACGCCCCTCTGACCCCAGTTGCCCCCGGCAGGCTGACAGCATTCCTGACAAGATCTGAAGTCTATTGTGGGGAAGGGGTCATCCCAGCCCCAGCGACAGCTGGAAAGGATCACATGGCCACCTCCAGCCGTGGGAAAGCTCACGGAGGGATTGCTCCCTGCACTAGGATGACAGATCCCAGAGGTGGCCTCCAGCCCTGCTCAATGGTTCTAGGCCTCAGTGTGGGGCCTCAGGAGGGTATTACAAAGGAGTTTCTCTGCCCCCATAAATCTATTAGAATTTTTCCAGCAGAAATCAGGTTCCCATTGCAGAAGAGGGGGCAGAAAGATTGTAAAAGCCACAGAGTGGGTAGGAATACCCTGAGGCATGGTCCCCTGCCACCTCACAGGACTGACTGAGGCCTTCATGACCCCACAGTGAATCCCATAACCCCATGGAGGAGGGCTCCCAGGGTAACATGAGGATATAAGAGTATACCCTGTTGCTATATATATATATATATATAATTTAAAAAAGAAATTACACAGTGACCTAGGGATGACTCAGAAGGCACCATGGTGCTGAGAAGAAGTGACAGGAGTGCTCAGCACGGAAATATCTCAATCACACCTTCCAAGGCGCAGGGTCTATTGCGGAAGAGGTGGCAGAAAGAATGTAAGAGCCAAAGGAAGGGCAGGACTCCATACAACGTGCTCCCCACAGACACAAAATGGCCTGGATATCCATGACCTCACAGTGCCTGACACTACCTACACAAGACCATCGTAAGAGGAGGAAAAGATCATGACATCAAAATAAAAGAGAGACTGATTGAGAGGAGGAGGGGGTATGATGGAGAATGGAGTTTCAAAGGGGAAAGTGGGGGGAGGGAGGGCATTACCATGGGATATTGTTTACATTCATGGAAGTTGATAATAAAAAGAGAGAAAGAAAGAAAGAAAGAAAGAATGAATGAATGAATGAATGAATGAATGAATTTACAGCCTGGAGAGATGGCTTAGCAGTTATGGCACTTGTCTACAAAGCCAAAGGACCCAGGTTTGATTCCCCAGGACCCACGTAAGCCAGATGCACACAGTGGTGCATGTATCTGGAGTTTGCAGTGGCTGGAGGTCCTACCGTATGTCCACTCTCCTCTCTCTCTCTCTCTCTCTCTCTCTAAGAAGTCAAAGCAAATAATTAAAAAAAAAAAAAAGATCAGGTTCCCAGTAACATAGTGACCAATCTAAGAGTGCCCCCTCCCCAGAAGGATGCAGGATTCTCAGCCTCCCAAGCCCCATCATCCAGGGCACTGCAGGAGAATACTCCTGGCCACCAAGCCATGGTGTGACAGGGTGCTTGCCTGTCATGGAGTCTGAGTTCCTCCCCAGTGCCTTCCCAAAAGGAGTCAAGTCCTTTTCTCACCTACCACCAATTTTAACTGAATTGGTTGGGACAGATTAATTCCTGTACCTTTCAAAACTCCCTAAGCAGATGTCTAGTGCAGCCCGAGTCCAGAGCCCCTGACCCGGGCTCCCTATCCTCCTCCAGGGCGCACACCCACCTCCTCCCTGGGCCCGGTGTCTCCGAACACTGGGGTGGCCAAGCTCAGCCCAGGAGGCCGCGCGCGTCCTGAGGAGCCGCTGGGCGGCGCGTACGTGGGAGAGGCTCACACAGCACAGAGTCAAGACAGCACGGGGCAGCCAAGCCGAGGGACGCAGACAGAGCAGTGAGTGTATTCAAGACACAGCCTGGCTCCCCTCCCGGGCTCAACTGGAACCGTGACAGCACCCTGCCCCTCTGGAGGGTCCTGACCACAGCTGCCACAGGCTCTGTGGAGGCCCTTAGGGCTGACCCATGGGCCCTGAGCCTCCAGCCCTGCCACTTGTCCCTGTGAGCTCTCCTTGCCTCCTCCAACTTCCTGTCTCCCATACGAAAATCCTTGTTTGGGCTGGAGAGATGGCTCAGCGGCTGGAGGCACTTGCTTGCAAAGCCTGACGACCTGGGTTCGATTCCCCAGTGCTCACGTAGAGCCACATGCCTGAAGTGATGCATGTGTCTGGAGTTTGTTTGCAGTGGGAAGAGGCCCTGGTGTGCCCATATTCTCCCCCCCACACCCTCTCAAATAAATAAATAAAAATGAGTTTTTAAAAATCCTTGTTTGGACTGGGAATGGTGGTGCATATATTTAATCTCAGCACTCAGAAGGCAGAAGTAGGAGGATTGTTATGAGTTCAAGGCCGGCCTGGGACTACATAGTAACTTCCAGGTCAGCCTGGGCTAGAGTGAGACCCTACCTCGAAAAACCATAAGAAAAAAAAAATCCTTTTTGGGGGGTCACAAGGCGTTTGCCATATTTTTAGGAGTTTACTACCCACACCAAGATGCCAGATTGGTCCAGGAGCTTTCACTGGAAAGGAAAGATCTGGAACTACTAAGTCAGGGTTCAGGAACCATCCGAGCAACTTACTTCTTCCTAGTGACTCTCCTTACAGGCTGCAGCTCATGACCCCATTACTTGTCTTCCTCCCTGCCAGGCCACAGGCCCATTGAACTGCCGCTGACTTCATTCACTACAACATCTCTGGTTTTGGTTTTTTTTTTAGTTATTTTTAAAGTTTTAAAAATATTTTTATTTATTTATTTGAGAGGGGTGTGGAGAGAGAATGGGTACACCAGAGTATCCAGCCACTACAAACAAACTCCAGAAGCATGTGCCACCTCATGCATCTGGCTTACTTCGGTCCTGGGGAATTTTTGTGTTTTGAGACAGGGACTCACTTTGTAGCCCAGGCCAGCCTCCAACTCGTGATCCTCCTGCCTAAGCCTCTGGGGTCCTAGGATTACAGGCATTCACCACCACACTGGGCTCTAACTTTTTTCAAATGTTTTTTGTGTGTATAGATGTGCATGTGTGCGTGCGTGCACATGTGTGCACGTAAGCTCATGCATGTGTGGGGACATGTATGTGAGGAAAACCTTGGATGACATTCTTCAAGCAATATCCACCTTTGAGACAGGGTCTCTCAACGGGCTGGAACTCATCAAGGGGGATAAACTAGCTGTCAGGCAAGCCCTAGGGATCCTCCTGCCTCCATCTCCACAGCGCTGGGATTACACATGGGACCTAGCATTTTTTTAAATTTTTATTTATTTATTTATTTGACAGAGAAAAAGGGAGAGAGAGAGAGAGAGAGGGAGAGAGAGAGAGAATGGGCACGCCAGGGGCCCCAGCCACTGCAAACGAACTCCAGACCACATGCACCCCCTTGTGCATCTGGCTAACGTGGGTCCTGGGGAATCGAACCTGGGTTCTTAGGCTCCGCAGGCAAACACCTTAACCGCTAAGCCATCCCTCCAGCCCCCCTAGCATTTTGTAAAGTTTGTGTTTGTGTGTGTGTGTGTGTGTGTGTGTGTGCGTAGTGTGTAGTGTGTATAGGCACACAGGGTCCGTTTGCTACTGCTTGCACCCCTTGTTGCGCACGGCTTTATGTGGGTAGCTTGGAAATTGAAGCCTGGCCAGCAAGCTTTGCAAGCAAGCACCTTTAACATTTTTACGTGGCTTCTGGAAATCAAAAGTGGATCCTCATGCTTGCGAAACAGCACTTTACTGACTGAACTATATCGCCCTGACCTCGCACACGCTATTTAAAGCAGTTTAAACTGACAGTAAAACGGAGCAAAAAGCCAGGCGTGGTGGCGCACACCTTTACTCCCAGCACTCGGGAGGCAGAGGTAGGAGGATCGCCACGACTTCGAGGCCACCCCGAGACTACATAGTGAATTCCAGGACAGCCTGAGCCAGAGTGAGACCCTACCTCAAACAACCAAAGGGGGAAAAAACAAGGAACAAAATGTATAGAGATTCCCCATATGACCCTTACTCCTATAAACACAGCCTCCTCTGTTAACACCTTCCACTGCTGGGGTGCGATTGTTACAACTAGCGGACCTGCATGCCTGCATCACCGTCACCCCAAGCCCACGGTGCACACTGCGATCACCCTCAGTGTTGGGCAGATGTACTGACCTGTAACCCACGTCATATCATCTCACAGTGTCATTTCACTGCCCTAACCACCGCCCCCCACGCCTGCCTACTTATCCCTCGCTTCATTGTGCCCACTGGCATTTCCACCTACCCACTAGCCTTGCCATGATGTCGTGTAGTTGGAGTCACTCCGTACGTGGACATCTCGGTGTGCTTTCTGTCACTCGGTAATAGTCATTTCTGGTTCCGGTAGCTTTGCCCACGCTAAGTGAGTGTTCTTCCACTGAGACACTCGCTCAGCCCAACAGCATTTTTTTTTTTTTCCCCAGGGCTGAAAACTGCTCCATTGTCTGAAATGTCCTCTCTTCCATCTAAGCACAGTCTGCCTTGGATCAATGGTTGAGTAACCAATGGGACCGTGTCTGTTTGCCAAGGTTTTGGGGATCCAATGTCCATATTTTTTAAATTCTTTTTTTTTTTATTTTAGAGAGAGCCCTGATGCTTGCACCACCTACTGAGCATGTGCGACCTTGCACTTGCCTCACTTTTGTGGGACTGGCTTACATGGGATCTGGAGAGTCAGACATGGGTCCTCGGACTTTGCAGGCAAGCACCTTAACCGCTAAGCCATCTCTCCAACCTCAGTGTCCATATATTTTAAACAAATGACAAAATGGTTCTCCTCTGGCCTAACCCTAAGCAGATATGAATTTTCAGTATTCCCAGAACTCAACTAAGTCCCATAACCCTGGTGCACAGGGACTGCACAGCAGAGGGTGACCCAGATCTGCTGTCCAAGAAGGTGGCTGTTAGCCGCGCGTAGCTTCTAAAATTTGCACAGGCTGAAATGCAGCAAGTCCAAGCGTTAAATTCCTTGGTCGCGAAAGCCGCATCTCAAGTACTGAAGGGCATGAACACCTCCAGCCCACAGAAAATTCTCTGGGAGGAGTTACAGACCCAGGCGATGGTACACAAAGCAGCACACGCTGTCTACAGTTCACACCCTCACCCTCGCTCTGTGCGCATGAGACTACAAGCAGGTGGCCTGGACGACACACCCTTTCGAGAACGCAAATGAAACTCTGTGCCAAAAAAGAACCGCTCACCCCTGGAAAGCGACTGTCTGCATAGCTGCTGAATAAAGGGGACTTTTCCTTCTGCATTTGACATCTACCTATAATTTCCTTTCTTAAATTTTATTTATTTATTTGCATGTATGTGTGTGTGTTTATAGACACACCAGATCCTCTTGCCACTGCAAACAAATATTAGATGTTTGTGTCACTTTTTAAATATTTTATTAGGGCTGGAGAGATGGCTTAGCGGTTAAGCGCTTGCCTGTGAAGCCTAAGAAGCCTGGTTCGAGGCTCAATTCTCCAGGACCCACGTTAGCCAGATGCACAAGGGGGCGCACGCATCTGGAGTTCGTTTGCAGTGGCTGGAGGCCCTGGCGCACCCATTCTCTCTCTCTCTCTCTCTCTCTCTCTCTCCCTCTTTCTCTCTCTGTCTGTTGCTCTCAGGTAAATAAGTAAAAGTGAACCAAAAATTTTAAAAAAATTTTTTTTTATTTATTTGAGAGAGAGAGGAAGAAGCAGAGAGAATAGTTGCACTAGGACCTCTAACCACTGCAAACGAATTCCAGATGCATGTTCCACTTTGTACACCAGGATTTACGTGGGTACTGGAGAGCTGAACTTGGGTCCTTAGGCTTTGCAGGCAAGGCCTTAACCACTGAGCCATCTCTCCAGTCCTTGTGTCACTGTTTGCATACAGCTTTAAATGGGTGGCTTGGGAATTAACCCTGGGCCAGCAGGCTTTGCAAATAAGTGTCTTTAACCACTGAACCATTTCCCCAGCCCTGGCATTTACCTATATTTTATTTTATTTATTAAAACTGTACATAAATCCAAAGTCCAGTACCCCCTAGGGATACATTCTGGAGTGGAATTTCTCCCAAGAACACGTTTTTCAAATGAGTTCTTTCCCTTCCATTCACTGGCCTTCCCCAAACAACCTGGAGCCAACTCTTATGGGTCCATTCAGCATGGGCATTTCCTCTTACAGGGTGGATGGATACAGTAACCAGAAAGAATGACTCTCCTTGGAGCATCCCAACTGGGCCTGGAAAAGAAACTGCCTGCCCCTGAGAAGGGCAATGCCATGTGAAGGCGACATTTGGAACTGTTCGCCCAGGGCAGACTGGATTATTCAGCATCCAGCTACGTCTCTAAGCACCCAAAGAGCAACACTGCATTCCACCCACAGCAATTCACTTCTTTAAAAATAAGATTGAGGGATGGAGCGATGGCTTAGCAGTTAAGGCACTTGCCTGCAAAGCCTAAGGACTCAGGTTCAATTCCCCAGTACCCACGTAAGCCAGATGCACAAGGTGCCACAGGCATCTGGAGTTCATTTGCAGTAGCTAAAGGCACTGGAGCACCCATTCTCTCCCTTAATGCGTTTTCTCTCTCTCTCTCTCTCTCTCTCTCTCTCATCTCTATCTCTTAAATAAATAATTGAAAAAAAAACAGTAAAATAAAATTAAGGCAAAATAGAAACAGCATGAAATTTAGCATCTGAATCATTCATTCATTCATTTTGGGTCTAGGGCACCAAACTCAAGAGAATCGTGCATTCTAAACATGAGCTCTACCACTAAGCCACACCCAACCCCCCTTAGCTTTTTTTGTTTGTTTGTTTGTGTGTGCATAAGTGTGTTTATGTGTGCGCACACACATATGTACGTGTGCATGCAGAGGCCAGAGGTCAATGTCAAGTATCTTCTTCAATTGTTCTCTACTGGTCTGTTTTCTGTTTATTTTTGAGACCCCGGTCTCTCACTAAATCTACACCTCACCAGTTTGGCTAGATTCGCAAGCCAGCAAGTCCTGGGGATCGTCCTGCCTTTACTTCCACGGAGTTGGAATTACAGGCGCGTATACCCACATCTGGCTTTTACATGTGTGCTGAAGCCCTGACCTCAGGTCGTCACGCCTGTGCGGCAAGCTGTAGCAGTTACCTTCTCGTGGCTGGGACAAAACTCCTGCCTAAAAATCCTGTATGGAGGGAAAGGGATTACTTATAGTTGTCAGGGGAGGCTGCTTCTTCTCAGGAAAAGTGTGGCAGGAGCAAACAGCCAGGCATCACATCTCATCACATCAGCAGGGGAGAAGCAGCCAGAGTGAGCCAGAACGGGACTAGTTATTTATTTACTTATTACATTATTTATTAGCTGGACTAATAAACCTCAAGGCCCACCACCAGGGGCACGCCTCCTCCAGCAAGGCTCCACCTCCCAAAGACTCCACCAGCTGGGGGTTAAGTATGAGGCCTCATTCCAAACACACGAGGCTATGGGGGCCACTCCACATTTGAGCTACCACACAAGTTCTTTAGCCACAGTTATAGTCAATCCCATGCTACTGGGACAAACATCCAACAAAGTCCTGGGGAGGAAAAGGCGTTTATTTCAAGCTTACAGATCCAGGAGAAGTCCCATCCATGGTGGAAAGACATCGGCTCCCTTTCACAGATGCAAGCAGAGAGAGGCCACCAAACAGCCAGCACCACAAGCAGCAGGCAAGTCCACCAGAGCGCAGACTGCTCTCTCCACGCCTTGGGGCTGGAATTCAGATCTGCTCCCAAACACACCTTCTGGCTGAATCCCAGAATCCACCTCCCACCCCCCAGTGACATCTCCTCCAGCCAGGTGGCTGGAGACCCAAGTTACAAGCTTAATTTTAACAAAACACCTGAGTCAGACTGGAGGGATGGTTTAGCGGTTAAGGTGTTTGCCTGCAAAGCCACAAGACCCAGGTTCAATTCCTCAAGAGCCACACTAGCCAGATGCACAAGGTGGCACATGCGTCTGGAATTTGTCTGCAGTGCCTGGAGGCCCTGGTACTCCCATTTTCTCTCTCTCTCCCTCTCTCTCTCTCTTTCTCCCTCTCTCCCTCTTTCTCTGTGTCAAATAAATAAATAAAAATAAAGTATTTTTTATAAACACCTGAGTCTATGGGGCCATACATTCAAATTGTCATATTTAAACTACCACACCCGCTGAGCCATCTCCCCCACCCCCACTTAACCATTTCTGTGATTTGTTGCTATGTAACCTTCACCACTATCTACCTCTGGGATCATCTTCCCAGACAGCAACTCTGCACCCATTCAACACTAGTTCTTGGTCCCTCCCTCTGCCTTAGCTCTGATGACCACCATTCTCTTTGCTCTGTGGTTCTAGAAGTGGAATCTTCTTTAAAAAATATTTTATTTATTTATTTATTTGAGAGAGAGAAAGAGGGAGAGAGAGAATGGGTGTGCCAGAGCATCCAGCTACTGCAAACGAACTCCAGACGCATGTGCCTCCTTGTGCATCTGGATCACATGGGTCCTGGAGAATCGAACCAGGATCCTTTGGCTTTGCAGGAAAACACCTTAACTGCTAAGCCATGTCTTTAGCCCCAGAAGTGGGATCTTAAAGCAAGTGTCTTTTGGTGTCTGGCTTATTTCACTTAGCATCACATCCTCATGGTCCCTCCACACTGCAGGGCACGTCGGGATTTCCTTCCCTTTCCCCCACTCTGACTTCTTGTGGAAACTGACAAGACTGTAGACTGATCTTCTAGGAACTACTTGTGACGCTGGTTTTGTTATTTTTAGTTTGGTTGTAAAAAAAAAAAAAAAAAAAAAAAAAAAGACCTGTGAATGAATAAATAAATGAGTCTTTTCTATTTGTTGACATTCTGCCAAAAGCCAATGCCATCAGGCAGCAGAGGCAATAAAGTTGGGAGTCAGAAGTGATTTCAGAACTGAAGGGAATTTCAGAATTTCAAAACATTTCCCATCTGAATCACTTTGTCCTCCTGACACTCAAACCACAGCCATCTCCAAAGACATCTGATGCAACATTAAGAGATGGGCTCTGATCTCAGATGTCCCTTCCAATGGTGGCCCCAGTTGAGACAAGAATCAAAGGGCCTCCTTGCAGCTCCCAGCACAACTACTAAAGGGGATTTCTCATCTTCTCCTGCTATGGTACACGTTTCCTTAAGCCTCTGTATGGAGACATGAGTCACAAGGGAGCAAAGAAATATGAAATATGTCACTTGGCTTTTCAGGAAAATTCACCTGAAACTTAAAAGTCACTCAGAATAGTGCATACCTTTAATCCTAGCACTTGGGAAGAGGTTGAGATGGAAGATTGCCTTGAGTTCAAAGCCAGCCTGGGCTACAGAGTGAGTTCCAGGTCAGCCTGGGCTAGAATGAAAGCCTGCCTCAAAAGAAAGAAAGAACCTTGTATTTTTCTACATGATATCAATATAACTAACTTAAAATGCCAGAACTGCCAATGAGGACCAGCTGAGGTCCAAGTCATGCGCAGCAGACAGCCTGCCCACCTTCGGACAGAGGATCTGGAGGGTGTGATGGCCTCTGGGAAATATGGCTGTGTTGTTAAAATTTTAAACTATAACACTTACATGTAATTGCTGTAATGGTTTTGGTTTTTTGTTTTTTGTTTGTTTGTTTTTTGTTTTTTGAGGTAGGGTCTCACTCTAGGCCAGGCTGACCTGGAATTTCACTATGTAGTTTCAGGGTGGCCTCGAACTCACAATGATACTCCTACCTCTGCCTCCCCCCAGTGCTGAGATTAAAGGTGTGTGCCACCACACCCACCTTTGAAATGTGCATTTTTTTCGAGGCAGTTGTGAAGCTAGTCTGTGACTACTGGTGTACTCATAAATTCAGAGCTTGTTAGACTTTATTTTCTTATTTTTATTATTTTCAGAGTATCTATTGTGAATTAAAACTTGTTACACTATTATCAAAGAAAAGATGGAAGGAAGGAGGGAAGAAAGGAAGGAAGGAAAGGTCAGTTAGAACACTTGGGCAAATATACTTTTGAAATATAAAATATGTAGTGACTGTCAGATTAAAGGGTCCTGATCACAAAATAATTTTGTGTGCTTTTGAAAGTAACAGACCCCAGATCAAAGCAACGTGTTCAGAATGAAAACACTCGCAGGAGACCGTCTGTTTCCCAGTACAAAGGACACAGTCGCCGGAAAACCACAGTCGTAAGCCGCTGATTTTTCCATTTCCTCTTGAATTAATTCAGTGCGCTTATAGAGGCAAGTGTGAGGCTTCAGAACCTAGCGTCCTTTTACCTCTCAGCACTTTGCCTTGAGCATACGGTGTAACGAGGAGGTCTGCCCCACAATTTAGAATTAGCTCAGAAGAAAGGACAACCTGTCATCCAATAGAAAGGGGATCAAAGAAAACGGAGGCAGCTCAGCCGCGAGGTCGAGTCTCCGTCAGATGCAGTAGACAGTGGAACTGTCCCCGCGGTCAGATCTGTTGGAAGATGGGAACCGGCCTTCTGAGCAAACTTGCATTGCTAAACATGAGATCACCTCCTGGTGCTAGCCGTGTCCCGCCCATGAAATATAGCTTGAGTCTGTGCTCCCATACAGCCACATGCTTCGGTTTGACTTGACTATGGGAGATACATCCCCAGGCCCAGTCACTGCGCTCGCAGCAGGGGACAGGAGAAGGAGTGTGGGCTTGAGCCAATGCTGCACGTCACGAATAATCCAGTCAGTGAGGCTCACAGTGATAAGCAGTTCTTACCGGGCAGCCCACCACTGCCATAGGCTCTCCCCCCACTCTTATACTGCTCCATTTCTCAACACTCGATCCTGTTTCCTCATTCCTGGCACTGGAATCCCAGAACGCTCGGCTCCCAGGCACTCCCTAATGAACTCACTCTTGTGTTCCCACAGTGTGCACCATGAGAACATCTGGGATCTGGCCATGAGCATGAGGCTTTACCACAGATGTGACTTCCCAAGGCCTTGTGACCCAAGCACTTCTGGTTGGGAAGGAGCGCAGCAGGAGGGAGAAGTGGACAAGGGAGGTATGAATGTCAATGAATACATTTTTAAAAAGAAAGACGGGGCTGGAGGGATGGCTTAGTGGTTGAGGCATTTGCCTGCAAAGCCAAAGGACCGAGGTTCGATTCCCCAGGACCGACATTAGCCAGATGCACAAGGGGGCACACACATCTAGAGTTTGTTTGCAGTGGCTGGAGGCTCTGGCATGTCCATTCTCTTTCTCTCTCCCCCTCTTTCTTTGTCAAATAAATAAATAAAAGTAAAATATTAAAGAAAGACTGAAGCCAGGCACGGTGGCACACACCTTTAATCCCAGCACTCAGGAGGCAGAGGTAGGAGGATCACTGTGAGTTTGAGGTCAGCCTGAGACTACATAGTGTATTCCAGGTCAGCCTGGGCTAGAGTGAGACCCTACCTTGAAAAACATATACATATATTTGAGAGACAGAGACAGAGAGAGAAGAAAGAGATGGAGAGAGAGAGAAAAAAAAAAACAGATGGAGAGAGAGAGAACGCACCAGGGCCTCCCACCTCTGCAAACAAACCCCAGATGCATGCACCACTTTGTGCATCTGGCTTTACATGGGTACTGGGGTATTGAAACTGGGCCAGTAGGCTTTACAAGCAAGTGCCTTTGATTGCACATCCATCTCTCCAACCTGCCTCTTCAGGCAGGGTCTCAATCTAGCCCAGGCTGACTTGGAACTCACTCTGAAGTCCCATGCTGGTCTTGAACTCATAGTGATCCTCCTACCTTAGCCTCCTGAGTGCTGGGACTAAAGGTTGAACACCACCACGCCCGGCTTCAGATGCTGTACTTGGTTCAACTCAGCAAAAGGCCAGTTATATCCGAGAAACTGAACATTTCTCCTCAGTTACCTCAAACAAAAACTTGAGGCTTGTCATAGTTGCCTCTCTTCTGTCTCCCAGATAGTAAAAGAGTTAAATAGTAGTAAAAGCCTTATATGAAACTTCTACATAATGAAACTGGAAACAGGGTTGGAGACATAGCTCAACACCAGTTAAGGTGCTTGCTTGCAAAGCCTGATGGCCTAGGTTTGATCTCCCAGTACCCATGTAAAGCCAGATGCACGAGGTGGCACATGCGTCTGGAGTTTGTTTGCAATAGCAAGAGCCCCTGACATGCTCATTCTCCCTCTCTCCCCCTCTCTCTCTCTCATTGCAAATAAGTTAACAAAAATATGACCATGAGTTGGAGGCCACTCTGAGACTACAGAGTGAGTTCCAGATCAGCCTGGGCTATAGCCATACCCTACCTCAAAACACACACACACACACACACAAAGGCTGGAGAGATGGAGTAAGGGTTAAGCCAAAGGGCACAGGTTCAATTTCCCAGGACCCACGTAAGCCATATGCACAAGGTAGCGAATGTGTCTGGAGTTCATCTGCAGTGGCTGGATGCCTTGGCATACCCATTTTCTCTCTCTCAAATAAATAAATAAATAAATAATATTTTAAAAAACTAAAAACACAGGTTCATTCTATAATAATGGACTCAGTTGGCCACATGGTGGATTGTAGCTAACCACAGATCATCAGGTGATAAACAATAAGATCTTGTCTGCGGATAAAAGCAAACCAGACAACGGTGGCTCGTGTCTGTAATTCCAGCACAGAAGTCCATGATCAGAGCTGGGGAGATAAAGTGCTTGCTGGGAAAGCCCGAGTACCTGCGTTTGGATTTCCAGAGCCCATGTTAGAAGCCAGAAGCTCTGGCAGGCGTTTGTACTCTCAGCGTGTCAGCCACAAGAAGGGAGGTGGAGAGGGGAGAACTGCCCCGAAGCGGAAGCGAGCAGACTTGGCAGCCTGGAGAATGGAGCATGAACACGAGACTGTGCCTCAAACGAGGTAGAAGGCAAAGACCAGCTCTGGAAGCTGTCCTCTGACCTCCACGTGTGCACTGTGGCATGCACACACCACACACTCACACCATGCACATGTGCGCACATATGCACGCGTGTGCACACACACAGTTCAAGAGGCAGTTCCTGCCCAGTTCTGAAAACCTCATCAAAAGTCTATGGTGAAGCCAGGCGTGGTGGTGCATGCCTTTAATCCTTATAGTACTCGGGAGGCAGAGGTAGGAGGATCACCACGAATTTGAGGCCACCCTGAGACAACTACCATAGTTAATTCCAGGTCAGCCTGGGCTAGAGTGAGACCCTACCTCGAAAAACAAACAAACAGAAAAAGCCTATGGCTGAGGAGGTCATAAGCCCCAGGTAGGAAGCTACCACTGATGTTTGACAAAGTGAATGTCTTGTGCCTACAAGGTGCCCTCTAAATATTTATGTTCATGCCCATATATTCATGCAACTCTCACTTTTGGGGTTACAGAAGTTTCTCTTTTCAGATGGTAGTGACTACTGAGAGACTCAAAACTCATCAAAGTGTTGAGAAGTGACAGTGGAGTGTTCAGCACTAAGTGAGACATCTCTATCACACCCTCCAAGGCTCAGGGACCCTTGCGGAAGAGGTGGTGGAAGGAATGTAAGACCCAACGGAAGGGAAGGACTGCTTTGGAACGCTGCCGTCCAGACACAGAGCGGCCATGGCATTCGTGACCTCATAATGGCTGATGCTACCCACACAAGACCTGCATAGTAGCAGGGGGAAAATGACATCAAAATAGAAGAGAAAGGCCGGGCGTGGTGGCGCACGCCTTTAATCCCAGCACTTGGGAGGCAGAGGTAGGAGGGTTGCCGTGAGTTCGAGGCCACCCTGAGACTCCATAGTGAATTCCAGGTCAGCCTGAGCTTGAATGAGACCCTACCTCGAAAAACCAAAAAAAAAAAAAAAAAAAAAAAAGAAGAGAAACTGGTTGGGGGGAGGGAAGGGGTTTAGCAGGACAAAGGGTAGTGGGAAGGGATTATGATCAAGGTATATTGTATATATGAATGGAGGTCGTCAATAAGTTTTTTGTTTTTTAAGGGCTGGAGGGCCGAGTCTTGTGGCACACACCTTTAATCCCAGCTCTTGAGAGGCTGTGGTAGGAGGATCGCTGTGAGTTCCAGGCCGGCCTGAGACTACATAGTGAATTCCAGGCCAGCCTGGGCTACAGCAAAACTCTACCTCAAAAAGTGTGGGAGGGGGGAGCTGGAGAGAAGACTCAGAGGTTAAAGTCAGTTACTTGCAAAGCCTGATGGCCTGGTTTCAGTTCCCCAGGACCCACATAAAGCCAGATTCACAAGTGGTGCATGTGTGTGGAGTTTGTTTGCAGTAGCAAGAGGCCCTAGTGCATCCTTACTCATCCATTCTCTCTCTCTCTCTCTCAAATAAATAATGTTGAAAAAAAAAAAAACTTTTACAGAGCTGTGGAGCTGTAGAAAGGCTCAGCAATTAAGATACTTGCCTGTAATGCCTAAGGACCCTGGTGCCATTCCCCAGTTCCTACATAAAGCCAGATGTGCAAAATGGCACATGCATCTGCAGTTTGTTCACTGCAGTGGCTAGAGGCCCTGGTGTACCCACTCTCCCTCCTCTCCTCCCTCCTCTCTCTCTCTCTCTCTTTCTCCCTATCTCTCTCTTTCTCAAATAAATAAATAAAATATTTTAAATATTTAAAAAATATTTTATTTTTGTTTATTTACTTATTCAACAGAGAAAGAGGGGAAGAGAGAGAGAGAATGGGCACACCAGGGTTGCCAGCCACTGCAAACAAACTCCAGATGCATGCGCCCCCTTGTGCATCTGGCTAACATGGGTCCTGGGGAATCGAAGCAGGGTCCTTTGGTTTTGCAGGCAAACGCCTTAACCGCTAAGCCATCCCTCCAGTCCTATTTTAAATATTTTTAAAAGGAACTATACATGTCAGTAAGCAGTCAGAAGAAGAGCTGGTCCTCCACCCTGGGCTCCCCTGGACATTCTTTTTTTTTTTTTTCTCTCAAGCTACAGTTCCACTCTAGCTCAGGCTGACCTGGCATTCACTCTGTAATCTCAGGGTGGCCTCGAACTCACTGTGATCCTCCTACCTCTGCCTCCCGAGTGCTGGGATTAAAGGCGTGCACCACCACGCCCTGCTCCCCTGTACATTCTAACTCATTCTTTTTTGGGGGGAGGGGCTAAGACTGTCTCACTATGTAGTTCAAATCCTCATCAGCCATGTAAAGCCAGATACAGAAAGGGGCTCATACGTCTGGAGTTTTTGCAGTAGCAAGAAGCCCCTGGCATGCACATTCTCCCTCTCTCTCTCTCCCTCTCTCTCTCTCTCTCTCTCATAAATAAATAAATAAATACAATTTTAAAAAAAAAAAATCTTCCAGGGGGCTAGAGAGATGGCTCAGCAATTAAGGCTTGCCTGTAAAGCCTAATGGCTGGTGTTCAATTCCCCAGTACCCAAATAAAGCCAGGTACACAAAGTGGTGCATGCATCTGGAGTTCATTTGCAGCAGCTAAAGGACCTGGCACACCCATTGTCTCCCTCCCACCTCCCATGTCTTTCTCTCTCTCTCTCTCCTTGCAAATAAATAAATAAATATTTTTTTTTAATCTTCCAGGCTGGAGAGATGGCTCAGCAGTTAAAGGCACTTGCTTGCAAAACCTCATGGCCCAGGTTCTATTCCCCAATACCCACATAAAGCCAGATGCCCAAAGTGCTGGGAGGCCCTGTCATGATCATTCTCTCTCTCTCTCTCTCTCTCATAAATAAATATTTATTTAAAAATCTCTCACAAGTCCCTTTGATTTGAACAATAACACTCAAACGCCAAATCATCTCAATATGACCTTGAATGTATCCCCACTCCCCACAAAACACTTTTTTTTTTTTTTTTTTGAGGCAAGCCCAAAAGATTGGCCTTTTCTTTTAATGCAAAAGAGCAAGAGGGAGAGAGAGAATTAGCATGCTAGGGCCGCCAGCCACTGCAATCAAACTCCAGACACGTGCGCCACCTTGTGCCCATGTGTGACCTTGCGCACTTGTGTCACCTTGTGCATCTGGCTTATGTGGGATCTGGAGAGTTCAACATGGGTCCTTAGGCTTCACAGGCAAGCGCCTTAACCACTAAGCCATCTCTCCAGCCCTCAAGATCCTTATTTGTCATTTCTTGGCTCGCACTGGCCTTGGCCTTCTCACACATCTGCATATATTCAACTAGAACCTTCCTTCAAAGCCCTGCCAAGATATCACATGTCCAGACAAGTTCTTAGAGTCCTCCTGGCTAGAAATTTCTCCCTAAACACTTTGTTTTTCTCTTACTACAATCCTCATTCAGTAATCATTGCTGTTTGTCTCATTTCATCTATCAGAAGTAAGTTTCTGGAGGATAGGAAAGGGCTCCTTGCTGTACCCTCAAGGTGCCTATCTCAGGGTCAGATACAGGCCTTGCACAAAAAAAAAAAAAAAATTGTTGAATGAAACTCAGTGACCAATAGCATTTCAATTACAAGTCTTCCCTCGGCCCTTCTGAGCTTTCTGCTCATTCAAATTGGCTTATACTAATTTCTTAGCCTTAATCTATCATTTTCCTTTTTAAATATTTTATACTTATTTTCAAGCGGAGAGGGAGAGAGAAAAAGAGATAGAGAGAATGGGTACTGCTGCTGCAAACAAACTCCAGATGCATGTACCATTTTATGCATCTGGCTTTAAATGAGTGCTGGGGAATTGAACTCAGGACCTTAGGCTTGGCAAGTAAGCCCCTTTAACCACTAACCCATTTCTCCAGCCCTAATCTATCATTTTCTAGGACTATGAATGTGAAATGTTTTTTATTTTAATTTTATTTTTACTTATTTATAAGAGAGAGAGAGAATGGGCACACCAGGGCCTCCAGCCACTGCAAATGAACGCTGGACACATGCGCCACCTTATGCATCTGGCTTATGTGGTTTCTAGAGAGTCGAACCTGGGGTCCTTAGATTTCACAGGCAAGCACCTTAACCAGCAAGCCAGCTCTCCAGCCCTGAAATATGTTTCCTGAATTCCATTACGGTTTTAGCTCATGTTCTACATCTGTTATGTATGTAGCACGTCAGCTGTTCTCAGGGGAAAGAATCAATATAAATGGTCCTCTACACTCTGTGTCTCATCGCAAGTCATCAGCCACTGTGCGACTATGTGCAGGTGGCAGGGCAAAGCATGCAAAGGAACGCCACTGAGTGCCCATCGCACAGTGAAAGATTATCGACTGCTGAGGCAGAGCAGGGCAGGGATGAGTCCCAAGATAATCACGCTCCATGAAAGAAGCCAGATCAATGAAAGAGAATGTACCACGTGACACCACTTCCAGAAAACCCCCTAGAAAGTGCAAGTGGATCTCTAACACCAGAAAGCAGCTCCTGGAGGGGCTGTGTGGGGAGGAGTGGGTGGAGGGTAATGTCACTTCCATGAGTGTATGCATATGCTGAAATATTAAGTAACACAATTCCCAACATGAACACTTTATGTCAGTTATAACTCAATAAGACCTTTTTTTTTTTTTTTTTTTTGGTTTTTCGAAGTAGGGTTTCATTCTATCTCAGACTGACCTGACCTGGAATTCGCTATGTAGTTTAAGGATGGCCTCAGACTCACAGCAATCCTCCTACTTCTGCCTCCTCCCAAGTGTGCTGAGATTAAAGGCGTGCACCACCACACCTGGCCCAATAAGACTATTTTTAAAAATTAACTATAGGGCTGCAGAAGTGCCTTAGTGGCTAAGGCACTTGCCTACAAAGCCAAAGGATCCAGGTCCAATTCCTCAGGACCCACTTTAGCCAGATGCACAGGGTGGGGGGGTGCATGCATCTGTAGTTCATTTGCAGTGGCTGGAGGCCCTGGTATGCCCATTCTCTCTCTCTCTCCCCCTGCCTATTTCTCTCTCTCAAATAAATAAAGAAAACAATTAACTATATATTTCTGCATTCCAGTGTTTTAAAAATTTTAGGTCTGGGGCTGGAGAGATGGCTTAGTGGTTAAGGCATTTGCGAGCAAAGCCAAAGGACCCAGGTTCAATTCCCCAGTACCCACGTAAGCCAGATGCACAAGATGGCACAAGCATCTAGAGTTCATTTGTAGTGGTTGGAGACACTGGCATGCCAATTCTCTCTCTTTCTCTTTCAAATAAATAAAATATATTTTTCAGCTAGGAGTGGTGGCCCATGCCTTTAATCCTAGCACTCGGGAGGCAGAGATAGAAGGATCACCATGAGTTCAAGGCCACCCTGAGACTACATAGTGAATTCCAGGTCAGCCTAAGCTAGAATGAAACCCTACCTCAAAAAACCAAATATATATATGTATTAAATCTTTAGTTCTGCCCAGGAATATTCAGCGATAGGATGCCATTTACTAGGCACATGGGCTTCGATTCAATCCTTAGCACAAAGAACTAAATAAAGTCTCCAAGTCTATGAAAGCAAATTGCTACATAGTATGAACAATGCATAACTCATCACCACTAAAACTAGAACGTGGGGGGCTGGAAAGATGGCTCAGCAGTTAAAGGCACTTGCTTGCAAAGCCTGCCTGCCCCTCAGTTCAGTTTCCAAGCCACTCACATAAGTTAGAAGCTATAAGTGGCACAAATTTCTGGTGTTCATTTGTAGTGGGAAGAAGCCCTGGCTTATGTGTGTGAGCGTGTGTACATGCATGCAAGCATGTGTATATGCACACACGCGCATGCACGTGCAAATAAATAATAAATTTAATTAAAACTTTTTAAAAATACAACTGAGGGTAGGAAGAGATGGATCAGCAATTAAAGGCACTTGCTTGCAAGGCCTCAAAACCCAGTTCAATTCTCTAGTACCCACGTAAAGCCAGATGAACAAAGTGTCATATATGTCTGGAGTTTGTTTGCAGTCACAAGAGGCCCTGACATGCATACTCACTCTCTTTCTCTAAAATAAATAAGTAGCTATTTTTAAAAGACAACTTCAATTGGCATCACCCAGTCTTTTTCAGAGTTTCAAAACTAGAGTGGTGGGGATTTAACTCAGTGGTAGGGCCTTTGCCTAGCAAGGACAAGGTCTTGGGTTTGGTACACAGCATCAGAAAAAGAAAGAAAAAATGGGGTGTAATCTTTTCCTTTTAAAAATATAGATATATATCAGAGAGCCAGGCATAGTGGTGCATGCCTCCAATCCCAGCACTTGGGAGGCAGAGGTGGGAGGATCGCCATGAGTTCAAGGCCACCCTGAGACTACATAGTGAATTCCACGTCAGCCTGGGCTAGAGTGAGACCGTACCTCGAAAAACCAAATATGTATATATGTATGTTTGATGTATGTACATGACATATATGCATACAAACATATCAGATTACTCTTCAGACACGTGGCAGTTGTTTTTGTCAATTTGGGAACTCAAGCTTAACTTTTCTTTTCACTTGAAAATGCATGGAATCATGGCTAGAGGCTCTGGCATGCCCACTCTTTCTGCCTATCTTCTTTATTTCTCTCTGCTTTCAAATAAAGAAATAACATATATATATATTTTAAAAGTACACAATTGCCAGGCATGGCCACACTCTCCTTTAATACCATCACTTGAGAGGCAGTGGTAGGAGGATCGCCATGAGTTCAAGGCCACCCTGAGACTACACAGTGAATTCCAGGTCAGCCAGGAATAGAGCTAGACACTACCTCAATAAACAACAACAACAACAAAAAGTATGGAATCAAGCTAGAGAGATGACTTAGTGGCTAAGGCTTGCCTGCAAAGCCTAACAACCCAGATTAGACTCCCCAGAACCCACATAAGCCAGACTCATAAGGTCACGCATGCACACAAATTGGTGCAGTGTCTGGAGTTAAATTGCAGTGGCTAGAGGCCCTGGCTCACCAATTCTCTTCCTCCTTCCCCCACACACAAAAATTTTAAAAAAGGGCAGGGCGTGGTGACGCACACCTTTAATACCAGCGCTCAGGAGACAGAGGTAGGAGAATCGCCATGAGTTCAATGCCAACCTGAGACTACTTAGCGAATTCCAGGTCAGCCTGGGCTAGAGTGAGAAAATAAAAGAGAAACTGATTGAGAGGGGGAGGGGATATGATGAAGAATACAGTTTCAAAGGGGAAAGTGGGGGGAGGTAGAGAATTACCATGGGATATTGTTTACGGTTATGGAAGTTGTCAATAAAAAAATGAAAAAAAATTAAAAAGTACTTTAAAAATATGAAATCAATGATTAAGGAACTATAGAAATGATCCCTGGAAGTATAGTCTTAGAATCAATGATTAAGGAAGATAGGTAAGACAGGACTTTTAAATAACTGCCTTCAAATTACCATGATGTGAAAGATAATGTAGTAAAAAAAAATTGCAAATATAAAATATAAAAATACATTAGCACTGTTAAAACAAGAATGCCTCCATCTTTGGACTCTGACTGCCATTTCATTATGACTCTGTTTCCTAAGAATGACCCAGACCATCTCTCCCAATTTCTGGAATGATCTGGACCCCCCTGTCAGATTACCACTTCCCTGAAGAGGCCCAAGCCCTGAGGCAAGATGGGCCACCCGCCCTGCAACCGAAGAATTCCAATGCCCCCAATGCCCCTTAAGTCCTTCCTAGTCTGTAAGGGGAGTTGTTTCTGACCTGCCTGGCCAGAGCGCTTCTCAGGCTTTTCTGGAATACAGCCTGTCTCTGCTGTGGAGCTGAGACTTCTCTCTCCTTTCTTTCCTGCTTTTTGTAACGAGTGCCTTGGAAGTACAACCAGGAACAAGGGTTCAGCTCGGTGGTCAAGCACAGGCAAGGCCCTGAGTTCAATCCCTAGCGCCAAAGAAAATGGAGGAAAAAGTGATCACCAAGATGAGCATGGTGCTGCAGGTTTTTGTTTTTTGTTTTTTGTTTTTATCAAGGAGAGAGACAGAATGGGTGGGCCTAGGAGCCCCTGCCACTGCAAACAAACTCCAGACACATGCACCACTTTGTGCATCTGGCTTTACATGGGTACTGAGGAATTGAACCCAGGCATTCAGGCTTGTAAGCGAGCGCCTTAGCTGCTGAGCCATCTCTCCAGCTCAGTGGTTCAGGCTTTTAATCTCAGCCCTCAGGAAATTGAGGCAGGAGAATCAGAAATTTGAGACCAGCCTGTGTTAGGTAAGACCCTGTTCACGAAGAGGACAAAGAGCGGGGTGTAGTGGTGCACACCTTTAATCCCAGCGCTCTGGAGGCAGAAGGAGGAGGATCACCGTGAGTTCCAGGCCAGCCTGAGACTACAAGTAAGACCCTACGTCGAAAAACAAAACAGAGCAACAACAGAAAAAAGGACAAAGAACTCAACACTAAATCAGACTGCCAACAGGTCTTCCATGGCTCGGGGAACACTGGCAGCAGAGGGGGCAGAAAGATCATAAGAGCCACAGAGGGGGTAGGACCTGAGGCATGGCCCACTCCCCCATCCGCACTACCCCAAAGGCACTGACTAAGGCCTTCATGACCCCACAGTATACCGTGACCCCACTGAGGAGGGCCCCCAGCATACCAAGAGCAGGGGTGTCATGATTTGATTCAGGTGTCCCCCATAAACTTAGGTGTTCTGAATGCTAGGTTCCCAGCTGATGGAGATTTGGGAATTAACACCTCCTGGAGGCAGTGTATTGTTGGGGGCAGGCTTATGGGTGTTATAGCCAGTGTCCCCTTGGCAGTGTTTGGCACACTTTCCTGTTCCTATTGTCCACCTGATGTTGGCTAGAAGGTGATTTCTCCCCTCTGCTCATGCCATCATTTTCCCCTGCCATTATGAAGCTTCCCCTGGAGTTTGTAAGCCAGAATACACCCTTTTTCCCACAAGCTGCTCTTGGTTGGGTGATTTCTGCCAGCAATGAGAATCTGATTGCAACAGTAAAGTTGGTACCGAGGAGTCGGATTTGGGATTACTGCTGGACACCTGACTGTGTGTGGCTTTGGCCTTTTGATGATGATTTTCTTTTCTTTTTTTTTTTTTAACCCTTTGGTTTTCCAAGGTAGGGTCTCATGCTAGCTCAGGCTGACCTGGAGTACACTATGTAGTCCAGGGTGGCCTCAAACTCTCCGTGATCTCCTACCTCTGCCTCCCGAGTGCTGGGATTAAAGGTGTGCACCACCATGTCTGGCTGGAGCTGATTTGCAAGAGGAATGTGGAAAGATTTGAAACCTTGACCTAAGAGATGCCTTGCAGTGCTGTAAGTACAGCTTGATGGACTATTTTGGTCAGAATTGAAAGACGTGAATACAGTAAGAACTATAGACTATGAGGTTTGACTTGTGAGGGTGAGAAAAAGCTTTGCCTGGGCTGGGCTAGAAGCAGTTTGTGTGAGAGGCTTACTATTATACCTGTGTCCTAAGACCTTGTGCAGGGTTGCTTTGAGTAGAAATGGACTGGTGTGAGCAGAGGGATATGGCACAGAAATGAAATCTTTGGGCTGAAAGTGCTGCCCGTTCAGCTGCAATTGAGAGATTTCAACCTCTGAGATTGGGCCAGCTGATCTGCACTGGGACAACAGGAAGAATGTAGACTCTTTTGAAGGGGCCTGAGTGTTCAAGGAATGTTCAAAGTCTGCTTTATTCCCCCTGGATCAACACATTGGCATCCTACCTCGTATGAGTATAAGAAATGCAGGAAAGAGAGGGTCATTGCATTTGCAACATGGTCTTGTGTTTTGGAAATAGCCATGGGCAGTGTGAAGCAGCTTTGCTGGATGCCTGCATGGAGACCCCATGGGGTCATGTGGATGAACCGTGGGCTGCAGTGGCGACCCAGCGGAGATGCTAGGACCCTGAGACAGCTGCTAAGGACAGCTGCCAGCCCCTGGATGAAGTTTTCCAGGAGTGTGAGTAGCCTAGCCGGAGGGGCAGAATTGGAATACTAGAGACTTGTTGCTGGTTAGAATTATCAGACTTGGAGGCCTTGTCACTGGCTAGAATTGTTGCACTTGGAGCTACAGAGCTTGATGTTCGCCCTGGTTGTTTTAAATCTTGCATTGGTTCAATATTTCTTTACTATACCCAGTGCCATCTTTTGCAGTGTGAGTGTTTATTCTGTGCCATTATGGACTTGGCAGGAGGGGGGTGGATTATTTGGTATTATGGCTCAGTTAAAAGATTTTGGACTATAGGAATGATTGATAAAAACTATGGGGACTTTTAAAATTGGAGTGAGGACTGGAGAGATGGCTTAGTGGTTAAGCGCTTTCCTGTGAAGCCTAAGGACCCTGGTTCGAGGCTCAATTCCCCAGGACCCACGTTAGCCAGATGCACAAGGGGGCGCACGCATCTGGAGTTCGTTTACAGAGGCTGGAAGCTCTGGCACGCCCATTCTCTCTCTCTCTCTCTCTCTCTCTCTCTCTCCCTCCTTCTCTCTGTCGCTCTCAAATAAATAAATAAACAAACAAACAAAAAATTTTAAAATTGGAGTGAATGCATTATTGCATTTTACATCGTGGATGGTTATCAGTTTATGGGAGCCAGGAACGGAATGTGATGGTTTGATTCAGTTGTCCCCCACAAACTTAGGTATTCTGAATGCTAGGTTCCCAGCTAATGGATATTTGGAAATTAGCGCCTCCTGGAGGTAGTGTACTGTTGAGGGCTGGCTTATGGTATTATAGCCAGTTTCCCCATGCCAGTGTTTGGCACACTCTCCTATTCATGTTGTCCACCTTATGTGGGCCAAGAGGTGATGTCCACCCTCTGCTCACGCCATTGTTTACCCTGCCATTGTGGAGCTTCCCCTTGAGTCTGTAAACTAAAATAAATCTTTTTGTCCCACAAGCTGTTCTTGGTCAGGTGATTTCTGCCAGCAATGTGAGCCTGATTGTGACAAGGGGTAAGGGGATATAAGAGTATATTTTCTTATAATATAAAGTAAAATTTTTTAAAAGGACAAAAGGACTCAGTAGTTAAAGGCACTTGCTTGCAAAGCCTGCAGGCCCAGGTTTGATTCCCCAGCACCCATGTAAAGCTGAATACACACCCTGATATATGCATCTAGGGTTTGTTTACTGCAGCAAGAGGTCCTGGAGAAGCCACACTCTTTCTCTCATGCTCTCACCTCTTTCAAACAAATAAAAATATTTTTCTTTTTTGTTTTAAATATTATTTATTTATTTGAGAGAGAGAGAGAGAGAGAATGGGCACACCAGGGCCTCCAGCCACTGCAAACGAACTCTACACACACGTGCCACCTTGTGCATTTGGCTTACATGGGTCCTGGAGAATAGAACCTGGGTCCTTTGGCTTTGCAGACAAACACCTTGACCACTAAGCTATCCCTCCAACCCTTTATTTTTTAAATGTATCCTTTTAAAGACAGGGTTTTTCATTGGCCTGAAGCCAAATAAAAATATTTTTTATGAGAAAGAACAAGCAAGAGAGAGAGAATTGGCACTGCCAGGGCCTCCAGCCACTGTACTTGCTTGCCTCCAGAGCCTAATGACTGGAGTTCAATTCCCCAGTACCCATGTAAGCCAGATGCACAAAGTGGCGCATGCATCTGAAGTTTATTTGCAGTGGCTGGAAGCCCTAGCATGCCCATATTCTCTCTGTCTCTCTCACTCAGTTTGTATCTCTCTACTTGCAAATAAATAAATAAGGTTTTTTTTAAAAAAAAAAAAAGGCAAAGAATTGACCACCAATTGGTATTAGCTGCTTTCCCAGTAATGATTCTGATGGTGTTTGGGGGAGGGCACCTTGCTAACTGGTCCAAAAAGCAAGCTAGAGAGTAGCATTTCTGCTTTGGCTCCCATTGGAGTGAGAAGGCGCTCTGTGTTATGTCTTGTATTCCGCAATGATGCCACAGACCGGTGCCAAGTCTCTGCAGCGTGGCCAGCAGAGCTTGCAACACACTATCCTGACAGAGCTGGGGTGCTGGCCTAGCATCCTGGCCCTGGAAGAGCCCCCAAGGTAGCAGACGCCTGCAGGAACCAGGCCTGGGCACTGACAGTCTTGCAAGCTGGGTGGGAAATTCTGGAATGTTCAAGATACTAAGAAAGGTTTGCTGCTGCCCCATGACCCAAGCCCTTCATTCAAACAGCATGTGAGGGGGCTGGGTGCAGGGCTGTGCTTAGAAGGCATGAGGCCCCAGGTTTAATTTCCAGTACCACAAAAGAGGGAGGGGGGGAAGGAGGAAGGAAGACAACAGCATTCGAGAGCTCTGGGCTGAAGGCTGACACGAGCCAGGGACAGAAAGGCTTTAATGGAGACAAGTCCTCCGTAGTAAGGGCGGATTGCAAAACCCGCCCCCGCCCTGGCTGTCGCAATCAGCTCTCATCCTCCTTTTCCCAGATACATGGAAAAGCTTCAGTTAGCAGAAAAACAAGTGGTATTTTCCCCCACTACAGTTTAGGAGACATTTTTATGCCCTTATCTCATGATCCTCTAGCAAGGTCCCAGCGGGGCAGATCAGATGTAGAGGACAGCTTTCGGGCTGGAGGAAGCAGGCAGCATCTTCTTGATGCTGAGCTGATCTCTGCAAAGAGGTAACCCAATTAAGCCCCCACAGCGGGTGGGACCCCCCCACAAGCCCAAAAGTGTCCAGAGATGGGAAGGGCTAGGGAAACACTGAATAGTCATTGCAAATTCCCTTTCATGGATGTGACCAGTTTAAAAAGGGTTCCCCTGAACCGTTTTCCTTTTTTTTTTTTTTTTTTTTTTTCTCAAGGTAGGGTTTCACTCTAGCCCAGGCTGATCTGGAATTCACTATGTGTTCTCAGGGTGGCCTCGAACTCACAGCAGTCCTCCTACCTCTGCCTCCTGAGTGCTGGGATTAAAGGAGTGAGCCACCATGCCTGCCTGGCTTCATTTCCTCCTTCTAACTGAATGGATAATAAAGTACATTGTCCTAAAAGGCTGACGCTACAAAGTGTAATTTTTAGGCGTATCCTCTCATCTTTTGGTATTCTTAGGTGGAAAAAAAAAACAAAACTGAAAAGCAGCTGGGTCCTTCTAAGTGACACACCCTGAGAAGCTTTGCCTTCCGTCAGCATTTTAAAACCAGGAATTTGGTTCATTTGGCCCTCCCTACTTTTTTTTTTTTTTTTTTAACACCCATCACCCTTTTGAAACAGGAAGGAAGGAAGAAAACTATTGGCAAGTTTAGGTTTAATCATTTCATTGTTTCTCTTTCAATGTGCTGTCATGTTGAAAACTACCCTGTTCTTCCCTTGATTCCCCCAGATAAATGGTCCCTTGTAAAGACATGTCATGTTCTGTCATAGCATTTGATCAAGGGGTTCACTGTTGTTTCTAAGCCCAGACAACCGCTTCATCCCAGACAGAAGCAATGAATTCTGAGAAGAAGCCAGATTCACATTTTTGTCCCCTGCCCCTACCCCATGGAGACTGACCTCACAGTGAACACCATAACCCCACTGAGCAGGGGACCCACGGTAATGGGAGCAAGGTTGGGGATAAAAGATATATATATACATGACTAAATTTTAAAAAAGAAGCCATGTAACCAGTTGTAAATGAGAACAGTTGTGTGACAGACTGCATGTAATCTGTGCCCTAGTAGCATATCAGCCTCAGGTCTTAAAAAGTCAATGTGGGAGCTGGAGAGATGGCCTAGTAGTTAAGGTGCTTGCCTGAAAAGCCTAAGGACCCAAGTTCAATTCCTCAGTACCTATGTAACACCAGATATACAAGGTGGCACATGCACCTAGAGTTCATTTGCAGTGGCTAGAGGCCCTAGCATACCCATTCTGTCTCTTTCTCTCTCTAATAAACAAATATGTAAAAGTCATTGTGGGGCTGGAGAGATGACTCAGCAGTAAAGGTGCTTGCCTGCAAAACCTAATGTCCCGGGTTCAATTCCCCAGTATCCACATAAAGGCAGAAGCACAAAGTGGTGCATGCATCTAGAGTCATTTGCAACAGCTAGAGGCCCTGACCTCTCCCTCCCTACCACCCCCCTCTCTCCTTTCTCTCTGCTTACAAATAAATAAATAATATTTTTTAAGGGTTGGAGAGATGGCTTAGCAGTTAAGGTGCTTGCTTGCAAAACCAAAGGACTCAGGTTCAATTCTCCAGGACCCATGTAAGCCAGATGCACAAAGTGGCACCTGCATCTGGAGTTCATTTGCAGTGGCTGGAGGCCCTGGTGCACCCATTCTCTCTCGCTCTCTCAAATAAATAAATAAATATTTTTAAAAATTAGGCTGGGCATAGTGGTGCATGCCTTTAATACCAGCACTCAGGAGGCAGAGATAGGAAGATTGTCGTGAGTTTGAGGCCAGCCTGAGACTACATATCAAATTCCAGGGCAGCCTGGGCTAGAGTGTGGCCCTACTTCAAACCCCCCCCCAAAAAAAAGAAAGAAAGAAAAAAAGAGTCAGCGTGTAAAGCATTAGGTAACTGTTGTGCACAGTACCTACTTCAGTAAGTGCAACATCTTAATATTATTCACATATGGAAAAGGACTTCTTTTCCAAAAGAATTAGGGATGTAGCTCCATGGTATAGCTTGTGCATAGCATACATGAGGCCCTGGCACACAGTGCCTAAAGACATGGTACTCCAAACTGGGCGTGGTGGTGCACGCCTTTAATCCCAGCACTTGGGAGACAGAGGTAGGAGGGTCACTGTGAGTTCGAGGTCAACCTGAGACTACATAGTGAAATCCAGGTCAGTCTGGGCCAGAGTGAGACCGTACCTCGGAAAGAAAAAAAAAAAAAAGAAAAAGAAAAAGGAAGAAAGAAAGAAAGAAAGAAAGAAAGAAAGAAAGAAAGAAAGAAAGAAAGGAAAGAAATGGTACTTGGATTCCGCTTCCAACGTCATCCCTGAGGCGCACTGACTCTACAAGCTGACCTTAAGCATGTCATTTTCCTATTATCTTAGGTCGCCGGGTTATTACATTATCTTCAGCACTCCATCCAGCCTTTCTCAAACAAGTCAGCATGAGCTTTAGTTCCAGAGCTTTCAAAGATAATGCCACTCGTGAGTCCTTAGCGCTCCCCACAAACTGAGGAGAGACTGAGTGCTCTCCAGGCTCCTGCAAGGCATGCCTGACACTTGTGTGCCCGGCTGGGTTTCCAGTGTTCTCAGACCACTTCCCTCTCTTGGGCCTCCTCCCCACCCTCAACCCTGCCAGGAAGCCCTGAGGGAAATGTGCCTTAGCGGCCCAGTGACTTGTATGCTGTCACATATTGTGGTGGAGAGAGCTCGGGCCAGAAGCCAAGTCTCCTATCTTCTCCTCCAGGACATGTCACCACCCCACCCAGTTCGTTGGAGCACACCACAGGGAGCCTGGCCGCTCTCATCTGATTAGCAGCTCCCTGCAGGCCGCCCACACCCACACCCACCTGCCTTTTTCAGGCCACCTTGGGATTTTAACTCAAGTACCATATGCTAATGCAGGTGGAACAAAATCAACAGGGGAAGACAAATGAATGGGAATTAGATACGCTTTAGCAAGAAGCAAATCGTTTTTTCTTAAGACCGTAGCTTCTATTTGAGTCCTAGTCATTTTCCTCCAAGACAAATTTGTAAAAAGTTAGGAAAGGGGCTGGAGAGATGGCTTAGCGGTTAAGCACTTGCCTGTGAAGCCTAAGGACCCTGGTTCGAGGCTCGATTCCCAGGATCCACGTTAGCCAGATGCACAAGGGGGCGCACGTGTCTGGAGTTTGTTTGCAGTGGCTACAGGCCCTGGTGTGCCCATTCTCTGTCTCTCTCTATCTGCCTCTTTCTCTGTCTGTCGCTCTCAAATAAATAAATGATAAACAAAAAAAATTTTTTTTTTAAGTTAGGACAGGAAGACCCAAAGCATAAAGCTTGGTTTGGTGCTGGGAATTGAACCCAGGGCTTCATGCATTTAAGTTCTTTTTCTAAGACCCCCCACCCCCACCCCAGCTCTGCCCTGGCTGACCTGGTAATAGGAATAAAACAATCAGGGCTGGAGACATGGCTCAGTGGTTAAAGCTGCTTGCTTACAAAGCCTGAGGGCGTGGGTTTGATTCCCCAGCACCCACATAAAGCCAGACATACAAAGCAGAGCACATGTCTGGAGTTCATTTGCAACAACATGAGACCCTGAATCACTTATTTTTTTTCCTCATTCATTCCCTGTCTGTCTGTCTGTCTCTCCTTGCAAATAAATAAGTAAAAAGAATAAAACAATCAGTGTGGAATGTTCTGGAAATAGCTCTCCAAATACATCATCTCATCTGCAGGGAACCTAGGAGGTAAAGGGGCCAAAAGAAAGAAGAAACTTGGAAGGAAGACCTGAGTTCTACAGGGAGATACATGAGAAGCCACTCCAAAGGACAGCTGCCATCATCAGTGGCTCCCAGGTTGGGGGATCCCAGAACTCCCTGGCAGGTGTCCTCCGACACCAGGGCAAGCTGATTCAAGTCACCTTCAATGCCAAGGGACAAAAGTCTTAAAGGCAAGCGTGTGCAAAATGTTTGTTTAAAAGGCGAAAGGAGCCTAGTTCAAGCTGACTAATGGCAAAGGACTGCCTGAAGAGTAAATGCATAACAGTGACTGTTCTCGGCGTTGTCCGTGGATTTGTAGGTTCTAACAGCAGGGTGTGGAAGGCCCTCATTAAGTAATGCGTTACTTCTGACAGAAGTGTCTTAGGCTGGCTATCTAGTTCAGTACTCCAAATTATTGGGGACCTTGAGGCTTAAGTATTTTTCTGAATATGATGCTAGAGGTAAGTTGTGTTTACTTAAACTAATAGAGTGGAGAAAAACCAGCCCTCTGTAATAGTTTTGCAAGGTGGTGCTTTCGGTTGTACATATGTTAGGATACGGAGAGGAAAGGTGTAGAGAGAACAGGTTCCAGAGCTCAGCACTTTCAAGTGGAAGATTGTGTGAATTTCAGTCTTCAGCCTACTGTCTTACCGATTGATAAACTGCTATCTCCGAGAAACATTAGAAAAGTGGGAGGAAACCAGAATGCTTGTTCATGGTTTTTTTTTTAAAGCAAATTACTGTATTTTTATGGTAAATGGGAGAAAAAGTGTTGAAATGGTTTTTAATGAGTCAGATATTTAAATGATGAATGACTAATGTGTTAAGTAGTGATAAAATAAACCAATAAATGATTGTTTTTGTCATTTAAAAAAATAAAATAAAAAAATAAAAGGCGAAAGGAAGGCTGGAGAGATGGCTCAGAGATTAAGGGCCTTGCTTGCAAAGCCTAATGGCCTGGGTTTGATTCCCCAGTTATCCATGTAAAGCCAGATGCACAAGGTGGCCCATGAATCGGGAGTTCGTTTGCAGCCACCAAAGGCCCTGGTATATCCATTTTCCCTCTTTATCTCTCTCTCCTTGCAAATAAATACATTTTAAAAAAGGTGAAAGGAGGGGCTAAGGAGATGTCTCTGTGGCTCAATTCCGAGTCTGGAGTTTGTTTGCAGCATCAGGAGGCCCTGGCAGGCCCATGCTTGCTGTCTATCGTCTATCTATCTATCTATTTATCTATCTATCCATCCATCCATCCATCTGTCCGTCCATCCATCCATCTACTTGCAAATAAATAAATTTATAAATGTTGTAAAAGGTGAAGAGAAAGCTGGGTGTGGTGGCACACGCCTTTAATCCCAGCACTCAAGAGGCTGAGGTAGGAGAATCGCCATGAATCTGATGCCATCCTGGAGCTAGAGCATTCCAGGTCAGCCTGGGCTAGATGGAAACTCTGCCTCAGACCACTCTACAATCAAAAAAAATGGCAAAGGAAAAAAAAAATGCCCACAAACTATCTACACACAAAGCACCTTCTGCATTGGATGGGATTTGCTCCTGGGGATGTCAGAGTGAAGAAAACTGACTGGAGAAGATGTCAGTCCACTGAGCTTTGCTCTAGCCTTAAGCGCTCTGTGCTGGAGAAGGCGAACACCAGGCACTTTTCCTGGAGGAGAGGGGTTCCTACTAGATAACTTTGCTTCCAACTTTCACGGTCATCTGCTTCCCTTGGCATCTGAGGATTCGAAGTGTCTTGGAACTTGTCAGAGAACCAATATCTGCTGCAAATTCCTGCTCCACAGTATCCCAGCAGCCCAGGCCCTGCGTGGACCCTTCCCAGGTCCCTCTGAGGACTGTTTTCTTTAGGAGCTCATAGGGGCTGAAGAAGACAGGGTAGGCTCAGCACGGCAGCACCTGCCTGGAATCGGAACGCTGGGGAGGCAGAAATGGATGGATCCCTAGAGCTCCCTGGCTAAGCTTGTCGGCCCTAATCCATGAGCTCCAGGCCAAGGAGAGACCCTGTCTCAAGAAAGGTGGGCAGAACTTGGGAGGCAGAGGTAGGAGGATCACTGTGAGTTCGAGGCCACCCTGAGACTACACAGTGAATTCTAGACCAGCCTAGGTTAGAGTGAGACCCTACCTCAAAACACACACACACACACACAAGGTGGGCAGGCTTCATGTAGTGGCACCCACTTTAATCTCAGCACCCAGGAAGCAGAGGTAGGATGATCGCCATGAGTTGGAGGACCACCCTGACACTACAGGGTGAATTTCAGGTCAGCCTGGACTAGAGTGAGACCCTACAAAAAACCAAAACAAATAAATAAATAAAATGTGGGGTGGGAGCGGTTAAGCACTTGCCTGTGAAGCCTAAGGACCCCGGTTAGAGGCTCGATTCCCCAGGACCCACATTAGCCAGAGGCACAAGGGGGCGCACGCATCTGGAGTTCGTTTGCAGTGGCTGGAGGAGGCCCTGACGTGCCTATTCTCTCTCTTCCTCTTTCTCTCTCTGTCGCTCTCAAATAAATAAATAAAAATAAACAAAAAAAATTATAAAAAAAAAATGTTGGGTGGTATATCTCGGATGACACTGAGGCACTGAAAAAGGGAGGGAGAGAATTGACACACTAGGGCCTCTAGCCACTGCAAATGAACTTCAGGCTCATGCACCATCTTGTGCATCTGGCTAACGGGTACTGGAGAATCAAACCTAGATCCTTAGGCTTCACAGGCAAAGCACCTTAACTGCTAAACCATCTCTCTAGCCCCCAAACTCAAGGCTGGAGAGATGACTTAGGGGTTAAGGCACTTGCGTGCAAAGCCTAAGGACCCAGGTTCAATTCTCCAGGTCCCACATAAGCCATATGCACATGGTGGCACATGTGTCTAAAGTTTGTTTGCCCATTCTCTCTCTCTCTCTCTCTCTCTCTCTGTCTCTCCCTCCCTCCATCTCTGTGTCTCTAATAAATAAACAAATAAGAAAAATTTTAAAGAAGTCAAAGTTGGAGCTGGAGAGACTGGCTCAGTGGTCAATTTCCCAGTATCTTACAAAGTCTAACTACATGAGGTCGATTCCCCAGAACCCACATAAAGCCAAATGCACAAAGTAGAACATGCATCTAGAGTTCATTTGCAGCCCTGGCATGCCCATACTTTTTCTCCCTCTCTCTCTCTTTCTGCTTGCAAATAAATAAATAAATTTAAGTCAAAGTGCCAGGTGTGGTGGCGCATGCCTTTAGTCTCAGCACTTGGGAGGCAGAGGTAGGAGGATCACTGTGAGTTCGAGGCCACCCTGAGACTACATAGTGAATTCCAGGTCAGCCTGGGCTAGAGAGACCCTACCTTGAAAACCAAAAAACAAGGAAAAAAAAAACATTTAAGTCAAAATTTATATAGCCAAAGTATAAATGAGAAGACAAATGGGGAATAACAAATAAACCCAGAGAGTTACACCTAAGAGAAATGGCCACAGAGATACCTGCCTTTGAGTGTTTATAGAGATTTCATTCCTAACAGCCCCAATAAAAACCACCCAGATCCTTGTGAGACGGCCCAGGACTCAGCTCACAGTAGCCCTGGAGCCTGCAGAGCCTGCCAGCAGTCCAGCAAAGCTTGCAGGGACAAGCTCACATGCCTTCGCTAACAGTGGACCAGAGCACTTAGCACTGCATGGCCCACACGGCCTGTAAATGTTACTCTCTGGCCCTTACAGAAAACAGCATTTGACTCCTCAACCAGCAAATGGAATTGAGCAATGACGACAGGCAGTATCTCAATGGACCTCAGACGTCCCAATAAGGGGCTGCAGAGATAGCTTAGTGGTGAAGGCGTTTGCCAGCAAAGCCAAAGGACCCACGTTTGATTCCCCAGTACCTACATAAAGCCAGCTGCATAAGGTGGCGCATGCATCTGGAATTTATTTGGAGTGGCTAGAGGACGTGGTGCACCCATTCTCTCTCTATCTGCCTCTTTCTGTCAAATAAATAAAATATTTTTTTAAAAGTCCCAATAAGCCAGGTGCCCTGCAGCGCCTGTAACCTCAAGAGGCTGAGGAGGCAGCAGGATGGATTAAGTCCAGGATTCTGAGGCCAGCCTGGGCCACACCGTGACAACATATCTCAAAAAAAAAAAAAAAAAAAAAAGCATAGGAAGCCGGGCGTGGTGGCGCACACCTTTAATCCCAGCACTTGGGAGGCAGAGGTAGGGGGATCGCCATGAGTTCGAGGCCACCCTGAGAATACAGTGAATTCCAGGTCAGTCTGGGCTAGAGTGAGACTCTACCTTGAAAAATTAAAACACACACGCACACACACACACACAAAATGCATAGGGACTGAGAGAGATGGCTCGGCGGCTAAAGATGCTTGCTTGCAAAGCCTGCCACTGGGTTTCATTCCCCAGCCATCCAGGTAAAGCCAGCTGGGCATCCATTTGCAGTGGTCATAGACCCTGGCACGTGTGCGCTCAATGCACACGCACATACACAAGAAGAAATAAACGAAACAAAAAAAATAAATAAATGCACAAACGAAGCAGGCATAGTGGGGCACACTTGTCATTCCACCAATTGAGAAGCTGAGACAGTATGATTGACAGTTCAAGGCCAGCCTGGGCACTTATCAAGACCCTGTCTCAAAACACCAAAAATGAACGTGAATGTGTAAGTGACAAAGTTTCACACCGAGTGAAAGGTTCCATTTCTGTCACTGTCTTCTGGACAGGTAGGACCGGAAGACAAAGCACACTGAGAAGTAGGTTTGGGGTGAAGGAAGCGGCTGCGAGGCGCAGGAGGCAGCTGCTGGGCGTGGCAGACATGTCCCAGATTCTGATCATGGGGGCAGCTACGTGGCTGCACGTATTTGCCAAAACACATGGAAGGAAGTTTTAAAAGGTGGGCTGGAAAGATGGCTTAGCAGCTAAGACGCTTGCCTGCAAAGCCTAAGGACCTAGGCTCAGTTCCCCAGAACCCACATAAGCCAGATGCAAAAGGTGGCGCCCACATCTGGAGTTCGTTTGCAGTGGCTACAGGCCCTGGAATGCCCATCCTTTCTCCATCTGCTTCTCTCTCTCAAATAAATAAACAAATAAATAAAATATTAAAAATAAAAAGGTGGGCTGGAGAGATGACTTAGTGGTTAAGGCACTTGCCTGAGAAGCCTAAGGACTCACGTTCAACTCTCTAGATCCCATGCAAGCCAGATGCACAAGGGTAAGGCAAGAGCAAGGTCACACATGCCCACTAGGTGATGGAAGCGTCTGGAGTTTGATTGCAGCTGCTGAGGCCCTGGCTTGCCAATTCTCTCTCTCTCTCTTTCTCTCACTCTTTCTGAAAAAAATTAAATAAATAAAACTTTAGAACTAAATAAATAAAAAAGGTAGAGCAAGGTATGGTGGCACATACCTTTAATCCCAGCACTCAGGAGGCAGAGGTAGGAGGGTTGCCGTGAGTTTGAGGCCATCCTGAGACTACATAGTGAATTCCAGGTCAGCCTGGGCTACAGTGAGACTCTACCTCACAAAACTGAAAATAAAATAAAAATAAATAAATAAATAAGTTGTGGTATATAAATAATATTTCCATCAAAAATGCAAAGGACAAGCCGGACGTGGTGGTGCACGCCTTTTATCCCAGCACTCGGGAGACAGAGGTAGGAGGATCACAGTGGGTTCGAGGCCACCCTGAGACTACATAGTGAATCTCAGGTCAACTTGGGCTCTGAAAAACCAAAAAAAAAAAAACTGCAAAGGACAGGGCTAGGGAGATGACTCAGAGGTTAAGAATGTTTGTTTGCAGTGGACACTGCAAGCCTTATATTTGGCCAGCCAAACCAAATGAGCCAACGGGTGCAATAGTGGCATGTCTGTCATGGTGGAAACCAACTGCCCTCTAATTGGACTGGAGGTCCACTCCACTGGGGGGAATATATCCCTGATACTGAAAACTTAAAACAAGGGTAGTCATGAGCCCTAGGGCTGTAACGTCTGCTGGTATCTGCCTAAACATATATACTATGCTCATCAAACTGCCCAGTAAGCACTTCTCTTAATGTTCATACCCATATATTAATGCTACTCTCATTTTTGGTAGAGAACCTTCTCTTTTCAGATGGCAGTGACCTTGGGATGACTCAGAAGGCATCATGGTGCTGGAAAGAAGTGACAGGAGTGCTCAGCACTGCAATATCTCTATCACACCTTCCAAGGCTCAGGGTCTATTGCGGAAGAGGTGGTGGAAAGAATGTAAGAGCCAAAGGAAGGGTAGGACTCCTTATAACACGCTCCTCTAGACACAAAATGGCCTGGATATCCATGACCTCACAGTGCCTGACACTACCTACACAAGACCATCATAAGAGGAGGAAAAGATCATGACATCAAAATAAAAGAGAGACCGATTGAGAGGGGGAGGGGATATGATGGAGAATGGAGTTTCAAAGGGGAAAGTGGGGGGAGAGCATTACCATGGGATATTGTTTACAATCATGGAAGTTATTAATAAAAAAAATTGAGAAGAGAAAAAAAGAATGTTTGCAAAGCCCTGGGTTCAATTCTCCAGTACTCACGTAAAGGCAGACACAAAAAGTGGTGCATGCACCTGGCATTCATTTGCACTGGCAAGAGGCCATGGCAACCACACACACATGCAAATAAATAACTAATAAGCAAATAAAATGTTTTAAATGCAAAGGACAAACAAAAAGAGAAAAATTCTATGGCAATATAGGTTAGGAGGGGGGCTGAAGGGATGGCTCAGCAGTTAAGGCGCCTGCCTACAAAACCTAACAATGGGTTCTGTTCCCTAGTGCCCACATACAGCCAGATGCACAAAGTGATGGATGCATCTGGAGTTTGTTTGCAGCAGGCTAGAGGCTCTGGGGTGCCCATTCTGTCTGTCTAGTTCTCTCTATCTCTCTCTGCAACAAATAAATAAATAAATAATCTTTTTAAAAAAAAAAAAAGCCAGGCGTGGTGGTGCACACCTTTAATCTCAGCACTCAGGAGGCAGAGGTAGGAGGATCACCATGAGTTCGAGGCTACCCTGAGACTACAGAGTGAATTCCAGGTCAGCCTGAGCTAGAGTGAGACCTGTACCTCGAAAAATCAAAAAAAGAAAAAAAAAAAACCATAGGCTAGGAGGGTTTTGTCAGGGTTGGACGCTGATAACCCCAGGGCCATTTGTGGTATCTGAGAGTAGAACACCCCAGCCCTGGGAGCTCAGCCCGAGTCAGAGGCAAAGTGAAGACATCCTGCCTTGCAGCTGGGGTCCTTGGATGTCCTGGCTAGCACCAAGGCTGCTCCATGGACAAGACGCCTCCAAATGCCAAAAATGCTAACAGCTGTTGGGCCAGCAGGAGGTTCTGGAACTATCTGGAATCGCTGACATGAAGCATGGAAGATGCATGAAAGAAACGAGGTCTGGTCCCGTACAGAGAAGAGAGACAGTCATCTTCCACCGACACCCACCCAAACAGCAGCCATGAGGTAGCGGGGCTGGAAGAAATGGCAGGCCCTTCCTCCTCCACTCTACCCAAGCAGGGGGATGTGCAACAGTGCGCAGGCTGGGGTAGTGCCTCCCCCCCCCCACACACACACAGTTGGCTATATGCATTCTTCATTGCTACAGGGACCGAGACTAGTCCACAAGGGCCAGCAGCCCTGGACGGAGAAGCAGCTCAGTGACAGGTTAAAAGGAGGACAATGTGGGGCTGAGCAGATGGCTCAATGGCTAAAGGCTCTTGCTTAGAAAGCCTGCTGGCCTGGGTTTGATTCCCTAGTACTCACGTAAAGCCAGATGCACAAAGTGGCACATGCATCTGGAGTTCATTTGCAGGGAGAAGAGGCTCTGGCATGCCCATATGCATTCTCTCTCTCATAAATTAATAAAATATATTTTAAAGCAGACAGTGCTGTTCAACTTGAAGGATTGTTTCAAGAACTAAGTAAACTAATACACAGGATAAAATGCCTACTGACCTGGGTTTGATTCCCAAAACCCACGTAAAGCCAAATGCACAAAGTGGCTCATTCATCTGGGGTTCATTTGCAATAGCTGGAGGCCCTGGTTCAACCATTCTCTGTCTCTCTTCTATCTCTCTCTGCTTGCAAATAAATAAAAGTATTTTTTTAAGTTACAGAAAACTGCAAGATATGGGAGTGCAGAGATAGCTCAGTCAGCAAAGTGTCTGTCTTGCAAAAATATGGAGTTGAGCTCTATCCCCAGAACCCAGGGAAAAAAGCAAGGCGTGGTGGATGGCGTTGCTGAGGCTGACATCTGAGTGCCCTTTGGCCCCCACATGTACACTCACCCATACACATACAAATGCATATACAGGCACTGAAAAGAGAAAACCACAAGATAAAAAGTCTTGTATAAAATGAATAAAATTGTTCTGATAATTCATTCACATTGTGTCAGATACTCAATTTGTGATTCTCTCCCAATGTAAACACTTAATGGAGACCGGGTGTGGTGGTGCACACCTTTAGTCCCAGCACTAGGGAGGCAGAGGTAGCAGGATCATCGTGAGTTCGAGGCCACTCTGAGACTACAGAGTTAGTTCCAGGTCAGCCTGCGCTAGAGTGAGACCCTACCTTGGGGGAGGAGGGGAGACTTAAAGTGTTCTAATGTCTCTTGACTACTGGCCAGGGTCTAACCACTTTCTAGCTTCAGATAGGGTGACCCCACTGAATGGCTCTGATAGCATCCTCATCTCTGTGACAGCCAGAGACTCAATTCCATCCTTTTCCTCCATGTGTTAGAAATGGACACCTTGGGCTGGGGAAATGGCTTAGTAGTTAAGGCATTTGCCTGAGAAGCCCAAGGACCCTGGTTCAATTCCCCAGGACCCACATAAGCCAGATACACAAGGGGGCACATGTGTCCAGAGCTCATTTGCAGTGGCTGTAAGCCCTGGCAAGCTTGTTCTCTCTTTCTCTCTGCCTCTTCATCTCTGTCTCTCTCCCCCCCCCCTTCTCTCAAATAAATAAACCAATAAATATTTTTTATAAAGAAAAAGAAAAGAAATGGACACCTTGGAGCTGAGGAGATGGCTCAGCACTCAAGGGCTCTTGCTTGCAGAGCCTGCTGGTCCAGGGTTCAATTCCCTAGCCATCCACATAGAGCTGGACCCTTACATTCTTTATGTTTTGTTTGCAGTGGCAAGAAGCACCCCCCCACACACACACACATACACACAGAGAGAGAGGAATAAAAATGTAAAAAGAAAAGAAATAGACATTTCTAAGTTTTAGTGAGTTTGTGCTGCACAGGACCTATACCATCCAGTTTACAGCTCCCAAAGCAGCCCACGTGGTCTATGGCCCTTCCATCTCCTGCACCCCTGAAAAGTTTCCTGGAGTTCAGTCTGTCCCCGTGGCTGCCAAAGGCCCAGCAGCCTACTGCTGGTCATTCTTCGCTATAATGACGAACTGTGCTCTAAGACAAACGACGTATTCTTAGTGGAGAACAATCTCACCCATCACGTGTTCCCACACTGTGAGCCGCTCACTCACAGATCTGACTTCCACAACGACTCAAAGACCTCCGACAAGCGGGTGCCTGTGATGTGTTTCGCAGAAATCTGCGTGCTAATAAACCACCTTCTCTTTGCTTTATAAGATGCTGAAATCTTTTTAATTTTTTTACTTATTTGTGTGGGGGTGTGTGGGGGGTCAGACGCACACATGCCCTACATGTGCCACTTTGCATCCTGCTCTATCTCACACTGCACCCGGCAGAGGTAGGGCATCAAACAAGGGCTGAGAGGCTTTGCAAGCACCTTTAAGGGCTGAGCAATCTCCCTCGCCCCAAGATGCTAAAATCTTTATAAACAAAAGACCTCTTGCCCTTGTCTATAAGGACCATTCTAGTCTGATAACTGCTCAGCGAATCCCCAAATCTAACTTCAAGGAGAAAGGGCATACTTTCAACACCCAAGAAGATATTTGGGACAAAAAAAAAAAAAAAAACTCACCTATTTCAGAACACCAGCCAGCCAAATCTCTCAGCTAAACCTACATTTAAAAGTTTTTTTTAGAGCCGGGCGTGGTGGCGCACGCCTTTAATCCCAACACTTGGAGGCAGAGGTAGAACGATCACCTTGAGTTCAAGGCCACCCTGAGACTATCAGGTGAATTCCAAGTCAGCCTGGGCTACAGTCAGACCCTACCTCGAAAAAAAACTAAACAAACCAAAAAACCAAAAAAAAAAATTAAGTTTTTTTAGAAGCTGGGCTTTAATCCCAGCATTCAGGAGGCAGAGGTAGGAGGATCGCTGTGAGTTCGAGGCCAGTCTGGAACAATAGAGTAAGTTCCAGGTCAGCCTGGGCTAGAGTGAGACCCTACCTTGGCGAGAAAAAAAAAAAAGAAAAGAAAAGAAATAACTAAAAGTTTTTAGCAGTATCCATTCTAGAATTGTCTGTGTGCCCCAGCATATACAATATGGATTTAATTAGGTACAGCTGCCTTATGTTAGTAATAAAAACGAAAAGAGTGAGAGGGTGAGCAAGAGAGAGAGAGAGAGAGAGATACGGGGGTGGGGGCATTGTTCATCCTCCCCTGTGGCCTAGGGAATCATAAACTGTAGGTCCCATCCACGCTCAAGGCTCATGCACAGCAACACACTCTTTTAAGACCCAGGCGTTGCCCGGACCCGCTCAGCGCTCATACTTCTCAATGCTTGGGTCTTCATCGGATCTGGAAGGGATTTACCCGAGGTCTCGAGTTCCACCGCACCCCACCCCCCCGCGGCCCTCGCCCGGGTCTCTGCGCCCCACCGGGCCCGGGGCCTCCGGGACTCACACGAGCGCGGATGGACAGGGCATCTGGTTCCAGGCACAGTTGTACTGAGCCTGGATAAAACTCTCGCTTCCCTCCTGCACGGTGCAGCTCACGTTCTTATTCACGATGTAGGCGCACCAGTTCCTGGGGTGGAGAGAGAGGAAAAGGCAAGGTAAAAACTTGGAGAGCAAGGCGAGGGGAGAGAAGGGGGGGGACAGCTGACCCCGGTGAAGGTCAGGGAGACTGTCACCCACCCACCTCCTTCCCAGGCGGCAGTATCCCAAAGCAGCCTCCCCCGAGGTGCTGGCTGTGCCTAAGGCGAGCACCCAGCCGAACACGGGAGAGACACGAGCCCCATGCCCCTGGGTCGGGCTGGGGTGGGAGCTCCGGGGATAGCTGGGGTTCGGTGCCAGATCGCTCAGCTCTGCTTTGACCCCCACCCCCAACCCCACGCCCAGAGACAGGACCTCTCGAGACGCCCGGCGGGAAGCGCGCTGTGACCAGGAAGAGATGACGCCCTTGGAGTCAATGAGGGTCCCAAGACAGAGATTTGAGCCTGGACGGCTCGGGGAGCAGTGTGCAGGAGGGGACCCCGGGCGCTGGGATGTCTTTTTTTTTGGGGGGGGGGCAAGCCTAGGTGGTGGTGGAGAGGGGAGCGCACTTACTTGTTCCTGGCGCTGGGCCGTGCGGGGTCCCCGGGCTGCGGGCTCGCGTGGCACAGCCCCGGGCCGCCCAGGGCCAGCAGCGCCAGCGCCCAGCGCCAGGGCGCGCGGGATCCGGGCCGGTTCGGCGGCCACATCGTGCGCGCCCCGGGGCCGAGTCCCGAGCGGAGCGCCGGGCCGCTGGGGGCGTGGGATTGTGGGGCCCGGGGGGGGGGGTTGGCCGGGCGAGCGCCACGAGGCTGCGGGACACGGAGCAAGGCTCTGACCCCCCCCTGGTCCCGAGCGCTCCTCCGCACTGGCCGCGGCTCGGTCCCTCAATGACGCACGGGTCCCCCCGGGTGCCGCCCTCTTTATTTCACTTCCCTCTCCGAAACGTGACTCGTCCCTCCACCGGTGGCTCCAGGCTCCTCGCCTCTCGGTGGGGGGGCGAGGGGGGCGCGGTGAAAGAGCCAAAGGGTCGGGGTCGAGGGGGCTCGGTGACAGAATTTCCAATTACTCATTCCTTTCGTCTCTTCCCAGCGGGCCGGGCAACCCCGCCTCTCACCTTCCAGATGGCGCGCCCCCTGCCCTCTCCCGAAGGAGCGCGGGCGCCGCGTCTGGTGGTCCCCACGTCGGGGCCCCTGGGGGCCAGCCTCCCTCGGGGACATGGGGACATCTTCATCAGTCCCCCCTACACACACACACACACACACACACACACACACACACTCCTGTGGCAAAACATGGCCATCTCCCTCGCCCCCCAGTAACCTTGAAGGACTTAGGAAACAGTGCAGGGGGCATGAGCTCTGTCTGCCGCGCTGCCCACGCGTCCATCCAAGTGTCCAAGTCGTGCGGACGGGCAGCGGGACAGGGGAAGCCACAGCTTCCCCCCCAACACACACACGCCCTCCCCACGTCCCAGCCGCCGCTGAGACACCCAGACCGATTTGTTACACCCGCTGCACCAGGGTGTGAAGAAAGGATGCTAGCTCACGCTGACCTGCAACTCATTCAGTCGTGATGTTAAGACATGATCTATGTAGTCCAGGCTGGCCTCGAACTCACAGCCATCGTCCTACCTCAGCCTCCGGGTGCTGGCATTACCTTGCTGGGCCCTCTCACTACAAATATTAAAGGCTAGAATCGTTCCTTTGCTTTGGAACTCCCTCTCCTGCCTTCTTTTCCTTCTTTTTAAAGCCCTTTTGGTCTTTCATCTTCCTTCCTCTTGTTCTTTCTCTTCCCTTCCTCCTTTTCTCTCGCATGTTTTCTGCCTATTTGTGAATTGAAGAATATCTACTAATTTTTTAAAATTATTTTTATTTTTAGTTGATAGAGGAGAGAGAATGGGCCCACCAGGGCCTCTAGCCACTGCAAACGAACTCCAGATGCATGCGCCCCCTTGTGCATCTGGCTTATGTGGGTCCTGGAGAATCAAACCTGGGTCCTTAGGCTTCACAGGCATGCACCTTAACTGCTAAGCCATCTCTCCAGCCCTCTACCAATTTCTTTTTAGCATGAAGTAACTCCCTAGAATATAAAATAACTCACAGCAGTTGATGCTACCTAAACAAGACCTGCATAATAGGAAGAAAACTGATGATGTCAAAACAGATTAGTTGCCGCCAGGTGTGGTGGCGCACGCCTTTAATCCCAGCACTGGGGAGGCAGAGGTTGGAGGATCAAGGCCACCCTGAGACTATGTAGTGAATTCAAAGTAAGCCTGGGCTAGAGTGAGACTCTACCTTGAAAAACAAAAACAAAAACAAACAAACAAACAAACAAAAAGATTACTTGGAAAGAAGGGATTCAGTGGAGGGGGAAAAGGGGTGATAAGAGGAGATTATAATCATGGCGTATTGTCTATATTTATGGAAGTTGTCAATAAAAAGTTTTGGAAAAAGGAATATGAAATAAAATGGCCAGTGTTGGGATATGACAGGACATACCTGTAATCCCACCCCCCCGGGGGGGGGGGGCAGGAAGCCCCGCTTGGAGGCCAGCCTGGGATCATGTCTCTAAGTAATTAACATCACCAGCAGAGAGCCCTTGTTCTTAGGTGTTGGCCAGAACTATGCGTTTGAGATGGTTTGCTGCGACTAACAAGATTAGTCTACTACAGGAAAACCTATGACAGTGCTGGCAATGAGTTGGGTGGGTAGGAAAATTTTCCTATGTTCCTGCTCTCCTAAATGGAGCCATTGGTCCAATTTGTTTCTCATATGCCGTTGTTTTTTTTTTTTTTTAATTTATTAGCTGGGCTTGGTGGCACATGCCTTTACTCCCAACACTCAGGAGGCAGAGGTAGGAGGATTGTTGTGAGTTCGAGGCCAGCCTGAGACTACGTAGTGAATTCCAGGTCAGCCTGGGCTAGAGGGAGACCCTACTTCAAAAAAATATATTATTATTTATTTATTTGAGAGAGAGAAAGAGGTAGATAGAGAAAGAGAAATCGGGCATTCCAGGGTCTCTTATCATTGCAAAGGAATTCCAGACACATGCACCATCTTGTGCATCTGGCTTTATTTGGGTACTGGGGAATCAAACTTGGGTCTTAGGCTTTGCAGGCAAGCGCCTTAACCGCTGAGCCATCTCTCCATCCCTCATATGGTTTAAAAATATTAGTTTAGGGCTGGAGAGATGGCTTAGCGGTTAAGCTCTTGCCTATGAAGCCTAGGGACCCCAGTTCGAGGCTCGATTCTCTAGGACCCATGTTAGACAGATGCACAAGGGGGCGCACGCGTCTGGAGTTCGTTTGCAGTGGCTGGAGGCCCTGGCACGCCCATTCTCTCTCTCTCTCTCTCTCTCTCTCTCTCTCTCTCTCTCTCTCTCTTTGACTCTTTCTCTCTCTGTCACTCTCAAATAAATAAATAAAAATGAACAAAAAAATTTTTTAAAGAATATTAATTTACCTAGTAGGGAGAGAGAGAGGGAGGGAGGGAGAGAATGGGTGCACCGGGGTCTCTTGGCACTGTGGATGAACTCCAGACACATGCGCCACTTTGTCCATCTGCCGTCTGGCTTTACCTGGCTACTAGGGGTAGTGGGCTTTGCAGGCGAGCGCCCGAGCCCTCTCTCGAGCCCTCTCATACGCTTTGATGGTGCCATTGGGTCTTTTGATTTGCAAATCGGGAGAAAGAAATCCCCTAAGTAGAAACTTCATAATAGCAAAGCAGAAAATTATACCATGTAAGGACACGATCTGTTCATGAACTTTCTAAATGGAAAATCATGCAAATAATGAACTGAAGTCATTCCAGCCTTCAAAAGAACCCTGCTGGGGGGCAGAAATCACAGAGAGAAATAAAAAGCTGTCTTGGGTAACCTAATCTGTGCCATTCTGTGTGACTTCCCTATCCTGCCTGTTCTAACCCCATTTTATTTAAGAAGTGTCCAAGGGGGGAAAAACAGTCTAGAAATGGAGAATGGGTAAAAGAAAAAAAAAAATGGGAGGAAATAGGACTAGCAGCTAACAACTTTGTCTCCATATTGGTAATTCTCAAACTTGAAGGAACTATCATTGTGATCTCTTTTTCCATTGAATCAAAACCATGCCAGGAAGTTATCTAAGACTTTGAGCGCCAGCTACGCATTGCAATGAGCTCTGCAGTTGACCTCTGTCGCATTGTGATGAGCCGTGTAGTTGACCTCTGGATCTATGGGTTCCACATCCATAGATTCAACCAGTCACATCAAGAACTACTTGAAAAGAGGCTGGGGAGATGGCTCAGTGGTTAAAAACAGTTGCTTACAAAGCCTGTCCACGCTGGTTCAATTCCCCAGCACTCACATAAAGCCAGATGCAAACTGGCACAGACATCTGGAATTCATTTGCAGTGGCAAGAGGCCCTAGTGGACACAGACACGTGCAAACAAAGAAAAACAATTAAAAAGACTTGAAAAGACAAGACTGGATCAAAATTAAATATTTTTCATTAGTCCCTAGATGATGTTAATGCTATTTACATTGTGTTGGGCATTCTAAGTAATCTACAGATGGCTGGAAGTATATGGGAGCATGTGTGCCGGTTATATGCAAATATTGGACTACTTTCCATAAAGAACTCGAGCATATTTGTACTTTACTGTCAGTGGGGGTAGTGGAAACAATTTCCTAGGCACCAAGGGAAAATTATATTTAATCAGCAAAAAATAATACATTGATCAGTAAATAAATTTTATTCTAAGGGTCTGGGGACATGGCAGTTAAAGTCACTTGCTTGCAAAAGCCTACTGACCCAGGTTCAAATCTGCAGTACCCACAGTAAAGCCAGATGCACAAAGTGGCACATGTCTGGAGTGCATTTGTAGAGACAAGAGGCCCTGGTGTGCCCATTCTCATTCTTCTCTCTCTCTCTCTCTCTCTCTCTCTCTCTTTGTCATTGCAAGTAAATAAAATATTATTTTTAAAATATTTTATTTTGAAAAGCTGTTACATGCTAGTATTCTGCTCTGCTCTGTTTTTGGCTGTTTGGTTGGTTTTTTGAGAGAGGGTCTAACTTTGTAGTCCAGGTTGGCATTGAACTCATGATTCTTCTGCCTCAGACTCCCAGTGCTGGGATTACAGGTGTGCTCCATCACACTCTGCTATCGTAAGCATCTGTTGCATGCTAGACTGTGCAAAAATCCCAGCTATCGGTGACCAGCCTGAACTGATGAGGTTCTGTCTTTACAGAGCATCTGAGCATTTCTGGTGCCGATGGGTATAAGTGGCCCCATGTACCGAACCAATGCTAACTGTACAGGTTCCTCTAGACACAGGCTATGGTGCTGTAAAGCCATTCTGAAAAGATTGAAGACGATTCTTGACTCTGTTCTCTCTTTCCACCCAGAGAAATAGATGCCACACACTCAGGAGCCAAGGAATCTTCCACAAGAAACAAGGTAGAGAGCAGCATCCTGTGTATGTTTAGAAATAGATAAGAGCTAGAAAGATAGCTCAGTGGGCTGAAGCAATCACTGCTCAAGCAAGAGTACCAGAGTTTGATGTCAAAAGCTGGAAGCCAGCCGGGCGTGGTGGCGCACGCCTTTAATCCCAGCACTTGGGAGGCAGAGGTAGGAGGATCACCATGAGATCAAGGCCACACTGAGACTACAGAATGAATTCCAGGTCAGCCTGGCCTAGAGCGAGACCCTACCTCAGGGAAAAAAACAAATAAATAGAAGTCTGGAAGCCGTGGCATGCTAACACTAATGGTGAGATAAGAGGCACAGACAAAAGAACTTCCTGGAAGTTCAAAGCCCAGCAAAGAACAGCAGAACAAGAATTCACAGAGGGACTGGAGAGATGGCTTAGTGGTTAAGCTGCTAACCTGCCAAGCCAAAGAACCTTGGTTCGATTCCCCAAGACCCACGTAAGCCAGATGCACAAGGTGGCGCATGCAATCTGGAGTTCTTTTGCAGTGGCTGGAGGTCCTGACGTGCCCATTCTCTCTCTGTCTATCTTCCTGTTTCTCTCTCTCAAATAAATAACTAAAAACAAAATATTAGCCGGGCGTGGTGGCGCACGCCTTTATTTCCGGCACTTGGGAGACAGAGATAGGAGGATTGCCATGAGTTCGAGGCCACCAAAAAAAAAAAAAAAAAAAAAAAAGAAGAATTCAGAATGATGGACAGGCAAGGACTGTCCTGAAAATTGTCCTCTGACCTCCACACATAGGTCATGGTGTGTGTGGACTCACACACAAACGTGTGCACACACATAAGCATGCATACACATGCTTAAAACAACAGCAGCAATAATAAAAGAAACCAGCTAATTGGGTAGGTCATTTAGTCCCTGTCAAAAGCAGTAACATGGATATGATTGGCAGAATGCTGCAAATGTGCATTTTGTACATATGGCCCATGATCTTAAAAGTGCTTGAAAACTCAGATTCCTTTAACAGGGGGATGGCATATCTTCTGAGCTTAAAGCAAAAGTATTGTAACCTGCACTGTGGGTTCCTGTGATCATTTTATCTAATGTAAAAATCCAAGGTGGGGGCTCGAGATGGCTTAGCGGTTAAGGCGCTTACCTGCAAAGCCAAAGAACCCAGGTTCAACTCCCCAGGACCCACGTAAGCAAGATGCACAAGGTGGCACATGCATCTGGAGTTCGTGTAAGGTGGCTGGAGGCCCCGACATGCCCGTTCTCTCTCTATTTGCCTCTTTCTCTCTCTCCTTCCCTCTCGTTCTCTCAAATAAAATAAATAAATAATAAAATACAGTCTAAAAGATTCAAGGCGGAACGACTTCATAAAATTCATTCCCAGACCTGGAGAGATGGCTCAGAGGTTGAAGGCACTTGCTTGCAAAGCCTGACAGCATGGTTCAATTCTCCAGTGCCCACGTAAAGCCAGATGCACAAAGTGGAGCATGCATCTGGAGTTCATTTGCAGTAGTAAGTGGCAGGAGGCCCCGGTATGCCCATATCCATTCTCTCTCTGTCTCAAATAAATAAACAAAATATTTTTAAAAATTTAATTCCTTTACAGTGGTATAGCAGTCCAGCACTTGCAGTACCATACAAAAGGGCCTGGTTCTAGCTCCAGCACCACACACAAAAAATAAATAAAAAGTCCATTCCTTGGGGTGGAGAGATGGCTTAACAGTTAAGACACTTGCCTACAAAGCTTAAGGACCCAGGTTTGATTCCCCAGTACCCAAATGAGTGAGATGCACAAGGTGGCACATGTGTCTGGATTTCCTTTGCAATGGCTGGAGGCCTTGGTGTGCCTATCCTCTCTGCCTTTTTCTAAAAGCACTTGCTTGCAAAGCCTGACAGCCCAAGTTCAATTCTTCAGCACCCCATGTAAAAGTGAGACACAAGGCTGGAGAGATGGCTTAGCAGTTAAGGCGCTTGCTTGAGAAGCCTAAGGACCCATGTTTGACTCTCCAGATCCCACAGAAGCCAGATGCACAAAGGTGAGGCAAGAGCAAGGTTACACATGCCCGCTAAGTGGCACAAGTGTCTGGAGTTTGATTGCAGTGGCTGAGGCCCTGGAACACCAATTCTCTGTCTCTTTCTTTCTCTCTCTCTCTCTCTCTTGCTCTCTCTAAAAAGAAAAATAAATTCAAATTTTAAAAAAATCCATTCCTAGCCAGGCATGGTGGCACACGCCTTTAATCCTAGCACTGAGGAGGCAAAGGTAGGAGGATCACTGTGAATTCAAGGCCACCCTGAGACTACACAGTGAATTCCAGGTCAGCCTGGGCTAGAGCGAAACCCTACCTCGAAAAACAAAACAAAACAAACAAACAAACAAAATCCATTCCTTCATTCACTTGTTACTCATGCCATAACAATGTATTTGTAAACACTTTTTTGGAAGCAGTGAGCTTGCTGGACCTCCAGTATACCAGACGCTCACTTGCCTGGAAGAACTATGGGTCACTATTACTGAGGCAGCAGGAGGGGTACATTTTCCCACCCCCATACCAGACATTTGATCAAGATAAGATGAATCGCATCTAGGATGTGGCCAAGAATCATGAGGCTCCTGGGCTTCCACATCTGGCCCCTCATATTTACTTTCTAGTACTCAGAATTCACTCTCAATTTCTGGCTCTACCTCTAGGTGTCTTTTACTGATTCTTTTCTTTAAAAAAAAATATTATTTAGCCAGGCATGGTTGTGCACGCCTTTAATCCCAGCACTCGGGAGGCAGAGGCAGGAGGATTGCTGTGAGTTCGAGGCCACCCTGAGAATACATAGTGAATTCCAGGTCAGCCTGGGCCAGAGTGAGACCCTACCTCAAAAAACCAAAAACAAAATTTATTTATCTATTTATTAAGTGGAGGGGGGAGGAATGGATGTGCTAGAGCCTCTAGCCTCTGCAAATGAACTCCTTTGCAAATGCACCCTTTGGCATTAGGTGGGTACTGGAGAGTCAAACCGAGGCAGTCAGAATTTGCAAGCAAGTGCCTTTAATAGTTGAGCCATTTCTCCAACCCTTTAAAAATACATATTTTGGGGCTGGAGAGATGGCTTAGCGATTAAGGCACTTGCCTGCAAAGCCAAAGGACCCAGATTTGATTCCTCAGGACCCATGTAAACCAGATGTACAAGGTAGCACATGTGTCTGGAGTTCATTTGCAGCATCTGGAGGCCCTAGCACACCCATTTTCTCTCTCTCTCTTTCTCTCTCTCTACCTCTTTTTTTCTCTCTCTCTCTCTCTCTCAAATAAATATATAATAATATTTAAAAAGATATTTTTTATTCTATTTTTTGACATTTTGAAGCAGTCTCACTCTCCTAAGTGTGGGATTAAAGGTATGCACAGGCCAGGTGTGGTGGCACACATCTTTATTCCCAGCACTCAGGAAGCAGAGGTAGGAGGATCACTGTGAGTTCAAGCCCACCCTGAGACTACACAGTGAATTCCAGGTCAGCCTGGGCTAGAGCGAGACCCTACCTCAAAAAAAAAATATATGCACCACCATGCCAGGCTAATATTTTATTTATTTATTTGGTAGAGAGAAAGAGAGAATGAAAATGAATGAGCATGACGGCATCTCTTGCCATGTCTGACTTTAGATGGGCACTGGGGAATCGAACCCAGGCTGACAAGCTTTGCAAGCAAGCATCTTTAACAGGTAAGCCGTTTCCCTAGGTCTTACTGCTTCTTTTCTCTGATTAATAATAGGAAGACAAAGTCCGTGAAAAAATGCAAAACTTTCTCTTTTTCTTTTTTCTTTTCTTTCTGTTTCTTTTTTTAAAGTTTTATTTATTTGCACATGTGTGTCGGGGGAGTACATCATAGCCTCTTGCCACTACAAAGGAATTGCTTGTGTCCATTTTGTGTCTGGCTTTTATTACATTATTATTATCATCATTATTATTTTTTTTATTTTCCATATTTTTTATTGATCACTAGTATATATAGAAATTTATTTTGTATGCTGATTTTATCGTCCAAACTTTTTTTTTCTCTTTATGAGTTAGTTTTGTATTCAGCAAATACAGTCAGTTTGGTACCATTATTAGGCTCATCCGTGACCTACCCCCTCCCCTTGGCCCCTCCTTGTTGAGGTATACGGGTCATGCATTATGGAGTTAGCCCACAGTTATGGGTAAGTTAAATGTCTCTGCATATCATGACCCAACATGTGGCTCTGACATTCTTTCCGCCCCCTCTTCCGCAAAATTTCCCTGAGCCATGTTGGGTTCATTTTTGGTCTGCTTCAGTGATGAGGTGTTGGGGGTATTATTTATTTTAGAGAGAGCAAGAGAGAGAGCGGGAAGAAAGAGAGAAAATTGGTGCGCCAGGGCCTCAGCCACTGAAATTGCACTCCAGACACTTGTGCCACCTAGTGGGCATGTGTGACCTTGCACTTGCTTCACCTTTGTGCATCTGGCTTATGTGGGATCTGGACAGTCAAACATGGGTCCTTAGGCTTCACAGGCAAGTGCCTTAACTGCTAAGCCATCTCTCCAGCCTGTGTCTGGCTTTTACATGGGGTGCTGAAGAACTGAACTTGGACTGGCAGGCTTTGTAAGCAAGTGCCTTTTTCTTTTTCCTCCCTTCCTTCCTTCTTCTTCTTTTTTTTTTCTTTTTCTTTTTTTTTTTTTTTTTTGTTTTTTTTTGTTTTGTTTTTCGAGGTAGGGTCTCACTCTGGTCCAGGCTGACCTGGAATTAACTCTGTCATCTCAGGGTGGCCTTGAACTCATGGTGATCCTCCTATCTCTGCCTCCCAAGTGCTGGGATTAAAGGCGTGCGCCACCACGCCCGGCTAATATTTTATTTTTGTTTATTTGAGAGAGAGAGAGGGAGAGGATGAATGAATGGTGTACCAGGGCCTCCAGCCACTGCAAATGAACTCCAGACACATGTGTCACTATTTGATACATCTGGCTTGCACCTGGGGATTCGAACCTGAGTCCTTTGGCTTCATAGGCAAGTGCCTTAACTGCGGCGCCATCTCCCCATCCCTCTTTCTTTCTTTCTTTCTTTCTTTCTTTCTTTCTTTCTTTCTTTCTTCCTTCCTTCCTTCCTTCCTTCCTTCCTTCCTTCCTTTCTTTCTTTCCTTCTCTCTTTCTTTCTTTTCTTCTTTTTTTTCTTTTGCAGTGCTGGAGAATGAGCCCAAGGCCTTGCATATAGTCAAGCAGCTCCCCCACTGAGACACAATCCCTAACCTATACAGACATTGTTCTCATCTTTCTTGAGGGAGGCAAGGATGAAACAGATTTATGAGGGGTGTGTGTCCTAATGTGTTTTACACTGTCACCTGAGGATTTCAAGCTGTGAGAAACTGAAACCATGCCTGAAGTCACACATGGGGAACAGTGTCTGGGCATCCACACAATGGAGTTAATATACTGTCAAATTTGGCACCCTCCACTCCTTAGCAAAATGACCTCAGGATAAACAAGAAGTGTCTGAGGGAAAGTGGGGAAGGGGAGGGAATAATCATGGTTTATTGTCCACAATTGTGGAAGCTGTCAATAAAAATTTTTTTTAAAATAAAGTGTCAACGGTGAAGAAAGCAAAGAGGCAACCTACAGAATGGGAAAAAATCTTCACCAGCTATATATCTGATAAAGGATTAATATCTAAGATATACAAAGAACTCAAGAAGTTAAATAATAAGGAATCAAACAAACCAATCAAAAAATGGGAAATGGAGCTAAATAGAGAATTCTCAAAGGAAGAAATACGAATGGCATATACGCATCTAAAAAAATGTTCTACATCCCTAGTCATCAGGGAAATGCAGATTAAGACTACATTGAGATTCCATCTCACTCCTGTCAGATTGGCTACCATCATGAAAACAAATGATCATAAATGTTGGCGGGGATGTGGAAAAAGAGGAACCCTTCTACATTGTTGGTGGGAATGCAATCTGGTCCAGCCAGTGTGGAAATCAGTGTGGAGGTTCCTAAAACAGCTAAAGATTGATCTACCATATGACCCAGCTATAGCTCTCCTAGGCATATATCCTAAGGACTCATCTCATTACCTTAGAGATACTTGCTCAACCATGTTTATTGCTGCTCAATTTATAATAGCTGGGAAATGGAACCAGCCTAGATGTCCCTCAACTGATGAGTGGATAATGAAGATATGGCACATTTATACAATGGAGTTTTACTCAGCAGTAAAGAGAAATGAAGTTATGAAATTTGCAGAAAAGTGGATGGATCTGGAAAGAATTATACTAAGTGAGGTAACCCAGGCCCAGAAAGCCAAGCGCCACATGTTCTCCCTCATATGTGGATCTTAGCTAGAGATGATTGGGCTTATGTGTGAGAAGGAAAAAACTCAGTAGCAGAGGCCAGTAAGTTAAAAAAGGAGATAGAAAGGGAAGAGAAAGAAAGGGAGGAGGGCTTTTATTAGGTTGGTATTGTATATATGTAAGTAGAAAGATTGAGATGGGGAGGGGATATGATGGAGAATGGAATCTCAAAGGGGAAAGGGGGGAGGGTAATACCATGGGATTTTTTTTTGTTATCATGGAAAATATTAATAAAAATGGAGAAAAAATAAATAAAAAAAAAATAAAATAAAATAAAATAAAGTGTCAAGCCCTTGATCCCAGCACTCGGGAGGCGAGGTGGAGGCAGAGGTAGGAGGATGGCCATGAGTTTGAGGCCACCCTGAGACTACAGAATGAATTCCAGATCAGCCTGGGCTAGAGTGAGACCCTATCTCAAAGAAAAAAATAATAAATAAGTAAAAGGCTGGAAAGATGGCTCAGTGGTTAAGGTGCTTGCCTGCAAAGCCTAAGGACCCAGATTCAATTCCCTAGAACCCACATAAGGCCAGATGCACAATGTGGTACATGTTTCTGGTGTTTGCAGTGGCTAGAGGCCCTGGGGCTTTCTCTCTCTTTCTCTATCTCTCTCTCTTTCTCTGTCTCTCTCTTTCTCAAATAAATAAGTAAATTTTAAAAGGTGGAGGCTGGAGAAATGGCTTAATTGTTAAGGCACTTTCCTACGAAGCCTAAGGACACAGGTTCGATTCCCCAGTACCCATACTTCTGGAGTTTGTTTGCAGTGGCTGGAGGCCCTGACATGCCCATTCTCATTCTCTCTGTCTCTCTTCTATCTCTCTCTGCTTACAAATAAATAAATAAATAAATAAATAAATAAATAAATAAATAAAAAGAAGTGTGTCTATCCTCAGTTTTCTCCTCTGGAAACTGAACTATTTATGAGGAGGATTAGTTACTACAAGTAAACCTCAGCCGAATACACACATCAAGAGCTGGGGGGACGGCCAAGTGGGTAAAGTCCTTGCCTCCCAAGCACGAGGACCTGACTTCAGACTCTCTCAGCATCCATGGAAATGGCAGGTGGGGTTGGTGGCGTACCTGTAATGCCAGTGCTCTGGAAACAGAGGGTGGGGAACCCTGGAGGCGAGCTTCCTAGCTAGAAGAGCTGAGTCAGCAAGCCCGGGGTTGAAGTGAGAGATTTTTGCCTCAGTATAACCAAGCGGAGAGCGATCGAGAAAGACACCTGATGTCAACCTCTGGTTTTCACACACACGCATGCCTGTACACCTGTGTGTGCCTGCACACATGTGAACACACATGTGTGTATACACATACATGTAGACCACACACACACAGGGCTGGAGAGATGGCTCAGCAGTAAAGGCATTTGTCTGCAAAGCCTAAGGACACAAGTTCAGTTCCCCAGTACCCATGTAAGCCAGATGCACAAGGCGGCACATGTATCTGAAGTTCATTTGCAGGGGCCGGAGGCCCTGGCAAGCTCTCTTCTCTCTCTCTCTCTTTCTCTCTCTCTCTATTTGCTTGCAAATAAATAAAAAGTATTTTTAAAAACTAAAAATAAAATAGCCGGGTGTGGTGGCGCACGCCTTTAATCCCAGCACTTGGGAGGCAGAGGTAGGAGGATCGCTGTGAGTTTGAGGCCACCCTGAGACTCCAATAGTGAATTCCAGGTCAGCCTGAGCTAGAGCGAGACTCTACCTCAAAAAACCAAAACAACAACAACAACAAAAACTACACACAGCAAGCTAAGGATGAGTACTGTCATCGGTCACCACTTTAGGAGCAGAGACAAATCTCTGGCAAGGTTTAGAGGCTTTACCATTCTTTGTGTGTTCCAGCTGACGCATAAGGCAACCATTACTTGCTTTTGGAGCAAAAGATATGAAGACTCAACAGGAGAAGCCCGAATGTGAAACTCAGGAAAAGACCGCTGTGCTCTTGACTTTCAGCTAACTTTCACTGTATTGCCCCCAAAAGAAAACATACAGTTGAGCTTATCTTAGGAGACTTTACATGGCAAAGGAATTTATTTTCAAACAATTCAATAAGGTGTTTAGGAGAACTAAGAATTCTACATAAGTAAATTCAGAACATCCAGTGATTTAATAGCACTTGGGAGGCAGAGGTAAGAGAATCGCTATGAGTTTGGGGGGTCACCCTGAGACTACATAGTGAATTCCAGGTCAGCCTCGTTTAGAGTGAGACCCTACCTTGAAAAATCAAAGAACAATAAAAAGTTCAAAAAGAAAAAGAAAGAGAGAGAGAGAGAAGAAAGGAAGGAAGGAAGGAAGGAAGGAAGGAAGGGAGGGAGGGAGGGAGGGAGGGAGGGAGGGAGGGAGGGAGGGAGGAAGGAAGGAAGGAAGGAAGGAAGGAAGGATGGATGGAAGGAAGGGAAGGAATTGGCCAGTCGTGGTGGTGGCACAGAGGTGGGAGGAGCACCATGAGTTCGAGGCAACCCTGACACTACATAGTGAATTCCAGGTCAGCCTGGGCTAGAGCGAGACCCTACCTCAAAAAACCCAACCAAACAACCAAAAAAATAATATTAATTACTAATTTTATATTCCTGTTATTTTTCCCCCAGGCCTACGAAAACATCCTATAGCTACCTATACAAGACTCCCTTGCTGTTATGTTTTTGTTTGTTTGTTTGTTTTTCTGAGATAATGTCTCACTAAGTAGCCCAAGCTGGCCTTAAATTCACAATCCTCCTGCCTCTACCTCCCAAGTGCTAGGATTGCACCATCACACCTAGTGTGATGTAGTTTTGAACACTTTTTTTTTTTTTTTTTTTTTGGTTTTTCGAGGTAGGGTCTCATTCTGGCCCCGGCTGACCTGGAATTCACCATGTAGTCTCAGGGTGGCCTCGAGCTCATGCTGATCCTCCTACCTCTGCCTCCCGAGTGCTGGGATTAAAGGCATGCGCCACCATGTCCGGCTTGAACACATTTTTTTTGTTTTTTGTCATAAGAAGTAATTGACAAAAATAGGCTTTTTGACAAGGAGCCATCCCACTGCTGCGGGAGAGTTTCCCAACTGTGCCCCAGGCAGGGTGCCCCTGGCTGCTGCTGCTGGGGGCTCAGGGGGACATGGCAGAGGAGGTGGTAGAAAGAATATGAGTGTTGTGCTCAGCATTGTCCAGAGGAACTTCTTTTCAGAGATGGCTGGAGAGACTCCGAACTCATCAAAGTGCTGAGGATAAGAGGCTGCTGAGAGTTCAGCACTGAATGAGACAATCTGTCACACCCTCCAAGGTTCAGGGAACATTATGGAAGAAGAGGCAGAAAGAACCTAAGAGCCAGAGAGGGGTGAGGGGGACTTTGGGGCACTATCTTCCAGAAGTGATGACCAACCTCATAGCAATTGTCATCTGTGTTCCCCACGAGCCCTGCACAACGTCCCAGTCCATCAACATTTCAACACGGGTGATGGAAGAGGGAAAAAAGAAAGAAGATAAAAGAAGCACTATTGGAAAGAGGAGGGGGGGTTAGTGAAATGAGGAGCAAGGGAGGGGAGACAAAAGGTGAGAATGGGAGGAGAGTATGACCAAATCACAGTATGTTCATGTATGAAAAGTCAAGTTAAAAAGGGGGGGGTTCAGATGCACAAGGTGGCGCATGCATCTGGAGTTTGTTTGCAGTGGCTGGAGGCCTTGGCGTGCCCATTCTCTCTCTCTCTCTATCTGCCTCTTCCTCTCTCTGTCTGTCACTCTCAAATAAATAAATAAAAATAAACAAAAAAGAGGGGGCTTTGTGAATTGTTCCCAGGAGAGTTATCATAGCTTAGGCAGTAACATCACGTATGTGAGCCACATCAAACATATTGTATTCATTACTTATTTACAGAATGGAGTTGATTGTTCTAAAATACAAAGTATTTTAAATAGGCAGAATATGTTAGATGATTATAGAATAGATGGTTCAATTTTAGTATAATCTGTCGTTACTCAGAATAGCACAATCTAATCCTGAGCAAATTAACTTTTTCTGGTATTTCAGATTGCACCATTCTAAACAATGCTTTGTTCATTCAGGTTCATTTCATTCTCTCTCTCTCTCTCTCTTTTTTTTTTTTTTTCCTGAGGTAGGGTTTCACTGTAGCCCAGGCTGATCCGGCATTCATTATATAGTCTCAGGGCTGCCTAGAACTCATGGCAATTTTCCTACCTCTGCTGGTATTAAAGGTGTGTGCCACCTTGCCCGGCCATTCTCATTTTTTTATTCCTCATGGTCTACAAACTTTCTACATACACTGAATTAGCTGTTCCTAGAGGAAATAGAGGGTTAGTTTCCTACAATTCTTCGGCCACAATGTTCTGTCAAGCAATACATGCATGCATGCATGCATGCATACATACATATATACACATAACTTTGTTTTATGTGTATTTCTGCTTAAAGACAGAATCTTGTTGCTTTACTGACACTGAGCTCATGGCCAATAACACCTTTTTTGGAGTCCATGTTAATCTTCTCTGTGTCGTTCTAATTTTAGCGTATGCGCTGTGGCAGTGAGCACAGTCCACAACACTCCAACTCCTGGTTGACGAGTCTTATGAAGTACACATGCTCTCTCCACAATGCATATTGCAGCCTTCGTGTGCACCATGCTTGGGACCACCAACAAAATGCACAAAAGTGCAAAACAGTGACACCATGTATGAGCTGAGGCAAAGCACTGTACTGCTGGGGACATCATCAGACTTGAACTTTTCACTGCTCTGCACACACACACACCTCCACACAGGAGGTTCCGTAGCGTAGTGGTCATCACACACACACCTCCACAAAGGAGGTTCCGTAGCGTAGTGGTCATCACACACACACCTCCACACAGGAGGTTCTGTAGCGTAGTGGTCATCACACACACACCTCCACACGGGAGGTTCCATAGTGTAGTGGTCATCACACACACACCTCCACACGGGAGGTTCCATAGTGTAGTGGTCATCACACACACACCTCCACACGGGAGGTTCCGTAGCGTAGTGGTCATCACACACACACCTCCACACGGGAGGTTCCATAGCGTAGTGGTCATCACACACACACCTCCACACAGGAGGTTCCGTAGCGTAGTGGTCATCACACACACACCTCCACACGGGAGGTTCCGTAGCATAGTGGTCATCACACACACACCTCCACACAGGAGGTTCTGTAGCGTAGTGGTCATCACACACACACCTCCACACAGGAGGTTCCGTAGCGTAGTGGTCATCACACACACACCTCCACACAGGAAGTTCCATAGTGTAGTGGTCATCACATATGCACCTCCATGTATGTGGTTTCATAGTGTGGTAACCATCACGTATACACCTCCAAGTACGTGGTTCCATAGTGTGGTGATTGATCATCACGTATTCACCTCCATGTACGTGGTTCTATGGCATGGTGGTCATCACATACACACCTCCATGTACGCGGTTCCGTAGTGTGGTGATTGATCATCACATATACACCTCCACGTACACAGTTCTATGGCGTGGTAGTCATCATGTATACACTTCCACGTACGCGGTTCTGTGGCATGGTGGTCATCACATATACACCTCCACGTACGCGGTTCCGTAGTGTGGTGATTGATCATCATGTATACACCTCCACGTACGCGGTTCCATGGTATGGTGGTCATCATGTACACACCTCCACATACATGGTTCCGTGGCATGGTGGTCATCACGTATACACCACCATGTACGTGGTTCCGTAGCATGGTGATTGATCATCGCCTATATACCTCCACATAGGCAGTTCCAAAGTGTAGTGATTATTGCATATATATCTCCACATAGGACCATGCTATGAGTATTGCTCTTGTGGTTACAAATAAATTTTCCAGAGTCAGGAAATTCACACAGGGGGAATGCTGGAAGAATGAGGACTAATTAAATTTCAGTGAAAATCAAGGAACGATAGGAAAATGCAATGTTGTTGGAATTTTGTGGTTAAGGAAAGTTCTGTCTGGGGACTGGAGATGTAGGTCAGTGGTAGAGTGTTTGTTTAGCATGTGGGAGGCTTTGAGTTCCATTCCCAGTGTCCTCCTCCAGAAAGGATTTGTTCAGACAGTAAATGTGCTAATGAAGTTTGTACACTGAATGCTATACCAGGCAACACAGAGTCAGAGAAAAGCAGGCCTACTTTCATGTTATCTTTTTTTTTTTTTTTTTTTTTTTTTTGGTTTTTCGAGGTAGGGTCTCACTCTAGCCAAGGCTGACCTGGAATTCACTATGGAGTCTCAGGGTGGCCTTGAACTCACGGCGATCCTCCTACCTCTGCCTCCCTAGTGCTAGGATTAAAGGCGTGCGCCACCACTCCCGGCTTTCATGTTATCTTTTTAAAATAATTTTTATTTATTTTTTATTTGCACGTTTGTGTGTAGGGGGGGGGTTAAGCGCCTCTTACTGCTGAAAACAAACACCAGACCTTTGTGCCATTTTTTGCATTTGGCTTATGTGGATAGCTTGGGAATTGAACCCAGGCTCACAGCTTTTCCAAGCCAGTGCTTTTAATTACTGAGCCAGCTTTCCAGTCACCCTTTCCCCATCATCTTTGTTTACTGGGACAAACTTGCTGGTGATAAAGTGACAGTAACTAGAAGATGGCATTGTAAGAAAACAAAACCATGTACAAGGTGTAGGTAAAGAAATAGACATTGAGGCACTGAGACAAATTAAATATTAAGAAAGACTAGACTTCCAGTTAAGATGGCGGCACACACAGGCAGGCAGAAGCGGCTCCAGCAGCGGAGGCACCAGGTCCGCAGGGCCACAGCTGCCAGGCTCGGCCTGAGCCACAGGAAAAGCCAGGTGAGGGGATTTTCCACTCACACTGGAGCTCCCAGCAAACTCAAGAAACGTGAAGGGAGAACAGCAGTGAACAACAGAGGAGCGGATCACAAGGTAGAGGATCACGTGGACCAGCAAGAGAACTAGAGCCACCATCGACAGCCTCCCCTCCCCCACCGCCAGTGCCCAGCTCCAGTGAACAGAACAGCGGTCCAGCGACCTGGCCACGCCTACTTGAACCCACAGTGCACCAAAGAGGGACCCAAGCAGGAGTGCAGCATAACTGAGACCAAAATCATCCCAAAAGGTAACTGGGATTACACCAGGTCAGAACCTGCCTAATAAACCTGGTATACAGCCCTGAACCAGAAGTGCTAAGTGCATCTTCCATATCAGGATAAATTATATGTTAAATCTGATGGATGGTCAGATCTGCCATTCTTAAATAAGCTGTATTTTGGGCTTGTTATTTGTTGCTTCTTGATTTATAGTGGCTTTGTTTCCTCTTCTGTTATACATTGGGGAAGGGTCTCACTTGGTCACAAGCTGACTTGGAACCCTCAACAGACCAGAAATCGTAACCTCCTTGTTGATAGAGAATCTGGTTATCATAATACCTACTCTTGCATAAATACTCAGTGTTGTTTTTCATTGAATGTGTACATTGTTTAGTTAAATTTTAGAATCTATCTGTATTTTATTCTACTCAGCCTACTTGAATACTCCCATAGCAGGCAAACCCAACACCTAGGTTCACTATTGTGGATACTCTGAGAGTCTTAAGAGCCACACCTAGCACCTTAAGCTCCTATCCTGAAGATATATAACATCAGATTGATTGATACATCTAATGATACCCAGCTAACTAGAAAATCCAAACATTAAATTAATCCAAGATGCAAATATATATATATACATTATAACACAAGAAACACCAAAAATCAAGACAATATAAATCCACCAAAAAGTATTAATGCATCAGAAATGACCTCCAGTGAGAACAAATTAGAGGAAATGCCTAAGAAATATTTCAAAAGAATGATTGTAAATATGTTCAAAGAAGTCAAAGAAGAAATCAAAGGAATCAAAGAGGAAATCAAAGGGATCAAAGAGGAAATCAAAGGAATCAAAGAAGACACAGGACACCAATTTAATGAAATAAAGAGCTCAATACAAGACATAAATAAGGTAAATAGAAATAACAAAGAAAAACCAGTCAGAATTATTAGCAATGAAGAACACAGTTAATGAAATAAAAAACTCTGTAGAAAATCTCACCAGTAGAATGGATGAAGGAGAGGACAGAATATCTAAACCACAAGACCAGGTGGCAGATCTAATACAGTCCAACAAAGAGAAAGGCAAACTAATAGAAAAGTATGAATGGGAATTTCAAGATATTCAGGACACTATGAAAAGATCAAACATAAGAATTCAGGGTATAGTTGAAGAAGAATTTCACTCCAAAGGCATAGTAGGCACCTTCAACAAAATCATAGAAGAAAACTTCCCCCAAATTGTGAAAGAGGTGCCAATGCAGATACAGGAATCCTTTAGAACACCAGCCAGACAAAACCTGGAAAGAACCTCTCCTTGCCATATTATAATCAAACTACCAAACACACAAACCAAAGAAAAAATATTGAAAGCAGTTAGAGAGAAAAATCAAGTTACCTACAAAGGCAAGCCCATCAGGATTACAGCAGAGTATTCAACACAAACTTTAAAAGCCAGAAGGGTTTGGAATGATGTATTCCAAGTTCTGAAAGATAAAACTGTCAACCAAGGTTACTTTATCCTGCAATGCTATCCATTCAAATAGATGGAGAAATAAGCACATTCCATGACAAAAGCAGGCTAAAGGAGTATTTGAAGACAAAACCAGCTCTACATAAAATACTTGAAAGAATCCTCCATGCTGAAGAGAAAGAAAAGCACACATATAAGGAACCTGGAAAAAACAAACAATACTCAAATACTAGTTAACACATGAGAGCAAAGGTAAAACAGGAAGAACTACAAAATGGCAAAAATAAATACACACCTTTCAATAATATCTCTTAATATCAACAGCCTCAATGCCCCAACCAAAAGACATAGACTTGCAGACTGGGTTAAAAAGCATGATCCTTCAATTTGTTGCCTCCAAGAAACCCATCTTTCTACAAAGGATGGGCATTATCTTAGGGTGAAAGGTTGGAAAACAGTGTTTCAAGCAAATAGGCCTAGAAAACAAGCAGGGGTTGCTATCCTAATATCTGATAAGGTAGAATTCAGTGCAACGTTAGTTAAGAAAGATAAGGAAGGTCACTTTATATTTATTAAAGGCACACTCCAACAGGAGGACATTACAATCTTAAACATATATGCACCTAACATGGAAGCTCCCAAATTCATCAAACAAAAGATATTAGAACTAAGGTCACAGATAACACCAAACACAGCGGTAGTGGGTGACTTCAACACCCCACTCTCATCAATTGACAGGTCATCCTGGGAAAAAATAAACAGAGAGGCACCTGGACTAAATGAGCTCATAGAAGTAATGGACCTAACAGATATCTACAGGACATTTCATCCAAATGCTGCAGATATACATTCTTTCCAGCAGCACATGGAACATTCTCTAAAATATACCATATATTAGGACACAAGGCAAAGCTTAACAAATACAGGAATATTGAAATAATTCCTTGCATTCTATCTGACCACAGTGGAATCAAACTATAAATCAATAGCAAGAAAAGCTATAGAGCCGGGCGTGGTGGCGCACGCCTTTAATCCCAGCACTCGGGAGGCAGAGGTAGGAGGATCGCCGTGAGTTCAAGGCCACCCTGAGACTCCATAGTGAATTCCAGGTCAGCCTGGGCTAGAGTGAGACCCTACCTTGAAAAACCAAAAAAAAAAAAAAAAAAAAAAAAAAAAAAAAAAGCTATAGAGCATACACAAAATCATGGAAACTAAACAATATACTACTAAATGATGAATGGGTCAATGAAGAAATCAAGAAGGAAATAAAAAAATTCATAGAGTCAAATGATATTGAGAACACAACATACCAAAATCTCTGGGACACACTGAAGGCAGTCCTAAGAGGTAAATTTATAGCTTTAAGTGCCTATGTTAAGAAATTAGAAAGGTCGCAAGTAAATGACCTAATGCTTCACCTTAAAGCCTTGGAAAAAGAAGAAGAAGGCAAACCAAAAATCAGTAGACAGGAATAAATAATAAAGATTAGGGCAGAAATTAATGAAATAGAAACCAGAAAAACAATCCAAAGAATCAATGAAACAAAGAGTTGGTTCTTTGAAAGGAGATTGATAAACCCTTAGCATATCTGACCAAAAGAAAGAGAGAAGAGACACAAATTACTAAAATCAGAGATGAAAAAGGCAGCATCACAACAGATACCAGAGAAATTTAAAAAATCATAGGGACATACTATAAAAACATGTACTCCACTACATATGAATATGTGAAAGAAATGGATGATTTCCTTGATTTATATGACCTACCTAAATTAACTCAAGATGAGATTAATCACTTAAATAGACCTATAACAAGTACGGAGAGCCAAGCAGTTATCAAAAATCTCCCAACTAAAAAAAGTCCAGGCCCAAATGGATTCACTGCTGAATTTTACCAGACCTTTAGGGAAGAACTAACACCATTGCTTCTTAAGCTTTTCCATAAAATAGAAAACGAAGGAATCCTACCAAACTCCTTCTACGAAGCCAGCATCACCCTGATACCAAAACCATGCAAAGATAGAACAAAAAAAGAAAATTACACACCAATCTCCCTCATGAACATAGATGCAAAAATTCTCAACAAAATATTGGCAAACAGAATACAAGAATATATCAGAAAGATCATTCACCCTGACCAAGTAGGCTTTATCCCAGAGATGCAGGGATGGTTCAACATATGCAAATTGATAAATGTAATACATTATATAAATGGACTGGAGGACAAAAATCACATGATCATCTCATTAGACGCAGAAAAAGCATTTCACAAAATTCAACATCCCTTCATGATAAAAGTCCTACAGAGACTGGGAATAGAAGGAACATATCTCAATATAATAAAGGCTATCTATGACAAGCGTACAGCCAACATATTATTAAATGGGGAAAAACTGGAAGCTTTTCCACTAAAATCAGGAACAAGACAAGGGTGTCCACTGTCCCCACTTTTATTTAATATAGTACTGGAAGTCTTAGCCATAGCAATAAGGCAAGAGACGCACATAAAAGGGATCAAGTTATCATTATTTGCAGATGACATGATTCTATACATAAAGGACCCTAAAGACTCTACCAGCAAACTGCTAGGGCTGATAAACACCTATAGCCATGTAGCAGGATACAAAATAAATACACAGAAATCAGTAGCATTCCTATATGCTAACAACAAACACACAGAGGATGAAATCAGAGAATCACTCCCATTCACAATGGCATCAAAGAAAACAAAGTACCTTGGAATAAACCTAACCAAGGAAGTAAAGGATCTCTACAATGAAAACTTTAAAACACTCAAGCGAGAAATTGCAGAAGACACTAGGAAATGGTAAAACATCCCTTGTTCCTGGATCGGAAGAATCAATATTGTGAAAATGGCAATCTTACCAAAAGCAATCTACACACTTAATACAATCCCCATCAAAATTCGAATGACATTCTTCATGGAAATAGAAAAAACCATCCAAAAATTCATTTGGAATCACGAAAAACCTCAAATATCTAAAATAATACTGAGCAACAAAAATAAGGCTTGTGGTATCACCATACCTGATTTTAACCTATACTACAGAGCCATAGTAACAAAAACAGCATGGTACTGGCACAAAAGCAGACATGTAGATCAATGGAACAGAATAGAGGACCCAGATGTAAGTCCAGGTAGCTATAGCCACCTGATATTCGATAAAAATGCCAAAAATACTCATTGGAGAAAAGACAGGCTCTACAGAAAATGATGCTGGGAAAACTGGGTATGTATCTGTAGAAGGATGAAAATAGATTCTTCTCTCTCTCCATGAATAAGAGTTGAGTTCAAATGGATTAAAGACCTTAACATCAGACCTGAAACTCTGAAACTGCTACAGGAAAAAGTAGGAGAAACCTTTCAACATATTGGTCTTGGCAAAGACTTACTGAATATAACCCAATTACTCAGGCAATAAAACAACAGATTAACCACTGGGACCTCATGAAATTACAAAGATTTTGTACGGCAAAGGACACTGAATAAAGCAAAGAGGCAACCTACAGAATGGGAAAAAATCTTTGCCAGCTATACATCTGATAGAGGATTAATATCTAGGATATGCAAAGAACTCAAAAAATTAAATAATAAGAAATCAAACAAGCCAATTAAAAAATGGGCTATGGAACTAAATAGAGAGTTCTCAAAAGAAGAAATATGGATGGCATATAAGCAGCTTAAAAAATGTTCTACATCCCTAGTCATCAGGGAAATGCAGATTAAAACTACGTTGAGATTCCATCTCACTCCTATCAGATTGGCTACCATCATGAAAACAAATGATCATAAATGCTGGTGACGATGTGGAAAAAGAGGAACCCTTATACACTGTTGGTGGGAATGCAATCTGGTCCAGCCATTGTGGAAATCAGTGTGGAGGTTCCTAAGACAGCTAAAAATTGATCTACCATATGACCCAGCTATAGCACTCCTAAGCATATATCCTAAGGACTCATCTCATTTCCATAGAAATACTTGCTCAACCATGTTTATTGCCACTTAATTCACAATAGCTGGGAAATGGAACCAGCCTAGATGTCCTTCAACTGATGAGTGGATAATGAAGATATGGCAAATTTATACAATGGAGTTCTACTCAGCGGTATAGAAAAATGGAGTTATGAAATTTGCAGGAAAATGGATGGATCTGGAAAGGATTATACTAAGTGAAGTAACCCAGGCCCAGAAAGCCAAGCGTCGCATGTTCTCTCACATATGTGGATCCTAGCTATAGATGATTGGGCTTCTGTGTGAGAAGGAAAAAACTCAGTAGCAGAGGCCAGTAAGCTAGAAAAGAGATATAAAGGGAAGAGAAAGGAAGGGAGGAGGGGTACTTAATAGGATGGTATTGCATATTTGTAAATAGAAGAATAGATTAATGGGGGCAAAAAGGCCCAAAGTGAGTTCAGGGGAAGAGATCGAGTAAAGGAAAGGTGGAGGGAGGGCTAATCAAAATCTAAGAGGATACAAATAAATCATATGGAATCCTCCAGTTTTGGACAATGGAACACTCAGGAGCTGTAGATTGTTGCTAGAAAATTTTCTGTGCCTGTGGTGGGATACCTTCCAGTGAGTTGTTGGCCAGGGAGGTCCCTAATGCCTCCAAAACATTATAGGCCATTGCCGAGGCCCTTGGTTTCCCACCAGGAATAGATGGTAAGACCCTATTGTTGAAGATTCCACATACTTGGGCTGCAAGGCCACTGAGAAATCCTGCTGGAACTGAGCTGATAATCTCCTCCATGTAAACCAGCTGACAGAAAGCTGGAAGAAGCCGTTCTGCATGCAGTTCAAAGGGAGAAAGAGAAATCACCAGTGAAGATACTCAACAGTGGACACTGCAAGCCTTATATTTGTACAGCCAGGCCAAATGAGCCAACGGGTGCAATAGTGGCATGTCTGTCATGGTGGAAACCAACTGCCCTCTAATTGGACTGGAGGCCTGCTCCATGGGAGGGAATACATCCCTGATATTGAAAACTTAAAACAAGAGTAGTCATGAGCCCTAGGGGTATAACGTCTGCTGCTGTCTGGCTAAATGTATGTACTGTGCTTATCAAACTGCCCAGTAAGCACTTTTCTTAATGTTCATACCCTTATATTAATGTTACTCTCACTTTTGGTAGGGAATCTTCTCTTTTCAGATGGCAGTGACCTTGGGATGACTCAGAAGGTACCATGGTGCTGGAAAGAAGTGACCACAGTGCTCAATACTGCAATATCTCTATCACACCTTCCAAGGCTCAGGGTCTAATACGGAAGAGGTGGCGGAAAGAATGTAAGAGCCAAAGGAAGGGTAGGACTCCTTAAAATGTGCTCCCTCCAGACACAAAATGGCTTGGATATCCATGACCTCACAGTGCCTGACACTATCTACACAAGACCACCATAAGAGGAGGAAAAGATCATGACATCAAAATAAAAGAGAGACTGATTGAGAGGGGGAGGGTATATGATGGAGAATGGAGTTTCAAAGGGGGAAGTGGGGGAAGGGAGGGTATTACCATGGGATATTTTTTATAATCATGGAAGTTGTTAATAAAAGTTAAAAAGAAAAAAAGAAAGGCTAGAGTGGGAGCTGGAGAAATGGCTTAGATGTTAAGATGCACTTGCCTGCAAAGCCAAAGGACCAAGTACCTAGGTAAAGCCAGTGGCTAGAGACCCTGGCGCACCTATTCGTTCACACACACACTCTCTCTCTCTCTCAAATAAATAAAATATTTTATAAGCCAAAGGAAGGGTAAGACTGCTTACAATGCAATCGTCCAGAAATTGGCCTTGATACCCATGACCTTGCAGTGCCTAGCACTACCTTCACAAGATCCTCTTAATAGGAGGAAATGATGTTATCAAAATAATAGCGAGACTAATGGAGAGAGGGAGAGGATATGATGGAGTGTGGATTTGTGAAGGGGAAAGTGGGGGAGGAGAGGAAATTATAATGGTTTATTGTCTGTAATTATGGAAGCTGTCCATAAAAAAAATCTTTAAAAATATATTTTTTTTTTTAAAAAAAAAGAATGACTGGAGCAGGAGAAATGACTTAGCAGTTAAGGTGCTTGCCTGAGAAGCCTAAGGACCCATGTTCAACTTTCCAGATTCCACATAAGCCAGTCACACAAAGGTAGGCAATCGCAAGCTTGCACATGACCACTAGGTGGTACAAACGTCTGGAGTTTGATTACAATGGCTGAGACCCTGGTGTGCCAATTCTCTGTCTCTCTGTCTCTCTCTAAAACAAAAAGAAAAAAGTAAATAAATTTAAAAAGAAAGAAAGAAAGAAAGAAAGAAAGAAAGAAAGAAAGAAAGAAAGAAAGAAAGAAAGGAAGGAAGATAGATTAGAGTGGGCAAAGTTGAGCTGAGTGTTTGCTTTTATTTTGGTTTTGCTTTAAATCAGCCTTGATACTCGGAATGTAATTTGCAGAAGAGGAAACAAGGTGATCTCTTGCATTCAATAAATGTGTGTGGAGGACTGTTTGATTTTCTGTGTGGCTGTGTACTGAACCCATGTCTTTGCACATGATAGGCAAGCACTCTACCATTTAACTATACCCTCAGCACAAATATGTGTGTGTGTGTGTGTGTGTGCGTGTGTCTGTCTGTCTATGTTTGACACAAGGTCTCACTACATAACCCATGTTGGTCTTGAATTTGTAATCCTCTTGTCTTTACCTCCTGAGTGCTGGGATTACAGATAAGTGCCACTATGCCTACCTCCCAAATGGAGAGAAAGAGAAGGTCTCACGTGGCCCAGCCTAGGAATGTGCGTAGCTAAGAATGATCTTGAATTTCTGATTCTCCTGCCTCTACCTCCCAAGTGTTAGGATTACAGGTGCATGTTATCATGCCCAGTTTATGTGGTGCTGGGAATTGAACTCAAGGTTTCTTGCACTCTAGGTAAGCATCTCTACCCACTGAGCCACATTCCCAGCCCCTAAATGTATGCATATGTGTGGACATGTGTGTGAACATGTGCGCACACCAAGGTCTCTTGCCACTGCAAATGAATGCCTGTCCAGCTTTATATGGTGTTATATATATATAAATTCCTTCAAATTAAAATATTCCCTCTGAAGAGAGCCCTTGGAAGTAAGTCTAGAAGAGCTGAACCCTCACACAACCATGCTCCAAGGTTACAGCAGTTAGCCACCAAGGGGCAGGCTTTGATCAGTGTTAGGTGTTCTGTCCTCCGCCCAAAAGAACAACTGTTGCCAGCTTTTCCAAAGGCAGCCAGAAGCTCTCATGAGAGTCAAAATTGGGCCTGTTGATATTTCCCCATAGAAGGAAGGGTGAGGGGAAGCTCGTCAGAGCCTCACCTGAGATCTCAGGAGCCCTGTGCCAGCTGTGGCCTCGGGGAGAGGTGAAGGATACACAGGTAGAAGAGCAAGGGACAGGAAGCTTCATCTAAGTAGCCGTGGAGAGGCTGCCATCCATGCTAGGGTGAGACTTCTTCATGCTGCTTTGGGGTCTCCATGCTCCTGTAAGTGACCCCTCACCCTGATCTGTAAGTAACCCCAATAAACTCAGTGGTTCACCAAAAGAGGTTTTGGTGCAATCATGATTTGGCCTGTTGTCTATTCCCTGTCTGGGTTGAATAGATGTGCATTTGACCTAAGGAAAAAGTTTCATGCAACACATGGGTGACTGGGGAATTGAACCCAGGCCAACAGGCTTTGCAAGCAAGCGCCTTTAACCACTGAGCCATCTCCCCAGTCCTCCAAATATATATATATATATATATTTTTTAATTTTTTTGTTTATTTATTTATTTGAGAGCGACAGAGAGAAGGAGGCAGAGAGAGAGAGAGAGAGAGAATGGGCGCACCAAAGCTTCCAGCCTCTGTAAAGGAACTCCAGATGCGTGCGCCCCCTTGTGCATCTGGCTAACGTGGGTCCTGGGGAATTGAGCCTCGAACCGAGGTCCTTAGGCTTCACAGGCAAGTGCTTAACCGCTAAGCCATCTCTCCAGCCCTAAATATATATATTTTTAAAAAATATTTTATTTTTATGTATTTATTTATTTGACAGAGAAAGAGGGAGAGAATGGGCATGCCAGGGCCTCCAGCCACTGCAAACCAACTGCAGACATGTGCACCCCCTTGTGCATCTGGGCTAACGTGGGTTCTGGGGAATCAAACCTGGGTCCTTTGGCTTTGTAGGCAAAGGCCTCAACCGCTAAGCCATCCCTCCAGCCCCAAATATATATTCTTTTTTTTTTTAATTTTTTTGTTTATTTATTTGAGAGCGACAGGCAGAGAAAGAAAGAGGCAGATATACATATACAGAGAGAGAGAATGGGCGCGCCAGGGCTTCCAGCCACTGCAAACGAACTCCAGACGCCTGTGCCCCCTTGTGCATCTGGCTAACGTGGGTCCTGGGGAATCGAGCCTCGAACCGGGGTCCTCAGGCTTCACTGGCAAGCGCTTAACCACTAAGCCATCTCCCCAGCCCCCAAATATATATTCTTAATAAAGACAATCAAGCAGCGGCCAGCTGGTAGATTGGCCAAATTGAAGTTTGTGGCCTTGTGAATAGCCAGGAAGAGGAGGAAGGCAGTCAGGTAGGAATGAGTAGTTAATGGACATGAAGAAAGTGCCCTGGACATGCTGTTATTAAGTCACCACAAGGGGGCTGGGCAGAGGTAGGAGCCTCGCTGTGAGTTCATGAGTTAGAGGCCAGACTGGGACTAGAGAGTGAGCACCAGGTCAGTCTGGGCTAAAGCAAGACCCTACCTCAAAAAAATAAAAATAATAATTTATTTTTTTTAAAAAAGCCACCACAGGGGCTGGGAAGATGGTTCAGTGGTGAAAGGCGCTTGCTTCCAAAACCTGCCAACCTGGGTTCAATTCTCCAGTCACCCGTATTAGCTGGATGCAACAGGTGGTGCGAGCACCTTGTGTTCCCTTTGCAGCAAGAGGACCTGGCATGCCTGAATGCCTACAGACATGCAAATAAATACAAGAAAATTTGAAAATAAACGAAGGTCACCACAAAGGGGCGATGAGTGTACCTCAATGGTAGAGCACTTGCCCTGTGCAAAGGAGGCCCTGGGTTTAATCCTGAGCACCGTGGGTATGGGCTGAGAGGATGAAATCTAGTGGGAAAAGGCTGGTGAAAGAAGAAATCCCCCTTATCTAGAGATAGCTAGGGCCACTAGATGTCCTGACTGGCCCAGGCAAGTCTGAGGGGACCCTGCTATGGATCATTTGACACTGTTAATTATTTTCAGTGTCTTCTTTGATCTTCAAAAGTGCCTGGATTTGGATAATAATTTCTGTAGTCATTCCAAAAGACCTGAAGTGAACTTAAAAACATACTATGTTTGCTTAACACATCTGTTTAAAGGTTAAAATATCAATACATGTCGATGCAAATAATAAAATCAGAAAACAGGAAAGAGTTGGGTTGCAGTAAGACATCTCTGAGTTAGGGGCCAGTTCTCCTATTTTGCTTTGTTTTTTCCTTAGTTTTTATTTAGAGAGAGAGAGAGAGAGAATGTGTGTGTGTGTGTGTGTGTGTGTGTGTGTACTACTGCCAGGGTCTTGCTGCTGCAAATGAATGCCTATCTGGCTTTACATGGATGGCTGGGGATTTGAACTTGGGCTAGCAGGCTTTGCAAGCAAGTACCTCTATCTGCTGAGCCATCTCTGCAACCCCAAGTTCGATGGTTCTATTACTGACTCATTGTTATTACTACTATTGTTATTATTTGAGAGAGAAACAAAGCGTGAGAGTGTGAATATGGGTATGCCAAGGCCTCCTGCTACTACAAACAAACTCCAGATGCATGTGCCACTTTGTGTGTCTGGCTTTACAGGAGCACCAGGGACTCGAACCTGAGCCATTAGGTTTTTCAAGCAACTGCCTTTAACTGCTGAGCCATCTCCCCAGCCTTATTATCATTTATTGATAAATGAAAGAATGGATTTGGGGTTGATCTCCCAGCACCCAAGTAAAGCCAGATGTACAAAGTGGCACATGTGTCTGGAGTTTGCAGCAGCCAAAGGCCTTGGTGCACTCATTACTTCTGTCTTTCAAATAAGTAAACAAAAATAATAATAATTTTTTGGTTTTGTTTTTTTGAGGTAGGGTCTCACTCTAGCCAAGACTGACCTGGAATTCACTGTGTAGTCTCAGGGTGGCCTTGAACTCACGGCAATCCTACCTCTTCCTCCCGAGTGCTGGGATTGAGGGTGTGTGCCACCACACCTGGCAACATTTTTTTTTTTTTTTTTTTTGTTTTTTTCAACGTAGGGTCTCACTCTAGCCCCAGGCTGACCTGGAATTCACTATGGAGTCTCAGGCTGGCCTCGAACTCACGGCGATCCTCCTACCTCTGCCTCCCAAGTGCTGGGATTAAAGGCGTGCGCCACCACGCCCGGCTCAACATTTTTTTATAAGTCTTTTTTTTTTTAAAAATTTATTTGAGAGAGTCAGAGAAAGAGAGAGAATGGGTGCGCCAGGGCCTCCAGCCACTGCAAATGAACTCCAGACACATGTGCCACCTTGCGCATCTGGCTTACGTGGGTCCTGGGGAATTGAACTTGGGTTCTGGCTTTGCAGGCAAATGCCTTAACCGCTAAGCAATCCCTCCAGCCTGCAACAAATATTTTTTAAAATTTTGTTTTATTTTTATTTATTTATTTGAGAGCAACAGACAGAGAGAAAGAGGCAGAGAGACAGAGAGAATGGGCACATCAGGGCCTCCAGCCACTGCAAACGAACTCCAGACGTGTGCGCCCCCTTGTGCATCTGGCTAACATGGGTTCTGGGGAATCAAGCCTCGAACCGGGGTCCTTAGGCTTCACAGGCAAGCTCTTAACCGCTAAGCCATCTCTCCAGTCCCCACAACAAATATTTTTAAGAGTGGATTCGTTAGATGTCATGGCCCATGTCTTAGATCCCAACACTCTGGAAGCTGAGGCATGAGGATCGTAAGCTCAAGGCCAGCCTGGGCAACACAGAGTTCCAAATTAGCCATAGCTAAAGTGAACCCTTGCCTCAAAAAAAAAAAAAAAATTACTATTTAGAGAAATTTCATTACACCACACATTGAACACATCCTCAGAAAGGAAGAACCCAGTAGCCTGGCACTATGTTCTAATTCGGTGCTCGAAGCTAGCCAAAGCCCCATCTGACATCTTAGGATACTTTTCACTTTACAAACCAAAATGACACAAATAATGTGTTCCGGACAGACCAAAGTCTCTGGGATCTTTTGACTAGTGGAAAATACAAGGTGAGAGGAGCGCCTCATATTCAGGCACTGAGGAGGGGTCAGGGAAGAAAAGTGCCCTAGTTTCTTATTACATTCTTACATAGTTTTTCCTAACTTTGCAGAACATAAAAACAAAGTATTTTCTTTCTTAAATATTCTGAGGTTATGTCCTCTAAAAGGCTGTTTGGGGGCAACGTGGTGCCAGGATTCCTGTGAGAAACAGAAAAACACTACAATAGAGGTCTCAGAACTTAGTTCCAGTGTCTCAGGTCCTACAAGAACTGTTCACTTTACTCCTGGGGATTCCAGTTGAATAAAGTTTTTATAAAAAAACAACAACAAAAAATATTCATGGGCTGGGGGATCTCTCTCTCTCTCTCGCCTTCCTCCCATCCTTCTTCATTGAGACCAAGGTTTTGCTAGGTAGCCCAGGGTGGTCTAGAACTCACTCTTGCAGCTCATGCTGGCTGCTAACTTGCCATCCTTCTGCCTCGGCCTTGCAAGGGCTGCTGGGATGGCACGTGTGTGCCACCAGGCCCTGCTTCAGGACGGTGGTCTGTACACTGGACTCCCTTGCTGTCACTGTTACCGCTCGCAGGGCTCCCAGGTTCCTCAACTCAGAAGATGCCAATGAGAATCTATAGCTTACATGTGCCAAGTCGGTCTTTCTCTCCTTCCCTGTTCTTTCTCTCCCTCCCTTTTTTCCTCCTTTATAACTGTTCCTCCCCTCTCTCCCTCCCTCCCTTCATGACTGTTCCTTTCTTCCCCCACTTCTTCCTCCTCCAGAACTGTTCCTTTACTCTCTCTCCCTCCCTTCTGCTAGGGCTCAAATCTCCAACTTTGCACAGCTAAGCAAGTATCTTACCATGGTGTTGCATCTCCAGTGCCTTGGATTGTGGTTTTCTTTTCTTTTTACTTAAAAAATACATATATTTAAGCCGGGCATGGTGGCGCACGCCTTTAATCCCAGCACTCGGGAGGCAGAGGCAGGAGGATCGCCATGAGTTTGAGGCCACCCTGAGACTACCTAGTGAATTCCAGGTCAGCCTAGGCTACAGTGAGACCCTACCTCAAAGAAACAAACAAACAAACAAACAAAAACCTTTGTGGGCTGGAGAGATGGCTTAGTGGTTAAGGATCTTGCCTGTGGAGCCTAAGGACCCAGGTTTGATTCCCTAGTACCAACGTAACCCAGATACACAAGGTGGCACATGTGTCTAGAGTTTGTTTGCAGTGACTAGAGGCCCTGATGTGACCATTCTCTCTCCAATCTTCCCCCTCTCTCTATCTGCTTCTTTCTCTCTTTCCAATAAATAAATACTTAAAAAATTTCTGTATTTTAAACTGAACAGGGACACACACACTTTTGGGAAGCACATCACATGCTATTACATCAGGATCTTGTCCACAGCAGCAGTGTCACCCACCCCCGGTTAGCAAGATAGGAGGGACCCCCCCCCCCGCAATCTTGAGAATCGAACAGAAGATGCGCCTTAACAATGCGAGCAACCCAAAAGCAAACACTCATCTGCGGCAGCCATACAAGGAAAGTCGTCCTGACTTCTCCATGGCGTCACGGTTCACGTGTAAGGAGGAAGCGAGATCTGAGAAAAGTACGCCAAACACTCTTAGTGGGAGAAAGCAGTTCTTCACCAGGAGGGGCGCCTTGACCTTGACTTGGGCCTTAAGGGACTCCCAAGCAGGCAGCTTTGGAATCATAAATATATATATATATATATATATATATATCTTCAGCCTGGCATGGTGGATCATGCCTTTAATCCCAGCACTTGGGAGGCAAAGGTAGGAGGATTGCCATGAGTTCAAGGCCACCCTTGAGACTACATAATAAATTCCAGGTCAGTCTGAGCTAGAGTGAGACCCTACCTCGAAAAAATATATATATCTGTTATTTATTTGCAAGGAGAGAGAGGCAGGGTCTCTTGAAATGTACAAACTCACTCCAGATGCCTGCATCACTCTGGGCATCTGGATTTCCATGGGTGCTGAGGACTCAAACCCAGGCCATTGGGCTTTGCAAGCAAGTGCCTTTAAGAACTGAGCCCTCTCTCCAGCCTTTTAAATTTTTTAACTCTTTATTGACAACTTCCATAAATACAGACAATATATCATGATCATAGTTAACCCACCACCACCCTTCCTTTTCTCCTTAAATCCTGCTTCAACTGAAATCCTTCTTTCCAACTAGTCTTTTTTATTTTGATATCATTTTTTTCCCTTGCACGTCTTATGTAGGTAGTATCAGCCACTGTGAGGTCACGGATATCAGGGCCACTTTATGTCTGGAGGACGGTATTGTAAGCGCTCCTTCCCTTCCTTGCATTCCTTCCCCCACCTCTTCCACAATGGACAGGGAGCACTGCAGGGTGTAACAGAGATGTTTCACTTAGTGCTGGACACTCCACTGTCACTTTTTCTCAGCACTTTGGTGGGTTTTCAGTCACCCAGTGGTCACCACCATCTGAAAAGAGAAGGTTCTCTAACCAAAAGTTGACAGTAGGGCTGGAGAGATGGTTTAGCAGTTAAGGTGCTTGCCTAAGAAGCTTAAGGATCATGTTTGACTCTCCAGGTCCCACACAAGCCAGATGCACAAGGTGATGCAAGTGTGCAAGGTCGCACATGCACACAAGGTGGTGCATGCATCTGCAGTGGCTGAAGGCCCTGGTGTGCCAATTTTCTCTCTCATTAAAAAAAAAATTAAAGTGAGAGTAGCATTAATAGATGGACATCGACATAAGCATTTAGAGGGCAGTTTGGTGGGCATAATATATCCATTTAGCCGGACAACAGTAGTAGTTTCCTCTCTAGGGCTTAGGATCTCCCTAGCCATAGGCTTTTGATTAAGTTTTCAATACCAGGCACGAGTTCCTTACCATGGAGTGGGCCTGCAATCCAATCAGAGAGCAGTTCTTTTCCTTACAACAGACTTGCCACCACTGCACCAGTAGATCCATTTGGCCTGGCTGTCCAGTCCTAAAACTCGCGGGATCTACCGCTGTTTAAGACTGTTGATGCCTTTTCTCCCCCAACAGGCTGCATAGCTCTTTCCAGCATCCTGACAGCTAGTCAACAGGGAAGAGGCTTCCAGCTCAGCTCCAGCTTGATATCTCAGTACAGCCCAGGCATGTGGAGTCGTCAGTCCTCCTGCCACAGACTCGTGTGTGTGTGTGTGTGTGTGTGTGTGTGTGTGTTCCTACACCTGGTGTGTTTATCTGTGGGAAGAACCAAGGAACTGTCTTCCACCGCAGCTGCACTATCTTGTTTTCTCATCAGTAATCTCCCAGGGTCCCACTTTCTCCACAGCCTGGCCAACACTTTTGTTTTTCCACTGTAGCCATCTTCATAGGCAGGAAATAGGATCGTGTGAGTTTTAACTGAATTTTCCTAATAACGAAAGCTACTTAGCATCTTCTGAGATGTTGGCACACAGTTGTTTTGTAGTCCCTTTTATGCCTGTAAATTCTGCATCGTTTTGACTGGACTCTGTGTCGTTATCCGTCATTTTGTCACTTGGCTAGCTTAGAGTAGTTTGATTTCACTAGTTCTGCTTTTTCTGTTCTTATCTTTGCTCTGGTCTTTATAATTTCCTTCCTTCTAGCAGTTTTAGGGTTAGTTGGCTTGCCTATTCTAGTTTCTAAAGTACGGAGTTAAGTTTATTAGGGCTAATTTATTTATTTATTCGTTTATTTATTTTTGAGTTTGGGTCTTATTCTGGCCCAGGCTGACCTGGAATTCACTATGTAGTCTCAGGCTGGTCTTGAACTCATGGCGATCCTCCCACCTCTGCCTCTACCTCTGCTGGGATTATAGGCATGTGACACCTTGCCCAGATGTTTTTTTTTTTTTTTTTTTCAAAGCAGTCTTACTCTAGTCCAGGCTTACCTCAATCATTCTGTAGGTTCTCATAAATAGCAGGCAAATGCTTTGTCACTGAGCTACACCCTCAGCTCAAGATTAATTTCTGAAATATATGTGTTTCTAATTTGTATTTGCACACATACCTGCGCTTGTATAGGGGTGTATTACCACTGCAAACAAACATGGGATGCTTGGGCCACCTGCATCTGACCTTCATAAGAACTGAACCTGGGCAGGCTTAGCGAGCAAATGCCTTTAACAGCTGAACCATCTTATCACTCCAAGATGATGATGATTTTCCTGGGGCAGTATCTTCACTCTAGCCCAGGCTGTAGCTCCAGGGTGGCCTTGAACTCACTGACAGTGATCCTCGTGTCTAATCCTCCCAAGTGCTGGAACTAAAAGCATGAGCCGCCCTGCCCAGCTAGATTTAAAAAAAAAAAAAAAATCATAGTCGGACGTGGTGGCACAGGTCTTTAATCCCAGCATTTGGGAGGCAGAGGTAGGAGGGTCACCATGAGTTCAAGGCCACCCTGACACTACATAGTGAATTCCAGGTCAGCCTGAGCTAGAGTGAGACCCTACCTCGAAAAACCAAAATAAAAAAATAATAATAATAAAAAAATTGATGCAGTTTTACTATGGTGCCCAGGCTGATCTCAAATTCTAGACTCAAGAAATTCTTCTACTCACACACAAGTCTAAATCCTTAATGGAGAAAAACAACAGTGGACACTGTAAGCCTTAAGTTCGCCAGCCAGGCCAAATGAACCAATGGGTACAGTAGTGGCATGTTTGTTATGGGGGAAACCAACAGCTCTCTAATTAGACTGGAGGCCTGCTCCACAGGAGGGCATACATGCCTAGGCAGTACTGAAAACCTAATCAAAAGCCTATGACCAGGGCTGGAGGGATGGCTTAGCGGTTAAGGTGTTTGCCTGCAAAGCCAAAGGACCCAGGTTCGATAACCCAGGACCCACGTTAGCCAGATGCACAAGGGGGTGCACGCATCTGGAGTTCATTTGCAGTGGCTGGAGGCCGTGGCGTGCCCATCCTCTCTCTTTTTCTCTCCCCCTCCCCCTTTCTCTGTCAAATAAATAAATAAATAAATACATAAATAAATTTTTTAAGTGGGAAAATTATTTTTAAAAAAGCCTATGGTGGGGGAGGTCATCAGCCCTAGGGGTGTAACACCTGCTGGTATCTGGCTAAATGCATATATTTTGCTCATCAAACTGCCCTGTAAGCACTTCTCTTAATGTTCATACCCATATATTAATGCTACTCTCACTTTTTGTTACAGAAGCTTCTCTTTTCAGATGGCAATGACCTTGGGATGACTCAAAAGACACCATAGTGCCAAGAAGTGGTGTCAGAGGAGTGCTCAGCATTGAAACACCTCTTTCACACCTTAGCCACCTCAGTACCCATGTACCTGAGATGACAGATACACAGCAAAATGCCTGGCATGGTTAACATGGGGAAAAGGGGTGAGATTTCCCAGATAGGGTCTCATGTAGCCCAGAATTGCCCTGAACTAATTATACAGCTGAGGATGGTACTGAGCTTCTGATCTTCTGACCTCCATCTCCCAACTGTTGGGACCATAGCTAAGTGCCACGACACCCTGGAAGCCGATCTTTACTGTAAGTTAATTCTATTATTGCTGTACTGCTTTTTTCTTCAACAGTTAAATGAGTTCCAGTACAAAGATAAGCTTTGTGAAATACTAGTTCTTCCCAAGGCAATTACTTATTATTTATTTGCAAGAAGAGGGAGGGAGGGAGGGAAGGAGAGGAGGGAGGATGGACACACCAGGGCCTCTAGCCACTACAAATGAACTCCAGACACGTGTGCCACCTTGTGCATCTGGCTTTATGTGGTTACTGGGGAAATTGAGCTTAGGCCATCAGGCTTTACAAGAAGCACCTTTAATTGCTGAGCCATCTTTCCAGCCCTCCAAGGTAACTTTTATAGATCCCCCTTCCCCCATTTTTTGAGGTAGGGTTTTGCTCTAGCCCAGGCTAGAATCTGATCTGGAATTCACTATGTAGTCTCAGGCTAGCCTCAAACTCAAGGTAATCCTCCTACCTCTGCCTCTCAAGTGCTGGGATTAAAGGTGTGCACCACCATACCCGTCCTCTTATTTTGGAAGCATAGCATTTTATTTACTTATTTATTTGCAAGGAGGGAGGGAGGGGAAGAGAGAGAGAGAAAGAATAGGTGCACCAGGGCCTCCTGCCACTGTAATCAAACTCCAGATACATATGCCACTTTGTGCATCTGGCTTTATGTGGATACTGGGGAACTGAATCTGGGTCCTTAGGCTTTGCAGGCAAGCGACTTAATTGCTAAACCATCTCATTTTAAAAAAGAAAATCTATTCATGTGCAAGCATGGTGGCACAGCACTTAGGTTGGAGTGGGGAGGCTGAGGCAGGAAGATCCATAGTAAATTATAGGCCAGATTCTTGTAAGCCCTGGGCTACAGAGTTCCCCAGGTCAGCTTAGGCTAAAGTAAGATCTTGACTAAAAAAAACACTTATGTGTTTGGAAGGGGGAAAATGATCCTGTTTATTGTCCTTGCTGAATATTCAGAAAGAATTAAAAAACATGTATTTTCTGGGACAGAAAACTGTACCAAAGTATTCCTTACAAAATAACTTCACAAACCAACAGTCTTACACTTACACAAAGACATATATACTGACCATTAGCTTGAACCAATACACAATTAAAAAAATTTTTTTGCAACAATTTCCTAACAAACTCTTCCTGTATTCATGTAAGTGTTATGTTTTCTTTAACTTCTTAAAAATAGTAGTATAAAATTAGAAAAACTGTAAATGTAGAATTAAGGCTGAGACTGTATTTCTAGTATTAATAAAGTCAGACAATACTTATAAAAATTGACGCTGCTACATCTTATTTATATACAAGATACAATATGTTTTTATTTTTTTGAGGCAAGGTCTTACTCTAATTCAGGCTGACCTGGAATTATGTTGCTCAGGCTACCCTTGAACTCATGGCAATTCTCCTACCTCAACCTCTGGAGTGCTAGGATTAAAGGCGTGAGCCTCCACGCCTGGCTCAGGATACAATCTTTATGCTACCTGTCACTCAACTTCTTTTCCCATGTACCTGGTATTTAAATTCCCAGATACCTTTGCCTTTGCATTTTTATCCACAATTCTTCATTAACTTTCTTCACATATTTACAATTAAATATCTAGTCTCTAGAACCTTCCTTACACACACACAAAAAAACATATTTGTTAAATAAATTCACATAAAAGTAACAAGGAGGTTGTTTGTGAGAAAGTTTGAGCAGATTCATGATTATAATGAAGAACGGTGCGCATACTTTTCCCCAGGATCAATAAATGCCACGTGCCAGGTTCACCGTCACTGTCCAAAGAGTTATTCTTCTGACACATTTGCAAGGTAACAACCAAAGGACATGGTGACTGGAATGATTCCAATACATCTGTACTGCCCAGTGAGATTCTTAAAACAGAACAGTTCTGTCCAGTTCTGTCTGGATAGACATGGAAATTCTTGCCAAGACTCTTGTGTTGTCCTCAGAAATACTCAGTTCGGTAAGTCGCCTTTCGGTCTTCTGAAAAAAAGATGCAGAGGCAAGGCATTCTTAGTAAGATCACTGGCCTTCATTCTCCACTTCCTTTCACAGATCAGTTTTAGTTATAAACCTGGTTGAAGTAGAAAAAGAAAAAAACATGAACAATTTCTTAACTTACTCCACCTCATCTGGATGCTTAAATGTACCACGGAATTATGCTCTACTGTATTTCAGGGTGGCCTTGAACTTGCAGCAATTCTCCTACTCAGCCTCCTGAGTGCTGGGACTAAAGGTGTGAGCCACCATGCCTGACCATAATTCTTAAGAGAAATTTAATTGTACTTTTATTCACTTCAATTTCACATGTATGTAGGGTCTCACTCTAGCTCAAGATAACCTGGAACTCACTAGGTAGTCCCAGGCTGGCCTCAAACTCAAGGCAATCCTCCTACCTCGGTCTCCCGAGTGCTGGGATTAAAGGCGTGCACCACTGCTACACACTGCTTCAACCCACTTTTTGAATGAAATTATAATTTAAAAATTTTTTAATTAAAATTTTAAAAGCCTGGGAATGTAGACCAGTGGTATAGCACTTACATATTTGAGGCCCCGGCTTTGATGCCCAGTATCTCTCTTTCTCATACAAAAATTTAATAGGTACTATATAATGCTAATTATTAAAGAAGCCATAATTTAAGACTAGGAAAAACATTTAAAATGACCATGCTTTCACTAATATTGCAGTGAATATAGTGACTTCTACAGGATATGTCTATACATATATGCATACATATATATGTGTATGTGTGTATATATATGTTTGTGTGTGTGTGTGTGTGTGTGTGTGTGTTAAAACTTGTTTCTGGGGTTGAAGAGATGGTTCAGTGGTTCAGGGTGCTTGCTTGAAAGCCTGACAGCCTGGGTTCAATTCCCTAGTGCCCCATAAAAAGCCAGATGCACAAAGTTGTGCATGTGTCTGGAGCTCATTTGCAGAAGCAAGAGGTTCTGACATGCCCATTCTTATTCTCTCCCTCTCTCTCTGAATGCAAACAATAAATAAACATACAAAAACAATCAAACTTGTTTCTGATTATATAGATGAAATCTCAGTATTTCAGTAGGGTTAAAGTACTTTAATTTCACATGCTCTGACATTCTGAAAGCTGTTCAATTTTTATGTAGAATAAGCTAAGAAGGGGGATAAAAAAAGGGCACAAATTAGTAATTTAAATAAGTTTTTCTTGTGTCTTTACTTAACAAAGATAAATTAGATGCAGAGGGAGGAGGCCATAGGCGATAATACACCAATTTTCCATCTGAAACATTTTATTTATTTATTTGAGAAGGAGCATGAGAGAGAATATATGAATATGGGTGTGCCAGGGCCACTAGCCACTGCAAACAAACTCCAAATGCAAGCTCCACCTTGTACATCTGGCTTATGTGGGTACTGGGGAATCTAATCTGGGTCCTTAGGCTTTGTAGCCCTAACCACTAACCCAGCCTCCTCATTTGCTTTTAATTCTGCCGCCACAAAGCTAAACAAATAATGGCTAACTTTGTTTCCTCTTACATATTAAAGGTTCTATCAATTTAGTTCATTTTTAAGTTCTTCCCTTTTCCTTGATAATATAAAACTCCACCATTTTACCATGAAGGATCTTGGTGCATCTTTCATGAGTCATGGTACTAGACACTCAATGAATCTTCCATCTATTCCTGGGCAGTTCTTTTATCCATGAAAGGCTTTCTTCTCTATGTTCTTTCTAGGACTCCTAATAGTCTGACTTGGTTCTCTAAGTCTCCTCTCACTTTACGTGTTTTCTCTTCTACTTGTCAGATAAGCTCCATTGATTTTAATCCTTTTATTAAACTTAATTTCAGCAAGAACATTTGTGACCTGTAGTACCTGTTTTAAAAGTCAAGTCTGTCTACTGAATTATGTTTCCAGAGTTGTTATGCTATTTATGTTTTCTCTCATAATGTATGACTCTTGGTGGCATAATTACATTTAATAAATAGGAGCCGGGTGTGGTGGTACATACCTTTAATCCCTATACTTGGGAGGCCAAGGTAGGAGGATCACCGTGAATGTGGGTTACCCTAAGACTACAGAGTGAACTCCAGGCCAGCCTGTGCTAGAGCAAGACCCTACCTCAAAAAACTAAAAATAGGGCTGGAGAAATGGCTTAGTGGTTAAGACACCTGCCTACAAAGCCAAAGGACCCATGTAAACAAGATGTACAAGGGGACACACACATCTGGAGTTCATTTGCAGTGGCTGGAGGTCCTGGCACGCCCATTGTCTCTTTCTCCCCTGCCTATTTCTCTCTCTCTCAAAAAGAAAGAAAGAAAGAAAGAAAGAAAGAAAGAAAGAGAGAGAGAGAGAGAGAGAGAGAGAGAGAGAGAGAAAGAAAGAAAGAAAGAAAGAAAGAAGGAAAATAGAACTGTTCACACATTACTATCTTCTCTGAGGGGAAGTATAAGTGGAGCAGGACCTGTGGAGCTGTCGCTTTGTTTTCATTGTGGGTAGAAAGCCACGTACTGCCTGCTGGCTCCCAGAGGACAGTACCAGACAGGGTTCTGGTAACCCCAGAGACACTGTACCAAAGGCCTCATCATTATCTAACTGCTGGCAGCTTCTGATGCGCAGAGACAGAGACACGAGTGTTCAGGGGTTCATGTCATATTCTTTTGATGCGCAGAGACAGAGACACGAGTGTTCAGGGTTCATGTCACATTCTTTTGATGCGCAGAGACAGAGACACGAGTGTTCAGGGTTCATGTCACATTCTTTTGATGCGCAGAGACAGAGACACGAGTGTTCAGGGTTCATGTCACATTCTTTTGATGCGCAGAGACAGAGACACGAGTGTTCAGGGTTTCATGTCATATTCTTTTGATGCGCAGAGACAGAGACACGAGTGTTCAGGGGTTCATGTCACATTCTTTTGATGCGCAGAGACAGAGACACGAGTGTTCAGGGTTTCATGTCACATTCTTTTGATGCGCAGAGACAGAGACACGAGTGTTCAGGGGTTCATGTCATATTCTTTTGATGCGCAGAGACAGAGACACGAGTGTTCAGGGGTTCATGTCACATTCTTTTGATGCGCAGAGACAGAGACACGAGTGTTCAGGGTTTCATGTCATATTCTTTTGATGCGCAGAGACAGAGACACGAGTGTTCAGGGTTTCATGTCATATTCTTTTGATGCGCAGAGACAGAGACACGAGTGTTCGGGGTTTCATGTCATATTCTTTTGATGCGCAGAGACAGAGACACGAGTGTTCGGGGTTTCATGTCATATTCTTTTGATGCGCAGAGACAGAGACACGAGTGTTCGGGGTTTCATGTCATATTCTTTTGATGCGCAGAGACAGAGACACGAGTGTTCAGGGTTTCATGTCATATTCTTTTGATGCGCAGAGACAGAGACACGAGTGTTCAGGGTTTCATGTCATATTCTTTTGATGCGCAGAGACAGAGACACGAGTGTTCAGGTTTCATGTCACATTCTTTTGATGCGCAGAGACAGAGACACGAGTGTTCAGGGTTTCATGTCATATTCTTTTGATGCGCAGAGACAGAGACACGAGTGTTCAGGGTTCATGTCACATTCTTTTGATGCGCAGAGACAGAGACACGAGTGTTCAGGGTTTCATGTCACATTCTTTTGATGCGCAGAGACAGAGACACGAGTGTTCAGGGGTTCATGTCACATTCTTTTGATGCGCAGAGACAGAGACACGAGTGTTCAGGGTTCATGTCACATTCTTTTGATGCGCAGAGACAGAGACACGAGTGTTCAGGGTTTCATGTCACATTCTTTTGATGCGCAGAGACAGAGACACGAGTGTTCAGGGGTTCATGTCACATTCTTTTGATGCGCAGAGACAGAGACACGAGTGTTCAGGGTTTCATGTCACATTCTTTTGATGCGCAGAGACAGAGACACGAGTGTTCAGGGGTTCATGTCACATTCTTTTGATGCGCAGAGACAGAGACACGAGTGTTCAGGGTTCATGTCACATTCTTTTGATGCGCAGAGACAGAGACACGAGTGTTCAGGGTTCATGTCATATTCTTTTGATGCGCAGAGACAGAGACACGAGTGTTCAGGGTTTCATGTCATATTCTTTTGATGCGCAGAGACAGAGACACGAGTGTTCAGGGTTCATGTCACAGTCTTGCTGTGGCTTCTTCTCCATTCCCATCCCGTCCTCATCGCCGCACTGGAGCTGGGTTTCCAATTTTTATTTTTTCCTTTTTGGTTTTTCTTGCTCTAGCTCAGGCTGACCTAGAATTCACTATGTAGTCTCAGGGTGATCCTGCTACCTCTGCTCCCGAGTGCTGGGATTAAAGGCGTGCATCACTATGCCCGGATGCTTTGTTTTTTGAGGTAAGGTCTTGCTCTAGCACAGGCTGACCTAGAAGTCACAGCAATCGCCTTACCTCTGCCTCCCAAGTGCTGGGATTAATGCATGTGCCACCATGCCTGGCAGAGAGATAATGGGCACACCAAGACCTCCAGCTGCAAACAAACTTGAGGTGCATGGCCACTTTGTGTAGCTGGGTTTACGTGGGTACTGGGGAATCGAACTTGAGTCGTTAGGTTTTATGGGCAAGTGCCTTAACTGCTGAGCCATCATTTCCAGCCCAGTTTTCTCATTCTTATTTTCTATCTACTGACTCTGATCCAAAGCCTGTTTGAGGTTCCATCAGGCTATTTTCGACTGATTTCTAGATTATTTCCAAATCTTTCTGCCTCTAGTGTATTCTAAACATACTTTTCTCCTGTTGTCCCCAGGAAACTTTACTTGAATTACCATCACTGGTGTGGGAGAAAGAAGATGTAATCAGGATATATAGTGACAGAAAAAAAGGCAATTAAAAGCCAGAAAAAGTAGCAACATGTAAAAAAAAAAAATTCAAATATACATAAATAAAATGTAGTGTGATCTTAAGAATGACAATCTGAAGACTTAACTGAGTCTGATATTTGGAGCACCGACTGGTACCCTGGGTAAGATTCATGATATTAATACCATACCACACCTAAATTTGTCTGGTACAAAATAAGAATTCATGGCCACAATAGTATATATGTAGTTTATGGTTTTCTATCTTTGAACAAAGCATGGAGATCTTAGTTGTGAACTAGAATTAAACAAAATAGTCATTAATATTAAATTATCAAGTAATACTTCACCAGACAAGGTAAGTATGGCTCGCTCATCCTGCTGGGAAGGAAGGGAACGTATCTGAAGTTGCTGAGATACACAGAAGTCCATTTTAATAACAGAGGTAATAAGTGAATAGCTAAAGCTTTATAGTTAGAAGTTGCCTCTAGGGGACAAATGGGTTGGGGTGAGGATGGCCAAGGCATGTGATCTGTCATCAAAAACTCTTTATATGGGCTGGAGAAATGGCTTAGTGGTTAAGCACTTGCCTGTGAAGCCTAAAGACGCCAGTTTGCGGTTCGAGGCTTAATTCCCCAGGACCCACGTTAGCCAGATGCACAAGGGGGCGCACGCATCAGAAGTTCGTTTGCAATTGCTGGAGGCCCTGGCATGCCCATTCTCAATCTCGCCCCCCTTCTCTGTCTGTCACTCTCAAATAAATAAATAAAAATAAAAAATATTTTAAAAAAAAACCTCTTTATATGGGGCTAGAGAGATGGGTTAGTGGTTAAGCACTTGCCTATTAAGCCAAAGGATCCTGGTTCAATGCTCAATTCCCCCGTACCCACATAAGCCTGATGCACAAGGAGGCGCATGCGTCTGGCATTCGTTTGAGTAGCTGGAGGCCCTGGCGTGCCCATTCTCTCTCCCTCTCTGCCTCTTTCTCTGTCTGTCGCTCCCATATAAATAAATAAAAATAAAAATAAATTATTAAAAAAACTCTTTATACTTTGATTATTCAGCCATGTTTCGCTCCAGAGCACCTGCACTGTTAATGAAACCTGCAGTTTTCTGAAATCTGAAGGCATGGCTAAAAGAATGTGAAATAGCAGCTCATTAATATCTTTTATAGCATTTGCATGTTGAAATATTATTCAGCAAAATCTGTTATTAAGACTAATCTCTCCAGGCATGGTGGCACTTGCCTTTAATCCTAGCACTTGGGAGGCAGAGGTAGGAAGATCACCATGAGTTCGAGGCCAGCCTAAGACTACAGAGTGAATTTCAGGTCAGCATGGGCTAAATTGAGATCCTACCTTGAAAACAAAATTTAAATTCCACCACATCTAAATTATTATAAAATCTTTTGCAAGGGTGGGTGGGTGAGGAGAAGGGCTGAGAAGGGATTTTACTTTGTAGTCCAGACTGGCTTCTCTTTATAGTGACTTTTAAAAGATAAAAACAGCAAACATTTCCAAATGTAATCGTTTAGAAAGCTGGATGGATATACTGGCAGAAGATGATTAATATGTAACTTCATAATGCACTGCTTTTGTGGACTATGCTCTAAGCAGTACTAAAGACAGAGCCTGTGGCCTCACACATGCCAGACAAGCACTCTATCAATGAATCACAAATCCCAGCCTGCTTAGAGACCCTCTCCTCCTCCAAGGTAGGGTCTTACTCCAGCTGACAATGACCTGGCACTCACTCTGTAGTCTCAGGCTGGCCTGGAACTTACAGCAATCCTCCTCCAAAGGGCTGGGATTAAAGCCATGTGCCATGCCCAGCAAGATTTTTTTTTAATTTCTTTTTCTTTTTATTTATATTAGAGACAGAGAGAAGGAGAGAGCTCCAGAGCCTCTAGCCACTGCAAATGAACTCCAGACACATGCACCAACCTGTACATCTGGCTTATGCAGGACCTGGAGAATCAAACCTGGGACCTTAAGCTTCACAGGCAAGCACCTTAACTGCTAAGCCATAGCTCCAGCCCAAGGTTTTTTTTTTTTCTTTCTTTTTCAAATATTATGTCTGGATCAGAGGAAGTTCAAAATAAACATGGGTTCTAAGGAACAATAACCCCATGATCCTTGATAAACTAACCAATGACAAGGTCTTGGGTTACACACACTCACCTATTTTGTCTTGTAGATTCTCTTCTCATTCTTTTAGCAGGAATTGGAGAGCCTGTCAACTCAACCTTTACTGAATGACGCAATGAGTCACTACACTTGCGTGTAGGAGTCATACCTGCAAATATCAAATATTGAAATTTTAAAAATTGGAATATGAAAAAAGTAAATACAAGCCGGGTGTGATGGCGCACACCTTTTATCCCAGCACTTGGGAGGCAGAGGTAGGAGGATCACCGTAAGTTCGAGGCCACCCTGAGACTATATAGTGAATTCCAGGTCAGCCTGGACTAGAGTGGAAAAAAAAAAAGTAAATACAAATATATATTAATTTATTAAAAGGAATAATGAAATAATACTAAGAATCCCCCTTACTGCTCTGGGCGGGGGTGGGGGGTAGGGAGGAAGAGTTCCATTTTCAGGTTGGGGAGGAGATGGCTCAGCCATTTAACAGTATGTGCTGCTTAAGCATAAAGGTCCCTTGAGCTAGACACCACCAAGTTCAACTCCCAGAACCCACATGAAAACTGGCATAGCAGCACACATCTGTAACCCAATGGGGAGTGGAGAGAAGCTCCAAGATGAGGGAAAGACTCCACTTCAATGAAAGAAGTATGCAGATGAGTGTTAAGAGGTGTTCTTCTCTGGCCTCCACACACACGTGAAAACACTACACCCACACCAAAAGAGGGGCGGGGGAGGAGAGGCTAAGCATTTGTTGTCAGCTTAAATTCCATATCACCTGCATTCTTTGTGGTAGTGGACATTCTCTTCACAACCATGTACCTCTAAACAAAGAAAGCTAACAACAAATAGATACCAAGTTTTTGCTCTATTAGTTTTAGACTTTTTTCCTGTTCATCCAGTTCTTGCTTTTTTTTCTTCATATCAGGAGTGCGAAGGTACTGTAACTGCACATTGAAGTCCTCATTCACAGTGTCCAGCTTGTGCAGAGCAGTGCGGTACTGCTGAAGGAGGTCTGCAAAGATCCACATATTTGAACAAATTACTAATATCACATCAAATCCATGTATAAGAAAGAATGTGCATTACAGTAACACAAGGAAACTACTTTAAAACCAATGTAAACAAACAAGTAGAGCCGAGCCTGTAACACTAGCTTGTTAAATTTAAATTTTTCTTTAACTGCTTGACTTAAGTTTGTGTCAGGAAAAAGTTTTCAATTACCACCAGTGTTGAGCTGGAATCCAGGACCTTGCACAAGTTAGGCAAGTGCCCTACCACTGAACAATACCCTCAGCCACCAAGACTTCTCTACAGAAAAGTGCTTGGTCAATGTTTACATCCTGCCTGACAGAAAATATTCATTATATTTCTACAAAGGGAGAAGGGAAGAGGTACTGGCAGAAAGGCACTAAATATTGTACTGTTAGAAAAGCATTACTTCCCAATGACGACTGATGGGCAACAAGGGCTGAAGCTGCAACGCTGCAACTTAGCAAGCTTTCCCTTTTTAACAATTAATTATTAGAGTGCCCAGCTAGCCCAGTTGGTAGAGCATGTCATGTGTGTATGGGCACATGTGCCACGATGCCTATGTGAAGACCAGAGGACAACATCCACGTGTCTGTGCTCCACGGTCTTTGCGACAGGATCATCGCTGTTGCAAACTGCCAGACCAGACTGCAAGTGATCATCAGACTGGCTGGCCTGGGAGCTTAGGGTTCTCCTGGTTTTACCTCTCTCACTGTAGTACGCCTGTTGGGATCACAGAAGCTGCACCACTTTGCATCCAGCTTTAAGTGGGTGCTGGGGATTTGAACCCAGGTAAGCAGACTTTACAAACCACTGCCTTTAACCTCAGCTATCTGGCCAGGCCCTAAGCATTGTCTTTTAAGAGAAGGAGGTAGGCAGGTAGTCAGGAACAAAATCATCATTTTTTTTGTTTGTTTGTTTGTTTTTGTTTTTTGAGGTAAGGTCTCACTCTAGTCCAGGCTAATTTGAAATTCACTATGCAGTCTCAGGGTGGCCTCCAACTCCTAGTGATCCTCCTACCTGTCACCCGAGTGCTGGGATTAAAGGTGTGTGCCACCATTCCTGGCTTCAAATCACCATTTTTAATAGACAGTTATATTTGACACAAAATCCTTTCAAAAACACTTTCAGTGAGCTGGAGAAATGGCTTAGCAGTTAAGGTGCTTGCCTAAGAAGCCAGATGACCCAGGTTCAATTCCCAGTACTCATACAAGCCAGATACACAAGGTGGCACATGCATCTGGAGTTTGTTTCCAGTGGCTAGAGGCCCTGGTGGGCCCAATTCTTTCTCCTTGTCTGTCTCTCTCTCTCTCTTTCTCCCTAATACATAAATAAGTAAATTAAAAAAAAATACTTTCAACAAAAAATTAAGTTGGACTGAGGAGATGGCCCTGTGGTTAAAGCTGCTTACTTGCAGGCTGGCCTGGGTTCAATTCCGTAGTACCCACAAAAAACAGGTACACAAAGTGATGTATGCCTCTGGAGTTCATTTAGAGTAGCAACAAGCCCTGAGGTGCCCATACACACACTCTTTCTAATCTTTTTTTTTTAAGTTACTTTGCCTAAATACACTGTGTATCCCTCCAGCTTGAGACTATTGCCTGTCTGCATTAGATATTAAATACAGTGATCATACAGTAGCTAAGTGCTAGTAAATCATACATATCAACAAGACTGTGCCCAGTTTTTATGAGTACTTACACTGCAAGTGGTTATGTAAACACCTTCACAGTACCCTTAATATTATGACTGTACCTGCAAAGCCTAAAGGATTTACTATCTAAACGTGCATCCGTGGATCAAGTGATGGATAGCTATAATCCCAGCACTCCTGAGGCACAGGCAGGAGGATTATAAACTCAAGACTGGCCTGAGCTACCACTGAGACACCTTGTCTCAAAGAAGGGAAACAAAACAAAAATCATAAGGTTATACAAGAGCACACATAAAGAGAGGAGGGAAAGAAGTAAGGGCATTGGTGGCGCACACCTTTAATCCCAGCACTTGAAAGGCTGAGATAGGAGGATCACTGTGAGTTAAAGGCCAGTCTGGGCTACAGACTGAGTCCAAGGTCCAACTCTCAACTCCCTGGTATGATAGCTTGTTGTTTGGGAAAAACATTTTGCATTATTTTTGTTAGTGGTTAATTTGCCATGCTAGAATCTAAATACATAAACCTTTAATCATTATTTTATTTTTTAATTTTAGATTGGGGGAGGGAAAGAGGAAGACAAAGAGAGGGGTGGAAGGGAAGAAAAAAGAGGAGGGAGGGAAAAAGAGACGGGGCTCTTGAAGATGCAAAAGAACTCCAGATGCATATGCCACATTGTGTGTATGGGTTTACATGGGTACTTGGGAATTTAATTCATGCTGGCCAGCTTTGCAAGCAGGCACCTGTAACCACCGAACCATTTCTCCAGCCACCACACCCCCCCCCCCCCCGTAGCCTTTAAAGGGAAAGGTTAAAATCAAATTAGAAAGTGTTAGATACTTATTGGGATTACCTATTTGTTCTCCTAAGATCAGGCATTGCTTTGGTACTGGTGCTCCAAAGACCATCCCCCTCAGTTTATCCATCGGAGGAGCTTTGTTCTGAAGGCCCCCAAACTTTCCATTACTTCGAATTCGATCACCATCTCTAGTCAGCAGTGTAGGGCAGTGTGTAATTTTAACAACCTATTACAAGTAAAAGGGTGTTATTCAGCAAATAACTTTATTTCAACTGCTCTAAGAAAGGGAAAAAAGTCACTTAACTCTTCTTGGATTAGAAATGGCATGATCATGGCATTTTCACAAAAACTAATAGGCTACTAACAGGTAAAATGGACTGGGGTGAAAATTCCAAAGACAGGAAGAGAAGCCACATTAGTTTTTAAGTGTTAGCTCAAACAAGGACGGTGACATTACAAATGGAAAAAGTGATATCGGGGTCTTGATTGGTAAGAGGAAGGAAGCTGGAGAGACTCAAGCATGACAGCTCTGTGCTTCTGAAACCCATGGCCAAGTACCAAGTGGCTTTAACCAAATTTGTTTCCTATTAACTATTCGCCATTTTGCTGTTTACATGCATATGTAAGTTCACTGGCCTATGGCACATGTTTGTGTGCACGGGCATGGGGGAAATATACCTGCATGTGTGTATGGGGAGGCCAGATGTTAACATCTAGCCATTTTCTCAATCTCTACCTTTGGTATTGAGACAGGGTCTCGGGTCTCTCACTGGACCCAGAGATCACTGATTCCGTTAGTGTAGCTGGCCTGCTTGCCTCCAGGATTTGCCTGTCTTCGCCTCCTGAATGCTGGGACTACAGGCCCCGGCGGCCACATTCAGCATTGACATGAGTGATAGGGATCAGAGCTCATGCTCTCATGCTTTCTCAGAAAGCACTTTACCACTGAGCCATTGTCTGTTTTTTGTTTTTTTTTTAAATTAAAGGTAGGTGCCACCACGCCCAGCCTTCTTTTATTTATTTGTTTACTTGAGAGAGAAGAGAGAGAGAATGGGTGCACCAGGGCTTCCAGCCCCTATAAATGAACTCCAGATGCATACGCCATCTTGAAGATCTGGCTTATATGAGTCCTGGGGAACTGAACTATGGCCCTTTGGCTGTGCAGTCAAGTGCCTTAACCGCTAAGCCATCTCTCCAGCCCTGGGGTAATTTTTTAAGGTAGAATCTCACACTATAGCCCAGGCTGACCCAGAATTCACTAACCAGCCCTAGCTAGCCTTGACTTTGTAGCACTCCACTTGCCTCAGCCCCTGAGTGCTGGATTATAGGCTGGAGCAACCGAATGCAGCTAGCAAAAAGAGAATGTGATAGTGAAGAAAATATAGAAAGAAAAGCACAGAGCTGGATCTTCACGGGGCAATACTATGATCTCAGTTTGAGGAAGGGGGAGGCTAGTACTATGAAAACTGGAGGAACTAAAATTAAGTAAAAAAGAAATCCCCACTGATTTAGTATTACATGATCTGTAAGAATGTACTTAAGAAAGCTATAACACATATTGGGGGAAGTATGTTAAGCTTCACTGGGAACCACAGAAATGAAATTCAAATCATGTATTTTCACTACTTAAAGTAGTGCACTTGGTGGGTGCCTTGCTACAGAAATGAGGTCTTTTATGTACGCATCTGCTCTCTGGAAAAGCCCTTCCTTTTCAAAGGAAAGGTGACAAGTATTAAAAGTTTAACATTCTGCATGACCCAGAAATTATGTTTCTAAGAACTTCTAAGAATCCAAAAGGAAATTAATTCCAGATGTGAACAATGTATAGTGAGAAGCTGTCCTGATGAAAATAGTAAACTAACATGTTTCAGTAAATTACATAAATTGTGGCATATCCACACAAGAACGTAGAATATACGGGCTGGAGAGATGGCTTAGCGGTTAAGCGCTTGCCCATGAAGCCTAAGGACCCAGGCTCCATTCGATTCTCCAGGTCCCACGTAAGCCAGATGCACAAGGTGACACATGAATCTGGAGTTTGTCTGCAGTGAGTAGAGGCTCTGGTGTGCCCATTCTCTCTCTGTCTCAAATAAAAATAACTAAATAAAAAAATTAAAAAGAAAGTAGTATACACTCAATATTGATTAGCCAGGTGTTGTGGTGCATGCCTTTAATTCTAGCACTTGGAAGGCAGAGGTAGGAGGATCACCATGGAAATTAAGTAGTAATTGTTTTAACTATTTAACAAAATCAAATGATTTTTGAATCTTTAAGTGCTTATTTAGTTCACTAGAAAACTCACTGTAGCCAGGCATGGTGGTGCACACCTTAAATCCCAACACTCTGGAGGCAGAGGTTAAGAGGACTGCTATGAGTTTGAGGCCAGCCTGGGTCTACAGAGTGAGTTCCAGGTCAGTCTAGGATAAAGTGAGACCCTACCTTGAAAAACAAAAAACAAACAAAAATAGGGCTGGAGAGTTGGGTCAGCCCTTAAAGGCACTTGCTTCCAAAGCCTGATGTCCCTGGTTCAATTCCCCAATAGAGCCACAGGCACAAAGTGTCACATGCATCTGGAGTTCATTTGCAGTGGCAGGAGGTCCCGGTGAGCTCACACTCACACTCTGTCTGCCTCTGTCTCTCTCTCAAATAAAATAAAAAAAATTTAAAAATGTTGTTAAAAAATAAATCAGGGGCTGGAAAGATGGTTAAGTGGTTAAGGCGCTTGCCTTCGAAGCCTAAGAACTCATGTTTGAATCTCCAAGTCTCACATAAGCCAGACGCACAGTGATGCAAGCGCGCACAATGTTGCACATGTCGGGAGTTCATTTGCAGCAGCTGAAGGCCCTGGCACACCCATTCTCTCTCTCTGCCTCCTTCTCTCTCTCAAAAAATTTAAAACTAAAAAAAAAAAATAAATTAGAATTCATTGTTCAGTATGAGTTTTGGTATATATAAGAAGTAAGGGCTGGAGAGATGGCTTAGCAAGTTAAGGCATTTGCCTGCAAAGCCAAAGGATCCCAGTTCGATTCTCCAGGACCCACATAAGCCAGATGCACAAGGGGGTACGTGCATTTGGAGTTCGTTTGCAGTGGCTGAAGGCCCTGGTGTACCCATTCTCCCCCCCCCCAATAAATAAATATATTTTTAAAAAAGAGGTACTATGATGGGGGCTGGAGAGATGGCTTAGTGGTTAAGGCACTTGCCTGCAAAGCCAAAGGACCCAGGTTCAACTCCCCAGGACCCACGTAAGCCAGATGCACAAGGGGGCACATGCGTTTGGAGTTCGTTTGCAGTGGATGGAGGCCCTGGCATGCCCACTCTCATACTCTCTCTCTTTCTACTTGCCTATTTCTGTATCTCTTTCTCTCTCTCAAATAAATATATAAATATATATATTTAATAAAAAAAGAAGTAATAAGGTATTCAAGACAAGTCAAAGCAATGATAGTATTAATGAAGTTAGTGAAAAGAATTAAAAAAGAAAAAAGCTTAGAATTTACAAAAAAATAAAAAAAAAAAAACCCAACTAGGTATATAGAATGATTGAGGAAGACAACGAATTTTGACGTCTGGCCTCTCCATATGTATACATATGCAAATGCATTTGCACCCCCACATGCATACAACCCACGTGTGTGTGTGTGCGCGTACACACACACACACACACCCCACTTGGACTCACATGCTATCAATTTATCAAGATTTAGTTTTCAAGGATTTGCTATGTGAAGAATGCCAGGGATAAGGAGATGGCTCAACAGTTAAGAGTGCACTTGTGATGCACACCTCAGGGCCTATGAAGGTCTGATTTACCTAGAGTTTGATACCCCAGCATGCACATAAACAGCTGGGCATGGCCATGCATGCCTATACCTCCAGTCCTGGGGAGAAAGGAGCTGGACAATGGATGGGGTTTGGGAAAAGGGCAGCTCTGGCTTTAAAGAATGACTCTGTCGTTGGTATTGTATATATGTAAGTACAAAGATTGAGATGGGGAGGGGATATGATGGAGAATGGAATTTCAAAGGGGAAGGTGGGGGGGGAGGGTACTACCATGGGATTTTTTTTATAATTGTGGAAAATATTAATAAAAATTGAGAAAAAATAAAAATAAAAATTCAAAAAGAAAGGACTCCAAAAAAAAAGAATGTCTCTGTCTCAAAAACAGATGCAGAAAGACAGCCAAAGGCCAGGCATGGTGGCACACACCTTTAATCCCAGCACTTGGGAAGCAGAAGTAGGAAGCTCGCCATGAACTACAGAGTAAATTCCAGGTCACTCTGGACTGGACTGACAACCTGCTTTGATCAAAAACAAAACAAACAAAAAAAGATGCCCAATGTTCTCCTGCATCTGCACACACATATGTAACATACAAGCAATTAGACTTTAATTTTTTCATTCTATTCTCCATGTTTCTTCAAATTCGTTTTTATTCTGAACTCTTTTTTCAAAAAATTAATATTTTTATTTATTTAAAGAGAGAGAAAAAAGGCAGATAGAGAGAATGGGCATGTTAGGGCCTCCAGCCACAGTAAATGAACTCCAGATACATGTGCCACCTTGTCGGCCCTGGGGAATCAAATCTAAGTCCTTAGGCTTCACAGGCAAACCCTTAACTATTAAGCCATCTCCCCAGCCTGAAACTTTTTTATTTTGAAAAAAGAGTGTCATGCAGTCAAGGCTGGCTTCAGAAAGAACTCTAGCAGTTGCAAGCTAGGAGCACAGGTGTGGGCTACCATGCTGCAGCTTTTCATCAGCTTTGCTCTCTGTCCAGGTTGTGACTGAGAAACTGAAGCAGCCTTCTAAGCTGCTAACCTTGCCCAGGTAGGAAAATTCATTTTATCTTTTTACTTTTAGAAGCTTTGTTATTTTTTCAGGTGCTCTTTCCTGATATTCAACTCTTCCTTTTCTTTAAATATATTAAGCATTAAGTATTTGCTCTCCATTTCAATGTGGAAACTATTTCAGTTCAAAGATAAAGACAAATTTCTAGGGAAAGAATCTATGTTTGCTTTGATCAAATATGTATTTCCTCCCTCTCTTCTTTTCTATCTCTCAAATACATATTTAAAAAAAACTTTAAAAATATGGCCGGGCATGGTGGTGCACGCCTTTAATCCCAGCACTCGGGAGGCAGAGGTAGGAGGATCGCCGTGAGTTCGAGGCCACCCTGAGACTCCATAGTAAATTCCAGGTCAGCCTGGGCTAGAGTGACACCCTGCTTAAAAAAACAAACAAGGGGGGGGAGGAAGGTGATGAAAAGAAAGAAAGAGAAAAAAGAAAGAACAAGGGCTGGAGAGATGGCTTAGAAGGCGCTTATATGTGAACCCTAAGGACTGACATTTGACTCTAAAGGTCCCATGTAAGCCAGATGCACAGTGATGCAAGCCTGCAAGGTCACACATGCGCCCAAGTGGGGGGAGAGGGCATGAGTCTGGAGTTTGACTGCAGTGGTTGGAGGCCCTAGCATGCCTATTCTCTCTCTTGCATTAACAAAAAAAAGGAGCCAGGCATAGTGGCACACGCCTTTAATCCCAGCACTCGGGAGGCAGAGGTAGGAGGAACGCTGTGAGTTTGAGGCCACCCTGAGACTACATAGCGAATCCCAGGTCAGCCTGGACTAGAGTGAAACCCTACCTCGAAAACCAAAGATAAATAAATAAAAAAATTACATACATACCTCTTTCCTATAATGATTGGCTGCATCCAGATTATCCAAAATAATGGTGTCTCCTAACAGCATACCAAATACTAAAAACATCAAAAAATTACAGAACTCAATATTAATATAGATACTATTTATAAGCTAAGTAAGAATGAAAATTTTCATAATTAGTAGACTTATATCATAAATGTAAAGGTTTATATCACAAATGTAATATTTGGACAAAGAAGCCACCACAACTATCTTTTTTACCTGTTTCACAATGTTCAATATTATCTGGAAATGTTAACAAATCTCGGGCGAAGACTGGATCTCCAAAGGGCTTAAAATGTAATTTTCCATTTCGAAAATGAGGTAGAGGTCTAAAATTTAAATTAAAAAAATATGTATATATATATATATATATATATTAAACAAGGCACATGTAACTTTTCAATTTCAAAACAGACTAAGAAAAACGTGGAATATACTATAGGGTTTTGTGCACAGAAGCAATTCCAACTACTATAAATGATATGCCTAAAAGATGAAAACACTATCTGCCTTATAAAAATATATGCTGGCCAGGTGTGGTGGCGCACGCCTTTAATCCCAGCACTTGGGAGGCAGAGGTAGGAGGACCGCCATGAGTTTGGGGCCACCCTGAGACTACATACTGAATTCCAGGTCAGCCTGGGCTAGAGTGAAACTCTACTTCGGGGAAGAAAAAAAAGGAGGTTTAAAACTTACATGCCAGAAGCTGGGCATGCTAGTTTTTTATAAAAGTCACTATCCTTTATCAATAACAGCAATTTTTATTTAAGTTGGCAGATTTGAGAATTGATAGGTATGAGCTCAAAAAAAGAAATTATTTCCTCAAGTCAGGCATGGTGGCACACACCTTTAATCCCAGTCAGTTAGGATTGAGACCCTACCTCAAACCACCCCCTCCCCCCCAAAAAACTCACTTCCTCAATCTATTTTTAGATTATGAAATTGACATGTGAGCTTAGTAACATTGTACTTATATATGAGTGCATACTTTATTCACATTCTCACTCATACCCAATCATAGACCTTTATAAAGCTTTGTTCAAGGAATCTGAAAAAGTGATTTGACTGGCCAATACTGTTACACACTATACTATTTTGAATGGGCTCACAAGGATCTCTTGCCACTGTAAATGAACTCCAGATACAGGCACCATTTTGTGCATCTAGCATTATGTGGGTGCTTGGGAACTGAACCTGGGTTTGCAGGCTTTGCAAGCAAGTGCCTTTAACCACTGAGCTATCTCCACAGTCCACATTTTTAAAAAAAACATATTTATTTTCAAGAGGGGGGAGGGGACAGAATAGGAACACCAGGGCCTCTTGCCACTAGATACAAACACCAAATACATGTGCTGCTTTGTGCATCTGGCTTTACGTGGTACTGGGGAGCCTAACTCAGGATGTCAGGCTTTGCAAGCAAGCACTTTTAAATGCAGAGCCATCTCTCTAGTACCCCAGCCCACATTTTAATTCTTGTTATGGTAGCATTCCTTTTAGTCTTTTAAAGGGAGTTTTTGAAAACAGGCATACAGATTTAGATCAAAAATGACTATTTTTCATGGTTTTTTTCTGAAAATGTATTTTTAAAAGTATATGCTCAGTGTTTAAAGGCATCTGCATCTCCAGCACCCACATAAAGCTGGATGCAAAAGTGGTGCATGTACCAATAGCCCACCCACACATCTGTAAATCCCAGCATGCCTAAGGCAATGGGAGATAAGTCAAGAGAATCCCAAGGCTGTGGGTCACCTAGTCTGCTCTTCCAGCAGCAAACAATGACATACTGTCTCAAACTGGGTATGAGGGGATCAACACCTGGAGATTGTCCTCTGACCTCACACATGCCAGGGTGTGTATGTGGCCCCCTCCCCACAGATACACACATGCAAAAGAAAGTAAATGAAGTAATAATTCTTTACATTCAACAAACTAGTCCTATACTATCCATGTATATTTATACACATGGATTATCCTTATATAAGCAAGTTTAACCACTCCAGCCCCATAATACTCTTTTACTTTTCAACTCTATTGCTGGCAATTCTAGTATTTGTGGATGGACATGCCAACAGACTCTTTCTACCTAAATGTTTTTCCCCCAATACATGAGACAAAAGACACATAGCTCTAGTTTTACTCCAAATAGACATGCCTGGTTCTATCAGCAATAAAAATGGAATTACAGCCTTCCTGTTGCAAAAATTGCCTTTAGATATATAGGTGCATATGCTGGGGGGAGGGTGTTATATATGCTATATACATAAATAATGTGTAATTGCAGTAAGACATAATATAAAAGATCAAAAACAGTACAATATGCTTGGTGTAGTACAGTATGCTTGTTGGCAATGAACAGGAAAATGTTTATAATTTGAGTCACACAACAATCAATTTTACATAGCTTTTAGAAGCATTTAAAGAATTTTTGTGGTGCTAGGGTTCATTCAAATCCAGAGGCCAATGCCATACTAGTCCAGCATTCTATCACTGAGCCACACCACCAATCCTGAGAAATCATTTTTCATTAGTTTTGATAAAAAGCAAACACTATGGATTGTGGCTATAGCTAATATGTAGAGAGCCTGTCTAGCATGTGTGAGGCCCTGGGCTCAGTCCCTATGATTACAAAACAACAAAAAAGACAACATATTTCAGGAAAAAAAGTATTTCTTTCTTTCTTTTCCTAACCTTTTCCAATCTGGAAGAGTCTTCTTATAAATAGAGTCAAGGGGCAACACCTGCTGACGGCCTTGGGTTTCATCATAGATACGACGTGCAACATCAGTGGTTAGGGTGACTACACAGTCCATGTCACTTGCCAGATGCCAAGAAATAACCATTGCTGCTCGATCATCTTCAATTTGTGCTAAATGTGCAATCTAAACTCATTTTAATAGAAGCAGAAATTGAAAAACATAAATACAAACGCTTTGGTATTAAGTTTTAAAAGCTCTAATCATAAAAAGCCAAAAATATCCTCTTGAAATACAGATAAAAAGAAATTTTTAGCTGAGCTGTGGTGGCACACACCTTTAACTCTAGTACTTGAGATATTGAGAAAGGAAGGTCGAGTTTGAAGTCAGCCTGCACTGCACAGCAAGACATTGTGATTTGTGCGTGTGTGTGTGTGTGGGGGGGGGTCACTCATACCTTTAATCCTAGCACTAGGAAGGTTAGATAGGTAGTAGGATTGCCCTGAGTTTGAGGTTAGCCTGGGCTACAGTGAGGCCTTGAAACAAATAAAAACTATCTTGTAGCCAGAATGAAGATGATAAGTAAACTAGGTGTAGCTCAGTGGTAGAGTGCTTGCCTACTTATTGTAGACAGGGAGTCAATCCCTAGCACTACTTAGAAAAAAGAAGGGATTCAGTAGAGGTGGGGCTGGGTGGGGTTGTGAGAGAGGATGATGATTATAGTATATTGAACCTCCATAAATTTAGATAAGAAAAAAAAGACATCAGACACATGAGTTGGAAAGAAGGGATTCAGTAGAGGGTGATTCTGGTGGGGGAAAAGGGAAGGCAAATGAGAATAGCTTATTATCATGGTATATTGAATATTTATGGCAGTTGTCAAAAATTTTTTTAAATGCCCAGCACTGGGAGCCAGGAAAGGAGGGAGGGAGGAACAGGAGAGAAGAGAGGAGAGACATAAATATAAATAAGGTGAAACAAGAACTCTAGCAAATGGAGGAACATTAGTAGAAGCAAATCAAATATAAGCAAAAGAAGTAATTCTTAAATGCAAATAAAAACTGTTCTATAAGTCAGGAATGGTAATGCGTGTCTTTATTCCCAGCACTTTTTTAAAATCTACAGTCCACATATGAAAGAAATCATGCCATATTTGTCTTTCTCTCCCCAACTTATTTTACTTAATAAGAAAGCTCCACCCATTTTCCTGAAAAAAGTCCATTATGTATATATAAATCCCATTTTCCTCATTCATTCTTCTGTTAATAAGCACTTAGTCTTGGCTGTTGTAAGCATGAGTGCACAGGAAAAAGTAAAGTAGGAAGACTACCATGAGTTCAAGGCCAGCCTGGGACTAGGTCAACCTAGGCTAGAGTAAGGTCATGTTCTGAAAAAAAAAAAAACACAAGACTACATCAGGCTGGAGAGATGGCTCAGTGGTTAAAAGGTGCCTGCTTGCAAACCTGACCACCTAGGTTCGATTCCCCAGTACCCATGTAAAGCCAGATGCACAGAGTAGCATATGTGTTTGGAGTTTGTTTGCAGTGGCAGGTAGCCCTGAAACCCATTCATTCTCATTCTCTCTCTGTGTCTCCTTACAAATAAATAAAAATATTTTGAAAAGAAAACACTCCCAAACCAAAACAAAGAAGAAGAAAAAGAAGAAGAAAAAAAAAAAAAAAAAAAACCCACAGCTGGGCTGTAGAGATGGCTCAGCAGTTAAGGCACTTGTCAGCAAAGCCTAAGGACCTGGATTCAATTCCCCAGAACCCAGGTGAAGCCAGATGCACAAAGTAGCAGATGTATCTGGAGTTTGTCTGCAGTGGCTAGAGGCCCTGGGGTGCCTATTCTCTCCCTCCTTCCCTTCCTCCCTCCCTCCCTCTCTCTCTCCCTCCCTCCCTCTCTCTCTCCCCCTCTCCCATAAATAAAATAAAAAGATTTCTTAAACACACACACACACACACACACACACACACACACACACACACACTATCTTGCAGTGGCCATAATCAGGAAAACAACAAATGTTGGAGAGGCTGCAGGAGAAAAGAAAGCTCAATACACAGGCAGTGGGATTATTAACTAGCCCAGACATGTGGAGTCAGTATCAGGGCCTCTATGACTTTCTGAACCTGGAAGACATCATGAATGTATACACCCCCTTCATGTACTTGTGTAGGAGCCATGCTCATCTTCTCTGTATCACTTCAACTTTAGTGTGTGTGCTGTGGAAGTGAGCATGGAAGGCTCTTCCAACATGAAAGTTAGAGCCATCCTATGAACCTGCTGTGCTTCACTCTCAGGGGTATATACCCAAAGCAGTGTAAAAGAACATATAGCAGAGATTCCTGTGCACGCATGCTTAACTGTGTTTATTTACAACAGCCAAGACTAAGTGCTTAGTATCAGAAGAATGAATGAGGAAAATGGGGTTTATATAAACACAACGGATGTTTTCAGGAATATGGGTAGAGCTTTCTTATCAAGTGAAATAAGTTAGGGAGAGAAAGACAAATATGGCAGGATTTCTTTCATATGTGGACTCTAGAATTTAAAAAACAAGGCCTGAAGTAGAAAGGACACACTTGTAACCCAGGAACTCAAGAAAAGGAGGCCAAGAAGATCCAAGTTCAAGGCTGGTCAGAGTTACACAGTTAGACAAACAAAAGGGGAAAAGCTATTTGAGATGAGTGTGAGGGAAGGGAAGAGAGAAGAAAGAGTACTGAGACATCAGCGTGATCAAAGTTTATGATATACATGTACGAAAGGTGATAATGAATTTCACTATTTTGTATAGTTAATACATACTAATAAAATAAATGAAAAATGCAATCAATTATTACTAGTGACCATTAGAAATATTGTAACAATGGCACAAAACCCATTTAAAATATTAGGATATAATTAAGCATGTGATGAATAAAAACACTTTAAAATCTACTGATTCTTCCATGTTTAATGGAAGTAAAGCAGAATAATTACAATGTCCAAATGAACTGAGGTAGTCACTACGATAAAACTAAATACAATGTAAGATTTTGGAAGAAATCTCCCATTGTTCCCCACTGTATTTCCATTAATATTTCTTCTAGTTTTAGGATAAATGGCAAGAATGTTATTTTTTTAAAGAATGTTAGTTTTTAAACTTTATTTTTATTTATTTATTTGAGAGAAAGAGAAAGAAGCAGAGAGAGAGGGAGAGAAAAAACAGGCACAACAGGACCTCCAGCCACTGCAAATGAACTCCAGACGCATGAGCCACCTGTGCATCTGGCTTACGTGGGTCTTGGGAAATTGAACTGAGGTCCTTTGGCTTTGCAGGCAAGCGCCTTAATCACTAGAGCCAGCTCCAAGAATGTTATTTTTATTAAGGAATCAGGGGAAATTAACGATGTGAATGGTTTGCAAGTTTTCTCTTAATGGACAGAGTAGAGTTTGACTTTTGGGGGAATATGGAAAAAATGAAATAAAACAAAATTTTGAGGATCTAACCTGGATTTTCAAGGTATAAAATAAGAAATAGGAGACTATTCATTTTCTCCTGAGACTGATTTTACAGATTGGTAAGAATCTATATTGAGTGAACCATCTACTATAAAAACCAGATCAACTACAGGCTTCAATATAGAACTGCCTCTTGTTAGTAATATAACTCTGAGAATGTTATTTAATGTCTTTACACCTCAGTTTCAGTTTCCTTATACTTAAAAGGAAACATAATGGGGGAAAGCAAATGACGGAAAAGCAACAAGATAGGTAGCATTTTAAATGGAAGTATTTAACAATATACATACATACATACATACTATAAGCCTTAATAACAATAGAACTGAGGCAAGAGTTCAAGGACAGCCCAGAGCTACAGTAAGTTCCATGTCAGCTTGGACTAGAGTGAGACCCTGCCTCAAAAAAATCAATTAAAAAAATACACAAATGATAAATTATGTAAGAAGTGACATATTTCTGATTTACTAATATTTGCAAATAGAAATTATAACTCAGGAAACTGTGAAGCAGAATGTTTATGACTAAGAGCAAGATCAAGAAAAAAATGACTTAGCCATAGTAACGAGGCAAGAGACGCACATAAAAGGGATACAAATTGGAAAGGAAGAGATCAAGTTATCATTATTTGCAGATGACATGATTCTATACATAAAGGACCCTACAGACACTACCAGCAAACTGTTAGAGCTGATAAGCACCTATATCCATGTAGCAGGATACAAAACAAATACACAGAAATCAGTAGCCTTCCTATATGCTAACAACAAACACACAGAGGATGAAATCAGAAAATCACTCCCATTCACAATTGCATCAAAAAAAATAAATATATAAAGTACCTTGGAATAAACCTAACTAAGGAAGAGAAGGACCTCTACAATGAAAACTTTAAGACACTCAAGAGAGAAATTGCAGAAGACACTAGGAAATGGAAAAATATCCCTTGTTCTTGCATTGGAAGAATCAATATTGTGAAAATGGCAATCTTACCAAAAGTAGTCTATACATTTAATGCAATCCCCATCAAAATTCCAATGGCATTCTTCATGGAAATAGAAAAAAAAAAAAAAACCAAAATTCATTTGGAAGCACAATAAACTTTGAATATCAACAAAAATAAGGCTGCTGGTATCACTATACCTGATTTTCACCTACATTATAGAGCCACAGTAATAAAAACAGCATAGTTCTGGCACAAAAGCAGGTATGTAGATCAATGGAACAGAATAGAGGACCCAGATGTAGGTCTGGGTAGCTACAGCCACCTGATCTTCAACAAAAATGCCAAAAATACTAATTGGATGAAAGACAGCCTCTTCAGCAAATGGTGCTGGGAAAATTGGATATGTATCTGTAGAAGGATGAAAATACATCCATCTCTCTCTCCATACACAAGAACTAAGTCCAAATGGATCAAAGACCTCAGTGTCAGACAGGAAGCTCTGAAACTGCTAGAGGACAAAGTAGGGGCAAACCTTCAGCATACTGATATTGGCAAAGACTTTCTGCTGGGACCTCATGAAACTACAAAGCTTTTGTATAGCAAAGGACACTGTGAATACAGCAAAGAGGCAACCTACAGAATGAGAGAAAATCTTTGCCAGCTATACATCTGACAGAGGATTAATATCTAGGACACAGTGAAGATACTCCACAGTGGACACTGCAAGTCTTAAATTTGGCCATCTAGGCCAAAAGGGCCAACAGGTGCAATAGTGGCACGTCTGTTATGGGGGAAACCAATTGCCCTCTAATTGGATTGGAGGCCCGCTCCATGGGAGGGAATACATCAGATACAGAAAACTTAAAACAGGAGTAGTCATAAGCCCTAGGGGTATAACGTCTGCTGTTGTATGGCCAAATGCATATAATATGCTTATCAAACTGCCCAGTAAGCACTTCTGTTAATGTTCACACCCTTATATTAATGCTACTCTCACTTTTGGTTGAGAATCTTCTCTTTTCAGATGGAGTGCTCAGCAACGAAAATATAACTATCACACCTTTCAAAGCTCTGGGTCCATTACAGAAGAGGTGGCAGAAAGAATGCAAGCACCAAAGAAAGGGTAGGACTCCTTACAACGTGCTCCTCCAGACACAAAATGGCCTGGATATCCATGACCTCACAATGCCCGACACTACCTACACAAGACCATCAAAATAGGAGGGAAAGATGACATCAAAATAAAAGAGACTAATTGGGAGGGGGAGGGGATATGATAGAGAGTGGGGTTTCAAAGGGGAGAGTGGGGAGAGGGAGGGAACTACCATGGGATATTGTTTACAATTATGGAAGTTGTCAATAAAAAATTGAAATAAAAAATCTAGGATATACAAAGAACTCAAAAAATTAAATAATAAGAAATCAAACAACCCAATTAAGAAATGGGCTATGGAACTAAATAGAGTTCTCAGAAGAAGAAATACAGGTGGCATATAAACATCTAAAAAAAAGTTCTATATCCCTAGTCAAATGGAAATGCAGATTAAAACTGTATTGAGATTCCATCTCATTCCTGTCAGATTGGCTGCCATCATGAAAATCAATGTGGAGGTTCCTCAAACAGCTAAAAATAGATATACCATATGACCCAGCTATACCACTCCTAGGCATATATCCTAAGGCCTTGTCTCAGTACCTTAGAGATACATGCTCAACCATGTTTACTGCTGCTATATTCACAATAGCTAAGAAATGGAACCAGCCTATGTGTCCCTCAACTGATGAGTGGGTAATAAAGATGTGGCACATTTACACAATGGAGTTATACTCAGCTGTAAATAAAAATGAAGTTATGAAATTTACAGGAAAATGGATCGATCTGGAAAGTATTATACTCTGTGAGGTAACCCAGGCCCAGAAAGCAAAACATCACATATTCTCTCTCATATATGGATCCTAGGCACAAAGGATTGGACTACTTTTTTCTACAATGGGACACTCTGAAGCCATAGATTATTACTAGAAAATTTTCAGTGCCAGCAATGGGATACCTTCCAGTGAGCTGTTGACCAGGGAGGACCCAGATACCCCCAAAACATTACAGGCCAGCTGGGGCCCTTAGTTTCCCACCAGGAATAGATGGTAAGAGCCTATTGCTAAAGACTCCACATACTTGGGCTGCAAGGTCACTGAGAAATCCTGCTGGAGCTGAGCTGAAAACCTCCTCCATGTAAACCAGCTGACAGAAAGCTGGAAAAAGCTACGCTGCATGCAGTTCAATGGGAGAGAGAGAAATCACCAATGACGATACTCAACAGTGGACACTGCAAGCCCTAAATTTGGCCAGCTAGGCCAAGTGAGCCAACGGATGCAATAGTGGCATGTCTGATATGGGAGAAACCAGCTGCTCTCTGATTGGGCTGGAGGCCTGCTCCATGGGAGGGAATACATTCCTGATACTAAAAACCTACAACAGGGGTAGTCATGAGCCCTAGGGCTGTAACATCTGCTGTTATCTGCCTAAATATACGTATAGACTATGCTCACCAAACTGCCCAGTAAGCACTTCTCTTAATGTTCCTACCCATATATTAATGCTAATCTCATTTTTGGTTAGAGAACCTTCTCTTTAGATGGCAGTGACCTTGCAATGAATCAGAAGTCACCACGGTGCTGAGAAGAAGTGACAGAGGAGTGCTTAGCACTGCAATATCTCTATTACATCTTCCAAGGCTCAGGGTCCATTGCAGAAGAGGTAGCGGAAAGAATGTAAGAGCCAAAGGAAGGGTAGGACTCCTTATAATGTGCTCCTCCAGACACAAAATGGCCTGGATATCCATGACCTCACAGTGCCTGACACTACCTACACAAAACCATCAGAATAGGAGGGAAAGATCATGACATCAAAATAAAAGAGACTAATTGAGAGCGGGAGGGGATATGATGGGGAGTGAAGTTTCAAAGGGGATAGTGGGGGAAGTGAGGGAATTACCATGGGTTGTTATTTACAATAATGGAAGTTGTCAATGAAAAAAAAATGAAAATACACCATGTAGACTCATGATGGAAGCACCACAGACAATGAAAGGGGGGGGGGAACCAGAGCAACAGCCTTCCTCCCTTCCTTCGCAGATGCAGATTTGTTTGTTGCTTTTCCTTAGGTTCTAGGCTAACATTATTAGACTTGGAACTCCGAAGACTTCTGGTATTTCTCTTCCCTTTCAGCCACCTATGAATACAGGGCTTCCCTAAAAGTCTTATAGCATTAAAAGCAGATTAATAGCCTTGAACTAGGAAATGTTAACTTCTGCCACAGCTCTCAATAGTAACAATAACTAAAGATTTCAGTGTTATACGCTGCCAAATCCCTTATTATGATATGAAAAGTGAGTAACTTACTGGAACAAGTTAAATTTAAGTATAAGCTGACAAACTATTGTATCATTTTTATACAACATATTTTAAACAGAAGAACAAAAAAGAATGCATTGCTATTTGAGAAGCTTAAATGACAAACCTTTCCCAAAACATCTCCACTGCCTTTACTATAGTTTGGAAGAGTACACGCTCTTCTGGGTTTTTGCTTTAGCTCTTCCTGTTCTGTTATCTTTTTTTTCAAAAGTGCTTCAATGTGTGGCACCTGTAATTTATACAAAAAGAAAAATTATCTACAAGGCCAATTACTTGTACATCTAACAGCCAAGCCAATGACAGCAGAGAAAAGCCAACCATAGATCAGTCTATTCTGATCTGTAATCCCAAAGATAAAATACCCTTTCTTTGTGTGTGCTTGGATTAGGGTCTATATATTCTAGGACATATTCACTGAGCTACTCACTAAATGATTTTTATCTTAATTAAGAATATAAGCCAGAAGCCTGGGTGAGGTGGTGCACGCCTTTAATCCCAGCACTTGGGAGGCAGAGGTAGGAGGATTGCCGTGAGTTAGAGGTCACCCTGAGACTCCATAATAGTGAATTCCAGGTCAGCCTGGGCTAGAGTGAGACCCTACTTTGAACCCTCCTGTAAAAATAAAATAAAATATGTATATATATATGCATGCCGGTGTGGTGGCATAAGCCTTTAATCCCAGCACTCCAGAGGCAGAGGTAGGAGGGCTGCCGTGAGTTCAAGGCCACCCTGAGACTACATAGTGAATTCCAGGTCAGCCTGGGCTAGAGCGAGACCCTACCTCCAGAAAAAAAAAAAAAAAAAAGAATATGGTAGCTGGAAGCGCTGGTGTGCACATTTAATCCCCGGAGTCAGAAGTAGAGATAGAAGGATTGCTGTAGATCAGCATGGGCTACAATGAGTGAGACTCTACCACAGGGAGGAAAAAAGGACATGAAGGTTGACATTAAAGTTGTTTATTTAAAAAACAAAACAGGAGCTTAAGAAGTGGCTTAAAGGTTAAGGTGCTGGGCGTATGGAATTTGTTTGCTGGAGGTCCTGGTACACCCAGTTCTTTCTCTTTCTACTAGCCTCTCTCTCCAATAAATAAATAAAGAAAATATTAAAAAAAAAAAAAAAAAAAAAAGGCCTGGAAGCTGAGCATGGTGGTACACGCCTGTAATCCCAGCACTCGGGAGGCAGAGGTAGGAGGATCACCGTGAGTTCAAGGCCATCCTGAGACTACATAGTGAATCCCAGGTCAGCATGGACTAGAGTGAGACCCTACCTTGGAAAAAAAAAGGGGGGGGGGCCTTGAGAGATTGCTCAGTGGTTAAAGTACTTGCCTGCAAAGCCTAACGACTCAGGTTCAATTCCCCAGTACCCACATAAAGCCAGATGCACAAAGTGACACAAGTATCTGGAGTTCATTTGCAGTGGCTAGAGGCCTTAGCATGCCCATTCTCCCTCTGCTTGCAAATAAATTTAAAAAAAATTTTTTTAAAGGGCTGGAGAGATGGCTTATAGTTTAAGGCGCTTGCCTGTGAAGCCTAAGGCCCCATGTTCGACTCTCCAGATCCCACATAAGCCAGACGCATAAGGTTGCATATGTGCACTAGATGGTATAAGCACCTGTAGTTTGATTGCAGTGGCTGAGGCCCTGGCATACCAAATCTCTCTCTCTCTAAAGAAAAGTAAAAAACAGGGGGCTGGAGAGAGTTAAGTAGTTAAGGCACTTGCTTGCAGAGCCAAAGGACCCAGGTTTGATTTCCCAGCACCAACGTAAGCCAGATACACAAAGCGGCACATGTATCTGAAGTTTGTTTGCATCAGCTTCAGGCCTTGGTAACCCCATTCTCTTTCTCCTCCTCTCTGCCTATTTCATTCTCTCTCTCAAATAAATAAGTAAAATAAATAAATAAAATACTTTAAAAAATAAAACCATGACCATGATCTGCAATTGGCTCCCCAGAACCTCTGTAAATGCCAGCAATGGTAACATAGGCCTGTAATTCTGCATTCACACTTGTAAAACTCCAGGTCTGGCTAGCTAGACTAAATGAATCCATAAGCTCTGACTGAGTTCAGTAAGAGATCTTGTCTCAACAAGGTGGAGAGTGGTTAAGAAAGACACTCAACACTGACCTCTGCTGTACATTCATACCCTCACATACCTGTATTTCCAAACCCATACAAATTCTCGTACATATATGCGTGTACAGTACACATATGCAAAAGAGGAAAAAGTGTACTTTTTAGCTGGGTCTAGTGATATCTGTAATTTCAGCACTCGGGAGGCTGAAGCAGGGTGAGTGTGAAGCTAACCTTAGCTAAACTGTAAGGCCCCTTATGCCACCAGAAAAAAAAAGAGAGAGAGAGAAAAGCAAAAGAAAAAAGAATACTACTTCTCACTGAAACTGAATTGCATATATTAAAGGCTACAAGCTTAATAAAAAACTTCTAGAGTACTTTGTATTATCTTCTGGCATTGATGTGTGCAAGTATGGGCAAGCATGTGCCACAGCTGTGTGGAGGTCAGAAATAACTTTCAGATGCTGATCCTCGCCTTCCACTTCATTTGAAGCAGGGTCTCTGTCTTGTTCACTGCTACGCTCATCACTCCCCAGGTTAGCTGGTCTATGAGCTTCTGGGAAATCTCTGTGTCTCCCCCATCTCATCATCAGTGTGCTGGAATGACAGAAGCCCATCACAGCTTCTGGGTTTTATGTAAAGTACTCAGGCATGAGCAATAAGTGCTTTATCCACACTCAGCTTTTTTAGCCCCAAACTTTTCTCATTGTGTGTGTGCATATGCAGCTGCACTCACTCCGTGTACGCACATGCTGAGATGAGAGATGGTCAGGAGTTCTTATCTATTGCTCTTCCATTTTAATTCCTTTACGATGCAGTCGCTCATTGAACCTGAAGCTGCTGAAATTTTGCTCAGACTGGTTAAACAGCCAGCACCAGAGATTCTTTTGGTCTTTGCACCCACTAAGACTGAGGTTACACATGCGTGCACATGACGTATGTCCAGCTAATTATGTGGGTGCTAGGAACAGAACTAAGACAGTCTTAGGTCCAGCCTCATGATTGCAAAACAAAAGTTCTTACACAGTGAGCCATTTCTCCAGACCCATTTTATTTTCTTTGCCATCAAATATCTTGGTTATTAAGCTATACACAATATTTTAATGGAGTACCTGATACATGAGTAACTGTACTGTGCCATTATATAAAAAAAAAAAATGCAGCCAAAGCCAGGCATGGTGGTGCACGCCTGTAATCCCAGCATTCAAGAGGATCACTGTGAATCCTAGGTCACCCTCAGGCTACTCCTTAGTGAATTCCAGGTCAGCCTGGGCTACAATGACACCTTACCTCGAAAAACCAAACCAAACCAAAACAAAAAAAGCTGTGCTTTCTTGGGAAAGAGTACTCTATCATTTTGTTGCTTTGTTGTTGTTGTTGTTGTTGTTGTTTGGGTGGGGGAGAGGGAAGAAGATTGGCTTTTTTGAGGCAGGGTCTTAAAACAAACTCCAGAAGCATGCACCATTTTGTCTATCTGACTTTACATGGGTATTTGGGAATTGAACCTGAGCCAACAAGGCTTTGCAAGGAAGCACCTATAACCACTAAACTATATCCCCAGCCCTGAAGATTTTAATTGAATTCTACCTTTTGTAAGAGTGTGATAGGTACTATTGGTTGCAAAGATGTAGGAACATTATAGTCAATTAAACATGAAAAGATATTAATAGGGCTAGGAGAGATGGCTTAGCGATCAAGGTGTTTGCCTATAGAGCCTAAGGACCCAAGTTTGATTCCCCAGAACCCAAGTAAGCCAGATGCACAAAGTGGCCTATGTGTCTAGAGTTCATTTGCAGTGTCTACACTGCATTCTTTCTTTCCCCATAAATAAATACAATCTTTGGGACTAGAGACGGCTTAGCGGTTAAGGCACAGTCCTGTGAAGCCTAAGGACCCAGGTCTGATCCTCCAGGTCCCATGGTGGCACATGCATCTGCAGTTCATTTGCAGTGGCTGGAGGCTCTGGCACACCCCCCACACACACTCACTCACTCTCTCTCTCTCTCTCTGTCTCAAATAAATAAATAAAATAGATAAATGTTTAAAAAAATAAAAATAAACTATACACTTGGGAGTTGTACCTGTTGTGTTGTAGGAATATCAATATTATGTGTTTTTAGCTCATTTCTCAGCTGGGCCTCTTTTAATTTTGCTTCTTCAACTTGGCCTAAAATTAAAAGCAAACAAAATTGCATCCATTTTTGATTAGTAAATTCAAAAATAAGCTATAAATCCTAAGATTCAATAATGAGAAATTAATGTAGTAAAGATAGTAAGGTCTCACACTGTAGAACCTTAATAATTTTGTATAAATTATTTAATCTTGAACCCCATGACTATACATAAGTTATGTATAATCACCAAGTTTTCAGGGCCAATTAAGACTTTACAGAAACAGTGCCACACAAATGACATGTCATAATTCAACTTAGCTTCTACTACTCTCAATCTTTGATCACACACACACACACACACACACACACACACAGGATAGGCAATAAATATTTCTTGATTAATCAAAATTCAAACTATATACATAACTATATTATATAATAACTATGTAACTAGTACTAAAATGAAAAACAAGGTTGGACGTGGTGGCCTATGCTTTTAATCTCAGCACAGGGAGGCTAAGGTAGAAAGATCACCCTTGAGTTCAAGGCCAGCACAGGGCTATATATTGAGTTCCAGGTTAGCCTGAGCTAACTAAGGTGAGTGTGACCTTACCTCAGAAAAGTGGGACATGAAAAAGAAGTAAAAACCTAACACAAATTAAAACCTATAATGAAAATATCTGACAATTAAGAGGCACAGGCAATTCAGCCAGTGTTTTCATTGAATATGAAACATCTTAAAACCTTCTGTGTACTGACTGAAGAATAACTTACATGCTTGTGGTTAAATATGCCACCATGGTATATAATATACAGGATTTTTTTTTTTTTCCCAGATTGGGTCTTCCTCTAGCCCAGGCTGACATGGAATTCACTATGTAGTCTCAGGGTGGCCTCAAACTCACAGTGATCCTCCTACCTTTGCCTCCTGAGTGCTGAGATTAAAGGCATGCGCCGCCATGTCCAGTAGGCTATAGTATTTTTAAATCTTTTTCTGTTTCATCTAGTCACATCATTGTTCCTCTCTGTTTCAATTGGTGGCTTTATTTGTTTGTTTTGCATTCCACCATGCCCCACTAACATACACAGTTTCTGACTAAAATTGAGAGTAAATAACTTATCATTTACCCAGATGTAATGGTATCCAGTATCATTTGCCAGAAGCAAGAACTTGAAATCATCACTAGGAGGAGCTAATAATACAATTATCAGTATGTCAAAAGCCTTAAATTTTCCACAGATTAGTATTTCTTTCTTCCTTTTTTTAGCTTAGTGAACCAGAGTTTATAAAGGTTCCTTACACAATGGATGACTCAAAGACAGCTGCTTCAAAAAAAGCCCACCTCAGCATTGATAATAAATGAGGAAAGTTACATGTCTCAAATTAATACTTTTAATTGAAAAATTTGCATTTTTAATTTGTAAACAGGATACAAACTTATTTAAAATGAAGACTACTTCACAGTAAGAGCTGTGAAGTGGGAGCTGAGGAAATGCTTGAAGGAGCTTGTTTGCAAAGCCTGCCTGCCCGCAATCAATACCTCAGCTACCGATGTACATTATTTGCAGCAGCGAGAGACCTTGCTGCACACCCACTTACTTACACACACACAGAAGTCAATTATTTTTAAAGCTGTCAAGTGGCTAACATCATAAGCTAACATTTCTACCTTTGTGAAATGCTCTGCATCTCACTTTAGTGCAGGAAAACAGGCAGATGTGTGTCTATGTCTCCCCCTCCTGTCCCACCACTTCCCATAAAAAATGACTTACATTTCATTTCATCAAGAAGCTGCTTGTTGGTTTCGAACAAACTTCGATATATAACAATAGACTTAGCCAACTCGTCCTTTTCTTTTGTGAGTGCTGCCATTTGTTGCTGCTTTTTAACATCTAGGCAAAATTCAGGTAATTTAAACTTTAAAATGATATTAAATGGAATGCAAGGCAAGGTTATCTGAAATATCACTAACAATAGAGTTTGATAATCTATTTCCCTGGGAGCTTACCATTATAAAACATAAATGGCAGACTATATGATTCCAATGCTTTTGACAAAGGTGACAGTCGAGGCTCAAAAACGATAACGTATTCCGTGCTATCCCTTCCAGGACTGTTTTCTGCCAGCACTAGACTCTGTATAAATAAGAAAGCAATAAGGAAAACGAGACATAAGATAAATTTTAATGCTGCACATGTCACTACTCTGCTTGCAAATGACAGTAAAAGTTAAAGGCAAAAGGCACTGGTTGATCTTTAAGATTAAACCACCACCACCACCACCACCATCATCTAAGACACCATTTTACCTTAGGTATTGATTTGAGAACTGGATGAATTTTACTAGTACAGTTTATGCAAAAGTTACATATAATGGAATATTATAAGAAAAGTAATTTCTCCTTCATACTACCTGTCAATGGCCACTTACATCCTAACCTACAATGTCATCTTGATTCAAACCTTTAAGGTGAAGTATGGTGAAACAGCTAATAGCATGAAAGTTGTAAAAGCAACCACAAAGAAATACCCAAAGCTGAGCTTAAGTTACACTAGTTACTATGGAAATAGACCCACAAGTCCCAGGTGACAGAATAAGAGGTCCTTGAGAAAACACTAAAGATTTGTTTTTTGTCTTCAACTCATACTTTTTATTGATACACAAAAGACTGCATAACACTAAGACCACAGCTATAAATACTTTTATACCAAATGATTTTTCATAGTTATACAGAGGCAAACAAACAAACAAAACCGTACTGGTTGTTTTGTTCTTTCAGAGTACAATTTACACACAGAAAACTTAAAAACTAAGTTGACAAAACACTAGATCAATACAAGACAAAATTATAAACTTTAAGTTTACAATTACTTTTTTCCAATGAGTAGAGAATATAAACCACAATTAAGCCAATTCTCAGTCAAGTTCAGTTAGGAATGTTATATCCAATGTTTCTATTTAAAAGTTACATACACTATATACTTTATTTTCAGCACTTAAGTCATAAAATGTAACAGACTTCAGTTCCCATTCATGGGGTGATGAACACTGAATTCCCTAGGATACAGTAAAGAGCATAACACTGAATGTTTCTTTGTTTCTAGGATAACAAGAAATATAATGAGCAGGGTGTGGTGGCACACCCCTTTAATCCCAGTACTCAGGAGGCACCGATAGGTGGAGCGCTGAGTTCAAGGCCATCCTGAGACTATATAGTGAATTCCCGGTCAGCCTGGGCTAGAGTGAAGACCCTACTTTGAAAGACCATTTTACACACAGACACACTGAACAGTTAGAAGTTTATTAATAGTTTTTAAGCTTCCTTTTAGAAAAAGCCAACCTGTATGAAGCTGCAACAGTGTATAAAAGCAACCAACTCCCTTGAGGATAGCCAACATCAATAATGATTATTTATCTGAGACTTAAAATTTTTTGTATTTTATTTATTTGCATATGTGTGATCTCTGTATGGGTACATCATCACAGTCTCTTACGGCTAGATGGAAGAAACTATATGCTCACTGGCTAATTAAGAGACCCTACCTCCAACAAGGTAGGAGAGGACTAACTGAGGTTGTCCTCTGACCTCTACATGTGTGCCGTGACTTGCATGCTCCTGCACTCACACACACAGATTATTTTTAAGAACACTTGAGTGCAGTAATCTATTATACATACACATATATGCAGAACAGAATTTCCCCTAATTTAGTAACTTTATTTTTTTTCTTCTATTATAGAATTTTAGATAAGTGACTTTCAGGTACTCATGTACTACTGTCAAAAATTATCAAATACCAGCCGGGCGTGGTGCCGCACACATTTAATCCCAGCACTCAGGAGACAGAGGTAGGAGGATCACCATGAGTTCGAGGCCTCCCTGAGTCTACACAGTGAATTCCAGGTCGGCCTGGGCTAGAGTGAGACCCTACCTTGAAAAACAAAATTAAAAAATTATCAAATGCTGTCACACATCTATTACCTCTATTAAAGCTTAATTATTTTTAATTTTATAAAAATATTTATTTACTTATTTGGGAAAAAGAGAATGGGCACATCAGGGCCTCCAGCTGATGCAAACAAATTCCATACGCATGGGCAAACTAACTCCAGATGCATGTGCAACCTCATGCATATGGCTTACGTGGGTACTGGCAGACACCTTAACCACTAAGCCATTTCCCCAGCCTCTAAAGCTTTCTTTCTTTTTTTCTTTTTTCTTTTTTGGTTTTCCAAGATAGGATCTTATTCTAGCCCAAGCTGACCTGGAATTCACCATGTAGTCTCAGGGTGGCCTCGAACTCATACTGATCCTACCTCTGCCTCCCAAGTGCTGGGATTAAAGGTGTGCGCTTAATTTTTAATGCAGTAAATAAACTTTCTTTTCCATCTTATTTAAAGAGGCCTTACCTATCTCACATTTTAATAGTGTATAATCATGGTGTGTAGCTATTAAAAATAGACAATGAGCCAGAGCCAGGCATGGTGGGACACGCCTTTAATCCCAGCACTTGGGGGGACAAAGGGAGGAGGATCGTCATGAGTTCCAGGTCATCCTGACAAAACACAGTGAATTCCAGGTCAGCATGAGCTAGAGTGAGACCCTACCTCAAAAAAGAAAAAGAGAGGAGAGGAGAGGAGAGGAGAGGAGAGGAGAGGAGAGGAGAGGAGAGGAGAGGAGAGGAGAGGAGAGGAGAGAGAGGAGAGAAAAGTGAGCCAGGTGTGGTGTCACATGCCTTTAAGCCCAGCACTTGGGAGGCTGAGGTACAAGGATCACCATGACTTTGAGGCCACTGAATTCCATGTCAGGAAACTTCATATATGATATGGACAAATGCATACAGCAAAGTAAGTTTTCAGATGAAGCAGGCAAATAATATAGAAACTACGCAATGACACAACAAATGTGGATAGTTACAGATTATAACCTGGAACAAAGTAACACTTGTTCTTTTCAAGCAAAGATGGAACACTGACAAAGATAGTTGTATTCTGGGCCAGGCATGGTGGCGCACGCCTTTAATCCTAGCACTCGGGAGGCAGAGGTAGGAGGATTGCCGTGAGTTCGAGGCCACCCTGAGAATACAGAGTGGATTCCAGGTCAGCCTGGGCTACAGTGAGACTCTACCTCAAACAAAAAGAAAAAAAAAAGGTGTATTCTGGGCCAGTTATTCCCTAAATGTTCCTTATAAAGAATCGCTTTCTGGGGTAGATGTAGGAAACGGAAAGACCCTAGATTCAAACCACAGCAATGCCCTCCTCTCTTTAATATATATATATACACACACACAAACACACACACACATACACACACCAAGTAAGACTTAAGACATTTCTCCTGATGATTCAGTGGCTCTTAGGGATCTCTGGTAGTAAGAGGAAATGTATACCCACGATGCAAAACTTGGATTTTTACATGTTATATTTTTACACGTTACTCAGTCACTAAGTCACTGTCCTAACTTCAAAACTACATACTACAAAAATAGTAATTTCAAATGCATAGGGGGTGAGAACAGTTCAAGGAAACAACAGAAGTGAACAAGAATAAGTAAAGCAGGCTAGAGGGGCTCTTCCCACACAGACCTACTCTGCATGTTATACAAGCTCCCTCCCACACTTTTCAAAGTGACTTTATTACAGTCTAAGGAAAATGTGGCCTTATTCTCTACTATAATAAAACATTTTTAAAAACCAAGTGTGAGTGAATAAAGTGGCCACTGGCACTTGTCCTTAATGTCAGATGTGAAAATACGTGGCATGGGGGAAAAAATAAGGTGGAAGCTGGCAATGATAGCACACTCCCCAGCACTTAACAGGCAGAGGTAGTCTGAGACTACAGAGTAAATTCCAGGTCAGCTTGGGCTAGAAACTCTACCTCAGAAAAACAAAACAAAACAAGACAAAACAAACAAAGAAACTAGCATAGATCTAGCTGTGTAGAAAACAGATACAATGAGAGGAGCTGCCACTTTTCAGTCAACCACATGAATGCTGCTTTTACAGCTAGCCTGACAACCAGCTCCAGGGCAATGGTGACAAACAGTGGTCCAGAGAACTAAACACTACAAGGTGGAAAGACTGAAAGAGCCACAGAGTCGGTAGAAATATCCATAGACTTGGTCCCCCTATTACCCCATAGGAACTGACTGAGGTCCTCATGACCTCACAGTGACTAACATAATCACACTGAGGAGGGGCCCCAGGGTAACAGGAGCAGGGAGTAGGGGGGGAAAAAAGACTATAAGCTATTATAACATCTGCTGGTGTCTGACTAAATGTATATACTATGTTCACCAAACTGCCCAATAAGCACTTCTCTTAATGTTCATGCCCATATATTAATGCTACTCTCACTTTTGATTAGAGAAACTTCTCTTTTCAGATGATGGTGACCTTGGGATGACACAGAAGGCACTACAGTGCTGAGAAGTGACAGGGGAGTGCTCAGCACTGAAACATCTCTATCACACTTTCCAAGGTTCAGGATCTATTACGGAAGAGGTGTTGGAAAGAATGTAAGAGCCAAAGGAAGGGTAGGACTCCTTATAACGTGCTCCTACAGACACAAAATGGCCTGGATATCCATGACCTTGCAGTGCCTGACATTACCTACACAAGACCATCATAATAAGCGGTAAGGATGATGACATCAAAATAAAAGACACTAATTGAGAGTGGAAAGGGGTATGACAGAGAGTGGAGTTGCAAAGGGGAAAGTGGGGGGGGGTACCATAGTTTATTGTCTATAATTATGGAAGTTGTCAATAGAAAAAAAGAAACCCAATAAAGGAAAAATGGTACAGAACAACTCAACACTACAGGGCATACAGGGTGGAAAGATTGTAAGAGCCACAGAGTGGGTAGGAATATGCAGGGACTCGGTCCCCCCACTGCCACACAGGGACTGCTTAAGACCCTCATGACCCCACAGTGAATACCATAACCAAATTGAGGAAGGCCCCCAGGGTAACAGGAACAGGGAGGAGGGGGAAAAAAAGAGAGTATAACCTGTTGTAATATATACATAATAAATTATCTTTAAAAAAAAATCTAGGGCTGGAGAGAGAGAGCTCAGCACTTAAAGGTACTTGCTTTCAAAGCCTGAAGGCCTGCGTCCAATTCACCAGTATCCATGTAAAGCATGATGCACAAAGCACCACATGTGTCTGGAGATTATTTAAGTGGGAAAAGTACCCATTTTCTTTGTTTTTCTCTCTCTCATAAATAAATAAAACAAAGAAGTACTCAAGCCAAAGAGCATTTTAATATGAAATTTATGAAGTTTAATATGAAATTAAGAAGAACACTACCAGTCAATAAACAATCCCTTCAAAGTTTATAAAAACTGTTCAACATTTAATAATGAAAGGTTTTATGATTTTTTTTGATAGTGCCAGATATTAAACCTAGTGATTTGTGCTTGCTTACCAAGCATTCTACCAGTAAACTACAGTCTCAGTCTTTTGTTTTTTAATCTTCTGAGATAGAGTCTAACTAAGTTGCCTATGGTGGCCTTAAACTCATGCTGGCTGACATCTTTATTCCCCCCACCCCACCCCGCAATACTGGAAATTGACCCCAGGGCCTTATGCATGCTAGGCAAATGCATTACCATGGTGTCACCATCTCAGCACTAATCTGGCTCTGTAAATCCAGGCACACCTTGAACTTGTGATCCTTCTGCCTCAGTCTCTAATTCTCTCAGCTAGTGATTGTGCCACCAGGCCCAACCAAAAATAACTTTTATAAATAGAAATTCTGATTCAAATTTTAAGTGGTATAAAAAGAAGACAGACACACCAGATATAATATCACACTCTTGTAATCCTAGTTCTTGGAAAGCTAAGGAAGGAGTATTTCAAGTTTAAGGTCAGCCTGTGTTACATAACAACAACCTATTTGGAAAAGCAACCAAAATAAAAAAGAGAAAATAGTGGAATTATAACACAAAGTGTGATTGGTGATGACTATTTAAACCTTTAAATGTGTACATATCCTGGCTCTGGCAATTATCCTTTAGTCTACCTATCATTCTAACCCTATACTACAAGAAAGCTGATGGAAACAAACTTTGGAAAGAAAAAATTTTATCAAGTATGGATGAAAATAAATTAGTCATTATAGTAATAACTATAATGGACTTATATTCAGCAACAAAGAAACATATCAAAGACAAGTTATATAAAATTATAACATTTTTAAGGTGACTTATTAGCACAGTAGGTAGCATATCAGTCTCATAACATTTTTATAAAAGCATGGTCCCATTAATAAATTTCATATCTCTGAACATGTATATATATTAATTATATATTCCAAGTACATGCATATTGTGTTGGTATGTATACAGACACTCTGGATTTTCTACACTTGCTAATCATAGTTATCTCTATATGGAGATAATATCATGATTATTTATGGAAGTTCTTACACTGAATTTTCTAAACATTAGTCAAACAATCTTCATTTTAGAAAAAAAAAGTAGTCTGTTATTTATCAGACTTCACCTAGCCTATATTTCATTGCTTGTATCTGCATAATAGCAACTTTACAATAAAGCATGAAAGTAAAAAAAAAAAAAATGGATTAAGAGACAGCCATTTGTTGTCCCACATGGAAAAGGAGATCTTACTATTAATAATCTCTGGGTTCAATTTGTAATAGCTTAGAGCAAAATCATAAAGCATTTCATTTAATATTTCTATTAAGTACATTTATTATAGAAGGTCCTCATAGGTATATAAACACAAAAGAACAGGTCACTTAATATATTGGTTTAAAACATTAAGTATAATAAAATCTCATTCATCAAAAGACAAGAAAACTTACCGTGATTTCAGCTGAACCATTCACAAAGGGAAATTCAAGCGTTCTAATTTTCCCAATAAAGAGTGGGGTATCAGAATCCTCCTCATTAAAACCTTTAATGATAGCGACTACGGTGCCAACCAAATTTCTTCCAGTATGATTACCATAATTATCCTGAAGAAACACAACAGAAAATAACTAATTAAAATAATTGGTTAAAAGAGCATACTCGGTCGGGCAAATCAGAAATAAGACCTGTATTTATAGTTTCCATGCTAAATCAACCTGATCTTTCTTTATTCAAGTACAAAATTCAGTTTTGTATTGCTATGTTTCAAAGGCAACGTACAGTTCCAAAAACCACAGAACCAGAGACCTTAATCTAATACAATGGCTTCCAACTAGATAAACTATAAGGACTTTCATTTTAAAAGTCCATCTTATTATGTACTTTTAGTACATATTGTTGTACAGAAGTCCTTATTAACAAAAACATCTTATGAACTTGTAGTGCTTTCAAATTATTCGTTAGGTTCAACAGTATTTATAAACATTTGAAAAGTGGCACATGTCTTAATGTTGGGTGCATTCAAAGACCATGCATACTTCTATGACACTGTTTATTCAATAAGAGGTCTGAGGACGAGAATCACTCAGTTGGGGCTGGGCATAGTGGCACATGCTTATATCCTAATATTCAGGATAGCTCCAGGCTATATAGTTGAGACTGTAACTGCCAAAATGGGGGGTGGGGAGGACCTGGTAATGTAGCACAGTGGTAGACCACATGCCTGGCATGAGCTAGAAAGCACCCAACAAAAGAAAGTAAGAATTAACTCACTTGTCTAAAAGAAGCTAAACTAAAAAAAAATAAAAAGTATCCTAGCCTGGAGTGGTGGCGCACGCCTTTAATCCCAGCACTTGGGAGGCAGAAATAGGAGGATTGCTAAGAGTTCGAGGTCAGCCTGAGACTACACAGTGAATTCCAGGTCAGCCTGGGCTAGAGTGAGACCCTACTTTGAAAAAAAAACAAAAACAAACAAGCAAATTGTCCAAACAAAAGTAGTAGCCAGGCGTGGTGGTGCACACCTTTAACCCCAGCACTTGGGAGGCAGAGGTAGGATGATCGCTGTGAGTTGGAGGCCACCCTGAGACTACATAGTGAATTCCAGGTCAGCCTGGGCTTGAGTAAGACCCTACCTTCGAAAACCAAAACAACAACAAAAAGTAGCCAAATTTCCTAGAAAGGTGAAGTGTATTAGATGGAAGCCATGACCTGGCACATGCTAGCAATGTGCCACAGCCCTAAACCCCTCCCTGTGCTCCACAGTGTTGTTAATACTTCCAGCAGCTCTGTTGCTGCCTTTATTCTCAAAATCACTGGCAGCCACGATGTGCTGAATTTCTTCTTAGGAATGATCAGTCTTTACAGAAATGTCTTTAAAAATATTTAGGGCTGGAGAGATGGCTTAGCGGTTAAACGCTTGCCTGTGAAGTCTAAGGACCCCTGTTCAAGGCTCGATTCCCCAGGACCCACATTAGCCAGATGCACAAGGGGGCACACACGTCTGGAGTTCGTTTGCAGTGGCTGGAAGCCCTGGCGCCCCCTTCTCTCTCTATCTGCCTCTTTCTCTCTCTCTCTGTCACTCTCAAATAAATAAAAATGAAGAAAAAAATAAAAAAAATATTTGTAGTATGGCTGGGTGTGGTGGTGCATGTCTTTAATCCCAGCATTTGGGAGACAGAGGTAGGAGGATCGTCAAGAGTTCAAGGCTACCCTGAGACTACATGGTGAATTTAGGGTCAGCCTGCACTACAGCGAGACCCTACCTCAAAAACAAACAAACAAAAATATTTGAAGTATGTATTCCTACTTGATATATGAAGATAACATTGAGACATCAAAGTTGTTCACACACATTCATCATATGTGTGCATAGACACGTATATGAGACAATTTGGGGGCAGGGGGGAGACTGTACTGGTGATTGAACCCAGAGCCTTGCACATGCTATATACATACATGTGTGCTGTACTCTTTCCAAGAAACAGGACTGAAAAGTATGTATTAGAAAAGGTTGGCAGATTTCCGGATTTTTTTTTTTTTTGAGGTAGGGTCTCTAGCCCAGGCTGACCTGGAATTCACTATGTAGTCTCAGGGTGGCCTCGAACTCACAGCAATCCTCCTACTTCTGCCTCCCGAGTGCTGGGATTAAAGGCATGCGCCACCACGCCTGGCTTGATTTCTGCATTTTGAATCAGTTCCTAGTATATCTGTTTTTCTTTTATGTATATCATGTATTCTCTATATCCAAATGCAAAAATGTCTATAAATATTTAATTCACTTACACAATCTTTTCTGGCAAGCTCAAGCTGAAAAACTTATTTTAGTAATTTAGTATTTAAATACCAAAGACAATTTTCTTGTTAAATTTTGTGGTTTTTGAGCTGGGCATGGTAGTACATGACTTTAATCCCAGCACTCGGGAGGCTGATGTAGGATGATCGTCATGAGTTTGAAGCCAGCCTGAGACTATCATAGTGAATTCTAGGTCAGCCTGGGAGAGAACAAGACACTACCTCAAAAAAAAAAAAAAAAAAAAAAACTAAATAAACAAGCCCCCCAAAATTATGGATTTGGAAGAGCATAAACATTACCGTAACACTGAGGCGTAAGTCTCTAACCAATGTCCTACTGGCAACGGAACGAACATTGGAAACAGCTGGTGTGGCTGGCTGAACTTCAGGAACCAACTTCATAGGTTGATTAGGCAGAACATCAATTATAACCTTAACAAAACGAAGAAAGCATTTCTATAAACAATGTACTAATATTACTTAAGAGGACAGAAAGAGAGAATTGATGAAATATACTAAATTAAATGTCACTTTTTAAAATTTACTTATATTAATCTCTTAAAAATAATTCTCTGCTGGCTGTGGTGGTGCACACCTTTAATCCCAGTACTCGGGAGGCAGAGGTAGGAGCATCACCATGAGCTGGAGGCCACCCTGAGACTCCATAGTGAATTCCAGGTCAGCCTGGGCTACAGCAAGACCCTACCTCGAAAAACAAAACAAAAAAATTCTCTTTCTACATATTTAAAAGTAGTAAGAATAGCAGGATGAGGGACAAGAAAGAGTAAGGAGGGCTACAAAGATAGCTTAGCGGTTAAGGTGCTTGCCTGTAAAGCCAATAGGACCCAGGTTCAATTCCCCAGTAACCACAGTAAGCAAGACGCACAAGGTGGCACATGCGTTTGGAGTTTATCTGCAGTTGCTGGAGGCCCCGGTGTGCCCATTCTCTCTCTACCTGCCTTTGTCTCCCTTCCCCCTCAATGAATAAATAAAGAAAATATAAAAAATAATAATTAAATCACCTTTAAGCCAAATACTTCGTTCATAAACTGAGCACATGTAAAGCTAACCACAGTACATAAAAGAAAGTAAACAAACCTGTTCACTGTTGAGCATGTTTGTTTTGTCCATCATGAAATCAAACTGGATACAGTATGTCCCCACTTTGTTAGGAATTATTTTTTCCCTAAAAGAGGCAAAATTATTTTTTTTTAATTTTGTTTGTTTATTTATTTATTTGAGAGCGACAGAGAGGAGGGAGAAAGAGAAAGAGAGAGAGAGAGAGAGAGAGAGAGAGAGAATGGGCGCGCCAGAGCTTCCAGTCTCTATAAACGAACTCCAGATGCGTGCACCCCCTTGTGCATCTGGCTAACGTGGGTCCTGGGGAATTGAGCCTTGAACTGGGGTCCTTAGGCTTCACAGGCAAGCGCTTAACTGCTAAGCCATCTCTCCAGCCCGAGGCAAAATTATTTTTAAACAAAGGAGAAATTAATTCAAAGCATCAACATTTCTTTTTCTTCTACAAGTAAATAAGTTTTAAAAATTACCAACACTGAGGCTAGAGAGATGGCTTAGCGGTTAAGCACTTGCCTGTGAAGCCTAAGGACCCCAGTTCAAGGCTCGATTCTCCAGGACCCACGTAAGCCAGATGCACAAGGTAGTGTATGCATCTGGAGTTCATTTGCAGTGGCTGGAGGCCCTGGTACACCCATTCTCTCACTATCTCTGCCTTTAAAAAAATTACTAACACTACACTCAAGTTTCATTCATTCAACGAATATCACACACACACACACACACACACACACACACACACACATATCCCTCTTACCTATACACACTTTCAACAAAACCCAGAACCGAGGCTCTGGAATAAAAAGACCAGAGATATAAAGCTGTGAAAGCAGTCACAAAAATATGATGAATTATATGTCATGTGAATTTTGATTCATCTCAACTAATGGTTTTACATTTATTTTCATTTTTTATTTTTTGGATTTTTGAGGTAGGGTCTTACTCTAGCCCAGGCTGACCTGGAACTCACTATGCAATTTCAGGATGTCCTTGAACTCACAAAGATCCACCTACCTCTGCCTCTCCCAAGTGCTGGGATTAAAGGTGTGCGGTACAACGCCCAGCTTGGTTTTACATTTCTAAGTTGTTCATCTTCTGTGTGGCTTTATTTTCTATTCAGGAACTATTCTAAATATCTGGCTTTATATATTCAAATTATTTATTGTGATTTGGTTTTTAAAAAGAAACTCAGAACCTATTCTCTTTCTCTATCTCCTTTTTTTTTTTTTTTTTTTTTTTGGTTTTTCAAGGTAGGGTCTCACTCTAGCTCAGGCTGACCTAGAATTCACCATGTAGTCTCAGGGTGGCCTCAAACTCACAGCAATCCTCCTACCTCTGCCTCCCAAGTGCTGGGACTAAAGGCGTGTGCCACCACGCCCGGCCTAAGAAACTCAGCACCTATTAAGCAGTATACTTATTATCCTATATTGGTCAGACATTACCTTAATGAAAATGAGTGTTGCAGTAAAAATTAAATAGGCATACCGCTTCTAAACGGCAGAGATCAAGTTTTCCTGATGAGAAACGCAATGCTAATTTTTTTGTTTGTTTAAAGAGGTTCAAGAGCTAACAGATTACAAAAGTAAACCCAAGCTGGGCGTGGTGATGCACGCCTTTAATCCCAGCATTTGGGAGGCAGAAGTAGGACCACTGTGAATTCAAGGCCACCCTGAGACTACATAGTGAATTCCAGGTTAGCCTGAGCTACAGCAAGACCCTGCCTTGAAAAACAAAACAAAACAAAACAAAACAAAACAAAACAAAACAAACAAACAAAAAAAGTAAACCCAGCAGCATATAACATAAGATGAAAGCTGCAAGATCTGAGTTTCACTCTTAAAGATGCTTTACTCCTGGGAGCCAATTGAAGAGCATACGGAGACTACAGTAGATTGGCTCCCAAAGGAATCTCAACCTTATTCTCTGGTAACTGAGAGAAGCAATGTAAACCCTCTCTGGGAAAAGAATGCCTGGCATAACAAAAATAATCAAGTACCTGAGGATGCATGGGAACTAGACTGAAAAGCAGAAATAAGAGACAGTCAAAAGACTGTGCTCACTTCGGCAACACATATACTAAAACTGCACCGATACAGAGAAGACTAGCATGGCCCTGTGCAAGGATGACATGCAAACTTGTCAAAAGACAAGACACTCACTTATTCAGGCTGATAAAAGAGAAGATGAAACTTCCAATAGAACGTTTAAAAATGACTAGTTGGTCAGGTGTGGTAGCACATGTTTGTAATCCCATCCTTATAGAGAATTACATGTTTAAAATGAAACAAAAAACTAAGAGCAAACCAAGCACAGTCAACTGTAGTCCCAGTGACTTGGGAGTCCAAAAGCTAGAGCTAGCTGGAGCGATAGAGAGACTTCAGTAACTAGAATAATAATGACATATTAAAAAAGGGGAGAAGAGGGTAGTAGACCATGCAATTTACTTACATTAGGGCGAAGTGTGTTAGGAAAAGTCAGATTTGGAAGGCATGCCTCTGATCCTAGCCCTAAGGAGATCACAAGATTGGGGCCAACCTAGGCAACATAGAGCCCCCTCAAACAAAACTACAACATACAACCAAACCAAAGAGTATCAAAAAGTAAAGAAAGCCGGGCATGGTGGCGCGCGCCTTTAATCCCAGCACTGGGGAGGCAGAGGTAGGAGGATTGCTGTGAGTTCAAGGCCACCCTGAGACTACATAGTGAATTCCAGGTCAGCCTGGGCTAGACTGAGACCCTACCTCGAAAAACCAAAAAGAAGTAAAGAAAGACAAGAAAATTTGAAGAAACTTGTTCAAAGTTCAACACAACAAAGTCTAGGAAATCACTAGGTGGGACACAGGAGAGGAAAGCTATACACAGGCACAGCACAGTTAAAAGTGCTGAAAACAACACAAGACCATCATAAGAGGAGGAAAAGACCATGACATCAAAATAAAAGAGAGACTGATTGAGAAGGGGAGGGGATATGATGGAGAATGGAGTTTCAAAGGGGAAAGTGGGGGAAGGAAGGGTATTACCATGGGATATTTTTTATAATCATGGAAGTTGTTAATAAAAATTTGAAGAAAAAAATTCTAAAAACAAGTGAGGGAAAACAGCTTAAAGAAGAAAAAAATCCAGAGAACAATAATACTAAATTAAATAGATAGGATTGTAAAGGTTAGTTTGAAAGCACTTCAGGAAACTGCCAAACCAGAGTACCACTTAGGAAAAATACCCTTTAAGCATGAAGATAAATCAAGACATTTTCAGATAAAAATAGCAAGATAATTCATCACCACTACAAAAAAGGAAAGCAGCTTCCTCAAACAGAATGAAAGGGTATAGTTCACGATTAACAAAAACTAGGCATGGTGGCTCCCACCTGTAATTCCAGCATTTGAGAGGCAGAGACAGGAAAATTACCCTCAGTTTGAGGCCATCCTAAAATACAGAGTGAGAATGTCTCAGGGAACCAAATTTAAAATAAAAACAAAACACAAATAAACAAAAATCCTATCAAGCACCAAGTCTTTCCAATATAAACCTACTGGAATATATATAAATACGAATATATTTTTATTCCAATATAAATTTATGGTTAAATACTTATGTGTGAGAAATAGCATTTTCTCTATCAGCCCTCTGCTTTCATATAAGTAAATAGATATTTTTTAAAGAAGATTAATGGAGGTCATGCTTGGTAGCAAAGTAGAAGGATCGCCAAGAGTTTGAGGCCACCCTGAGACCTTACCTTGAAAAACCAAAAAACAATGGACAAGATAAGTCTAAATTAACACTGACTATATAATCAGGAGTGGGAATTGAAGATGTACAAGACTCTGAAAACACTATAAAATATTTTAACAAATCAATACAAGGGCTGGAGAGATGGCGTAGTGGTTAAGGCACTTGCCTGCAGAGCCAAAGGACCCAAGTTTGATTCCCTAGTACCCTTGTAAGCCAGATGTACATGATGCATTTGTCTGGAATTTGCAGCCGCTAGAGGCCCTGGACATATCCATTTTCTCTCTCTTCCCCCTCCTCTCTCAAATAAATATTTAATGTTAAAAAAAATCAATACAAGGCTATGATATATTCAGAGATTGCAAATGTATCCACATTCCACCCCCCAACAAAATTCTAACAGGTTTTATCAGTGAAGTTTTGTTTTTGTTAATGGAACTGACATTTTATTTTTAAAATATTTTTATCTATTTTATTAGAAAGAGAAAGAGAGAGCGTGAATGGGCGCACCAGGGCTTCTAGCCACTGCAAACAAACTCCAAACTAATGTGACACCTTGTGTGTCTGGCTTACACTGGTTCTGGGGAATCGAACCTGGGCCCTTAGGCTTCACAGGCATGTGCCTTAACAGCTAGGTCATCTCTCCAGCCCCAGCACTGGTTTTTCAAGGTAGGGTCTTGCTATAGCCCAGGCTGACCTTAGTCTCAAGGTGGCCTCGAACTCACAGAGATCCTCCTACCTCAGCCTCCCAAGTATACTAGATTAAAGTCATGTGCCACCACACCTGGCAGATTTATGATTTATAACACAGATAGTACTGCAGAAAACTTGTCATTTCAACAAACAATGCTGGACACATGTTTTGGATGAAAAAAAAAAAAATGACCAATATCTTACAGCACACATTAAAAAAATTGACTGGGGGTATAATAAAGTGGTAGAATGTATGTTTAAAAAGATCTTTGGGCTGAAGATATGGACCAGAAGTTAAGGTACTCACCTTTGAAGCCAAAGGACCCAGGTTTAATTCCTCAGTACCTACATAAGCCAGATACACAAGGTGGCATATGTGTCTGGAGTTTGTTTGCAGTGGCTGGAGGCCCTAGTGCGCCCATTCTCTTTCTATATCTGCCTCTACCTCTTCCCCTCTTGCTCAAATAATAAATAAATAAATATTTTTAAAAGATCTTTGGTTCAACCCTAGTTACAGTCTCTTTAAAAAAAAAAAAAAAAGATCCAGGACTGCAGAGATGGCATAGTGGTTAAGGCACTTGACTGGCAAAGCCAAAACACTCCAGTTCAATTTTACAGGACCCACATAAGCCAGATGAAAAGGTGGCACATGTACCTGGAGTTTGACTGCAGTGGCTGAAAGGCCTAGTGCACCCATTCTCTCTCTCTCTCTCTCTCTCTCTCTCTCTCTACCTGCCTCTTTCTCTCAAATAAACAAAACATTTTTTAAAAATTAAAAATTAATAAATTAATAAATCCAAAAGGGCTGGAGAGATGGCTTAGCAGTTAAGGCACCTGCCTTTGAAGCCTCAGGACCCTATCAATTCTCCAGTACTCACATAGAGCAAAATGCATAAAGTGGCGTATGCACCTGGAGTTTGTTCGCAGTAGCTAGAGGCCCTGGCAAGCCCATTCTCTCTCACTCTGTTTGCAAATAAATAAAAAATTATTAAAAAACCAAAAATCCCAAAGACCAAAAATTCCAAATCAAAACAACAAATGTAAAATGCTATCTTTAGAAAGACTTGCATATAAGATTTGTCTTTGTTTGGCATCTTCTATAAGGTCAGATTTCAGGAGAGTTGCCACTTTTAACTGGTACGAGTTTTGTGTAATCTTTGGTTTATGCTAAACACTTGCTTTCCTTCTGAAAGTCTGACCTGTGCCAGGTAAAGATGGCCCATCAGCAGCCACCAATCAAAACCCCAAGTACTGAGTTTCTCATGAGCTCCCTAAACTGGAGAAAGAATTAAGCACACTCTATGTAATCTACTGGGAGAGAACCCTTAGAAGCCTATAAGCATTTTCCTTGGACATCATCTGTCTTTTCTCATTTTGCTTTGTAATTGTTGCCATAATATTTTATAGCTATGAGTACAGCTTTTGTGGGTCTTTCTGGAGAATTATCAAACCATGGAAATATTCCACACAACAATACTACAGAGGATTTTAATGATATAAATATAAAGATGTGTGTGTTTTGAGGCCAGAGGGTAACATCAACAGAGTTTTGTTTCTCAGGGTAACAGTCTTTTTTTTTTTTTTTTTTTTTTTTTTGAGAAAGGTTCTCTCATTGGCCTGGAATTCTCCAATTAAGTTAGATTGGCCAGTAAGTCAAAGGGATACTTCTGTCTTCACATTGCTGAGATTATAAATGCATGCCACCAACTGAGCTATCTACCTGGCTCAAAGAAACACTCCTTAAAAGAAGATCATTAGGGCTGGAGAGATGCCTTCGAGGTTAAGGCACTTGCCTGCAAAGCCAAAGGACCCAGGTTCAATTCGCTAGGACCTACATAAGCCAGATGCAGAAGGTGCATGCATCTGTTCTTCTGCAGTGGCTAGAGGCCTGATGCACCCATTATCTCCCCCGCATCTGTCTCTTTCTCTCTCTCAAATAAATGTTTTTTTTTAAAGTATATCAATTATAAATTATAAGCCGGGTGTGGTTGCACACACCTTTAATCCCAGCACTCGGGAAACAGAGGCAAGAGGATCACCATGAGTTCAAAGCCACCCTGAAAATACAGAGTGAATTTCAGGTCAGCCTGGGCTAGAGTGAGATGCTACCTCAAAAAACCAAAAAAAAAAAAATTTATAAATTATAAAGGAAAGAGTCAAGTCACCTGAAATACAAAATCACAGTCCTCTGTTCAAGAAATCATAAGATAAGTATAAAAGCTAGCCCCACAGTGGACAGAGATATCTATTAAGTCTTACAATGTCAAGCGTGGTATTATATGCATGTAATTCCAGTGCTCAGGAGGCCAAGCAAGGAAGGAAGTTTGGGAGTTCAAGACAAGCCTCAACTACAGAAGTGAGATCCTATCTTAAAACAACAAGCTAAGGACAACCTGGTCTATCTAGCAATTTCCAAGATAGCCAGGTATATTCTGTGTAACCTAGTCTCAAAACAAAATCAACAACAAAAAAGTAAAAGCAGGGCCAGACATGCTGGTGCACGCTTTTAATCCCAGCACTCAGGAGACAGAGGTAGGAGAGTCACTGTGAGTTCGAGACCATCCTGAGAATACAGTGAATTCCAGGTCAGCCTGGGCTAGAGTGAGACCATACCTCAAAAAACCAAAAATAAAAATATAAAAAAAGTAAAGGAAGGCTGGAGAGATGGCTCAACAGTTAAGGCACTTGTCCGTAAAGCCTACTGACCAGAGTTTGATTCCCCAGTACCCACATAAGGCCATATGCACAAAGTGGTGCATGTGTCTGAAGTTTGTTTGCAGCAGCTGGAGACCCTAACATGTCCACTCTCTCTCTGCCGTACATGCTGGTACATGCCTTTAATCCCAGCACTCAGAAGGCAGAGGTAGGAGGATTGCTGTGATTTCAAGGCCAGTCTAATATGCTTTCTTAACTCCTAAGAAATACTCCATGTAACCAAAAAAAAAAAAAAAAAAAAAAAAAAAGAATTATAAAATACTCTGACAAGAGAGAATTCTCCTTATGGCTTTAATAATTTCAAACACTAATACAACAATCTACAACACCAAACTATCTCACACAGCCTTATTAAAAAACAACCAATATACCTTTCTCCAAAAAATTCCCAATAAAAAAACAAAAAGCTAAGAGTAAGATTTTCTTTTGGATAACAAACTTCCTCAGGTGGGCCCAAAAATATCACTAAGGTTGGGCTTAAGGAGATGGTTCAGTGGATAAAGTGCTTGCCATAGAAGTGTGAGTACCCAAGCTGGGCATGGTGGTGCACGCCTTTAATCCCAGCCCTTGGGAGGCAGAGGTAAGAGGATCGCCTTGAGTTCAAGGCTACCCTGAGACTCCATAGTGAGCTTCAGGTCAGCGTGAGCTAGAGTGAAACCCTACCTTGAAAAAAAAAAAAAAAGTGTGAGTACCCAAGTTCAGATCCACTGCAGACCCCACAAAAAAACCACAGAAGCTGTAGTGGACTTTTATAATCACAGCACATCTATGACATGATGGGACGCAGAGATAGGAAAATTTCCCAGCAGTTCATGAACCAGCAAGAATAGCACAGAGAGGTGAACAAGGGATTCCACTTTAAAGGAGGTAGAAGGTGAGGACCAATATCCAAAGACTTCCCCAAACTTTCATACACATACTGTGGCAAGCGCACACCTAGCACTCACACACATGATCGTGAACATAAGACAGACACATACACATACCAAAACAAATCACTAAGCTTGTTATAACAAATATGTATAAAAATATAAACTGATTTGAGCAATACCTGAAATAGAAGCAGCCATCTTCCTTGTCATTATCTTTTATTTTATTACAACTGAATGTTTCTGCCTAGAAAGTAGAATAGGAGAAAAGGAGGAAAACAAATTTTAACAATATATTTAGGGTAAAAACTTGTAATTGAATGTGAATCTAGATTTACATTGGATATATATAAATATATATATATGTATACTATATATATATATATGTATATTATATATATGTATGTGTATGTATATATATAGGTACCACTGGACTGCTAGTATATACTAAGTAAATAAAGATCCAGGTAGCTCAAATGGTTATGAACAAAACAGACTATAAGCAAAATTAGATTCTAAATTAACATTTATCTCAAATATGCACTATACAGCATAGGAATCAATAGCTGGCTGCAAGTGACCTAATAAAAACAATTTTTAAAAAATATTTTTATTGGGCTGGAGAGATGGCTTAGCGATTAAGCACTTGCCTGTGAAGCCTAAGGACCCTGGTTCGAGACTCGATTCCCCAGGACCCATGTAAGCCAGATGCACAAGGGGGCACACACATCTGAAATTTGTTTGCAGTGGCTGGAAGCCCTGGAGTGTCCACACTCTACCTGCCTATTTCTATCTCTCTCTCAAATAAATAAAATAAATACATTTCAAAAATATTTTTTATTAAGCCAGCATGGTGGCACACAACTTTAATCCCGGATTCAGGAGGGAGAGGAAGAATTGTTTTTGATTTTGAGGCCAGCCAGGGACTACAGAATAAGTTCCAGGTCAGCGTGGCCTAGAGTGAGCACCCTGCCTCAAAAAGTAAATAAGAGAAAAATAGTTTTATTAATTTATATATATATATATATATATATATATATATATATATATATATATATATATATATATATATATATATATATATATATATATATATATATATATATATATATATATATATATATATATATATATATATATATATATATATATATATATATATATATATATATATATATATATATATATATATATATATATATATATATATATATATATATATATATATATATATATATATATATATATATATATATATATATATATATATATATATATATATATATATATATATATATATATATATATATATATATATATATATATATATATATATATATATATATATATATATATATATATATATATATATATATATATATATATATATATATATATATATATATATATATATATATATATATATATATATATATATATATATATATATATATATATATATATATATATATATATATATATATATATATATATATATATATATATATATATTTCTGTCGGGTTAAATATAAAATGTTATTGCTGAAGACTCCACATACTGGGGCTGCAAGGCCACTGAGAAATCCTGCTGGAACTGAGCTGATAACCTCCTCCATGTAGATCAGCTGACAGAAAGCTGGAAGAAGCCATTCTACATGTAGTTCAATGGAAGAAAAGAAATACCACCCATGAAGATACTCAACAGTGAACACTGCAAGCCTTATAATTGGCCAGCCAGGCCAAATGAGCCAACGGGTGCAATAGTGGCACGTCTGTCATGGTGGAAACCAACTGCCTTCCAATTGGACTGGAGGCCCACTCCATGGGAGGGAATACATCCCTGATACTGAAAACTTAAAAGGGTTATTGCTGAGACTCCACATACTGGGGCTGCAAGGCCACTGAGAAATCCTGCTGGAACTGAGCTGATAACCTCCCTCCATGTAGATCAGCTGACAGAAAGCTGGAAGAAGCCATTCTACATGTAGTTCAATGGAAGAAAAGAAATACCACCCATGAAGATACTCAACAGTGAACACTGCAAGCCTTATAATTGGCCAGCCAGGCCAAATGAACCAACGGGTGCAATAGTGGCACGTCTGTCATGGTGGAAACCAACTGCCTTCCAATTGGACTGGAGGCCCGCTCCATGGGAGGGAATACATCCCTGATACTGAAAACTTAAAATGGGTAGTCATGAGCCCTAGGGGTGTAACATCTGCTGATGTCTGGAAAAATGTATATACTATGCTTATCAAACTGCCTAGTAAGTACTTCTCTTAATAGATATACCCTTATATTAACGCTACTCTCACTTTGGGTACAGAATCTTCTCTTTTCAGATGGCAGTGACCTTGGGATGACTCAGAAGGTATCATAGTGCTGGAAAGAAGTGAATGGAGTACTGAGTAACATCTCGATCACACCTTCCAAGGCTCAGGGTCTAATGCGGAAGAGGTGGCGGAAAGAATGTAAGAGCCAAAGGAAGGGTAGGACTCCTTACAACGTGCTCCCTCCAGACATAAAATGGCCTCGATATCCATGACCTCATAGTGCCTGACACTACCTATACAAGACCATCATAAGAGGTGGGAAAGATCATGACATCAAAATAAAACAGAGACTGATTGAGATGGGGAGGGGATATGATGGAGAATGGAATTTCAAAGGGGGAAAGGGGGGGGAGGGAGGGTATTACCAGGGGATATTTTTTATAATCATGGAAAATGTTTTAAAAATTGAGAAAAAATTAAATTAAATTAAAAAAATATAAAATGTATTGCTTATTTAAACATTAACAGTATTCTGACGAAGAAGAAGGTAAGATTACTCATTTATTTATTTGTTATTTTTTATTTGTTTGGTTTTTCAAGGTAGGGTCTCACTCTAGCCCAGGCTGACCACTCTAGCCCAGGCTGACCTTGAATTCACTATGGAGTCTCGGGTTGGCCTCGAACTCACAGCAATCCTCCTACCTCTGTCTCTCAAGTCCTAGGATTAAAGGCATGCACCACCATGCCCGGCTTAAGATTACTCTTGAATCTGGCTTCTCCAAAAATTTACCTATTGATCATGACAGACAACTATCTACAGCTAAATCAGGAGATCAAGTTTTCCTCTGAAAATGCAACAAATGGCCGAGCGTGGTGGCGCACACCTTTAATCACAGCATTATAAGAGACCAAGAGAGTAGAAAGATATTTAGAAATGTTTGTTCTGAAATATTTTTAATTATAAATCCTCACAAGATTTATTTCCAACCAAATTAAGCTAAATGGTCCTGGCTCCAATGGTTTTAAAAAGCACCCAACATATTTCCTATAGCATAATTCCACAACTGTCACTACATAATTTATATTTCTTTGGGTTTTGTTGATTTTTTTTTTTTTTTTTTGAGGCAGGGTCTAAAACTCCATAGTGACAGCTGGCCTCAAATTTACCATATGTGCTACCAATGCCTGGCTTTAGTTGTTTGGTTTTTTTTTTTTTTTTTTTTTTTTACAAATTTCACAATTCAATGAATGTATAAAAATATCAAATAAGCTAATTAACTTAGGATACTGGATTATATATGAATGTTCAATCATCCTTATCATTATAGGACTGCAGGATAGAGGTGTAGAAGGAGAAATTGCTTAATCACATGTATTATTTTCAATACCCTTTAAAGAGCAATGACACACAGGCTTTCTTAAAAATCATGCTGAATATCAAACATAACTTATCTCACTAACATTATACACGGCAAATGATCATTACAGATTAATTTAAATACTGTCAAATACTCACCAGTTAAAACACCCCCAGCTACAAAAGAAGCATCTTTGTCATATTTAACATTGAGACGAATAGGTTTTTCAGGGTCTGGAAGAATCATTAACTTAATTGTAGGTCCTTCTATGGTACTCTTGTTATAGATGGCTTTAACCTGCATAGTATGTTCTCCCCTAACAACAATGGAAAAAAAGGGGTGGGGGCAAAGGAGAGGGGTTCACATTATATTAATTATAAAGAATAAAATTCAGAGACAATTTTCACAAAGTTTATCTTTTTTAGGGACTTTCTACCCTTACTCCTCCCTCCCTAATGCTAAAGTACTTATTACACTTCCGTTACCAAGAGCAACCAGTCTCCATGACACTAACATTTATCAAACTTTCAGCTCTTACCTAGGAGCAAAAACAGCGAACACTCCCAAATTAGCCCTGCCCTTCTCATCTGTTTTGTGCTGCTGGTTTGAAGGTGCAAGCTAAAAACAAGACAAAATTTTAATAAATTATAAAGTTTAATAAAAAAATTCAAGAAATGTATCTGCATGATAAATACTCCTAACTCTACAAATCTACTGGCCACTTGCTATATTACTTGTAAGTTATACAGTTTAATTATTAAAACATTTAAAATTTTTTTGAATTTATTTATTTACTTGAGAGGGACAAAGAGAAAAGGGTGGGGAGGGGAGAGAAGGAGGGAGGGAAGAAGGGAGAGAATGGGTGCACCAGGGCCTTTAGCCTCTGCAAATGAACTCCAGATGCATGTGCCACCTTGTGATTCTAGCTTACATGGGTCCTGGAGAATTAAACGTTGGTCTTTGGCTTTGCAGGCAAGCATCTTTTTAAAAAATCTGGGCTGGATGGCAGAGTGGATGAAAAAGCCTGAAGGCCTGGGTTTGATGCCCCAGTACCCATGTAAAACCAGATGCACAAAGTGGCGTATATGTCTGGAGTTCATTCGCAATGGCAGGAGGGCCTGGCATGCCCATTCATATTTTCTCTGTGCTTGCAAATAAATAATCAATATAAATATTTAAGCCAGGCATGGTGGCACACACCTTTAATCTCAGCACTCAGGAGGTAGAGGTAGGAAGATCGTTGTGAGTTCGAAACCACCCTGAGACTACATAGTGAATTCTAGATCAGCCTCGGCTAGAGTGAGACCCTACCTTGGGGGGAAAAATATGTGTGCGCACACACACACGCGCGAGTGTCAGGTATGGTGGTGCAAACCTTTAATCCCAGCACTCAGGACACAAAGGTACAAGAATTGCCTTGAGTCTGAGGCCACCCTGAAACTATATTGTGAATTTCAAGGTCAGCCAAGGCTACAGCTAGACCATACCTTGAAAAACCAAAAGAAAAAAAGAAGCCAGAGGCACAAGGTGGCACGTGTATCTAGAGCTTGTTTGCAGTAGCTGGAGGCTCTGTGCACCCATTCTCTCTCTATGCCAATCTCTCTCATAAATAAATAGTAAATAAAGCAATAAAATCAATAAATAAATTCATTAAATGCCTTTGGTCCCAGCACTCTGAAAGCAGAGGCAGAAAGAATCCTAAGGGTTTGAGGCCAGCCTGAGACTAAAGAGTGAATTCTAGCCTAGGCTAGAGCAAGCAAGACCCTACCTCCAAAAACTAAAAATTGGGCTGGAGAGATGGCTAAGCAGTTAAGGCACTTACTTGTAAAGCCTAACAACCAGAGTTCAATTCCCCAATACTCATGTAAAGCCAGATACACAAGGTGGAACATTTGTCTGAAGGCCCTAGCATGCCCCCAACACACTCCCTCCTCCCTCCCTCTCTCTCTCTCTGCCTGGCCTGATTCTACGGAAAAAAATAATAATAATAATAATTTAGCCAGGCATGGTGGCACATACCTTTAATCCTGGCACTCAGAAGGCAGAGGTAGGAACATCGCCACGAGTTCAAGGCCACCCAAACACTACATAATGAATTGCAAGCCAGCTGGGTCTAGACTGAGACCATATATTAAAAAAATTATTTATTTATTTGAGACAGACGGACAATATTGGCAGACCAACGCCTTCTGCCACTGCAAACAAACTCCAGATGCATGTACCACTCTGTGCATCGGGCTTTACATGGTTACTGGGGAATCAAACCCAGGCTTTCAGATTTTTCAAGCAATTGTCTTTAAGTGGCAAGCCATCTCTCCAGTCCTAACTATATTTTTTAAAAGAGAAAGAGTGCTGGGTGTGGTGGCACACACCTTTAATCCCAGCACTCTGGAGACAGAGGTAGGAGGATTGCCATGCGCTCAAGGCCACTCTGAGACTATAAAGTGAATTCCAGGTCAGCCTGAGCTACAGGAAGACCCTACCTTGAAAAACAACCAACAAACAAACAATAAAAAAATAAAAAAACCAGAGAGAGTAACCTCTAAACATATTATCACGTGAAGAAAATCTTTCTCTTGGGGGTGATGCTGGAGAGCCAACCCAGGGTTTTGCACACAGTAGGCAAGCACTCTACCAGTAAGCTACACTCCCACATCTGAATTATAGCTGAAGATCTGAACAATACCTTCAAACATGTGAGACTTACCTTTAAATGGCTGGCTTTTAGGAGACTTATTTTAACATGTGGGATTGGTGCTGGATTATCCCACTGATCACAAAGCTGAACAATGAGAGGGTTCTGTAACTGTCTTCCATTAATCACTGTGATAGGCTGGAACAGACAGAAACATTTTGAGAAACACATACATGTGCCAAAGAATGTAATTTCTTTTTTTTTTGTTTGTTTGTTTGTTTGGTTTTTGGAGGTAGGGTCTCACTCTTGCCCAGGCTGACCTCGAACTCACAGTGAGTCTCCTATCTCTCCCTTCCCAAGTGCTGGAATTAAAGCCATGTGCCACCACACCCGGCTAATTACTTCTTCATTTAAATATCTCTGGGTGACTTAACAAATCACTTTTCATCAACGAAAATAAAATTTTGAGAGTCAATTAAATGATCCTCTTACATAAATTACTTATACAAAGAGAAAAAAGCACTTGAATAGTGGCTCCTAAAATGGGTTGCATATTAAAATTAGATAATAGAATCATTTGAATGAAAATAGCTTATCTTTAGGCATGTCGTTTTTAATTAAAAAAATATTTACTATTTGGAAGGGGGAAGAATGGGCATGGCAGGGCCTCTTGCCACTGCAAATAAAACTCCAGACATAGACCGGGCATGGTGGTGCACACCTTTAATCCCAGCACTTGGGAGGCAGAGGCAGGAGGATCACCGTGAGTTCAAGGACACCCTGAGACTACATAGTGAATTCTAGGTCAGCCTGGACTAGTGTGAGAACCTATCTCAAAAATAAATAAATAAATAAATAAATAAATAAATACAAACTCCAGACATGAGCTGGAGAGATGGCTCAGCTCAGCAGTTAAGGCACTTGTCTGCAAAGCCTAAGTACCCAGGTCCAATTCCCAAGTATCCATGTAAAGCCAGACCCACAAACTGGCACATGCATCTGGAATTTGTTTGCAGTGGATAGGATTAAAGGTGTACACCAACCATCATGCCCAGTCCATTATTCTTTTAATTTTTATGCAAGTTTGAAATTTTCAGGAATAGTGTTTAAAGGATTTGGATTATCATGTTCATTATGTTAGCAAACTAGGCCACAGTGATCAATTAAATAATGAAGTACTAAAAAAAAAATTACCTCAAGCTGGGCATAGTGGCACATGCCTTTAATCCCAGCACTTGGGAGGCAGAGGTAGGAGGATCGCCAAGAATTCACGGCCACCCAGAAGCTATATACAGTGAATTCCAGGTTGGCCTGGGCTACAGTGAGACCCTACCTCGAAAAACAACAACAAAAAATTACCTTGTTCTTTTGTTACCATTACACTTTCTTGTTGGCAGCACTAATGATCTCTAAGGAAGGAAACAAATGCTATTACATTCCTCCTTACCTCCTTTACTTCTGGCCAGTCAATAAGGAGAAGTTTTGCTGGAGGTCCAGAAATTAGCTGCACTCGAATAAAGTCTGAAAACTCACGCCATGTAAAGCAAAGATCCTTATTTCCAGGAGGGCCTGGAGTAAATTTGATTCCTCTTACACTTATACTTTGTGTGGTTTCCTAGTGGACAAAAGTACATGGAGAAAGCACAAAGGAAACATAGTTTGAAGGAAAAAAAAGTTCAGTGAGCACTTTCCTATAATTCTGAGTAACAAACGATGAACAGATTGAGCCAAATTACATGTTGAGGGGAGGAAAAACTAAATTTCTTTCTTCTTCTCCCTTCCTGTGTTCCTCCTTCTACTTCTCCTTTTCCCTCCCTCACTGAGGAAGATAGCAAGAAAGTTCTGGCTGTATGCTTTTAGTGTTTGTCTGCATGTCTGTGTGCGCGTGTGCGTGTGTGTTTTGTGTAAAAGGCTATGTGTGAAACAATGCATGTGTTCAGGGAACAAACTCGAGATGTTTTTGCTACACCTTTGAGACAGGGTCCCTTGCTGCTGCAAAAGACTACCAGACTGCAAAGCAAAGTGAGCCCAGCTAACTCCTGGCTCTGATGTCCATGATCACACGTGCATATACCACTGTGCATCTGGCTTTACATGGGTACTGAGGAACTGAACCTGGGCTGGCAGGCTTTGGAAGCAAGGAACTTTATCCACTAAAATAGCTTTGATCTGTTACTAACTTTCCTCTTCGTTACACATGATGACCATCTCTTTTGCAAAATGCATTTCAGACTTTGACATTCTTTGGATTTTGTAATGTTTACATAGATTTTCCTGGTTGGACATTCCTAAACAAACTGAAAAACTGAAATACTCCATAAAGTGCATTTTGTTTTGTTTCGTTTTGTTTCTTCCAAGGTAGGGTCTCACTCTAGCTCAGGCTGACCTGGAACTCACTATGAAGTCTCAGGGTGGCTCTGAACTCATGGCGATCCTCCTACCTCTGCCTCCCAAGGGCTGGGATTAAAGCATGTGCCACCACACCCAGCTTATTTTTTATTTTTATTTATTTATATTTTTGGAGGTAAGGTCTTACTGTAGCCCAGAGTGACCTGGAATTCAGTCTCAGGCTCGCCTCCAACTCACAGTAAACTTCCTACCTCTGCCTCTCAAATGCTGGGATTAAAGGAGTGTGCCATCATGCCCAGTGAAAGCACAATTTTTTGAGCGTCATGTCACTGGTCAAAAACATTTGGCAGACTAGAGAGATACTCAGCAGTTAAGGCGCTTGCCAGCAAAGCCTAAGAACCCATGTTCCAATCTCCAGGTCCCATGTAGCCAGATGCACAGTGGTGCAAGCATGCAATTTCACACATGTACACAAGGGGGCACACACATCTGGAGTTAAAGGCCCTGGCACACCAATTCTCTCTCTCAAAATAAATAATTTTTTAAATTTTTTGTTCATTTTTATTTATTTATTTGAGAGTGACACAGATAGAGAAAGAGGCAGATAGAGAGACAGAATGGGCATGCCAGGGCTTCCAGCCACTGCAAACGAACTCCAGACGTGTGCACCCCCTTGTGCATCTGGCTAACGTGGGTCCTGGGGAACCGAGCCTTGAACTGGGGTCCTTAGGCTTCACAGGCAAGCGCTTAGCCGCTAAGCCATCTCTCCAGCCCAAAATAAATAATTTTAAAACAAATTGGGGGACTGGAGAGATGGCTTAGCAATTAAGGCGCTTACCTACAAAGCCAAAAGACCCAGGTTTCATTCCGCAGGTCCCATATAAGCTAGATGAACAAGGTGGCACATGCATCTGGAGTTCATTAGCAGTGGTTGGAGGCCCTGGTATTCCCATTCTCTCCGTCCTCTCTCTCTCTCTCAAATAAATAAAAATAAATTATTAAAAATAAAAACATTATGGCCGGGTGTGTGGCGCACGCTCTTAATCCCAACACTAAGGAGGCAGAGGTAGGAGAATCACTGTGAGTTCAAGGCTACACTGAGACTACAAGGTAAATTCCACATCAGCCTCGGTTAGAGTGAGACCCTATCTCGAAAAAGCAAAAAAGATATAAGAACATTTTCAATTCAGTAATAGGGATGATCGATCCATGCTGCCTCTTTTACCCAAAAGCAGAACATATGGCTGAATTTTAATCTTTGTATTTGTTTTTTCACTGTTTAACATTCTTCACTGTTTAACCATATGGCTTTTCTGCATGGGTGTCTGTGTGTATGTGTGCATTTGCATGTGTGCATAATTACACATAGTCTGTACGCAAGCCAATAAAAGATATCTGGTGCCCTCTGTCACTGTTTGCTTTATTCCTAGTTTTCTGTTACACTGACTAACCAGGCAGCCCTAGTGAAACTTCTCACTCCATACACCTTGGGGTTGACAAGGAATCACCAGGACAGTTTCTCACATGGGGCTAGGAGTCAAATTCAGGTCTTCAGGCTTGCTCTTCTTCACTAAGCCATCACCCTATCCCAGAGCTTATCTTTTTCAAGCTAGCCACAGTATCTTGTCTAGTGCAGGGTGTGCGCGCCAACTCTAATTTAAATAACTAGTTGAAAATTACACATGCACACACACCCCAAAATACGTGCAGAAATGGCTGTAACAGCTGCAATTTACCTCACAGTGATGAGAGTTTAAGGCGAGCCTGGAATAAAAGATCAGTCTGGGCTAGAATGAGACTCTATCTTGGGGAATCAAATTTCTTTTACTTATTTTCATTTCCCCTCAACTTTTTTTCAAACAAAGCAATGGTTATGAATTCAATGTTCTAGAAAATAGCCATACCTGGAAAACAGTTTTCAAATTTGAGCTATCAAGTCCAACTCCAGCAATTGCCAAAGTAGATAAAGAATCGGGTGAAAATGCAGAAATCTGATTTCCATACTGATCGGTAACTATTACAACTTTAAAACAGAAACGAAGTTTAATTTTAAAACACTAAACTAATAAAAGGACATAAATATACTTAGAAATTTTAACTTGTTTTCTTAAGTAGTTTAAGATTATGTTCATATCTTTTATAATCAGTTAAAAAAATCAATAATCTATGCAAGTACATTTAAATTATCTCTGACATGCTGCTACTATGCATCATATTTTTTTAAATTTTTTTGAGGTATGTTAATTATAGCACTTTTTTTTTTAATTATTAGAGACAGAGAGTGGGGGAAGAGAGACAAAGAGCGAGAGAAAGTAAGAATGGGCACACCAGGGCCTCTAACCACTACAAATGAACTCCAGTCACATGTACCACCACCATGTGCATCTGGCTTACGTGGGATCTGGATAATAATTGAACCTGGAGCCTTAGGCTTCACAGGCATGCTCCTTAATTGCTATCCATCTCCCCAGCCTCCCCCATCCCTTTTTTATTTTTAAGGTGCTGGGAATTGAACAAACTATCACACATTCTACGTAAGCTCTACCAATGGTTACATTCCAAACACCTTAATCAGAATTTTTTACCATGATAAATTACAAGAAATCTTTTAGGGGCTGGAGAGATGGTTTAGCGGTTAAGGCACTTACCTGCAACACCAAGGACCTAGTTTTGATTCCTCAGCACTCACATAAGCCAGATGCACAAGGTGGTGCATGTGCCTGTTGTTTGTTTGTAGTGGCTAGAGGCCCTGGTGTATCGACTCTCTATATCTGCCTTTCTCTCTCATAAATAAATAAATAAAATAAAGTTTTAAAAAATAAATCTTTTAATATATTTTTTAAAATTTATTGTATTTTTATTTTTATTTTTATTTTTTTTGCTAGAGAGAGAGAGAGAGAGAATTGGTGTGCCAGGGCTTCAGCCACTGAACTCCAGAAACTTGCACCATCTAGTGGGCAAGTGCAACCTTGCGCTTGCCTCATCTTTGTGCCTCTGGCTTACATGGGTTTTGGAGAGCTGAACATGGGTCCTTAAGCTTCACAAGCAAGCGCCTTAACTGCTAAGCCATCTCACCAGCTCATATTACTTAATTTTTAGATGTAAGAAAAATAAAGGCTATACAGGAATACATTACACTTTATGTTAAAATTATTTTATTTATTTTAACATTATTTCTTCCAACAAAAGCAAGAACTTTTAAACAAACTATTAATTTCTAGACTGTGTATATTAAAATGTCAATGGAAGCAAACATCATAAAATGAATAAAGCAGGCCACACTAACCTATTTCTCCTTGAAGCTCTTGACCCATCTGCAAAGTTTTTCCTCCTTTTAACTCACATTTTAAATGTCTGGGGTCATCAGGAAGTGGTCTGAAAATAGTTTAGTTAAAAGGCTTTAGGTAAACCATTTATTACAGAAAAAAAATTAATGTGGTTCCTATATGCCAAAGAGTAACACATATGTAGTATTCTAAAATTTAAACACAGCCAGGCATGGTGGTGCACACCTTTAATCCCAGCACTCAGGAGGCAGAGGTGGGAGGATCGCTGTGAGTTCGAGGCTAGCCTGAGACTACATAGTGAATTCCAGGTCAGTCTGGGCAGAGCAAAACCCTATCTCAAAAAACCAAAAGAAAAAGAAAAGAAATGGGCCAGGCATGGTGGAGCACACCACTAATCCCAGCACTCAGGAAGCAGAGGTAGGAGGATTGCCATGAGTTCAAGGCCACCCTGAGACTACATAGTGAATTCCAGGTCAGCCTGAGCCTGGGCTAGAGCATGAACCTACCGGGGGGGGGGGGCAGAAATTAATAAATCAACAAGAAAGCTAGTTACGGTCAGAGAGTAATACATCTCAAATGTAAACTGATCTTCTTGCTAATCATAGTAATAGAAAGAATAATTATTATACAAGAGATTACTGAAAAAGGTGGCCAAGGAATGGATAACCAGAGAAGAGATAGTCTACTCATATTTCCGTTAAGTTTTCCCTCTTCTGTGAGTTGTGTATATTAATTCTGACACACTTTGGAAAGCCATGGGTCAAGGTTCCTTCAGAACTGCATGCTGTATCTTTCGCATTTTTCAGAACTGTCACTTTGAGGTATTTTCAGTTGCTTTCAGAAGGATCTTTCTTTAATGAATTCTTATAGTAATGAGACGGCCAACTCAATGCAGGGTTATAACTGTGCTTATACTGATTAGAAATACTATCAGCTGAGTACAGGGCATATGCCTGTCATGCCAGCACATAGGAGGCTGAGGCAAAGAGGATCATGAGTTTGAAACCAGCCTGAGCTATAGTAAGACATTCTCCCTAAAAAATATCAGAGAATTAATCATTATGTACAGCAAAACATTTTTTCAAAGACAATCTCCCATATTTAAAAAACTGCATTTTTACATCTTGGAAACAACTTTTGCCTGTTTATTTTGGAGTAATTAAATCTGCTACCATATGCAAAAGTTTAAAGTATTTCCAAATATACTAAGTTCACAAACCTTACTGTAAATGCACTTTCCAAAGACACATGATCATCTTGAAAGGAAACCTGGCAGTAGCGCATATCTTTCACAGATGTAGGGACTTGTACATCAGGAAGCAAACCTTGTAACAAGTGTTCTTTGCTAACTTCAGGAGTCCAATTCACCTAGGAGAAAATGAAATACTTAAAAATAATATAGGGTGCAATAATGAAACACCTGTTATGAGGGAAACCAACTGCCCTCTAATTTGACAAGAGGCCTGGTTCCATGGGAAGGAATACAACCCTGATAGTGAAAACCTACAACAGGGGTAGTCATGAGCCCCTAGGGTTATAACATCTGCAGCTGTCTGACTAAATGTATATACTGTGCTCATCAAACTGCCCAGTAAGCACTTCTCTTAATGTTCATATCCATATACTAATGCTACTTTCATTTTTGGTTAGAGGACCTTCTGTTTTCAGATGACAGTGACCTTGGGATAACTCAGAATGCACCACGGTGCTCAGAAGAAGTAACAGAGGAGTGCTCAGCACTGAAATATCTCTGTCATACCTTCCAAGGCTCAAGGTCCATTACCAAGTACCCGTGGAAAGCCAGATGCACAAAGTGGCATATACAACTAGAGTTTGTTTGCAGCAGTCAAGAAGACCTAGGGTGCCCATTCTCTCTCTCAAAAAATACATTTTAAAACTGTACATTAAAGCCAGGCATGGTGACATACACCTTTAATTCCAGCACTTGAGAGGCAGAGGTAGGAGGATTGCCATTGAGTTTTAGGCCACTCTGAGACTATGCAGTGAATTCCAGGCCAACCTGAGCTAAAGTGAGACCCTACCATGAAAAACCAAAAAAATAAATAAAAGGTAAGCAGACTGTCATGAGTTCAAAGTCAGCCTAGGCCACAAACTGAGTTTCAGGTCAGCCTGTATTAGAGAGCGAGCTTGGGGGGTGGGGGTGGGGGTAAGCTGGGCGTGGTGGGGCACACCTTTAATCCCAGCACTCAGGAGGCAGAGGTAGGAAGGTCTTTCAGTTCGAGGCCACCCTGAGATTACCTAATGAATTCCAGGTCAGCCTTGGCTAGAGTGAGACCCTACCTCAGGGGAAAAAAAAAAGCCAGGTGAAGGGACTGGAAAAAAGGCTAAACAGTTTAAGACGCTTGCTTGCAAAGCCTGTCAGCCAAAGTTAAGAGTCATTCACAGATGCAAGACATCTTGATGTGCTCATACAAATACACACACATAAATAAATAAACAAACTGAACTGTTCTCTAAGTTTCTGACTATGTTAGAGAGAAACATGTCAATTTCAAATGGTCGAATCAGGGACAACAACATTATCATAACAACAAAAACATTTCTCTGCTTAAACACTTTGCTGGGTTTTTTTTTTTTTTTTTGCCTTTAGAATAACTACAAATATACTGCTTGGTATAATGATAATCTTGGTACATGGACAGATTTGGTCCCAAAGTACCCAACTAAATAAAAGCAAAAGCTATAATTTTTAACAATTATAATCACTTTTTTCTTGGTATAAATCCAAGAATCATCATTTGAATGAATCATCATTTTTGTTATAAGCATCCTTTCCAAAGCTATTCATAAAACTTTGGTCTTGCAAACACACACACACGTATATACACACACAAAAAATTACTACAAAGAAACAAGTTGTTTGAGATACTTACTTTAATTTTTTCTGCTAAAGCTGGTGTTATATTAATTTCTCTTTCTCCTTCATCATACATTTGAAAAATAAGATTCCGCATGATATCACCTGCTATCCAGTTAACCTCATCCTGATGTTTAATCTGGATTGCCTTTTGTCCCTCAACACTAAAGATCTGAAGTCGAGCAACATGGCTACTGGGAAGCAATTTGATAGTCTTCTCTACAGGCAACACATCTTTACAACTCTAGGAAAAGGAAAACATACATGGAGCAACAAATGCATTAACTTTGACACTGACCAGTAAGGTGGAACACCGTCTTATTATACTGTTATATACTGTGTGTACCGTCATTAAGAAAGCATTGTAATAATGCTGCAGTTTATAACAGCATATAAACAACACTGGTTACATTCTTTTTAAGTTTTATTATTATTATTTACTTATTAGAGACAGAGAAAAGACAGAGAGAATGGGCACGCCAGGGACTCTAGCCACTGCAAATGAACTCCAGATGCATATGCCATCTTGTTCTCCTGGCTTACGTGGGACCTGGAGAATTGAACTTCGGTCCTTAGGCTTTGCAGGCAAGCATCTTTACCACTAAGCCATGTCTCCAGACCCCCCCCCCCACTTTATTTTATTTTGTTTTGTTTTGTTTTGTGAGGTAGGGTCTCTCTCTAGCCCAGGCTGGAATTCACTCTATAGTCTCAGGGTGGCCTTGAACTCACAGCGATCCTACCTCTGCCTCCCAAGTGCTGGGATTAAAGGCATGCGCCACCACGCCCGGCCCACACTTTTTTTAAATTTTGGTTTATTTGCAAGCAGAGACCGAGACAGACAGACAGAGAGAGAATGGGCACGCCAGGGCCTGTAGCCACTGCAAACAAACTCCAGACGCATGTGCCCCTTGTGCATCTGGCTTACGTGGGTCCTGGGGAATCGAACCTGAGTCCTTTGGCTTCACAGGCAAACGCCTTAACCAAGCCATCTCTCCAGCCCCTCTTCTTTAAACATCTGTCTGTCTAAGTGAGAAAGAGAAAATGGGTATACCAGGGCCTCTAGCCCACTATAAATGAACTCCAGATGAATGAACCACCATGTGCATTTGGATTACATGGGTATTAGGAAATTGAACCTTTAGTTCATCTGGAAAGTGCACTAACTGCTAAGCCATCTCTCTAGTCCCAATGGTTACATTCTTTTTTTTTTTTTTTAATTTTTATTTATTTATTTGAAAGTGACAGACAGAGAGAGAGGCAGACAGAGAGAGAGAATGGGCGCGTCAGGTCCTCCAGCCACTGCAAACGAACTCCAGATGTGTGTGCCCCATTGTGCATCTGGCTAACGTGGGTCCTGGGGAATCGAGCCTCGAACCAGGGTCCTTAGGCTTCATAGGCAAGTGCTTAACAGCTAAGCCATCTCTCCAGCCCTCTTTTTTTTTTTTTTTTTGAAAAAGAGATAGCATCTGTTTCTTTGTTTTAAACATTTTATATGTATTTATTTGAAGAGAGAGGGAAGCGATAAAGAGCAAGAATGGGCACCAGAGCTTCTAGCCACTGCAAACAAGCTCCAGTTGCATGCATGTGCCACCTTGTGCATCAGGCTTTATGTGGGTCCTGGGGAATCAAACCTGGATCCTTTGGCTTTGCAGGTAAGGGCCCTTAACCCTTAAACTAGCTCTCCAGCCTTACATTCTTTTTTTGTTTTGTTTTCTTTTTTCAAGGTAGGGTCTCACTCTAGCCCAGGCTGACTTGGAATTCACTTTGTATTCTCAGGGTGGCCTTGAACTCATATCAATCTTCCTACCTCTGCTTCCCAAGTGTTGGGATAAAGGTATGCACCACCATGCCTGGATTACTGGTCACATTCTTAAAGCCAATAACAAGGATGGAGTTCCTTTGCAGTTAATTTTTAATATACAGAGAAATATTACAAACTTATAAATCTTAATTAAGTCACAGAGTCAGTAGCCATCATTTATAAGAAATTAAAATTCACATAAAATCAGAGAAACATAGTTGTCACTTCATGGATATACTGAATTTCTAGGGGGTAATGGGATGGGTATAATGGATAAACAAGTGAAGAACTGGATTGTCCTATGTAAGTTGATTTTAGTCATATAAAATTGAATTACACCATTATTTCATTAATGATCTATGCTACCTTCTGCAGCATATACTATTTAAAACAACCTTAACCCTAAATGACTTTTTTTAATGATTTATTTGAGAGACAGAGAGATAGAGGCAGATAGAGGGAATGGGCACACCAGGGCCTCTAGCCACTGCAAACAAACTCCAGACAAATGCATCACCTTGTCCATCTGACTTAAGGGGGTAATGAATTCATCTGCAGTAGGCTGGAGGCCTTACAAAGACTCCTTACAATGCAATCTTCCAGATACAAAATGGCCCGGATATCCATGACCTCGCAGTGCCTGACACTATCTACACAACACCGTAATACTAGGAAGAAAAGATGATGACATCAAAATAAGAGAACTGATTGAGAGGGGGAAGGGATATGATGGAGAATGGAGTTGCAAAGGGGGAAAATGTATGTGGGGGGATTTCCATGGTTTATTGTCTATAATTATGGAAGTTGTCAATAAAAACAAACAGCAAGAAAACTACTAAAATTTGATATAAAATGTTAATATATTCACAGTGATGATTCATGTTATCTTTTCTTGTCATGGACTAAAAGAACCACAAATACTTCCCTTCTTGGCAAACAACTTTCCATAAAAACTGACAAAGCTGTTAAAGACTATGTACATTAAGACTCATCCTAACAGGCTGGAGAGATGGCTTAGTGGTTAAGTGCTTGCCTGTGAAGCCCAAGGACCACGGTTTGAGGCTTGATTACCCAGGACCCATGTTGGCCAGATGCACAAGGGGGAGCATGCATTTGGAGTTCATTTGCAGTGGCTGGAAGCCCTGGTGCACCTATTCTCTCTCTTTCTCTCTCTCTCTCTCTGCTTCTTTCTCTCTCTGTCTGTAGCTCTCAAATAAATAAAATAAAGTAAAATAAAATAAAATAAAAGACTCATCATAACATCAATGACAGTAACTTACAGGTATTTCGATGCGTGCCTTAAGTATCTGATCTTTTTTAATGTTCTGAACATGAATTGCTGATCCTGTTAAGATATTGGTTCCAGAATGACTGCAATCAACAGTGTAGACTGGAAGATTTGGGACACCTAAAAACTAGAGAAATGAAGCAAAATAACTCAAGGCCCCAATCAATGTTCATTGTAACTGTTCGTTAAATAACTTCAAATTTTCGAATAATTCACCAGTTTCCAGCTCTCAGTTGAAAACTTTAATAACACCTTAAAATCTCATGATTTCTGAATAAAGAGTCATTTTCTTTCTTTCTTTCTTTTTCTTTTTTCTTTCTTTTTTTTTTTTTTTTGTTTTTGTTTGTTTTTTTTTTGTTTTGTTTTTCGAGGTAGGATCTCACTCTAGCCCAAGCTGACCTGGAATTCACTATGGAGTCTCATGGTGGCCTTGAACTCACAGCGATCCTCCTACCTCTGCCTCCCAAGTGCTGGGATTAAAGACGCGCGCCACCACGCACGGCAAGAGTCATTTTCTATAATGACAAAATGTATCTGTTTTAGAAAGAAAACCAACTTAATAAAGCACTATTCTCTTTGTTTCTTGAGTTTCCTTTTTATATAGTCTTTTTGCCCAACCCCCCCCTCCATTTTCCATCTATTGCCAATCTGACATTTCTATCATTCCTTTTTTTTTTCAGCAGACCATGGCACCTTCCCTCCCGCCACAGCCCAGGGTGCCACAACCTCAGAGTGGTGAGCAACCTCTATTATTCTATTTATAAACAAAGTATTATATCTAAAACAATGGTGTAAAGGCAAGATAAGTGAGAGGAGGAAAACTTTCATCCATAAATCTCTAATAAATTGAGTAGCTGGGCTTGGTGAAACATGCTGATAAGCCCAGATCTGGGGTCGATGTAGGAGGATCACTAGTTAGAGGCCTACTTAAAAAACAACTTAATAAGACCCTGTCTCCAAAAATGTAAAAGTGGACTAAAGATCTAGCTCAGTGACAGAGCACCGCCTCACCTGTATGTGGTCTTAGGGCAAATCCTCAGTAAATAAGTAACTGGGTAAACGTGGTCTTTTTATACTAAAAAGCTAGGTGCAATATAAGATCCCAAAAATTTCTTAATGAAATAATAGTAAGTCAAGATTTGATAATATGTAAGGCTAATTATAAAGTAGCTAAGAGTCACTGCAATGAAGAGATTGTTGCAGGGCATGGTGGCACCTGCCTTAAATCCCAGCACTTAGTAGGCAGAGATAGAAGGTTCGCTGTGAATTAGAAGCCAGCCTGGGTCTACAGAATGAGAGTTCCACATCAGCCTCGGCTAGAGGGAGACCCCACCTCAAAAAAACAAACAAACACCAGATGTGGTGGCGCACACTTTCAATCCCAGAACCCGGGAGGGCAAAGGTAGAAGGATCGCCTTGAATTTGAGGACAGCCTGTGACTACATAGTGAATTCCAGGTCAGCCACGGTTAGAGTTAGACCCCACCTTGAAAAACAAAACCAAACAACAAACAAACAAAAAAAAAAAAAAAAATGAAAGCCATTATCATTTACTAAGATGGGGACAAAATTATCGAAGCATGCTTACATCACGACATGCTTACCTTACAATGAACTATCAGCTTTGGCTGTGCTGTTATGTTGTCTGATTCATCCAGTACTTCCACTTGAAATGGGAAAGCTGTTCCATTTTCTATAACTAAAATTTCTGAATCAGGTTTCACTTTCAATCGATGAGGGGGACCTATTAGGAAATTATATAATGAAATGTGCATTCAATAGACTTCAAAGACTAAACTGATGAGGCATCAAAAGAAACAAATACTTGTTACATAGGCCAAGAAATGAAACAATTAGCAACATAGATATTAATTATTTTTATCCCCAGTGATGAGAGCTCTCTCATCTGCATTATAAACTGATGTCTTGGCTTAGTTTTGCATTAGCTAAGACCCACTGACTAACTCATACTAGAAATGTGATGAACATGATTATAAAGCCTTGAAAAAATCCTTGGGGAGGGAGAAGCATTCAAGAAACAAAGTAAGTTTGTTTTGTGTATGTGTCTGCAAGCATATTTAAGCATGTGATGTGTACACATGTACGTAAACTCATGTGTTCTTGTGAATACATGTGCAGGCTAGAGGACAACCTTGGGTCTTGTTCCTCAGGTGCTGTCCACCTTTTAGGGGACAATCTCTTACTGGCTAGAACTCACAAAGCAGGCTAGAATGAGCTGTAAAGATCCCAGTCTGTCTCCTTAGTGCTGGAAGTATAAGTGTGCGCCACCACGCCCAGTGTAACTAGGGTTCTGGGAACCAAACTAAGGTTCTCATGCTTGGAAGGGAAGTACTTTACCAAATGAGTTAGCTCCTAGCCTCACAAAATAAGTTTATTAAAATATTTACCAACCTTAATTTTATACCATTTTTCCAGAATAAGTACTAACACACCTGTTTTCAGGCATTTGTAAGACCAGTTCAAGCCAGGTATGGTGGTGCACACCAGAAATCCCAGCACTTAGAGCCTTGAGTCCAGTCTGGACACAAAGTGAGTTCCAGAACAGCATGTGCCACATAATAACTGTCTCATAAAAAACAAAAATGGAGCTGGAGAGATGGCTCAGTAACCAAAGCACTTGCCATCCAAGTGTGATGACTTGAGTTTGAATCCCAATGTCAACTTCTAGTTTCCACATGCATGTGCACCCACATACAATCAACCAAAACACACACCACAGACATGGGGGGGGGGGGGAGTTGGACGTGGTGGCACATGCCTTTAGTCCCAGCACTTGGAAGGCAGAGATAGGAGAATTGCTGTGAGTCCGAGGCCACCCAGAGACTACATAGTGAATTCCAGGTCACCCTGGGCTAAAGACCCTACACCTCAACAAACAAAAACAGACAGACAAACCAACAACAAAAACAAAACCACAGCCAGGTGTGGAGTATGCCTTTAGTCCCAGCCTGGGAGGCTGAGGTAGGAGAATGTCTGTGAGTCCAAGGCCAGCCTGGGGCTACAACCAGGTCAGCCTGGGCTTGAGGGAGACACTGCCTTGCAAAAACCAAAACCAGTGTTCATGTAATAACATAGACAAGTGAGTATTAAACTGCCTACTATCTTGGATATCATAAGCAAGTTATACCCTAAGTGTACTTTAAAATCAATAAAAAAGGTTTATATATCTACAACTTGATATGCTCCATAATCAGCAGTATATGAAAGCTCAATATATGCTAAATACTAGTAACACAAACACACACATACAATTACTAGATACACTTATTTGCTTTGTAATATTGTTAATATTAATCATATTTTTTCCAAACACTGTCATTTTAATTAGGCAATGTTCTTACTGTATACAATATAGTAATTTAAATGAAGGCAGTTCTAATATTATCTCCATTTTAAAGGCACTACCTATAAACCACCCTAGAGATTAAATAAGGAAAATATTTAACCTCAAGTGATTAAGAAAATACTTAAGAGCTAGGGCACACCTCTAATCCCAACACTCAGGAGGCGGAGGTAGGAGGATCACTGTAATTTCCAGACCAGCCTAAGCTACATAGTAAGTTCCAGGTCAGCCAGAGAGAGAGTAAGAACTTACTTCAAAAGAGGGAGAGAGGAAAGAGGGAGAAGAGGGAAGGAGAGGAGAGAGAGGAGAACGTAGAGTGGAGGAGGAAAGGAAATAGAAAAGCTCATGCATAACTGGTACTGTTCCCTACATCCGTAACTACAGAATCACATAAAATGAAGACTACCTGTATGAAGTCATTAATTGGCACAAACCCAGGAATGCTAGTATTATTTCATTTTATATGTGAAAAAACAAGCATAGACCAAGTTTACCAAGATTCTCAACTAGGTGGGCTGATTCCAGAATATACTTTTTGATCTATACAGACTATCTCTTAAATTAACTAGTACTTTTTAATCCTATATAACTTTAATGCAATTTTATTTTCTCAGTTAGGTCCTTACCAAATTAATTTAGGCTTTTTTATTAAAACATGAAAGTTTTATCAAAAAAGGTTGATATAACAGAACCTATTTTAATATGTCTAATAAATATCCATAGAAAAGGTTTTCCAAGGCTGGGCGTGGTGTCACACACCTTTAATCCCAGCACTCAGGAGGCAGAGGTAGGAGGATCACCATCAGTTCAAGGCCAGCATAGTGAATTCCATGTAAGTCTGGGCTGGAGCAAGACCCTACCTCGAAAAACTAAAACAGAAAAGGTTTTCCGATACACTGTCAATACTCAAAATTTTCTCAAAAGATTATTTTTAAAACATGTCAAAATATTCCTCTTCTAAAAATGTCATTTCTGTCAGTTACGTTTGACAATCCAAACAAATTTTTAAGACTTACAACATTACCAATTTCTCCCAAAACTCAAATACTGTTTTAAAAATAGTATCATTATACTTTTATCATAACAATACTATTCATCTCTCCCTCTCTCTAACAGGAACTCATGTAATCCACGCTGGCACTGAAATTAGGATACTTCCTGCATGAGCCTTCTGAATGCTGGGCCAGGATCACCATACTAGACTAAGAATATTTTAGAAGTTATTGTTCAGAATATTTCTTTAAATAGTATTACCAGGTAGTAATTTAATTTTCAAAATCTGTGAGTCTTCTTTTAAACCCGGCAGAATAACGTTCAGATTAAAATTCTGTTAAAGAAATAGAAAAATTAAACTTAAATTCTAAATACATACTTAAAAGTAGCTTATTATCAGTTCTGAATTGATTTTTGCTTTTTATTCTCATATCATTAAATAAATCTCATCAATTTTATATTTGCTAAAATTATCACGTTTGAAATAGTCTGAGAGAAAAAAAAACTGGCCTACACTGCATCCTTACAGAAAGCAGTCTCTTCATTCAAACACTCAAAAGGTACACCTTGGAATAATGATCAGAATGAAAATGGGTATTTTTTAAATTGTGAAATAATGTAGTAGGAAAAAGTTAAAAATCTAAACATTTCTAAATGGAATGCAGTATTCAGTATCAAATTCTGAACAGAGAGGTAACAATAACTACAGACATGTGAATAATGTCTACAGGCTTCTTGGTAGTAATTAATCATTGTTAATGTCTTAGTTTTGCTATATATGAAGTTTTATCAAAAGCCAATTTTAAAAACTCCATATATAATTAATAACTCCATATATAATTTCTGAAACTGCAAATCTCAACTTATTTCAAAGTTTAAAAAATGTACAGATCTGGGGCTGGGGAGATGGGTACGTAGATAAGAACACTTGCTGCAAACACAAAGGCCTAAGAGCCTGGGATGCACATAAACAGCTGGGCATGGCCATGCACTTCTGTATTCCCAGTCCTACTGGAGCAAAGAATGAAGAATCCCTGGGGCCAGAAAAAAAAACCAAAGCCCCACATTCATAGAAAGACTCCATCTCAAGGAAATAGGCAGATGAGTAACAAGAGGGAGGACACCCAACAGTCTCCTCTGGCCTCCACATGCCTGTGGATGCATCTGCACATACATGTGCATACACCATACATAAGCAAATGAAAACACACACACTCACTACCACCACAACCCACATATACCACACAGGCAAAAAAAAAAAAAAAGTACTGATCTTTTTTTATGTTCATCTAACATAAAATTTGTTAGCAACTACAAGTTCTTATTACAGAAAACTCTTAACTCAGAAAGATGCACAGAACTTGCTCTGTAAATTCACTTGGTTTTTAAGCTATTATGAATAGGATAAGTAATCATTACTGAGCATGTTTTGGACCAGAAGTGTTTTGATATTTATATTTTATTTATTTACTCATTCATTTATTTGACAGAGGATCAGCACTGCAGGGCCTCTTGCAGCTGTAAATGAGCTCCAGACACACACACACTACTTGGTGCATCTGGCTTTATGTGGGTACTGGAGAATAGAACTTAGGCCTTCAGATTTTACAAGCAAGCATCTTTATCCTCTTGAGCTATCTTTCCAGACCTAGAAGTAGTTTGAATCTTAGAATATTTGCTTATATAAAAAAGATATCATGGGAACAAAAAAGAAAAGATCCAAATCTCAACATGAAATTCATTCAAGTTTCATACACACATTATACATATTGCCTAAAGATTATCAACCACCTTAAGGTACATTTGTACCAAGTCTTTTTTTTTTGTTTTGACTGAAATCTATCAAAAGAGGTAAGAGGCAGAGAATTTTCATCTTAGAGCATTTCAGATTAGAGATGTTGCACTTATGATACTTGACAAATTCATGTTTTCTATCCTTTTTGGGGTGGTATTGCTAGGTATTGTACTCAAACTTGCACATGCTAAGTATTCTAGAGGCTTTCTTTTAAAATTTTATTTATCTGTGCATGGACATGCTACAGCATGCATGTGGAAGTCAGAGTAACTTCAAGGTGTCTGTGCTCTACCTTCTTTGAGATAGGGTTTATTGCTGCTGCAAACGAACTGCCCATTGTTGAGGGCAACTATGGATCACAGATGCATGCACCACTTTGCATGTACCTTTTATGTGGGTTCTGGCAAATTGAACCTGGCCCACAGGATTTGCAAGCAAGTAACCATCTCCCCAGCTCTGAAAATTCCTTATGGTACACACTGTAGGTAATATGTATTATACAAGGTATTAACCACACTGTTCTATTGTATTAACTACCTTAGACTTAAATGAAAAAAATGTTATTGGAGCTTCACAAAGCTACATATAGATCTCTTATGTATAATCATTGCTGTCATTTAATACTCTTTAGTCATGTCCTTCAACAAATACTTCCCTTCATCTAAAATAAAATGAATGCTCTTAAATTTATGAGCAAAAGATTCTCAAATTTGCAACTGTCTTGTGTTCTAAAAAAAAAAAAATGAAAAGAAAAAGTAGGAAAAGGAAAAAAAAGGCATACCACTTAGAAAAATGCTGGAAAAAAGTGGCTTTGAATAAAGATGAATACATTTGGAAAATGTTTAATTTATGAATAGTTAAGTGACTACAGTGGGTGAATACATCAATTTTTCATATAGAAGTAACTAATGGTAAGTCAGGTAACATAATGATTATGATTAATTACCAACAATTCTGTATAATGGTGATCTTGTTTAAAAAAATAAGTCACTTACCATTCCATCTTCAATTTAATCTTACTGTATAGGAAACAACAAGTATTGCAACACTTATATACAATGCTGACCTTGCCCTGACAGGAATTCACAGAACCTTTAGCTGTAACTCCTCGAATAATGCAATTTGATCCTTTGGTTATTTCTTCATAATGTAAAGACAAACCACTGGAAAAAAAAAACAAAAACAATTATTTTTAGCTTCCCCTTCTTTATCCACAAATAAAAAGAAAATGTGCCACTGCCATGTTTAATTCATCTTGCTAATAAAATCAAAACCTGTAACCGTGATAAATAAAAAGAAGAAAATTCCTATGAATTTCTTTCCCTTCTTTTTGGGTTTTTTGAGACAGGTCTCACTATGTAGTCAGGTCAACCTCGAGCTTGCAATCCTTCTGCCTCAGCCTCTGCAGTGCTGGGATTACTGGCCTGTGCCACCAACCCTAGCTGCACAAATTTCTATTACAGCATAAAACAGATTTAGTAAAGTGCTGATAAGCAATACCATGGGCTAATGAAAATATAACAGATTATCATAACATTACAAACTGCATATACTGAACTGGTCAAGATAAAATGAGACAGGCTATATACCATATAGACATGGCTAACTGCATAGCAGCTAAAAGCCAATGCAACAGCAGACAGACATTACAACAGTACCTGCAACCATTCAACAGTGAAAACCACACCTTGTCAGAACTGGCTGGAACAAACATGGCCAACAGTAACAATTGCTAATGGTCCTTTGCTTCATTGTAATAGTACCTCCATATCATCAGTCTTGTAAAACTGGCTGTTTCTATTATGCATCTGATACCAAGTCACATTCACAAAAGAATAAATGGAAGGACAGGAAAAAAGGAACAAACCCTATTACAGGAACCCTACCAGCTAGCATGGTATACACAGCTGAGAATAAGACACCATGCGTGAAACAAGGCTGAAGGTGAGAAAGGACCATCCCTGAAGCTGTCCTGATTTCAAAATGTGTATTTTGGCACATATAGACCCTCCCCACCCTAACCTCACACAAAGAAAATACAAAACAAAGAAAAAGAATTAAAAAAGTAACACTGGGCTGGGGAGATGGCTCAATGGTTACATGCACTTGCTTGCAAAGCCTGCCATCCTGGAATCAACTCTCCAGTACCCACATAAAGCCAGAAGCACAAAGTGGCCCATGCATCTGGAGTTCACTTACAGTGCCAAGAGTGCCAATCCCCTGCCCCTTCCTGCTCCTAAATAAAAATGTATTAAAAAAAAAAAAAGTAACCCTGAACGAATGCATATGGTTGCCGAGCTCTCATCAGCCATTCCATTCCCTACCCCAGCCCTATTCCTTGCCTGGGTAGGAACCAAGTAAGTTACTAACTACTCTAATCAAAAGACTGAATAAGGACTGGAGAGATGGACTAGAAGTTAAGACGCTTGCATCAAGAGTTTGTTTGCCGTGGCTAGAGGCCCTTGCGTGCCCAATCTCTATCGGCCTCTTCTTCCCTCTCTCTTAATAAACAAAATATTTAAAAAAGAAAAAAAAAGGGCTTTTCAGCTGCAATGCCTTGGCCCATCCAGAGGAGCTCCTGAGTGCAGCATGTGGGTGAAAGCCAGGATGACTTGAAAATGGGGTATCTTGACCCACCTAAAGAAAGAAAATAGCATAGCATTGCAACTGTGGCTTCAGATGCCCTCGCCTGAATGAGAGACGCGTCTCCGTCAGATCTCTGACATGTGTGTCACACCATGTAATGTATTTTATCAAATTATATGGAAAGAACAGATAGTCAGATTCTAGAGAAGAATTCATAGAACTCCAGAAGTATGAGCCTTTTTTTTTTTTTTTTTTTTTGGATGCATCTGCTGTGCCTGGGTACTGAGAATCAACCCAGACTGTCAGACGTTACATTTACAGTCAAGTGCCTCAAACCTCTTAGCCATTCCATTTACCTAAATATTTTATTTATTTATTTAAGAAAGAAAGAGGGAGGAAGGAAGGAAAGGAGGGAGGGAGGGGGAGGGGGAGGGGAGGGGAGGGAGGAGGAGAGAGAGAGAGAGAATGGGCATGCCAGGGCCTCCAGCCACTGCAAACAACTCCAGATGCATGCATCCCCTTTGCATCTGGCTTCCGTGGGTCCTGGAGAATCGAACCAGGGTCCTTAGGCTTCACAGGCAAATGCCTTAACCACTAAGCCATCTCTCCAGCTCCCATTAACCTGCTTTAAAAACATTCTTGGGCTGGAGAGATGGCACAGTGTTTAAGACATTTGAATGGAAAGTCCAAGGATCAAAGTTCAATTCCTTAATACCTACAGAAGTCAGACGCACATGGTGGTGCAAGTGTCTGGAATTTGTTTGCAATGGCTAGAGAGCTTGGCAGTGCATTCTTTCTGTTTGCCTCTTTCTCATTCTCTCAAATAAATAAAATAAATAAATAAAACATTCATGGTTTGGAGAGATGGCTTAGCAGTTAAAGCTCTCACCCACAATGCCTAAAGAACCCAGGTTTGATTCCCTAGACAGATGCATGCACCTGGAGTTCAACTTCCTGTTGGCAATTGACAGAGATAGCAGAATAAAATTTACCTACAGGCATTGAATTGGAAATCTCTGTTCTTAAAAAATAGATTCAGGAGCCTGGCATGGTGGCACATGCCTTTAATCTGAGCACTCTCGAGGCAAAGGTAGGGGGATCTCAGTGACATTGAGGCCACCTACATAATGAATTCCGCATCAGTCTGGGCCAGAGTGAGACCCTGCCTCAGAAAAAGGGCTGGAAACATGGCTTAGCGCTTAAGGAATTTGCCTGAGGAGGCTGAGAACTCATGTTTGAATCTCCAGGAAACACATAGCCAGAGACACAGTGACACAAGCGAGCAATATCACAAATGTGTGCAATGGGTCACATGTATCTGGAGTTCACAAGCAGTGGCTTAAGGCCCTGGTGCGCCCCTTCATTCTCTCTTTCTCAAAATAAATTGTTAAAAAAAAAAAATGAGCCTTGGGCCTTGCTTTAAACAGATCATTAGTGACTATTTCAGGGTGAGTACCTTATATCTTTCCATTTTGGTGTGCTGGGTTAATAGTCTCACTTTGTAAGTCATACTTGTTTCCAACAATGTGACCATCCTGTCTCAGCCTCCTGGGAGTATTTGCATGAGCCACTAAGCCTGGTTATCCATAACCTTTGGGGTTTTTCTTCTTTGAGGTAGGGTCTCACTATAGCCCAGGCTGACCAGGAACTTGCTTTGCAGTCATAGGCTGGCTCACAGCAATCTTCCTACCACTATCTCTTAATTTTATTTATATGCAAACAGAATGAGAATGGGCACTCTAGGTAGGGCCTACTGCCTCTGCAAAAGACCTCCAGATATGTACCACTTCTTTGTTGGGGGGGACAGAGGTACCAGGGCCTCTTGATGGTGCAAACACCACACACTTGTGTCACTTACTGTGTGAAGGAATTGAACCTGAGCCCGGCCAGCTTTGCAAACAACCTATCCTTATACTCTTGTAAAAGGCGAAGATAACTAGTAAATTATTAAATAATAAAACATAATTAAGCAGAAAAAAAAAGACTGAAACAAATCATATTTGAGGAAACCACCAGTCCAAGTTGCACTTCCCTAGTACAGAGATCCAAATTATCTCACAATGGAGCTCCCCAACAACAGCCTCTCCTTCATACTCAAGTCTCCCATTTGCATTGCAGTTCACTGGTAAGCAACAGCCAGATCTCTAAAAGGAATAGAGCAGGGACAAGCAAAAGGCTATTCACTTTGGGAAAACAGTGTAGCTCAGCTGGCAGAGTGCTTGCCTGACAAGCATGAAGTCCTGGAATCAATCCCAAGGACGTGGTGGCACTCAAGGCTGTAATTCCAGCACTCAAGAGAAGTGCTGCAGTTACTTTCCTGTTGTTGGGAGGAAACACCTAACCAGAAGTAGCTTATGGAAAGAAAGGTTTATTTCAATTTCAAGAAGCCTATCAATTTGGAGAAAACATGGCAGAAGCAGACAAGGATTACATCTTCACATCAACTTGGAAAAAGTAGAAAGTGAAAAGGCCATTTGTGGTAGCACACGCCTTTAATTGCAGCATTCAGGAGGCTGAAGTAGGAGGATCTTTGCAAGTTAAAGGCCACCCTGAGGCGACATAGTAACTTCCAGGTCAGCCTGAGCTAGAGTGAGACACTACCTTGAAAAACAAAAACAAAAAATAATAAATAAATAAAATAAAGAAGTACAAAGTGGAGAAGGAGCAACAAGCAGGGATGGACTATTAATAACACCTCAAGGCCTACCTCCAGTGACACTTACTCCAGCAAGGCTCCAGAAACTTCTCAAACAGTGCCACCAAGTGGAGATTAAATATTCAAACACATGAATATATGGGGAATAGTTTACATTCAAACCCTCACAATCATTGAGTTGAAAGGTTGAAAGTCATCTTCAGTTACACAGAGGTTCTGGCATGCCTATTCTCTAACAAATATTTTTAAAAATCTATGAAAGAGAACCAGGAAGAACTCTTAGAAATTGTAACTACAAGAAATCAGAGCTCTATACTTCACAAGGCCCACACCTAGTCCCAGAAGGAAAGACAGGATAATACAATATCAGAATAAAGTACGTCAGTTAAAAAAAAAAAAAAAAAACAAAAAAAAAAAAAAACTGTTTCTACCTTTGTGTAGAGATTTTCAGAGCTAGAAGGTTTTGTGTCCAATTTTCTTTCCTTAACACCAAACACAGAAGAGAAAAAGGAAATCCCACATATGAAGGTGGAGGAAGAATAACTACCAATGTAATCAGCCAGGCATGGTGATACACACCTGTAATCCCACCGCAAGTTCAAGACCAATCTTATCTACAAAGTGAGTTCCAGGCCAGCCACGACTACATAGCAATGGTTTTGTCTCAAGAAAAAAAAGAAAACAAGTACTCTAGGCTGTAACTCATCACAAACTCAAAGAAAAATGCTTCCAATGATATAAAACTGACAAGTAATCTATGCACCTAAATATCCTTTTATTCTCCAAGGTAGGGTCTCATTCTAGCACAGGCTGACTTGGAACTCACTCTGTAGCCCCAGGCTGGCCTCAAACTCACTGTGATCTTCCTACCTAGGCCTCCCAAATGCTGGCATTAAAAGTGTGCAACACCACACCCAGCTAATTAAGCATCTTGAACTGGCAGTAAGTTTGGGTTTTCTTTTTATAATTTTTGTTTGTTTGCTTGCTTTGGGGATTTTTGGTTTGTTTGTTTTGTTGGTTTTTGGTTTTTTGAGGTAGGGTCTCACTCTAGCCCAGGCTGACCTGGAATTCACTATGTAGTCTCAGGGTGGCCTCAAACTCACAGCAATCCTCCTATCTCTGCCTCCCAAGTACTGGGATTAAAGGCATGCGCCACCACACCGGATTACTTTTGTAATTTTAAAAAGACTAGTTAGTTTGTACATGTGTGTATGTATGAGTATACCAGAGTCTCTTACCAATACAAACAACCTTCAAACACAGGTGCCACTTTGTGTTAACATGTATGTTGGGAAATAGAAACTTAGCCAGAAAGCTTTGTAAGCAAGTGCCTTTCACATCTCCCCAGGACCCAAGTTTAGGTTTAATTTATCATAAATGTAGCATACAAGCAAAGGAAAATAAGTCTAATAACAATAAAGAGACTAAATTACAGTAAACTATGCTTGTCAAAATAAAACATAGCTTTACTGAAAAATGAGGGAACAGGAAAGAAACCTAGATGGGGTTTTTTGCTTGTTTGTTTTCAGACACAGCCTCATCTTCCACAGCTAGAAGCCAAAAGACAATGCTTAAAAGTGAAGCAGAAAAAAATGTAGCCATGTAAAAATTCTTGAGATGTATGGTAGTAATTAGCACAAAATCAAGTAAGAGAAATAAAAGAGGAACCCTGAGAAGCAGATCATGGGTAAAGTACAGAGAGTGAGAGCACAATGACAAAGATCCTCAGTATTCTATGTGAGTCTTCCAGCATTCAGGAAGCTGAAGTGGGAGTATCTCTTTAAATTCTAAGCTAGCCTGGAGCCTCAGAAGTGAATTCTAGGTCAGCCTGGGTAGAGTGAGACCCCACCTGGAGACACAAAAACTACAAAAAAAAAAAAAAAAAAAAAAAAAGAAGGAAAGAAAGAAAGAAAAATATACCATATATTAGTAAATTATTCTTTTAAATAGTCCTCATGGTCAGACTGGGATGGACCTCGAAAAAAAACAAAAATAAATTTTAAAAAAAACCATAGCCAGACATGGTCGCGCATGCCTTTAATCCCAGCACTTGGGACGCAAAGGTAGGAGGATCGCTGTGATTTCAAGGCAACCCTGACACTACATAGTGAATTTCAGGTCAGCCTGGGCTACAGTGTGACCCTACCTCGAAAAACCAAAAATAAATAAATAAATAGTCTTCATCCTCATAAAATGGCCTGGATATCCATGACCTCATAGTGCCTGAAACTACCTACACAAGACCATCATAAGAGGAGGAAAAGCTCATGACATCAAAATGAAAGACAGACTGATTGAGATGGGGAGGGGATATGATGGAGAATGGAATTTCAAAGGGGAAGGTGGGGGGAGGGAGGGTAGCACCATGGGATATTTTTTATAATCATGGAAAATGTTAATAAAAATTAAGAAAAATAAATAAATAGTCTTCATCCTTGCACAGAAAGTGCTCTTCTCACCAAGCCATCTCTTTATCCCCTAAGATTTTTAACTTGATATTGTTTATTTGTACACCTCCTTTCCTCTGTGTGTGTGTGCATGCACACACATACCTGGCTGCTACCACTTTTGGGGTCTAGCTTATGTGGATGGCTTGGGAGTTGGAACCCAAGCAAGCACCTCTAACCACTGAGGCATCTTCTCAGCCAGACAAGAGCTACTTTTAGAAGAAATATCACTCACCTTCAAGATGTATGAAAAAATTTGCTTTCTAAGTATCTCAAAAAGAAGGTGAAGGCAGGTGTGGTGGTGCACACCATAATTCTGAGCACTCAGGAGGCAGAGGTACGAGGATCACTGTGAGTTCAAGGTCACCCTGAGACTACATAGTGAATTTTAGGTCATCCTGGACAGAGTGAAACCCTACCTCAAAAAACTAAAATAATAATAATAATAAAATAAAAAATTATGAATTATTACTTAGGGAGAAATCACAAATTGTGGGATTTAGGAAACATGCTCTCATGTGGAAACATGGTTCATTTAAGAAGAACTGACACTTGGGGTGGGGTAACTGAAGTACACCTGCAAGCACGTGAACTTAAGAGAAACTGAGGGTGCTGGAGAGATGGCTTAGTGGTTAAGGCATTTGCCTGCAAAGCCAAAGGACCGCGGTTCAATTCCCCAGGACCCACGTAAACCAGAATGCAGAAAGTGGCACAAGCATCTGGAGTTCGTTTGCAGCAGCTGGAGGCCTGGCACACCCATTCTCTCTCTCTCTCTCTCTCTCTCTCTCTCTCTCAAACAAATAAGCAAAAATAAAATTTAAATATTGAGGGGTTTATTTATTTGAGAAAGAGAGGGTGGGAGGAATAGAGTAATAGAGACAGAGAGAATGGGCACACCAAGGCCTCAGCCACTGTACATCTGGCATACGTGGGTCCTAGAGAATACTGAACCTAGGTCCTTTGGCTTTGCAGGCAGGCACCTTAACTGTTAAGCCATCTCTCAAGCCCAATGTGTGTGTTCATGCCTTGGGTTTCACTCTAGTCTAGTATGACAAGAAACTCAATTTGTAATGCTCATGCTGATTTTTGGGGTTTGTAGGTAGGGTCTTGCTCTAGCCCAGACTGACCTGCAATTCACTGTGTAGCCTTAAGCTGGCTTTGAACTCATGGTGATCCTAACTTGACCTCCCGAGTACTGGGATTAAAGGCATACACCACCAAACCTGGCATTGCTTGTTAAAATACTGAAAACCTACAACAGGGGTAGTCATGAGCCCTAGGGGGGTAACGTCTGCTGCTGTCTGGCTAAATGTATATACTATGCTCATCAAACTGCCCAGCAAGCACTTCTCTTAATGTTCATACATTAATGCTACTCTCACTTTTGATAGAGAACCTTCACTTTTCAGATGTTAGTGTACTTGGGATGACTTAGAAGGCATCATGGTGCTGGGAAGAAGTGACCAAAGTGCTCAGTACTGTAATATCTCTATTACACCTTCCAAGGCTCAGGGTCCATTGCGGAAGAGGTGGCGGAAAGAATGTAAGAGCCAAAGGAAGGGTAGGACTCCTTACAACATGCTCCTCCAGACACAAAATGGCCTGGATATCCATGACCTCACAGTGCCTGACACTACCTACACAAGACCATCATACTAGGAGGAAAAGATCATGACATCAAAATAAGAGACTGAGAGTGGGAGGGGATATAATGGAGAATGGAGTTTCAAAAGGGAAAGTGGGGAGAGGGAGGGCATTACCATGGGATATTGTTTACAATCATGGAAGTTGTTAATAAAAAAAATAAAAATACCAAAACAAACTGTAATACCATATATCTAGTAAACAAATAGCAAGTGATACAACTGCCATAGTAGTCTAAGGCCATTCTACCCTTAATGTGCCCATCTTGTCAGAATTGCCAAAGCACAAGATATCTTACTTGCAAAAGGAAATGGAACAAAATTTAAATGACTTCAACAGTAAATTCAGTAAAATAAATCCTCTCAGGTATCATAAAACTCAAATGCATTACCAAAGTTAACCTCACAAAAGTGTAAAAAGGAAGAGTAAATTTTTAGAAAATATGAAAAAGGAAATACAAATTAATCTCACAAATTACCTGGCTTCAAGAACTGGATGAATATCAGTGGCTAGCTGGGTAGCATGCCCAAATTCATCCTGAAGCTCCAACGGGATAGAGAACGGAACTCCAACACGAAAAGGAAGATCCAGAAGACCAAAGGAAAATTTCTCTGGCTTGCCCTCTTTAACAAAAGCCAAAAAGAAAAACAAATTAATTGTCAAGAATATTCACAAGAGGTCAGAAATAGAGCCATATATATGAAGGAAATTAGAATAGACAGAATTTTAGAACTGGGCACGGTGGTGCACACCTATGATCCCAGCACTTGGAAGGTACAGGCAGGAGGATCACGTGAGACCCTGGCCTGGGGGGAAAAAAAGAGGCATTTAAAATCTGCGCAAAATTTTAATTTTTATCATCACAATAATGTTAGAACCTTATCTCATACCCATATGTAAAAGTAAACATTTGTCGGGTGTGATGGCGCACACCTTTAATCTTGGGCAGAGGTAAGAGGATCACAGTTGAGTTTGAGGCTACTCTGAGACTATATAGTGAATTTCAGGTCAGCCTGAAATAGTGAGACCCTACCTCAAAAAAAAAAAAAAAAATTAAAACAGAACATAAGTCAGTGGTACAGGGTTTGTCTAGCATTCATGAGGCTCTAGGTTCAAACTGTAGTAACCTCCACCCAACTCACGGAGTACCAGTCAAAAGGCTGTGCTTTAATAAAGCCCTCCATGTGGTTCAGTTACAAACTCAAATGGGAGAGCATAGCCTCACACTAATAAATTAGCTACTGTAAATGAAGAGTTTTCAAATGCCATATAATGTCCTCTGAAGGACAGAAGAGGCACACAACCTGAAAACTAGAGAAATAGCTCAACTACCAACATGTCTAAGTAAATACAAAGTTCATCCAGGAATGAGCATGTAATAAATGAATTCTCATGGTCTGATGCTGAGTGTTCTCTGATACAGCCTTTTGAAAACTATTGGTATCTACCCTAGAGTCTAGCACATACATGTTAACAAAAACATGTTTTTGTTTTTTTTAATCTCAGCAAAGAAGCAGAGATAGAAGGATAACTGTGAGTTCGAGGTCACCCTGAGAATACATAGTAAATTCCAGATCAGCCTGAGCTAGAGTGAGACCCTTCCTTGAAAAACAAAACAAAACAAAAGGACAAAATTAAAATTAGTACACCAGCAAGGATAACTAGCATTTTAATATTAGATATTTTAAGAAAGAGAAGTATAAGAAACCAAATACTTCACTAAAACACCCTTAAAAAATAGAACAGCAGCTTCCAGACTAAAAGGGTTATAAAGCACGAAGCAGCAGATAAAAACAAGTCCTGCAATATAAAATTTCAGAAACAAGTGAAAAAGGTACCTCAAAAATGTACAGTTGTGCAGAGTAAGATATGCAAATAGCTTATCAGCAACAATAGACATTAAAAAAAAAAAATCTTCCCCGGGCGTGGTGGCACATGCCTTTAATTCCAGAACTCGGGAGGCAGAGGTAGGAGGATTGCCATGAGTTCGAGGCTACCCTAAGACTACATAGTGAATTCCAAGTCAGCTTGGGCTACAGTGATACCCCACCTCAAAAAAAAGCCAAACAAACATCAACCAAAAAAAAAAAAAAAAGAAAAAAAAACTTTTAAGGTTTACAAAAACATTTTAAATGAATTACAATGTTCATCTAATTGCGTAACATCTTTTATTAAGTTATTATTTTCCTTGCCTTACAATGTTACCTTTACATGGGAGACAGAGAAATCAACAGTGGAAATAAACAACAGTAGACATCACAACCCTTAAATTTGGCCAGCCAGGCAAATGAGCCCATGGGTGCAATAGTGGCATGCCTGTTATGGGGGAAATAAAGGGTCTCTAATTGAACTGGAGACCTGCTCCACAGGAAGGAGTACATACCTGATATGACAAGGGAAGTCATTAGCTCTAGGGGTGTAATGTCTGCTGGTGTCTGGCTAAAGGTATATACTATGCTCACCAAACTGCCCAGTAAGCACTTCTCTTAATGTTCATACCCATATATTAACTGTACTATCACTTTTGGTTGAAGAAGCTTCTCTTTTCAGATGGCACTGACCTTGGGGTGACTCAGAAGGCATCATGGTGCTGAGAAGTGACAGAGAAGTGCTCAGCACTGAAATATCTCAATCACACCTTCCATGACTCAAGGTACATTACGGAAAAGGTGGCGGAAAGAATGTAAGAGCCAAAGGAAAGGTAGGACTCCTTACAATGTGCTCCTCCAGACACCAAATGGCCTGGATATCCACGACCTCACAGTGCCTGACACTACCTACACAAGACCATCATGATAGGAGGAAAAGATCTTGACATCAAAAAAAAAGAGAGGGGCCGGGTGTGGTGGAGCACGCCTTTAATCCCAGCACTCAGGAGGCAGAAGTAGGAGGATTGCCATGAGTTCGAGGCCACCCTGAGACTCCATGGTGAATTCCAGGTCAGCCTGGGCTAGAGTGAGACCCTACCTTGAAAACCCAAAAATAAAGAAACAAACAAACAAACAAATAAATAAATAAATGAGAGGGGAAAGGGGTATGATGGAGAGTGGAATTACAAAAGGGAGAGTAGGGGTGGGGATTACCATGGTTTATTATTTATAATTAAGGAAGTTGTCAAGAATAAGAAAAAAACTTTTTAAAATGCCACCTTTAGCAGATATATATTAATGTTTTGCTTACCTTTAACAGAAAATTTAATTGCTTTAGATGGCAGTGGTCTTCCTGCGTAAGTGTCTGCATTACTTTCATTCAATACCACTTGTAATTTCAATGTATAATTCCCCAACTTCTGGATATTTTCTGGAGAAAGAAATTAAAAATCATATATGTAAATGCACATATACAGATAGATATATATATAATTTACATATAACTCTTTTTGAGGAAGTTGGGAAATCTCAGGATGTCGCTCAGTCTAGTATCAAACTTGTCAACAGAACGATCCACCATGCTTGGCTTCCTGAATAAATAGGTGAGACCACAAGCTTGAACCACCATGTCAGGGGAGAAAAAACTGTTTTTGGCAGTGCTGCTGGGGATTTAACCAAGGACCTCATACATGCCAAATAAGCAAAATACCACTGAACTACATCTATATCCCTAACCAGATATTCAACATCAAGAGAAACTTACCCATTTTTTTAAACCAGTAAGGCCATTTTCCTCCATGCTGACTGATATGTGAAATTATTTCTTTATTTCCACTTGAAGCTTAATAAAAAAAAAAGAAACAATGCTTTGAGAAACAGTATAAATATGAAATATGTACAGGCATCAAATTCAGTTATCTTCATAAGATATATATATCTAAAACTGTTTTGTACTTATCGCATTATCCTATGCAAGTGAAAAATAATGAAAGCTTACTTATTCAATTCATTAGAATCCTCATATTTAAAAATTTTAACTGTGTAGCCGGGCATGGTGGCACACATCTTTAATCCCAGCATTCGGGAGGCAGAGGTAGGAGGATCTCAGTGAGTTCAAGGCCACCCTGAGACTACATAGTGAATTCCAGGTCAGCCTGGACTAGGGTGAAACCCTACGTCAAAAAAACCAAAAAAACTCTGCTAGGCGTGGAGGCATACAACTTTAATCCCAGCACTCAGAAAGCCAAGGTAAGAGGATTGCTTTGAGTTTGAAGCCAGCCTGGGACTACAAAGTGAGTTTTGCTAGAGTGAGACCCAACATCAAAAAATAAAAAAAAGAAAAAAGAAAAAGGTGAAAGGCTGGGAAAATGGCTCAGTAGTTTAAGGTGCTTGCTTGCAAAGCTTGCTAGCCAGGGTTTAATTCCTCACTACATGGAAAGTTAGATGCACAAATGACACATACCAAGGAGTCTGTGTGCAGTGCCAAGAGGCACCCATCCTCAAATTCATATTCTCATTTTCTCTCTTTCTCTCTCTTTCTTTCTCTCTCTCTCTCTCTCTCTCTCTGTTTGCAAATAAATTAAAAAAAACTAGCTGGGCATGGTAGCGCATGCCTTTAATCCTAGCACTCGGGAGGCAGAGGTAGAAGGATCACCACATATTCAAGGCCAGCCTGAGAATACATAGTGAATTCCATGTCAGCCTGGGCTAGAGTGAGACCCTACCTTGAAAAAGCAAATAAAATTATATTAAAAGAAATAAATAAATAACTAGCCAGAAACCAAGCATGGTGGCTCACGCCTTTAATCCCAGCACTGAGGAGGCACAGGTAGGAAGATTGCCAGGAGCTCAAGACCACCCTAAGACTATATAGTGAATTCCAGGTCAGTCTGGGCTACTGTGAGACCCTACCTCAAAAAAATAAAACAAGGGCTAGAGAGATGGCTCAGCGGTCAAGCGCTTGCCTTTGAGCCAAAGGACCCCAGTTTGAGGCTCAATTCCCCAGGACCCACGTTAGCCAGATGCACAAGGGGGGGCGCATGCATCTGGAGTTCATTTGCAGTGGCTGGAGGCCCTGGTGCGCCCATCCTCTCTCTCTCTACCTGCCTCTCTCTGTATCGCACTCAAATAAATAAATAAAAATAAACAAAAAAAATTTTAAGAATAAAATAAAACAAACTGTAAAATATATATATATATGAAGGCTGAATCAGGGCCAGAGCCAAGCATATATATAAAAAGATTCCAGTGCATACTGAGATAGAATATTTATATCAAATACTAAAAGGGACATATCTAGAGGACAGAAGAGCCAACGTGAAAGACATCTAAAAACCAAACAAGGGCTGGAGAAATGGCTTGGCTGTTAAGGTATTTGCCTGAGAAGCCTAAGGATCCAGGTTCAATTCCCCAGGACCCACTTAAGCCAGATGCAGGAGGAGGTGCATGCATCTGGAGTTCGTCTGCAGTGGTGGAGGCCCTGGCATGCGTATTCTCTCTCCCAAATAAATAAATAAATAAAATATATTTCTTTTAAGGGGGGGGGCCTGGAGAGATGGCTTAGTGGTAAAGGACTCGGGTTTAGTTACCCAGCACCCATGTAAAAACAGATGCACAAGGTGGCACATGCTAGAGGCCCTGGCATATGTGTTCTCTCTCTAATAAATAAAAAATACTTTAAAAAATGAAACAAGGAAATGTATCAAACTCCATACATACACAAGCCACTTTAATAAAATCCCTACTCAGCGATATTGGACAATGGCAAAATATTACAGGCTCTTGGTTTCCCACAAAATTAAGAGAGCGAGACCCTAATGCTGAGGACTCCACGTGCTTGGGCTGCGGGACACTGAGAAATCACTGAGATGGAAGCTTCCTCCCTATTGACTAGATGTCAGGAAGCTACAAAGAGCTATGCAGGCTGTTGGGGGAGAAAAGTCGACAATGGTCTTAACCAGTAGAGGACCTTGCAAGTTTTATAGCTGGTCAGCCTGGCTAAAATATACCTATCGGTGCAATGGTGGCATGTCTGCTATGGGGGAAACCAGTTGTTCTGTGAATGGATTTGAGGAGCACTCTGTGAGAGGGAATTTCTGCCTGATATTGAAAACATAATCAAAACTCTAAGGCTGGGGAGGTCATAAGCCCTAAAGAGGAAACTACTACAAACCTGGAACTATCCCAACACAAGAAATATGTAAGTGCCAAACTTATCAAAATGCTGGGAAGAAGTGACAATGGAGTATTCAGCACTAAAAATCTCTACCATGCCCTCCAAGGCTCAGGGCCCATTGCAGAAGTGGCAGAAAGAATTTAAGAAGCAAAGGAAGGGGAGGAGTGCTTTGCAATACCCCAGTACCCACATAAACCCAGATGCACAGAGTAGTGCACAGGTCTGGATTTCATATGCAGCAGCCAAGATGCTCTGGTGCACCCACAGTCACACACACTTTCTCTGCACACAAATAAATAAACTGAAAGAAAAGACATCTTTTTTTTTTTTTTTTTTTTTGGCTTTTCAAGGTAGGGTCTCACTCTAGCTCAGGCTGACCTGGAATTCACTATGGAGTCTCAGGGTGGCCTCGAACTCACGGCCTCCCGAGTGCTGGGATTAAAGGCGCGCACCATCACGCCCAGCAGAAAAGACATCTTTGACAGAGTAGATTAAGTAGAACCAAAGATATCCTTTGATATCCATGGAAACTGTCTCTTGGATCCCACCCCAAAGGCAAATATAACTTGCAGATGATCAAGACCCTCATTTAAAATGACATAGTACTTACTTGCATGTACCTTAAACATAATCACCTATATATTTATTTTGTGAGACAAGTTGTCACACTATAGTTCAGGCCACCCTGGATCTCAGGCAGCCCAGAGTAGCTTTGAATTTGTGGCAATCTTCCTGCCTTAGCCTCTCAAGTGGGAGGCTAGGATTACAATCATGAGCCACCATACCTGGCTCTCCCATATGCTTTACAATACTTCTAATACCTAATACAATGTAAATGCTATGTAAATACTTGGCACACTTTATTGTTTAGGAAATGATAACTAGGAAAAAAAAGCCTGGACATGTGTTAAGTACAGATGTAATTTTTCTTCTGAATACTTTCTTTTTGTTGTTGTAGTTTTTGGTTTTTCGAGGTAGGGTTTCACTCTAGCCCAGGCTGACCTGGAATTCACTATGGAGTCTCAGGGTGGCCTCGAACTCACGGCAATCCTCCTACCTCTGCCTCCCGAGTGCTGGGATTAAAGGCGTGCGCCACCACGCCTAGCTTCTGAATATTTTCAATCTTCAATTGAATCAGTAGATGTAGATTCAAGTGACATGGGTAGGATCAAGTACACAATCAAATCAAATTCACTACAGCAATCAAATTATGCTCATCAATAATTAAATGAAAATATTCAAATCTCTATCATAAGAACAATATTAAATATGCAAGTAAGTCTGTATACTTACTATGTAATATAACTTTAAGCTCCACTAAGAGTTTCTTGGACCCTCCATGACTCGTTCCTGGAAGCTTTTGCATGGCTTCCCCTTTTTTATTTAGTATCTCAATTCTTAATGCACCTGTGAATTCAAAATCGAAACTGTTTTAATTATACATAGTCTGCTAGGCCTTGGAATTTCATTTTTTTAATGGTCTGTAAAATATGAGAAATAAGACAAAATAAAAGTTTTTTTGTTGTTTGTTTGTTTTTCTCAATTAGAAAACAACAACCTACCAATTGGGGTCCCAGCAGGCCGGATCTCATTAGGCAATAACTCATCTCCTTCAGGCCAAGTAACTGACAATCTATCAGGAAGCCTAGTATGAAGCCAACATATTGTTTCATTAACTTGGGGAATAGTAGTCTTATTCAGAAATACACAAATAACTAATCAATTATTGTGGATATATATTGAAAGATTAAATGATTAATCAATTAAAAAACTTCTCTCGGGCTGGAGAGATGGCTTAGTGTTTAAGTGCCCTACAAAGCCAAAAGATCCTGGTTCAATTCTCTAGGACCCACGTAAAGCAGATTTACATGAGGGCACATGCATCTGGAGTTCATTTGCAGTGCTAGAGGCCCTGGTGTGGCCATTCTCTCTCTCTGCCTCTTTCTCAAATAAATAAAAAAATATATTAAAAATGTAAAAAAAAAAAAAACTTGTTTGTGGTTCTTAAAAGCCATTCAGGGGGATGGGGAAATGGCTTAGTGGTTAAGGTGCTTGCCTGCAAAGCTAAAGGACACAGGTTCAATCCCCCAAGACCCATGTAAGCCAGATGCACAAGGGGATGCACACATCTAGAGTTCACTTATAGTGGCTGGAGGCCCTGGGTGTGCCCATTCTCTCCCTCTCTCTCTCTGCCTATTTATTTATCTCTCTCTCTCTCAAATAAAGGAAAATAAAAAATAAAAAGCCGATCAGATTGGATTTTTCTGTTTGTTATAGCATAAATAATATTTTGGGGATAACTGAGAATAGAAAAATTCAGTAATAAAATGGCATAATTTGCTGTACAAGGAAGATTCAAGAATGGAATTTTGTATTTCTAGTTCCTCCCCACCCAACCTCTCTGTGGGTGGAGGGCGAATTTCTGTTAATAAAGGATGGACTAGAAATCATGATGTAGATCACGGTGGACTTGAACTCAAAATCTATCTGCCTCAGCTCTGAAGTAATGGAATTACAGGTGGGCACCATCACATCTGACTACTTCTTACATACATACATATATACATACATTTATTGAATATCTACTATACACCAGGAAAAAGGAACACAATTTCTTTTCTCCTTTACACTAATACCGGAATCATCATTATGAAAAAGTCCATTCTGCTTAGTTAGACCCCACTCATTTTTTGGTTAATTTTCATGTACCCTTTTCTTAAGCGTTCCTTGATACATTTCATAATGTCTTACACCACTAATTACTTTACGCTGCCTGAAAGATCACAGTAAGTCCCACTGCTTTCATCTCAGTTTGACAAAACAACCAGTAGAGTATAACTCTTCCTCTTGGTGTCAGTATCATACTTGACTGCCAGACGTCCATTTTTGGAAAAAGTCAAAGAACTGGGATATAAAATACCACAAATGATGCTAACCAGTGAACGTCTCAGAGCACAGCTTTCCTTGCTTAGATTACCTGAACATAAAGCATCAGTTACAAAGAGCTTGTAAGTAACTATGGCAGACAAAAATGGAAATGTAGCCAGTGATGCATATGTCTTCAAAGCAGCGTATTTAACCTGGAAGCCTTTTGTGAAAAGGAAGTTTGCTATTGTTCCAGAAAAACCAATTGTTGCTCCAAGGAATAAAGTCTCACACATAAAGTTTTTTCTTTTCTAAGATACTCAAACTTTTTTCTATGACTTCAATGACCATTGGTCTTCCGAGTTCTGCATCTCCTAAAGAAGGAATTAGCTGACCACATGTAAATAATGCCGTCTTGATGCCCTGGCCTCTCGCTTGAGTGCCACCACGTTGGCGCCTCCCATCACTCACGGGTGGGTAGGGCAGCAGGGTGGCAGTGGGGCTGGCCGACCCTGGCTCCTTCTCTCTCGCTGCTCTTTACTTCTCAGGTTGCATTACAATTCACCTTTATTTGTAAGCCAAGAAATTTTCTTTAAATGTCTTAATCATGGTACATATAAATGTATCCCTTTAGAAATGCTATACCCTTTTTTCTATAAATTCAAATTCCCATTTTTCTAACTAGGATATCTCAGTATTTCATGTTAAGGAGCGTACCACAATATGTACAACTTAATGCTTACAAAAGTCCAAGAAGCTCACTTTAATATGTACAACTTACTGCTCACAAAGGTGCTATATCAAAAAAGGACCTAACACACTCAATAATAAAGAGCACTTCTTAAAATTTATTTTAGTTCTACTTCTTTAAATGTGACTTACCTCGCCATTTCATCCTCCACATATTTTCTAACAGCTTTCTCAGTAACTGTCCTATCCAGCTTTGCAATTGGCACAGTTTTTACTTCATCATACAGTGCCTGTGGTTCCTGAATAAGGGTAATTTAATCAACAGTTCAAAGACACTTCCTGAAATTTAGCTTCAGAACCCCAACCCATTTGTTTCTTTCAAAGACACCTATTTATTACTCTTTCTTGTAAGAAAATTCTGACTCCAATGTTTACTAGTTTATAGGCCCTGGAGAAAGGGTACATTTTATAAAATTACAGTGATACTAACAACTATATATCTATTTGTGAAACACTAGACATAGATCTTAAGAACTATAAAACAGTAAGAATAAAACAAAATTTTATACTATAATCACTTCAATGAAAAAAACAAATGAAAGCAAACTATAAAATAATTCCTCTTTACTCCATTTATACCAAAGTGGCACCAGGAGATGTGCAGTAAGTACAATCACTTGATGTCTTACCATTGCAATTTGAACTTCTCCTCCTGTAGCATATACTTCTCCATCGTGATCACCATAAAGAAAAAATCTTACTATGCTTCCATAAAAAAGGGGAAGGGTCTTGATTGTCTTGACCTAATAGTTAATTGATTTTTTAAAAAGATTCTGTTTAATATTTATTAACAGAAAACAGGTTCAATAATGACTTCACAAAAGTTTTATACATAACCAAACAAAAAAGAGTAACATCGCTAGAAAAACTAATGAAGCAATCCAGCAATCTAATAAAACTGTATTGAAGTTTACCACTTAATTCTTTTACTGACAATTTTATGCACATATTAATGTATTAATGTGGGATATAACCAATTCCCACAACCTCTCTTAAACACCTTTCACATTGAACCCTTTCTTTCCAATTAGTTCTACGTTGGTATCATTTTTTTCCTTCCCTTGTGTTTGGATTTGACCCACTGTTTGTTTTTTTTTAATTTTTTGTTTATTTTTATTTATTTGAGCGACAGACAGACAGACAGAAAAAGAGGCAGAGAGAGAGAGAGAATGGGGGCACCAGGGCCTCCACTGCAAATAATTCCAGATGCAGGTGCCCACCTTGTGCATCTGGCTTATATGGGTCCTGCGAAATCAAGCTTTGATCCAGGGTCCTTAGGCTTCACAGGCAAGCGCTTAACCACTAAGCCATCTCTCCAGCCCTGACCCACTGTTTTTATTTATTTATTTTGTTCTGTTTTCCGAGGTAGGGTCTCACTCTAGCCCAGGCTGACCTGGAATTCACTATGTCATCTCAGGGTGGCCTTGATCTCAAGGTGATCCTCCTACGTCTGCCTCCCGAGTGCTGGGATTAAAGGTGTACACCACCATGCCTGACTGACCCATTGTTTTTTTTCTTTTTTAATTTATTTTATTTTATTTATTTCAAAGATAGAATGGAGGTGACAGGGCTTTTAGTCACTGCAAACAAACTCCAGACACATGAGCCATGTTGTGCATCTGGCTTACATGGGTCCTGGAAAATTGAACCTGGGTTTGACTTTACAGGCAAATGCCTTAACTGCTGAGCCAGCCCTCTAGCCCTGACCCACTATTTTTAATTAGAGCTGCCTACACGGACATGTGTCACCACTTATTCCTAACAAATCATTATAAAGACACTGCAGCTTCTTCATATAAATGGGCCATACTTAACATGTTTATTGGCATTGACAAGTGAGTATGTCTATCAAATTAGCTCAAAACATGTTTACGAGTCAGACATGCCTATATTCCCAGCACAGCAAGATGTCAGGTTAAAAGCTGGTTCAAGCTACACTAAAAAACAAAATCTTGGCCGGGTGTGGTGATGTATGCCTTTAATCCCAGCACTTGGGAGGCAGAGATAAGAGGATCGCCATAGTTTGAGGCCACCCTGAAACTACATAGTTAATTCCAGGTCAGCCTAAGCTACAGTGAGACCCTACCTGAAAAAGACCAAAAAGACCAAAAAGACCAAAAAAAAAAAAAAAAAAAAAAAAAAACTCATTTTGGATTAAAATATTTAATAAGCTAATATTTTGAATTTTTTACTTCAGAAATTCCCAACAAAGGGCTGGAGAGATGCCTTAGAGGTCAAGGCGCTTGCCCGCAAAGCCAAAGGACGAAAGTTTTATTCCCCAGGACCCACGTACACCAGATGCACATGGTGGCACATGCCATCTGGAGTTCATTTGCAGTAGCTGAAGGCCCTGGTGAGCCCATTCTCATTCTCTCTCAAATAAATAAAATAAATTAGAAATTCCCAACCAAGACCACGAGAGTTTAGACCAATATATCATTGTGGCTTCCTTTCTAACTATTTGACTCACATGTGCAACAGGATTCAGGAGAAAACAAACTCAGTGCTCGCTATGTCTGAATTTGTGATACATGTCCCTCTAATCCATAACTTATTTAACAGACTGCTCCCTCCCATTGGTTTTCCTTAGGCTTCAAAGGTGCTTTCATTGTTTTTGTTTACTTCCATCCCACTCACTCATTTCATTCTGCTTTGCTACTAGCTCCTTTTTATTCTAACCTTAATTATAGAAAAACCTCACTCCTTCATGTCTTTAACTATAGTAAATACTTTCCTAAAGACTACATCAAAAAGTGGCCAAACAGGGTCTGGAGACATGGCTTAGTGGTTAAGACACTTGCCTGCAAAGCCAAAGGACCTAGGTTCAGTTCCCCAGAACCCACATAAGCCAGATGCACAAGGTGGTGCATGCATCTGGAGTTCATTTGCAGTGGCTGAAGGCCCTGGCACACCCATTGTCTCTCTATCTGCCTCTCTTGTCTCTGTCTCACACTCAAATAAAGAAATAAAAAAATAAATAAATAAAAATTATTTTTAAAAAAGTGGCCAAATAGTCAATTGTAGCATGAGGACATAATAAAAATCTTGCTAATGGAATATTTCACAAGAAACAGAATTTAAGAAAAATTCAAATTATGTATAAAAACCAGCTTAGCCTTTCCATTCTTTAACAGTTCCATGAACCCAATATTTGCAGTATTTTTCACTACTAAATTTTAATACATCTAATCTAGTGGGAAATTCTACTGAAAATTGACTCTAGAGTGGGCTAACTCCAGAATGCATGACCCATATACCTCAACAAGGAGGGGCCAAGGGGAGGGTGTAGGTAATGGATAAGCCTAGTAACGGTACCAAATTGACTATATTCACTGAGTACAAAACTAATTAATAAAAAAAAAAAAAATGACTCTAGGAATAGGTGAGACTTACCAGTTGTCCTGCTTTGTATATTTTGCCATCCCATTCAATTGCAGAGTATGTTGCCCAGGGACCTTGCTTTTTAGAGGGGAGATCAGGACGGGTAATAGTTCCTTTAAAAAGTGTAAATTTTATTTGTTTGTCACACTTTTCATGACAGTCCTTCAGCCATAAAGCAAATTCTCTATCAATTTTCATTCGCTGCTCCTGTAAAAATTTAAAGTACTCTATGAAATATGGTTACTAGCAAAAAAAGTAAACCTTACATGTTAGTCACTCATTTTACTTTCAGTACATAAGGTACACCTCAGAATACTAGGAAAATGTTTACATAAATATCTTGCTGGACCCTTCTGGATCTTTTATTGGTTTGTTTACAGTATTTTGAGGTAAGGTGACTCAAACTCACTATGTGGCTAAGGATGACCTTAAACTCCTGATCCTACTACCTTCACCTGGGAATACAGATATGCACCCCCAAGCACCGGGTAACAAAAATATCATCTGGGGGCTGGAGAGATGGCTTAGGTGTTAAGGCATTTGCCTGCAAAGCCAAAGGACCCACGTAAGACAGATGCATAAGGAGGCACATGCGTCTGGAGTTCGTTTGCAGTGGCTGGAGGCCCTGGCGTGCCCATTCTCTCTCTCTCCCTCTTTCTCTGTCAAATACATAAATAAATAAACAACATTATCTGGGCTAGAGAGATGGCTAACTAGCTTGCATAACTGACAGCCTGGTTTCGATTCCCCAGATCCCACACAAGGCCAGATGCACAAACTGGCACATGCCTCTGGAGTTCGTTTGTAGTGGCCAGATGCCCTAGAGGGCCCATTCTCTCTCTCCTTGCAAATAAATAAATAAAACTATTTTTTTAAACACATAGTATTGTTGCTGCTAGATGTGGTGGCACATGCCTTTAGTCCCAGCACTCTGGAGGCAAAGGTAGAGGATCACAGTGAGTTTGAGGCCATCCTGAGACTACATAGTAAATTCTAGGCCAGCCTGGGCTAGCGTGAGACCCTACCATGAAAAAATAAATCAACAAGAAAAAGTATTATCTAAGAAATCTTTGATAGTGCTTTAAAGTAGCAACAAAACTTCCTTTTTCTTCTTTAAACCATAAGATACTCTCCAAAATAAAGAGCATCTGTTGCCTAAAAGAATAACTGGCTAGCCGGGCGTGGTGGCGCACTCCTTTAATCCCAGCACCTGGGAGGCAGAGGTAGGAGGATCCCTATGAGTTTGAGGCCACCCTGAGCTACATAGTAAATTCCAGGTCAGTCTGGGCTAGAGTGTGACCCTACCTCGAAAAATGAAGAAAGAGCAAAACAGAAAAAAAAGAACTGTCTGACTTGGCAAAGGGGTGAATAGAAGCCTTCTCATTGTAAACCACACAAATTCCAAATGGGATAACAAAAAAATCCAGATGTGCAGTTCAGTGGTTAATGACATACAAAGGCCATAAGTTTGATTTTCAATGCTAAAAAAAATTTAGCAGATTTATTTCCACATGCAATAAACAGGGAATAAATCTCAGATATTAAAAATTTCAGTGAGAGAGCTGGAGACATGAAGGTACTTGCCTGCAAAGCCTAACCATCTGGGTTTAATTCTCCAATACCCTCATAAAGCCAGATGCACAAAGTGGTGCATGCATCTGGAATTCATTTGCAGTGACTAGAGGCCCTCTAAGCCCATTTTCATATTCATTCATGTTTTCTCTCTCTCTCTCTCTCTCTCTCTCTCTGCTTACAAATAAAATAGAATAAAATGTTTTTTTAAAAATAAAAAATTGGTCTGGGGAGATGGCTTAGCGGTTAGGCGCTTGCCTGTGAAGCCTAAGGACCCCGGTTCAAGGCTCAATTCCCCAGGACCCACGTTAGCCAGATGCACAAGGGGGCGCACGCATCTGGAGTTCGTTTACAGAGGCTGGAAGCTCTGGCGCGCCCATTCTCTCTCTCTCTCTCCTTCTCTCTGTTCTCTCAAATAAATAAATAAACCAAAAATAAAAATTAAAATAAAAAATTGCAGCTGGGCATGGTGATGCACACCTTTAATCCCAGCACTCGGAAGACAGAGGTAGGAGGATCACCATGAATTCCAGGCCACCCTGAGATGACATAGGAAATTCCAGGTTAGCCTGAGCTAGAGTAAGACCCTACTTCGAAAAACCAAAATAATAATAATAATAACAACAACAAAACGAAATAAAAATAAAGAATTTCAGTGAGGGGCTGGAGAGATGCTCATAAGTTAAATGGTGCTTACTTGCAAGTCCTTCCAACATGGGTTTGATTCCCCTACACCATTGTAAAGCCAGATGCAGAACGTGGTAGCTGCATTGGGAGTTCCTTTGCAAAGCCAAGCGGCTCTGGTATGCCTACCCTACCCTCTCTCTAAGTAAGGATATAAAAACATTTAAAATTTTTCAGTGAATGGAGTAATTAAGAAATGACTGTCGGCTAGATATGGAGAAGCCTACCTATCAGGAGGGTGAGGCAGGAGGATTGCAGGTTCAAGGCTACCCTGGACTACAAAGTGAAACCCCATCTCAAAAAAAGAAATGGGAAGCCAGACGTGGTGGCAAATGCCTTTAATCTCAGCACTTCAGAGGCAGAGTTAAGAGGATCACTGTGCATTCAAGGTCAGCTTGAGACTACATAGTAAATTCCAGGGGAGCCCAGGCTAAAACAAGACCCTACCTTCAAAAACCAAATGAAAATGACCTCACAGTGCCTGACACTACCTACACAAGACCCTCATAATAGGAGGAAAAGATCATGACATCAAAATAAGGGAGACTGATTGAGAGGGGGAGGGAATATGATGGAGAATGGAGTTTCAAAGGGGAAGGTGAGGGGAGGGAGGGCATTACCATGGGATATTGTTTACAATCATGGAAGTTGTTAATAAAAAAATAAATAAATAAACAAATGAAAAAAGAATGTCTATAAAGGCTTTAGCCAATAAGATAATGATGGTTTAGGAATGATGCTCTGCAAAACACCATATTCAAAAAGTTAGATCATAGCACTCGGGAGGCAGAGGTAGGAGAATCACCATGAGTTCAAGGCCACCCTGTAACTCCATAGTGAATTTCAGGTTAGCCTAGGCTACAGCGAAACTCTACCTTGGGGGAAAAAAAAAGTTAAATCATGGGGCTGGAGACATGACTTAGCAGTTAAGGACCTTGCCTACGAAACCAAAGGATCAAGATTCAATTCCCCAGGACCCAGTAAGACAGATGCACAAGGTGGTGCATGTGTCTGGAGCTCATTTGCAATGGGTGGCAGCCCTGGTGCACCCTTTCTTTCTATCTCTCCATTCTCTCTATCAAATAAATTACATATATACACACACACACATACATATATGTATGTATTTATTTTATGGTGGTGGTTGTTTTGTTTTTGTTGTTTTGTTTTTCAAGTAGGGTCTCACACTAGCCCTGGCAGACCTAGAATTCACTATGGAGTCTCAGGGTGGCCTATATTAAGAATTTAGAGAGCTCACAAGTAAACAATTTATTGCTTCACCTTAATGCCTTGGAAAAAGAAGAACAAGGCAAACCAACCATGGAGATCTCATGAAATTACAAAGCTTTTGTACAGCGAAGGACACTGTGAATAGAATAAAGAGGCAACCTACTGAATGGGAGAAAAATCTTTACCAGCTATACATGTGACAGGATTAATATCCAGAATACAGAAAGAACACAAAAAACAAAACAATACGAAATCAAATAACCCAATTAAAAATGGGCTATGGAACTAAATAGAGAGTTCTCAAAAGAAGAAATGCACATGGCCTATAAACAGCTTAAAAAGTGTTCTACGTCCTTAGCCATCAGGGAAATGCACATGCGAGCACACACACATAAATAAATTTAAAACAGGGGTGCTGGAGAGATGGCATAGCAGTTAACGTCCTTGCTGGCAAAGCCTAAGGACCCATGTATAATTCCCAGGACCCACATAAGGCACAAGATGACACATACATCTGGAGTTTGCTTGGAGTGGCAGAAGACTCTGGCGTGCCCATTCTCTATCTACCTCTTTCTCTCTCTCTCTCTGTCAAATACATAAATTTAAAGATCTTTGTTTAAAATAAAAATTCAGTGTAGCCAGGCGTGGTGGTGCACACCTTTAATCCCAGCACTTGGAAGGCAGAGGTAGGAGGATCGCTGTGAGTTTGAGGCCACCGTGAGACCACATAGTGAATTCCAGGTCAGCCTGGACTAGAGTGAGATCCTACTTCAAAAAACCAGAAATAAATAAATAAATAAATGAAAATTTAGACGGGCATGGTGGCCCATGCCTTTAATCCCAGCACTCAGGAGGCAGAGGTAGGATGATCGGCATGAAACCAGAGGCTTACACAATCGAGCATTCAAAGCTACACATGTCTGATGACTAGACCTAGACTAAGGGAATAAAACAATCTCACAGTTATATATTTCAGAGATAATCCACTAAATTAAACAATCTCCTTCTGGGCCACCACTGAGGCTGAGTTCCAGAACAGCCTGAGCTACAGAGTGAGTTCTAGGACTGCCTGGGTTAAGGGTAAGAAACTGCCTCAAAAAAATAAATAAATAATAAAAATAGGGCTGCAGAGATGGCTTAGAAGTTAAGGTGCATGTCTGTGAAGCCTAAGGAGCCAAGTTCGATTCTCCAGGTCCCACATAAGCCAGATGCACATGGTGGCACATGCATCTGGTGTTTATTTGCAGTGACTAGAGGCCGTGGCATGCCCAATCTCAACACTCTCTCTCTAACAAATAAATAAATAAAAATAAATCTTAAAAACAAAAAAAGCATTTAGCTGGCCATGGTGGAGCATGCCTTTAATCCCAGCACTCAGGAGGCACAGGTAGGATCTCCATGAGTTCGAGGCCACCCTGAGACTTGAATTCAAGGTCAGCCTGAGCTAGAGTGAGACCCTACCTTGGGGGAGAAAAAAATCATTTAAAAAAATAAATAAATAAAGATAAAGCCTTTAATCCCAGCACTCAGGAAGCAGAGCTAGGAGGATCACAGAGAGTTCAATGCCAACCTGAGACCACATAGTGAATCCAAGGTTACAATAAGACCCTACAACTTGAAAAACCAAAGGGGAGGGGGAGTGCATACACACATACATACACACATATAGAGAGAGAGAGAGTGGGGGGGGATATAAAGTGAGTGAGTGTGTCTTTCTTATATATGCAATACCATATTAAACCGTTTCCAAAGGAAAATGGGGCAAAACTATTAAAAAATAATTTTAGAACCAGACATGGTGCCTCACACCTTTAATCTTGGGACTCAGAAAGCTGCGGTAGAAAGACCACTATGAGCACCCAGGTCAGCACGGGCCACAGTGAGAACCTGCCTCATGAAACACCATCACTACCAACAAAACAAGAAAAAAAAAACTCAAAATTTTAAACTGGCGCACCAACCACTGCAAGCAAACACAAGATGCATGTGCCACCTTACTAACTGCTAAGCCATCTCGCCAGCCCTCAAAAACATTGTCCAGGCATGGTGGCACATGCTTTTAATCCCACCACTGGGGAGGATGACATAGGAGGAGCCGTGAAGGTTCAAGGCCAGCCTAGAGCTACAAAGTGAGTCCCAGGTCAGCCTCGGCTGGAATGAGACTGTACCTCAAAGAAAAAAAAATGAGTTGTTGTTTTAACTGATACACAAAAGCATTGAAGTTGCACATAATAATGGAGTAAGTCATGTTTTATATATTTATATAATATTTAAATCAGATCAAGCTTATTTATCAAATTGAATATTGTTGAATTATATGGACATAAAAATTTTTCACTTAAAGGAATCCAAAATGTACAAAATATAAGTAAAAACCTACCCTAATGGTCTTATTTTTATTTCAGAATACTGGAAAATACTCAAAGTCAATAAAGCTAGTCATTTCAAATAATGACTTCGGTTTTACTTAAAGATAGAATACTGACAAATTCATTAATATCATACCTGTCCATTTAAAATCCTTGTAAAAAGAGTGTTCTTATCTTTCAACTTCAGTTCCAGATCCATAAAGGTCAGTTTATTTGTGCTAACTTGAAATTTGTCATTTGTGAACAATGCACCAGATATCCTATTGTAGCATTCAATAGGTGCAAGCCCTCTCTTCTTGGGAGGAGCACACCAGTCAAAGCTTGAAGAAAACAACACATCCATCAGCAAAATAAGAGACTAAACAGGAAGGTAATTTCAACAAAAAAATAAAAAATAAAAACTCACTCTTCCACTGAAGTATATGGTATTAATCGTCCATTCCAAAAACATTCAAATATAGGTCTTTTCCCTCTTGCTGCTTTCTCAAGTATCAAACAATCATCATCATCTTCTTCATCTTTTAATTCTAGATCAAAAGGACAAATGGGCCAAAATTTTAAATGTTATAAAGCAGGAACAGTTTTTACAACTAAGAAGTCAATTTCTACAAGTGAAATATTAAACTTCCATCAGAGAAGTAACATGATTCCATATGAACCTTCAAACTGCACCTTCTTACACCAGGCGTGGTGGCACATACCTTTAACACCAGCACTCAGGAGGCAGAGGTAGGAGGATCGCTGTTAGAGGCCACCCTGAGACAACATAGTAAATTCCTGATAAGTGTGGGCTAGAGTAAGAGCCTACATCAAAAAAAAAGAAAGGAAGGAAGGAAGGGAGGGAGGGAGGGAGAAAAAAACAACCCTGCATTCTTATCAAATCTAGTTAGTTTTACTCTAAGATCAGAAGGTAAGTTTTCCAAAGTAGTTTCACATTGCTAATGTTTCACAGTTAAGACAAATGTTCACCTCCAATCCTGGGAGGGTGGCGCACGCCTTTAATCCCAGTACTCAGGAAGCAGAGGTTGGAGGAGGATCAATCACTAGGAGTTCAAGGCCAACCTGAGAATACATAGTGAATTCCTGAGCTAGAATGAGACCCTACCTCATATCAAAAACAAACAAAGAAAAAAAAAAGTAGCCAGACTTCAAGCCTATAATCCTAGCACTCAGTAGACTGAGCTAAGAGGATCCTCCTGAGTTCATGGCCAGCCTGAGGCTACAGAGTGGAAATCAGCCTGGGCCCCAGTGAGAAGCTACCTCAAAGAAAAAAAAAACATATTTATATATTTTATATATAAATATAAATAAATATATATGAAGATCATGTTCTTCGGCAAATTCCACTTTTTCTACAAATAGGTGCTTGAAATCTCTAAATGACTTTCAGAATTCAGTCAGAACCAGTAATATTCATATGAGAGCCATCAAAGTATTATTTTGAAAAATTAGCAAGCAGGACAGAATAATTTAACTTTATACAAACCACTGTTTCAAAGACCAGATTCAAACAGGCAGGAAATTTACACTGAGCCACAATCATAAGACAGGTTTCAATGCATCAAAAGCATTCTTAGCACAATTATCAACATGACTGTTTCTTAGTAATAACATTTTCATGTACCCAGATAAAGTAAGTTCAGACATGGAAGTCCCGACATACAAACACATTAAATGTACTGGCATTAAGTCCCCAAACTAAAATAAAGCCTTCTCCTCCAAAAAAGCTCCCACAAGAAAAGTTTTAGTCAATATATCACTACTTTTAAGAGAATTCCTCTGATAATCACTCTTATTTTTAAGACACCGTTTGAAGAGCTTTATCTTTCTGTCTAAAAGCATACAGAAATCACAAATAGCAAATTAAATAACAGTCAGAGACCCCCCCCCCCACCCCACAGAAGGCACGAACCACTGGATAACATGCACTGATTCCTCAGTGAATCATGCTGAGCACTAGTCTAAGAACTTGCCTCATCTCTCTATTTTCCTACACACAGTGTCATATTACTGTATAGCCTATGCTAGCCTCAGAGTCACAAGTGCTGGGATTATAGATGTATACCACCCCAACCAGTTTGTTTCTTAATAAACCTAACAACATCTGAGGTGTAAACAACTATGCTCATTTCACAAATGAGCACACAAAGGAAGGGAATAGTTTCCTTAAAATTAAGTCCAAGCCAGGTGTCATGGCACACGCCTATGGTAGCAACATGTGGGAGGCAAAGACAAAGGGTATTTCTGAGTTCCAGGCCAGATCAATGCATCCCAATAATCTCACTGAGGTTTTCCTCTTGAGTGCTTACTTGATTCATCTTTTTCTTTTCTTTTCTTTTCTTTTTTTTTGTTTTAAAGTAAATGAATACTACATGGAAAATATTAAGTTAAAAATTTCAATCTGAATAAGATACATTACTCATGACAAAAAATTAAACATATCAAGAAGCTATAGTAACTCTAAAGGGATCACAATCTGAGAAATATAAAATATATAAAGAAACACAAACTTTTACATGTGTAAAAATGGATTCATTAAAGAAAAAAAATTTCTTTAAACCAGTACTTTTTTCATGGAATTGGATATACATAAAAATCAAGATTTATAAAAATTACAAATACTTAAGGACTTAAGATTTGCATACGGAAAAATGTTTACCATCACATGACCTAAGAGCTCAGCTAGAAATGATTATTTTTGAGAATCACTATCCTAAATTACAACATTATATTTGCAGCCAAGAGATCATATTGACATACTTGATGGAAAGCATGGATCGTCAGGGTAAGTTTCTCTATCATATAAGAAAGGATGGTACCGGATAATCCCTTCTACTACACCGTCTCCTTCAACATGAGCCTTGAACTCAAAACTATCAGATGCTGTGTTTATATATAGTGTCTGCATGTCATCTTGTATTTCCCTTAGGTTGACAATCTTAGGTGCCTTCCCTTTTTCAAACATAGAAATCTAAAATAAAAATAAAACAAAAATAATTAAACCCTATGATAACTTTAACTTTTCCCAGCCATGACCTATCTATAGAACAAGTAAGAACTACTTTTACAAACAATCATTATCTTAATAAAATTACACACACACACACACACACACACACACACACACACACACACACATGGACATGGGTCAAACAGCATTAAGCTCAAGAAGGAATATACTACAATAAAACATAAAAAGAGAAACAACAAAACAGAGCTGAAGGACAAGTAAGTCATAATACATTTAACTGAAGGTATATTAGAGGTAGAAAATAGAACATTGTAAGTGAAATTCTTTCCATGTGCGATGAAAAACCTAATATTTCAGTGTTCTGTGCTTCCAAATCTTGTCATTACCATAAGACTTCCAAGCACAAAAGGAAAACTGTATTTTACATTATAAAGGCCTTTTTCTTCCTTTCAAAAGCATAATGTTCAGCCACAATTCTTATCTCTATAGAAGAGTGGAAAACAGGAAGTTCTTAGCAAATAAAGTTCCAGAAAAGTACATCTAAAAATGAGCTCTTCATTTTGAAATTCAATTACTTTGATAAAAGACAAGGACAAAGGAGAGAGACTGCCCAATTATTGACTGATTATTTTGATCTGATGATTTAGGAATGGAACAGACACCTAATAATTTGTAATATTTTAAGGTGGACTTGTATCTTACTTCAATATCAATATTGTTGAAAGGTCCAACTTCTTTTGATGCACATATTTCATTTCCTTTTGGGCCATGAATATAGTAATGATAAATATGCCTAAAATAAAGAAGAACAACTTTGTATTTTTTATTTTAATTTTATTTTTTTAAGTATTTTTTAGTTATTTAGTTGCAAGCAGAGAGATAGGGGAGAGAGAGAGAGAGAATATGAATGGGCTCACCAGGGCCTCAGCCCCTACAAACAAACTCCAGATGCATGGGCCACCTTGTGCATCTGGCTTACGTGGGTCCTGGGGAGTCGAACCTGGGTCCTTTGGCTTTGCAGGCAAGTGCCTTACTGCTAAGCCATCTCTCCAGGCTGATATTATTTTATTTTTGAGGGAGCACAGGCTGACCTGGAACTCACTCTAGGACGGCCTCAAATTCATGGCGACCCTCCTACCTCAGCCTCCTGAATGCTAAAATTTAAAGGTGTGTGCCACCACGCTGACTTGTTATAATTCTTATAAAATTACAATTCATATAGTCTTATAACAAAAATCAATTTGAAAAAAAAAAAACAAAAATAGGGCTGGAGAGGGAGCCCAGCAATTAAGGTGCTTGACTGCAAAGCTTAAGAACTCAGGTTTAATCCTCCAGTCATGCCCAAGGTGGCTCATGCATCTGAAGATTGTTTACAGCAGCTGAAGTCCTAGTACACCCATTCATATCCTCTCTCTGCTTGCAAATAAAAAAATACAACCCAAAATTTTTTATTTTGAATTCTTAATAAATTTTTTTGGCTACTGGTATGAAACTCACAGCTTAACAGATTAGCTGTACAATCTATCATTAAGCTGTATCTCCAGCTACTTGAAGCCAGCATTTTTTATACAGCACCCAAATAGTAAAAGAAATTCTACAATTAAGTCATTACATCTCATTTTATAGATTTAGAAACATAGATGCAAGGTGCATATGTAGCTTTTCTAAGGTCAAAATGAGAGTCAGAGATAAGTTTCAATTAGTCTAGGAATTTCCAACTTCAGAGTCATACATATTCTACTTCAAAGAATAGTTTGGGGGCTGGACAGATGACTCAAGGGTTCTTGCCTGCAAATCCTAAGGACCCAAGTTTGATTCCCCAGTACCCACATAAAGCCAGATGGTGTCTGGAATTCATTTGCAGCAGTTGGAGGCCCTGGCATGCCCATTCTCTATCTGCTTATTTCTCTCTATAACTCTTAAATAAATATTTTTTTAAAAAGTTATTTTAAGAGAATAGTTTTAGCCGGGCGTGGTGGCGCATGCCTTTAATCCCAGCATTTGGGAGGCAGAGGTAGGAGGACTGCCATGAATTCGAGGACACCCTGAGTTACATAGTGAATTCCAGGTCAGCCTGGGCTATAGCATGACCCTACCTCAAAAAAGGGGGCGGGGGGGCTGGAGAGGTGGCTTAGCGGTTAAGTGCTTGCCTGTGAAGCCTAAGAACCTCAGTTCGAGGCTCGATTCCCCAGGACCCACGTTAGCCAGATGCACAAGGGGGCGCACGCGTCTGAAGTTCGTTTGCAGTGGCTGGAGGCCCTGGAGCGCTCATTCTCTCTATCACTCTATCTACCTATTTCTCTGTCACTCTCAAATAAATAAATTTAAAAAATAACCAAAAAAATAAAATTTAAAAAAGAAAAAAGACAACAGTTTATAAAAACTATAATTCTATATCAGGAATATTCTAGAAAATACTCAAACACCAAGAAGTAGATAGAAATGTTTATTCTTATCAGTAGAATATTTCATTCTAGAACTTTCATGGTTTTTCATCTTTGGTACTAAATCACACAACTTTCCAAAATTACCATATGTTTCTGCAGGGCATGATGGCACATGCCTTTTTAATCACAGCACTGCAGAGGCAGAGGTAGGATGATTGCTATGAGTTTGAGGCCAGCCTGGAACTACAAAATGAGTTCCAAGGTCAGCCTGGCCTAGAGTGAGACCCTACCTCAAAAAACAAAGCCAGGCATGGTGGCACACGCCTTTAATCCCAGCACTTGGGAAGCAGAGGTAGGAGGATCGCTATGAGTTCAAGGCCATCTTGAGACTACATAGTGAATTCCGGATCAGCCTGGACTAGATTGAGACCCTACCTCGAAAAACCAAACAAAAAAAAAAAAGAGAGAGAGAGAGAGAGAAACTACCAGAGGGCTGAAGAGATTGCTTAGCAGTTAGGGTGCTTGGCTGTGAAGCCTAAGGACCTAGGTTCGATTCCGCAGGACCCAAGTAAGCCAGATACACAACGTGGCACATGCATTTAGAGTTCATTTGCAGTGGCTAGAGGCCCTGGCATGTCCCTTCTCTGTCATTCTCTCCCTGCCTCTTCCTCTCTCTCTCCCTCTCTCAAGTAAATAAATAATTAAAAAAAAAAAAAAACTAGCAGGGTGTGGTGGTACACCCCTTTAATCCCAGCACTCTGGAGGCAGAGGTAGGAGGATCACTAAGAGTTTGAGGCCACCCTGAGAATACATAGTGAATTCCAGGTCAGCCTGAGCTACCTAGGAAAAACCAAAATAAACAAAAAAACAAAAAATATCAGAAATCTTTTGCTAACTTTTTTTTTAAGTAAAGATTGGATAAGGTTATACTATACTATTGTTATACTATTTAAAATAAAATCTCTTTAGTCACTCTTCAAATATAAATCTACAAAATTACTTCACATAAATTTTGTTTTTTTAATTTATTATTGACATAAATTTTAACTTAAAAAAAATTGGGCTGGAGAGATGGCTTAGCGGTTTGGCATTTGCCTGCAAAGCCAAAGGACCTTGGTTAGAGATTCCCCAGGAACCACGTAAGCCAGATGCACAAGGTGGCACATACGTACGGCCCTGGTGCGCCCATTCCCCCCACACACACACCTCTTTCTTTCTCACTCTCTCAAATAAATAAATTAATTTAATTTTAAAAAAATTACTGGGCATGGTGGCACATGCTTTTGATCCCAGCACTCAGGAGGTAAAAGTAGGAGGATCACTTTGAGTTCAAGGGCAGCTTGAGACTAGAGAGTGAGTTGTAGGTGGGCGTGAACTAGAGTGAGAACCTACCTCAAAAAAAGTTTGGACTGGGCATGGTGGCACTCAGAAGGGAGAGGGAGGAGGATCGAAGTGAGTTTGAGATAACATACAGAATTTAAGGTCAGCCTCGGCTAGAGTAAGACCCTACATGGAAAAACCGAAAAATAAAAAAAATAAAAACAGTTTGGGGCTAGAAAGATGGCTCAGTGGTTAAAGGCTTTTGCTTGCCAACCTGATGGCCTGGCTTCAAATTCACAGTACCCACAAAAAGCCAGATGCACAAAGTGGAACATAGATCTGGATTTTGTTTACAGTGGCAGGAAGCGCTAGCACACCTATATACATATTCTCTTTTTATCTGCTGCTTTCTCACTATCTGTCTCAAATAAAAATATTCTTTAAAAATTAGATTTGCCAAGCATGGTAGTCCACACCTTTAATCCCAGCATGCAGGAGGATTGCCTGTGCTACCTAAGGAGACTCTAAGTAAGAGGGATGGCAGAACAATCAGTTATTACCCTAGCTACACTTTTAAATACCAGTGACATGAAGGAAATTACTAAAGCATTTATATTCTTCAAAATTTTCAAAGTGTGACACTGTACTTTAACAACTGTTTACTTTGGAAAGCAACTATTTCACCAATTTATGCCCCACAAACTGTCTACTTTGAAGAATGGTGGAAGTTCTTAGTTACTCTTTATGAGAATATACTCTACTTCTGTATTGTACAGAGCTACTTCAGTAGAACAAAAATTAAAGAACTATGGCCTTGCCGGGCGTGGTGGCTCACACCTTTAATCCCAGCACTGGGGAGGCAGAGGCAGGAGGATCGCCGAGAGTTCGAGGCCACCCTGAGACTACAGAGTGAATTCCAGGTCAGCCTTAGCTAGAGTGAGACCATACCTTGAAAAGCCAAAAAAAAAAAAAAAGAATTATGGCCTTACAAGAAGAAAAATTCAGTATTTTACATATATATATATAGCATAGGCAATAAATGCAGTATTTTTTTAAAGCTCTTCATAAGTTAATTTTATTTCTCATAAAAGACCAAAACATATTAAATTCTATTTCCCTAGACAAAATACAATAATATATTTTTTTAGACATTACTAACGTAGTGTGGTGGTTTGAATCAGATGAATCTGTTTTGAATGCCTAGTCTCCAGATAATGGTAATTTGGGAGGTGTACTGTTGGGGAATACAGGCTTTGGGTTGTGATTACCTACTCCCCTTGCCAGAGACTGTAAGTTGGTATGATGGCCCACGCTTGTAATACCAACACTTGGAAGGCAAAAGCAGGAAAGGGGAGCAAGAGTCTTAGACTAGACAGGGCTACGTTAAAAAAAGACTTTTTGAGCCGGGCGTGGTGGCGCACGCTTTTAATCCCAGCACTTGGGAGGCAGAGGCAGGAGGATCACCGAGAGTTCGAGGCTACTCTGAGCTAGCATGTGACCCTACCTCAGAAAACCAAAATAAATAAATAAATAAGAAAAAGAAAGAACAACAGTGGGAACATTTCTTAAACAAAATTACTTACGTTAACTGTCGTGTCCAAAGATGGAAATAATTTTTCAAATACTGTATGTGTTCTGGTTGTACCCCTGTAATAACCACTGCAGTAAAGCTTTCTTTCTCCTTCTCCTCTATAATAAGATTGTGTAGAAATCTTTCATCATCATTTGTAATGTGAATGGAATCAGCAGGCTAAAAGGGTAAATACAAATGCAATAAATTATGTAAACTGTAATCGACTAAATAACATAAGCTTTAATGTGATTCAGAAATGTCACTATAATGGATTCAAAATAGTTCTTAGAAAAACTTTAGAAGAAATTAGCACAATAAAACAGGTGAGGGCTGAAGAGATGGCTTAGACATTAAGGCCCTTGCCTGAGAAACCAAAGGACCCAGATTTGATTCCCCAAAACCCATGTAACCCAGATTCACATGGTGGCGCACGTGTCTGGAGTACATTTGCAATGTCTCAGACCCTGGCACACCCATTCTCATCCTCTCTCTCTCTCTCTCTCACTAAAAATATTAAAAAAAAAAAAAATTATAAAGGCCAGGAGTGGTGGCTCACGCCTTTAATCCCAGCACTCAGGAGGCAGAGGTAGGAGGATCTCCATGAGTTCAAGGACAACATAAGACTACAAAGTGAATTCAAGGTCAGCCTGGGCTAGAGTAAGACACTACCTCGAAAAGACAAGCAAACAAAAAATTTAAAAATGGGGGGGAACATTTACCCTAAGGACTGCTCATTTAGAGATACATGTCTCTTGCTGCTCTATTCACAGTAGCTAGGAAATGGAACCAGCCTAGAAACCTTTCAACTGATAAATGGGATATGAAGATGTGGTACACAATGGAGTTTTATTCAGTGGTAAAAAGAAAAATGAAATTATGAAATTAGCAGGGAAGTGGATGGATCTGGAAATGACTATACTAAGGTAAACCAAACCCAGAAAGTCAAATGTCTCATGTTCTCTCTCATATGTGGATCCTAGCTACAAATGTTTGGATTTGTATGTGAGTTGGAGTAAAAGTCAGCAGTAGAGGCCAAGAAGCAAAACAGGGGCTATGAAAAGAGAAGAGGGCTCAAGAGGAGAGTATTGTAGATTTGTAAGTCAAGAGGCAGATTACTGAGGGTGGAATGGTCTAAATAAAATCAGAGAAAGGTACAGCCAGTTGTGGTGTCGCACACCTTTAATCCCAGCACTTGGGAGGCAGGGGTAGGAGGATCACCGTACATTCCAGGAGACCCTGAAACTACATAATGAATTACAGGTAAGCCTGGGCTAGAGCGAGACCCTGCCTCTAAAAGCCAAAAAATAAATAAATAAAATAAGATATAGCCAGGCATAGTGGTACATGCCTTTAATCCCAGCACCTGGAAGGCAAAGGTAGTTGGATCAGTGAGAGTTCAAGGCCAGCCTGGCACTACAAGCAGGTCAGTCTTGGCTAGAATGAGACCCTACCTTAAAAAAAACAAAAAAACAAAATGAGAAAAAAAAATGTGTGTGTGTGTGTGTGTGTTTAAAGTTTCTCTCTCCACTTGCAAATAAATAAGGGCTAGATAAACTGCACAGCAGGTAGGAGGATTGCTGAGTTGAGGACAGCCTGAGACTACAGACTGAATTTCAGGTTTGCCTGGCTACAGCAAAACCCTACCTGGAGGGGAGGGGAAAGGAAAGGACAGGAGGGGAGTGGGGAGGGGAGCTGGGCATGGCTGCATATATCCCAGCACTCAGGCGGCAGAAGTAGGAGGATTACTGGGACTACAGAAAGAGTTGCAAGTCAGCCTGGGCTACAGTGAGACCCTATCTGGAAAAAACAAAACAAACAAATAAAAAGCCTATGGCCAGGGAGGTCATAAACCCTAGGGAATGCATATGCTATGCCCAAATTATATTTTGGCTGACCTGAAATTACTATGTAGTCTCAGGGTGGCCTCAAACTCATGGCGATTCTCCTACCTCTGCCACCGAAGTGCTAGGATTAAAGGCGTGCTCCACCATGCCGGCTCCTTTTTTTTTTTTTTTTTTTTTTTTTTAATTATTTATTTGAGAGACAGAGAAAGGCAGATAGAGAGAAAATGTGCATGCCAGGGCCTTTAGCCACTGCAAATGAACCCCAGATGCATGTACCATCTCATGCATCTGGCTTACGTGGGTACTGAGGAATCAAACCTGGGTCCTTAGACTTCACAGGCAAACTCCTTAACTGCTAAGCCATCTCTCTAACCCAAGGGTGGCACAGCACTCATGAGTAGCTTACAGAAAGCTTTCTGGGTTGTTAAGAGAGAACTTTTTATGTAACAGCTTTTAGCCTAAAATAACGCATATAAATAGATCCTTTCTGATACATGACAAAAGGAAAAAATGAAAACGTTAAGTAACTCATTTTGAAAATTTCGTAACTTCCAATTTTTAAAACACTGGCATCTTCGGAATAAATGAGGAAAAAGTTCTGTCCCATCAACAAATTTACAACTGTTGAGTCATAAAATTTACCTTTCTGTTTCTAATATATCCGCTATATATTGCCTCTTTATTTTTTTCCTTCTTCTCAAAATCTTCTTTAGAAAGCACAAGTTCATGGACATCTTGAGAATCTGCAGGTTTGCTTATCATCTGTGAAATATGAAAAAGTATTTTAAAAAAGTGTATTAAAAATCCTGATCAACCTTAAAAACAGTTTGAAAATAGTTTGATTAGCTTTCATTTCTAAGAAACATTTTTACTTACTCTGGCTGATTGTCCAACAAAGAAAACAGCCTGTTTGCCTCCAACACCAAAATAAGAAATATCACTATTTAAACTGCGTGGCACTGGAACTGGCCGAACGTATCCTGAATGATCACTAAAAGAAAACATTTTATCAATGAACCCGTTTTATTCTACTTTATTTTATTTTATTATGAGGCAAACCAAACAGACCGGCCTTTTTTTTTTCTTGCGAGAGAGAGAATTGACACACCATGGCCTCCAGCCACTGTAATTGAACTCCAGACACGTGCACCACCTTGTGTGCATGTGCAACCTTGTGCACCTTGCAGGTCTGGCTTACGTGGGATCTAAAGAGTCAAACATGGGTCCTTACACTTCACAGGCAAGCACCTTAACCGCTAAGTCATCTCTCCAAACCTATTGTTTCAATTTTTGTAGTTTTTTTGAAGTAGTCACTCTCTAGCCCAGGCTAACCTAGAATTCATTCTGTAGCCTTGGTGGTCTCAAACTCACAGCAGTCCTCAACGCCACCATGCCCAGCTTTACTGTAGCCTTTTAAAAATATTTTATTTATTTATTTGAGAGAAAGACAGAAATAAAGAGAGGGAGAATGGGCATGCCAGGGTCTCCAGACACTGCAAATGAACTCCAGATGCATGTGCCATCATGTGCATCTGGCTTACATGGTTACTGGGTAATTGAATCTTGGTCCTCAGGCTTCGCAGGCATGTGCCCCAACCACTAAGCCATCCCCCCAGCTGTGTTATACCCATTTTACAGAATCTACTTCAGTACATGAAGTTATGCTAAGACTTCCACACACTTGCACTCACATGCATGCCTGAGCTAGAGTGAGACTCTACCTGGAAAAAAAAAAAAAAAAGAAAAGAGAAAAGGAAAGATAAAGTCAATTAGGCATGGTTGCACATGTCTTTAATCCCAGCACTCAGGAGGCCAAGATAGGAGGACCACTGTGAGTTGAGGGCAACCTGACACTACATGGTGAATTCCATGTCAGCCTGGGCTAGGGTGAGATCCCTACCTCAGAAAAAGAAAAAAACAGAACCCCCCATATATATACAAATGTATATATGTATACTCATACATATATATACATACATATACACACAAAATGTAATGACAGGGCTAGGAAGATGGCTCAGCAGTTAAAGGCTCTCTTTCCCACCTGTACACACACATGCTCACTAATGTAAATGCATAAATTTAAAAAAAAAAAAGGTGCCTGGGGAGATGGGTCAGCAGTTAAAGGTTCTTGCTTGCAAAACCTGACAGCCCAGGTCCAATTCCCCAATACCCATGTAAAACCAGATGCAGAGCTGGGAAAATGGCTTAGCAGTTAGGGCACTTGTCTGCAAAGCCCAAGGATCCAGGTTCAATTCCCCAGGACCAACGTAAGCCAGACGCACAAGGTGGTGCATGTGTCTAGAGATTGTCTGCAGTGGCTAAAGGTCCTGACGTGCCTATTCTCTCCCTCCCTCTCTCTCCCCCCGCCCCTTCTCTCAAACAAGTGAAATAAAATATTTTAAAAAATCATTCAATCCTGGTGTAGTGCGTATGTCTTTAATCTCAGCACTTGGGAGGCAGAGGTAAGAGAATTGCTGTGAGTTCGAGGCCACCCTAAGACTACATAGTGAATTCCAAGTCAACCTGCGCTAAAAGAAGACCCTACCTCAAAACACAAAACAAAAGCCAGATAGGCTGGAAAGATGGCTTAGCAGTTAACGCATTTGCCTGCAAAGCCAAAGGACCCTTGGTTTGATTCCCCAGGATCCACGTAAGCCAGATGCAAAAGGGGGCGCATGTATCTGGAGTTCATTTGCAGTGGCTGAAGGTCCTGGTGCACCTTTTCATTCTCTCTCTCTCTTTGTCCCACTTTCTCTCTCTCAAATAAATGTATCCAAAAAAAAATTTTTTTTAAGCCAGAAAGCCAGGCGTGGTGGCACACCCTTTAATCCCAGCACTCGGGAGGCAGAGGGAAGAGGATCGTCATGAGTTCAAGGCCACCCTGAGACTACCTAGTGAATTCCAGGTCAGCCTGAGCTAGAGTGAGACCCTACCTCAAAAAAACAAAAAGACAAAACAACAACAAATAGCCAGAAATCCAGGTGCGGTGGCGCTCGCCTTTAATCCCAGCACTCGGGAGGCAGAGGGAAGAGGATCGTCATGAGTTCAAGGCCACCCTGAGACTACCTAGTGAATTCCAGGTCAGCCTGAGCTAGAGTGAGACCCTACCTCAAAAAAAACAAAAAGACAAAACAACAACAAATAGCCAGAAATCCAGGTGCGGTGGCGCTCGCCTTTAATCCCAGCACTTGGGAGACAGAGGTAGGAGGATCTCCATGAGTTTGAGGCCACCCTGAGACTACGTAGTGAATTCCAGATCAGGTCAGCCTGAGCTAGAGTGAGCCCCTACCTCGAAAAACTAAAAATAAACACACACACACACAAAAAAAAGCCAGAAGCAAAATGGTGCATGTGTGTTTGTTTGCAGTAACAAAAGTCCTGAAACATCCATATACACTCTCTCAAATTAGAAATAAAAATATTAAAAACAGAAAGGCCACTAGGCATGGTGGTATGTGCATGGCTTTAATCCCAGCACTTGGGATGCAGAGCTAGGAGGATAGCCATGAGTTTGAGGCCATCCTGAGATTAATTCCAGGTCAGTCTGGGCTAGAGTGAGACCCTATCTCAAAAAACAGGGCTGAAAAGATGGTACAGCAGTAAAGGTGTTTGCCTGCAAAGCCAAAGCACCCAGGTTTGACTCCCCAGTACCCACATAAAGCATACCTTTAATCCTCAGAGATTTGAGAGAGATGGACTCTCTCAAGTCAATTAATAAGATATTTTTAAATTTTTAAAATAATAACAACATTACTAAATGTGAAGACTGATTAAGGAAAACCCTCAACTACTGGCCTCCAAAAAAATGCATACTCCTGCACATGGGCACTAATACATGTACATACAGCAACATCACCAAACACACAACACACAAAAAAATTATTTAAAAGCCAGACTTGCTAACCTTTCAAAGTCACCTTGCCGTGTAAATTTCGATAACCTATACACAGCCCAGTTGTTAAGCTGCTTAGAGGTCATTCCTCGGCCATTGTCTATCACTGCCACAGCTGGCTTGCCTTGTGTTTCATCAAAAAGCTACGAAACAAAAAGGCAATGACACTCAAATCAGTACTGAAAAACATGACAAATTAAGTATCAAATACAACAGGAACACTCACATTGCTGGCAGAAGTATAAACTAATCCAATTTTCTGGAAGGCAATTCAGCTAGTTCTATCAAATACCTTAATATTCAGGCTGGAACAATGGTTCAGAGGTTAAAGGCACTTGCTTGTAAAGCCTGGTGGACTGGGTTTGATTCCCCATGACCCACATAAATCCAGATGTACAAAGTGGTACATGTGCCTGGAGTTAGTTCATTTGCAGTAGCTAGAAGCTCTGGAGTGTCTATACTTTATTCTCTTTATGCTCTTAATGTATTTTTTAATACTTTGTATTTATTTGACAGAGAAAGAGAATGGGCATCTGGCTTATGTGGGATCTGGAAAATTGAACCTGGGTCTTTAGGCTTTGCAGGCAAGCACCTTAACCACTAAGCCATTTCTCAGGCCTACACTCACTCTCTTTCTGTCTGCCTCTTTCTCACTTTAATAAAGAAAAATATTTGAATAAAATATTTTGCTAAAAGGGTTAATATAAGCCGGGCGTGGTGGCGCATGCCTTTAATCCCAGCACTTGGGTGGCAGAGGTAGGAGGATCACCAAGAGTTCAAGGCCACCCTGAAACTACGCAGTGAATTCTAGATCAGCCTGGGCTAGAGTGAGACCCTACCTTGAAAAACAAAAAAAAAAAAAAAAACCAGTGTTAATATGGCTAGAGAGATGGCTTAGAGGTTAAAGCGCTTGCTTATGAAGCCTAAGAACTCATGTTCAAATCTCAAGTTCCCACATAGCCAAACACACAGTGAAGCAAGCACACAATGCTGCTCATGCGCACAAGGGATGCACACATCTGGAGTTCATTTGCAGCAGGCTAAAGGTCCTAGTGCACCCATTCTCTCTTGCTCTCTGCCTCTTTCGCTCTCAAAATAAAAATTAAAAGAGTTAGTATCAGACTCTCCCATTGTGCTCTCTATAGGTGCTCCAGCTTCTGTGAGGTCACCTAAGCTGGGGTAGGCCTTTAGATAATGCTTTTGAGTCATCTGTTGTTCCTGTAAGTAACCTCAATAAACGCATTGAAATAAAACAACAAACAAAAAAGTAACATTCTTCATATCATTAACTCAAAAATCCTATTTCTCAGAATTCAACTGTAGGAAATAACCAACGACATAAGGATAAGACAGGTGTTGTGTGGTGGTACACACCTTTAATCCCAGCACTTGGGAGGCAAGAGGTAGGAAGGAGGATCACCATAAGTTTGAGGCCAGCCTGGGACTACACAGTGAATTCCAGGTCAGGTCAGCCTGGACTAAAGCAAGATCCTAAGAAGGATAGAGATCACTTCTTCATTGCTTCTAATGGCAAAATACAAAGAGAAAAGGTTTAACAATGGAAGAATGATCATGATCATGTAACTTACATTACACCTAATAACCCTCTGCAGTAATAGGCAACTGTATTACAGAATATTCATTTCAAGTGTTTAAATGCAATGTTAAAATAAGAGATCACAAAAACCAAAGTGTCTACACACGGTCATACATTTATGCACAGATAAATGTCCATGAACTGATGACTAGATAATGAAGTGTGGTACATATACACAATGGAGTTCTACTTAGCTGTGAAGAAAAGTGAAATTATGAAATCTGCAGCAAAGTGGATGGAATTTAAAAGAATTATCCTAAGTGAGGAACCCCAAGACCAAAAAGACAAAAAAAAAAAAAAAAAATCTAAGTACAGCCTAACTTTTAATGTTTGCATGCAAATAAACAAGGGATTTGAGACCTAGTATAGACTATGATTCAAGCTAGGAAATGAACAGAAGGGAACAAGAGGTAATGAGAACGTAGGAAAGGATGAAAGGAAACATGCAGGATGAAAGCAGGTAGGAGCTAGGATGGAGAGAGGACAAGAAGAGAGGGTTGCCAGGCATGGTGGCACACGCCTTTCATCCCAGCACTCAGGAGGCAGAGGTAAGAGGATCGCCGTGAGTCAAAGGCCACCCTGAGACTACATGGTAAATTCCAGATCAGCCTGGGCTAGAGTGAGACCCTACCACAAAAAAAAAAAAAAAAAAAAAAATTATATGTTCACATTTTCTTACCAATTTGATCTGTATTCTTCTAATACCAGCATTACGAGAAGTAGCTGACAAAGAGTTGTCAATTAATTCTGCAAGAGCAAATGCTGGAAGAGATTGAGAAAACAACATTTAACCTTTCCCTGCCAAATACTTTGTACAAAAGTACAAAGAAATTATGAAACCAATTTCTTTGCTAGCTAATGACATATATGTGTTTAAAAAGAGAGAATTTGGGGCTAGAGAGATGGCTTAGTGGTTATGGCACATACCTGTGAACGCTAAGGACCAAGGTTCAATTCCCTAGTACACTAGCCAGATGCACAAAGTGTAACATGTATCTGGAGTTCGTTTGCAGTGGCTAGAGGCACTGGCACACCCATTCTTATATTCTCCTCCCTCTCGTACAAATAAATTAATAATTTTTTGTATTTATTTGAGGGGAAGACACAGAGAATAGGCCCTTAACGACCACCAACACTCCAGATACACGCACCACCTTGTGCATGTGGATTTACATGGGTACTGGGGAATCCAACCTGAGTCCTTTGCCTTTGTAGGGAAGCACCTTAAATGCTAAGCCCTCTCTCCATTCTTAACTACCAATTTTTCTAAAATAAGAAAAAAACCAGTGTGGTGGCATACACCTTTAATCCCAGCACTTGGGAGGAAGAAGATCACTGTGAATTCAAAGCCACCCTGAGACCACATAGTCAATTCCAAGTCAGCCTGGGCTAGGACTAGACCCTAACTTGGAGGAAAAAAAACGGGAAATAAGGGTGCATACGATCAAAATATATTGTATGCATGCATGGAGTTGTCAAAAAGAAAAGAATAGGGCTGAAGAGATGGCTCAGAGGTTAAAGTGCTTGCCTTGAAAGCCTAAGGGCCCAGGTTTGATCTCAGTACCTATTAAGGTGGTGCATGTGTCTGGATTCCTTTGCGGTGTCTAGAGACCCTCGTGTGTCCATTCTCTGTATGTGCCTGCCTATCTATCTATCTATCTATCTATCTAAAGTGAATAAATAAATAAGCATTAAAAAAAACTTTCAGACTGGAGAGACTGCCCAGTCATTAAGGCACTTGAGTCTGGAGTTTCTCTGCAGTGGCTGGAGGCCCTAGCACACCCATTCTCCCATTCTCTGTGTATCTGCCTCCCTCCCCCAAACCTGCTCGCGCACGATCTGTCTCTTGCTCCCACTCTCAAATAATTTTTTTTTTGAGGTAGGGTCTCACTCTAGCCTAGGCTGACCTGGAATTCACTCTGTATTCTCAGGGTAGCCTCGAACTCACCGGGATCCTCCTACCTCTGCCTCCCAAGTGCTGGGATTAAAGGTGTGCGCCACCACGCCCAGCTCAAATAATTTTTTTAAGAAGGTAAACTCAAAATGTGTGATCACAGTGGTCTAACAGTCTGACAGGAATTATAAAATGCCAAGGAATGAGACATATGACCAGAGGATAAACAAGCTTTTCAAACCTTGTATGAACAGAATACTTACGCAGAGGATTTTGTCCTTCACTTGCATAATATTCATACATGCCACTTTTAACCAGTGTGTCATAGTGAGGTAGGAAGTCAATTCGTTCTTTTGTAGCTGTTAGTAGTAACTGATTTACTGAGTTTAGCAGGTACAATGTAACTCCATCTTTAACAGTTTCATCTATAATCAAGAGTTAAAATCATAAATAATGCAATAGCAATAGAAACTCAATGAACTTACTCTGAGTAAGCAATGCAAATTGTATCTGTGAAATACACTTAGTAATGGTATAGGTAAATTCAACCAATGGCTATATATAAATGTTACAGTAGTATTTTGTTAAGGATATCAGTATTTCTACAGATCTAAAAACAGTCATTTTATTTTTTTAACGACAGCAAGCCTCAACATGCTCTACTACTGTCTTGACTCCTGAATGCTGGGATTACAAGTCTGTACCATTATATGCAGCTTTGAAACATTCACTTTGTAACCCTGGCTGTTCTAGAATTCACTATGTAGGTCAGGCTGACCTTGAACTTTGGTTTCTGCTTCCAAAGAGGCAGTATTATATAGGTTAATGTTGCCATGTCTGACTTTTTGTTGCTCTGATTTACGGGTGTTGTTTGTTTTAAGAGGCAGGGTCTCATTCTACCCCAGGCTGACCTAGAACTCACAAGTCCACGATGGATGTGGACTCACAACACCGTTCCTACCTCAGCTTCCTAAGAGCTGGGATTAATGGTGTGCACCACCTACCTCTGCCTCCCTAGAGCTAGGAATAGACATGTGCTACCAGGCCCTTTGCTTTGGTTTCTGCCCCGTACCACCCCCCCAAGGTAGGGTATCACCTTAGCCTAGGCTGACTTGGAACTCACTCAATAGTCTCAGGGTGGCCTAGAATTCACAGTACTTCTCCCACCTCTGCCTCCCAAGTGCTGGGATTAAAGGTATACGCCACCACGCCCAGCCTGCTTTGGATTTTTGAGACACGATCTCATTTAGATTACTGGACTATACAGCCCAGGCTGACCTCAAATTCTTGGCAATCTTCTGCCTCAGCCTCCTAAGTGTTAGGAATACAAGTATGAACCACCATACCAAGTCCAGATACTTAAAAGAGGAAAGAAAAAGAGAGAGAGAGATATAAAGTAAAGAGAAAGGAAGGGAGGGGAGTACTTAATAGGATGTTATTGCATATATGTAAGTAGAAGAATAGATTAATGGGGGTGAAAAGGCCCAAGTGAGGTCAGGGGAAGAGATTGGGTAAAGGAAAGCTGGAAGAAGGGTTAATCAAAATCTAAGAGGAGCCTGGCATAGTGGTGCATGCCTTTAATCCCAGCACTTGGGAGTCAGAGGTAGAAGGATCACTGTGAGTTTGAGCCCACCAAGACTACGTGGTGAATTCCAGATCAGCCTGGGCTAGAGTGAGACCCTACCTCGAAAAACCAATAATAATAATAATAATAATAATAATAAATAAATAAATAAAGTACTTTGGAATAACCCTAACCAAGGAAGGACCTCTTACAATGAAAGAAAACTTTAGAACCCTCAAAAAAATTGCAGAAGACACTAAAAAATAGAAAGGCATCCCACGTTCTTAGAAGAATCAGTATTGTGAAAATGGTAATCTTACCAAAAGCAATCTACACATTTAATGCAATCCCCCCCCATCAAAATTCCAATGGCATTCTTAATGGAAATAGAAAAAACAATCCTAAAATTCATTTGGAAGCACAAAAAACCTCGAATATCCAAAACAATCTTGAGCAACAAAAATAAGGCTGGTGGTATCACTACACCTTATTTTAACCTACATTACAGAGCCATAGTAACAAAAATAGCATAGTACTGGCACAAAAACAGACACATAGATCAATGAAACAGAATAGAGGACCAAAATCTAAGTCCAAGCAGCTACAGCCACCTAATCTTCAACAAAAATAGGGGCTAGAGAGATGGCTTAGCAGTTAAGGTATTTGCCTGCAAAGCCAAAGGACACAAGTTCAGTTCCCCAGTACCCATATACGCCAGATGCACAAGGGGATGCAAGCATCTGAATTTTGTTTGCAGTGGCTGGAGGCCACAGCATGCTCATTTACTCTCTCTCTCTCAAATAAATAAATTATATTAAAAATGACAGCCAGGCCAAAAGACTGATCAGATGCAATAGTGGCATGTCTGCTCTAGGGGAAACCAACTGCTCTCTAATTGGACTGAAGGCCTACTCTATGGGAGGGAATACATGCCTGGTACTGAAAACCTAATCAAAAGCCTATAGTGGAGGAGGTCATAAGACTTAGGAGTATAATGCCTACCTTGTCTGGCTAAATGCATATATTACGCTCATCAAACTGCCCTGTAAGCAATTCACTTATATATTAATGCTACCCTTACTTTTGGTTAGAGAAGCTTCACTTTTCAGATGGCAATGACCACTGGGATGACCCAAAAGGCACCATAGTGCTGAGAAGAAGTGATAGAGGAGTGTTTGGCACTGAAACATCTCTATCATCTCTAAGGCTCAGGGTCCATTACAGAAGAGTTGGCAGAAAGAATCTAAAAGCCAAAGGAATGGTATCACTCCTTATAATGCAACTGTCCAGACAGAAATTGACCTCAATATCCATGACCTCACAGTACCTAGCAATACCTTCCTAAGACCCTCATAGTAGGAGGAAAAGATAATGCCATCAAAATAAAAGAATAATGGAGAGACAGAGGGAATATGAGGGAGTGTGGATTTGTGAAGGGGAAAGTGGGGGAAGAGAGGGAATTATAATGATTTATTCTAAGTATGGAAACTGTCAATACAAATAATTTTTTTTTTAGCCAGGCATGGTGGCACACACCTTTGACCCCAGCACTCGGGAGGCAGAGGTAGGAGGATCGCCATGAGTTTGAGGCCACCCTGAGACTACATAGTAAATTCCAGGTCAGCCTGGGTCAGAGTGAGACCCTACCTCAGGGAGAAAAAAAAAGAAAAAAAAAATTAGTGCTAAAAATACTCATTGGAGAAAAGACAGCCTCTTCAACACATAGTGCTGGGAAAACTGGATATCTATATGTAGAAGAATGAAAACAGATCCGTATCTTTCTCCAAGCACAAGAATTAAGTTCAAATGGATCAAAGACCTTAATATCAGACCTGAAACTGCTAGAAGAAAAAGTAGGGGAAGCCTGTCAACATATTGGTATAGGCAACAACTTTCTGAATATAACCCCAGTTTCCCAGGAAATAAAACCACTAATCAACCACTGGGACGTCATGAAACTAAAAAGCTTTTGTAGATCAAAGGCAACCTACAGAATGAGAGAAAATCTTTGCCAGCTATACATCTGACAGAAGATTAATATCTAGGATATACAAAGAACTCAAAAAACTAACAAACAAGAAATCAAAGAATCCAATTAAAAAATGGGCTATGTTGGGCATGGTGACACATGCCTTTAATCCCAGCACTCAGGAGGCAGAGGTAGGAGGATCGCCATGAGTTCGAGGCCACCCTGAGACTACATAGTGAATTCCAGGTCAGCCTGGGTTAGATTGAGACCCTACCTCAAAAAACTAAAAAAAAGGGGGGGCTATGGAACTAAATAGAGTTCTCAAAAGAAGAAATACACATGGCCTATAAACATCTAGAAAAATATTCTGCATCCTTAGCCATCAGAGTAATGAAATTAAAACTACTTTGAGATTCCATCTCACTCCTGTCAGAATAACTATCATCAAGAAAACAAATGACAATAAATGCTGGCAAGGATGCAAAAAAGAGGAACTCTTCTACACTGTTGGTGGGAATGCAATCTGGTACAGCCATTGTGGAAACCAGAGTGAAGGTTCCTGAGACAGCAAAAAATAGATTTACCATATGACCCAGCTATATAGCACTCCTAGGCATATATCCTAATGACTCTTCTCACTACCTTAGAGATACTTGCACAACCATGTTTATTGCTGACTTAACAGTGGCTGGCACTACCTATACATGATCATTATAACATGAGGGAATGACGATGGCACCTAAATAAGAGAGACTGATGGGGGGGGGAATATAACTGAGAGTGAAGTTAGGAAGGATAATGTGGGGGTAGGTTTATTATCTATAATTATGGAAGTTGTCAATGGTAAAAATAAAAATTACTGGGGCTGGAGAGATGGCTTAGTGGTCAAGGCATTTACCTGTAAAGCCAAATGATCCTGGTTCGATTCTCCAGGACCCACATTAGCCAGATGCACAAGGGGGCGCATGCATCTGGAGTTCGTTTGCAGTGGCTGGAGGCCCTAGCATGGCCATTCTCTCCCTCTCTCCCTCCCTCCTTCTCTCTCTCTCTCTCTGCCTCTTTCTCTCTCAAATAGATAAGTAAATAAATAAAAATAAATAAGTAAAAATTATTTAATTTTTTAAAAGATTTATATTAGAGTAGTATAAATCTGAATGGAGAAGATTGGGTTCATTCAAGAAATACAATCAGCTAGGTATGGTGGTGCACACCTTTAATCCCAACACTTGGGAGCAAGAGGTAGAAGGATCACTGTGAATTTGAGGCCACCCTGAGACTAAATAGTGAATTCCAGGTCAACCTGGGCTAGAGTGAAACCCTACTAAAAAATAAATAAATATAAGCCAGGCATGGTGGCACACGCCTTTAAACCCAGCATTCAGGAGGCAGAGGTAGGAGGATCGCTGTGAGTTCAAGGACAGCCTGAGACTACATAGTGAATTCCAGGTCAACCTGAGCTAGAGTGAGATCCTGCCTTGGAAAAAATAATAAAATAAATAAAATAAAAATAAAAACATAAAATAAAATAGCCAGGAGTGGTGGCACACACCTTTAATCCCAGCACTCAGGAGGCAGAGATAGGAGGACTGCCATGACTTCAAGACCACCTGAGACTACAGAGTGAATTTGAATTCCAGGTCAGCCTGGACTACAGTGAGACCCTACCTAAAAAAAAAAAAAAAAAATACTCTTATCATTATGTTAAGTAAGTTTATAAAAGAATGGGCTTTGTAAAAGTACTTACCGAAATTATCAGAGGTAATTTCTTTCCTACTTGTAGTTGTAATAACAAATTTTTCTTCAGATGAAATGCCAATTGTCTATTCAAAATAAAATAAATAAATTATACACTAATAATAAATGTATTATTCGAGTTTCTAAGTTGTAAAAATATTGATATGGTAATTTTGCAACATTGATCATCCTTGTCTAGGAAATACACAACTCAATTTTTAAACTTTGCCTTTGTAAAAGTTAATATAGTATTAATAGCATACATTATTTATGGTAATTTTCCCCCTATTTGCTACCTAGGAACACAAGTGACTTAGGTGGGACATTTTAAAAGTATTTTAATGCTACCTGGAACCAATCGAAGACATGTTTTCATTATAGAAATAATTCATTTTATGCAAATAATTAACATTACCACTTGTGCAATTCAGCTATTTAAATATGTAAAACAAAACAGAAAAAAATAAAGGCAGTGTATAGACTGAAGAATAGAATTGCTATGCTTATACAGGACTTTTATATTAAAGCTTTATATCTAGTATTGTCCTTTTCAAATGATTTTAAAATATTAAAGCAATTATAAAATAAACGAGGCCAGGTGTGGTGGCACTTAGGAGGAAGAGGTAGGAGGATCACTGAGTTCCAGGCCATCCTGAGACTACAGAGTGAATTCTAGGTCAGCCTGGGCTAGAACCTACCTCAAAAAAAAAAGTTTTAAGGGCTGGAGAGATGCGTTAGTGGTCAAGGCACTTGCCTGAGAAGCCTTAAAACCCAGGTTCGATTGCCCAATACCCACATAAGCCAGATACACAAGGTGATGCATGCATATGGAGTTCACCTGCAGTGGCTAGAGGCCCTGTCATGCCAATTCTCTATCTGTCCCCAGTCTCTCAAATAAATTAAATAAATAAATAAATGTTGCATTTTTTAAAGTATGATCAAGAGCTATAAATGGGGGCAGAAAAGATGGCTCAGCAGTTAAAGGGTATTGCTTGTGAAGGCTGCCACCCTGGTTTCAATTCCTCAGTATGTAATTAAAGGCGGATACACAAAAGTGGCACATGCCTCTGGAGTTCATTTACAATGTCAAGAGGCCCTGGCCCACCAATTCTCTCATCTCTCTCTCTCTCTCTCTCTGCTTGCAAATTAAAAAAAATAAAAATAAAAATAAAAATAAATGAGCCAGGCATAGTGACACACAACTTTAACCCCAGCGCTTGAAGGCAGTGGTAGGAGGATCAACCATGAGTTTGAGACCTGGGCTAGAGCAAGACCGTACCTTGAAAAAAAAAAAAAAGCTACAAATGTTCCTGACTGATGGTACAGGAATCTTACATCTAAGATTCCTAACTAGGGGGGCTGGAGAGATGGCTCAGTGGTTAAGCACTTGCTTGTGAAGCCTAAGGACCCCAGTTCAAGGCTCGATTCCCCAGGACCCCCATCAGCCAGATGCACAAGGGGGCACACGCGTCTGGAGTTCGTTTGCAGGGGCTGGAGGCCCTGGCACACCCATTCTCTCTTTCCATCTGCCTCTTTCTCTGTCATTTTCAAATAAATAAATAAATAAATAAATAAATATAAACAAACAAGAAGATAAGATTCCTAACTAAAGAAACATCAAATGTTATGTATGTAAATAGTGGCACAAAATCAATCATTCCCAATTTTATCAAGCCCTGCATTATTAAAATAGACATGCCTTTAGAGGTAGGAGGACCACGGTGAGTTTGAGGCTACCCTGAGACTACCTAAAGAATTCCAGGTCAGCGTGAGCTAGAGTGAGACCCTACCTAGAAAAACCAAAAAATTAAATAAAATAGACATTTTTAGGCCAGACATGGTGGTGGACACCTTTGCCTTTAGTCCTAGCACTCAGCAGGCAAAAGCAGGAGGACCATCAGGAGTTCGAGGCCACCCTGAGACTACATAGTGAATTCCAGGTTAGCCTAGCCTAAAGCGAGACCCCACCTCAAAAAATAAATGAATAAGTAAATAAATAAATAGGGAATAAATAAATAAATAGGACTGGAGAGATGGCTTAGCAGTTAAGGCACTTGCCTGCAAAGTCAAAGGACCCAGGTTTGATTCCCAGGACCCAAGTAAACCAGATGCACAAGGTGGCACGTGTGTCTGGACTTTGTTTGCAGTGCCTGAAGGCGCTGGTGCACCCATTCTATCTGCCTTTCTTCCCTCACCCCCACCCCCCCAAAAAAAAAGTAGGGGTGGAGAGATGGCTTAATCATTAAAGCATTGCTTGCAAAGCCTAAGGACCCAGGTTCTACTCCCCAGTACCCACATAAGCAAGATGCACGAGGTAGCCCATGTGTCTGGAATTCATTTACAGTGGCTGGGGCCCTTGTGCGCCCATTCTCTTTGCTTCTTTCATAAATTAACCAATTAATTTAATTAAATTTTTAAAAAACAGACATTTCTTGTTGCCATGATGATGGGGGGGGAGATATCAAAATAGTAGAAGGACTGGTGGAAATCTACTCCATTTACACAGGCACAGCATGAAGTTCAGATCTTATCTAGTTTTGACTTCATTTATCCATTCTAATCTGGGTGAGCATTTACAATGTGTAAGGCTGTAGTAGATAGACACTGGGATCCATCTGTGAACAAAATAAAGTCCTCACCCCCAAGTCACTGTTACTCTGTGGATCGCATTTTTAATCAACTGAACAACTGTTTGTAGGTAGGTATATCAAGACCATTTCTAAATCTATTAGCGTTTTCCACGCAAAAATACTACTCTCAAAGTTATTTTTCTATGGAAGCTAAGCGTTCTTTGTGACTTATACCTCCTAGGGTTTATTCAGGGCATGACCACATTCCTTCTTTTGAAAGCTCAGAGCTTAGAGTGGTGGCATGCATGCATATAATTCCAGCACAGAGAGGCAGAGAGAGAGCACCGCAGAAGGTTCGAGGCCAGCCCAGTCAACAGTCCAGAGCAGTAGGGCTACTCCGAAAGGCAAAAAAACAAAACTTAGGCAGCTGTTACCATCCCCTATCTATAGAGTACTTCCCAGCTTAAAGGTTTTCCTACAGTCATTCATTTTTAAAGCCAGAATCTAGTCGTCCTTTGTTGCGCACAGACACCCAGGGTCGCCCGGAGGGGGGTTAGTTCAGGAACTTCCAAGCTTAGAGCTCAGACAAGACGGCGACGGGCAGCTCCACCTACAAACCAAACTTGGACCAGCGTCTGCATGCGGAAGGAACTCCCCGTCAGCGCGCCACTCGTAAAAACCTTTTGACAGGACAACCCGGAAAGTGACTGCAATCAAGTTAACTTGACTGCAAGGAATGTCACGGCTTCCACCCATCGCTACGCTCCCAGGGGTCACCGGGTACAACGACTCTTATTAAGTTGCACAGCAGCAGCACGAGCGGCACGCACGCTTCTCTTACAGGATGCTCAACTGTCCGGCAGGCCACCGAGCCAGGTGGAGCCCGACAAAAGGGCCAACTCACTCTGAGGTCACTTAACCCTTAGGGACCGCCGGAGGCCCCGCGGAGGAGCAAGGACGCTTGCTCCCGGGCCGACCGCGGCTTGCAAACCCCGGCAACACTTGTCACCGGGAGGGGTGGCTGGGGACGGGGGTGGGGGGGAGAGAGAGAAAGGAAAACCGAGGCCGCCAAGACTAGGGAGACCCGGTGACAGGTTTATGGCCTTGGTGGACCAACCGGGGCTTCGGGGGTCCGTGGCATCCCAAGCGTCCGGGGAGCCCCCTTCCTTACCTGACACACGGAGGCGCGGAACGCCGCCAAGTCGGCGCGCTCCGGGACCTGAAGCGCCCGGTCCCCGAGCTCCGACTCCTTCCCGCGCCGGTCAAACAAGTACACGGTCCTGCAGCCGTCCATTCTGCCGTCGTCCCCAGACGCCGACGAGGGGCCGCCGGGCTCACCGGCGCTGGCCGCTGCCATATTGGGAGAGAGGGGGGGAAAAAGAGAGAAAGAGAGAGAGAGAGAACAGACGACGGCGCCCTCAGAGCGCCAGAGATGCGGCCTCCGCGCGCACGGCGTGTCGGGGGTGGGGGGGGTGGTTGGCTCCTTCGGTTCCAGTCGCCGCGGTGCGAGGGGCCTCGGCCCGGGAACCGCTGCACCTCCTTCCTTCCTCCTCCCCCGCCGCCGCCGCCGCCGCCACTTGCGGAGGGAGGCCGAGCAGCCGCAGGCGCGAGGATCACCCGGGAACCGATTCAAACGCGCTCCCGTCGACGCAACACGTCACTTCCGCGCCGGGCGGGCTCCCGCGGAGCTGAGCGACGCGCGCACGCGCGCGCAGGCACGCACGCACGCACGCGCTCGCTCCTCCGAGAGCCCGCGACCCGCGCTGGCAACCGCCACTGCCCACGTGAGCCGAGAGCTGGGACCCGCCGGCCCCGCAGAGAGAGAGAGGAGGAGAGAGAGAGAGAGGAGGAGAGAGAGAGAGGGGAACGGCGGGAAGGCAGGGGGCGGGGCTTCGCCGCGCAGGGGGCGGGGCTTCGCGCGCTCGCAGGCCCCGCCCCCTGCGCCTCGCGCACTTGGACGGAAGCGCGGTCGGGGCCGAGGTCCGCCGGTCGGGAGAAGCGAACTCGAAAGGCCTGGCGGGGGAGCGGGTCTCTCCTTGAGCTGTTTATTCCGGGTGGAAGGTGGGTGGGGGGGGATGGTCCCGGTACCTTCCCGCTACGTCGTAGTCGTCACTCCCCACCCCTTGCGCCCACCGCCTCGGAGTGTCGGGGACGCGGCGGCGGGAAGCGACGAGCACGCGGCCCTCGCGCCGGGGAACGACCCCCACAGCGGCGCTAAGAGGCCCGGCGCCACTCTTTCTGTCTCATTCCTTGGTTGAAACAATGAGACAAAGCTGATCTTGCACGAAAAGACAAAAAAAGAAAGGAAGAAAGAAATCCGGTTCCCTGGCATCACCGTCGGGGTTCCCGCGGGGACTTTGGGGCCGCCCAGTCGTCCTTTCATAGTACCTACCTACACCCCAAGGTTACACTAGATGTCCCTAAAATGCTTTTTGTTTGCACGCCGGCCTCTTGACGCTGCAAACGAAAGCTACTGCGTTATTAAGCATATGGGGAGCGAGGGGAAGGTGATGGATCAGGGGCTGAAGGCACTAGCTTGCAAAGCATGCCTACACGGGTCCAATTGTTTGCCCATGTAAATTGTCCGCCCATGTAAAGCCAGATGCACAAAGTGGTGCGTGCACCTGGAGATCGTTTGCAGTGACAGGGAGCCCTGAAGCGCCCATACTCTCCCCCCCACACACACTTCTTTTAAATAAGATATTTTTTAAGTCGAATGACCGCTAATAAAACTACACTGCAAAAACGGGAAAGCACCACACCAAAAAAGAAGAAATGTTATTTGGGCTGGAGAGATGGCTCAGCAATTAAGGTGCTTGCCTGCAAGGTCTAAGGACCCTGGGTTCGGTTCCCCAGTACCCACATAAAGCCAGATGCACAAAATAGTGCATACATCTGGAGTTCATTTGAAGTGGCTCAAGGCCCTGGTGCACCCATTCATTCTCTCTCTCCATGCAAATAAATTTTTTTAAAAATTGTAATGTTGTTTGCCCGATGTGGTGGCACACACCTATAATCCCAGCACACAAAGGCAGAAACTGCCCTGCGAGGTAGCGCAGGCCTTTAATCCTAGCGCTTGGGAGGCAGAGATAAAAGGATAGCTGTGAGTTCGAGGCTACCCTGAGAATTCCAGGTCAGACTGGGCTAGAGAGAAACTCTAGCTTGAAAAATCAAAGAAAAAGAAACAAAAGGATTGCCAGAAGATCAAGGCCAGCCTGGTTTACATACCAAGTTTCAGGGATCCAGAGCAAGACCCTGTCTCCAAAACAAACAGGTGCCTTATGTGGTGGCGCACGCTTTTAATCCCAGCACTCAGGAGGCAGAGGTAGGAGGAATTCTGTTGAGTTCAAGGCCACCTGAGACACTGAGACTACATAGTGAATTCTAGGTCAGCCTAGGCTAGAGTAAGACCCTACCTCGAGTTAAAAAAAAAAAAAAAAAGACCCAAACGGGTACTGGGCATGGTGGTGCAGGTGACCCAGCCCTTGGAAGGCTGAGCTTCAAGAACAGAGTACGTTCGAGGTCAGCCTGGGCTAGAGAGAGAGAGAGACCATGCCATGAAAAAAAGTCAGGCATGATGGTACACACCTTTAATTACTTTAATTCGGGAGGGAGGCAGCGGAAGGAAGATCCACATGAATTTGAGAGGCCAGCCTAGGACCACAGAGTGAGTTCCAAGTCAGCCTGGACTAAAGTGAGAGCCTCCCTTGAAGAAAACAAAACAACACACACACACACACACACACACACACAAAAAAAAAAAAAAAAAAAAAAACAATGAAATAAATATAACAGTTATTTGCAAAACTGTGAACAGAAAGATTTCATAACTACTAACAACTTCCTATTAAGATGAAACTTGGCAAATACTTAAGTGTGTTTGAATTAGCCAAACAAGGCTTAAATGACCATTTCAAAGTTCCTCCTAGGGGCTGGAGAGATGGCTCAGCAGTTAAAGGAGCTTGCTTACAATGTTTGATGGCCTGGATTTCATTCCCCAGTGCCCACATAAAGCCAGATGCACAAGTCATTCATCCCCAGCTGTTTGCAGTGGCAAGAGGCCCTGACACACCCATTCTCTCTCACTCTCTCTCTCCTAGCAAATGAAGAAATTTCCTTCTAGAGAGCTATTCCTTTTTTGTTGTTGTTGTTGTTTTGTTTTTTAGTTTTTCAAGGTAGGGTTTCACTGTGGCCCAGGCTGACCTGGAATTAACTATGTAGTCCCAGAGTGGCTTCAAATTCACAGCAATCCTCCTACCTCTGCCGTCCGAGTGCTGGGATTAAAGGCATGCGCCACCATGCCCGGACAAGAACTATTCCTTTATATTAAAAAAAAAAAAAACTTGAATTTTTCTGCTACACTGATAAAAGATCATGACTCAATACAATATCTTTGCTATGAACTAATTATGTGGTTCTATAGTGTAATAACTGGCACTCTGAAATTATGTTCAAGACTTTTTAGCATAAATGGATAGACAAACGATTGCAGTCTAAAATTCTCCGACCAAGGGTGAAAGCCAGTTTGATTAATATGGACAGCGAGAGATATTTTGATGGGGAGACCCACTCAACTTATACTGGAAACACTGGGGGCTTCTCTCTGGGTAGTGTGATTTTCCTGACCGTGAGGTGCTGACTTGGTTCCCAGTACCAGTTAGGAGTTCTCTCCCACTGAGCGGACCTCTTATGCATTCAGAGGGCAGCTGGTTACCGACAAAGGCTATGTGCCGCTATTGCACAGTGTGTAGTTTTTGTCCAGCTGCTGGATTGCATGGCTTGCAGTGTTTCCTGTTTATTCATGTTGTTGGTGACCACTATCACCCAGTAGCCCTTTCTGGCACCATGAGAGTTTGCCAGGCAAGGATTGGCTTTCCTCACAGTTACCACATTGTCTCACCATGTTCTGAGATGGCAGCCTGTGGTGTCTTCAGAAATAGGGTCTTACCTTTTAGGTCTGTCACGTAACCCTGTGCTTCGGAAGGCCTGCATTGGGGGAGTAGGGCTAGGATCTCACAGATCGTCCTGCCCAACTGCTCATCATGGGTTTAACACAGATTTGGCCCTGGAATCCACTAGCCAGAGCCCATGGGTTAAGGATTGTGTGTGTGTGTGTGTGTGTGTGTGTGTGGCTTTTCAAGGTAGGGTTTCACTATAGCCCTGGCTGACTTGGAATTCACTATGTCATTTCAGGATGGCCTCAAACTCATGGGCAATCCTCCTACCTCTACCTCCTGAGTGCTGGGATTAAAGGCATGCGCCACCATGATGGGCGGGGTTAAGGATTTTAAGGATTGAACTATTGAACTTTCTCTTTTTGTTTTTCCAGGTAGGGTTTCACTGTAGCCCAGGCTGACCTGGAATTTACTATGTAGTCTCAGGGTGACCTTGACTCATGGCCATCCTCCTACCTCCACCTGCTGTGTGCGCTCTGCAGGAAGGGGCTGGACCCGAACTCCCCATGCACCTGAGTCATTTCAGCTCTGCAGCCTCTGCTGCAGATAGCAGGGTGAATCAGTGGGTGGACTTCCCACTCAAGCTGAGGCTATTAGCTTACGTACCTGAGCTCTCCCACATTTAGACCGCTCTAACGGGAAAGCCCAATTTCTGACTTGGTTATTACAGCATCTTAAACTCAAAAGGTTCAGTGTGCAAATGCTTGTCAAGTGGCTCCCCTCCCTCCCTCAGTTGGCTAATGTCCTGTGAGCCAGAGATAGACACATAGCCAACTCCCTGTGTGATCCCCTCCCACAATATAACTAGCTTTACTGAAATCCCTAATGATTTTGAGAAGAGCCCTGTATCTCTAAGGGTGATACAACTCAAAGACAGAGCACTTTTCAGCTATGGATGAGGCCTTGGGTTCCTCTCTAACACCAATAAGTAAGTAGGGCTGGAGAAAAGGCTTACCAGTTAAGGCTTTTGCCTATGAAGCCTGAGGACGAAGGTTGGATTCCCCAGTACCCATGTGAGCCAGATGCATAAGGTGGTGCATATGTCTGGAGTTCATTTGCAGTGGCTAGAGGCCCTTGGCGCCCCATTCTCTCTCCCTCTCTCTCTCTCTCTCTCAAATAAATAAATTATTTTTTAAAAAAAATAAGTAAGTAGCCAGGCATGTTGGTGCACGCCTTTAATCCCAGCACTTGGGAGGCAGAGGTAGGAGGATAGCTGTGAGCTCCAGGCCAGCCTGGGACTACATAGTGAATTCCAGGTCAGCCTAGACTAGAGTGAAACCCTATCTTGAAAAACCAAAAGTAAAAAAAATAAGTAAGTAAATAAATATTACAAGTATAGTTGAGATGGCAGAAAGAAGGAAAGTTAGCCAGGTGTGGTGGCACATGCCTTTAATCCCAGCACTTGGGAGGCAGGGATAGATGGATTACTATGAGTTCAAGGATAGCCTAAGACTACATAGTGAATTCGAGGTCAGCCTGAAATACAGTGGGACACCTACCTCAAAAAAAAAAGTGGGGTGGAGAGATGGCAGTTAAAGCAGTTTGCCTCAAAGTCAAAGGACCCAGGTTCGATTCCCCAGGACCCACGTTAGCCAGATACACAAGGTGTGCATGCATCTGGAGTTCATTTGCAGTGGCTTGAGGCCCTCGTGTGCCCATTCTCTCTTTCCCTCTTTCTCTGTCAAATAAATAAAATATGTTTAAAAAAAGAAAAAAAAAAAGGAAGGGCTGGAGAAATGAATGGCTTAGCAGTTAAGGCACTTGCCTACAAAGCCAAAGGACCCAGGATTGACTCCCCAGGACCCACACAGGCCATATGACCCACATAAGCCATGTGCACAAGGGGACGCATGTGTTTGGAGTTCCTTTGCAGTGGCTAGAGGCCCTGGACCACCCATTCTCTCTCTCTACCTGCCTATTTCTCTTTCTCTCTCTCTCAAATAAATAAATAAAATTAAACAAATTTAAAAGATGAAAACAGACTTCCGGCCAAGATGGCGACCGCCTAGCTACACTGCAAATCTCAGGGAAAGAAAAATAGACGTAGATCCTAAGGAGAGAGCCACCCCATCATACCTCCAAAGGACCCCGGCTGAAACTAAGAAAAATTGGCGAAACAAGCAAGGGGGCTGTTTTCCTGATGAACCGGATACCAGCACAAGGGGGAAGGAGATCAACACAGAGAAAAATCAACTCCTACCAAATCAGAGAGCCAGAGTCTCAGAGGCCCCCAACACCTCATCACTGAAGCAGACCAAAAATGAACCCAACATGGCTCAGGGAATTTTTGCGGAAGACGGGGCGGAAAGAATGTCAGAGCCACATGTTGGGTCATGATATGCAGAGACATTTAGCTTACCCATAACTGTGGGCTAACTCCACAATGCATGACCCATATACCTCAACAAGGAGGGGCCAAGGGGAGGGGGTAGGTCACGGATGAGCCTAATAATGGTACCAAACTGACTGTATTTACTGAATACAAAACTAACTAATAAAGAAAAAAAATAGATGAAAACATTCATTTTAAAAAAAAAGGAAAATTAAATGTAGTCTTGTTAAAGTTTGTGAGAGCAAATGCCCTTCTATGCCTGTTTTCTCATTAATAATACTACAGACTGCCTTAAAAAAAAAAAAAAAAAAAGACTTGGTTAATTGCTTTAGAGGTTCAAGAACAGGGGCCTGTATATGATGGTCTTTGCTGACAGTCTCTAGACATTGTAGAGCATCACACGGTAAGAAGCAAAGTGTGTGTGTCCTCTGCTTTCTCATGGGTTCCCTCCCCCCTCCTGAATGACCTTATTACCTCCCAGAGGCCCATGTCTAAATGCCGCAATTGGATTAAGTTTCCAACCTCTTAACTCAAAATAGTAATTAAACTCCATCATGAATTTCCTAGAGGACAAACATTCAGAAATCATAGCTGAGTAAACGCCCAAATGAAAAATACAAAAACTATCTGGAAAGGTGTATCTAAGACCATTGCTCATCTTCCTATTTTCCTATACCAAACGCGTATTATTTGTATAATTAAAAATGTGTGTGGGGGGGGACTGGAGAGATGAAAAAAAACTATAAAATAAACGGACAAGAAAGTGACTTGTTAACGCCTTTATCATTTCAAATGTGCGCGTGTGTGTGTGTGTGTGTGTGTGTGTGTGTCGCACACGCCAGGGTCTATTGGTCCTACAAATGAATGCAAGACACCTGTGCCCCTGGCTGCATCTGACTTTCCATTTGAACCCAGGGTCAGCAGGCTTTGCACACAAGAGCCTTTAACCATTGAGCAATATCCACAGTGTCTCAAACATTTTCTAGAATTATTTCTGGAACATTCAGAGCCATATTAGAGACATGAATTCAAGGTCTGCCAGGTAAAATACTTTCTGCAATATATGTGGTTCTGAGCTCCTAATCTACCAAACTAGCAAACATTTTAGGATCCCTTCTCTTTTGTTCTGTTTTTCAAGGTAGGGTCTCCCTCTAGCCTAGCCCAGGCCAACCAGGAATTTTCTTGGTACTTTAATGCTGGTCTCCAACTCACCGTGATCCTCCTACCTCCACCTCCCGAGTGCTGAGATTAAAAGCAGTGTGCCACCACGCTCGGCTTCAAAAAAAAAAATTTTTTTTTTTGAGGTAGGGTCTCACTCTAGCCCAGGCTGACCTGGAATTTACTCTGCAGTTTTAGGGTGGCCTTGAACTCACAGTGATCCTCCTACCTCTGCCTCCCGAGTGCTGGGATTAAAGGTGTGCAACACCAACACTTGGCAAAAATATTTTTATTTATTTACCTGGATCAGAGGAGAAAGAAAGATACGCCAGGAGCTCTAGCCACTGCAAAAAAAAATACCCTCCAGATGCATGTGCTACTTTTGTACATCTGGCATTATGGGACACTGGGGAATCGAACCTGGGTTGTTAGTTAGACTTTGCAGGCAAGTGCTTTAGCCACTGAGCCATCTCTCCAGTCCCTCCCACCCATTTTCTTTTTTTTTTTTTTTTTCAAATTTGGGTCTCACTCTAACTCAGACTGACCTGGAATTGACTGTGTAGTCAAGGTGTCAGATTGGCTACCGATCATGAAAACAAATGACCATAAATGCTGGCAAGGATGTGGAAAAAGAGGAAGCCTTCTATACTGTTGGTAGGAATGCTGATCTGGTCCAGCCATTGTGGAAATCAGTGTGGAGGTTCCTAAGACAGCTAAAAATAGATCGACCATATGACCCAGTTATAGCACTCCTAGGTATATATCCTAAGGACTCATCTCATTGCCTTAGAGATACTTGCTCAACCATGTTTATTGCCGCTCAATTCACAATAGCTGGGAAATGGAACCAGCCTAGATGTCCCTCAACTGATGAATGGATAATGAAGATATAGCACATTTATACAATGGATTTCTACTCAGTAGTAAAGAAAAATGGAGTTATGAAATTTGCAGGAAAATGATGGATCTGGAAAGGATTATACTAAGTGAGGTAACCCAGGCCCAGAAAGCCAAACGTCACATGTTCTCTCTCATACATGGATCCTAGCTACAGATGATTGGACTTCTGTGTGAGTAGGAAGAAAACTCAGTAGCAAAGGCCAGTAAGCTAGAAAAGAGATATAAGGAGAAGAGAAAGGAAGGGAGGGGGGGTACTTAATAGGATGGCATTGTATATATGTAAGTAGAAGAATAGATTAATGGGGATGAAAAGGCCCAAGTGAGGTCAGGGGAAGAGACTGAGTAAAGGAAAGGTGGAGGGAGGGCTAATCAAAATCTAAGAGGATATAAATAAATCATATGGAAACCTACTTTTTTGGACAAGTCAGGAGCCATAGACTGTTGCTAGAAAATTTTCAGTGCCAGGGATGGAATACCTTCCAGTGAGTTATTGACCAGGGAGGTCCCTGATACCCCCAAAACATTATAGGCCATTGCCGAGGCCCTTGGTTTCCCACCAGGAATAGATGGTAAGACCCTATTGCTGAAGACTCCACATTCTTGGGCTGCAAGGTCACTGAGAAATCCTGCTGGAACTGAGCTGATAACCTCCTCCATGTAGATCAGCTGACAGAAAGCTGGAAGAAGCTGTTCTGCATGCAGTTCAATGGGAGAAAGAGATACCACCAGTGAAGATACTCAACAGTGGACACTGCAAGCCTTATATTTGGCCAGCCAGGCCAAATGAGCCAATGGGTGCAATAGTGGCACGTCTGTCATGGTGGAAACCAACTACCCTCTAATTGGATTGGAGGCCCTCTCCGTGGGAAGGAATACATCCCTGATACTGAAAACTTAAAACAGGGGTAGTCATGAGCCCTAGAGGTGTAACATCTTCTGCTGTCTGGATAAATGTATATACTACGCTCATCAAACTGACCAGTAAGCACTTCTCTTAATGTTCATACCTATATATTAATGCTACTCTCACTTTAGGTTGAGAAACTTCTCTTTTCAGATGGCAGTGACCTTGGGATGACTCAGAAGGCACCATGGTGCTGGGAAGAAGTGACAGGAGTGCTCCGCACTGCAATATCTTTCTCACACCTTCTAAGGCTTAGGGTCCATTGCAGAAGAGGTGGCGGAAAGAATTTAAGAGCCAAAGGAAGGGTGGGACTCCTTATAATGTGCACTTCCCAGACACAAAATGGCCTGGATATCCATGACCTGACAGTGCCTGACACTACCTACACAAGACCATCATAATAGGAGGAAAAGGCCGTGACATCAAAGTAAAAGACTGATGAGAGCGGGAGGGAATATGATGGAGAATGGCGTTTCAAAGGGGAAAGTGTGGGGGGGGAGGGTATTACCATGGGATATTGTTTACAATCATGGAAGTTGTTAATAAAAATTTAAAAATCATAAACAAAACAATGATAATAAATAAAAATAAAGAGAAAGGATTTAGCCAGGTGTGGTGGGCTACATCTGTAATCTCTGTACTGGGAAGGTTGAGGTAGAAGGATCACTGTGAGTTTGAGGCCAGCCTGGGTCTACAGAGTGAGTTCTATGTCAGCCTGGATTGGAGTGAGACCCTAACTCAAAAGGGGAGGCAGATGATTTTAAAAGGGGGGACAGCATTGACAATGTACCCATGTAAAGCCAGATGCACAAAGAGGCATATACATCTGCATTTTGTTTACAGTGCCTGGAGGGCCTGGTGTGCCCATACTCCCTCTCTCTTTCTCTGTTTCTCTCTTGTCTTTCTCTGAAATAAATAAATAAATAATAAAATATTTTATTTTAAAAAGGTTTTAGTGGTATTTATTTATATTTGTTTATTTATTTTGGTTTATCAAGTTAGGGACTCCCTCTAGCCCAGGCTGACATGGAACTCACTATGTAGTCTCAGGGTGGCCTCAAACTCACAGCAATCCTCCTACCTCTGCCTCCCAAGTGCTGTGATTAAAGGCGTGCACCACCAAGTCAGCCTTTAAAAACAGGCTCAGGAACAGGGAAGTTGGCTCAGCAGTTAAAGGTACTTTCATGCAAAGCCGTTTAGTCCTGGTAAGTTCCCCAGTACCAGTGCAACCTGATGCGAAGTGGCACATGCATCTATAATTTCAACACACCTATGAAAATGGGGGCAGGGGCAGGAGAAACAGGCCAACTAGTGTGAGGTTCTTTGCAGTGTAACAGTTTGTTTGCAGTGGTTAGAGACTCTGTCTCAAAGAAGGAAAACCTCAAGGTTGTCCTCTGAACTTCTCAGGCACATCAGGGCACATGCACCCACACACTCTCATAAATAAATAAAAATAGCCAGGTGTGGTAGCACACTCCTTTGATCCCAGCACTTGAGAGGCTGAGGTAAGAGTATCATCATAAGTTTAAGGCCAGCCTGGAGCTACAGAGTGAGTTCCAGAAGGTCAATGAGGGCTAGAGTGAGAACCTGCCTGAAAGAGAGAGAAAGAGAGAGAGAGAGAATAAATATAGAGAAATAGGCATAGCTAGAGTGAGACCCTACGTTGAAAAAACAAACAAATAAGAAGCAGGCATAGGCAAGGACTTTCTAAATGGACCCTCAATCATTCAGGGAATAATACAACTAAATCATTGGGACCTCATGAAATTAAGGGCTGGAGAGATTGCCCAGTGGTTAAGGTGCCTGCTTTCAGGGCCTAACAATCTAAGTTCGAATCCTCAGTACCCATGTAAGGCCAGATGCACAAAGCAGTGAGAGCATCTGGAGTCCATATGCAACAGCCAGAGACACTGGCATGCCCGTTCTCTCTGTCTCTCTTCTATCTCTGTCTGCTTACAAATGAATTAAAAAGTATTTTAAAAAGCAATAAAAAGCTTTTGTACAGTAAAGGACACTGTGAATAGAGCAAAGAGGCAACCTACAGAATGGGAGAAAAATCTTTGCCAGCTATATATCTGACAGAGGATTAATATCTAGGATATACGAAAAACTGAAAAAAACTACATAATAAGAAATAATATTGTCTACAATTATGGATGTTGTCAATTAAAAAATTTTTTAAAAAAGAAAGAAATAGGCAGGGTGTGGTGATGCATGTCTTTAATCCCAGCACTTGGGAGGGAGGCATAGGTAGGAGGATAGCTTTGGGTTCAAGGCCACCCTGAGACTACCAAGACAGCCTGGGTTAGAGTGAAACCCTACCTCAGAAAAAAAAAAATGAAAAAAAAAAAAAACAACAAAGAAATTAAATAGTCCAATTAAAAAAAATGGGCTAAGGCTGGAGATATGTTTTAGCAGTCAAGGTGCTTGCCTGCAAAGCCAAAGGACCCAGGACCCACATAAACCAGATGCACAAGGCAGTGTATGTGTCTGGAGTTCATCTTCAGCTGCTGGATGCCCTGACATGTCCATTCTCTCTCTCTCTCAAAAAAAAAAAAAGAGAGAGAGAGAGAGGGCTGGGGAGATGGCCTAGCAGTTAAGGCGCATGCCTGGGAAGCCTAAGGACCCAGGTTCAATTCTCCAGGTCCCACATAAGCCAGATGCACATAGTGGCATCTGGAGTTTGCAGTAGCGAGAGGCCCTGGCGTGCCCATTCTCTCTTCTCTCTCTCTCTTTCTCTCTCTCTGTCAGTCTCAAATAAATAAAAACAAAATCTCAAAAAAGGAAAAGAAAGACAGTTTGAGCCCTGTGTGGTGGTGCACACCTTTAATCCCAACACTTAGGAGACAGAGGTAGGAGGATCACTGTGAATGTGAGGCCACCCTGAGACTGCATACAGAGCTTTAGGTCAGCCTGGGCTCGAGGGAAGCTCTACCTGGAAAAAAAGAAAGAAAGAAAAAAAGAGAGGAGAGAATTTGGGGCTGGAATGATGGCGTAATGGCTAAGACATTTGCCTGTGAAGCCTGAGGACCCAGGTTTAATTTCTCAGTACCCATGAAAACCAGATGCACAAGGTGGCATATGCGTCTGGAGTTCATTTGCAGGGGCTAGAGGCTCTGATGTGCCTAGTCTCTCTCTCTCTCTCTTCCTTCTCTCTCAAATGAATAAATAAAATATCTTTAAAAGGTTCCCATTCTCTCTTCTATGTCTCTCTGCTTGCAAACGAATTAAAAAATATTTTAAAAGCAATAAAAAAAAGCTGCATACCTTTAATCCCAGCACTTGGGAGGCAAAGGTAGGAGGATTGCCGTGAGTTCAAGGCCACCCTGAGACGACAGAGTGAATTCCAGGTCAGCCTGAGCTAGAGAGAGACCCTACCTCAAAAATAAATAAATAAATAAAATGCTTTTGTATAGCAAAGGACACTGTGATTAGAGCAAAGAGGTAGCCTACAGAATGGGAGAAAAATCTTTGCCAGCTATACATCTGACAGAGGATTAATATCTAGAATGTACAAAGAACTAAAAGAAAAAAATAAGCCTGGTGTAGTGGTGCACACCTTTAATGCCAGCACTTGGGAGGCAGAGGTTAGAGGTTCGCTGTGAGTTCGAGGCCATCCTAAGACTACATAGTGAATTCCAGGTCAGCCTGGGCTAGAGCGAGACCCTACCTCGAAAAACCAAATATACATATATTTAAAAAATTTTTTAAAGTGAAAGAGTTTGGGCAAAAGTACCCTGTGAAGGTAGATAATGCTGTCTTCCAAACACATAGTGGTTATGATATCATGACCTCAGAGTAGCTATTACTACCTACCTGAGCAAGGTCTAAATAATATTGGATCCATCAACATGTTGTCATTGGATGATGGAGGAGGACAAAAACTAAAAAATAAATAAATAAATAAATAAAATGACATCAAACTAGATGAGGGACTATTTGGAATTAAGAATGCAATCAGTGAGAAGGGAATGGGGGAGGGGAAAAAAGAAAGTAACAAGAATCATTCCCATCACCACCCCCAGCCCCAGTCCCTCACCACCATGAAGAAAAAAAAAAGAAAGGATTATTATATTATAATCAAAACACATTATATATGTTTTTAAAAAGCATGGTGGCTCACACCTATAATCCCAGCACTCTGGAGGCTGAGGCAGGAGGATGACAAGGAGTTAGAGACAATCCTGGGTTTCAGAGTGAGTTCCAGGTTAGCCTGAACTAGAATGAGACCCTGCCACAAAAGAAAAAAAAATTCTACTTAGTCAGGCATGGTGGTGCATGCCTCTAATCCCAGCACTGAGAAAGCTGAGGCAGGAGAATTGCCATGAGTTCAGGGCCAGAATGAGTTCCAGGTAACTAGTGAGTTCCAGAGTGGGCTACAATGAGACACTGCCTCAAAAAGCCAAAATTAAAAAATAAACAGGGGCTGAAGAGATAGATGGCTTAGCGGTTAAGGCACTTGCCTGCAAAGGCTAAAGACCACGTAAAGCCAGATACACAAAGTGTCGTATGCATCTGGAGTTCATTTGCAGTGGCTGGAGGCCCTGGATTGCCCATTCATTCTCTCTCTCTCTTCTTGTAAATAAATAAATGTTTTGGGGGCTGGAAGGATTGCTTAGCAGTTAAGGTGCTTGCCTGGAAAGCCAAAGGACCCAGGTTCAATTCCTCAGGACCCACGTAAGCCAAATGCACAATGTGGCCCTTGCATCTGGAGTTGGTTTGCAGTGGCAGGAGGTCCTGGTGCACCCATTCTCTCTCTGTCTCTCTATGTGTCTGTCTCTCTCGTTCTCTCAAATAAATAAATAAAAATAAAGTAATAAGTTTAAAAAATGAATGTTTTTAAAGTATTTTTAAGGAGAATGCACGCATACTCTAATTTACAAATTACTGTCAGCTGATACTATCTTCCCCTAAAATCAGGAAGATCCTTAAACATGCTGACATTATTTCAAATATAGTCCCAACATACAGCCAGGATGGAACAGAAATAGCTTCCTCCGTAGACTAAGTTTCCATTTCTCGTCTAGGTTTCACTTTCCTGAAAGAGAAGTGTCCCATCGCCTAACAATTACACTTTATTCATCCTCTCCTTGACAGGCTGCTGGCCTGGCGCAGGGTGAGCACGCAGCATCCTGGGCAGACAGACACAGATAATAGGTGGGGCTTATTTGCTATACATGCCATCTGAACTATGAAAAGTAAAAACAACCGGGTGGCATGGTGCACATCTTTAATCCCAGCACTTAGGAGAATGAGGTAGGAGGATCGCTGTGAGTTTGAGACCAGCCTGAAACTACATAGTAAATTCCAGGTCAGCCTGGGCTAAAGTGAGACCCTACCTCAAAAAAAAATATGTATGTGTATATATATATATATATACATATATATGTGTGTATATATATATATACATATATATGTGTGTGTATATATATATATACACACAAAATAAAAGAGGCTGGAGAAATGGCTGTGGTGGTTTGATTCAAGTGTCCCCCATAAACTTAGGTATTCTGAATACTAGGTTCCCAGCTGATGAAGATTTGGGAACTAAAGCCGCCTCCTGGACGCAGTGTATTGTGGGGGTGGGCTTATAGGTGTTACAGCCAGTGTCCCCTTGCTAGTGTTTGACACACTCTCCTGTTGCTATTGTCCACCTTATGTTGGCCAGGGGGTGATGTCCACCCTCTGCTCATGCCATCGTTTTCCCCTGCCATCTTGGAGCTTCCCCTCAAGTCTGTAAGCCAAAATAAACTTTTTTTCCCCCCCACAAGCTGCTCTTGGTTGGGTGATTTCTGCCAGCAATGCAAACCTAACTACAACAATGGCTTAGCGGGTAAGGTACTTGCCTGCCAGGCCGAAGGACCTAGGTTCGATTCTCCAGGACCCACGTAAGCCAGATGCAGAAGGTGGTGCATGCATTAGGAGTTCATTTGCAGTGGCTAGAAGCCCTGGTGCACCATTCTCTCTAACTGCCTCTTTCTCTCTCTCTCTCTCTCTCTCATTTTCAAATAAATAATTTTAAAAAAATTTAAAAAGAGCAAGGCATGGTGGCACACGCCTTTGAGTCTAGCATTTGGGAGGCAGAGGAAGGAGAATCACTGTGAGTTCAAGGCCAACCTGAGACTACATAGTGAATTCCAGGTCAGCAGAAAGAAAGAAAAGATAGTTTTCCAGTTTTCTTTACATTTCTTAAAGTCTATATATTTTAAAGGCGTGCACCACCACGCCCGACTTTTTATATTTTATTTTTATTTATTTGAGAGAGATAGAAGCAGAGAGAGAGAGAGAGAGAGGGAGAGAGAGAGAGAGAATGGGTGCACCAGAGCCTCCAGCCATTGCAAACGAACTCCAGACACATGTACCACCCTTGTGCATCTGGCTTACATGGGTCTTGGGGAATTGAACTGAGATCCTTTGGCTTTGCAGACAAGTGCCTTAGCCGTCAAGCCATCTCTCCAGCCCAAAGTCTGTATAGTTTAGTCCTAAATGTCTCTATGAAGTTGAATTTTACCAAACCCAGGACAACCTTCTAATACTTCTCAAAGCTGATCTCAAGTAGAAATACTTCTCCAGAGGAAACAACAAGTTTAAAACTGCCTCAATCACTCTGGATATGCCACGCAAAGAGAGTTCAGTTTCCCCATTCCCAGTCATACAAACATGAAAGGTAGACTTTTTTTTTCTTTTCAAATTTTTATTAACAACTTCCGTGATTATAAACAATATCCCATGGTACTGCCCTCCCTCCCCCCACTTTCCCCTTTGAAACTCCATTCTCCATCATATCCCCTCCCCCTCACAATCAGTCTCTCTTTTATTTTGATGTCATGATCTTTTCCTCTTATTATGAGCATCTTGTGTAGGTAGTGTCAGGCACTGTGAGGTCATGGATATCCAAGCCATTTTGTGTTGGGAAGAGTAAGAAGTCCTACCCTTCCTTTGGCTTTTACATTCTTTCCACAACCTCTTTCGCTATAGACCCTGATCCTTGGAATGTGTGATAGAGATATTACAGTGCTGAGCACTCCTGTCACTTCTTTCCAGCACCATGATGCCTTCTGAGTCATCCCAAGGTCACTGCCATCTGAAAAGAGAATATTCTCTACAAAGGTAGACTTCTTAAAATTATTTTTATTGGGCTGGAGAGATAGCTTAGTGGTTAAGATGCATGCCTGCAAAGCCCAAGGACCCAAGTTCCATGTAAGGTCCCACATGGTGGCGCATGCATGCATGCATCTGGAGTTCATTTGCTTTGGCTAGAGGTCCTGGTATACCCATTCTCTCTCTCTCTCTCTCTCTCTCTCTCTCATTCTCTTTCTCTCTCTCTCCCCTCTGCCTCTAATAAATAAATAAATAAATAAATCTTTAAAAACTATTTATTTATTTGAGAGCAAGAGATAGAGAGTAAGAGAATGGGCACACCAGGGACTCTAGCCACTGCAAATGAACTCCAGATGCATGTGCCACCTTGTGCATCTGGCTTTACGAGGGTACTGAGGAATCAAACCTGGGTCCTTTGACTTTGCAGACAAGCTCCGTAACTGCTAAGTCATCCCTCCAGCCTGAAAGGTAGACATTTTTTTTTGTTGTTTCCAGGTTGACTTTTTTTTTTTTTTTTTCCAAGGTAGGGTCTCACTCTAGCACAAGCTGACCTGGAATTCACTATGTAGTCTCAAGGTGGCCTTGAATTTATGGCGATCCTCCTACCTCTGCCTCCCGGGTGCTGGGTTTAAAGGCATGTGCCACCACGGCCGGCTGTTTTTCTTTCTTTCTTTTTTTCTTTCTTTCTTTCTTTCTTTCTTTTCTTTCTTTTTTTTTTTTTTTTTTTTTGAGGTAGGGTCTTGCTCTAGCCCAGGCTAACCTGGAATTCACTCTGTAGTCTCAGGGTGGCCTTGAGCTCACAGCAATCCTCCTACCTCTGTGTATTAGCCAGAAGTAGAGAACCCATAGAATGAATTGTATTAAAAGGGAATTTATTGGCTTTGTTTGCAGCACTACAACGATAGCAGCTTCCAGGCCTGAGAGTCAAGGAATCCAGCAGCTGCTCAGTTCGCGAAGCTGGATATCCGCCTCAGCAGTCGCAATCCAACACTGAAAGCCTAGAGGCTTCCTGGAGAGCCGCTGCTCTTTAGTCCAGCTGGTCTTCTGTCCACACTGGAAAGCAGCAAACAGCCTGGGCAGCCAGGTGGGAGGAGTGGATCATTTCCTTCCTCCAGCTTCCTTAGATAAAGCCCCACCCCTCCCAGAGGGGCCGCACACTCTGGGGGAAGGGCTCACCCTGGGGGAAGGATTCCTCCTTTAGTTAATCCTCCCTGGAAGCTACCTCAGAGAACCAGTGATGGGTAATTGTCTGTGGATTCCTAAACAGACCAAGTTGACACAAAACTTAACCATCACACTCTGCCTCCCAAGTGCTGGGATTAAAGGCATGTGCTACCACGCCCGGCTCAGGTTGACTTTTTTTTGATATTTATTTATTTTTTTTTTTATGAGAAAGAGGCAGATAGGTAGCTAGAGAGAGAATGGGTGTGCCAGAACCTTTAGCCACTGCAAACGAACTCCAGACTCAAGTGCCACCTTATGCATCATGCTTTACTTGGGTACTGGGGAATCAAACCTGGGTCCTTTGGCTTTGTCAGCATGTACCTTACCCACTAAGCTATCTCTCCAGCCCTGTTCATTTTTTTCACTGCAGACTTTATCTTTAATTTATTTTTATTTATTTGAGAGCAACAAACAGAGAGAGAAAGAGGCAGAGAGGCAAGAGAGAATAGGCATACCAGGGCCTCCAGCCACCGCAGGTGCATGCGCCACCTTGGGCATCTGGCTTACGTGGGTTGTGGGTCCTGGGGAATCGAGCCTTGAACCAGGGTCCTTAGGCTTCACAAGCAAGCATTTAACCACTAAGCCATCTCTCCAGCCCCTCACCGCAGACTTTTTAAAGAAAGCTAGCTTGAACAACATGGCACCAATGTTCTTGTTTTCATGTTTTTTTTTTTTAAATAATTTATTTGTGAGGAAAGAGAGGATGGCTGAGGAAAAAAATATGGGCATGTCAAGGCCTTTGCCACTGCAAAAGGAACTCTAGACACATTTACCATTTTGTGTATCTGGCTTTACATAGGTACTGGGGAACCGAACCAGGCCAGCCCTTTCAGACCATGCCCTTTCACGGCTGACCCATCTCCACAGCCCTGTCATGCTTTTGTATTTCAGTTCTAGAGTGCATGTTAAACACCCTGCTTCTATAGCTGTTAGGTGTGCCCCTTGTCCTGTTTTTAGGATCTAAACCTAAAAATAAATAAATAAATAAAAAACTCACAGAAAGAATAAAGAAGTTACAGCTGCGTCAGAAGCACGTGCGTGCACACACTCAGTCACACACACATACACACACACACACACACTCACTCACTCACATACACACACACACTCACTCACACACATACACTCACACACACACACATACACACTCACACACACGCAATTTACAGGATCCCACCAAATATTTGAAATGTTTAGATCTACAGGATTTTCAATTATGGAGAAGGTTTAGGCCGTACAGGTGTAAGGGTGAGTCTGTCCAACCCCCTGGCTGTTTCAGAACAAAGAGGTTTCTAGTAAATAGTATATTGTTTCAGTTTTGCTAGCCTAAGTCCACCAGCTGCTTCCCACACAAAGCCAAATCAATCCCTGCAGGTGTTCGAGTTCAGTCAGCCACGCAGCAAGGAGAAATGCAGGACATCTACTGCTCCCTATAATTGTGTGCTCTGCGTTGCTACACGGCTCTAAGTCATCTCCCAGGAGAGAGCTCCTATGGACATCCGGGAAACAGCTAATGGGTATCTGAGGGAAAATTTGCCTCAGCTATTTAACAGCTCTGAACAACCTCCACCTCCACACAAGTTGTGACCACCAAAAGTATGAAGTTCTGATCTCCAGAACTAGTAAACCTTGCCTTATTTGGCAAGAGGGTCTTTGCGGATGTAATTAAGAATGATGAAATGAAGGCAGGTGTGGTGGCGCACGCCTTTAATCCCAGCACTCAGGAGGCAGAGGTAGGAGGATCACTGTGAGTTCAAGGCCGCTCTGAAACTCCATAGTGAATTCCGGGTCAGCCTGGGCTAGAGTGAGACCCTACCTCAAAAAAAAAAAAAAAAAAAAGTGATGAAATGAGGTCACCCTGGAAGACAGGTGGGCCTTAACTGTCACCCTAAGTGTCCTTGTAAAACAGAAGCAAAGGAAGATTTCACATAAATAGAAAGCAGACAGCAGGTAGTCATGGTGGTCCACACTTGTAATCCCAGGACTTGGGATGTTGAGGCAGGAGGATCATGAGTTTGAGGCTAAGCGGGGCTATATATTGAGACTCTCTCTAAATTCGAAAATAAAGCAAAACTGGTTATGGTGGCACACATCTGAAATCTCAACCCTCTCGAGGCTGAGGCAGGAGAGTGAGGCCAGTGTGGGATACATATCCCCCCACCCCCACTCAAGGTAGAGCCTCACACTACCTAGGCTTGCCTTGAACTCACAGCAACCCTCCTACCTTTTGACCTCCTGAGTGCTGGGATTTAAGGCCCATGCCACCACATCTGCCATCAGATAATATCTCTTTTTTTGGGGGGGGGGTTAAAGAAAGAAAGTACTGTGAAGAAGGAGGTAGAGACCCTAGCACTACATAAGCCAGATGTGATAAAAAAAAAAAAAAAATACTTGCCAAGAGTCAGTTTAAGATCAGGGGAAAAATGAAGGAGTAGTGTAAAACATAAATATCTAAAATGTGGTTATTTGGAGCTGAGGAGATGAATCGGCAGTTAAAGCACTTGCTTGCAAAGTTGGCCAGCCTAGTTCACTTCTCCAGTACCCATGGTAAGCCAGATGCACAAAATGGTGCATGCTTCTCGAGTTCATATCCTGTGGCAAGAGGTCCTGGCATGCCCAAATTCTTTTTCTTTCTTTCTAGCCCTCCTCACAAATAAATTATGTTTTTCTTGTGTGTGTGTGTGTATTTGTGTGTGTGTATATATAATACATATATATATATATATATATATATATATATATATATATTGAGGTAAAATCTCACTCTAGCCCAGGCTGATCTGGAATTCACTATGTAGTCTCAGGGTGGTCTTGAACTCACCTACCTCTGCCTCCCAAATGCTGGGATTAAACACGTGTACCACCATGCCTGGCTCTAGAAATATATTAAGTATTATTTATTTATTTTTTAGAGACAGAGAGAGAAAGAATTGGAAGGCCAGGGCCTCTAGTTACTGCAAACGAGCTCCAGACACATGCGCCAGCATGTGTATCTGCCTTATGAGGGATCTGGGAATTTGAACCCGGGTCCTTAGGCTTCGCACACAAGGGCCTTAACTGCTAAGCCATCTCCCCATTCCTAGAAATATTTTTTTTTAGATTGTTATTTATTTATAAGAGTCAGAAAGAGGGAGCAAGAGTGAGAATGGGCGTGCCAGGGCTTCCAACTACTGCAAACGAACTGCAGACGCGTGTGCACCCTTGTGCATCTGGCTAACGTGGGTCCTGGGGAATTGAATCTGGGTCCTCTGGATTTGCAGGCAAGCACCTTAACTGCTAAGCCATCCCTCCAGCATCGAGAAATATTTTTATTTTTATTTTTTAAATTTGTTTGTTTGTTTATTTATTTATTTAACAGCGACAGAGAGAAGGAGGCAGAGAGAGAGAGAGAGAGAGAGAGAGAGAGAGAGAGAGAATGGGCGCGCCAGAGCTTCCAGTCTCTGTAAACAAACTCCAGATGCGTGCGCCCCCTTGTGCATCTGGCTAACGTGGGTCCTGGGGAATTGAGCCTCGAACCGGGGTCCTTAGGCTTCACAGGCAAGCGCTTACCCGCTAAGCCATCTCTCCAGCCCGAGAAATATTTTTAAATGTGATTATTTTACAGAATAATTTGGGTGTTTCACAAAAAATACATAGAATAAAGACACGGATATTACCATTTAATTTTTATTTTTATTTATTTATTTATTTGAGAGAATGAGGATGGGCACGCCAGAACCTCCAACCACTGCAAATGAACTCCAGACACATTGACACCATGTGCATCTGGCTTACGTGGGACCTGGAGAATCGAACCTGGGTCCTTAGGCTTTGCAAGCAAACCTTAACCACTAAACAATCTCTCCAGCCCTATCATTTATCTTTTAGAACATATTTATCTTATACTATATTATTTAAAGTCACATATGGGCTGAAGAAATGGTTTAGCGATTAAGGTGTTTGCCTGCAAAGCCTAAAGACATAGGTTCAATTCCTCAGTACCCATGTAAGCCAAATGCACAAGGTGGCTCATGAGTCTGGAGTTCCTTTACAGTGTCTAGAGGCCCTCGCATGTCCATTATCTCCCTATCTGCCTCTTTCTCTTTTTTAATTAAATTTTTAAATTATTTTTATTTATTTATTTGGGAGAGAGAGAATGAGCACACCAGGGCCTCCAGCCTCTGCAAACGAACTCCAGACACATGTGCCACCTTGTGCATTTGGCCTAAATGGGTCCTGGGGAATCGAGCCTGGGTCCTTTGGCTTTGTAGGCAAATGCCTTAACTACTCAGCCATTCCTCCAGCCCTCTTTCTGCCTCTTTCTTTTTCTCTCTCTCAAAATAAATAAATTAAAAAAAATTTTTAAGTGCTTTTTAAAAAATATTTATTTTATTTTTTATTTATTTAGGAGAGAGAAAGAAGCAGAGAGAGAAAGAGTGGGTGTGCCAGGGCCTTCAGCCACTGCAAACAAACTCCAGATGCATGTACCACCCTGTGAATCCGGATTATTATTATTATTATCCGGTACTGGGGAATTGAACCCAGGTCCTTTGGCTTTGTGGGCAAGCACCTTAACCACTAAGCCATCTCTCCAGCCCTTAAAAGTGCTTTCTAAACTTACATATGACCATTCCTTTTCCCTAAGTTCAAAACTCAGGGTCTCTTGAGAATAGCGCCTCCCTGGAGGTATACACCTTGGGACCTTGTTCAAATGATATTTTTGGTCTTATGTAAGTAGCAAGAATCTTTCATCATATTCTGAGCTCCATTAGCTGAGACTGATAGACCACAAGGGAAACATAGGTCCTGATACCAAACATGTTTTCCCTTGAGAGTTCTAGTATGTGTAAAAAAGTTGACTTTGAAGAAGATGAATTTGTTAACACATTAAAAAAAAATTTTTTTTTTGAGTCGGGAGTGGTGATGCACCCCTTTATCCCAGCACTTGGGAGGCAGAGGTAGGAAGATCACCATGAGTTCAAGGCCCTTAGACTGCATAATGAATTCCAGGTCAACCTGGGCTACAGTGACAACCTACCTGGAAAATAAAACAAAAAAAAATTTTTTTTAGTTGGGCATGGTGATGAAGGCCTTTAATCCCAGCCCTCGGGAGGCAAGGGTAGGAGGATTACTGTGAGTTCGAGACCAGCCTGGAACTGCAGAGTGAGTTCTAGGTCAGCCTGGGCTAGAGTGAGACCCTAGTTCAATAAATAAATAAATAAATAAATAAATAAATAAATAAAATAGAATAAAAAAAAGTTTAGTCCCTGTCTCCTTTTATAGTTAGCCAGTAAATAGTGAATATCACTAGATAATACTGAGAAGCTACTTTTTTTTTTTTTAATTCGAGGTAGGGTGTCACTCTAGCCCAGCCTGACCTGGAATTCACTGTGGAGTCTCAGGGTGGCCTCAAACTCACGGCAATCCTCCTACCTCTGCCTCCCGAGTGCTGGGATTAAAGGCATGCGCCACCACGCCCGACTAGAAGCTACTTTTTTTGTTGTTGTTGTTTGTTTTTTTGTTTTTTTGAGGTAGGGTCTCACTCTAGCCCAGGCTGACCTGGAATTCACTATGGAGTCTCAGGGTGGCCTCAAACTCTCGGTGATCCTCCTACCTCTGCCTCCCGAGTGCTGGGATTAAAGGCCTGCGCCACCACGCCCGGCTCTAGAAGCTAATTTTTTAATGTGAGAGTGAGAGAGAGAATTGGCACACCAGGACCTCCAGCCACTGCAATCGAATTCCAGACGTGTTTATATCCTTTACGCACTTGTGTAACTGTGCATCTGGCTTATGTAGAAGCTGAAGAGCCGAACATGAGTCCTTCGGTTTCTTGGGCAAGCACCTTAACTGCTGAGCTATCTCTCCAGCCTGAGAAAATACTATAAAAAATTTTTTTTTCAAGGTAGAGTCTCGCTTTAGCACAGGCTGACCTTGGAATTCACTATGTAGTCTCAGGGTGGCCTTGAACTCACAGTGATCCTCCTACCTCTGCCTCCTGAGTGCTGGGATTAAAGGCGTGCGCCACTGTGCCTGGCACTATTACTTCTTTCCATCAAAGAAACCAGAAAGTAATGATCTGTAGGTCTCCACATGCGTATTAAAGCAGCTCAGGTAAACATGAGCTACTGCTCCAGATGAAGTGAGTACAAGCAGGCGCGCTAGGGAGAAGACTCTTCCTTGACTGCAGTGTAGCATTTACGTTCTCAAAGCTGTCAGCTGCAGTCATAAAACTCTCATAGCAGGGCTGGAGAGAGGTGGTTAAGGTGCTTACCTGCAAAGCCCAAGGACCCAGGTCTGATTCCCCAGTACTTACGTAAGCCAGATGCACAGGAAGTGCATGTGTCTGGATTCCTTTGCAGTGACTGGAGGCCCTGGTGTGCCCATTCTCTCTATGTCTCTCTCTCTCTCTCAAGTGAATAAATAAATAAATAAACAAACATTGAAACAAAAGTTCTTGGACTGAAAAGATGGTTTAGTGGTTAAGGCACTTTTGCCTGCAAAGCCAAAGGACCCAGGTTTGATTCTCCAGAGCCCACATGCGCCAGATGCATAAGGCAGCACATGCATCTGGAGTTTGTTTGCGATGGCTGTAGGCCCTGGCATGCCCATTCTCATTCTCTCTCCCTTTCTCAAATAAACAAATAAAATATTTAAAAAAAAAAAACAAAAAACCCTCTCATAGCATTTTATAGTATAGTCCGAAAATAACTGGCTGGGGGAAGCAGATTTCAAAAACAAATTCCCTAGTTTATTGCACTCCTCTGAATAAAAATGAAGTCAGGCATTAATTCATTTAGAGTGAAATATTTTATTTATTTTAGAGACAGAGAGAAAGAAAGAGGCAGAGAGAGAGATAGAGAGAATGGGTGCGCCAGGGTCTCCAGCCACTGCAAACAAACTCCAGATGCATGTGCTACCCCATGCATCTGGCTTTACATGGGTACTAGGGAATTGAATCTGGGTCCTTTGGCTTTGCCTGCAAGTGCCTTAGCTGCTAACCCATCTCTCCAGCCCAAGAATGAAATATTTTAAGCCAAAAACAATCCCTTTTTTTAAAAAAAAAAATTATCCAGGTGTGGTGGCACATGCCTTTAATCCTAGCACTCAGGAGGCAGAGGTAGGTTGATTATTGTGAGTTCAAAGCCACCCTGAGACTACATAGTCAATTCCAGGTCAGCTTGGGCTAGAGTGAGACCCTACCTCAAACAAACAAACAACAACAACAAAAAATTTAGCTGGCCATGGTGGCCTTCAGTCCCAGCACTTGGGAGGCAGAGGTAGCAGGATCGCTGTGAGTTCAAGGCCACCTTGAGACTTTATAGTGAATTCCAGGTCTGCCTGGGCTATAGCGAGATCCTACCATGAACCCCCTCCAAAATATAGATATACATATATGCATGTATGTTTATATATGTGTGTGTATAATTTACTTATTTGACAGAGAGAGAGAAAGAGAAAGAAAGGAAGAAAGAAGAAAGAAAGAGAAAGAGAAAGAAAGAAAGATGCAGGGAGAGAGAAAGAGTGAGAGAGAGAGAGAGAAAGGGTGCGCCAAGGTCTCCAGCCACTGCAAACAAACTCCAGATGTATGTGCTACCCCATGCATCTGGCTTTACATGGGTACTGCAGAATCAAACCTGGGTCCTTTGACTTTGCAGGTAAGGGCCATAACCACTGAACCATATCTTCAACCCTATTCCCCCACCCCCTTTTTTTTTTCAAGGTAAGGTCTCATTCTAGCTCATGCTGACCTGAAATTCAGTATATAGTCGCAAGCTGTCCTCCTACCTCAGCCTCCCAAGTGCTGGGATTAAAGACTTGCACTAGCACACCCCAAGCCTGGCTGAATGAATATTTTACTGCTACAAACTTTCTGTTGTCTGTGGGGCCTTTGTTAAAATAATATAAATGGAGCGGGGACAGAATGGGCATGCCAGGGCCTCTAGCCACAGCACAAGAACCCCAGATGCATGCACCACCTTGTGCATCTGGCTTACGTGGGTACAGGGGAATCAAACCTGGATCCTTAGGCTTTGTAGGCAAGCACCTTAATCTCTAAACCATCTCTCCAGCCCTCTTCTCTCTCTCTCTCTCTCTCTCTCTCTCTCTCTCTCTCTCACACACACACACACACACACACATGCGCGCGTGCCTGCACACTTATAAAATCTGCCTCTTGCTCTCTCAAATAAATAAGAAAATATTTTTAAAAAACACACTTGGCCCAGAAAATGCATACTTTACCATGACATAAGGTGACTGATTGGAATTTTCCATAACCTAGATGAAGTAGAGGTCCCTTAAGACAAATTCCCTCTGCACTAATTCTGTGTTACTAAGCAACCTTCCGTTACTTGGTTGATATGGAAGGGATACCCTAGACATAGGCAGTAAGAATAGTCCTAGAATCAGAAAGGCATACCACTGAATGATAAATTAGCACATTTCACTCATACCATTGATGGTAAATTAATGCATTTTCATTCCAATTCAGATTACTCTCTTGTGAATTTGCTAAAAGTAAATCAGTCTCCTTAAACCTGGTCAATTTTGATCTCACAGATTAAAAAAAAAAAATCAGGGGTTGGAGAGATTGCTTAGCGGTTAAGGTGCTTGCCTGCAAAGCCAAAGAACCTTGGTTCGATTCTCCAGGACCCACATAAGCCAGATGAACAAGTGGCACACGTGTTTGGAGGCACTGGTGTGCCCATTCTCTCTCTCTTTCTCTCTCTCTCTTTCTCTCCCTCTCTCAAATAAATAAAAAAATATTTTTTAAAAATTAAATATGCTACCTACTCACAATGCTGAGAATCAGAGTCTGGCTAAGCTGGATTGTGTGATAATTCTGTAATTAAACATGGTGCTTTGTAGTTCCCAGGGTGCTTCTCTACATATTACATTTGAAATAATGGCTCAGGCAGCCACAGTAACCTTAATTGGCTTAACCTTCAGGATCAGTGCCAAGAAATTTTTTTTATTATATTTTATACTTTTTTATTGACAACTTCCATAATCATAAACAATATCCCATGGTAATTCCTTCTTTCCTCCCACTTCCCCTTTGAAACTCCACTCTCCATCATATCCCCTCTCCCTTTCAATCAGACTCTCTTTTATTTTGATGTAATCATCTTTTCCCATTATGATGGTCTTGTGTAGGTAGTGTCACGCACTGTGAGGTCATGGATATCCAGGCCATTTGGTGTCTGAAGGAGCACGTTGTAAGGAGACCTACCCTTCCTTTGGCTTTTACATTCTTTCCACCACCTCTTCCACAATGGACCCTGAGCCTTGGAGGGTGTGATAGAGATATTTCAATGCTGAGCACTCCTGTCACTTCTCAGCACCATGGTGCCTTCTGAATCATCCCAAGGTCATGTCATCTGAAAAAAAGAAGCTTCTCCAATCAAAAGTGAGAGTAGCATTAATATATGGGTATGAAAATTAAGAGAAGTACTTACTGAGCAATTTGGTGAGCACAGTATATACATTTAGTCAGGCACCAGCAGACATTACACCCCTAGGGCTCATGACTACCCCTGTTGTAGGTTTTCAGTATCAGGGATATCTTCCCTCCCATGGAGCAGGCCTCCAGTCAAATTAGAGGGCAGTTGCTTTCCCCCATAACAGACGTGCCACTATTGCACCCATTGGCTCATTTAGCCTGGCTGGCCAAATACAAGGCTTGCAGTGTTCACTGTTGAGTATCTTCATTGGTGATTTCTCTCTCTCCCATTGAACTGCATGCAGTGTAGCTTTTTCCAGCTTTCTGTCACCTGGTCTACATGGACGATGTTTTCAGCTCAGCTCCAGCAAGATTTCTCAGTGACCTTGCAGCCCAAGTATGTGGAGTCGTCCCCAATAGGGTCTTACTATCTATTCCTGGAGGAAATCAAGAGCCTTGGCAATGGTCTGTAATGTTTTGGGGGCATCAAGGACCTTCCTGGCCAACAATTCACTGGAAGGTATTCCATCCCTGGCACTGAAAATTTTCTAGTAACAATCTATGGCTTCTGAGTGTTGCATTGTCCAAAAAAGTAGGTTTCCATATGACTTATTTATATCCTCTTAGATTTTGATTAGCCCTCCCTCCACCTTTCCTTTACTCAATCTCTTCCCCTGACCTCACTTAGGCCTTTTCACCCCCATTAATCTGTTCTTCTACTTATATATGTACAATACATCCTATTAAGTCTCCCCTCCCTTCCTTTCTATTCCCTTTCTATTTCCTTTCTACTTTACTGGCCTCTGCTACTGAGTTTTCTTCCTACTCACATAAAGTGCCAAGAAATTTAATAGTTGCTGGGAGTGGTGGCACATGCCTTTAATCCCAGCCCTTGGGAGGGTGAGGTAGGAGGATCTCTGTGAGTTCAAGACCAGCCTGAGACTAATTCCACGTTAACCTGTGGTACAGCAAGACCCTACCTCAAAAGATAAAAATAAAAACAAAAACAGCTGGACATGGTGGCCACATGCCTTTAATCCCAGCACTCAAGAGGCAGAGGTAGGAGGATCACTGTGAGTTCGAGGCCACCCTGAGACTATACAGTGAATTCCAGGTCAACCTGGGCTAAGGTGAGACCCTAGCTCAGCAAAACAGAAAAATAAAAACAACAAAAAAAAAAAAAAAAAAAAAAAAACCTGAGTTGGAGGAGATGGCTACACAGTTAAAGGCCATTGCTTACCAAGTCTAATGGTTTGGGTTTGATTTCGTAGTACCCATTAAAGCCAGATACAAAAAGTGGAGCATGCATCTGGAGTTTGTTTGCAGTAGCTGGAGGCCCTGGTGTACCCATTTTCTCTGTCTCTCTTCCCTCTTTCTCTCCCTGCTTGCAAATAATTAAATAATTTTTTTTATTTTGAAGGGATTAATCTAGACATAGAAACTCCATTTTGTAAGCTGACCATAGGAACTCCATTTTGTTAAACACACTCCATATTGTTCATGTACTCTTGTTGATCTCCCGTTCCAGAGACATCAAGGTATTTCCCTGTAACTGAGCCAACCAATGAAAAGTCAGATCCCCTCTCTGAATACCCTCTATGTTCGCCAACATCCTGGAACCAAAGCAACTAGTTCCTTAACTATAGTGACATAGTTACAATGTATTTCTCCACCTGGAACCCACCAATCCTGTTAAAGATCACCCCAGTCCTCCCCTGGCTGTACATTGTTTGCCTAGTACCCGGTTGTGTTTTTCCTGGTTGTGATTTTTCTTTAGAAAGCCTGTAAGCCACTCCTTCGGGGTCACAGTACCAGCTCCCGAGTCTGGCTGTGTCCCTGATCGATCAGCTGTGTCTTGCCTTGGCTATAATAAACGTTTTCTGGTTGTTGAGCTTGAGCAGTCCCTGCCTCAATATTTGTGCAATTCCTGACCCAACATTTTGGAGGTCCCACTGAGATTGCACACCTTGAGGCACGGGAACCCTGGTTCCAGGCCATCCAGTAAGTCTATTTTGGTTTTGATTTTCTGGTTTTCTGGTGTCTAGACAATCTGGAGCTCAAAGGAGAACAGGCAGAGGCGCTGTTGGTCTCAGAGTCGGAGGTGACCAGGGGACGTCTTGGCCCCTCCACTGGCCACTGGGTTGTCCACTTGCGACCCTTTGGATCTGGTTTAGTGTCACCAATTATTGGTGACCCCCCCCCCCCTCACGCAGTGCTTCCCTTCTGTTGCGTCCGGCTTGTCTTCTCATTATTTTCGTTTCATTGCTGTCATTTTTGTCATCATCCTTTGTCTGTCTCCCTCAACCTTATTTTAACAATGGGAAATTGTTCCACTTCAGCCCTCAACCCCCTTGATCTCATTCTCTCCCACTTTAAGGACTTCACGAAGCTGCAGCACTCTCTGCAACCAATGAAACCTGGAAAACTCCGGACTCTGGTCCCTTGAGTGGTCTACCTTCCAAATGGGCTGGCCACCAGAGGGCACTTGTGACTTGAACCTTATTCTTAAAACCCAGGTCATTTTTGGCCACCCCGGCCACCCGGACCAGGTACCCTATATTGTGGCTTGGTGCTACCTCCTCTTTGACCCCCCTTCCTGGTTAAAACCTCTGATTCCTCCTAACAGCAGGTCTGCCATCCTCTCACTCCTACCCAAGGGGAAGGAGAAGACTCAGCCTCCAGAAGTACACCCTCCCTCAGACTCTCCTGAGGAAGATCTTCCCCCTCCTTACAATCCACTGCAAGCCCCCTCCAGGGCTGAGCCGAGCCCGTCTCCCCAGACCTCATCTTCCGTTCCTATGGCCCAGATCCCACAGGGGATCCCTCTCCGAGCCCTGTCCATACCCACTCAGGAAGACCCTGTCCCCTGACCACAATGGCCCTTCCTATGTGAGCTACTGGGCCACCTGATGATGAAGGGAATCAGTACCTCACTGATTGTCCCTTTTCCACCAGTGTCCTGTATAACTGGGAACTTCAAAACCCTTCTTTTACAGAAAAACCGCAGGGTCTCATAGACCTCCTTGACACTGACCACTTTACTCACCAGCCCACCTGGGAGGACTGACAGCAGCTCCTCCAGATTTTGCTCACCACGGAGGAAAGGGACTGACTGTATCTGGAGAGAATGCCAGAAACTGGTCCCAGGGCAGGATGGACGGCCGACCACTGATGAAGTCCGCATTAATGCTGCTTTCCCGACCACTCGCCCGGACCCAAGGGAATGGGACCCCAACTCACCTGAAGTTAGGGAGCAGCTAAAAGTCTACCACCAGGTTCTAATGGGTGGTCTCCATGATGCTTCTAAGTGGCCCACAAATTTGTCAAAAGTTAGGTAATTCAGGAGAAGGATGAGTCTCCTGGCGCCTTCCTGCAAAAATTATTAGAGACTTACAGAACCTACACTCCTCTGGATCCAGAGGCACCAGAAAATCAGATGGCCATCAATATGGCCTTTGTTAGACAGGCCACCCCAGCTATTAAAAGAAAACTTCAGCATCTAGATGGATTTGAAGGCAAAAACCTCTCTGAATTAGTTGCAGTAGCTACTAAGATTTACAGCAACAGGGAAACCCCAGAGGAACGACAGACCAAGGTACTAGCTAAAGTCCTCTTGGCGGCAGGAATAGGAGATAAGAGGGGCCTCAGGAACTACAAGGGAGGCCAATCATTTAGGGGGACCAACCACAACAACTGTGGAGGCTCCACCTCTCGTCCAGCCCTTAAAAAGGACCAGTACGCCTATTCCAAGTAGATAGGCCACTGGAAGGGAGTATGCCCCCAAAGAAAAGGAAGGCAAGTGAGCTCTGGGAACCCACCAAAGGTCCTAGAACTGGCTGGACTGGATGACTGAGGAACATGGGGCTCGCCTCTCCTCCTCGAGCCTTGGGCAACTTTGAAAGTGGAGGGGCAACTGATCAGCTTCCTGATAGATACTGGTGCTCATCATTCTGTTCTAAAATCATCCATGGGACACCTGTCAGGAAAGGAAACCTGGTTCCAAGGAGCAGCAGGCACTAACCTATACCTGTGGACCACCAACCGCTCAGAGGTAAGGTCTCTCACACCTTTATGGTTATCCCCTATTGTCCCTACCCACTTCTGAGAAGACACTTGTTGAGCAAAATGAAAGCCCAAATTCACTTCACTGGGAAGGGGGTGACAATCTCTCCATGGCCCAAAGTACTTTGTGTTTTGAATGTCAATATGGAGGAAGAGTATCGCCTCTTCTCCAACACATTGACTGTCAAGTCTCAGGCCTTTTTCCAAAATTACAATGGCAAATTCCTGAAGTCTGGGCTGAATCCAACCCCCCAGGGTTGGCTATTCATTAATGCCCCCTACCCCCGTGATTGTGACCGTTACGCCTTCAGCCTCTCCTGTCCAAATAAAACAATACCCAATGACCCCAAAAGCTTGTCAGGGGAGTCACAAACATATAAACTGAGGCAACATGGTATTCTGATCCCCTGCAAGTCCCCTTGGAACACACCTCTCCTCCAAGTCAGGAAACTGGGGACAACGGATTATAGGGCAGTACAAGATTTGAGAGAAATTAATAAAAGGGTTGAAGATATTCACCCTACAGTGCCTAACCCATATACTCTCCTGAGCTTACTCCCTCCAGAATTACAGATCTACACTGTCCTAGACCTAAAGGATGCTTTTTTCAGCCTGCCACTAGCTGAAGAGAGTCAACTGCTTTTTGCATTTGAATGGCAAGATCCTGGACAAGGTTTCCGTGGCCAATTACATGGACGCGCCCCCCCCCCCAAAGGATTCAAAAATTCACCTACAGTATTTGATGAGGCCCTACATTGGGACCTGAGTGAGTATCGTGCTTCCCACACTGAGGTGAGTCTCCTCCAATACATTGATGATCTTTTGCTGGCTGGTAAAGATCAAGAAACTTGCTTTCAGGCCCCTAAAGACTGCAAACTTTGGCCACCTTACGCTACAAAGTGTCTGCCAAAAAGGCCCAAATTTGTGCCTCAGAAGTTAACTACCTGAGTTACGTATTAAAGGAGGTAAACTGTGGCTGTCCCCAGCTCATGAGCAGACCATCCTTGGGATCCTGACCCCAAGGACATGAAGACAATTATGTGAGTTTCTAGGTTCAGCCAGCTTCTGTAGGCTTTGGATACCTGGTTTTGCCGAAATGGCCCAACCTCTTTATGAAGCCACTCGGGGTAATGAGAGCTCTTTTGCTTGGGATGAGGCTCAAGATCAGACTTTCCAGGCTATTAAAAAGGCTCTCCTTGAGGCACCTGCCCTTGCCCTTCCAGATGTCCACAGACCCTTCCAACTCTTTGTGGATGAGCGGGCAGGAATGGCTAAACAACTTGGCCCCTGGAAACAGCCTGTGGCCTATTTGTCTAAGAGACTGGACTCAGTGGCTGCTGGCTGGCCAAGTTTCTTACGCTTCATTGCCGCTACTGCCCTTTTGTTAAAGGATGCAGATAACCTAACTCTGGGACAGCTATTGACCATCACCACCCCGCACTCTGTCGAAGGGATTCTCAAAAACCACCCCCCAGACAGATGGATGACAAATGCCCGACTAACTCACTACCAAGCCTTGTTACTCAATCCCCCGAGGATAACTTTTCAGCCTTCGTCTGCCCTTAACCCAGCTACTTTGCTGCCCAACCCTGACTTGGAGAAACTGCATGACTACACAGAAGTACTTCAACAAGTCCAGGGAACTAGACCAGACCTGACAGATGTCCCATGGAAAGATCCAGACGTAGTTTTCTTCACAGGTGGAAGCAGCTTCGTTCAGGATGGAACAAGGCATGCTAGGGCAGCTGTGGGGACTCTAGATGAGACTGTTTGGGCTACTGCTTTGCCCCCCAAGAACTTCAACTCAAAAACCTGAACTTATGGCACTAGCAGAGGCGCTCAAATTGAGTGATGGACAGGTGGCCAACATATATACTGACAACAGGTATGCCTTTGCAATGGCACATGTTCATGGTGCCATTTACCATGAACGAGGCCTGCTCACAGCAGAAGGAAAGACTGTCAAAAATAAAAATGAAATCCTTAACTTGTGATCTGCCCTCTGGCTACCAAAGAGATCAGCTATAATTCACCGCCCTGGCCACCAGATACTCTGGAGGCATGAGGAAATAGACTGGCCGATCAGGCTGCTAAAAAGGCAACCACCGGACACTCACACCTGTTGGTCACACTGCCAGCACTGATCCTGCCAGACGTGCCAAAGTATACGACCCAAGATGACTAGGACTTTGGTATCTTGCAACATTCCTATACCAGAAAAGGATGGAGATATACCAAAGAGGGACATTTGGTTCTCCCTGAAGAAATAGCAAAGGACCTAATTCATCAGATCCACTCATCTAGGCAGATGTAAAGTTAGAGAGCTCCTGGCCTCTTTTCACTTTAAAATGTTCAGGCTCAAACAAATTATGGAAGACCATGTCTCTAAATGTTTACCTTGCCAAGTCACAAATCCAAGTACTAACCACCAGACTCCCAACAAGAGGGAAAGGGGATTGGTGTCGGGAGTATATTGGGAAGTAGATTTTACTGAGATAGTGCAGGTAAATTCGGTTATAAGTACCTTCTAGTTTTTGTAGATACTTTTTCAGGATGGATTGAGGCTTTTCCTACAAAGAAAGAAACAAACAAACGACGTGGTGACTAAGAAAATTTTGGAAGAACTCATCCCCAGGTATGGCCTCCCCACCACTATAGGCTCAGACAATGGACCTGCCTTCATCTCACAGGTAACACAAGGGTTAATAAAAATTTTGGAAACTGAGTACTGAGTAACATCTCGATCACACCTTCCAAGGCTCAGGGTCTAATGCGGAAGAGGTGGCGGAAAGAATGTAAGAGCCAAAGGAAGGGTAGGACTCCTTACAACGTGCTCCCTCCAGACATAAAATGGCCTGGATATCCATGACCTCATAGTGCCTGACACTACCTACACAAGACCATCATAAGAGAAGGAAAAGATCATGACAAAATGAAAGAGAGACTGATTGAGATGGGGAGGGGATATGATGGAGAATGGAATTTCAAAGGGAAAGTGGGGGGAGGGAGAGTAGCACCTTGGGATATTTTTTATAATCATGGAAAATGTTAATAAAAATTAAGAAAAAAAAAATTGGAAACTAATTGGAAACTTCATTGTGCTTATCACCGCCAAATCTCAGGACAGGTAGAAAGGATGGATCGGAATTTAAAGGAGATCCTAACTAAATTAACCCTTGAAACTGGCGAGGACTGGATGGCCCTCCCACCCCTTGCCCTGTTCGGCACTCTGAATACTCCCTATACCTATGGCTTGACTCCCTATGAGATCATTTTTGGGAGGCCACCTCCCCTGCTTCCCAAACTCCAGACAGAATTGCTAGCTGAGATATCTGAATTTAATTTTCTCAAGTCTCTCTAGGAACTACAGACAGCCCAGGATAATATCTCCCCAATCCTGAGGCAAGTCTATGAGTTCCTACTGGCCAAACCCCACAGACACAAACCTGGGGACCTGGTTTGGGCCAAGAGACCCCACAGGGAAAACCTTGGTCCGTGGTGGAAAGGACCACACACTGTCATCCTCACCACCCCAACAGTAGTCAAGGCAGATGGCATCCGGACTTGGAGTCACCACTCCACATCAAACCCTTGCCGGATGGAAGATACCATGATCCCCACTCCAGATGGTGGGCTCAACAACATCCAACCAACCCTCTGCGAGTCAAGCTAGGTCGTCAGCCATTGTGACTTTAATTTCTTGTCTCCTTCTAATACTTTCTTTATCTTTCAGAGTGTCTGGACCCCTGGACTCCCCATATGGGCCCCCAGTGGCCAATGAATTCCCACCTTGTGTCGGGAGGCTGACTGATACAAAAACAGGAAAGGTCCTATCTAGCTTTTCTCCCAGTGGCCTAAACCAACAACCTTACTTTCAGGTAGACCTTGTAGACCTCTGGCTTTCTATTTGGGAACTACCAAAGGGCCAAATTCCCCTTAGAAGCCTCAATTTACGCGCGTACACTTATTACCTGATCAATACATGGGCGGTCGTCCCTGTACTGAGGAGAACTAATTTTTGTGTAGAATGGGGGATGTGAATCCCAAACAATAGGGCCGGAAAAATGGAAAGTCACCAATCCAGATCCTGACCTCTCTATCCACCTACTCCTGTGAATCAAGTAGTGGGGTGGTGCATGTCATCCCATTCACCTAATGGTATAAAGATGGGATCCAGACCTCAAGTCCTGGCATATAGGAAAAACTTGGGGCTAAGAGCTTATCTTCAAGGCCCAGACCCTGGAACTTCTTTTACTATTCAGTGTGTGCCCCAGCAGGAATCTATCCCCAATCTCCCCATCGGACCTTCTAGCCTCTCTACCTAGAGCTATACCGTCAAAGGCCTCCAGACCTCCCCCAGACCTAACTCTTCCATCTGTCGCTACCCTAGTGGACCTAGTTAACCCCACATACTCATTCCTAAACTCTAGTACTCCTGACGCCACTAAAGATTGCTGGCTTTGCCTGGACCCTAGACCCCCTATTATACGGGGATGGCCTTTCAGGACCCCCTTCTGTTTTCTAAGCTAAAGACTTTCCTCTAACAACTCTCGCTCATGCCCTTGGTTGTCCTCCATCACTGTGGGTGACATCTCAGGAAATGGCACCTGCTTTCACTCTGACAACTATCAGTTAGAGGGCTCCCCCTACTCATCACTATGTCAGCCTTCCTTCACCCATGTTGTTCAAGTCTCCAATTCCTGGAAAGGATTACTAGCTGCCCCTGATGGGGCATACTTTGCTTGCACTCTAGGATTGACACCTTGCCTCTCAGTGTCCTTCTTCACAAAGAAAAATAGCCCTGAATTCTGTATCTTAGTAATGGTTATACCCAGGATACTCTATTATGGAGGAGAAATGGGCCGTCAACATCTAATGCCTTCTCTCAGCCCTTACCATTTTCAGAGAGCCGTTCCCATTCTAATCCCTGCTTTAGTGGGAATGGGGATAGCAGGGTCTACTGCCATCAGGGCCACCTTACTGGCCCTCAGATTCTCCAATAATCAACAGCTAAATGAAGCAGTAAACAGGGACTAACAAGACTTTATGAGATGACAGCCTTATTAGAAAACCAAGTCAATTCTTTGGCTGAAGTAGTCCTTCAAGACAGAAGAGGCTTAGACCTCTTGTTCTTTAAGGAAGGAGGAGTATGTGCAGCATTAGGAGAAACCTGCTGTTTTTATGCTAATAACTCAGGGGCCATCAGACAAACCCTAGCCCTCCTGAAAACAGATATAAAAAAAAATAGACAAAAAGACAATGAATGGTCATGGTCCTTGTTTCACAAAATGTTCAACTGGTCCCCTTGGCTAACTACCTTGCTCACTGCCCTCGCCGGCCCATCATTAGTCCTCCTACCGATAGGATTGATCATAGGAACCTGTATCCTTAATTGGCTGATCCAGTTTGTTAAACAAAGGGTCTCATCTATAAAACTTATGGTACTCAAAGCCCAACATAACCCTCTGGTCACAGGATTATCTGAGGTGCATGATCTTGAACCAAAGGTTTGTTTCAGTCACAAGTCAAAGGGGGAATGAAAGGGCTAAGCTAGCCATAGAAAGCCCATTTTGTAAGCTGACCATAGGAACTCCATTTTGTTAAACACTCTCCATATTGTTCACGTACTCTTGTTGATCTCCAGTTCCAGGGACAACAAGGTATTTCCCTGTAACTGAGTCAACCAATGAAAAGTCAGATCCCCTCTCTGAATACCCTCTGTGCTCACCAACATCCTGGAACCAAAGCAACTAGTTCCTTAACTATAGTTACATAGTACAATGTATTTCTCCACCTGTAACCCACCAATCCTGTTAAAGATCACCCCAGTCCTTGCCTGGCTGTACATTGTTAGCCTAGTACCTGGTTGTGTTTTTCCTGGTTGTGATTTTTCTTTAAAAAGCCTGTAAGCCACTCCTTCGGGGTCGCAGTACCAGCTCCTGAGTCTGGCTGTGTCCCTGATCGATCAGCTGTGTCTTGCCTTGGCTATAATAAACTTTTTCTGGTTTTTGAGCTCGAGCAGTCCCTGCCTCATTATTTGTGCAATTCCTGACCCAACAGTTTTTCGAGGTAGGGTCTCATTCTAGCCAGGCTGACCTGGAATTCACTCTGTATTCTCAGGGTGGCCTCGAACTCATGGTGATCCTCCTCCATTTACCTCCTGAATGCTGGGATTAAAAGTGTGTGCCACCACCCCCGGCTCCTGCTTATTTTTATTTATTTATTGGAGAGCAACAGACAGACAGGGAGAGAAAGAGGGAGAGAGGCAGAGAGAGAGAGACAGAGAGAGAGAGAGAGAGAGAGACAGAGAGAGAGAATGGGCATATCAGGGCCTCCAGCCACTGCAAATGAACTCCAGATGCATGCGCCACCTTGTGCATCTGGCTTACATAGGTACTGGGAAATCAAGTCTCTAACTGGGTCATTAGGCTTCACAGGCAAGCCCTTAACTGCTAAGCCATCTCTCAAGCCCCTAAAATTTTTTTAAACCCCCCAAAATAAGAGAGAGACCACATGAATGTATGCCAATCACATAGCTTAATAATGATGCATAGATGGTGGAGGCTTTTTTTTGTTTGTTTGTTTTTGTTTTTGTTTTTCAAGGTAGGGTTTCAATCTAGCCCAGGCTGGCCTGGAATTCACTATGTAGTCTCAGAGTGGCTTTGAACTCACGGCAATCCTCCTACGGCTGCCTCCCAAGTGCTGGAATTAAAGGTGTGTGCCACCACACCTGGCCCTCAAGAAACTTTGTAAAGAAAGAAAAACTCCTGGTGTGGTGGTACACACACCAATTTAATTCCAGCACTTGGGAGGCTCCTGTAGGAGGATTGCCGTGAGTTCAAGGCCACCCTGAGACTACATAGTGAATTCCAGGTCAGCCTGGACTAGAATGAAACCCTACCTCGAAAAAAAAAAAAAAAAAAAAAAAAAAAAACCAACAACAACAAACAAAACCAGAAAACAAAACTAAGAAGAAAGCCAAACATCACATGTTTTCTCATATGTGGATGATTGGACTTGTGTGTGAGTAGGAAGAAAACTCAGTAGCAAAGGCCAGTAAGCTAGAAAAGAGATATAAAGGGAATAGAAAGGAAGGGAGGGGGGTACTTAATAAGATGGTATTGTGTATATGTAAGTAGAAGAATAGATTAATGGGGATGAAAAGGCCCAAATGAGGTCAGGAGAAGAGATTGAGTAAAGGAAAGGTGGAGAGAGGGCTAATCAAAATCTAAGAGGACATAAATAAATCATATGGAAACCTACTTTTTTTTTTTTAACCTTTTTTGACAATGGAACATTCAGGAGCCATAGATTGTTGCTAGAAAATTTTCAGTGTCAGGGATGGGATACCTTCCAGTGAGTTGTTGGCCAGGGAGGTCCCTGATGCCCCCAAAACATTACAAGCCTTTGCTGAGGCCCTTGATTTCCCACCAGGAATAGATGGTAAGAGCCTATTGCTGAAGACTCCACATAATTAGGGTGCAAGGTCACTGAGAAATCCTGCTGGAACTGAGCTGATAATCTCCTCCATGTAAACCAGCTGACAGAAAGCTGGAAGAAGCTGTTCTGCATGCAGTTCAAAGGGAGAGAGAGAAATCACCAGTGAAGATACACAACAGTGGACTCTGCAAGCCTTAAATTTGTACAGCCAGGCCAAATGAGCCAATGGGTGCAATAGTGGCACGTCTGTCATGGTGGAAACCAACTGCCCTCCAATTGGACTGGAGGCCCGCTCCATGGGGGGAAATACATCCCTGATACTGAAAACTTAAAACAGGGGTAGTCATGAGCCCTAGAGGTGTAACATCTGCTGCTGTCTGGATAAATGTATATACTATGCTCATCAAACTGCCCAGTAAGCACTTCTCTTAATGTTCATACCCATATATTAATGCTACTCTCACTTTTGGTAGAGAATCTTCTCTTTTCAGATGGCAGTGACCTTGGGATGACTCAGAAGGCATCATGGTGCTGGGAAGAAGTGACAGGAGTGCTCCACACTGCAATCTCTCTCTCACACCTTCTAAGGCTCAGGGTCTATTGCAGAAGAGGTGGCAGAAAGAATGTAAGAGCCAAAGGAAGGGTAGGACTCCTCACAATGTGCTCCTCTAGACACAAAATTGCCTGGATATCCATGACCTGACAGTTCCTGACACTACTTACACAAGACCATCATAATAGGAGGAAAAGATCATGACATCAAAATAAAGGAGAAACTGACTGAGAAGGGGAGGGGATATGATGGAGGCTAGTTTCCAAAGGGGAAAGTAGGGGGAGGGAGGGCATTACCATGGGATATTGTTTATAATCATGGGAGTTGCTAATAAAAGTTAAAAATAAAATAAAAATAAAAAAGAAAGGTGCTTGAGGGCTGGAGAGATTGCTCAGTGGTTAAGGCACTTGCCTGCAAAGCCTAATGACCTGGGTTTGATTCCCCGGTACCCACAGAAAGCCAAATGCACAAGCTGGCATGCATCTGGAGTTTGACTGCAGGGGCAAGAGGCCCTGGCACATCCATTCAGTCTCTCTGCCTTTCTCTCTCAAAATAAATAAATGAAATATTTTAAAAATCAAAAATGAAAGTTGCTTGCAAGACAGGAGAGATGGCTTAGTAGTTAAAGGCTCTTGCTTACAAAGCCCGATGGCTTGGTTTCAATTTCCCAGTACTCATGTAAAGCTAGACACACAAAGTGGCACATGCATCTGGATTTCATCTTTAGCAACAAGAGGCCCTGGCATGCCCATTCTTTCTCTCTCTCCCAAATAAGTAAATAAATAAAAGCTTTAATATTTTTATTTATTTGAGAGAGATAGAGCATGGGCACACCAGGGCCTCCAGCCACTGCAAACAAACTCCAGATGCATGCTTCACTTTGTGCATCTGGCTTTGCATGGGTACTGGGAAATGAAACCCAAACCATCAGACTTTGTAAGCAATGGCCTTTAACCATGTAGCCATCTCCTCCAGCTCAGGGTTTTTTTGTTTGTTTGTTTGTTTTTTCTGAGGTAGGGTCTCGCTCTTAGAAAATTAAGATTTATACCACAGTGCCTGCTTACACAAGTAGCTTTAAAATAAAACAGAAAAGCAAATAATAAAGTGTTGAAAGCAAGCTGGGTGTGGTGACACACACCTTTAATCCCAGCACTAAGGAAGGAAGAGAGAGATAGGATCACGGTGAGTTCGAGGCCACCTTGAGAACATATAGCTAGTTCAAGGTCAGCCTGGGCTAAAGCAAGGAAAAAAAAAAAAAAAAGTGTTTAAAGCCAGGCATGGTGGTGCATGCCTTTAATACCAACACTCAGAAGGCAGAAGTAGGAGGATCACAGTGAGTTTGAGGCCACCCTGAGACGACATAGTGAATTCCCAGGTCAGCCTGGGCTAGAATGAGACCCTACCTCAAAAACAAACAAACAAACAAACAAACAAACAAACAAAGTGTTTCTTTCATGTATGCCTATTAAAGCACTCGATATTGGGAATCAGAGAAACAAATGAGATGACCCACATCACCCAGCATCATGTCTACTTTGAGATTTCACTGACCCCAAATGAGATAACACTGGGAACAGGAAAGGGTCACAGAGATATCACTCATACTACATCTTTGTATTAACCATGTTTTATGATATATTTGCCCAAGACAGTAAAGTATGCAGGTGAGAACCATAGGGGAGGCACTTGTGTTTGAGGCGGTGTGAAGACCTTGTTTATTGAGGTCCTGGGATCCTAACTCCTTCATAGAGAGGTGGCCAGAACCACTGGGGGAACTGAACACTTTCATGCTTATGACTTAATTCATGATTCCAGCATTAGAAAATGTTGCAGATATCAAGTGGTACATTAGGCAACAGCTATCTTCTTTATCCTCAAGTGGAAAAGCTGCTGAGTTCCATTTTTTCTTCAAGATAATCTTGTCCTAGTGATATCTTTACCTGTTCATGTTTTCATTTGTGAAACACACAAATACTCAAAGTGTACCAGGCAATGCAGGAGATACAAAGATGAATGATGTTCGACTCTTGTCTTCATAGGCGTATCCACAGTTGCAGAATTCCTGAATGTTAATCTTAGTCACACTACTGTTGTAGCCTGTGTCTATTTCAATGGGTAGAACTGGTGCCTCTATTTCCCGAAATGTTTCCTTTCTTTGGTTTCAAAAAAAGTGACATTGTTCCATTAATGTCAACCTCTCTTGCTTTAACTTTTTTTTTTTTTTTTTTTTTTTTTTGAGGTAGGGTCTTGCTCTAGCCCAGGCTGACCTGGAATTTACTATGTAATCTCAGGGTGGCCTCGAACTCACAGTGATCCTCCTCGTACCTCTGCCTCGAAAGGGCTGGGATGAAAGGCGTGCGCCACCATGCCCAGCTCCTGCAGCTTAAATTTTTTAAGAACTATTTTTATGTATTTATTTGCAAGCAGAGGGGGAGAGAGAGTGTGCATGCACTGGGGCCTCGAGTTGCTGCAAACGAACTCCAGATGCATGTGCCACTTTGTGCATTGTGTACTGGGCAATTGAACCTGGGTGGTTAGGCTTTGCAGGCAAGCTCCTTAACCACTGAGCCATCTTTCCAGCCCCTCCTGCTTTCGTCTTAACTCATTGTTTCTCCCATTATGTTCACAGCTGTCTTCCAGTTCTAATCTCCCCTTCAACAAGGATGAATCATTTAGTTAGTAAGCAAAATTATCTACAGGCTGCTATTTTCAAAACACATGAACATTCCATTCCTTTCATGTCTACTAGAATGGCTGTCCCCTAGGATATCAGGATTGAGATCTTTTGAGCCGGTCTCCATTTCTTCAGATCAGACACTGGACTCCACTGCAAAAGAACTTCAGATGCATGAGCCACTTTGTGCACCCAGCTTACATGGATACTGGGGAATCGAACCTAGGTCCTTGGGCTTCACTGCAAGTGCCTTAACCACGAAGCCACCTCTCCAGCCCCCTCCACTGGCAATTTACTTTCAAGATTTCTTGAACACAGCTGGAGAGCTGGCTATGTGGTTTAAGACCCTTGCCTGCAAAGCCTAACAACCCCGTTTGATTCCCCAGTACCTACGTAAAGCCACATACACAAAATGGCACATTCATCTGGAGTTCTTTTGCAGTGGCTAGAGGCCCTGGCACACCTATTCTCTCTCTTTGCTTGCAAGTAAATAAATAAGCAAAATATTAATTTCACCACCAAATGCACATTAGTAAATGAAAGCAATATTCTAAAAAAAAAAAACATTCCTTGTCCTTTCTTTTGCCATAAGTGTCGCCCCTCAGAAGTCGTTGCCAAGACAAATTTATTCAACTTGGTCACAGGAGCGCCTAGTAGGATGCCAGGCCTTTCAGGGGAACAACCTTGCGCTGGCCATCACTTTCTCCCAGCAGAACAGTTCTGCATAAAGATCAGCCCAATGTCATTGGATACCTTTATTTTAGTTGTCTGACAAGACCATTTCTTTCTCTCTCTTTTAAAAAATATATTTTTTTTATTTATTTGACAATTCTCCAGCCCCTCCACCCCGTTTTGTGGTTTTTCGAGGTAGGGTCTCACTCTAACCCAGGCTGACCTGGAATTCGCTGTGTAGTCTCCGGGCGGCCTCGAAATCACGGCAATCCTCCTACTTCTGCCTCCCGAGTTCCGGGATTAAAGGCATGCGCCACCACCCCGGGGCTTCAAGGCCCTTTCTTTAAACTGCATCATCGCGTTTTCCGCATGAAAACAAGAATTGCCTCCACGATCGCCGTGAGTTCGAGGTCAGCCTGAGACTACATAGTGAATTGCAGGTCAGTCTGGTATAGAGCGTGACCCTATCTTGAAAAAAAAAAAAAAAAAAAAAAAAAACCATAAAAAGCAACAACAACAAAAACTGCCTCCACCAAATTCAGCGGTTTGAGTTTTGACGTCATCGCGCACAACGTGCGCGCGCCCGAGCGCGACCTCTCTGCGGCGGCCGGGAGCCTGCGCGGCGTCTCGCTCGCCCTCGGGCGCTGCGGCTTGTCTTCGGTGGCCGTGGTGTCCATGATGTCCAGCCTGACCCTTGAGGTTGATGGCGAAGGCGTAGGAGCTTCTACGTACCAAGGACCGGGGGAGGCTCGAACCCGCCAAGTCCTGGAATCGCTTTTTTTTTTTTTTGGTACAGCAATCTGGTGGCGCCCTGTTGACGCTTCTTCACTGATAGCTGTTCAGTAGGGCAGTGAGCCCCGAGAATGGGATGATGTATTTATTTACTTACTTATTTAAGAGAGAACGCGAGCGCCTCCAGCCACTGCAAACGAACTCCAGGCGCGTGCGCCCCCTGGTGCATGTGGCTGACGTGGATGCTGGGGAGTCGAACCTGCGTCCCCAACGCTTCTCAGGCCAGCGCCTTAACCGCTCTCGCTCTCTCCCCAGCCCAAGAATGGGATGATTTACTAAGGCAAATGTAGTTTGGAAAATACAAGGGCCGACCTGCTAATAACTCCTTGAAATTCCATGACCACCTCTAGGTAGGTTTGTTTTTATCTGAAAAGATGGATTCGTGTAGTTACTAACTATGATTTCACCTGTAGGACATTTTCATCTTTAAAAGGGTTCAGTAACATCCATAGTTGGAAGATGTAGAGTCAGGAAGCCGACTTTGGGTGCCAAGAGTCAGTCTGGAAGTTACAAAGTCACCCCACAACCTTGACCAGCCTGCTGGGAGATTACTCACAGCCTGCAGTCTTGAACATCAAAAACAGCTTGCTTCAAGCCGGGCGTGGTGGCGCACGCCTTTAATCCCAGCACTCGGGAGGCAGAGGTAGGAGGATTGCCGTGAGTTCGAGGCCACCCTGAGACTCCATAGTGAATTCCAGGTCAGCCTGGGCTAGAGTGAGACCCTACCTCGAAAAACCGAAAAAACCAAAAAAAAAAAAAAAAAAAAAAAAAACAGCTTGCTTCTCCCCTTTCCTCACTTCTCCCTCCCTCTTTCTGCCAGTATGACCTAATCCCCACCAAACATAATAAATAAATAAATAAATAAATAAATAAATAAATAAATAAATAACTCTCCTTTAGCTATGCCCATGCCTCAGGTTTCTGGAGTCCCAGGGCTGCTGAAATATGGTGTCTCTCACTCAGGTACCTGTTTTCATTTCATTTCATTTTATTTATTTGACACAGAAAGAGGGAGAGAGAGAGAGAGAGAGAATGGGCGCACCAGGGCCTCCAGCCACTGCAAATGAACTGCAGGCGAGTGCACCCCCCTTGTGCATTTGGCTAATGTGGGTCCTGGGGAATTGAACCTGGGCACTTTGGCTTTGTAGGCAAATGCCTTAACCCCTAAGCCATCCCTCCAGCCTGGTTTTAAATCTTTTTGTTGTTGTTGGGTAAATTTTTTTTTCCTCACTATTTAGTTTTGGCTTTTTTTTTCAAATTTTTATTAACAACTTCCATGATTATAAAAAATATCCCATGGTAATATCCTCCTGCCCCCCACTTTCCCCTTTGAATGGTTTTAAATCTTAAATAAGGCCTGGTGTGGTGACACATGCCTTTAATCCCAGCACTCCGGAGGCAGAGGTAGAAGGATCACTGTGAGCTCCAGGTCAGCCTGGGCTAGAGTGACACCCTACCTCAAAACAACAACAACAACAAAAAAAAGTGGGGCTGGAGAGATAGCTTAGCAGTTAAGGTGCTTGCCTACAAAGCCAAAGGCCCCAGGTTTGATTCCCCAGGACCCACATAAGCCAGATGCACAAGGTGACATATGTATCTGGAGTTTGTTTGCAGCCGCTAAAAGCCCTGGCTCACCCATCCTTTCCCCTCCCCCCATCTCTGTCTCTGACTCTCAAATAAATAAAAATATTTCTTTAAAAGCCCCAAAAATTAAAAAATAAAGTTTATATTAAAATATTGCATTTAGGCTAGGCATAGTGGCTCACTATAGTCTGGCACTAGGGAGTCAGAGATAGAAAGATCACTGTGAGTTTCAGGTCAGCCTGGGCTAAAGCAAGACTGGGAAAAATATTTTAGCCAGGCATGGTAGTTCATGCCTTTAATCCCAGCACTCCGGAGGTAGGAGGATCACTGTGAGTTCAAGGCCAACCTGAGACTACATAGTGCATTCCAGGTAAGCCTTGGCTAGAGTGAGACCCTACCTTGAAAAACCAAAACCAAAACCAAAACCAAAATAATAATAATAATAATAATTTTAGGGCTTGGAGAGATTTCTTTGTGGTTAAGGCCCTTGCCTGCAAAACCTAATGACCTGGGTTGGATAACCCAGTACAGTGACACATGCATCTGGAGTTTATTTGCAGTGGATAGAGACCCTGGCATGACCATTCTCTCTGTTTTTCTCTGCTTATAAAAAGAAAAAAAAAAAAAAGAATAGCTGGGCATGGTGGTGCACACCTTTAATCTCTGCACTTGGGAGGCAAAGGTAGGAGAATCACCATGAGTTTGAGGCTACCCTGAGACTACAAAGTGAATTCCAGGTCGGCCTGGGATAGAGTGGATCCTATCTTGGAAAACCTATATATAGCATTTTACCTTAGAGCTGCTATGTATATTAACATGCCATAAATTCTAAATTCTCCCATGTACATGAACGTATTTTACTTGTATACCAAATCTACCTATGTATGGAGTACATGTTTATTGAAATACACAATATTTAGTACTTGATCTTCAAAGTTTTTTGTTTGTTTGTTTTGTTTTTTTGAGGTAGGGTCTCAGTCTGGTCCAGGCTGACTTGGAATTAACTATGTAGTCTCAGGGTGGCCTGGAACTCACGGTGATCCTCCTACCTCTGCCTCCTGAGCGCTGGGATTAAGGGCGTGCACCACCACCACACCTGGTTTATCTTCAAAGTATTTAAAGAGTATTTATTTGCAGCCAGGCGTGGTGGCACATGCCTTTAATCCCAGCACTCTGGAGGCAGAGGTAGGAGGATCACCGTGAGTTCCAGGCCAGCCTGAAATTACATAGTGAATTCCAGGTCATCCCGAGCTAGAGTAAAACCCTATCTCGAAAAACCAAAAAAGAAAAAAAAAAAAAATGTAAGAAAGAGAGAATGGGCACACCAGGGCCTCCAGCCACTGCAAACAAATTCCAGCTACACACACCACTTTGTGCAACTGGCTTTATGTGGGTACTGGGGAATCAAACCTGGGTTGTTAGCCTTTGTAGGCAAGCTCCTTAACCACTGGGCCATTCCACACCATTGTTTTTTAGATGTTTTATATCATATGGTGGACCACAGGTAAGATGTTGTAATCTAACCTTTTTAAAATGCCTTCTTTGATGTCCCCAGGCATGTGATGTCTTGAAAGGCTAAAAATGATTACATTTAAAGATCTTCCCTATCCTCCAAAGAATAATCTCAACACATAGAAAGGGTTTCTTCATCTGAAACTGTTCTCATGAGTTGAAGCTTTATAGATAATCAAGTTTCTTCTGTCACATTGACTGTGTTTATGTCCATTTGTCCCCGTGGCATGCTGTGATTATAATACTAATTGGTCCAACTCAGCCTGCATCAGATCTGTCCATTGAAGTCCCCTGGCCAAGGGGTGCCTGTCCATATCTTCAAACTTAGATAACACAACAGTGAAGATGAAAGAATTTTAAGAAACGATGGCTCCATATACATACAGGATTTCTTCTTTGAGTCTCGCTACGTGACGGTCCATCGTCAGACTCTTGGTCCGGGTCATTTTGATGGAGGATGGTTGCATTTCTTTGAAATATATTTCCTCATAAAGGTAAGATGCAACCTCACAGTGCTTTCTCATGGGTAGCTGTTTTCTCCTCGAGGCTCCTCAACTTTCCAGGACTCGCTATTTGTTGGGACTTCTGGTTACCCATCCTGCTCCGAAGCTCTTCCAAACAGTGTGCAAATCCACGCAGGGTGATGTAGGAGACTCATGCTTCTCCACTTTCTAGAACTCTGCACTTAGTGGAACTTCTGGCTCATCAGCTTGCTTCGAGTCCGCTACAGCAAAGTTCTTACACACGGCATGGACATCCACATGGGGTGAAGGAAGAGACCCCAAATCCTCACTTGTAATGCTCAAGAGTTCCCATTTGGCTTCATCAGAAGGGCCATAGTCCATGATGTTTGCAGCATCAGTATTTGTTGGTGGTTTTTCCAAGTCTACTCCCACGGGGGCATTTTCAGTATCGGTTTGTCCTTCTTGCACAATTTCTTGTGCACCCTGGGTTGCTTCAATCAAATCAGGAGAGTTGGGAGTTTTTGTGTCTCTCTCAGTGATGGTGGAACCTTCGAGATCTGTTATTTTCAGTGTGGTGATGATAGTTGGAATGTCCATTTGTTTCACACCAGAAATGCCCGGTAAAGGTTCGTCCCTGGATGGTTGCTCTTGAATATTTTGATTCCTCAGATACTGTTGGATTAGCTCTTGCTGGAATGACTTCTTGTGGTAAGAAGACAAGACTTGTCTCTCAGACTTGACCTTCATGAGGCTTGCCTTGGTTCTTCATCTTCAGAGGATATATGTCTTCCTCCTCTTGGCCATGGAAGTACTTCTTCTTAGACGTGGTCTTGACAAAGTCCACCTCTGGCTCTTCGGTTTCAGAGGATGTTGTGTCCTCTTCTCTATGGTCTTCTGCTTTTGGGGGGGGGTTGCTGTGCAGGTCTCAGTGGTGACTGTCCTTCCTCTTCTGTCTCCCACTGCCCTGGACCTTCAGAATTCCTGGTCTGGCTGCATTGTCCAGTGCATAGGTTATGTGCTCACCTGACATCTGGTTTTCCAAGGATGTGGACTGGGCAGTGAGGTGGCAGTGGCCGCAGAGAGCAGAGAACATCCGGAGGAGTTCTGGCCTCTGGTGGTAGCACTGAGACCCCAATAGCCAATGGAAGGGATTTCAGCAGAGGTAGATGGTAAGACTTGATGGCCAAAGACGCCACACACCTGGCCTTAGTGATGCAGGATTTGGGGACTCACGAGGAGTCCCCCAGAATTTATGAACCCCAAGTTTTGGGTTCTGTCCTGCCTTTAATAAAGAATTAATAAAGATGCACTAAGAAGGATAAATTATGAATTATTAAGTTTATTGAGAGGGAAATCACAAATTGGTCTTACTGAAGAGAGAAATCACAAATTGTGGGACTTAGGAAACATGCTCTCACGTGGAAGCACTGCATAATTTATAAGGTTCATTCTAGGAGACATTGAAGTTTTTAGAAAAGACTACAGAGGAGCCACAAGCATGTGGGGGGGGGGAGCAAGGCTTCACAAAGCTCATTTAAGAGAAACAGAAGCTTTTAAAGAAAGAATAAAGCTGCAAGCATGTGGAAAGCTCACTTAAGAGAAACTGGGGCTTTTGGAGAGGGATTAGAGTAGAGGTACAAACTCGTGGAAAGTAGAACCTAGAAGCTTGTATAGGGAAACTTAGGAGGAACCCAAATGGCATCTAAGAGAGCAGACAGTGAGGTTCAAGAAAAAATGAGAGGGCAGATGTCAAAGCAGAGAAATAAGTAATGAAGAAGGTTACACTCGTGGTTACTGTGGTGGTTTGATTCAGGTGTCCCCCATAAACTTAGGTTTTCTGAATGCTGGGTTCCCAGCTGATGGAGATTTGGGAATTAATGCCTCCTGGAGGGAGTGTATTGTTGGGGGTGGGCTTACCGGTATTATAGCCAGTGTCCCCTTGCCAGTGTTTGGCACACTCTCCTGTTGCTTTTGTCCACCTTATGTTGGCAGGGGGTGATGTCCGCCCTCTGCTCATGCCATCATTTCCCCTGCCATCATAGAGCCTCCCCTCGGACCTGTAAGCCAAAATAAACTTCTTTTTTCCCCACAAGCTGCCCTTGGTTGGGTGATTTCTACCAGCAATTGTGAACCTGACTGCAACAGTTACCCTGAATTTAAGGAAACTACACAGGTAGTAGGCCTGGAGTTAGTTAGCATACACTTGGTAGATCAGAGACCAGAAGAAAATCACGTATGTAATCAAAGAAGTTACTATAAAGCAGAGGCAAGCAGAAAAACCATCCAAACCAAAAAACTATTATGTTCTCTCACACCCCCACCCCCAGCCAGGTTTCACAAAGACAGCAGCATAGAGCTGAGCAGAGTGGGGCAGAAATAGCAATAGAAAAACAAACAAACAAAGAAACAGAAGCCTTTATAGGCAAGGGGAAGACCCAACTGGTTGGTAGATTTAGAGGGCGGATCCCTGGGCTAGCCCACCCAGGGCCATCTGACTAGGTGTAGTGTGCTAGAGTGGGCAGCAGGGGGTGCTGTAGATCAGTCTTGATTAGATATTCTTCATTAGGACATAGAAAAATTTAGTGGGGCAGGGTGTGGTGGCATATGGCTTTAATCCCAGCATTCTTGAGGCAGAAGTAGAAAGATCTTCAAGAGTTTGAGGGCATCCTGAGACTACATAGTGACTTCCAGGTCAGCCTGGGCTAGGGTGAGACCCTACCTTGAAAAAACAAAACAAAACAAAAAAACAAACAAACAAAATGGAGCTGGGACTGGGTTGGGAGCTTCCTCCATGCTGATAAGTCCTCACAGGGTAGGAAGGTGCTCTGTAGGCTCGCCACAACCACCTGTGAGGCTCACGCATTGTGTGGTCCTGGCACACCCATGCACTTTCTCTCTCTGCTTGCAAATAAATGCAAATATGCATGTATTTCAAAGTGATACAAGGGCTGGCTCAGCAGTTAGGGTGCTTGCTGGCAAAGCCAAAGGACTTAGGTGTGATTCAAAGCCAAACTGTACAAGGTGGTGCATGTGTCTGGAGTTCATTTCCAGTGGTTGGAGCACTGGTGTGCCCATTCACTCTCTCTCTCTCTCTCTCTCTCTCTCTCTCTCTTTCTCTCAAATAAATAAATAAAAAAATATTTTAAAAAGTGACACATGCCAGGCGTGGTGGTGCATGCCTTTAATCCCAGCACTCGGGAGGCAGAGGTAGGAGGATCACTGAGAGTTCGAGGCCAACCTGAGACTACATAGTGAATTCCAGGTCAGCCTGGGCTACAGTGAGACCCTACCTAGGGAAAAAAATAAATAAATAATGTTGGTGTCATCAACAGGTTCAGTAGCTGGCACCAACACTACCTGTTTCCAGGTCCTGAATGACTGGTGCTGAGGAATTGAGCGGGGACTGGGGCAGGTCAATAGAATTCCAGGCATTTCTTTTTTTTTTTGTTATATTATTTTTTTTCTCAATTTTTATTAACATTTTCCATGATTATAAAAAATATCCCATGGTACTACCCTCCCTCTCCCCACTTTCCCCTTTGAAACTCCATTCTCCATCATATCCCCTCCCCATCTCAATCAGTCTCTCTTTCATTTTGATGTCATGATCTTTCCCTCCTCGTATGATGATCTTGTGTAGGTAGTGTCAGGCACTATGAGGTCATGGATATCCAGGCCATTTTATGTCTGGAGGAAGGATGTTGTAAGGAGTCCTACCCTTCCTTTGGCTCTTACATTCTTTCCGCCACCTCTTCCGCATTAGACCCTGAGCCTTGGAAGGTGTGATCGAGATGTTACTCAGTACTCCAGTCACTTCTTTCCAGCACTATGATACCTTCTGAGTCATCCCAAGGTCACTGCCATCTGAAAAGAGAAGATTCTCTACCCAAAGTGAGAGTGGCGTTAATATAAGGGTATATATATTAAGAGAAGTGCTTACTGGGCAGTTTGATAAGCATAGTATATACATTTTTTCAGACATCAGCAGATGTTCCACCCCTAGGGCTCATGACTGCCCCTGTTTTAAGTTTTCAGTATCAGGGATGTATCAGGCCCTATGGAGTGGACCTCCATTCCAATTGGAGGGCAGTTGGTTTCCACCATGACAGACGTGCCACTATTGCACCCGTTGGCTCATTTGGCCTGGCTGGCCAATTATAAGGCTTGCAGTGTTCACTGTTGAGTATCTTCATGGGTGGTATTTCTTTTCTTCCATTGAACTACATGTAGAATGGCTTCTTCCAGCTTTCTGTCAGCTGATCTATATGGAGGAGGTTATCAGCTCAGTTCCAGCAGGATTTCTCAGTGGCCTTGCAGCCCCAGTATGTGGAGTCTTCAGCAACAGGGTCTTACCTGTTACCTGTCAGTATTTATCAAAACCAGAGTCAGACTGGAGCTCTCTGGCTCCACCAGAAGGGGGTCCGGAGCATCTTTGGAACCCACCGGCCCCAAGGTAATTACTGGCTCATCAGCCTTTCCTCCATGGGCCTCCAGATTGTGCCCGATGCCAGATTTACTGAAAACAAAACAAAGAACAGAGCAGACCAAAGACACACAGTACAGAGGGGTGCTGTGACCCACCAATGGGCAGAGAACCAAATGCTCTCCTGCAAACGCTCCCCTATTGAATCTGGGGGTCCCCAGCGATGCGGGATGAGCCCCCAAATGTAAGGGTCCGAGAATCACTGAAGAAAGACCCCGGACTCAAATAGTATGTAAAAACAAAGAGCATTTATTCTGCAGAATCAGCCAGCATGCGGGGGTCAACCATTCATACAAAATGATGACCCCAAGGGGAGCATGCAGGCCCATTTTAAGCACAACTAGGGGAATTCCAGGAGGGTTAGGTAATCTTTAAATATGATTGGCTAGCTCCTGTCAGATTGGCTACCATCATGAAAACAAATGATCATAAATGATGGCGGGGATGTGGAAAAAGAGGAACCCTTCTACACTGTTGGTGGGAATGCAATCTGGTCCAGCATTGTGGAAATCAGTGTGGAGGTTCCTAAGACAGCTAAAAATTGATCTACCATATGACCCAGCTATAGCACTCCTAGGTATATATCCTAAGGACTCATCCCATTTCCTTAGAAGAACATGCTCAACCATGTTTGTTGCCACTCAATTCATAATAGCTGGGAAATGGAACCAGCCTAGATGTCCCTCAACTGATGAGTGGATAATGAAGATACGGCACATTTATACAATGGAGTTCTACTCAGTGGTAAAGAAAAATGAAGTTATGAAATTTGCAGGAAAATGGATGGATCCGGAAAGGATTATACTAAGTGAGGTAACCCAGACCCAGAAAGCCAAGCGCTGCATGTTTTCCCTCATATGTGGATCCTAGCTACAGATGATTGGACTTCTGTGTGAGAAGGAAAAAACTCAGTAGCAGAGGCCAGTAAGTTAAAAAGGAGAGATAAAGGGAAGAGAAAGGAAGGGAGGAGGGTACTTAATAGGTTGGTATTGTATATACGTAAGTAGAAGAATAGATTAACGGGGGTGAAAAGGCCCAAAGTGAGGTCAGGGGAAGAGATTGAGTAAAGGAAAAGTGGAGGGAGGGCTAATCAAAATCTAAGAGGATGCAAATAAATCATATGGAATCCTCCGGTTTTGGACAATGGAACACTCAAGAGCCATAGATCGTTGTCAGAAAATTTTCAGTGCCAGGGATGGGATACTTCCAGTGAGTTGTTGGCCAGGGAGGTCCCTGATGCCCCAAAACATTATAGGCCATTGCTAAGGCCCTTGGTTTCCCACCATGGGCAGAGTCCATTCATGGGATAGACCACCGTCTGCAGCATTTGAGTGTCTTTTTCACTTCCTGGGAAATTTGTTTCTGTGTCTGTGTGTTTGTGTCTGGTTCATCCTTTAGTTTCTTTCTTGTGGGACACCATGGGACAAGTGGCGAGTTCCACCCCACTGGACCTAGTCCAGTCACGCTTCAAAGATTTCCGATGCCTGGCAGACAATGTGGGTTTAACAGTGTGGCCAGGAAAACTAATCATCTTTTGCAGCAATAAATGGCCAACTTTCAATGTGGGATGGCCAAAGGTAGGCACCTTCCACCTTCCCACCATTACCAAGTTAAAGCTTTTGCAGGTGTTCTTCACAACTGAGGAAAGAGCACAGGTGCTAGCCGCAGCCCAAAAGTCGGTTCTGGGGCCAAACGGCCAGCCCACGGTGGTCCAGGCAGACATTGACGCAGCTTTTCCCTTGATTCCCCGAACTAGGGCCCTAACGATCCTGGAGGTAAGGAGAGAGCTATTCCCCAAGACTCTTCCCGAAAGTCTTTTCCTTTCACGCGCTCACCCACCCCGGTTGCCTGGGCATCTTTGGGGGATGGCGGCCAGCCCCAGAGCGAGAACCCAGGAACCCACAGCTGGTGCCTGAACAGGGAACCTATGAGACAAACAGGATAGGTGAGTGCTCTCCCAGAGGACTGGGAGACATCAGCCCATGCGGCCTTGCCTCCATGTTTTTGAGGGCTGGCAGGTTTCTCTTTCTCCTCCTTTATTTTTGGTTCACGCCATCATGTGGGACCAGACATGACAAACTGGCAACTGATGTCTCTTGGCCAAGGCCACTCTTCAGTATTGACTGAAGGGCCATCTGTCCTCTGCCTGGACCCCGACAGCCCATTGGGTGTTGGCAAAAACCCTCTATCTATTTCTCTCTGACACAAAAAAACCAGTAACACATCGACCTCTTAAAAGCCTGTAGGGGGCTGGAGAGATGGCTTAGCAGTTGAGCACTTGCCTGTGAAGCCTAAGGACCCCTGTTCGAGGCTTGATTTCCCAGGACCCATGTTAGCCAGATGCACAAGGGGGCACACACATCTGGAGTTTGTTTGCAGTGGCTGGAAGCCCTGGCACGCCCATTCTCTCTCTCTCTCTGCCTCTTTCTCTTTCTCTCTCTCTCTCTCTCCTCTTTCTCTGTCGCTCTCAAATAAATAAATAAATAAAATTAAAAGAAAAAAAAAATAAAAGCCTGTAGGGCAGGTCGCTGGCCTCTTAAAGTTGTGGACAGGCTCATGGCCAGAGCTTTGGGGAATCCCCCGTGTGCTAATCAGCCCTCGGGAACATTGCCCTCTGGTCTTGGCATTTCTAATCTTTCTCTGTCATGGGTAACATTGCCTCAGATTCTCAGATTCATGGAATAAGAGCTCTCCTGAAAGTTAGGGGAATTAAGCTCCCCCAGAGACAGGCAGGCTACCTTGTTTTCGGGAAAAAAATCCTCCAGGCCACCCCCTGGATGATTTCTGGGCATCCACATGGCCCAGACATGTGGACCCGCATAGCTTATCTGGCTAGGAAATGAAAAGTTCAGGAAGGAAATTTCCCCTTACTCCCTTTAAGTGGCGAAACTGCAAGCCGGCTTTGCAAGGGCTCCAAAGCAGCTGGAGTCAGAGTCAGGTGGTGCGCTCACATGCGCCTGGACAATGGCGCCTCGGCTTGTGCATGCACCATGTCTCCGCCTCCTCTCCCAGCGCCCCCCAGCGGGCCCCCTCTTTTCCCAGCAGGCCCCCTCCTTCTTCAGCGGCCTCCCAGTGGTCCTGGAGGCCCCCTCTTTTCCCAACAGTCCCAGGGGCCCCCCTCCCTTCTTTCCCCTTCAGGTAGCAGGACTTGGACTCGGGAAGTCGTCTTGGCCAGTCTCAGCCATTACCTCCATATGTACTAGACCTGACCACGGGTGAGTGCCCAGGAGCTGGGCAGGGCTGATCTAAGGTGTATGCAAGGCCTGCCCAGCCGCCACTGTGCCAGCACCAAGAAACAGCAAAGAAAAGGTCACGATTAACTAAAGCCTATGGTGAACTGAAGTTTTACATAAAGAATGTCATACCTTGTTACATGATATCATAAATATAATTACTGAGTTTATGTTCTAGGTCAACTTCAACTTACATAGAGGATTATTGAAAACAACAGAATTCTCTCTGAAGTGGTGACTTATAATTTGTCAGGTATTTTAAAATAAAAAAGATTGTAATATCCTGTTACTTCAAAGGAGGAGGCAACTGACCTGACTTCTAGGCCAGCCTGCCTCAAGAGAGCAACAAAATTTGCCTTAATTACTCCTAATAAAATCATTTCCAAGTGTGTTATTGGTATTAATAACAGAAAATTCTCTTTAGACTACTTGCTTGCTAGTGAGTAATAGGATTAATCAATTGGTGTAGTTTTTCTTAATAGCCTTATAAGAAAGATGTTTAATAATGGGGTGAGATGAGTTAATTGAAGGAACTGGGAAGGAATTTTTCAATGTTGGGACATAGAATGCTGGCTAAAAATGTTTTTTGAGTGGTACTTAGATCAGAATGTTAAAGTATGTGGATAAAGATATGTGTGTAGAAACTCAGTAGCAGAGGCCAATAAGTTAAAAAGGAGATACAAAGGGAAGAGAAAGGAAGGGAGGAGGGTACTTAATAGGTTGATATTGTATATATGTAAGTAGAAGAATAGATTAACGGGGGTGAAAAGGCCCAAAGTGAGGTCAGGGGAAGAGATTGAGTAAAGGAAAGGTGGAGGGAGGGCTAATCAAAATCTAAGAGGATATAAATAAATCATATGGAATCCTCCAGTTTTGGCCTCCAGGAGCCATAGATTGTTGTTAGAAAATTTTCAGTGCCAGGGATGGGATACCTCCAGTGAGTTGTTGGCCAGAGAGGTCCCTGATGCCCCCAAAACTTTATAGGCCATTGCCAAGGCCCTTGGTTTCCCACCAGGAACAGATGGTAAGACCCTATTGCTGAAGACTCCACATACTTGGGCTGCAAGGCCACTGAGAAATCCTGCTGGAACTGAGCTGATAACCTCCTCCATGTAGACCAGCTGACAGAAAGCTGGAAGAAGCCATTCTACATGTAGTTCAATGGGAGAAAGAGATACCACCAGTGAAGATACTCAACAATGTAAGCCTTATAATTGGCCAGCCAGGCCAAATGAGCCAACGGGTGCAATAGTGGCACGTCTGTCATGGTGGAAACCAACTGCCCTCCAATTGGACTGGAGGCCTGCTCCATAGGGCCTGATACATCCCTGATACTGAAAACTTAAAACAGGGGCAGTCATGAGTCCTAGGGGTGTAACATCTGCTGATGTCTGAAAAAATGTATATACTATGCTTAGCAAACTGCCCAGTAAGCACTTCTATATATATATTTATATAGATTTCTATAGATTATATATATATATTTATATAATATTTATACCCTTAAATTAACGCTACTCTCACTTTGAGTAGAGAATCTTCTCTTTTCAGATGGCAGTGACCTTGGGGTGACTCAGAAGGTATCATAGTGCTGGAAAGAAGTGACTGGAGTACTGAGTAACATCTCGATCAAACCTTCCAAGGCTCAGGGTCTAATGCGGAAGAGGTGGCGGAAAGAATGTAAGAGCCAAAGGAAGGGTAGGACTCCTTACAACGTGCTCCCTCCAGACATAAAATGGCCTGGATTTCCATGACCTCATAGTGCCTGACACTACCTACACAAGACCATCATAAGAGGAGGAAAAGATCATGACATCAAAATGAAAGAGAGACTGATTGAGATGGGGAGGGGATATGATGGAGAATGGAGTTTCAAAGGGGAAAGTGGGGAGAGGGAGGGTATTACCATGGCATATTTTTTATAATCATGGAACATGTTAATAAAAATTGAGAAAAAAAAAAGAAAGACATCACCCCACCAAAGGCAGCTTGTGGGAGTTTTGTTTTGTTTTGTTTTTTTTGGCTTACAGACTTGAGGGGTAGCTCAATGATGGTATGAGCAGAGGGTGGACATCACCTTCTGGCCAATATCAGGTGAAGAACAGCAGTAGGAGACTGTGCCAAACACTGGGAAGGGGAAGCTGGCTATAGCATCCATAAGCCTGCCTTCAACAATAGACTCCCTCCAGGAGGCTCCAATTCCCAAATTGTCGCTAGCTGGGGACCTAGCATTTATAACACATAGATTTATGGGGGAACACCTGAATCTACCACCACAACCAAATTTATTAATCCAGCAGGGATAAGCACCAACTTTGAGGAGCAGGAAATTCAGTTCCCCCCTCCACCTCTTCAAGAGAATCAGAATTCTTTTTTTTTTTTTTGGTTTTGGTTTTAGGTAGGGTCTTGCTCTAGCCCAGGCTGATGTGGAACTCACTATCTTGTCTCAGGGTGGCCTCGAACTCATGGTGATCCTCCTATGTCTGCTTCTCGAGTGCTGGGATTAAAGGTGTGTGTCACCACCTGCCTGCTTTTTAAAAAATTTTGTTTATTTATTTCAGAGAGAGAGAGAGAGAGAGCGTGCGCGAGCACCAGGGCCTCTAGCCACTGTAAACAAACTCCAGATGCATGTGCCACCTTGTGTATCTGGCTTATGTGGGTCCTGGGGAATCAAACCTGGGTCCTTAGGTTTCACAGGCAAGTACCTTAATCACTAAGCAATTTCTCCAGTCCAACATTATTCTTATTATCCCAATACAAAGCAGGTGGCCCATCCTCAGTGGTGGTAATCTGTTTTTAAAATCTTTTATTTGTTTATTAGAGGGAAAGAGAGAGAGTGAGAAAGAGGCAGATAGATGGAAAGAAAATGAGGCTGGATGTGGTGGTGCACATCTTTAATCCCAGCATGCAGGAGGCAGAGGTAGGAGAATTACCATGGGTTTGAGGCCACCCTGAGACTACATAGTGAATTCCAGGTCAGCTTGGTCTAGAGTGAGACCTTACCTTAAAAAACCAAAAAATAAAAATAAAAAAGCCAGGCGTGTTGGCGCACACCTTTAATCCCAGCACTCAGGAGGCAGAGGTAGGAGAATCACTGTGTGTTTGAGGCCAGCCTGAAACTACATAGTGAATTGCAGGTCCGCCTGGGCTAGAGCAAGATCTTACCTTGAAAAACAAAACAAAACAAAAAAGATGTAGTCACACACACATGTAGTCAGGAAAAACATATCAATAATGTTTACTTGAGCATCTGTTGTTTTCTTGTGACTTTTGACCGGAGCTCTTTGCAAATCACACGACAACTTCAGATATTGCTCTGCAACTTCAAATAAGCATTTATTCGCTGGTGGTTTGTCTTCTCTGGCATATAAAATTACAGCCTGTGGGAGCTACACAGTTTCATTATGTCAAACAGGAATACATTAAAATGTACTGGGGCTCTTTATCGCCTCCTGCCTTCCATGTGGTGTGCCCATTTTCTCTCTCTCTCTCTTTCTCTACTTCTTTCTCTCTGTCTCTCTCAAGTAAATAAAAATAAAACAAAAAATTAAAAAAAAAAAAGAAGGAAGGAAGAAAGAAAGAAAGAAAGAAAGAAACAAACAAGCAAAGGTGCTGGACACGGTGGTGCATGCATTTAATTCCAGCACTCAGGAGGCGGAGGTAGGAGGATCGCCATGAGTTTGAGGCCACCCTGAAACTACATAGTGAATTCCAGGTCAGCCTGGGCTACAGTGAAACTCTACCTCGAAAAACAAAACAAAACAAAACAAAACAAAAAAAAAAGAAGGAAGGAAGGAAGGAAGGAAGGAAGGAAGGAAGGAAGGAAGGAAGGAAGGAAGGAAGGAAGGAAGGAAGGAAGGAAGGAAGGAAAAGGAAGGAAGGAAGGAAGGAAGGAAGGAAGAGAAAACAAAAATAAAAAAGAAGGATGGAGGCTGTGAAGCCTAGGAACTCCAGGTCCCATACAAGCCAAATGCAAGCACGCAATGTCGCACATGAGCACAAGGGGGCGCACGCGTCTAAGGTTCCTTTGCAGCAACTGAAGGGCCTGGCGCGCCTATTCTCCCCCTCCCCTCTCTCTCAAATAAAAAAAAAAAGAAGCCGGGCGTGGTGGCGCACGCCTTTAATCCCAGCACTAGGGAGGCATAGGTAGGAGGATTGCCATGAGTTCAAGGCCACCCTGAGACTACATAGTGAATTCCAGGTCAGCCTGGACCAGAGTGAGACCCTACCTCGAAAAACCAAAAAAAAAAAAAAAAAGAAAAAGAAATAAAGAGTGCTGGGTTTAAGGTGTGCACTTCCACGCCTGGCTATAAAATATTTTTAAAGAATATTATTTATTTATTTGTTTATTTGAGAAAAAGACAGAAAGAAAGAATGGGCTCACCAGGGCCTCTAGCCACTGGAAGTGAACTCTGGGTGGATATGCCACTTCCTGCATTTGGCTTTATATGGGTACTGGGGAATCGAATCCAGGTTGTTAGGCTTTACAGGTAAGAGCCTTAACCATTGGGCCATCTCTTCAGCTCTCATCCGGGTTTTTTTTTTTTAAAGAATTTATTTGCACGTGTGTGCTTGTGTGTAAGGGTATGCTAGTGTCTCTTGCCACTGCAAACAACACCTGTCTGGCTTTATGTGGGTACCGGGAAATTGCGGGCAGTAGGCTTTGTAAGCAAGTGCCTTAAACCACTGAACCATCTCCCCAGCTCTATTTTTGTTTTTTGAGAAACTGTTTTTTTTAAATTTGTTTATTTTTTTTGTTTTGTTTTTTTCGAGGTTTGGTCTCACTCTAGCAGAGGCTGACCTGGAATTCACTGTGTAGTCTCAGGGTGGCCTCAAACTCTTGACTATCCTCCTACCTCGGCCTTCCCAATGCTAGGATTACAGGCGTGCACCACCATGCCTGGCGTTGGTGCGTGTTTTTTTTTTTTTTCTTTTTTCTTTTATTTGTTTTTGTTAGGTGCGTGTTTTTAATCCCAGCACTTGGGAAGCTGAGGTAGCAGGAGCTCCATGAGTTCAAGGCCATCCTTGGGCTACAGAATGAGTTCCAGTTCAGCCTGGACTAGAGTGGGAACCTACCAGGAAACAAAGAAACAACAAACAAATAATATTCAAAGATAGTTGCCAGGTGTGGTGGCGCACACCTTTAATCCCAGCACTCAGGAGGCAGAGGTCGGAGGATCGCCGAGAGTTTGAGGCCACCCTGAGACTATAGAGTGAATTCCGGGTCAGTCTGGGCTAGGGCTAAACCCTACCTCTAAGAAGGAAAAAAGAAAAAAAAAGTGAATAAAAATTGGACTCAGTTATTTATAAAGTGCACTTCTAACACCCTGCCGGTAGAGAGCAGTACACACATATTTTAGAATTGAGAACATAAATGAATGTTTAAGTTTTTTTTTTTTTTGTCAAATGGCTTTTCTGTTGCTGCTCAGGACAGGAAGAACACCAGACCCTGTCCCAGGCTGAATTTTCTTACTAGCTGTGACAATCTTGGTTGTTGATGTGACATGATTTAGAATCACCATGGAAACAAGTCTCTGGGTATTAACTATGAGCGGGCCGGCGGGGGGGTGGGTGGGTTCTAGATTAGGTTAACTGAGGTGGGAAGACGCACCCTAACTATAGGCAGCACCACCCAAAGGCGGAGCCCCAGACGGGATGGCTCTGGGGACCCGCTGTCCTCGCTGTCCACGCCTTCCTCTCTGGTACAGTCCTGTGTGCCCTGCGTTCAGCGCGCTGAGCTCCACAGCGCCCCAGGGTCGTCTTTCCATGCCAGTCCTACAACGTCCTCAGCTACCTTCTACAGGGAAGGTGGGGCTCCATGATTGGAGAAAAATATTTTCTTTCCTCTTTTCCCCAGTGAATTGGTCCATTCGAGAAGAAAAAGCCAGTGGTCCCCTCCAGCAATCCCACTACTAGGGAGACTGAGGCAGGTGGATCACATGTTATGAGTTTCAGCTAGGCAGAGGAGATCTAAGAGTTCCAGGCCACCCTGAGACTACATAGTGAATTCCTGGTCAGCCTGGGCTAGACAGACTATACCTCAAAAAAACTTAAAAAAAAAAAAAAAAAAAGCTGGGCATGGTGACCAATGATAGCTGGGAGTTTGAGGCCAGCCTGGAGCTACAGCGTGAATTCCAGGTCAGCCTGGGCTAGAGTGAGACCCTACCTCAAAAACAAAAACAATAACAAAAAAAGAGGAAAAGAAAGAAAAAAAAAGGTCTGGAGAGATGGCTCAGAGGTTAAGAGCACTTGCTTGCAAAGCCCGATGGTCCAGGTTCAATTCTCCAGCGCCCAGGAAAAGCCAGATGCACTAAGTGGTACATGGGACTAGAGTTCATTTGTAAAAGCAAGAGGCCCTGGAGAGTCCATTCTCCCTGCTTGAAAATAAATAATAAAGCTGGGCATGGTGGCGCACACCTTTAATCCCAGCACTTGGGAGGCACAGGTAGGAGGTTGGCTGTAAATTCAAGGCCAACCTGAGACTACAGAGTGAATACCAGGTCAGCCTGGGCTAGAGTGAGACCTTACCTCGAAAAACCAAAACAAACAAATAAAAAAAGGGATGGAGGGATGGCTTAGCGGTTAAGGCGTTTGCCTGAAAGCCAAAGGACCCAGGCTCGATTCCCCAGGACCCACGTTAGCCAGATTCACAAGGGGGCACATGCATCTGGAGTTCGTTTGCAGTGGCTAGAGGCCCTGGCACAGCCATTCTCTTTCTCTCTCCCTTTCTCTCTGTCAAATAAATTTTAAAAAATTAAAAAGAAAAGAAACAATAAGTAAAAATATTTTTAAGTTGGGTATGGTGGCACGTGTCTTTAATCCCAGCACTCGGGAGGCAGAGGTAGGAGGATCACCATGAGTTCGAGGCCACCCTGAGACTACATAGTGAATTCCAGGTTAGCCTGAGCTACGGTGAAACCCTACCTCGAATAGATATATTTAAGAGTAACTGGATATGGTGGCACACGCCTTTAATCCCAACACTTGGGAAGCAGAGGTAGGGGATTGATGTGAATTCAAGACCAGCCTGGGACTAGAGTAAGCTCTAGGCCAGCCTGGGCTAGAGTGAGACCCTGCCTTGACAAAATCAAAAATAAAATAAAATAAAAATGAAAAAGAGTAATGTGGGAGTGTCCTAAGACATCCAACGGAAAAGCATAATTCACTGGCTACTCATAATTATGCATTTTTAGGGCTGGAGAAATGGCTTAGGGGTTAAGACATTTATTTGCCTGTGAAGCCAAAGGACCCAGATTTGATTCCCCAGGACCCACGTAAGCCAGATGCACAAGGGGCACATGCATCTGGAGTTCATCTGCAGTGGCTAGAAGTCCTGGTGTGCCCATTCTCTCTCTGTCTGTCTCTCTTCTAGCTCTCTCTCTATCTCTGCTTGCAAATAAATAAATCAAAAATAAATATGTGTTTACAGCCCATTCTCAAGGATGTAGCCCAATTCTTCATGGCATTCATTGGCCATTTAAATACTTTCCTATTGATAAAAACACTTTGGTTTTACTTGAAAAAACAACAACAACAGCAAAGCAACATATGTTTTAGCCAAGTGTCTTTCTTTTTTTTTTAATAATTTTTTTTGTTTTATTTATTTATTTGAGAGTGACAGACAGAGAGAAAGAGGCAGAAAGAGAGAGAGAGAGAGAATGGGCGCGCTAGGGCCTCCAGCCACTGCAAAAGAACTCCAGACACGTGCGCCCCCTTGTGCATCTGGCTAACGTGGGTCCTGGGGAGCCGAGCCTCGAACCAGGGTCCTTAGGCTTCACAGGCAAGCGATTAACCGCTAAGCCATCTCTCCAGCCCCCAAGTGTCTTTCTAACAGGATATTCACAAAATATTTGAATGAAAATAAAAATTTATGGCCTCTGTCTTTAATCCCAGCACTTAGGAGGCAGAGGTAGGAATATCACCATGAGTTCAAGACCACCCTAAGACTACCAAGTGAATTCCAGATCAGCCTGGGCTGCAGCAAGACTGCACCTCGAAAAACAAAAACAAAAAAACAGTTATGGCCGCTGGGCTGAGAAGATGGCTCAGCACTTAAAGGCCCTTGATTTCAAAGTCTAACAGCCTGGGTTCAATTCCCCAGTTCCCACATAAAGCCAAATGCAAAGTACAGGTATGCATTTGGAGCTCGTTAACAGTGGCAAGAGGCCCTGGTGTGCCCATTCTCTCCCTCTCTCTCTCTCTCCTCCTCCTCTCTCACTCTCTCTGCTTATAAATAAGTTAAAAATATTGTTTCTAGCCAGGCGTGTTGGCACACACCTTTAATCCCAGCACTCGGAAGGCAGAGGTAGGACCATTGCCGTGAGTTCGAGGCCACCCTGAGACTCCATAGTGAGTTCCAGGTCAGCCTGGACCAGAATGAAACCCTACCTCAAAGCCCCCCCCCCCAAATATTCTTTTCTTTTCTTTTTCTTTCTTTCTTTCTTTCTTTTTCTTTTTCTTTTTTTTTTTTTTTTGAGGTAGGGGCTCGCTCTAGCCTAGGCTGACCTGGAACTCACTCACTATGTAGTCTCAGGCTGGCCTCAAACTCATAGTGATCCTCATACCTTGGCCTCCCCAGTGCTGGGGTTAAAGGTGTGCACCATCATGCCCAACACAAAATTTTTTTTTTTCAGGGGCTGGAGAGATGGCTTAGCAGTTGAGGCACTTGACTGCAACTTCTGACGACCCAAATTTGGTTCCCTAGTACTCATGGAAAGCCAGTTGCATAAAGTAATACCTGTGTCTGGAGTTCCTCTGTAGCAGCTAGAGGCCCTGGTATGCCCATTCTCTCTGTCTGTCTTCTCTACATCTCTCTGTTTGCAAATAAATAAAAATATTGTTATTATTATTATTATTTTTTTTTTTTGAGGTAGGGTCTCACTCTAGCTCAGGCTGACCTGGAATTCACTCTGCAGTCTCAGGGTGGCCTTGAACTCACAGAGGTCCTCCTACCTCTGTCTCCCCAGTGCTGGGATTGAAGGTATGCGCCACCATACCGAGATTAGTCTTTTTTGTTTGTTTGTTTGTTTTTCAAGGTAGGCTTTCCCTCTAGTCCAGGTTTTTATTTGGAATATTTTGGAATTTTATTTTTTATTTTTGGAATTTACTATGTAGTCCTAGGGTGGCCTCGAACTCAAGGTGATCCACCTACCTCTGCCTCTCAAGTGCTGGGATTAAAGGCATGCACCACCACGCCCAGCCCAGCTTAATTTTTAAAAATTTTATTTATTTATTTATTTATTTATTTATTTAAGACAGAAAGAGGCAGCTGAGAGAGATCAAGACACACACAGAGAGAGAGAATGGGCATGCTAGGGCCTCTTGCTACTGTTAACAAACTCCAGATACATGTGCCACTTTGTGCACCTGGCTTTACATGGGTACTAGGGAATTGAACCTGGGCTATTAGACGTCACAGGCAAGCACCTTAACTGCTAAGATATCTCTCTAGACCCCCTCCCAAATATTTTTTTTAATTTATGGTCTCTTTTATTTTTTAGAGAGAGAGAGAGAGAGAATTGGCGTGTCAGGGCCTCAGCCACTGAGATCAAAGTCCAGAGGCTTGCATGACCTAGTAGGGCATGTGCAACCTTGTGTTTGCCTCCCCTTTGTGTGTCTGGCTTACATGGGATCTGGAGAGAGAGATCGAACATGGGTCCTTAGGCTTCGCAGGCAAGAGCCTTAACTGCTAAGCCATCTTTCCAGCCTGCCTCCTCTTCTTATAAATAAAATATTTATTGGACAGACACATCAAATACATCATTTCCTCACAGTGTGACAGTGCATCTGATACACAAGCAAGCTGTAATGTGTGTGGACAACAGACACACTGTGTCTTCGTTGGTTTTGTGTTGCTGTGCCGAAACGCCTGAGACTGGGGAGTTGATTAAAAAGTTTTCATTTGTGGGCTGGAGAGATGGCTTAGCAGTTAAGCGCTTGCCTGTAAAGCCTAAGGACCCCGGTTCGAGGCTCAATTCCCCAGGACCCACGTTAGCCAGATGCACAAGGGGGCGCACGCATCTGGAGTTCGTTTACAGAGGCTGGAAGCTCTGGCATGCCCATTCTCTCTCTCTCTGCCTCCTTCTCTCTGTCGCTGTCAAATAAATAAATAAACAAACAAACAAAAAAATTTTTTTCATTTGTTTCTTTTTAAAATTTAATTAATTTATTTATTTGAGAGAGAGAGGAAGAGGCAGAGAGAAAGAGAAAATAGGCACGCCAGGGCCTCCAGGCACTGCAAAGGAACTCCAGATGCATGCGCCCCCTTGTGCATCTGGCTTACGTGGGTCCTGGGGAATCGAACCAGGGTCCTTAGGCTTCGCAGGCAAACACCTTACCTGTTAAGCCATTTCCCCAGCCCTCTGTTTCTTTTTTAATTGGCCTCTTATTTAAAAAGGGCCAGCAGGGTATGGCGGTGTACACCTTTAATCCCAGCGGTTGGGAGGCAGAAGTAGGAGGATCACCATGACTTTGAGGCCAGCTGGAGACTACAGAATGAGTTCTAGGTCAGCCTGGACTAGAGTGAGACCCTACCTCAAAAAAATTGATAAATAAAAATAGGGCTGGAACGAAGAGGTATGCCTGTGTCTGGAGTTCATTTGCAGTGGCTGGAGGCCCACACTCATTCTGTCTATCTGTCTCGCTCCTCTCTCTCTCTTTGCTTGCAAATTAAGAAATATTTTTAAGAGAGAAAAAAAAAAAAAGGGCTGGAGAGATGGCTTAGCAGTTAAGGTGTTTGCCTGCAAAGCCAAAGGACCTCAGGTTTAATTGCCCCAGAATCCACGTAAGCCAGATGCACAAGGGGGCGCATGTGTGTCTGGAGTTTGTTTGCAGTGACTGGAGGCCATGGTGCGCCCATTCTCTCTCTCCCTCTCTCTGCCTCTTTCTCTCTCAAATAAATAAATAAAGATAAAGTTTTTTAAAAAAAAATAAAGAGGGGGCTCATACTGCTGACCTCCAAGGAGAGTGAGATATTTCACTTATGTTGTAAATGTTCTCTCTTTCCTGCTGCTTTGTGCAGTTGGCCTCCATTGGCTTATCAGCAAGTGCAGCTCTGCTTACATAATGTGTGGGGACAGAAACCTTTGAAGTCTCTCAGGCACTGATTTAAGGAGGGCTCATCAGTCATGGATTTACTCGCCAGGCACAAACTATTATTTTCTGGATGCACATCTGAAATGCTGTCTGCAAACTGCAAGAAGAAATTGCTTGTGATATATGGAAGAAAGTGAAAACTGGGCTTCTAAGCAGAACATTATGAGTGGTCATGATGGATTGGAATCTCTACACAATCGAGCCCTTTCACACTTCGGGGCAGTTGAAATGTCAAATAATTCTTCAAGAAGAATGTGTGGTTTGTTAATCCCTGACAAAGTCTTAGCTCTTTGTGAGAGGGGGAAGATGGGATTGGGGCAGGGTGTTAGTGAGAAGGGAACCCTTGTCCAGAAACATATCCTCTATGGGAGGACCCTTGTGAAAGCCATGTTTGCTTGGCAGCACTAAGTGGATTCTGAAAAATGCACAAGCACAAGCTGGGCGTGGTGGCACACGCCTTTAATCATTCCAGCACTTGGGAGGCAGAGATAAGTGGATCACCGTGCCGGGCGTGGTGGCGCAGGCCTTTAATCCCAGCACTCGGGAGGCAGAGGCAGGAGGATTGCCGTGAGTTCAAGGCCACCCTGAGACTCCAGAGTGAATTCCAGGTCAGCCTGGGCTAGAGTGAGACCCTACCTCGAAAAACCAAAAATAAATAAATAAGTGGATCACCGTGAGTTCGAGGCCACCCTGAGACTACATAGTGAATTCCAGGTCAGCCTAGGCTAGAGTGAGACCCTACCTCGAAAAACCAAAAAAAAAAAAAAAGCATAAGCGCTTCCGCAGGAGGTGTCAAGAGCGGTGGTGGCTCAAGGGTTGCAAGTGCTCTACAAGCTTATCAGAAATGATGAAATATTAGTTCCTGGTCAGTCATAAAAAGCTCATCCTCCCTGCATGTCAATGTTCTATACAATGCATAGAAGAGCTGACCTGTCAGCAGAATACACTTCCTCATTCATCATTAAATGAAAACTGTGGGGCTGGAGAGATGGCTTAGTGATTAAGGTGTTTGCCTGCAAAGCCAAAGGGCCTCTGCTCTACTCTCCAGGACCCACGTTAGCCAGATGCACAAGGGGGCGAGGGGGCGCACGTGTCTGGAGTTTGTTTACAGTGGCTGGAGGCCCTGGCACACTCATTCTCTCTCTCTCTCTCTCTCTCTCTCTCTCTCCCTCTTTCTCTCTCTGTCTGTCACTCTCAAATAAATAAATAAATCCTGCTGGAACTGAGCTGATAACCTCCTCCATGTAGACCAGCTGACAGAAAGCTGGAAGAAGCCATTCTGCATGCAGTTCAATGGGAGAGAGAGAAATCACCAGTGAAGATACTCAACAGTGGACACTGCAAGCCTTAAATTTGGCCAGCCAGGCCAAATGAGCCAACGGGTGCAATAGTGGCACGTCTGTTATGGGGGAAACCAACTGCCCTCTAATTGGACTGGAGGTCTGCTCCATGGGAGGATACATCCCTGATACTGAAAACTTAAAACAGGGGTAGTCATGAGCCCTAGGGGTGTTACGTCTGCTGTTGTCTGGCTAAATGTATATACTATGCTTATCAAACTGCCCAGTAAGCACTTCTGTTAATGTTCATACCCTTATATTAATGCTACTCTCACTTCTTAAAAAATTGTTTATTTTTTATTAATTAGTTTTGTATTCAGCAAATACAGTCAGTTTGGTACCATTATTAGGCTCATCCGTGACCTAACCCCTCCCCTCAGCCCCTCCTTGTTGAGGTATATGGGTCACTTTTGGTAGAGAATCTTCTCTTTTCAGATGGCAGTGACCTTGAGACGACTCAGAAGGTATCATAGTGATGGAAAGAAATAACTGCAGTGCTCAGTACTGCAATATCTCTATCACACTTTCCAAGGCTCAGGGTTTAATGTGGAAGAGGTGGCGGAAAGAATGTAAGAGCCAAAGGAAGGGTAGGATTCCTTACAACACGCTCCCTCCAGACACAAAATGGCCTGGATATCCATGGCCTCACAGTGCCTGACACTACCTGCACAAGACCATCATAAGAGGAGGAAAGATCATGACATCAAAATTAAAAGACTGATTGAGATGGGGAGGGGGTATGATGGAGAATGGAGTTTCAAAGGGACAAGTGGGGGGAGGGAGGGTATTACCATGGGGTACTTTTTATAATCATGGAAGTTGTTAATAAAAATTTGGAAGAAAAAAAATAAAATAAAAATGGCAAAAAAACAATAAAAAATAAACAGGGCTGGAGAGATGGCTTAGTAGCGGTTAAGCACTTGCACGTGAAGCCTAAGGACCCCGGTTCGAGGCTTGATTCCCCAGGACCCACGTTAGCCAGATGCACAAGGGGCGCATGCGTCTGGAATTCGTTTGCAGTGGCTGGAGGCCTTAGCGCACCCATTCTCTCTCTCTTTCTCTACCTGCCTCTTCCTCTCTCTGTCTGTCACTCTCAAATAAATAAATAAAAATGAACAAAAAACAATAAACAAAAAAAAATTTAAAATTTCTGTTAAAGATGGGCGTGGTGGCGCACGCCTTTAATCCCAGCACTTGGGAGGCAGAGGTAGGAGGACTGCTGTGAGTTCGAGGCCTCCCAGAGACTCCATAGTGAATTCCAGGTCAGCCTGGGCTAGAGTGAGACCCTACCTCGAAAAACCAAAAAAAAAAAAAAAAAAAAAAAAAAAACACCAAAAAACAAAAAACAAAACTGTTAAATGAAAATTGTGTGTTAAGGAAAAGGACATAAGTGAAAGCTGTGTTTGTGTTTAATGAGATCTATCTTCCCTCCCTCCCTTCCTCCCTTTCTTCAGGTGGTGGTTTGAATAAGATATTCCCCATAAATTCATGTGTTTTGAGTGCTTGGTCCCTAGCTGGTGGTAATTCAGGAGGTGGAATTTTGCTGGGAATGATGTGTGGCTGGGGTGGGCCTAGGGGTGTTATAGCCAGCTCCCCCTTGCCAGAGTTCAGCTCAGTCTTGTTGCTGGTTTTTTGTTTGTTTGTTTGTTTGTTTTGTTTTTTTGAAGTAGTGTCTCACTCTGGCCCAGGCTGACCTGGAATTCACTATGTCATCTCAGGGTGGTCTCGAACTCACAGTGATCCTCCTACCTCTGCCTCCCGAGTGCTGGGATTAAAGGTGTGTGCCACCATGCCCGGCTTGTTGCTATTTTCTGCCTGCTGTGGTAAGACATGATGTCAGCCACTGCTCTACCATCCTTTCCCTGCCATCATGGAGATTCCCTTCGAGACTATAAGCCAAAATAAACTTTTGCCTCCCCTCAGCTGCTTTGGGTTGGGTGTTTTGTCCCAGCAACATGAAGGTAACTACAACCCTTCCGCTCTCCCATCCTTCCCTTCCTCCCTTCCTTCCCATTCCCTTCCCTTCCCTCCTTCCTTCATTCCTTTCTTCCTTCCTTCCCTCCTCATGTAGCCCAGGCTAGCCTCAAATTCATTATGTATGTAACCAATGATGACAGTGAGTTGCTGATCCTCCTGCTTCTACCAACCTCCCAAGTGCTAGGATTATAGGCATGCACCACCATATCTGGCTGACATTTTTTTCTGATTATTAAAATAAGATAAAGCATTGTGGCACACACCTTTAATTCCAGCACTCGGGAAGCAGAGGTAGGAGGATCATCATGAGTTTGAGGCCACCCTGAGACTACATAGTGAATTCCAGGTCACCTGGGTTAGAGTGAAACCCTACCTTGAAAACCAAAACAAAATAATAAGATACAGGCTGGAGATATGGCTTAGCAGTTAAGACGCTTGCCTGTGAAGCCTAAGGACTCAGGTTTGACTCCCCAGAACTCACGTAAGCCACATGCACAAGGTGGCATATGCATCTAGAATTCATTTGCAGTGGCTAGAGGCCCTGGGATGCCAATTTCTCTCTCTTTCTTTCTCTCACTCTCTCATAAATTAAAAAAAATAAGATAGTATATTAGAACTTGGGAAAATATTAAAAAGTATGAGGACATAATTAAATAAGCCCTCATGATCCAGTCTTCACCTCTTGGTATGTATTCCCTCCAAACCTGTGCATGTATTTACAAGTCTATCTGCAGTGTAGTGTCAGAGAATAGGAAACTGTTACTTTGGACAGCATTTAGAATTAGGAAGATAATTTTGGGGCTGGAGAGATGGCGCTGTGGTTAAGGCGCTTGCCTACAAAGCCTAAGGACCCTGTTTCGATTCCCCTAGTGCTCTAGTGCTCACGTAAAGCCAGATGCACAAGGTGGCATATGTGTCTGGAGTTTGTTTGCAGTGGCTAGAACTCCTGGCATGCCCTTTCTCTCTCTGTCTCTGCCTCTTTCTCTCAAACAAATAAATAAAATATTTTAAAAATAAAGGGCTTTGTTTTTGTTGATCTTCTGATTTGCTTATATCTTTTTTGTTTGTTTGTTTGTTTTTCAAGATATGTAGTCTCAGGGTAGCCTTCAACTCGTGGTGATCCTCCTACCGCTGCCTCCTGAGTGCTGGGATTAAAGAAAGGCATGTGCCACCGTGCCCTGGCTGATTTGTTTATGTCCTTTTGGAAGAACTGCTTTCCATTAATACTAAGTAACAAGGTAATAAGCACATAAATGAATTTTTGCCCCTCCTCCACCAGGTTTTCTGTCGCAGTCTGGTGGGTTGATGGGTAGCTGGCATGAGAAATCAGTGCTCAGAATGTGGGGCATCTGCTCTTAGGACTTTCAATCAGGGCTGAGTTCCTCCGCCCACAGCCCCTCAGCATTGGTGACATTGATCTGTGGGTTAGCAAAGTTATATGGCCGTGTGTTGCCACTCAGTTTCAGCCACTCAGAAAAAGGTAGCTGTACATCTAGGCGAGGACTGTCCCGACTTCCCAGGGATCAACTGGGTACCGCGGAGATGCATATACCCACGAAACGTGGCGATAAACTGCACAGCTGGTTTTGTGCCCATGGGATAGAAACAGTCGGCTTGCCCCAGAGATGCCTGCCCATCCCTGTTTATGACAGCACTGTCCACAATAGCCAAGAAATGGAATCAGCCTAGATGTGCATCAACAGATGACTGGAGACAAACACTGCGGTATTGGTCAGGCATGGTGGCGCACACCTTTAATCCGAGCGTTTAGGAGGCAGAGGTAGGAGGACCTCCATCAGTTCTACAGCCTGAGGCTACGTAAGTGAATTCCAGGTCAGCCTTGGCTAGAGCGAGACCTTACTTCAGAAAACCAAAAACAACAACAAAAAAATAGTGTATGTGTGCAATAGAGTTTCAGCGACCATAAAGAGTATGAAGGGCATGGGGGTGTGTGGGGGGGAAGCACTGATAATGACACGTAAGTCTGAAGATGTCTTATCGTGGACTGGGGAGATGGCTCACCATGTAAAGCACTTGCCACACAATGTGAGTGTTGGAGTTTGGATTGCACCCACATGAATATTGGGTAGGTGTGGTGACCCATCTGCAATCCCAGCATGCCATGGGCAGAGAAAGAGGATTCCTGGGACAAGCTGGCTCGCTAGGCTAGTTGAATTGGTGAGCTCTCCGTTCAAGCAAGAGACCCTGCCTCAGTAAATAACGTGCAGAGTAAACAAGAATGGCACTCACTGGACTGGGGAGATGGCCCAGTGGTTTAAGGTACTTGCCTGCAACAACAGCCCAGGTTTGATTGTCCAGTACCCATGTAAGTACAGATGCACAAAGTGGCCCATGCATCTGGTGAGCCCATACCCTCCCTCTCTTTAGCAAATACATAAATAAATATATTTGAAAAAAAAACACTCAAAGCTGGGTGTGGTGGCGCACACCTTTAATCCCTGCACTCAGGAGGCAGAGGTAGGAGGATTGCCATGAGTTCCAGGCCACCCTGAGAATACGTAGTGAATTCCAGGTTAGCCTGGGCTAGAGTGAGACCCTACTTCGAAAAACAAAACAAAACAAAACAAAACAGAAAAAACAAACAAAAACCAGACACTCAAGTCGGGGAGTGGTGGCACACACCTTTAATCCCAACACTCGGGGGAAAGAGGTAGGAGGATCACCCTGTGTCTGAGACCGCCCTGAGATTACATAGTGAATTCCAGGTCAGCCTGGGTTACAGGGAAACCCTACCTGGAAATAAAAAAGAATACCTGATGTCAACTTCTGTCCTGCACACACAAGCACTCTCACATGTACATGCTAACACATACACGCAGGCACGGACATCACATACATACATACACAAGAAAAAGAAAATGTTATAATGAAACTGTTTACTTTGCATGCTAACAAAAACTGTTTCTAAAAGAAGAGTAAGTGGGCGTGGTGGCACTCGCCTTTAATCCAGCACTCGGGAGGCAGAGGCAGGAGGATCTCTTGTGAGTTTGAGGCCACCCTGAAACTACATAGTGGATTCCAGGTCAGCCTGGGCCAGAGTGAGACCCTATTTCAAAAACAACAACAACAATAAAAATAAATACTCCTTAAGTATTAAGGCACTCCTTAAGTGCCTCCCTTCCTCCAGAAAGTCTCCACCTCCTCAAGGTTCCACAACCTTCCCAAACAGTGTGACCAGCTGGGGAGCTAGTGTTCAGTGTGTGTGTGTATGTGTGTGTGTGTGTGTGTGAATGTAGTGGGGATTGAACCAGTATGGATATGCCAGGCATGTGATCTACCTCTGAGCCATATGCCCCAGCCAGACAGTAACTTCTTTCTGATTTTTATTTATTAGAGACAGAGAGAGTGAGGGAGAGAGAGAATGGGTGCACCAGGACCTCTAGCCACTGCAAACAAACTCCAGACGCACGTGCCACATTGAGCATCTGCCTTACGTTGGACCTGGAGAGTTGAACCTGGGTCCTTAGGCTTCGCAGGCAAGTGCCTTAACCACTAAGCCATTCTCCAGCCCCAGTAACTTCTTTCTAGAGTGGACTCTTCTCCTTAACATTGCTTTATTTTGTGGGCTTCAGCAGCTCTGTCAATACTGCCCATGCCATTGCGGAAGAGGTGGCAGAAAGAATGTAAGAGCCAAAGGAAGGGTAGGACTCCTTACAATGTGCTCCTCCAGACACAAAATGGCCTGGATATCCATGACCTCACAGTGCCTGACTCTATCTACGCAAGACCATCATAATAGTAGGAAAAGATGATGACATCAAAATAAAAGAGAGACTGAGAAGGGGAGGGGATATGATAGAGGGTGGAGTTTCAAAGGGGAAAGTGGGAAGGAGGGAGGGCATTACCAAGGGATATTGTTTACAATTACGGAAGTTGTCAATAGAAGCAAACAAACCAACAAACAAACAAATACTGCCCATGGTGTACTGCAGCCTAAGCTGCTGGATCAGCAGTATGCCAGTGTACACTGGTCAGGAGACGTACTGTACCTAGAAGCCTTGTGAGAGTGGGCACTTGACTACTGTGCCCCTGGCCGTATGTGACGCTGAGCTCAGAGCAGCCAACATGGCAAGAGGGTGCCAGTCAGAGGGCAGCACCTAAGGGTCTCTGTGTTATCTTCCAGGAGGCGGTCGGCGCGAAGGGGCCTGGTCTGGCGAGCTGTGTCCTCAGCAGCAACACCACCTAGGTCTGGGAACATCACATTCTGGAAAATTCCTGCTTCCAATGGCCACCCTAGATCCTGCCCGGCTGAGCACCCACGGAGTGCTTCTATCAGCAGGGTGAAGAGAACAGCTCTGAACTTGAAGTTACAGCTGCCACCGTCGCCTTCTCACACCAGCCAGCGGGCAAAGAAAAAGGATAGGGGGAAAAAAAAATAAATTGATTTGCTGACCACTTAGGACCTGGTATTGATTGATGGGACACTGTTGGAAATACCCGCTTCTACTAATGAAGAGACGGAGAGTCTGAGGAGCAAAAGTGAGACGGTTTATTTTCCACCCTGCAGGATTGGATTCCCGGTCAGAACTAAGGGCAGTGCGTCCTCTGCGCACGGAGAACAAGCTTTATCGTCCCTCAGTGCAGGGTGGGGAGGGTCCTCTTAGCCATCTTCCCTGTTGGCTGGGCTGAGGAGCTCCAGTCTTTCCTGGAAGTCTTGTCACGTCTATATTTCTTTTTCTTTTTTGGTTTTCTGAGGTAGTGTCTCGCTCTGGCCCAGGCTGATTGGGAATTCACTCTGTAGTCTCAGGGTGGCCTTGAACTCATGGTGATCTTCCTACCCCTGCTTCCCAAGTGCTGGGGTTAAAGGAATGCACCACCATGACAGGCTATATCTATATTTCTTTTTTCCAAAATACTTTTAAAGCCGGGCATGGTGGCACCTTTAATCCCAGCATTCAGGGAGCAGAAGTAGGAGGATCACCATGAGTTTGAGGCCACCCTGAGAGTACATAGTGAATTCCAGGTCAGCCTGGGCCAGAGTGAGACCCTATCTCGGAAAAAACAAACAAAAAAATTATTTGCAAGTATGCACACACACACACACACACACACAGAAAATGGGCATATGCCAGGGCCTTCAGCCACTATAAATAAACTCCAGATGCATACACCACTTTGTGCATCTGGCTTTAAATGGGGTACTGGGGAAATTAAACCCCAGGTAGCCCAAGTCATTATGCTTTGCAGGCAATTCTCTTAACCACTAAGCAATTTCTCAGCCCAATATCTTTATTACTTTTTGTTGTTGTTTGTTTTTTGTTTTGTTTTTCAAGGTAGGGTCTTGTCTAGGCCAGGTTGACCTGGAACTCACTATGCAGTCTCAGACTGACTTTTGGACTCACAGGATCCTCCTACCTCTGCCTTCCAAATGCTGAGATTAAAGACATGTGCCACCATGCCCTGCTTATATTTTTTCTTTCTTTTTTTTTTAAAAAGTAACAAGGTAATAAGCACATAAATGAATTTTTGCCCCTCCTCCACCAGGTTTTCTGTCGCAGTCTGGTGGGTTGATGGGTAGCTGGCATGAGAAATCAGTGCTCAGAATGTGGGGCATCTGCTCTTAGGACTTTCAATCAGGGCTGAGTTCCTCTGCCCACAGCCCCTCAGCATTGGTGACATTGATCTGTGGGTTAGCAAAGCGATATGGCTGTGTGTTGCCACTCAGTTTCAGCCACTCAGAAAAAGGTAGCTGTCCATCTAGGCGAGGACTGTCCCGACTTCCCAGGGATCAACTGGGTACCGCGGAGATGCATATACCCACGAAACGTGGCGATAAACTGCACAGCTGGTTTTGTGCCCATGGGATAGAAACAGTCGGCTTGCCCCAGAGATGCCTGCCCATCCCTGTTTATGACAGCACTGTCTACAATAGCCAAGAAATGGAATCAGCCTAGATGTGCATCAACAGATGACTGGAGACAAACACTGCGGTATTGGTCAGGCATGGTGGCGCACACCTTTAATCCGAGCGTTTAGGAGGCAGAGGTAGGAGGACCTCCATCAGTTCTACAGCCTGAGGCTACGTAAGTGAATTCCAGGTCAGCCTTGGCTAGAGCGAGACCTTACTTCAGAAAACCAAAAACAACAACAAAAAAATAGTGTATGTGTGCAATAGAGTTTCAGCGACCATAAAGAGTATGAAGGGCATGGGGGTGTGGGGGGGAAGCACTGATAATGACACGTAAGTCTGAAGATGTCTTATCGTGGACTGGGGAGATGGCTCACCATGTAAAGCACTTGCCACACAATGTGAGTGTTGGAGTTTGGATTGCCAGCACCCACATGAATATTGGGTAGGTGTGGTGACCCATCTACAATCCCAGCATGCCACAGGCAGAGACAGAGGATTCCTGGGACAAGCTGGCTCGCTAGGCTAGTTGAATTGGTGAGCTCTCCGTTCAAGCAAGAGACCCTGCCTCAGTAAATAACGTGCAGAGTAAACAAGAATGGCACTCACTGGACTGGGGAGATGGCCCAGTGGTTTAAGGTACTTGCCTGCAACAACAGCCCAGGTTTGATTGTCCAGTACCCATGTAAGTACAGATGCACAAAGTGGCCCATGCATCTGGTGAGCCCATACCCTCCCTCTCTTTAGCAAATACATAAATAAATATATTTGAAAAAAACAAAACACTCAAAGCCGGGCGTGGTGGCACACACCTTTAATCCCTGCACTCAGGAGGCAAAGGTAGGAGGATTGCCATGAGTTCCAGGCCACCCTGAGAATATGTAGTGAATTCCAGGTTAGCCTGGGCTAGAGTGAGACCCTACCTCGAAAAACAAAACAAAACAAAACAGAAAAAAAAAAAACAAACAAAAACCAGACACTCAAGTCGGGAGTGGTGGCACACACCTTTAATCCCAACACTCGGGAGACAGAGGTAGGAGGATCACCATGAGTCTGAGACCACCCTGAGACTACACAGTGAATTCCAGGTCAGCCTGGGTTACAGGGAAACCCTACCTGGAAAAAAAAGAATACCTGATGTCAACTTCTGTCCTGTATACACAGGCACTCTCACATGTACATGCTAACACATACACGCAGGCACGGACATCACATACATACATACACAAGAAAAAGAAAATGTTATAATGAAACTGTTTACTTTGCATGCTAACAAAAACTGTTTCTAAAAGAAGAGTAAGTGGGCGTGGTGGCACTCGCCTTTAATCCCAGCACTCGGGAGGCAGAGGCAGGAGGATCTCTTGTGAGTTTGAGGCCACCCTGAAACTACATAGTGGATTCCAGGTCAGCCTGGGCCAGAGTGAGACCCTATTTCAAAAACAACAACAACAATAAAAATAAATACTCCTTAAGTATTAAGGCACTCCTTAAGTGCCTCCCTTCCTCCAGAAAGTCTCCACCTCCTCAAGGTTCCACAACCTTCCCAAACAGTGTGACCAGCTGGGGAGCTAGTGTTCAGTGTGTGTGTGTGTGTGTGTGTGTGTGTGTGTGTGTGTGTGTGTGTGAATGTACTGGGGATTGAACCAGTATGGATATGCCAGGCATGTGATCTACCTCTGAGCCATATGCCCCAGCCAGACAGTAACTTCTTTCTGATTTTTATTTATTAGAGACAGAGAGAGTGAGGGAGAGAGAGAATGGGTGCACCAGGACCTCTAGCCACTGCAAACAAACTCCAGACGCACGTGCCACATTGAGCATCTGCCTTACGTTGGACCTGGAGAGTTGAACCTGGGTCCTTAGGCTTCGCAGGCAAGTGCCTTAACCACTAAGCCATTCTCCAGCCCCAGTAACTTCTTTCTAGAGTGGACTCTTCTCCTTAACATTGCTTTATTTTGTGGGCTTCAGCAGCTCTGTCAATACTGCCCATGCCATTGCGGAAGAGGTGGCAGAAAGAATGTAAGAGCCAAAGGAAGGGTAGGACTCCTTACAATGTGCTCCTCCAGACACAAAATGGCCTGGATATCCATGACCTCACAGTGCCTGACTCTATCTACGCAAGACCATCATAATAGTAGGAAAAGATGATGACATCAAAATAAAAGAGAGACTGAGAAGGGGAGGGGATATGATAGAGGGTGGAGTTTCAAAGGGGAAAGTGGAAGGAGGGAGGGCATTACCAAGGGATATTGTTTACAATTACGGAAGTTGTCAATAGAAGCAAACAAACCAACAAACAAACAAATACTGCCCATGGTGTACTGCAGCCTAAGCTGCTGGATCAGCAGTATGCCAGTGTACACTGGTCAGGAGACGTACTGTACCTAGAAGCCTTGTGAGAGTGGGCACTTGACTACTGTGCCCCTGGCCGTATGTGACGCTGAGCTCAGAGCAGCCAACATGGCAAGAGGGTGCCAGTCAGAGGGCAGCACCTAAGGGTCTCTGTGTTATCTTCCAGGAGGCGGTCGGCGCGAAGGGCCTGGTCTGGCGAGCTGTGTCCTCAGCAGCAACACCACCTAGGTCTGGGAACTTCACATTCTGGAAAATTCCTGCTTCCAATGGCCACCCTAGATTCTGCCCGGTTGAGCACCCACGGAGTGCTTCTATCAGCAGGGTGAAGAGAACAGCTCTGAACTTGAAGTTACAGCTGCCACCGTCGCCTTCTCACACCAGCCAGCGGGCAAAGAAAAAGGATAAGGGGAAAAAAAAAAAAATCGATTTGCTGACCACTTAGGACCTGGTATTGATTGATGGGACACTGTTGGAAATACCTGCTTCTACTAATGAAGAGACGGAGAGTCTGAGGAGCAAAAGTGAGACGGTTTATTTTCCACCCTGCAGGACTGGATTCCCGGTCAGAACTAAGGGCAGTGTGTCCTCTGAGGACGGAGAACAAGCTTTATCGTCCCTCAGTGCAGGGTGGGGAGGGTCCTCTTCGCCATCTTCCCTGTTGGCTGGGCTGAGGAGCTCCAGTCTTTCCTGGAAGTCTTGTCACGTCTATATTTCTTTTTCTTTTTTGGTTTTCTGAGGTAGTGTCTCGCTCTGGCCCAGGCTGATTGGGAATTCACTCTGTAGTCTCAGGGTGGCCTTGAACTCATGGTGATCTTCCTACCCCTGCTTCCCAAGTGCTGGGGTTAAAGGAATGCACCACCATGACAGGCTATATCTATATTTCTTTTTTCCAAAATATTTTTAAAGCCGGGCATGGTGGCACCTTTAATCCCAGCATTCAGGGAGCAGAAGTAGGAGGATCACCATGAGTTTGAGGCCACCCTGAGACTACATAGTGAATTCCAGGTCAGCCTGGGCCAGAGTGAGACCCTATCTCGGAAAAACAAACAAAAAAATTATTTGCAAGTATGCACACACACACACACACACACACAGAAAATGGGCATGCCAGGGCCTTCAGCCACTATAAATAAACTCCAGATGCATACACCACTTTGTGCATCTGGCTTTAAATAGGGTACTGGGAAATTAAACCCCAGGTAGCCCAAGTCATTATGCTTTGCAGGCAATTCTCTTAACCACTAAGCAATTTCTCCAGCCCAATATCTTTATTACTTTTTGTTGTTGTTTGTTTTTTGTTTTTGTTTTTCAAGGTAGGGTCTTGTTCTAGGCCAGGTTGACCTGGAACTCACTATGCAGTCTCAGACTGACTTTGGACTCACAGGGATCCTCCTACCTCTGCCTTCCAAATGCTGAGATTAAAGACATGTGCCACCATGCCCTGCTTATATTTTTTCTTTCTTTTTTTTTTTAAAGCTTGAGATACACATATTTATTTATTTATTTATTTGTTTGTTTGTTTATTTATGAGAAAGAGAGAAAGAGAGAGAGAGAGAGAGAAAGATTGAGAATGGGCACACCAGGGCCTCTAGCCACTGCAAATGAACTCCAGACACATGTGCCACCTTGTGTATCTGGCTTTGTGTGCATTCTGGGGAATTGATCCTGGGTTCTTTGGCTTTGCAGGCAGGCAAACACCTTAACTGCTAAACCATCTCTCCAGCCCAATATCTATATTTCTTTCATTTTTCTTTTCTTTTTTCTTTTTTCTTTTTGGTTTTCTGAGGAAGAATCTCACTCTAGCCTCAGGTTGACCTGGAACTCACTATGTAGTCAGTCTCAGGCTGACTTTGAACTCACAGGGATCCTTCTACCTCTCCCTCCTGAGTGCTGGGATTAAAGGCGTGCACCACCATGCCTGGTGACCATCATAGTTTTATATCCTACAACAGCGTAAAGGGAAGGGTGTCTGGAGCCTGGGTGTGTGTGTGTGTGGGGGGGATTTCTGGATGCTTCTGTGTGGTTATAGAGCGTTCCGTATTGCAGGGACAAACTTCCAGTGGGAAGAAGGGATTTATTTCAAGCTTATAGATCCAGGAGAAGTTGCATTAATGGTAGAAGCTGACTCCCTTTCACAGATTTAAGCAGAGAGAAACAACCAAACAGCCAGCAGACACCAAAAACAAGCAGCAAGCAAACAGGAACCCCAGAGCTCAACCTGCTTTTCATACCTTTCGGCTGGAATCAGATCAGCCTCCAAACACACCTTTAGACCCCAGGATCTGTCCCCAGTGACACTTCCTCCAGCCAGGGTGGGGCTGGTGCCCCAAGTTAGCAGATTAGTAAAATACCTGAGAGGCTGGAGAAATGGCTCCAGTGGTTAAGGTGCTTGCCTACAGAGCCTAATGACCTGGTTCAGGCCCCCAGGACCCATGTAAATCCTTATGCACAAAGTGGCGCATGCATCTGGAGTTTGTTTGCACAGCTCGAGGCCCAGGTGTGCCCATTCTCTTCTTTTCTCGGTCTGTGTCTCTTATCTCTATCTCTCTGCTTGTAAATAATACTAACACAAAACAAAACAAAACAAACAAACAAACAAACAAAAACAAGCCTGGTGTGGTGGCGCATGCCTTTAACCCCCAGCACTCGGGAGGCAGAGGTAGGAGGATCACCGTAAATTCGAGGCACCCTGAGACTGCATAGTGAATTCCAGGTCAGCCTGGATTAGAGTGAGACCCTACCTTGAAATACCAAAAAAAAAAAAAAAAAGCTGAGTCTATGGGGACATACATTCGCACTCAAACCTCCACACAGGGCCAATGGGTGACAGCAGCCATGGCCTGACCCAGGCAGGTAATTAAGGACAGCTGGGCAGGTCCTCCACCAGACCGGCAGCTTGGCCAGCAGAGGTGGGGAATGAGAAGGCAGAGGGAGCGACCCCACCCCCAGAGCTGGCAGGACTTCCCAGGTTATGTCAGGTGAGCCTCAGCCTTCCCTAAAATGATAACAATGGGGGAGAAAAAAACGATACGTTTTATGAGTTTCAGGAGGAAAGCTTTGGATCTGAGTTAATAGTGTGTTTTATTTCAACTCAGGAAGCCATGAATTCCTATATCCTGAATACAGACATGAAGTACATAAATATGAGGAGCCTGACAGTCACTCTCTCATTGTAGACTTGGGGTTTTCACTGGAGGTTTTTCATCTTGCTTTATTTGCATACGCTATCATTACTAACTGTGCTGGGCCTGACCTGACCCATCATCAGCACGTGTCTCTCATGCCTGTTGTCATGGTGATCTGGACGATGGGCCTCTGGGTGCTACCTGCAATTTGGTTGTCTGTCTCAGATAAGCAAAGCTTTAATTTCCTTTCCCTTGGGGCTAGTGGCAGGTGAATCCTGCTGCTTTTGCCGTTTTCTGTGTAATGATTTTCCTATGCCTCGAAGGGAAGTCTGGAGAATCTAGAATTGCAGATATATTGGAATGAGCGAGAACACTGGGCTCTCTAAATGCACCAGTAAACTGCGTGTTAGCATAGCATACAAGAACGGAATAACAATGGGAGAGAGCTCTGTTTCCTGACCCCTGACTTCTGTCCTGGTGTCGCGCCATGGAATTGCTCTTGGACTCGCCTGGCATGCAGTAGGAAGCCACTTGTCTTTGTAGGGGGCAGGGGTGGCAGATGAGATCCTCTTGCTCAATGTTTCTGCCAATATAAAAGTACAAAAATATAAAGTTTGTTATTCAGTTTTTTTTTTTTTTTTGTGAGGCCAAGTTTTATAATTCAGTTTTTAAAAATCTGTCCCAGCTGAGATGCTACTTGTTGTTAACTGTAAGTGTCCTGTTGTCCCATCCCTCCATGGGAAGTCAGGCCTGCATAGTGAATAGCATCTCTGTCTCTCTTTCTCTGTCTGTCTCTGTCTGTTTCCTTCTCTCTCTCTCTCCTCTCTTCTCTCTCTCTCCTTCCCTCCCATTTCTATTTTTTCCCTTTTCTTCTATTTTCTTTTTTGTTTTTCGAGGTAGTGTCTCACTCTAGCCCAGGCTGACCTGGAATTCACTCTGTAGTCCCAAACTGGCCTTGAGCTCACAGTGATCCTCCTACCTCTGTCTCCTGAGTGCTGGGATTAAAGGCGTGCACCACCATGCCCAGCTGCCCTTTAAGCTAACGTTTTTTTCTTTTGTTTTTTCGAGGTAGGGTCTCACTCTAGCTCAGGCTGGCCTGGAATTCACTATATAGTCTCAGGGTGGCCTTGAATTCACAGTGATCCTCCTACTTCTGCCTCCCAAGTGCTGGGCTGGGATTAAAGGCCTTTGCCACCATGCCCAGTTCGTTGCTTTTTTCTTGTTGTTGTTTGAGGTAAGATTTCGCTCTAGCCCAGGCTGACCTGGAATTTGGTACGTAGTCTTAGGGTGGCCACAAACTCATGATGATCCTCTGACCTCTGCCTGCCGAGTGCTGGGGTTAAAGGCGTGTGCCACCACGCCCAGCTTTAATAAACATAATTTTTGTTTCCCTTGCCCCTCTTTCCTTTCCCCACATCCCTCCATAGTCTCTCTTCCACTTATATGTCACATGTGACCTTTTGCCCTTTCCCCTTTCTCTGCACCTCTTCATGCTGTATGCCCTGTCACCCCTGGGTCCAGGCCACAGATATCTTGCATTAGCCCGGCCAGTGCTACTTTTGGTGGTGTTGGTTGGCTCACATCAAACATGCTGACAAAGCCGGGCGTGGTGGCTCATGCCTTTCATCCCAGCACTCGGGAGGCAGAGGTAGGTGGATCGCCATGAGTTCGAGGCCGCCCTGAGACTCCATAGTGAATTCCAGGTCAGCCTGGGGCTAGAGTGAGACCCTACCTCGAGAAACCAAAAAAAAAAAAAGCTTACAAATGCCCAGCACACTGGTACCTGGTTAATTAATTAATTAATTAATCTAAATTAATTTTCTAGAACTATAGTGAACTTAAATATACATAAAACCTTATGACATAATCTATAGCTATTTAAATTTTAATCAACTCTGTAATTCTGCCTGCGGCCCTTTGGTGAACTTACTCAGTAATGACGCAAGTTAAATTTGAAGTGTTAGGACAGTGACTGTTGGAAGAACTGAGGAATAGTTCCAAGTGTGTGACAGATAAATGCTGTTCCGTGTCTCCCAATGTGGTCTAGTTGCCTTATAAAATAGGAAAAGAGAGTAAATAATTCCTCTGCGAGATTTTTTTGAGGCAGGGTTTTAGATATAATTACCTTAGAAGAGAATTAAATATTAATGTGCCATTTTTTTGGTTCATTTTTATTTATTTATTTGAGTGTGACAGAGAGAGAAAGAGACACACACACACACACACAGAGAGAGAGAGAGGGAGAGAATGGGCGCGCCAGGGCTTCCAGCCACTGCTAACGAACTCCAGATGCGTGCGCCCCCTTGTGCATCTGGCTAACGTGGGTCCTGGGAAATCAAGCCTCGAACCAAGGTCCTTAGGCTTCACAGGCAAGCGCTTAACCGCTAAGCCATCTCTCCAGCCCTAATGTGCCAATTTTAACCTTAAGATTTAGTTAAAAGGTTGACAAATAGAGGAACCTAGTTAACTTGGTTGAGTATTTGTTTATTTATTTATTTATTTGACAAAGAGGGAGCGAGGGAGAGAGAGAGAGAGAGAATGGGTGCGCCAGGGCCTCCAGCCACTGCAAACGAACTGCAGACGCATGTGCCTCCTTGTACATCTGGCTAACGTGGGTCTTGGGGAATTGAACCTGGGTCCTTTGGCTTTGCAGGCAAACACCTTAACCAGTAAGCCATCCCTCCAGCCCTTGGTTGAGTGTTTTAAAATCAGTCTTCTACCACTATTATGACCAGATTAACATCAATGAGTTAAAGTTTTAAGTTTACAACCTGAATATTACAGCAATTTGTTACCAGCCAGGGCTATCCTTTGTTAGTCTTAAGAAGTCTGTAATCTGTTTAAGTACTTTAAGATTTAGTTAATTAACTGTCTTTAATCTTCTGTTTAAGTTTATTTATATTTTCATATATATATATATATATTTTTTGTTTTGTTTTGTTTTTTGAGGTAGGGTCTCACTCTAGCCCAGGCTGACCTGGAATTCACTATGGAGTCTCAGGGTGGCCTCAAACTCACGACGATCCTCCTACCTCTGCCTCCCAAGTGCTGGGATTTCATTTATATATTTTTACTTTACAATCTATGCAACCTCTCTGTAACAATCTTTTTCATCAAACATTTAATATCTAACATACAAAGTTTTCTCTCCAATTTATTTTCTTTAGTCAGTTTATCTTATACTTTTTTTTAAGAATTAGCTCTTTATAGAAGAGTAGACCAGATTTGATTTATATTATATTATTTTATATTATTTACCCAGAATATTTTGAAACATATATATATATTTTAAACTATGGAGGCAGATTTGAACATTATTAGAAATTTTTTGACAGACTCATTGTTGAGTACTTCTAAATTTAAATTTAAATCTTGAGGCTGTTGTCTGTTAGTAGTTCCACAGAAGCATAGAGAGGTAAAGCAAACTTAAAAACAGTTGTAAATTTATTATAAGAAGTCCCCATCTGTTTGTAGCAACTTGGGACTCACCCATCCTCATGCTGGGGCCAGGATCCTGAGATTCCCTGTGCCTGCAGCCCCTGGCTCTGCAAGGCAGGGAAGCTAAGAGCCATTAGGGGTTCTCCTGGGGACATCACATACCCCAGAAAGGTCTGTGTCTTGTCTTTCTGTCCAACAGTGAGCCTTGTGTGCTAGGCTCCCCCTCTTACTCCCAGGGCCACCTGGCCATCTGCAGATCAAGCCCTTCAGGGGAAAGCACTAGGTGACACATTGCAGGTGACTGTTCATGTGAAGTCCCCTACTTTTATCTTTGTTGTGGAGAATTGCCCCAGCCATAGCACGTGAGAGGAAGACAATTTTTTTTTTCTTCCAGGTTTTAGCATCTGCCTGGAATTGACCCAGAACTTAATTATGTTTTATTTTTTGCCCCTAGGGAACATAGTGAGACAGCATAATACCCCCTTCCCCCCTTTTTTGAAAAAAAAAAAAACAAAAAACTTCAGGGATAGTTTTGGACTTCCCTCAGGGCAGCTTTCTGATCCTGTCATTTTATAACTTTTTAAGAGTAGGAGAATCTTGCAGTTTTTTTTTTTCTTGTCTATGATTTTAATTATTTTCAGTGTTCCTTCTGTGGGACACTCAACAGTAGTTGGCCATGCAGTCTAGGACAGTGGGCTTGGTGGAGGACATCCCCCACAGTGAATTTCCCACTACAACTTGTGTTGTGACACAAAGGTGAAGTTTTATCATTTTGCAGCCTTAGGGCTGTGAGCCACATACACACTCATGTAAACACACACTAATTAATTAATTAATTAATTATTTTTTGGTTTTCGAGGTAGGGTCTCATTCTAGTCCAGGCTGACCTGGAATTCACTATGGAGTCTCAGGGTGGCCTCGAAATCACAGTGATCCCCCTACCTCTGCCTCCTGAGTGCTGGGATTAAAGGCGTGTGCCACCACACCTGGCTTACACACATTTATTTGAAGTGCACTTTTCATATAGACTCAAGACACAATTTTCCCTCACACATTTATTCATTTATTCAGAAGTTATGCATTTCCATTTTAAATTCCTATTCTAATTATAAGCCTGGAGACCAAAACCTCGAAATTACTTCAAGTATAATTTCAGATTTTATATTCAGGATTTTCCAAATTGAAACTTGATTAGCCTCAATTCCAATTTTTCATTTACCTGGGGTAAATTAAGGACAACCTGTGACTTGATATGCAGTTCCTAAGACGATCCAAAAATGTTAAGCACAAAAGGACAAAAGAAATACTAGTCAGAAGGACAAGACACAGAAAGAACACATGAAAGATATATGAAAGACAGACAACAATCAAATGATATATGGGCCCCCAAACCAAAACCAAAACCAAGCAGACAATGCGACGTCTTGCTATTGCCTAGAATCAGGACCAAGTGGACAATGCAGGCTCCGCAGTTGTCCTGAGCCAGGTAGGCAGTGCAATGACTTCCAATCGTCTTGGACAGGAGTGTGAATGTGCCTCGTCAGACACCTCTCTGTCCCCAGTAGGGATCCCACCAGAACCAGAAGTCATACAAGGAAACACCTTATTATGACTTACCCTTGGAGGCCTTCCCAGAGGTGCTTGCTTGCTGGTTTCACTTTTGAGCAGCGGTTCACCTCGGCTGTCCATGTCTAGAAAGCCTGTCCCAGGGCCTTGGAACGTCTTCAAGGTGTGCACCCCCTGGGGGCGACGCTTCGGTCCCTGAGGCTCAGAGAGAATTTGGGTTGCGATCTCTATCTCACTGGGGTCTTCATTATGTTAACCCACAATTTGTGAGAATAAAGACCACCGACCACAAATTATGGCCAAATTGAAGCAAGCTTTGTTTTTCTTTCCCCCTAGGTAAGGTCTCACTCTAGCCCAGGCTGACCTAGAATTCGCCATGGAGTCTCAGGGTGGCCTCGAACTCATGGTGAGCCTCCCACCTCTGCCTCCCCAGTGCCGGGATTAAAGGTGTGTGCCACCACACCTGGCTCTTGAAGCAAGCTTTTGATTGTACACAATAAGGCCAGTTTGGCGGCTGTCTCCCTAAGGTGGGGGTGTAGAGAGCAGCCCTGAGTTAGCTTTTCAGGCTTTCTTTTATAGGGCAAAACCATAGAAATCACAGGGTAGGGGGTTTTCAGAGGAAAGCAAGCGTGGTGACAGAAGCAGACCAGCCATTACAGTTAAACTACTTCCCGGAGCGTTAAAAATACACAATCCTGGGAACAGTAACCAGGGAACAATTTATGGCCCCAGCTCAGACACAGAAACTTAGAGGAACAGAAACTTAACATAGTCATTATATCAGAATGGCTCTTGCTGTTAAAACGGAGTCACGTTGGCGCCTCATAAACTTTTTAAAATTACAGTCAGGGACTGAAGAGATGGCTTAGTGGTTAAGGCGCTTGCCTGCTAAGCCAAAGGACCCAGGTTTGATTCCCTAGGACGCACATAAGCCAGCTGCATAAGGTGATACATGTGTCTGGAGTTCATTTGCAGTGGCTGGATGCCCTGGCACACCCATTCTCTCTCTCTCTGCCTCTTTCTATCCCTTTCTCTCTCCTTCTCAAATAAATAAATAAAAATTCAAAAACTAAAGCCAGTTACATGAAATCCCTCTATTATCCTTTTTCAAGGTAGTTAACTGGCATTTAAAAATAACAACACATTGTTTCTCTTTTTATAATACATTCTCCCAAAGGATCTTGGAAGAAAATAATAATTTGGAAGGAAATATGAAATGGCTCTGGACAATTTACTTGTTCTGAGTATAGTAAAAATATGCCAACACATTTTACCAAGGCTGAACTATTTATGAATATTTTCAGCTCACCTCAATCGTGTGTTTTCATGTTTCTCATTAGATTTAACTTTGAATAATTTTAAGAGGTGAGCTACGTGTAATTACGTGGTTAATTCAATGTAGTGAGTTACCAGCTTGCTATGCCTGAGGGATAATGGCCCTCACAAGCTATGCACAACATCAAAGATGTTATTATTGGAAAAAGCAATGTAGCGATGGGTTGGGAGGGAAGATGTATAAACAAACAAACAAACCCAAAAACTTCCAGCCAAGTGGAAAGTCATGATTTGCAGACATACCATGAGAGCAGTACAAAGCTACAAATGGATCCTCTGAATTGGCAAGCACTTTACCGCTAAGCCATCTCCAGTCTGTCTCTCTTTTATTTTGATGTCATCATCTTTTCCTCCTTTTATGAGGGTCTTGTGAAGGTATTGCTAGGCACTGAGAGGTAGTGGATATCAAGGCCAATCTGTCTGAATAGTTGCATTGTAAGGAGTGCTACCCTTCCTTTGGCTCTTACATTCTTTCCGCCATCTCTTCCGCAATGGACCCTGAGCCTTGGAAGGTGTGATAGAGATATTTCAGTGCTGAGCACTCCTCTGTCACTTCTTCTCAGCACTATATTGCCTTTTGGGTCATCCCAGTGGTCACCGCCATCTGAAAAGAAAAGCTTCTCTAACAAAAAGTAAGAGTAGCATTAATGAATATGAACATTAAGTGTAGTGTTTACTGGGCAGTTTGGTGAGCATAATATATGCATGGAACCAGACAAAAGCAGGCTTTATACCCCTAAGGCTCATGACCAACCCCACCATAGCCTTTTGATTAGGTTTTCAGTACCAGGCATGTATTCCCTCCCATAGAGTGGGCATCCAGTCCAATTAGAGAGCAGTTGTTTTCCCCCAGAACAGACATGTCACTATTGCATCTATTTGGTCATTTGGCCTGTCTGGCCAAACTTGAGGCTTCCAGTGTTCACTGTCTTCACTACTGATGACTTCTGTCTCCCATAGGGCTGCATGCAGTACAGCTTTTTCGAGCTTTCAGTCAGCTGGTCTACAGGGAAGGGGTTTTCAACTCAGTCCCAGCTTGATTTCTCAGTGACCTTGCCACCCAGGCTTGTGGAGTCTTTAGCAACAGGGTCATACCATGTTTATGGTGGGAAACCAAGGGCCTTGGTAATAGCCTGTAATATTTTGGAGGCAACAGGGACCTCATTGGCCAACAACTCCCTGGAAAGTATCCCATCCCTGGCACCAAAAATTTTCTTGTAACAATATATGCCTTCTAGGTGTGCCATTATTCAAAAAACTAGCCTTTCATATGTCAAAAGACAATTTTTTGCTAATGGGCATAGTGGTGTATGTCTTTAATTCTAGCACTTGGGAGGCAGAGGCAGGAGGATTTTTATGAGTTTGAGGCCACCCTCACACTACATAGTAAATTCCAGGTTAGCCTGGGCTAGAGTGAAACCCTATCTTGAAAAACCAAAAAAAAAAAAAAAAAAAAAAAAAAAGAGTGTATGGGTGTATGGTTGTACCAGACTTTGCCTGCAAGCACCTTTAGTTACTAAGTCATCTCTATAGCCCAAAAGACATTTTTTTTTTTTTGAGGTAGAATCTCACTCTAGCCCAGGCTGACCTGGAACTCACTCTATAGTCCCAGGCTAGCCTCCAACTCACAGGGATCCTCCTACCATTGCCTCCCAAGTATCCAAGTATTGGGATTAAAGGCATGCCCTACCTCTAAAAGATATTTTTATTTTATTTTTGGTTTTTCAACGTAGGGGCTTATTCCAGCCCAGACTGACCTGGAATTCATTATGTAGTCTCAGGGTGGCCTTGAATTCACAGTGATCCTCCCACCTCTGCCTCCCAAGTGCTGAGATTAAAGGCCTGAGCCACTATGCCCAGCTTCTTCTAAAAGACATTTTTTTTAAAAGCATTATTATGGGCTGGAGAGATGGCTTAGCGGTTAAGCGCTTGCCTGTGAAGCCTAAGGACCCCGGTTCGAAGCTCAATTCCCCAGGACCCACATTAGCCAGATGCACAAGGGGGCACACGCATCTGGAGTTCATTTGCAGAGGCTGGAAGCTCTGGCGTGCCCATTCTCTCTCTCTCTCTCTCTCTGCCTCCTTCTCTCTCAAATCAATAAATAAATAAACAAAAAAATAAAAGCATGATCATATTTTCAGTTTTATTTATTTGAGAGAGAGAAAGAGGCAGAGAGAGAGAGAGAGAGAAGAATGGGTGCACCAGGGCCTCCAGCCACTGCAAACAAACTCCCTTGTGCATCTGGCTTATGTGGGTCCTGGGGAATCGAACTGGGTCCTTTGGCTTTGCAGGCAAATACCTTAACTGCTAAGCCAACTTCTCAGCCCCCAAAAGACATTCTCTTAATGTTTTTTTTTTTTTATATTTATTTGAGAGAGAGAAAGAAGCAGATAGAAAAAGAGAGAGAAGCCGGGCATGGTGGCGCACGCCTTTAATCCCAGCACTTGGGAGGCAGAGGTAGGAGGATCGCCGTGAGTTCGAGGCCACCCTGAGACTCCATAGTGAATTCCAGGTCAGCCTGGGCTAGAGTGAAACCCTACCTCGAAAAACAAAAAAACAAAAAAAAAAAAAAAAAAAAAAAAGAAAAAGAGAGAGAATGGGTGTGCCAGAGCCTCTAGACACAGCAAATGAACTCCAGATGCATGTACCACCTTCTGTATCTGTCTTATGTGGGTCCTTTGGCATTGCAGGCAAGTGCCTTAACCACTAAGCAATCTCTCCAGCCCCTTAAAGACATTTTTATTTACGTTTTAAATAATTTTTTTATTGACAACTTCCATAATTATAAACAATATCCCATGGTAATTCCCTCCCTCCCTCACTTTCTCTTTTGACTTCTGGTTAAGACATTTTTATTTTTATTTATTTATAAGAGACAGAGAGAGGGAGAGAGATAGAGAGTGAGTGAGAATGGGCACGCTAGGGCCTCTAGCCACTGCAAACGAACTCCAGACGCATGCACCACCATGTGCATTTGGCTTACGTGAGACCTGGAGAATCAAACTTGGGTCCTCAGGCTTCACAGGCAAAAACGCTTTAACCACTAAGCCATCTCTCCAGCCCCCAAAAGACTTTTTTTTTTTTTTTTTTTTTTGAGGTAGGGTCTTACTCTGGTCCAGGCTGATTTGGAATTCACTATGTAGCCTCAGGGTGACCTCGAACTCATGGCAATCCTACAATCCTACTACCTCTGCCTCCTGAGTGCTGGGGTTAAAGGTGTGCACCGCCACGCCCGGCTCCAAAAGACATTTTTAATACACACTGTAAGCAAGACAGTTGAGAAGAAAGTGAGTCACACCCCAAAGCATGGGTGTGGGCTTCTCTAAGACAGCCACACTGCTTTCCCTTTACAATATTCACATATAGGATAGTGGTGAGTCTTGAAGCTATCTCCAAAGGGTTGTTATGGAAACAGATCCTAGAGTGGTTACTGAAGTGTATCTGACAGGCTTACCATTGATAAGGTAAAACTCTCCATCACAGAGATATGAGAATTTGGGATATCTTTATTATAAACAAAGTTAATAGCCTTCTTTGAGGTTCCCATTCTGGGAAAAGGTTTTATTTTTATTTAAAAATTTTTTTGTGTGTGTGTTTTGAGGTAGGTTCTCACTCTATCTTAGGCTGACCTGGAATTCACTATGTAGTCTCAGGATGGCCTCGAAACTCATGGCAATCCTCCTAACTCCGCCTCCCTAGTGCTGGGATTAAAGGCGTGCGCCACCACACCTGGCTATTTTTATTTATTTATTTATTTTTTGAGGCAATGTGTCACTCTAGCCCAGGCTGACCTGGAACTCACAATAATCCTTTTACCTCAGCCTCCAAAGTGCTGGGAATAAAGGTGTATGCTACCATGCTGGGCTCCATTCTGGGAAAAGCAATGAGACCCTAGGCTTGGGCCTGGGTCATTGCTATTCTGACATAGCATGTTTACATATAAAAGGAATACTTTCTATGTTGGCAGCCTTCACCAGTCATGTTGTTAATTCTGTTGGCTCCTTTCTTTTGTCATAGCCCAAATTTCGCCCCTGCCTTTTTTTTCAAGGTAGGGTGTCGCTGTAGCCCAGGCTGACCAGGAATTCACTATGTAATCTCAGAGTCTTGAACTCGTGGTGACCCTCTTACCTCTGCCGTCTGAGTTCTAGGACTAAAAGCTTGTACCGCCACACGTAGCTTTTTAAAAAGCAATACTTTTAGGTCCAGTGTGGTGGCGCACGCCTTTAATCCCAGCACTTGGGAGGCAGAGGTAGGCAGATTGCCAAGAGTTCGAGCCCGCCCTGAGACTGCATAGTGACTTCCGGGTCAGCCTGGGCTAGAGTGAGATCTTACCTTGAAAAACCAAAAAAAAATAAAAAGTAAAAGTACTTTCAGGGCTGGAGAGATGGCTCAGCAGTTAAAGAAGCTTGTGTGTAAAGCGTGATGACCTGGGTCCAATTCCCCAGAACCCACATAAAGCCAGATGCACAAAGTGGCACATGCATCTGGAGTTTGTTGGCAGTGGCCTATTGGCCCTTGTGTGCCTATTCTCATATATGTTTTCTCTCTCTCCTTGAAAAATAACTAAAAAAATGTCTTATTTATAAGGAGAGAGAGATAGAGGGAGACTAGAGAGAATGGATACACCAGGGCCTTTTGCTGCGACAAATGAGCTCTAGATGCATGCACCACCTTATGCATCTGGCTTTATATAAATACTGGGGAATTGAACTCAGGCCATCAGGCTTTGCAGACAAGCAGCATTAATTGCTGAGCCATCTCCTCAGCCCCTTGAAACAGAATTCTGTTGTGACAAAAAAAAAAAAAAAAGGATGACTGGTTGCCCAGGGAGGGTGGAAGACACTCGGGTTGACAAGCGGAACCTTTTTAGGGGTGATGGACACATCTACTTCAGGGTGTGAAACAAATGCAGCTTACGGAAGTCCACTCTACTGTAGAAAGTCTGCTGGGCAGGCTCCCCCAGGTTTTGGGGAGAGGAAGATGGCCATGTGCAGTGAGGAAGTTAGCGGTATTCAACCCTTTTCCAGGGTTTGGCTTAGTAAACAGACTTCCTTTGTTCTGAGACAGTTGGGATACAAGTGGGAATACTCAGTGTGATGGTTTGAAGCATATGTCCTCCATACACTCATGTGTATCGAATGCTTGGTCCCCGGCTGGCGGCAATTTGGGAGGTGGAGCCTTGTGTTGTTGGGGGCAGGCTTTGTGGGGGTTATAGCCAGCTCCTTCTTGCCAGAGATCCAACTCACTCTCCTGCTGCTGTTTTCCAGCCTCTGCTCTATAATCCTTTCCCTGCCATCATGAAGCTTCTCCTTGAATCCTTAAGCCAAAATAAACCCTCTCCCATCAGCTGCTTTTGGTGTGGTGTTTCGTCCCAGCAATGAGAAGGTAACCATAACACTGAAAATATAGTCAGAAAAATGTCTGACAGGGAAAGAGGTCTTGGGTTCTAAGGGAGCTGTTTTGCATCAGGACCGGTTGCTAAAGACAGAGGCCTCAGATGGCATTTCTTCCAAGTGTTCTAAAATGGGCCCATGTATGTGGAAACTAACTAGGACTGGCATGCACACCTGGTTTAGGCTCCGGTGATGACAGGCCCACATCTGGGTGGTGCTTTCCCTGCCTGTGTCTCCAGAACGAACACGGCCAAGTTCACATGGAGCAAATGAAATTCTCTTGAACTCACGGCGATCCTCCTCCTCCTCTGCCTGCCAAGTGCTGGGATTAAAGGCGTGCGTCACCACGCCTGGCAAGGTCAGTCTTCTTTAGACACTGTTCCACTTGCTTTAGAACAGACTGTCTGCTCTTTCCTCTTAATTTTGCTCATGTCAGACATCAGTCTTCTACTAAGGGATGCTATGAAGAACCAAATGCGTCAACTGTGGCAGGACACTGTTCAAACAGTGCACATTCTATCACAGCCACTACAGTGTGTATTGTGCTAACTTCATGAGGCAACAAGTTCTTTGCCTCATTAGAGTAGCCATCCCCAAACAGACTTGTCTGATTTGTAGTTAAATGTGTTCCATATAAACAGCGACGCCCAGCTTTCTATTTGGAGGCCATTTTCAAGGATTATTTATTTGCACACGTGTGTCAGTGTGTGTGTATGGGTGTGTCTCTTGCCACTGCAGCTGAACACCAGGTGGCTTGCAAAGGTTATGCGGGTGGCTTGGGAACTGAATTCTGGCTGAAAGGCTTTGCAGCAAGCGCTTTTATCTGTTGAGCCATCTTCCTAGCCATGGAGTCCTCCCCCCCCCCCCCGGAGGTAGGGTCTCACTCTTCTCTTGGTTGACCTGGAATTCACTATGCAGTCTCAGGGTGGCCTTGAACTCACGGCAATCCTCCTACCTTTACCTCTCGAGTGATGGGGATTTAAAAGAAGTATTCACTAGAAAAAAAAATTTACTTATGGGGGGAGGAGTGGTAATGAGAATGGGTGCACCAGGGCCTCCAAGGGCTGCAAACAAATTCCACATGAATGAGCATCACTCTGCATCTGGATTTACGTGGGTACTGGGGAATCGAACCCGGGCTGTCAGGCTTTGTGATTATTCCAGTCCTGGAATCATTTATCTCAAAGTGGGAGAGATAAGGAGGTGGCAGACATAGAATGGGCACACCAGGGCCTCTAGCCACTGCAAATGAACTCCAGACGCATGTGCCACCATGTGCGTCTGGTTTACATGTGTACTACAGAATCAAATCTGGGTCCTTAGGCTTCGCAGGCAAGTGCCTTAACCGCTAAGCCATCTCTCCAGCTCTGGAGTCCTTTTTTTTTTTTTTTTTTTCTTCATAGTAGGGTCTCACTGTAACCCAGCCTGGCCTGGAATTCACTGTGTAGTCTCAGGATGGCCTTGAACTCATGGTGATCCTATCTCTGCTTCCTGAGTGCTGCGGTTAAAGGAGTGCACCACCACACCTGGCTCAGTGTCCATTTTTTATTATTTTTCAAGGTAGGGGTTCACTCTAGTCCAGGCTGACCTGGAATTTACTATGTAGTCTCAGGTGGCCTTGAACTCACGGCAATCCTCCTACCTTTACCTCTCGAGTGATGGGGATTTAAAAGAAGTATTTACTAGAAAAAAAAATTTACTTATGGGGGGAGGAGTGGTAATGAGAATGGGTGCACCAGGGCCTCCAAGGGCTGCAAACAAATTCCACATGAATGAGCATCACTCTGCATCTGGATTTACGTGGTACTGGGGAATCGAACCCGGGCTGTCAGCTTTGTGATTATTCCAGTCCTGGAATCATTTATCTCAAAGTGGAGAGATAAGGAGGTGGCAGACATAGAATGGGCACACCAGGGCCTCTAGCCACTGCAAATGAACTCCAGACGTGTGTGCCAAATGTGCGTATGGTTTACATGTGTACTACAGAATCAAATCTGGGTCCTTAGGCTTCGCAGGCAAGTGCCTTAACCGCTAAGCCATCTCTCCAGCTCTGGAGTCCTTTTTTTTTTTTTTTCTTCATAGTAGGGTCTCACTGTAGCCCAGGCTGACCTGGAACTCACAATAATCCTCTTACCTCAGCCTCCAAAGTGCTGGGAATAAAGGTGTTTGCTACCATGCTGGGCTCCATTCTGGGAAAAGGTTTTATTTTTATTTAAAAATTTTTTTGTGTGTGTGTTTTTGAGGTAGGTTCTCACTCTATCTTAGGCTGACCTGGAATTTACTATGTAGTCTCAGGTGGCCTTGAACTCACGGCAATCCTCCTACCTTTACCTCTCGAGTGATGGGGATTTAAAAGAAGTATTTACTAGAAAAAAAAATTTACTTATGGGGGGAGGAGTGGTAATGAGAATGGGTGCACCAGGGCCTCCAAGGGCTGCAAACAAATTCCACATGAATGAGCATCACTCTGCATCTGGATTTACGTGGTACTGGGGAATCGAACCCGGGCTGTCAGCTTTGTGATTATTCCAGTCCTGGAATCATTTATCTCAAAGTGGAGAGATAAGGAGGTGGCAGACATAGAATGGGCACACCAGGGCCTCTAGCCACTGCAAATGAACTCCAGACGTGTGTGCCAAATGTGCGTATGGTTTACATGTGTACTACAGAATCAAATCTGGGTCCTTAGGCTTCGCAGGCAAGTGCCTTAACCGCTAAGCCATCTCTCCAGCTCTGGAGTCCTTTTTTTTTTTTTTTCTTCATAGTAGGGTCTCACTGTAGCCCAGGCTGACCTGGAATTTACTATGTAGTCTCAGGGTGGCCTTGAACTCACGGCAATCCTCCTACCTTTACCTCTCGAGTGATGGGGATTTAAAAGAAGTATTTACTAGAAAAAAAAATTTACTTATGGGGGGAGGAGTGGTAATGAGAATGGGTGCACCAGGGCCTCCAAGGGCTGCAAACAAATTCCACATGAATGAGCATCACTCTGCATCTGGATTTACGTGGTACTGGGGAATCGAACCCGGGCTGTCAGCTTTGTGATTATTCCAGTCCTGGAATCATTTATCTCAAAGTGGAGAGATAAGGAGGTGGCAGACATAGAATGGGCACACCAGGGCCTCTAGCCACTGCAAATGAACTCCAGACGTGTGTGCCAAATGTGCGTATGGTTTACATGTGTACTACAGAATCAAATCTGGGTCCTTAGGCTTCGCAGGCAAGTGCCTTAACCGCTAAGCCATCTCTCCAGCTCTGGAGTCCTTTTTTTTTTTTTTGTTTTTTTGAGGTAGGGTCTCACTGTAGCCCAGGCTGACCTGGAATTTACTATGTAGTCTCAGGGTGGCCTTGAACTCACGGCAATCCTCCTACCTTTACCTCTCGAGTGATGGGGATTTAAAAGAAGTATTTACTAGAAAAAAAAAATTTACTTATGGGGGGGGAGTGGCAATGAGAATGGGTGCACCAGGGCCTCCAAGGGCTGCAAACAAATTCCACACGAATGAGCATCACTCTGCATCTGGATTTACGTGGGTACTGGGGAATCGAACCCGGGCTGTCAGGCTTTGTGATTATTCCAGTCCTGGAATCATTTATCTCAAAGTGGGAGAGATAAGGAGGTGGCAGACATAGAATGGGCACACCAGGGCCTCTAGCCACTGCAAATGAACTCCAGACGTGTGTGCCACCATGTGCGTCTGGTTTACATGTGTACTACAGAATCAAATCTGGGTCCTTAGGCTTCGCAGGCAAGTGCCTTAACCGCTAAGCCATCTCTCCAGCTCTGGAGTCCTTTTTTTTTTTTTTTTTTCTTCATAGTAGGGTCTCACTGTAACCCAGCCTGGCCTGGAATTCACTGTGTAGTCTCAGGATGGCCTTGAACTCATGGTGAACCTATCTCTGCTTCCTGAGTGCTGCGGTTAAAGGAGTGCACCACCACACCTGGCTCAGTGTCCATTTTTTATTATTTTTCAAGGTAGGGGTTCACTCTAGTCCAGGCTGACCTGGAATTAACTATGTAGTCTCAGGGAAGCCTTGAACTTACAGTGATCCTCCTACCTCTGCCTTCTGTGCGAGTGCTGGGATTGAAAGTGTGTGCCACCACACCCAGCACTTTTTCAGTGACAATTTTTAATTCACTTTTATTAGTCTTTAAAGTTTGCTGGCTAGGGCTGGAGAGGTGGCTTAGCAGTCACAGGCACATGCCTGTGAAGCCTAAGGACATAGGTTTGATTCTCCAGGTCCCACATAAGCCAGATGCACATGGTGGCACATGCGTCAGGAGTTCGTTTGCAGTGGCTAGAGGCCCTGTCTCTAATAAATAAATAAAAATAAGTCTTTAAAATTTGCTGGCTAAAGCACTGTCTTTGCTTCCCTACCTTTCCCCGCTTCTAATATGCCTGCATGTTTTGTAAATTGTTTTAAACCCTTTTTAGAACAAAATAGAATATACGTTCATATATACATGTATTCCAAATTCATATGTCTAAAAACTCTTATTAACCCAATGATTTTTTTTTTTTGTTTTTTTGAGGTAGGGTCTCACTGTAGCCCAGGCTGACCTGGAATTTACTATGTAGTCTCAGGGTGGCCTCAAACTCATGGCAACCCTCCTACCTCTGCCTCCCAAGTGCTGTGATTAGAAGTGTGCGCCACCACGCCTGGCGGTATGTCCAAAAACTCCTAATGGTTTGCATCCAACGTGTTTTCTCAGTTTATGTCCTGCTTTAGGTCTAGTGCACATGGAAAGGGTTTTCTTTTTCTAAGCTCAGGGATATCTGTTTGATGCAAAAGAAGCACTGATGAGCAGTTTCTGAACTTGTCTGCTCAAAACCATGTGGCCTTTAGTTAATTACTTAACTAATTCATCTGTTTCTTCACCTGGAAAATGGTACTCACAGGATCTGGCACATCTTAGAAATAACCCTTGTGTGGGGCTGGAGGGATGGCTTAATGGTTAAGGCATTTGCCTGCAAAGCCAAAGAACCCAGGTTTGATTCCTCAGGACCCACATTAGCCAGATGCACAAGGGAGCGCAAGTGTCTGGAGTACGTTTACAGTGGCTGGAAGCCCTGGCGCACCCATTCTCTTTCTCCTCCTTTCTCTGTCAAATAAATAAATATTAAAAAAATATATATATTAAAGAAATAGCCCTTGTGTTCCCTGTAAGATACGAGTTTCTGTTCAGCGTGGTGGTGCACTCTTGCAGTCGACGACTCAGTCTGGCTCTGAGCTGGAGGCCATCGAGGGTTGCACAGCTTAGCCCTGTTTTAGAAAAACAAAATCAAGGCTGGGGCTGTAGTTTAGCTGGCATGCTGTGTGCTTGCACAAGGCTTTGTTCAATTGCCAATACTGTGTAAACCAGGCATGGTGGTGATTGGGAATTGGGGTTTTGGAGAGTGCTGGAGCCTTTTTCTGCTCTTGGGCTTTAACCCAGGACTTAAGGTGTCAGACACCCAAAACTACTGAGTCAGTGGTTTCCAGGTTCTTGTCCTCTGAACTCACAGAACTGAACCACAGCCCGGCAGGTAAGGTTCAGAGGTAGTTTACTAGGTTACGGACAGAATTTAGGAGAAGGCAGGAAGACAAAGCTCCCCAACAGTAGGCGGTCTCGGGAACAGACCACATTGGGTCTCTTCTAGGTTCTGGTGAGGGCTGGAACTGACCAGTCATGTTTCTATGTTGGGGATCAAGTTTCATCCTTCCAAGTATCTTAATCCTCCAGGAAAAGAGAACTCCTTTCTAGGGAGGGACTGAGCTTGAGGTTACGGAAAAACAGATACAGGCAGGGAACTCTTTTAGGTAAGAAATGAGGATAAGTCAGATCATTTCTGGGACTTCTATGGAAGTGGAGACTGCAAGGGCTGGTTCAAGGGCATTCCTGGCTTTTACTTTTGGGAGGCCTTTACCCCTTAGCTGCCTCAGTGACACACAGCTGTAATCCTGGTACTGCACAGGAGGCAGGAGGTCAGAAGAGCAAGGTCATTTTTGGCTACATAGTTCAAGGCCAGTCTGGGATTCATGAGACCCTGTTTCAAAAAACAAAACAAAACCCAAAACAAAATATGAGTTTCTTTTTAAGCATCTTTAAATTTTTTTTTTACATATTTATTTTGCAAGTGGGGGTGGGGAGGGTGGGAGGGAAGGATGAAGAGAGAATGAGTGGACCAGGGCCTCTTGCCACTGCAAGAAAACTTCAGATGCATGCACCACATTGTGTATCTGTCTTTATGTGAGGACTGAGGATTAGAACCTGAGCACACAGGTTTTCCAAGCAGTGTCTTTAACCACTGAGCATCTCCCCAGCCCTTAAGTATCTTTCAATTAAGCTTATCTCCCTAATTAAGATTTTTAGGCACTAGATGACAACATGAAGCATAAATGGACATACATGACACACCAGCCCTTTTCTAAAATTCAGTTTTCTCCCTTCCTAACCTGGTCTCCACCTGGGAGACCACTTAAGTATCTCAACCTGACAAGATGCATTTCATTTGGCTGAGATCAATCTTGCTTTCCTGGAGGAATTCTGGGAGATTAAAAACATTTTTTTTTTATTAACTTCCATGATCATAAAAAATATCCCATGGTAATACCCTTCCTCCCCCCACTTTCCCCTTTGAAACTCCATTCTCCCCATCTCAATCAGTCTCTCTTTTATTTTGATGTCATGATCTTTGCTCCTATTATGATGGTCTTGTGTAACTAGTGTCAGGCACTGTGAGGCCATAGATATCCAGGCCATTTTGTGTCTGGGGGGGAGCATGTTGTAAGGAGTCCTATTCTTCTTTTGGCTCTTACATTCTTTCTGCCACCTCTTATTCTGGGAGATTTTTAACACCTGATCAAATTTTATGTCTTTCTTGCCTTTATTCCTCAGGTTCCAAGCTTAGAGCTTTAGATTACTTTTTCTATCTCCTGTGGAATCTGGCACACAGTTAACTATCACTTTGAATTACCTACAGAGTATCTGAAGTCTTTTTTTTTTTTTTAAATATATTTTTTATTTATTTGAGAGACAGAAAGAGGGAGGGAGGGGGAGAGAGAGAGAGAGAATATGGGCACGCCAGGGCCTCCAGCCACTGCAAATGAACTCCAGATGCATGTGCCCTCTTGTGCATCTGGCTTACCTGGGTCCTGGAGAGTTGAACCAGGATCCTCTGGCTTTGCAGGCAAACGCCTTAACCACTAAACCATCTCTCCAGCCCTCAAGACCGTTTTAGAATACTTTAGGCTTATTGAGCAAATGGTCATTTTTTCCTTTTTCTTTAAGGTAGGGTCTCACTAGCCCAGACTGACCTGGAATTCACTATGTAGTCTCAGGCTGGCCTTGAACTCACGGCGATCCTCCTACCTCTGCCTCCCTAGTGCTGGGATTAAAGGCACGTGTCACCATATCTAGCTCTATTTCAGATTAAAACAATTTTTAATATCTTATTTTTATTTATTTGTGGGGGAGTGAGAGAGAGAAAGAGAGAATGAGAATGGGCCCGCCAGGGTCTCCAGCCACTGCAAACTAACTCCAGATGCATGTGCCACCTTCTGCATCTGGCTTATGTGGGTCCTGGGGAATCGAACCGAGGTCCTTTGGCTTTGCAAGCAAGCGCCTTAACTACTAAGCCATCTCTCCGGCCCTATTTCAGATAGAAAAAAAAAACTTAAAATTTTTATTTATTTACAAAGAGATAGGAGAGAGATAGAGAATGGATGTGCCAGGGCATTCAGCAAATAAACCCTAGATCCACGCGCCACTGTGCACCTAGCTTTATGTGGGCCTTGGGGAATCAAACTTGGGTTGTTAGGCTTTGAAGGCAATTGCCTTGGCCGCTGAGCCAGCTCTCCAGTCCCCTTAAAACTGGGACAAATTGTCACCCAGGCTGACCTTGAAATCTCAGGGACTCTGCTGTCTCCCAAGAGTTGCTGGGCCTGACACCTTCTTAAGAACCTGGCCTGCTGGCTTGTGACTGGTAGAGTCAGACGGGTGCAATACCAAAAAAGATCGACACACCAGGAATCGTAAACTCTGTGCAAAAACTGAGCCTGAGTCACGTCACTACCGTGTGGCTGTCTCTGAGCAGACTGTCGCTCCTACAAGGGCCTGACAGGAGGGCTGAGGAGGTCGTGTTGCGCTGGGGGCACTTTTACCTGGGCTGGCTGAAAATATTAGCTTAGCCTGCAAAGCCAAAGGACCAAGGTTCTATTCCCCCCCCCCCCCCCGGAAGCACGCAAGCCAGATGCAGAAGGTGGTGCATGCATCTAGAGTTCATTTGCTCTGCCTCTCTCTCACAAATAGAGACAAAAAGAGAAACAGTGTCTCTAACGCGGCCCCCACACCAGGAGCCCCTTCCATTTCAGTCCCTGGCGAGGGGGGAGGGAGGGTGGCTGTCCCCTCCTCGTGCAGGCCACGCCTTGGACCCCGCGCCCGCCGACAGGTTCTCATCCCGGAGACACTGTGCAGAGCCCGGGCTCGTCGTCAAGGGCCCCCGCGGCCCCACTCCGAGGCCCACTGATGGCCGCACCAGGTGACGCCGCCGCCGCCGCTGCCGCCGCCGCCGCAGCTCGCCGGGCCGCGCATGCGCAGCGCGCCTCCCCCGCCCCCACCACCCGGTCCCAACGCCCCCGCCGCGGCCCGCGGGCCATGGAACCCGCCGAAGCCGGCGCGGTCCGAGCGCTTCGGCCCTCGCGTCCGGGCGCCGTCGCCCCGTGATCCGGGCGGGCTGGGTTGGGTGGGGGAGGGGGCCCCGGCTACCTCCGCCGCCCGCCCGCCCGTCCGCCCGTCCGTCCGTCCGTCCGTCCGTCCTCCGGTCCGTCGGTGCCGCGCGTGCGCGCCCGCTCGCCGAGTGAAAGCGCCGAGTTGAGGGGTGGGCCGCCGCGACGATGCCGCGGGGCCGTCCCCCGAAGCCCCGGGACGGTGCGGCGCGTGGCGACTCCGGTAAGGCCCGCGGCGGCCGCCGAGTCCCCGGATGGGCGCGGGGTGCGCCGGGAGCCGAGGCGCGGAGGGCGGGCGGCGGCGACGACGACTGGCCGGGCGGGCGCAGCGCGGGCGGACGGATACGGGCGCCGCGGCCGGGCCCCTCCGCGCTGGGCCTACTTTCCGGGCCGCGGCGGCGGCGGCGGCGGCGGACGGACGGACGGGGGCAGCGGCGGCTTCCTCCTCCTCCTGCTCCCAGGCTCCCGGCCGCCTCGCCCTGTCCCCCTCCGCGTCTCCTCCGCCCTTCCCCCACCGCCATGGCCGGGTCCCCATCCCGTCGCTCCCCTCCCTCCCTCCCTGCCTCCCACTGCCCTGCTCAGCCCAGTCCTGATGGAGGCGTCGTCCCCGGGGCCCTGGGACCTCGCAGACAGAGTCGTGGGGGGCGGGGGTTCATGCACACAGTAGGCGCCGCTTAGCCTTGGAGTCTCCCCCACCCCCCAGTGCACAGTAGGCCCCGCGGAGTATTTAGCTTAGTTCTGAAGGCTCGGTGCTACTTGGTTCATGCACTAACTTGAGTGTGTTCGGGATGAAGGAGGAAGTGCACACAGTTTTGCTGCGCGCAAACTGAAGGGGGAAATGTCACCCACACCGGGGCCTACCCTCCTCCCTCTCCCCCTGCCCCAGTCCTAGGGCTCACCCCCACCCCCAGCTCGATGAGGAGGATTGAGATGTACAAGGTCACACCGGTTTCTATTTATTTATTTATCTTTTGAGGTGGGATAGACCTCCCTGCTCCTTAGTTTGTTATTTCTAGTCGGTTTATTTATAGTCTTGGAGGGTACCTACCAGGTACTCCCAGTGTGCTCGGTTCTGAAGGAGCCCCCTACAGTTTTTGTTGCCAAGCTGTCTGTTCGTGTTGGGTGCTGGGATGCCCGGTGTCTGCCTAGAAGTCTATAAGGAAGATGGACTACCCTCCACTGACATTCATCTTTATGTTTATGTCTCTGGCTGCTGGTTATAGTGACTGGGGATTAGGCTATCCTTGGGGATGAGTGTGCAGAGGCTCAGTAAACAGCTATGAGTAAAAGTAGCAGACGTGCAGACACTCACAATGTCACATCTGGAAATACAAAGGGCTGTGTTTTTAAAAAAATTTAATTTATTTGAGAGAGAGAAAGAGAGAGAGAGAGAGAAAGAGGCAGACAGAATGGGTGCGCCAGAACCAACAGCCGCTGCAAATGAAGGTCAGATGAATGCGCCACCTTGTGCCTCTGGTTTACGTGGGTGCTGGGGAATTGAACCTGGAGCCTTTGGCTTTGCAGGCAAGCGCTTTAACCGCTAAGACATCTCTCCAGCCCAGGGCTGTGTTTAAATTGGTCCTCAGAAGCCTCTGAGAGAAGGGGGAGAGCTTAGGAAGGAGACACCTACACAAGAAGTTACTGTGACTGTTGGCACTTGACAAACTCAACAGGTGTGTAAATTTGGGAATAGGAACACGGTATAAGGCAAGGTTGTTTTTTTTTTTTTTTTTGGTTTTTCAAGGTAGGGTTTCTCTTTAGTCCAGGCTGACCTGGAATTCACTATGTAGTCTCAAGCTGGCCTTGAATTCATACTGATCCTCCTACCTCTGCCTCCCAAGTGCTGGGATTAAAGATGTGGGCCACCACGCCCATCATGGTAAGCTTCTTGACATTTCTGTTGCTTTTATGGAGTTCGAGTGTTGTTGGCTACATGGTACTCAGATATGAAGATGCACAGTTGAAAATAACTACAAAGACCATTCATCAATAGCTGGTGGTGTCTTCATTGCCTGTCATTGCTTTGATCTTGGCCTTGTTTTTGTTCAGTGTTTAATTTTCTTGTTGTTGATATGCCTTATGCCAAAAATAATGTGGCGCTGAGGAGGTAGTTCAGTTGGTAGAGTACTTGCCTGACATGCACAAAGTCCTGGGTTCACATTCCAGCATCGCTTAACTGGGTGTAGTGGTTTATGCTTGTAATCCCAGCACTCAGGAAGTGAGGCAGGAGGATCAGTAGCTCATGGTTGTCCTAAACCAGCCTGGGCTAAATGAGACCTTGTCTCAACACAAAAACATAAAAAGAATACTGTAAGGTGCAGAGTGTTTCAGTTATGTGGAAGAAGGCTTAGCAGAAAGGAAATGTAAGGTTTTCATTAGGATAAAGCTGGGACTCCATATCACCAGATGGCACTGCTGTCTACAAAGCCCCAAACCTGAGAGGAATTGTAGTTTTCTTGTTTTCCAAGACACTTAATGACTAAGCCTTGTTGCCTCTTCCTCATGACTGGCTGCATTCTGTCACAGCCTTCAGACTCCAAGGTGGAGCCTCCAAAATGAGCGGGGCAAGTCTTGTCCTTAAATCCGTCACTCGCCTGTGTGTATGTCCCTTCAGGAGTAAGCTGTGGCTGCACTCTGATTGAAGCCCTGGAGCGGAGCCTCATGCCGCTCACTTAGACGCCACACCCGTGCAGGACCCGTGGACCGCACACAGCCTTCGGCTCTCCTCACTCTGGAATTCAGTTGTTCTTGTGGCCTCCACTTTTGGCTTTGCTTTCGGTTCCAGGCCCTTTGTGGTTCTGGTTTGAGAAAACACCTTTGCTTCTCTGTAGACCTAAGTGCCACAGCTTCAAAGAGGCCTTTTGTAGACCTGCTCAAAACACTTTTCTCTACTTCACACCGGTCATTCTCACCGCAGTGGTTCACAAAGTGTGGTGCTTTCAGAAGTCTTTAAAAAATTATATACATATATATATATATATATATACACACACACACACACACACATATATATATGTTTCCTTTGTATATAATATATATTTGTGAGGAGGGAGGAAGGGTGACAATGTATGGGCACATCAGGGCATCTTACTGCTGCTAATGAACTCTTGATGCATGTGCCACTTTGTACACCTGGCTTTGCATGGGTACTAGGGAATTGAAACCAGGCCATCAGGCCTTGCAAGCAAATGCTTTAACTGCTAAGCCATTTCCTGGCCCTCAGAACTTTTCAAGATAAATACTTTTATAATGATATTAAGACTGTTGGCTTTTTCACTTGGTTAGCATTTGCTCTAATTGTGAGAATGCAGTTGTGGGTACCACTGCAGACAGCTTAGCATGAATCAAGATAGTGGTGTACCAGAACTGTGACTGCTTTGCTTCATACACCCCAGCCCAAACCACCACATTGCAACAGGGAGAATGCAGAGGCTGACAGGAGAACCCACCTGCTATTCTACTAAACTAGACATATAATTTTTTTGGGGGGGGAAATACTTTTCATGAAAATATGTGTTACATTAACATAGACTGATTTTTTTTTTTTTGTTTTCGAGGTAGGGTTTCACTGTAGCCCAGGTTGACCTGGAATTCACTATGTAGTCTCAGAGTGGTCTCAAACTCACCGCAATCCTCCTACCTCTGCCTCCCAAGTGCTGGGATTAAAGGTGTGTACCACCACACCTGGCTGACTGATTTTTTTTTTTGTTTTTGTTTTTGGTTTTTCAAGGTGGGGTCTCTCTCTAGCCCAGGCTGACCTAGAATTCACTATGGAGTCTCAGGGTGGCCTTGAACTCAAGGCGATCCTCCTACCTCTGCCTCCTGAGTGCTGGGATTGAAGGCGTGTGCCACCACACCCAGCGATGGCTGACTGATTTTTAAAAAAATTAATTTATTTTTTTGGTTTTTCGAGGTAGGGTCTCACTCTAGCCCAGGCTGATCTAGAATTCACTATGTAGTGTTAGGGTGGCCTCGAACTCATGGCAGTCCACCTACATCTGCCTCCCAAAGTGCTGGGATTAAAGGCGAGTGCCACCATGCCTGGTTTAAAAATTAATTTATCTTTTATTAACAATGTCCATGATTGTAAACAATATCCCATGGTAATGCCTGCCCTCCTTCCCCTCACTTTCCCCTTTGAAACTTCACTCTGCATCATATCCTCTCCCCCTCTCAACCAGTCTCTTTTTTATTTTGATGTCATGACCTTTTCCTCCTATTATGATGGTCTTGTGTAGGTAGTGTCAGGCACTGTGGGGCTTGGATATCCAGGCCATTTTGTGTCTGGAGGAGCACATTATAAGGAGTCCTACCCTTCCTTTGGCTCTTACATTCTTTCTGCTACCTCTTCCGCTATGGATCCTGAGCCTTGGAAGGTGTGATAGAGATATTGCAGTGCTGAGCACTTCTGTCACTTCTTCCCAGCACCATGATACCTTCTGAGTCATCCCAAGGTCACTGTCATCTGAAAAGAGAAGGTTCTCTACCAAAGTGAGAGTAGCATTAATATAAGGGTATGGGCATTAAGAGAAGTGCTTACTGGACAGTTTGGTGAGCATAGTATATATATTTAGCCAGACAGCAGCAGATGTTACACCCCTAGGGCTCATAACTACCCCTGTTGTAGGTTTTCAGTATCAGGGATGTATTCCCTCCCAGTGGAGTGGACCTCCAGTCCAATTAGAGGGCAGTTGGTTTCCACCATGACAGACATGCCACTATTGCACCTGTTGGCTCATTTGGCCTGCCTGATTGACTGATTTTGTTGTTGTTGCTTGTTGAGACAGAGTCTCACACTGTAACTCAGGCTGGCCTAGAACTCACTGTGTATTGGCTCAAACTCATAGCAGGCCATTCTCTGCTGGTTTATTTATTTATTTTTATTTTTTGGTTTTCTGAGGTAGGGTCTCATGCTAGGTCAGGCTGACCTGGAATTCACTATGTAGTCTCAGGGTGGCCTTGAACTCTCGGCGATCCTCCTACCTCTGCCTCCAAGGTGCTGGAATTAAAGGCATGGGCCACCATGCCCGGCCCTGGTTTAAAATTTATTTAAAATATTTTTATTTATTTGCAAGGAGAGAGAGAAATGGGCACACCAGGGCCTCCAGCCACTGAAAACAAACTCCAGATACATGCGCCCTCTTGTGCATCTGGTTTACATGGGTCCTGGAGAGAGTCAATCTGGGATCTTTTGGTCATTAGGCTACTTTGTAGGCAGGTGCCTTAACCACTGAGTCATCTCTCCAGCCCCCTCCCAATTAATTAATTAATTTGGGATGAGTACATATGCACATGAGCCACCGTGTGCCTGTGCACATTGGAATAACATTTGGGTGGGTCCTTGCCTTCTGCCTCGCTTCGAGTCAGGGAATCTTGTTCACTGTTACGTTCCTGAGCTTCCAGGAAATTCTCGTATCTCCACTTTCCATCTGTCTGACCATAAGCACACTGGGATTATAGAAGCCTGCTATACTACAGTTTCTGGCTTTTACGTGGGGTCTGGAGTTCTGAACTCTGGTTCAGAACAGCAAATGCTTTTTATCAGCTGAGCTGTCTCTCCAACCCCTCTGCCAATTTTTGAATGAATAAATTTATTTTTAATTATTTATTAGAGAGAGAGTGTGAGAGAGAATGAGGCAGATAGAGAATGGGTACACCAGGGCTTCCAGCTACTGCAAACTGCATGCACCACTTTGTGCATCTGGCTTACGTGGGTCCTGGGGAATCGAACCTGATCCTTTGGTTTTTTAGGCAAGCACCTTAACTGCTAAGTCACCTCTCCAGCCCTGAATGAATAAATATTTTAACAGTTGGTCAATTTAAATTTCTAGTAGGGCGGATATTAATGGATAAAGTCTATGTAAACTGTAGGTTTTTGAGGACTTCAGTAATATTTAAGAATATAAAGGGGCCCTGAGGTTGAAATGTTTGAGGCCTTTGTTCTGTAGGCCCCTCTCATGTTTTCCATAACCTGTAGTGATTTTGCCCAGTTTTTGCTGACTCCATACAGAACTTTTGCCATGTAGCCGGCTGGCCTTGAATTGGATAGTCTTCTGTCTTGGCCTGCACCACCATGGCCAGTTCCGTGAGGAGCTTTGTTCCGGGGAACCCCTACAAGGAGTGTAGATAGTTTCACAGACAGGACACAGGCTCAGGGAGAGTGAGTGAGTGAAGGCCAAACAGCTAGAGAGCTTGGGCACTGGGTTTTGCTCTGCATTACAGTCCAGAATGTTCACTTGTTTGTGTTACAATCAGAGCTCTTCATGGGGGTGAATCTGTTTGTTTCACAACTAATCTTTTGTTAAAAAAATTATTCGTGTGTGTGCTCATGTGTAAGTAAGTAAGTATGTATGTATGTATGTGTGTGTATGTATATGGGTGTACTATGGTCTGTTGCCACTGCAAATGGATGCCTGGCTAGCTTTACATAAGTAACTGGGGAATGGAACATGGCCTGCTGGCTTAGCCGTCTCCCTAGCCCCCACAGCTACTTTTTTTTTTTAAACATTTAATAAAGTATTTATTTATTTTTGCTTAGAGAGAGAGAGAGAGAGAGAGAAGCAGACATAGAGAAAGAATGGGTACACCCAGGACCTCTAGCCAGTGCAAATGAGCTCCAGACGTGTGCGCCCCCTTGTGCATCTGGCTTACATGGGTCCTGGGGAATTGACCCTGGGTCCTTTGGCTTTGCAGGCAAGTGACTTAACTGATAAGCCATCTTCCCAGCCTTCACAGCTACTCTTAAGTACTTACTGGGATAGGTGGTACTATACTGGGTACTGTTGATACACAGTTGAATTAGAGACTTGGTTTCTGCAGGACACTGCATAGGTTTGGAGGTAGGTGCAAACATCACGTGGCAACAGGCAGTAGGCAGCAGAAGTCTAGACTCCCTAGAGAAAATTACAGGAAAATTGAAACTTAAAGGAGTGACCAAAAGCCAGGTGTGGTGCCACAGGCATTGAATCCTAGGAGGCAGAGGTAGGAGGATCACTATGAGTTCCAGACCAGCTTGGAACTGCGGAGTGAGTTCCAGGTTAGCCTGGGCTACAGCAAGACCCTACCTTAAAAAACCCAAAAATGAAAGGTACTAGTAGCCAGGTATAGTGGTGCACATCTGTAATTCCACGGGGGAAGTGGGAATAAGAGTTCAAGGTAATCCTCAACTACAGTATGAATTAAGAGTTTTCCTGAGATTACATAGTGAATTCCAGGTCAGTCTGGGCTAGAGTGAAACCTTACCTTGAAAAACAAAAACCAAAACAAAACATACAAACAAACAAAAAAGAGCTTAGCTTGGGCCATATGAGACCTTGTCTAAAAGATAAAAAAAAATTTTTTTAAAAGAAGTGAGTAGGAATGGACCTCCCAAAACACGTTTCTTAAAAAAAAAAAAAGTGTGTGTGTTTGTGGGCTCACGGAAACCAAAGGTGTCTTCCTGAGTCACTCTTCCCCCTTATTTTGTGTGTGTGAGTATGGGTGCATGCATGCCCTAGCTCAGGTGTGCAGGTTGGAGGAAACTTGGGGTGATGTTGGTCCCTGCCTTCCACTTTTGTTTCAGGCAGGTTCTGTTTGTCGCTTGGCAGGCTAGCTGGCTCACGCGCTTCTGGGACTTGTCCTGTCTCCTTCTCTCTCTTCCTCTCCCTCTCCCTCTCCTATCTCACTGTAGGAGCACTGCGATTACAGGCATGCACCACTATGTCTGGCTTTTGTTTGTGAGCTGGGAATCCAAACTCTAGTTCTCATGCTTGGCACCAAGCACTTTATCTACTGAACCATTTCTCTGTCCTTAGCCCTGCTCCCAACCAGCACTTTTCATGAGGCAAGCTTAGGACAGAGGTAAAGAAATAAGTCAACATTTGTTGAGCACACACTTACAGGGTTATGCTCATCAAGGCTATGGGCTTTGATGCATCACCAAACTTTTAAATGTGATTCTTTTTTTTTTTTAACCTTTCTTAAGTTTGATTTTGTTTTCATTTCCATGTGGTTTCTCCTTAGTTACTCAGAGAGATGCAGCTTACTTTCCAAACATTTGGGGCTTTTAAGATTACCTTTTTTTTTTTTTTAGGTCTCACTTTAGTCCAGGCTGACCTGGAATTCACTATGTACTGTCTGGCTGGCCTCGAACTCACAGCGATCCTCTTATGTCTGTCTCCCAAGTGCTGGGGTTAAAAGCATGCGCTAATGACTCCTGACAAGATTATCTTTTTTTTTTTTTTATAACTTTTTTTTCTATTTTATTTTAATTTATTATTTGAGAGAGATAGAAAGAGGGAGAGAGCAAGAGGTCACACCAGGGCCTCCAGCTGCTGCAAATGAACTCCAGGTCTATGCGCCACCTTGCTCATCTGGCTTACATGGGTCCTGGGTAATTGAACCTGGGTCCTTTGGCTTTGCAGGCAAGTGCTTTAACCGCTAAGTCCTCTCTCCAGCCCAAGATTACCTTTTTTAAAAAAAGATATTTTAATTTAATTTAAAAAATATTTTATCTTTATTTATTTATTTGACAGAGAAAGAGAGAGAGAGAGAAAGAATGGGTGCACCAGGGCCTCCAGCCACTGCAAATGAACTCCAGAACCTAACCTTGGTCCTTTGGCTTTGCAGGCAAGCGCCTTAACTGCTAAACCATCCCTCCAGCCCTAATTTTTTTTTTTTTTTTTTTTGGTTTTCTGAGGTAGGATTTCACTCTAGTCAGGCCAAGTATGCAACTTTAACTGCTGAGCCATCTATTTCTCTAGTACCAAGATTATGTTATTGATTTCAACTCAATCGCATTGTTGTCAGGAAACAATTTTGGATTATGGTGATCACTTGAAGTTTGCTGAGGCTTGTTTCTATCCTGTGATCATAGTTAGTGAGCTCCCATGTGTGCTTGATTAAAAAAAAGTTGTGTCACTTGTTGAGATTTTGGTTAGTTACTCAGAAAAATGTTATTTCCCATTATTATTTATTTTTGGGCCACCCTAATGATGTGAAGTAACATCTCTATCTGGTTTTGACTGGCCTGTAGCTCAGGCTGGCCTTGAACTCATGATCCTCTTTCAGTGCTGGGATGACAAGTGAGCACCACCACACCCACTTTACGTGGAGTTGGGCATTGAACATAGGGCCTCCTGTGAACCAGGCCAGTGCTCCATCAAGTGAGCTCCATCCTCGCCTTGATACACACTTCTTACTGATTGCAGATACTGAGCATCCAAGACTTTTTGGCCTTGACAAAACAGCTTGAAGGGAGGAAGGACTTGCTTTGGCACATGGTTTCAGAGGTTTTGATCCACAGTCCTTGGCTCTGGATTCTGGGTCTAAGGTGAAGCAGAACATCACATGAAAGGAACATGTGGCCCAGGCTCCTTACTTCATGGTAGGTAGGAAATAGAGAGACTGGGGCCAAGGACAACATACAGTCCTAGGGACACTCCCAGTGACCTACTTCCTCCAGCTGATCCTTACCCTTAAGCTTCCAGAGCCTCTCAAAATAATGTCACCAGCTGGGTGTCAAACCTTCTGTACCTAAGACCTTTGCGGGACACTTTATACCTAACCCATATCAGTGTCTTCTGGTGTATTATTATTATTATTAATTTTTTTGTGTGAGGTAGGTTCTCACTCTAGCCCAGGCTGACCTGGAGGAACTCACTGTGTAGTCCCAGGCTGGCCTCAGACTCACAGTGATCCTCCTACCTCTGCTTCCTGAGTGCTGGGATTAAAGGTGTGTGCCACCACACCAGGCTGTTGTATTATTTTTATTTTTTTGTTATTGTAGTATTTTAAAAAATATTTATTTGCATGCATATGCTTGTGTGTGTGTGATGTATGCATGTATGTGTATGGGTTTGTCAAGGTCTGTTGCCACTGTAGTCCAGTACCTGTCTGGCTTTATATGTATGGCTGGGGAATTGAACCCAGGCTGGCAGGCTTTGCAAACAAGTACCTTTAACTGCTGAGCCATCTCTCCAGACCCTTGCTGTATTTTATATGTTATTGGAGCAACTTGTTTTTTTCTTTTGGTAGGGTCTGTCTCTAGCCCAGGCTGACCTGGAATTCACTGTGTAGTCTCAGAGTGGTCTTGAACTTTTAGCGATCCTCCTACCCTTGCCTCCCAAGTGCTGGGATTAAAGGTGTGCACCACTATGCCTGGCTTTAATATAATTTTTGTTTTCCTTGCTCCTCTCTCCTCTCCCCATAACATTCCCCCATAGTTTCTCTTCCGCTTGCATGCTGAGATTGAAGGCATGCACCACCTTGCCCAGCTTGCTTGTTTTATTTTATTTTATTTTATTTTATTTTATTTTAGTGTGAATGAGTGCGAGAGAGAGACTGTGGGGGTGAAGGGAGAGAGAGAGAGAGAGAGAGAGAGAGAGAGTTGGAGCGCCAGGGCCTCAGCCACTGAAATCCAACTCCAGATGCTTGCACTACTTGGTAGGCATATGCAGCCTTGCGCCTGCCTCACCTTTGTGCATCTGTCTTATGTGGGATCTGGAGAGATCCCCAGGCTTTGCTGGCAAGCACTTTAACCGCTAAATCATCTCTCCAGCCCTATTTTTTATTTTGAGAGAAAGAGAAAGGAGGGAGGGAGGGAGGGAGGGAGGGAGAGAGAGAAAGAGAGAGAGAGAGAGAGAGAGAGAATGGGAGTGCCAGGACTTTCAGCCTGTTACAAATGAGTTCCAGATGTGTGCCCTTGTGCGCATGTGCGACACTGTGCATTGTGTGTTTGCATCACTGTGCATCTGGCTATGTGGGACCTGGAGATTTGAATGTACGTTCTTAGGCTTTGCAGGCAAGCACCTTAACCCCTAAGCCATCTCTCCAGCCCTTGCTTGTTTGTTTTTGAAGCAGGGTTTCACTGTAGTCCAGACTGACCTGGAACTCATTCTGTAGCACAGGCTGGCCTTGAATTTGTAGCATTCCTCCTTATCTCAGCATCCCCAGTGCTGGGCTTAAAAGTATGTGCCACCACGCCTGGCTGGAGAAACTTTAAAAAGAAATATTTTGAGCTTGGAGTGGTGATGCACGCTTTTAATCCCAGTGCTTGGGAGGCATAGGTAGGAGGATCACTGTGAGTTTGATGCCACCCTGAGACTACATAGTGAATTCCAGGTAAGCCCAGGCTAGAGCAAGATCCTACCTAGAAAAAAACTAAACAAACAAACAAACAAATTAAAAAAATGAGCAAAATATTTCTTTTTTTTCTTCTTCTTCTTTTTTTTTTTTCAAGGTAGGGTCTCACTCTAGCCCAGGCTGACCTGGAATTCACTACGGAGTCTCAGGGTGGCCTTGAACTCATGGCAATCCTCCTACCTCTGCCTCCCGAGTGCTGGGATTAAAGGTGTGCACAACCACGCCTGGCTTTTCTTTTCTTTTCTTTTCTTTCTTTCTTTCTTTTTTTTTTTTTTTTTTTTTTTTTTTGAGGTAGGGTCTCTAGCCCTGGCTGACCAGGAATTCACTATGTAGTCTCAGAGTGGCCTTGAACTTACCTCATGGTGATCCTCCTACCTCTGCCTCCTGAGTGCTGGGATTAAAGGCATGTGCCACCATGTCTGGCTCATTTTTAATTTAGCAGTTTATCTTTAATGTTGAGTTGTATGACTTCTGGCTACTAGACTCTTATTAGAAATAGGGTTTTTAGGGCTGGAGAGATGGCTTAGCGGTTAAGGCACTTGCTGGCAAAACCAAAAGACCTAGGTTCAATTCCCTAGTATACACGTAAAGCCAGATGTACAAGGTGGTACATGTGTCTGGAGTTTTTGTGTGGCTAGGAGACCCTTGCACACCCATTTTCTCTCTCCCTCCCTATCTCTCTCTCTCTCTCTCTGTCTCTCCCTTTTTTTTAAAATTTTTATTAACAGCTTCCATGATTATAAAACAATATCTCATGGTAACACACTCCCTCTCCCCCACTTTCCCCTTTGAAACTCTATTCTCCATCATATCCCCTCTTCCTCTCAGTCAGTGTCTCTTTTATTTTGATGTCATGATCTTTTCCTCCTATTATGATGGTCTTGTGTAGGTAGTGTTAGGCACTGTGAGGTCATGGATATCCAGGCCATTTTATGTCTGGAGGGAGCACTTTTGTATGGTGTCTCTCCCTTTCTTAAGTAAATTAATAAAATATATTTTCACCTAATTTTCTAATAAAATTTTTTTTTTAAAAAAGAAATAGGGTTGGGCTGGAGAGATGGCTTAGCGGTTAAGCTCTTGCCTGTGAAGCCTAAGGACCCCAGTTCGAGGCTCAATTCTCCAGGACCCACGTTAGCCAGATGCACAAGGGGGCGCACGTGTCTGGAGTTTGTTGGCAGTGGCTAGAAGCCCTGGTGCGCCCATTCTCTCTCTCTCTCTCTCTCTCTGACTCTTTCTCTGTCACTCTCAAATAAATAAATAAAAATGAACAAAAAAGAAATAGGGTTTGTAGATATTTCCTCCCATTCAGTAGTCAATTATAAACTTTTATTTATTTGTGTGTGTGCAGCATCTAGTTTTATAGGAGTGATTCGGGAATTGAACCTGGGTCATCAGGCTTTGCAAGCAAGCACTGCTGAACTATCTCCCCAGTAGCTAATTTTTTAAAACTTTTTCCCCCCTAGATAGGGATTTATTCTAGCCTAGGCTGACCTGGAATTTACTATGTAGTCTCAGGCTGGCCTTGAACTCACAGTGATCCTCCTACCTCTGTTCCTGAGTGCTGGGATTAAAGGCATGTGCCACCACACTTGGCTTTTTCACTTTCTTGCTAGTGTTGTTTGATGCAAAACTTAGGAAAATCCAGTTGAATGTGAAATGTCCCCTATAGCCTCATATGTTTGTGATTAAGCCTCATATTCAATCCCCAGCTGGTGGTTTGTTTGCTTTTTTTTTTTTTTTTTTTTTTTTTTTTTGAGGTAGGGTCTCACTCTAGCCCAAGCTGACCTGGAATTCACTATGTAGTCTCAGGGTGGCCTTGAACTCACGGCAATCCTCCTACCTCTGCCTCCTGAGTGCTGGGATTAAAGGCATGAGCCACCACGCCTGCCAAATGTTTTGAGTTGTCTTCCCACCTGCCTACCTTCTCTCCACCCTACCTCCCTTCCATCCACTTCTTATCCTTGGAATTTCCCAGTCCTTGCCACAAGCGAATTCAGGCCCAGGCAGGAAATTTGGTTGACTAACAGACTGCCCATTCTTTATTTTATATTTTATTGGTGTGTGTGTGTGTGTGTGAGAGAGAGAGAGAGAGAGAGAGGGAGAGGGAGAGGGAGAGGGAGAGAGAGAATATGAATATGGGCGCACCAGGGCCTCCAGCCACTGAAAACGAATTCCAGATGCATGCACCACTTTGTGCATCTGGCTTATGTAGGACTTGGGGAATCGAACCTGGGTCCTCTGGCTTTGCAGGCAAATGCCTTAACCGCTAAGCCATCTTCTCTAGCCCCTATTCTTTTCTCTAATGGAGTGTGAAGGTCTATGGGAGATGCCTGGGACCAGTGGATGAGATTCCACACCAAAATTGCTTGTGACATATTCCTAGTCCTTTTGCAGTTCTGGTGTATTATATATTTATACCCTAATTAGAGGACATGGAATTTATTTACTTATGTTAAAGAATTGTAGTGTCTTAGAATTATTTTATGGCATTCTTGAGAAATTGATGAGTTGCTATGATAGTCTGTCATTTTTCTTTTGGTCTCTTTTCCCCGTAAAGATAAGATCTTATGTTATCAAGGCTGCTCTTGAACACACTGTGAGTTGAGGATGACCTTGAACTTCCTGATCCTCCTTCCTCCCTCTCCCTAGTGCTGGCATGCTCCACCATGCTTGGTTTTAATGCCTTGGTGGAGATCAAACCTGGACTTAGGGCATGTTAGGCTAGCACTCTACCAGCTAAACTACATCCCCAGATCCATGTCTATTTTATTTGAAAACACTTAATTTTTTTTTTAAATTTTAGTTTTATTTAGTTGGGGGTGGGGGAGGGGAGGAGGAGGGAATGAATGGGCACCCCAGGACCTTTGGCCACAGCAAATGAACGCCAGATGCATGTGGCACATTGTGCACCTGGCTTACCTGGGTCCTGGGGAATTCAACCTGGGTTCTTTGGCTTTACAGGCAAGGGCGTTAACCACTAAGCCATCTCTCCTGAAAACACTTAAGTTGTAGCATTTTCCCTGCATAGGTTCATGGGAACGCTTTGTAAGAACAGGGCTGGCTGAGTGAGGCCTTGCTCTCTCTTAGTTCCTAAATGCTCACTAGCTGAGGGAATAGTTTCTTCTTTTTGACTTAATCTTGCCTTATAGCAGTTTTCAGAGATAAACTGAACCTGCAAATTGGCATTTTAAGGCCATTAATGTTTCCATGGAGTTGAGGTTACCAAGTGGCTTAGGAAGCTGTGTACTCTTTATGGGACATAGAGGTTAGACATCTCCATGGGTTGTTGTGATTTTGTGATAGTATTAGGTAAGTCTGCAAAGTTGTGCTTTTTATTTTTTATTATTTTATTATTTTTTATTTTTTATGTTTTTTTTCGGTTTTTCGAGGTAGGGTCTCACTCTAGCCCAGGCTTACCTGGAATTCACTATGGAGTCTCAGGGTGGCCTCGAACTCACAGGCGATCCTCCTACCTCTGCCTCCCAAGTGCTGGGACTAAAGGCGTGCGCCACCACGCCCAGCTTTATTTTTTATTTTTAAAGGTATTGTCTCACTGTAGCTCAGGCAGATCTGGAATGAACTCTATTCCCAGGCTGGCCTTGAACTCACAGCATTCTGCCTCCTGAATGCTGGGATTAAAGGTGTGCACCACTGAGCCTGGCTGTGTCTGCAAAGTTTAAGGAGTCTCCTTACGGCTTTTTGTGTGCCTGTGTTTGGTTGTCATATCTGAGGAAACTAACTTTACTTTTCTAGAAATCCTACCAACAAGTCCTTAGAGTTTTCTTGTCCCTTGTTTCAGGAATTCAACATTTCTCACTTGTAATTTTAAAACATGTCCACTTCCTCAGTTTTTTCCCAATGTTTTAAATCTATTCCTTATAGCATTACATGTTTCTAAAAGAGTTTACAGGGGCCTCGAGAGGTGGCTCAGTGCTTAAGGCATTTGCCTGCAAAGCCTAATGACCCAAGTTCGATTCTCCAGTACCCATGTAAAGCCAGATGCACAGTGGCACATGCATCTGGAGTTTGTTTGCAGTGGTTGGAGGCCTTGGCATACCCGTCTCTCTCTCTCTGTCTCTTCTCTCTTATCTCTTTTTGCTTGCAAATAAATAAATGAAAATATTTTTAAAAAAGTTTACAGAAGCCCAGAACCATGACCTTGGTACTCAGGTTCCCCCACCCTGCCACCACCCCAAGGTAGGATCTCACTGTGGCCCAGGCTGACCTGGAATTCATTCTGTAGTCTCTGGGTGACCTCGAACTCACGGCATTCCTCCTACCTCTGCCTCCCGAGTGCTGGGATTAAAGGTGTCTGCCACCACACTTGGCTATTTTTTTTTTTTTTTTTTTGAGGTAGGGTCTCACTCTAGCCCAGGCTGACTGCGTTTCACTATGGAGTCTCAGGGTGGCCTCGAACTCACGGCAATCCTCCTACCTCTGCCTCCCGAGTGCTGGGATTAAAGGCGTGCGCTACACGCCTGGCTGGCTCCTCCCTCCCTCCCTTCCTTCTTTCCCTCCCTCCTTCCCTCCTTTTCTTTTTAAAGCAACGATGGTCTCACTGTAACCCAGGCTGACCTGGAACTCACTCTAAAGCCCATGCTGCCCTCCAGCTCACAGTGATCTTCCTTTAGTGCTGGGACTAAAGGTGTACACTACTATGCCTGGTTTTCAATTTCAGTTTTAACAAATTTCATCTAAAAATCTTTCCTAAGTTTGATTTTGAAAAGATGACTGAATAATATGTTTTTTTTTTGTGTGTGTGTAAGGAGACTAATACCTGTGTTGTTTTTGTCTGTACTTATACAATTGTATAGATGGCCTTTTGGCATTGAATGAGGAGAACCTTGACGATGACTGTCCAGTCCCCAGCTTCCACAAATGTGAAATTTGTCTGCTGTCTTTTCCAAAAGAATCTCAGTTTCAGCGCCACATGAGGGAGCATGAGCAAAATGACAAGGTGGGTGTTTTCTCTTTTTAAATTTATTTGTAAGGAGAGAGAGGAAGAGAATGAGAAAGAGAGAAAGAATGGGCACGCTAGGGCTTCTAGCTGCTGCAAACGATCTCCAGATGCATGTACCACTTTCTTCATCTGGTTTTATTTGAGCACTGGGGAGTTGAACCCTACTCTGTTAGGCTTTGCAGGCAAGCACCTTAACCTCTGAGCCAGAGGTCTCTCCAGCCCAGGTGTATATTTTCAGAGGGACTGTCAGCATTGCTTTACATGGGTCCTGGGGAATCCAACCTGGGCCATCAGGCTTTGTATCACATCTGTTTTATTTATATTTTTTTCTTTTGGTGGAGGTACTGGGGGTTGAACTCATGGCTTTGTGCATGCTAGGCAAGCAGCATCTGTTTTAATAGACAATCACTAGGTACTATTGTATGTAGCATTTTGCATTAGAACTATCTCCTGGTTTGGGTGTTGTGGTACACGTCTGTAACACAAATACTTTAGAGGCTGAGGTGGGAGGAGCAACAGTTTTAGGCCAGCCTTAGCTACATATTTCAAGACCCTCAAGAGAAAAAAGAAAAAAAATATTTTAAAATTAGTGTATGTATGGGTGTGTGTGCACAGTGTGCATGTGGAAGTCCGAGAACAGCTTTGAGATGTTTGTGCTCCACTGTCTTTGAGACAGGGTCTCTTGCAGCTGCAAACTAACGTACTGTAAACTAACATCAGAGGAGCTGTCCTATAAGCTTTGGGTTCTCCTGGCTCTACCTCCCATTATTGCAGTTGCATTGGTCTCAACAGCTAGCTAGATAGCTTGCTTTGTTTGTTTGTTTGTTTGACCGAGAAAGAGGGAGGAGGGAGGGAGGGACGGGGGGGGGGAGAGGGGGGGAATGAACTCCAGACATGTGTGCCTCCTTGTGCATCTGGCTAACATGGGTCCTGGGGAATTGAACCTGGGTCCTTTGGCTTTGCAGGCAAATGCCTTAACTGCTAAGCCATCTTCTCCAGTCCTACATCAGCTTTCTTTGAGTGCTGAGTATTTGATCCTGAGTTGGCAGGCTTTGTAAGCAAGGACCTTTAACTGTTCAGCCATCTCTCCAGCCTCCAAAAGAAATGCTTTTGTTTGTGGTGATGTCTTCTAAGTGTTTTGAGACTCGGTCAGCAGCTTTATATGTGTCTTTTGGATGTATTGACTCAGATCCAGAAGAGATGAGAGTTTTTTTTTTTTTTTTTTTTCTTAGAGGTAGGGTTTCCCTCTAGCCCAGGCTGACCTGGAACTCATTCTGTATTCTCAGGCTAGCCTTGAACTCACAGCCATCCTTCTACCTCTGCCTGCCAAGTGCTCAGATTAAAGATGTGTGCCACCACACCTGGCGAGACTCAAGTGAGACAAGGGCTCACATAGCACAGACTGGCTGTGAACTTGCTATGTAGCTGAGGATGGCTCACATAGCGTAGGCTGGCTGTAAACTTGCTATGTAGTTGAGGATGACCCTGAACACCTGATTCTTCTGCTTCCATCTCTGAGAGCTGGAATTACAGGCTGCCTCACCACCCCCAGCTCAGAAGAGGCTCTTTAGAGAGAGTACCTGTAGATTATGGTGCTTGGTAATATTTAATCACATGTATTAAACAGGCATCTGTGGAATGATTGTATTTCAGTGCCTTCTTTTTCTTTCAAATAGCCACACCGATGTGATCAGTGCCCCCAGACATTTAATGTTGAGTTCAATCTGACGCTTCATAAATGTACCCACAATGCAGAAGACCCCGTGTGTCCTGTGTGCAACAAGAAGTTCTCTCGAGTGGCCAGTCTCAAAGCACATATTATGCTCCATGAGAAAGAAGAGGTAATCATTTTGCATGTGCTTTCTTAGCTGCTTGTTAAGATACATGTGACCAGGAACCTGATAGACACTGGTTTACAAAGCTTTCCGTGTTGAATTCAGAGCTAACAATTTTATTTTATCTATTTTCTTTTTTATAGTTTTTCCAGGTAGGTTCTCATTCTAGCCCAGGCTGACCTAGAATTCACTATGTAGTCTCAGTGTGGCCTTGAACTCACGTTATTTTTATTTTTAAGAGTCTCACTGTAGCCCAGGCTAGCCTGGACCTCAGAGTCATGCCGAACCTTCTGCCTCAGCTTCCCAAGTGCTGAGATAAAAGGCATGTACTACTATGCTCAACTGAGAGTAGATCTTAAAGGGTTCTTATTTGGAAACAAATGAATAAAAATATTTTTATTTATTTGCAAGCAGAGACGTAAAAGTGAAACAAAGAGAATGGGCCCTACATGGGTATTAGGGAATTGAACACGAGTTGTTAGGCTTTGCAGGCAAGCACCTTAACTGCTAAGCCATCTCTCCAGCCTCCAAAACAAAAAAATAAAATCATGTGAAGTAGTCTGTAAGGTTAATGGCTTGCTTTAGCTAGTCCATGGTACATGTCTCTCTATTTCTCTCCCTCTCCCCCCCCCACATATATAGTGTTATATATGTATATATAAACATTGTGCTAATTTATACAGTTTTTTACTCATCAATTAAAATTTAGAAGCATCCATAGTCATAACATTGGTGAATTCATTTGTAATCTTACAGCCTTTTTTCTTTTTGCCTGTGTGTGTGTGTGTTTGCACGTGCTGTGTGCAGATGAGTACACCTCTTGCTCATGTGTATAAAAGCCAGAGGAATATGTTGGGTGTCTTTTCTCCATGAGAGAAAAAATGGGTGCATGAGGGCCTCTTGTCATTGCAAATGAACTCAAGATACATGTACCACTTAGTGCATCTGGCTTTACATGGGTACTAGAGAATTGAACCCAGATCCGAAGGCTTTGCAAGCAAGCATCTTTAACCACTGAGAAATCGCTCTAGCTCCATCAGACTTAAAAAAAGATCAGTTATTTTATTTTTAAATATTTTATTAATTTATTTATTTAAGAGAGTGAAAGAGAGAAAGAGACAGATATATAGAGAGGGAGAGAATGGGCATGCCAGAGCCTCTAGCCATTGCAAGCAAACTCTAGACACATGTGCCACTTTGTGCATCTGGCTTATGTGGGTACTGAGGAATTGAACCTGGATCCTTAGACTTTGCAGGCAAGCTCCTTAACTACTAAGCCATTTCTCCAGCCTTTTTTTTTTTTTTTCAAGGTAGGGTCTCACTCTAGCTCAGGCTGACCTGTAATTCACTATGTTGTCTCAGGCTGGCCTCAAACTCACAGCAATCCTCCTACCTCTGCTTCGTGAGTGCTGGGATTAAAGGCGTGTGTCACCATGCCCGGCTCCAGCCCCCCCCCTCCTTTTAAATGTTTTTTAAATTTATTTATTTGTCTATTTAAGATAGAATGAGAAAGAAGCAGATAGAGAGGGAGAGAATGCAGATATTTTGTTTGTTTATTTATTTGAGAGAGAGAGAGAGAGACAGAGACAGACAGGCACAGAGGCAGAGAATGAATATGGATGGACCAGGGTCTCCTGCTGCAAACGAACTCCAGATACATGCACCACTTTTTGCATCTAGCTGTACATGGGTACTGGGGAATTGAACCCAGGTTGTAAGGCTTTGTAAGCAAGCCCTTTAACCACTGAGCCATCTGTACAGCCTTGCCATCAGGCTCTGTGTGTGTGTGGTTTTTCTAGATGATAAGGTCATGTGGCAATGTCGAAAGATTGGACCCCCCTGATTAGTTACCAAGCTTGTCTTGCTTAGAGTGGCATCTTATACAGCTGGTGCAGTTTGTGTGGAATAATTGTGTTGGAGGAGATGGAGGAAGACCGACTGAAGTAGAAGCTGTGACCAGCATCTATGGCTGAAGTGTTCCTTGTACTTGGAGCATGGCTTCCTCGTGGCATCTGTGAGGTATTCAGTTGCCATAGTGATAGTCTGACCAGGGGCCAGAAGAGAGGCTGTTCAGTTGAGCAGGGTCATTGGCTTAACCCACTTGTGAAGAAAGAGTAAACATGAAAAGATACTTACAATAAGGAGTTATTGTTAACACATTTTCTCTCTTCCTCTCTAGCACTGAAGATTGAATCTAGGGTCTCATGGATGCTTAGCGAGTGCTCTATCACTGAACTATATCCCAACTCTAACCCTCCTTAATTTTTTTTGTTTTTTGAAGCAGGGTTTCACTCTGAAAAAAAATTTTTTTGAGACAAGATCTCTCTCTCTCTTTAAAAATTTTTTTGTTTATTAATTTATTTGAGAACAACAGACAGAAAGAGAGAGAAAGAGGCAGATAGATAGAGAATGGGCGCGCCAGGCCAAACGAACTCCAGATGCATGCACCCCCTTGTGCATCTGGCTAACGTGGGACCTAGGGAATCGAGCCTCAAACCGGGGTCCTTAGGCTTCACAGGCAAGCGCTTAACCATTAAGCCATCTCTCCAGCCCTTTTTTTGTTTTTTTGAGGTAGGGTCTCAATCTAGCTCAGGCTGTCCTGGAATTCACTATGTAGCGTCAGGGTGGCCTTGAACTCTTGGAGATCATCCTACCTCTGCTTCCCAAGTGCTGGGTCTAAAGGTGTGTGCCACCACACCTGGCTTGAGGAAAGATCTCATAAGTTTTCAAGGTTGACCTTGGATTCACTCTGTGACCCAGACAGGCCTTTAGCCTCCTGAGTAGCTAAGATTAGGCCCAGCTAACATGAACATTCCTTTTTTTTTTTTTTGTTAAAATATTTTATTTTAATTTATTTGACAGAGAAGGGGGGGGGGAGAGGGAGAGGATGGGCACACCAGGGCCTCCAGCCATTGCAAATGAACTTCAGATGCATGCATCCCCTTGTGCATCTGGCTAATGTGGGTCGAACCTGGGTCCTTTGACTGTGCGGGCAAATGCCTTAACTGCTAAGTCATCCCTCCATCCCTTTTTTTGTTTTGTTTTGTTTTCATTTTTTGTGGTAGGGTCTCTCTCTAACCCAGGCTGACCTGGAATTCATTATATAGTCTCAAGATAGCCTTTAACTCACGGCGATCCTCCTACTTCTGCCTCCCGAGTTCTGGGATTAAAGGCGTGAAACCACTATGCCCAGTGACATTCTTAATGCTTTGTTCTTAAAATGCTTAACTGGCCTTAACCCCTGTCAAATGCCCTGGCAGTGTGGGAAGCTGTTTTGGAAATTGGAGCAGAGTCCAAGTTAGGCCAAGTGCCCAGACTGTCTAATACTAGGCAGCATGGGTGGGTGGGAAGAAGTGCTGTGCTGAGGGAGGGGTTCTGAGTAGTGGGGACACTGGTAAGATTGAGTTCACGGCAGACCATGCAGTCTAGGCCATGAGGTGAAGTGCCTGGTGTGTTAATACTCTGCAGGAATGAGATGATTGGCTGAAGTTGCTTCGAGTTTTGCTGACCCTTCATGTTCTGGGAGTTCTCAACCCCAGGTGACATGAAAGAAGAGAGATGGCTTTCTACCAATATGGGCACATTCTAACCCACCCCCAACTTTTTTTTGGTTTTTCAAGGTCTCACTAGCTCATACTGACCTGGAATTCACTATGTAGTCTCAGGGTGGCCTCGAACTCATAGCGATCCTCCTACGTCTGCCTCCTGAGTGCTGGGATTAAAGGTGTGTGCCACCATGCCCAGCTTTTTTTCTTTTTTTTTTTTTTAGTGAAGGTCTTAAGGTCTTAGTTTGACAGACTGGTCTCAAACTTGATATGTTGCTGAGGGTTTTGAACTTGTGATTCTCCTGCTTCTGTTTGCTGAGTGCTCATTGAACCCGAGGCTTTGGGCATGCTAAGGAAGCCCTCTTTGAACTGAGCCACATCACCATCCCAAGTGTACTTCCTTCAGTTCACAGAACAGAGCTTTCCCTGTTCTTTGTTCTAACGTTCTTTAGTTGCTTTTCTCTGTGACTGGAAAGAAATGTTCTAGTCATTTGTCATTTCCAGAAGTCTTTGGGTTTTTACAAATTATTTCCAGAATCTTTCCTTTATCATATAGACTCTTCTACACATTTTCAGATGCTTCTCTAGATGGTGCCTCAAAGTGGAGTTCACAGTGCTCACTGTTGATTCCCAATTTCTGGGGTCCCTATTCTGTGGTTGTGACGTCACCAAAGCCTTGGGAATGGCACATGTTCAGGATTGTATAGCTGTAGATGGGAGTGTCACTCAGAATGCTCCTGGGGTCAGCTTGGATTACAGGAGGGCTTACAGCAGTTAAAGGTTACATTTTTTTTCCTGTTTCTTTCCATTTTTATTTTTATTCATTTATTTGAGAGAGAAAGAAAGAGAAAGAGAGAATGGGCATGCCAGGGTCTCTAGCCACTACAAACTCCAGGTGCATGTGCCACCTTGTGCATCTGGCTTACATGGGTCCTGAGGAATCAAATCTGGGTTCTTAGGCTTTGCAGGCAAGTGCCTTAACTGCTAAGCCATCTGTCCAGCCAAGGTTACTCATAAAACAGACATTCTTGTTGTATATAAACTGATTAAAAAATAGCCTTGAAGCATATTAACATGTATACTTAGGAGGTGTAATTGACATTTTAGTATAAGATACTCCATGCTTTTGGGTTTGTATTTTCAGGACATTGTAAATTAGTTTTTCCATACTGCATACATAATCTATTGAGATTAATAGTCTCAAATCTAGAGATTAGTACTCTTATCAGAATGCATCTCAAACTGGGGAAGAAAACTGTAGCTTTCTGAATCTTTCTTTGAAATTCACTTAATTACTGAAGTTTACCCTTAAGGGATACTCTAGGGTGTTTGGGAAACAACAGATGTGTGCTCCACATGCTTTCAAACCCACTTGTTCACAGGATGGCTGTATGGCAGCAAACACTGATGTGGGATGGGCCCTGTGCTGATGAATGGGGAGCAGTGTTCTGTGGGGCAGATTGGGGTAGTTGGTGCATGGAACACCATTTGGGGTCCACAGAGACAGAGGGAGAGTGGTCTCTTGCAGTGTGGGGCCATCGGGACAGTGCTGTTTGTTGGGGTTGAGGAACTTCTGAGACAAGGATTTTTGTGCTTGAGCCTGGTGAAGGTGTTCCAGGGATACTGGGATGGGGTGGAGAATAACCTGAACATCTGGCACACACTGGTTCTTGACAGCTGGCACATCTGCAGCAGGATGGGCTGATGAAAGTGTGGTGGTTCCCCCACGGTCTCTGCTGGCCTCTCAGCACTAAGGATGCTACCACTAACATGGAGGATGCACTAGAGGGGAAGTGCTGCTGCCCCAGCACAGTCACTGTGCAGGAGGGGTTGTTTTACCTCAGACTCCTTACGCATCTGGGATGAGGAGGAGTGAGAGGAGAGTCCTAACAGAGGGACAGTGGTTGCATGTCTTGGCTCTGGCCCTGGTGGTGCCTCTCAGATCCCTTTTTCCATAGAACTTGCTTCACAAAGTCCCTAGTCTCAGGTGAACAACATGTCCTCTCCAAGCCCAGGATCTGGTGGTGCTCCTCTTTTCTCCACGGAGCAAGTTGTGCAGAAGCCAGCATATTCACCCATTTCTCACAAATGTGGGAATAATCTCCATGCAGTTGCCCCAAGATACATTCATCTGACCATTTGGTGGACAAGTGAGTGAGAATGGTTGTTGTTCTGTAGACAAGTGAGAACGATTGTTGCTGTGTGGACAGGTCAGTGAGCAGTGATTGTTGCTGTGTGACAGGTGAGTGAGAACGATTGTTGCTGTGTGGACAGGTGAGTGAGCAGTGATTGTCGCTGCGTGGACAGGTGAGTGAGCAGTGATTGTCGCTGTGTGGACAGGTGAGTGAGCACGATTGTTGCTGTGTGGACAGGTGAGTGAGCAGTGATTGTCGCTGTGTGACAGGTGAGTGAGCACGATTGTCGCTGTGTGGACAGGTGAGTGAGCAGTGATTGTCGCTGTGTGGACAGGTGAGTGAGCAGTGATTGTCGCTGCGTGGACAGGTGAGTGAGCAGTGATTGTCGCTGCGTGGACAGGTGAGTGAGCAGTGATTGTCGCTGCGTGGACAGGTGAGTGAGCAGTGATTGTCGCTGTGTGGACAGGTGAGTGAGCACGATTGTTGCTGTGTGGACAGGTGAGTGAGCAGTGATTGTCGCTGTGTGACAGGTGAGTGAGCACGATTGTCGCTGTGTGGACAGGTGAGTGAGCAGTGATTGTCGCTGTGTGGACAGGTGAGTGAGCAGTGATTGTCGCTGCGTGGACAGGTGAGTGAGCAGTGATTGTCGCTGCGTGGACAGGTGAGTGAGCAGTGCTTGTCGCTGCGTGGACAGGTGAGTGAGCAGTGCTTGTCGCTGTGTGGACAGGTGAGTGAGCAGTGATTGTTGCTGTGTGGACAGGTGAGTGAGCAGTGATTGTCGCTGTGTGGACAGGTGAGTGAGAATGATTGTTGCTCTGTCCTGCTCTCTTTGTCAGGTCTGCCTCATTTCACTTGATTTTGCCCTTACAAAGGGTGGGTGGTAACCCCTGTGCTGTGGAGGCCTGGGGTCACACATGCAGGTTCATGCAGCCCTGCCCTGTCCAGCGAGGCTAGCCCAGCAGTGTCTAATCACAATGGACAGGAGTAACTTCTGCCTCTGCCTCCTACCACCATGCCTGGGTAAATTAAATTTTTAAAAAATATTTTTGTTGGGCTGGAGGGATGGTTTAGTGGTTAAGGCCTGCAAAGCCAAAGGACCCAGGTTTGCTTCCCCAGGACCCATGTTAGCCAGATGCACAATGGGGCACAAGTGTCTGGAGTTTGTTTGCAGTGCCTGGAGGCCCTGGTGCGCCCATTCTCTCTTTCGCTCTCCCTCTTTCTCTGTCAAATAAATAAATAAGTAATAAAAATATAAAAATATTTTTATTTGCTTATTGATTGATTTGAGAGAAACAGACACAGAGAGTATGGGCACACGAGGCCCTCCTGCCACTGCAAACAAACCTCACATGCATGTGCCACTTTTTGCGTCTGGCTTTACATGGATATTGAGGAATCTCCGTCAAGTTTTGAAGCAAGCACCATTAACCGGCTGAGCCATCTCTCTAGCCTCTCTTTAAATTTTTTCTTTCTTTTTCTTTTTCTTTTTTGGTTTTTTGAGGTAGGGTCTCACTCTAACTCAGGTTGAGTCTCAGGGTGGCCTTGAACTCACGGCAGTCCTCCTACCTCTTCCTCCCGACGGCTGGGATTAAAGGCGTGTGCCACTATGCTCAACTTTAAACTTTTTTTTTCCTTTTGCTGAGGTAGGGTCTCACTGTAGCCCAGGCTGACCTGGAATTTACTATGTAGTTTAAGGGTGGTATTGAACTCAATGGCAGTCCTCCTACCTCAGCCTACCTCAGTTTCCTAAATGCTGGGATTAAAGGCATGTACCACCACGCTTGGCTCTTTAAACATAAAAAAAAATATATCTTTTTTGTTAAATATTTTTATTTATTTATTTGAGAGAGGAGAGAGAATGAGTATGCCAGGGCTTTTAGCCACTGCAAACAAACTCCAGACACATGTGCCACTTTGTGCATCTGGATTTATGTGGATACTAAGGAATTGAACCTGGGTCCTTAGGCTTTGCAGGCAAGAGCTTTAATCACTGAGCAGTCTCTCCAGCCCCCCCCCCTTTGTAAGTATAGACAATAAACTATGATAATTCCTATCAACCACCCCCACTTTCCTCCTCCCAAATCCACTTTCCACTGAATCCCTTCTTCTTTCCAATTAGTCTCTTTTCTATTTTGATATCATCCTCTTTTCCTCCTATTATGCAGGTCTTGTGTGGGTAGTGTCTGGTACTGTGAGGTCATGAATATCAAAGCCATTTTGTGTCTGGAAGAATGCATTATAAGCAGTCCTTCCCTTTCTTTGGCTCTTATATTCTTTCCGCCACCTCATCTGTAGTGGATCCTGAGCCTTTCAGGGTGTGATAGAGATGTCTCAGTGCTGAACTCTGCTGTCACTTCTGAGCACTGTGGTACCTTTTGAATCACCTGATGGTATTCTTTCTACCATACTCTTACCTTCAGTTCTCTCCTGACTCATTTCTGGTGCTGAAGTCATTGTTTCTTAGAAGGTTTTGTGAAAGGTAGACCAGTTGCCAAGTGCTAAATAACCCTTTGATGCAGAATTCACATTGCAAATCATATTGTCCTCTCATCCTTTATCCAGTTCTCTAGAAAAGGAATGATTTCTGTACAGTCCAGTTTGGACACAGTGCTGTCTGAGAGGAAAGGTGGTGCTGGTGCCAGAGTGGTGCCATTTGTATCATAGAGCACTGTTCCTGTCCTAGTTCTTTTAAGGAGCTGTGTTGGAAATGTTCCTCTTCCAGAACCTCATCTGCTCTGAGTGTGGGGATGAGTTCACGTTGCAGAGCCAGCTGGCCATTCACATGGAGGAGCACCGGCAGGAGCTGGCTGGCACCCGGGTCTACACCTGCAAGGCCTGTAAGAAGGAGTTTGAGAGCACGCCAGAGCTGAAGGAGCACATGAAGACTCACTGTAAAGTTAGGTACGGTCATTCCTGGATCTCAGTAGAAATCCGCTGGAGGACACGGAGGATGTGATCAATTCAAATGCTCGGTGCTGTAGAAGGAAGAGCCAGTGGATGTAAGCACACAGCTGATTAGGTCTGGTGTGTCACACTGTCGTTCCTAATATGCTCAAGTTCAAGTCCACAGGGCAGGTCAGTGCAGGGTCAGTGGAAGTGCCAGGCCATGAGGTAGAAACACTTAACTAGTATTACAGAGTGTGAAAGCTGAAGCACACAGTAGTGTGCTTTGTTTTATGGGCAGGCTGTACAACATGTAAAGTTGGTCCACAAGGGCCTGTTAGCTCCTGTCATATGTTGTGGTCTGGGTGTGAATTCCTATGGGCCCAGTCCTGTTCTTAGCATGTTCACAAACATGCATAAGTAGAATCCAGATGATCATTACAAACAGCCCATCAGGTCAGTGTATGTGTATGTCCCTTTCTATAAAAAGGGGAAAAGAAAACCTTGATTAGTGACCAGGTGACGTTCACGAGTTTCACAGCTGGTGTGTCAGGAGTTTGCGTTGTAAATCAGGTTTAAGACTGGGTTTAGAGTTCAGACCTATAACTTCCACATTGGCATTTGGAGGACTACCTACATCTATTCCTGGCCAAACAATGTGTTTTTCAGATTCTCATGTTTTACCTATCCTTGCTCACACATCTTTCTGGTTTATTTTGTTTCTTAATTAAAAGAAGTAAAAGAGTTCTTCTTGGCTGTTGGCTGTTTTATTTCAGTTTGCTGATGATAGTCATCAGTTATCACTCATTGAACTGATTTCTGGTTTATTTTGGAGACAGTCTCCTTGTGTAGCCTAAAATGGCTCCAAATTCATGACAGTCCTTCTGCCTCAGCTTCCAGAATACCGAGATTACAGGTATGCACCTCCATGCCCGTCGTTGACCTGATTTCTACTGTAGACTATAAAAGACAGCACCAGTAATTGTTTTAGCTGTTTATCAGTCTAGCCTGATACCATTCCAAGAGCTAGTGTGTTTTTAACACATTGCTTAATTCCCAAAGTTTGTGCAATGTACAAACACTGGAGTATGTCTTCTCTCCTAAAACACTGCAGTTTAGACATGTGGGCGGAGCATACGGTTCCCACCTCTTGTCTTTCCTGTTCATTTTACCTATTGTTGACTATGCGGTACCTGCCTGATACACCACTGTTTTATTCATTTTTTTAAAAAAATTTTATTTATTTATTTGAGAGCGACAGACACAGAGAGAAAGAGGGAGATAGAGAGAGGGAGAATGGGCGCGCCAGGGCCTCCAGCCACTGCAAACGAACTCCAGATGTGTGCACCCTCTTGTGCATCTGGCTAACATGGGTCCTGGGGAATCAAGCCTCAAACCAGGGTCCTCAGGCTTCACAGGCAAGCGCTTAACCACTAAGCCATCTCTCCAGCCCGTTTTATTCATTTTTTTGAGACAGGGTCTTGCTGTATAGTCTAGGCTGACCTTGAACTTGCCATCCTCCTGACTCTACCTACTGAGTGCTGGGATTGTAGGTGACAATCCCCACACCTGCCTGTTTCCATGGGTTTTACATTCAAAATACAATGTATGTTCTCAATACACGTTAGGTTTTAGACATGGAAGGAAATGTGTCGGAGAGATTTCTGAATTAAGGGCAAACCTGATGAACTGTGTCTGGGGAGCTGTCATTTAGTAGGACCACATGAGTGGCACAGTGCGGGCTGCACTTGCAGTTAGTGACTGATGAGGGCTGAGGCAGCTCTTGTGTACAGGCCTTCCTGAGGAAGGCATTTGAAGAGCACTAGGGAGTAAGTGGGCTGAGGCAGAGGGCAGCCCAGCCAAGAGGAGAGCAGGTATCCAAGTCCTAGCATTCAGGCTTCTAGCTGAGAATCAGAAAGGACATCTTGGTGCATGTTTGTGCTCCTAGAATCCAGGAGTTGGAGGCAGGAGAATGGTGTGTTCCAGGCCAGCCTAGGTTACCTAGAGAGACTCTGTCTCATTGAACGGCTCTGGAGGAGGAGGAGTGTGGGCTGATGTTGCCGCAGCTGCTCTGTGGGCAGGAGGGCAGCAGGAGATCCCCAGGTAAAGAGGTACTGAGAAGCTGGCTTGGTGACACATGCCTTCAGTTCCAGCACTCGCAACCACGGCAGAAGGATTGCTGTGAGTTTGAGGACATACTGGGGCTAGAGTGATTTCTTGGCCAGCCTGGGCTGGTGTGAGACTCTGCCTCGGGGGGGGTGGGGGGGGGGGGAAGCACAAAACGAGGTGCTGTAGCAGGGCATTACTGTCCTACGGTAGTAATGGTGCTGGGAGTTGAGTGATGGAGCATATTAAGATGTTTCTAAGCGAAACCAGAGGCTTTTTAAGATGGATTTGAGGAATCTCATAAGATCTCTAAGTTTTAAACCTGGGTAACTGGGACTTTCCATTTCCTGATCTCACAGGCAACAGGTTAGAATGGTTCAGGGCTCTGTTGAGTGTGTTAGAGCTGCTGGATAGATAGCTGCTAGAGAGGCCAAATTGAGAGTCAGCTGTTTGCCTTGTGGAGGGAGGTAGCAGTTTGGAGGTTGTTAGTGTTCAAGTTCTGAAAGCAAGGAGACTGTAGGAGAGCATGGACTTGCTGATGTAGAACTTGCACCTACATGAATCTCTGCTTGACTGGACAAGGAAGCCTGGTCTAGAAGAGTGTTTCTGCCTCTTCCCCCAGTCACTGGTGTGCCTTAAAAAAACTTTGTTTTGAGCCAGGCGTGGTGGTGCACACCTTTAATCCCAGCACTTGGGAGGCAGAGGTAGGAGGATCACTGTGAGTTCGAGGCCATCCTCAGAATACACAGTGCATTCCAGGTCAGCCTGAGCTAGAGTGAGACCCTGCCTTGAAACCCCCCCCCCCCCAAAAAAAAAGTTTGTTTTTCTCTCTTTCTCTCTCTGTCTTTCTTTCTCTCTTGAGACAGAGTCTCCTGTATCCTAGACTAACCTTGAACTAACTAAGTAGTTGAGGATAACTGAATTTCTGATCCTCCTGTCTCTACCTCCCAAGTGCTGTGATTACAGGCATGTGCTGTATAGTGCTGGGGATCAAGTTCAGGGCTTAGTGCATGCGAGCAGGCCCGTTACCCACTGAGGCACATCTGCTACCAGATTTCTCCTCACCAGAAAGAGACAAAAATGAATTTTATGGTACTGGATACGCAAGACCAATAAGCATATGGTTTGTGTGTGTGTATGTGTGTAGGGGGCACGCACACATGTCCACACACAAATACATGTTTGGTTTACCATTGAAACCTTCTGACAATCAATTAGCTCAACTTTGTGGTGGCATTTTCAATTTGCAACAGTAATGTAAGGAACATCTATCTATCTATCTATCTATCTATCTATCTATATTATTATTTGAGAGAGAGAAAGAGGCAGAGAGAGAGAATGGCACACCAGGGCTTCCAGCCACTGCAAACGAACTCCAGATGCGTGTGCCCCCTTGGGCATCTGGCTTACGTGGGTCCTCAAGAGTCATACTGGGATCCTTTGGCTTTGTAGGCAAACGCCTTAACTGCTGAGCCATCTCTCCAGCCCTGTAAGGGAGATTCATTATTTAATTAGTTAATTTATTTGAGAGAAAGACACATGGAGAGAGAGAGAGAATGGACGTGCCAGGGCCTTCAGCCACTGCAAATGAACTCCAGACGCACGTACCACCTTGTGCATCTGGCTTACGTGGGTCCTGGGAATTGGACTGAGGTCCTTTGGCTTTGCAGGCAAACACCTTAACTGCTAAGCCATCTCTCTAGCCCAAGGGAGATATTTTCATGAATATTTTTCTCTTTTGTCGCATTAGGACGTCAGGTACAAGATCTTATAATCGGAATATTGACAGAAGTGGCTTCACATATTCATGTCCACACTGTGGGAAGACGTTTCAGAAGCCTAGCCAGTTGACCCGACATATAAGGATACACACAGGTACGAGAAACATTTGCTTTTGGATTATTTACTGTGTGGCTTGAAAGCTAGAAAATGTGCTTTTATTTATAACTCACCTTGCACTGTAATCATTGTATTTCATAGTTCACATTGATTTCACTCTTTGCAAAATCACCTAGTCTTTCAGTTTCATTCTCACTTGAAATATAGGCATTTTATATCTCATGTTGTTGTCCTAAATTATAAATAGAGGGATGGAAAACTGGCTTGGTAGTTAAGGCACTTGTCTGTGAAGCCCAATAACCCAGGTTCAATTTTCCAGAACCCACATAAGCCAGGTGTGTACATGGTAGAACATGCATCTGGAGTTCTCTTGCGCTGGCTGGAGACCCTTGCGTGCCCGTTCTCTCTCTCTTTCTCTCAATAAATAAATATTTAAAAAATGTAAAAAGTAGTCTGGCTTGGTGGAGCATGCCTTTAATCCCAGTACTTGGGAGACAGAGGTAGGAGGATCACCATGAGTTTGAAGCCACCCTGAGACTACATAGTGAATTCCAGGTCAGCCTGCGCTAGAGTGAGACCCTACCTTGAAAAACAAAACAAAAAAACAAAACAAAAACAAACAAACAAACAACAACAACAAAAAAATCACAAATGGAAAAATACATGTTGTGTTCATAGAAAAGTGCTTGGTTTATTTTGAGCTTGCAGTAATTGGGAATTGTTATTATTATTACTGTTATGACATGTAATTAACCTAGTGTAACACTTGGGCTAATTAGATCTCAAAGAACAAAGGCAACACTGGGTCTGTGTGCTCTTACAATTCTGCCTGCATGAAACAAAACAGGCTGTATGGCATTAAAGTAGCTAGGCATGGTAGGGCATGCCTGTAATCCCAGCACTCAGGAGACTGAGGTAGGAGGATCAGGAGTTCCAGACTAGCCTGGGCTACAGTGTGAGACTTGCAAAGCCAGCCAACTAACCAACCAAACTTTGAAATAATAACTATTTCTTATTGCCTTTTCTTGTTCATGTTCCTCTTGCTTGACTATTTGAAATGACTACAGTATTTTTTTCTGTTTTGTAAAACACAATCAGTTATGCTGTTGTATTAATAGTGCTTGTGGTCCTCTCTAGAGATGGACAGGAAAACTACAAGTGTTTATTTATTTGAGATGGAAATGGTAGTAACTCATGCTGTCCTTTTCTGGCTTGGTTTTCATTCATAGAGAGAACTTGTAGCTGTCCTGTGCAGTGCTGTGTTTTGTTTGCCAGTTCGAATTAACCTTTGTCACTTTTTCCCCTTGCAGTGTCTTTTAAAATGTCTCTGTGTATAGAATTATAGAGTCACTCAGTTTCAAAGTTCATTAAATATCATCAGTATAAAGTCAATGTTTCTGGAGCATCAATCTGTACTACTCAGAGCAAGAGAAGAATGTGATAGCCTTATTTATTTCAGAGTGTGTTCGTGTGTCACAGTACACGTGTGGAGGTCAGAGGACAACTTTTGAATTGGTCCTCGCCTGTCCACCTCATTTGAGGTAGGGTTTCTTAGTCTGCTGTTCTTTGCTGGGCTTGCCATGAGCTTCCAGGAAATTATCCTGTCTCTGCCTCACATCTTGCCATCATCATCAACACGCTGGGATCAGCAGCCTTCCACAGCTACCGGCTTTTTGTGTGCGGTCTGAGGACTGAAGTCAGGTTAAGGTGGTTGCCTGTGAAGCCTAAGGACACAGGTTCCCAGGATTCCCCAGAAACCACATAAGCCAGATGTACATGGTGGCACATGCATCTGGAGTTTGTTTGCAATGGCTAGAGGCCCTGGTGCGCCCATTCTCTCCTTCTATCTCATAAGTAAATAAATAAAAATAAAAAAATATTTTCAAAGGTGATAACGTCCTGTAGGGTTTTTTTTTTTTTTTTTTTTGTTTTTGAGCAGGGTCTTGCTCTAGCTCAGGCTGATCTGAAACTCACTCTTTAGCCCAGATTGGCCTTGAACTCAAAGTGACCCTCACACACTGTCCTTAGTGAGTATTAAGTTTTAGTTTATCTTCCTTGAAGTTTTACTCAATTGAAAACAGCTTTAAAAGTATTATTTCCGCCAGGCATGGTGGCGCATGCCTTTAATCCCAGTACTTGGGAGGCAGAGGTAGGAGGATTGCCATGAGTTCAAGGCCACCCTGAGACTCCATAGTGAATTCCAGGTCAGCCTGGGCTAGAGTGAGACCCTACCTCGAAAAAACAAAAACAAAAACCAAAACAAAAGTATTATTTCCTTAGGGTACTCCTTATTTTGTCATACCACAACAGTTTGATGTCTGTTCCTCTGGCCTTTTTTCTGCATGTAAATAATTACACATGATTCGTATCCCCTCAGGTCTCCACACATATCATGTTGCACACCTTCGTGTGATATGGGGGTCTTCATATGTCTTCTCTGATGTTGAACCTCTAAGGACCAAGTCATTGTGGCTGGACTCTTAAGAGGCCTTGAGTCCTGGGGGAGGTGGCTTGCCATAGCCTTGGGTGGGCTGTCACTAGCCTGCCGTGCTGCCGCTGCTCTCCCATGTGCTCCTGAGCGTGGATACATGTTCTCTGCTTGTCTTTGAATGGCTGGACCCTATGGTACATGTGATGATGTGACTGCCCCAAGTGGTGCCTCTTCTTCAAGGTCACTCTCAGTTACTTGACCCTGAGATCTTTTCAGAGAAGCAGAGATATAGCTGATATCATTATTATTTTGGTTTTTCGAGGTAGGGTCTCTCTCTAGCCCAGGCTGACCTGGAATTCACTATGTAGGCTCAGGCTGGCCTCAGACTCTCAGTGATCCTCCTGCCTTGAGTGCTGGGATTAGAGACGGGTGCTACCACGCCTGGCTCTGATGTTTTTAATTTATTTTTTTCTACACTTACTTTATTGAAACTGATGGACTCTAACTATTGTGGAAGCTTAAATGTGACATGCCTAGAGCCAAAATTATTGTAGGCTATCTATAAGCTTTAAAAATAGCTGACATTTTTTTTTTCTGTGTATGGCTAGACTCCTGTAACCAGCTCAGACAGCCTTATTCTGAGTCCCAGCTCTTCTAGACTAGGGTGGGTCTTAGGTGATTAGGATCAGAGCCTGGCTTTTGTCACATGACAATCTTAACAGCAACCATATTTGTTTGTACCTACTTGTGACACATAAATAGAAAAAGTCAGGAGTGACAAATAAAGTCATGACTCTTCAAGGGCTTAGCCCTTTGTTTAGGAACAGAAGGCAAGGCAGCTAGCTATAGTTTAGTTTATGTCCCTAAGCCATAGAGTGTACAGCTCTGGCGTTTGAGTGTGTATACCATGTCCATGCCTGTGACTGTCTCGTACTTGGTATGCCCTGTGTAGATAATGGCATTTTGGATCATGTTAGCTAGGAATATACCTTCAGTACCCTGTAGTCTCCTTGTAGATGAGGTCCAAGATGGGCTTGTTGTCGCCACAATGGGCCAGGTACAGAATGGCTGGCTTAGTGATGCCCTAGATGTTGTCATGTGGGACTTTGCAATGCCGCTTGGCACTGCCTTTGCCCAGGCCCTTTTCACCTTTCCTGTGGCCAGGAATGATGAGAGAGCACAGGAGACTACAACACATCCTGTCGTTGATATTATCTTTACTGTATGTTGCTTAGAGAGTAGAGCTTTAGTAAGGCTATTGAACTACTGACAGTTAGATTATTATATATATATATATTTACTGACAACTTCTATACTTACAGACAACAAACCATGGTATTTCCCTCCTCTCCCCTCCCCCATTTTCTCCTTCATAACTCTGCTCTCTGTCATATCCCCTCCCTCTCTCCATTAGTCTCTCTTTTATTTTGATATCATCATCTTTTTCTTCTATTATGAGGGTCTTACATGGGTCTTGCTAGGCTCTACCAGGTCTTGGATATCGAGGCCAGTTTCTGTCCGGACAGTTGTATGTAAGGAGTGGTACCCTTCCTTTGGCTCTTACATTCTTTCTGCTACCTCTTTTGCAATGGACCCTGAGCCTTGGAGGGTGTGAGATGTTTCAGTGCTGGACACTCCTCCATCCCTTCTCAGCACTATGTTGCCTTTTGGGTCATCCTAGGGGTCATCACCATCTGAAAAGAGAAGCTTCTCTAGCCAGAAGTGAGAGTAGAATTAATATATGCACATGAACATTAAGTGTAGTGCTTTCAGGGCAATTTGGTAAGAATAATATATGCATTTATCCAGACAAGAGCAGGCTTTATACCCCCAAGGCTCATGACCTCCCCTGCCATAGGCTTTTGATTAGGTTTTCAGTACCAGGCATGTATTCCCTCCCATAGAGTGGGCCTTCAGTTTAATTAGAGAGTAGTTGATTTCTCCCAGAGCAGACATGCCACTGTTGCACTTGTTCAGTCATTTGGCCTGTGTGGTTTCCAGTGTCCTTTTCCTTGTCCATTTCCTTGAGGTTTCCAGTGTCCACTGTTTTCACCGCTGATGACTTCTGTCTCCTCCTATAAGCTGCATATAGTGCAGCTTTTTCCAGCTTTCAGTTGGCTGGGCTATAGGGAGAAGGCTTTCTGCTTAGCACCAGCTTGATTTCTCAGTGACTTTGCTGCTCAGGCACGTGAAGGCTTCAGCAATAGGGTCTTAACATCTCTTTCTCACGGGGAACCAAGGGCTTTAGCAATAGCTTATAATGTTTTGGAGGCCAACAACTCACTGGAAGGTATTCCATCCCTGGCACTGAAAATTTTCTAGTAACAATCTATGGCTTCTGGATGTTGCAGTTAGATTTTAACATAACCTAACTTTGTCTTTTCACTCATTCTTTGTTCAGTGAATGAGTATTGGATGGTCATGTGTATGAGGTACTGAAGTTAGAGTCATCAACAGGACAGTTAAAAACCTATCTTGGAGCATGTGTTCTAGCGACAGAATATGGATAAGTGAACTGTAAAAAGTTACTGATGACAGATTGGAAGAAATTAAACAGAGAGGGGGATTGAAAATTCTAAAATGGACATGAGAGATTTTAGTATCACTGGAATGGACTGGAACGTCATCTCTGAGAACATGAGGGAGTGAGCTGTGGGTCCTCAGAGAGGCTGGTCCAGGCAGAGGTTCCAGAGTCCTTGAGTGGGAGTGGAGGAGTTACTTCCTTTGCTGGGGCACCTTTGCAAGAGGTGGGGCAGAGAACAGATGAGTGTGTGAGGTGTGGAGAGACAGCTTATGAGGTTTGGAGGCCTGGGAGGGTCTTAGAAGAGGCTTGCTGTGACCCCGAGGAAGCAGCATGGCTGGTGGGGAATCCTGAGGATGGGTGGGCTGCGCCTCAAGGTGCAGGTTACTTGTGGTGATGGAGCAAGACTGCCTTGGAGGTTTGCTGATCTAGGGAGTGGGCCAAGAGAAGGCACAGGGAGGAGCACTGGAAGGATGCACTCCAGAACTACCCTGGGAATTTACTTGGGAGATGGTTAGTGGTTTGGTCTGAGATGTACTAATGCTGAGTTTTTTTTTTTTTTTTAACCAATGTTTTTAATTAAATGTTGAGATTGCTTGTATATCCTAGTGGAGAATTACAGAATTCCTGGGAAGTGTTTTGGCTGGAGGGACAGGTTTGGAGCCTTAAGTGTGAGTAACTTGCCTATTTCTCTGTCATCCCAAAATGCTCACAAAGTGACCCTTTTTCTCCCTGGCTAGGAGAAAGGCCATTCAAGTGTAGTGAATGTGGAAAGGCCTTTAACCAGAAGGGGGCACTGCAGACCCACATGATCAAGCACACGGGTGAAAAGCCCCACGCCTGTTCCTTCTGTCCTGCTGCCTTTTCTCAGAAGGGGAACCTTCAGTCCCATGTTCAAAGAGTCCACTCCGAGGTGAGCATGCTGTCTGGGCGGCACACTGTCTCACAGCGTGCGTACATGTCTCTTGAGTTAATGTGCAGCCTGAGAAACTGTTGTAATTTTGAAAAATTCAGATGATTGTGTTTGGGTTGTAACAAGAATACACACACATTTTTTTTTTCTTTGTGTTTTTGAGACAAGCTCTTCCTATATTACCCTGGCTAGCATGGTACTCACTATGTAGTCCAAGCTGGCCTTGAATTCACAGCAATCCTCCTGCTTTGTCTTCCTTCCTACCCAAGTGCTTGGATTTATATGCATTGTGCCACCACACCAGACTTATTTTTGGATTATTATTATAATTTTTTGTTTGTTTTGTTTTTTCAAGGTAGGGTCTCACTTAGCCCAGGCTGACCAGGAATTCACTATGTAGTCTCAGGGTGGCCTCACACTCATGGCAATCCTCTTTGCTCTGTCTCCCAAGTGCTGGGATGAAAGGCATGTGCCGCCACGCCTGGCTTAATTTTTAAACATTTTTATTGAGAACTTTAATACATGAATTTGATTTTATATGGAAGAAATATATAATATGATCTTGTCTTACTTTGAATATTTAAAAATACCATTTCTAGTTAAGATCTATGAACCTGAATAATATATTTTTATCCCTTTAGCAACCTGAAGTAGATACTGCCAAGTGTAAGAAGTTGAAAGATAGGAAGTAAAATGTAGAAAGAGAAGTCCTGCTCTGAGTGCAGCCACTGCAGCCCTGGGTGACATGCCACTTGGCGCAGGGCCGGCTTGGGTGCTGCAGTTTTCTGTTGTTTGCAGGTCCTCAAGAGAGCATTTCTGTTCAGTGGCTTCACTTTTGTCTTTCATAGTTATAGTATCTTAATTGTGGCCAAATTATAAAATCTAAAGAAATATTTTAAATATTTTATCATGAATGAGTTTATTATACATTGAAAACTGTCATATTTTAAAAAGCATACATGCATTTAAAATTTTTTTTTCTGCCACTTCAGTGATGTAAAAGGTGTTAAAAACTTAATAAAAGTTGAGTGAGGCACATGTAAACCCAGCCTTTGGGAGGCTGAGGCCGTGGAATGGTGAATTTAAGGTTAATCTGGTCTACATAGCAAAACCCTATCTCCAAAACATTAATAACAAAAACCTAAACAAAACCTAACAAGAATAACAATAGAAACCTTAATAAAAGCAAAGATAGAAGTAGTCTTAAAATTTAGAAAAGCAGGACAAAATCTAAATAATAAAAAAGGAATTTTTTTTTTCCTCAGGTAGGGTCTCACTCTAGCCCAGGCTGATCTGCAATTCACTGTGTAGTCTCAGGGTGGTCTCGAACTCATGGTGTTCCTCCTACCTCTGCCTCCCAAGTGCTGGGATTAAAGGTGTGCACCACCACCATGCCCGGCCTAAAAAAAGGAAGTTTTAAATTAAAAAAAAAAACACACACACACAAAACCTCACAGGAACTGGAGAGATAGCTCAGTGGCTAAAGGCAGTTGTTTGCAAAGCTTGCTGTCCCAAGTTCAATTCCCCAGTACCCATGTAAAGCCAGATGAGAAAGTGGCACATATGTCTGGTGTTTGTTTGAAGGGGTTAATAGACCCTGGCATGCCCATATGCACAAATGCAAACAAATAAATCATATAAAAAATTTACATACTTTATGTGGTTTTATAAACAGATTCAGAATCGAACAATATTTAAGCCCTGGAGGCAGTAGGAAGGGCATAAGAAATTTTGGTGATGTACTGACACTGTTCAGAAGAGCACATTGGGCCAAGATAAGTCATTTTTGTGAGCTACCTTTGAGTAGAGATGACTGCTTGGGCATAGTTACATGTTTGTGTGGTACACAGAAATCTCCCCCACCCCTGGGACTTTAGTGTGCCCACACAAGGTACTTATCAGGGTTCTGGTTGGAGCACCCTGCAGTGTGCAGCTAAGAGCGTACTGGGACCTATACTGTGATGGGTTCCTCCAGAAAAGCCTTCTAAAGATGGCTTTAAAATGTTATCCAATCTGTGTGAGGCATCCAGAGTCTTAAATGTGGTTCTTAGCAAGGTGCCAGAAATAGAATGGAAGTCTTATTTCAAGTTCCAAGAGGCTAGTACATTTTCAGGCATGCCTTTGTAACCATAGCGATAATTAATGCCATATCTGAGTAATAGTGAGAGAATATTTTGGATACTATCTCTTTTCATAGATGTTCTTCATTTCAATCTTCTCTATAGTCTGGTTCTGGCACAGCTATAATTTAAAGAAGTCATCATCAGTAAGGGATATTAAGTGTCATGATGAAAAGTTGACATGTGTGTGACCACCTTTCCCACCTAGATGTTAGGGTCTGGAAGTTCATTCCCCAGAGTAGGTTTTCCATCTGCTGTCTGCCTTCACTGTTGAATGTACGCAGCCAGCCACAAAGCTAAGAACGTATGGCAGGCATTTTGGTGTTTGTTAAGTTATGATAACTAGAAAGTGGTTTTTTTTCTAGCTATGTCTCATTTATAGAAACTCAGACATGCTGGGTGTGATGGCACACGCCTTTAATCCCAGCACTCAGGAGGCAGAGGTAGGAGGATCGCCGTGAGTTTGAGGCCACCTTGAGACTACATAGTAGATTCTAGGTCAGCCTGGGCTACAGTGAGACCCTACCTTGAAAAACCAAATTTTATATATATACATATACTCATACGTTTCGTTAATCTTCAGCCAGCAATATAAGCTAAAGACTTGGGTCATTGACTTTTGAGTAATCTAATTTAAGAAGAATCTAGCATTGAAGGACTGGACTATTTCTCTCATTCTGAATGGAATGGTAAATTGTGACTTTCCATAGCTTAAGTATATTTTCTACTAACTAAATATTTGAAAAATCACCTTTCTTTTTTTCTTGTTTTACTCTTAAAGGTCAAGAATGGGCCTACCTATAACTGTACTGAATGTAGCTGTGTATTTAAAAGTTTAGGCAGCTTAAACACTCATATCAGCAAGATGCATATGGGCGGGCCCCCGAATTCCACTGCTACAGAGACTGCGCACGTTATAACAGTAAGTTTAACCCAGATTGTGATTTTTAAATGTCACCTTCATTTTATTTTTTATTATTTTGAGTGTGTGTGTGTGTTCGTGCATACACAAACACATGCACATGTACGTTTGTATGTGTTTGTAGTGGTATATATGCATTTGCTCGTGCATAGCCCATACTGGATGATCAACTTCCAGGCCAGAGGACAATCTCAGGTGTCTTTCCTCAGGAACACTGTCCATCTTTTTTTTTTTTTTATTGTTTATTTGAGATAGGGTTAGAGAAAAGAGGGGAAAATGAATATGAATGGGCATGCCAGGGCCTCCTGCCACTGCAAACGAACTACAGATTCTTGTGCATCTTTATGTGTATGGCTTTATGTGGATACTTGGGAACTGAACCTGCACCATCAGGCTTTGCAGGCAAGTGCCTTTAACCACTGAGCCATCACTCCAGCTCCAACACCCCCATTAAATTTTTTTTCACTTTTTTTTTATTAACAACTTCCATGATTATAAACAGTATCCCATGGTAATGCCCCCCCTTCCTCCAATTTCCCCTTTGAAACTCCATTTTCCATCATGTCCCCTCCCCCTCGTAATCAGTCTCTCTTTTATTTTGATGTCATCATCTTTTCCTTCTATTATGATGGTCTTGTGTAGGTGGTGTCAAGCACTATGAGGTCATGGATATACAGGGCATTTTGTGTCTGGGAGGAGCACGTTGTAAGGAGTCCTACCCTTCCTTTGGCTCTTACATTCTTTCTGCCACCTCTTCCGCATTAGACCCTGAGCCTTGGAAGGTGTGATCGAGATACTGCAGTGCTGAGCACTCCTCTGTCATCACCATGATGCCTTCTGAGTCATCCCAAGGTCACTGCCATCTGAAAAGAGAAGGTTCTGTACCAAAAATGAGAGTAGCATTAATATAAGGGTATGAACATTAAGAGAAGTGCTTACTGGGCAGTTTGATAAGCATAGTATATACATTTAGCCAGACAGCAGCAGACGTTACAACCCTAGGGCTCATGACTACCCTGTTTTAAGTTTTCAGTATCAGGGATGTATTCCTTCCCACGGAGTGGTCCTCCAGTCCAATTGGAGGGCAGTTGGTTTCTGCCATAACAGACGTGCCACTATTGCACCCGTTGGCTCATTTGGCCTGGCTGGCCAAATTTAAGACTTGCAGTGTCCACTGTTGAGTATCTTCACTGGTGATTTCTCTCTCTACCACTGAACTGCATGCAGAATGGCTTCTTTCAGCTTTCTGTCAGCTGGTCTACATGGAGGAGATTATCAGCTCAGTTCCAGCAGGATTTCTCAGTGGCCTTGCAGCCCAAGTATGTAGAGTCTTCAGTAATAGGGTCTTACCATCTATTCCTGGTGGGAAACCAAGGGCCTCGTCAATGGCCTATAATGTTTTGGGGGCATCAGGGACCTCCCTGGCCAACAACTCACTGGAAAGAATCCCATCCCTGGCACTGAAAATTTTCTAGCAGCAGTCTACGGCTCCTGAGCTGTTCCATTGTCCAAAAAAGTAGGTTTCCATATGATTTATTTATATCCTCTTAGATTTTGATTAGCCCTCCCTCCACCTTTCCTTTACTTGATCTCTTCCCCTGACCTCACTTGGGCCTTTTCACCCCCGTTAATCTATTCTTCTACTTACATATATACAATGCCATCCTATTAAGTACCCCCCTCCCTTCCTTTCTCTTCCCTTTATATCTCTTTTCTAGCTTACTGGCCTCTGCTACTGAGTTTTCTTCCTACTCACACAGAAGTCCAGTCATCTGTAGCTAGGATCTACATATGAGGGAGAACATGCAACGCTTGGCTTTCTGGGCCTGGGTTACTTCACTTAGTACAGTCCTTTCCAGATCCATCCATTTTCCTGAAAATTTCATAACTTCATTTTTCTTTACCGCTGAGTAGAACTCCATTGTATAAATGTGCCATATCTTCATTTTCCGCTCATCAGTTGAGGGACTTCTAGGCTGGTTCCATTTCCCAGCTATTATGAATTGAGCAGCAATAGACATGGTTGAGCAAGTATTTCTAAGGTAATGAGATGAGTCCTTAGGATATATGCCTAGGAGTGCTATAGCTGGGTCATATGGTAGATCAATTTTTAGCTGTCTTAGGAACCTCCACACTGATTTCCACAATGGCTGGACCGGATTGCATTCCCACCAACAGTGCAGAAGGGTTCCTCTTTTTCCAGCATCCTCGCCAGCATTTATGGTCATTTGTTTTCATGATGGTAGCCAATGTGACAGAAGTGAGATGGAATCTCAACGTAGTTTTAATCTTCATTTCCCTGATGACTGGGGAGGTAGAACATCTTTTAGGTGCTTATATGCCATCCATATTTCTTCTTTTGAGAACTCTCTATTTAGTTCCATAGCCAATTAAAATTTTTTTTTGTTAATTTTTATTTATTTATTTGTGAGTGACAGAGAGAGAAAGAGGCAGATAGAGAATGGGTGTGCCAGGGCCTCCATCCACTGCAAATGAACTCCAGATGCCTGCACCACCTTGTGCATCTGGCTTACATGGGTCCTGGGGAATTGAGCCTTGAACTGGGGTCCTGAGGCTTCTCAAGCAAGTGCTTAACCACTAAGCCATCTCTTCAGACCCATAGCCCATTTCTTAATTGGCTTGTTTGATTTCTTATTATTTAATTTTTTGAGTTCTTTGTATGTCCTAGATATTAATCCTCTATCTGAAGTATAGCTGGCAAAGACTTTTTCCCGTTTTGTAGGTTGCTTCTTTGCTTTATTCACAGTGTCCTTTGCCGTACAAAATCTTTGTAATTTCATGAGGTCCCAGCGGTTAATCTGTGGTTTTATTGCCTGAGCAATTGGGGTTATATTCAAGACATCTTTGCCAAGACCAATATGTTGAAGGGTTTCCCCTACTTTTTCCTCTAGCAGTTTCAGAGTTTCAGGAATGATGTTAAGGTCTTTAATCCATTTGGACTTAATTTTTGTGCATGGAGAGAAAGAAGAATCTATTTTCATCCTTCTACAAATATATATCTAGTTTTCCCAGCACCATTGACTGAACAGGTTGTCATTTCTCCAATGAGTATTTTTGGCATTTTATTGAATAACTGGTGGCTATAGCTACCCAGACTTACATCTGGGTCCTCTTTTCTGTTCCATTGTTCTACATGTCTGCTTTTGTGCCAGTACCATGCTGTTTTTGTTACTATGGCTCTGTAGTACAGGTTAAACTCAGGTATGGTGATACCACCAGCCTTATGTTTATTGCTCAGTATTGTTTTAGATATTCGAGATTTTTTGTGATTCCAGATTAATTTTTGGATTGTTTTTTCTATTTTTGTGAAGAATGTCATTGGAATTTTGATGGGGATTACATTAAATGTGTAGATTGCTTTTGGTAAGATTGCCATTTTCACAATATTGATTCTTCTGATCCAGGAACAAGGGATGTTTTTCCATTTCCTAGTGTCTTCTGCAATTTCTTTTCTTTTCTTTTTTTTTTTTTTTTGGTTTTTCAAGATAGGGTCTTACTCTAGCTCAGGCTGACCTGGAATTCACTATGGAGTCTCAGGGTGGCCTCGAACTCACAGTGATCCTCCTACCTCTGCCTCCCAAGTGCTGGGATTAAAGGCGTGAGCCACCACACCCGGTCTCTTCTGCAATTTCTTGCTTGAGTGTTTTGAAGTTTTCATTATAGAGATCCTTCACTTCCTTGGTTAGGTTTATTCCAAGGTACTTTATTTATTTATTTTTTGATGCAATTTTGAATGGGAGTGATTCTCTGGTTTCATCCTCTGTGTGTTTGTTGCTGGCATATATGAAGGCTACTGATTTCTGTGTATTTACTTTGTATCCTGCTACATGGCTATAGGTGTTTATCAGCTTTAACAGTTTGCTGGTACAGTCCTTTAGGGTCCCTTACATATAGGATCATGTCATCTACAAATAATAACTTGATCTCTTCCTTTCCAATTTGTATCCCTTTTATGTGCGTCTCTTGCCTTATTGCTATGGCTAAGACTTCCAGTACTATATTAAATGAAAGCGGGGGCAGTGGACACCCTTGTCTTGTTCCTGATTTTAGTGGAAAAGCTTCCAGTTTTTCCCCATTTAGTAATATGTTGGCTGTAGGCTTGTTATAAATAGCCTTTATTGTGTTGAGATATGTTCCTTCTATTCCCAGTCTCTGTAGCACTTTTATCATGAAGGGATGTTGAATTTTTTCAAATGCTTTCTCTGCATCTAATGAGATGATCATGTGATTTTTGTCCTTTAGTCCATTTATATAATGTATTACATTATTTGATTTGTGTATGTTGAACCATCCCTGCATCTTTGGGATAAAGCCTACTTGGTCAAGGTGAATGATCATTCTGATACATTCTTATATTCTGTTTGCCAATATTTTATTGAGAATTTTTGCATCTATGTTCATGAGGGAGATTAGTCTGTAATTTTCTTGTTTTGTTCTATCTTTGCATGGTTTTAGTATCAGGGTGATGCTGGCTTCATAGAAGGAGTTTGGTAGGATTCCTTCCTTTTCTACTTTATGGAAAAGCTTAAGAAGCGATAGTGTTAGTTCTTCCCTGAAGGTCTGGTAAAATTCAGCAGTGAATCCATCTGGGCCTGGACTTTTTTTAGTTGTGAGATTTTTGATAACTGCTTGGATCTCCATACTTGTTATAGGTCTATTTAAGTGATTAATGCCATCCTGATTTAATTTAGGTAGGTCATATAAATCAAGGAAATCATCCATTTCCTTCAGATTTTCATACTTAGTGGAGTATATGTTTTTATAGTATGTCCCTATGGTTTTTTGAATTTCTCTGGTATCTGTTGTGATGCTGCCTTTTTCATCTCTGATTTTAGTAATTTGTGTCTCTTCTCTCTTTCTTTTGGTCAGATTTGCTAAGGGTTTAGCAATCTCCTTTCAAAGAACCAACTCTTTGTTTCATTGATTCTTTGGATTGTTTTCTTGGTTTCTATTTCATTAATTTCTGCCCTAATCTTTATTTTATTTTTTTAATAATTTTTTTGTTTTATTTATTTATTTGAGAGTGACAGACAGAGAGAAAGAGGCAGAGAGAGAGAGAGAGAGAATGGGCGTGCCAGGGCCTCCAGCCACTGCAAACAAACTCCAGACGCGTGCACCCCCTTGTGCATCTGGCTAACGTGGGGCCTGGGGAGTCGAGCCTTGAACCAGGGTCTTTAGGCTTCACAGGCAAGCGCTTAACCGCTAAGCCATCTCTCCAGCCCCCTAATCTTTATTATTTCTTCCTGTCTACTGATTTTCGTTTTGCCTTGTTCTTCTTTTTCCAAGGCTTTACGATGAAGCATTAGGTTGTTTACTTGAGACCTTTGTATTTTCTTAATATAGGCACTTAGAGCTATAAATTTCCCTGTTAGGACTGCCTTCATTGTGTCCCATAGGTTTTGGTTTGTTGAGTTCTCATTATCATTTGACTCTATGAATTTTTTGATTTCCTTCTTGATTTCTTCATTGACCCATTCATCATTTAGTAGTGTATTGTTTAGATTCCATGATTTTGTGTATGCTCTGTAGCTTTTCTTCCTTTTGATTTGTAGCTTGATTCCACTGTTGTCAGATAGAATGCAAGGAATTATTTCAGTTTTCCTGTATTTGTTAAGATTTGCTTTGTGTCCTAATATATGGTCTATTTTTGAGAATGTTCCATGTGCTGCTGAAATGAATGTGTATTCTGCAGCATGTGGATGAAATGTTCTGTATATATCTGTTAGGACTGTTTGTTCTATGACCTCTTTTAATCCAGATACCTCTCTGTTTATTTTTTGCTGGGTGACCTGTCAGTTGATGAGAATAGGGTGTTGAAGTCACCCAGTACAACTGTGTTTGGTGTTACCTGTGACCTTAGTTCTAATAGCGTTTCTTTGATGAATTTGGGAGCCTCCATGTTAGATACATACATGTTTAGGAATGTAAAGTCCTCCTGTTGGAGGGTGGCTTTAGTCAGTATAAAGTGACCTTCCTTATCTTTCCTAACTAATGTTGGACTGAAGTCTACCTTGTAAGATATTAGGGTAGCAACCCCTGCTTGTTTTCTAGGCCCATTTGCTTGAAACACCGTTTTCCAGCCTTTCACCCTAAAATAGTGTCCATGCTTTGTAGAAAGGTGAGTTTCTTGGAGGCAACAAATTGAAGGATCCTGCTTTTTAACCCAGTCTGCAAACCTGTGTCTTTTGGTTGGGGCAGTGAGGCCTTTAATATTAAGACATGTATATTATTGAAAGGTGTGTATTTATTTTTACCATTTTTTTTTGCAGTTCTTCTGGTTTTATCTTTGCTCTCTTGTATTAACTAGTATTTGAGTATGCTTCCCCCCCCTCCCCCCCTGCCAGGTTCCTTATATGTGTGCTTTTCTTTCTCTTCAGCATGGAGGATTCTTTCAAGTATTATCTGTAGAGCTGGTTTTGTCTTCAAATATTCCTTCAGCCTGCTTTTGTCGTGGAATGTCCTTATTTCTCCGTCTATTTGAATAGGATAGCTTTGCAGGATAAAGTAACTTTGGTTGACATTTGTTATCTTTCAGAACTTGGAATACATCACTTGAAGCCCTTCTGGCTTTTAAAGTTTGTGTTTAGTAATCTGCTGTGACTCTGATGGGCTTGCCTTTGTAGGTAACTTGATTTTTCTCTCTAACAGCTTTCAATATTTTTTCTTTGGTTTATATGTTTGGTAGTTTAATTATAATACGGCAAGGAGAGGTTCTTTCCAGGTTTTGTCTGGTTGCTTGCTGTTCTAAAGGTTTCCTGTGTCTGCATTGGCACCTCTTTCCCAATTTAGGGGGAGTTTTCTTCTCTGATTTTGTTGAAGACGCCTACTATGCCTTTGGAGTAAAATTCTTCTCCTTCCTGAATATCTTGAAATTCCCATTCATACTTTCCTATTAGTTTGTCTTTCTCTTTGTTGGACTGTATTAGATCTGCCACCTGGTCTTCTAGTTTAGATATTCTGTTCTCTCCTTCATCCATTCTACTGGTGAGATTTTCTACAGAGATTTTTTTATTTCATTGACTGTGTTCTTCATTAATGGTAACTCTGACTGGTTTTTCTTTATTATTTCTATTTCCTCATTTATGTCTTTTATTGACCTCCTTATTTCATTAAATTGGTTTCCTGTATCTTCATTTATTCCTTTGATTTCCTCTTTCATTCCTTTGATTTCATCTTTGACTTCTTTGAGCATGTTTATAATCATTCTTTTGAAATCTTTCTCAGGCATTTCCTCTAACTTGTTCTTACTGGAGGTCATTTCTGATGCATTAGTACTTTTTGGTGGATTTATATTGTCTTGATTTTTGGTGTTTCTTGTGTTATAATGTATATATTTTTGCATCTTGGATTGATTTAGTGCTTGGATTCTGTAGTTAGCTGCAGTATTATTAGATGTATCAATCAATCTGATGTTATATATCTTCAGGGTAGGAGCTTAAGGTGCTAGGTGTGGCCCTTATGACTCTCAGAGTATCTACAAAAGTGACCCTAGGTGTTGGGTTTGCCTGCTATGAGAGTATTCATGTAGGCTGAGTGAACAAATTACAGGCAGATTCTAAAATTTAACTAAACAATGTACACATTCAATGAAAAATAGCACAGTGTATTTATGCAAGAGTAGTCCCTTAGGTTCGGTGTTGCCCCCACACCCTTAATACTGTCAACTTGGAGGTTAAGATTTGTGGTTTGTTGAGGGTTCCAAGTCAGCCTGTGACCAGGTGAGACCCTTCCCTAATGTACAACAGAAGAGGAAACAAAGCCACTATAAATCAAGAAGTAACAAATAAGAAGCCCAACATATAACTTATTTAAGAATGGCATATCTGACCATCATCAGATTTAACATATAATTTATCCTGATATGGAAGGTACAATTAGCACTTCCCGTTCAGGCCTATATACCAGGCTTATTTGGCGGGTACTGACCTGGTGTAATCCCAGTTACCTTTTGGGATGATTTTGGTGTTAGTTATCCTACACTCCTGCTTGGGTCCCTCTTTGGTGCACTGTGGGTTCAAGCAGGCTGGCTGGGTCGTTGGATCACTGCTCTGGTCGCCGTTGTAGGGTGCTGTGAGCTCCCTTCTCCAGTTCTCTGGTGCTTGCTGGCTGGCGGTGGGGGAGGTGAGGCTGGATGGTGGCTCAAGTTCTCCCGCTTGTCCATGTGATCCTCTACCTTGTGATCTGCTCCTGTGTTGTTGGCTATGGTCCTACCTTCTCATTTCTTGAGTTTACGAGGGGCTTTGGTGTTTTTTCGTTTTTTTTTTTCAAATTTTTATTAACAACTTCCATGATTATAAAAAATGTCCCATGGTAATACCCTCCTTCCCTCAACTTTCCTCTTTGAAGCTCCATTCTCCATCATATCCCCTTCCTTTCTCAATCAGTGGTAATTTCTTATACACCTCACTTTTTAGTAGAAGAGTGTATTTTGCTTTTTTTTTTTTTTTTTTTTTTTTTTTTTGCCTTTTGGCTTTTACTCCCCTAGGCTGCTTTGGCATGGTTCCTATGCCACCATCTTAACCAGAAGTGCCCCCCAAATTTTTTTATTTATTTGCAAGGAGAGAGAGAGAGGCACACAGAGAGAATGGGTGCACCAGGGCCTCCAGCCACTGCAAACAAACTCCAGACACATGCGCCCCCTTGTGCATCTGGCTAACGTGGTGGGTCCTGGGGAATCAAACCGGGATCCTTTGGCTTTGTAGACCAATGCCTTAACTGCTAAGCCATCTCTCCAGCCCCCCACCTGATATTTTTGAGACAGGATTTCTAACTGAACTTGGAATTTACCATTCAGCTTAGGTCTAGCTAGGCAGAATGCGTCTGATTTCTATCTTCCCAGTGCTGAGATTATAGGTGCAATGCTGCTGCACCTGGCCTATATGTGGGTACTGGAGATTGAACTCAGTTCATCATAATGGCAAGCAGTTTACTGACTGAGCCCCCTCTCTACTTCCCAGTATATGTCTCACTACCACTTTCCCCTATTATTAACACCTTGCATTGGTGTGGTATGCTTGCTGTAATTGATGAGTAAGTTAGGATGTATTATTATTAATCCTATACCATTGATCTCATGAGGTTCTCCTGGACTCACATGATATCTCCTGGATATCATCCTGTGGATATGGGAACATGTCCACCTCTGCAGTACCAGGCCAAGTATCTGAATTACAGTCACTGCCTCTGGGCCTGGCATTTCAGTTCCTGGCTCTCTTCCAGCACAGCTCCTCCCCTTCCTTTTGGCCTCTTGACTGTAGCATTATACAGCACTTATTCCTTTAGTCTGTCTGCTCTTTGGAAACGTGTTGGATGGTTTTGATTCCACTGGCCAGCCTCCAAACCTTTCTCCTTCTCTCTCCCCCCATGTCTTTCTTTTATGTTGTTTACACTCATTCACTCCACTTTAGGAGATAAGAGGAAGATGAAGATATGTGCCTGGACTGCTGCCTGGAATCAGCAGTCTCCTCTCCCACATAAACGCTTTTAGAAAGTTATAGAGCAGTTTGAGTGTATTCTTTTAAGAGCCTATGTTGTGCCTAACGCAGATCCCTGAAGCATTGTGTTAACACTTGGTTAGCTTTAATGCACCTTCCTCTGCTATTTCCATTGAGAGTTGTGTTCTGATGAAAGTGTTGCTGTGTTCCAGGCCACACTCTTTCAGACTCTGCCTCTGCAACAGGCCGAAGTCCAGGTCTCAGCAGCCTCCAGTCAGCAGAATTCTCAGGCAGTGACTGATGTCATCCAGCAGCTTCTGGAGCTGTCCGAGCCAGGGCCTGTGGAGACACAGCAGTCCCCGCAGTCTGGGCGACAACTGAGCATGACTGTGGGCATCAGCCAAGACATCCTCCAGGTGAAGCGCGCCCTCAGAAACCAGGGGTTACTACTGGACAGTAGAGAGGCCAGAAAGATGGTAGCAAAGCCAAACATGATGTACAGTGCCACCTTCTAAACCCATTAATCCACACTTAAAAAAATCCCTTGGAAACTCCCTCTTTGTTCTGTAAATAAATTTACTTGACAAAGGTTGACTCTTAAAGCCTGTTCTGTGTCCATCCCTGCTGGAAGAGTTTTGATATTTCATTCTTCCTGAGGTGCTGGCGAGCATTTTGAGAGTTCTAGAAGTGTGTAGTGTGGAGAGTGTGCTAGCTTTGTGTTATGGTGTGTGAACAGCCCCAGTACATCTGGGCGAAGAGGAGGAAGGGAGTGGAAGAGTGCTTGCCCAGCCAGCGCTACACTAGCAGGCCAGCACTGCCCTCACAGAAGTGCTCACTTCACAGAGTAGCCTTCCTCCTCTTTGCTTTGTGTTTAAACCTACTTTTCCTGTACCTCATGATGAGAAGTTGGCCAGAGGTATCGGAAACTTGGGATGTCATGCCATAACCAGTGCCTTTAAGGTCAACCCAGTGTAACTTATATCCTAAGATAGAGTCCCAAATCAGCTTAGACACAACACAAGTTGTCTGAGGTAAGATTTCTGGAAGTTTCCTTTTAATTTAGAATGTAACTTCTTATTAACATATGATATTTTGTTTGGGTGGGGGTGAGATGTCACGGCCTCCAGGGGTTGGAAGGCAGTCTGATTAAAAGTAGCTCAGGACTGCAGGGTGTACTTCTGGGAGTAGTTAGTTCTGTGAGGAGAGATTTATGACATCTTGTGTAGGTTTTGGTAGGCACATTTGGGCTGTCGGCTCTTCTAACCTTATAGTTTTGTTCTGTCTCAGCAAGCCTTAGAAAACAGTGGGCTGTCTTCACTTCCAGTTGCAGCACCTCCCAGTGACTCTGCAGTGCCACCTCGGAGTCCACATGCCTCTGGTGTCTCCGTTGAGCAAGCTGACCCCACAGACCCAGGCCAGGACAAGGGGCAGGAAAGCCCCGAGAAGACGGATAGGAAAGAGAAAAAAGTGGTGAAGAAGAAGTCACCGTTTCTACCAGGTAACACTATGCTTTGTTCTTTTTTTAATACTATATTTTAAAATGTAATTTATTTATTTATTGAGAGAGAAAGAGAAGGAGAGAGAGGAAATGGGCATGTCAGGACCTCTAGCCCCTGCAAATGAACTCCAGATACGTGCGTCACCATGTGCATCTGGCCTATGTGGGTTCTGGGGAATCAAACTTGGGTCCTTAAGCTTTGCAGGCAAACACCTTAACTGATCTGCCACATCTCCAGCCCTGTTCTTTGTGTTTTGATATTGTGCTTTGTTAGGGAAACGTGTTCCCACCCTTCTTTGTGGCACATTCTTAGTCTAAACTGGAGTTGACTATGGCAGTCAAGACATTGCTTTTTGTTTTATTTTATTTTTTTTATTCTTATTTATTTGAGACAGAGAGAGAGAGAGAGAGAGAGAGAGAGAGAGAGAGAGAGAGGTGGGGTGGGGTGGGGGGAGAATATAGGCACACTAGGGCCTCAAGTCACTGCGAATGAACTCCAAACACATGTGCCACCTTGTGCACCTGGCTTATGTGGGTCCTAGGGAATTGAACCTGGGTCCTTTGACTTTGCGGGCAGGTGCCTTAACCACTAAGACATCTCTCCAGCCCCAGACTTGCTCTTTTAAAAAATTAAAAATATTTTGTATATATGTTTGTACATGCACAGGTGCCTGTGTATGTGCAGTTGTATATGTGTGCATACCTGTGGAGGTGACATTGCTCAGGAACACAGTGCCTCCTGCTTTTATATATATATTATTAACAATTTCTACACGTACAGACAATAAACCGATGATATTTCCCTCCCCTCCTACACTTTCCCCTTCATAACTGAGCTCTCCATCATACCCCCCATTAGTCTCTCTTTTAATTTGATGTTATCATCTTTTTCTCCTATCATGAGGGTCTTGTGTGGGTATTGATAGATACTGTGAGGTCATGGATATTGAGGCCAGTTTCTGTCTGGACAGTTGCATTGTAAGGAGTGCTACCCTTCCTTTGACTCTTACATTCTTTCTGCCACCTCCTCCGCAATGGACCCTGAGCCTTGGAGGGTGTGAGATGTTTTAGTGCTGGACACTCCTCCATCCCTTCTCAGCACTATGTTGCCTTTTGGGTTATCCTAGTGGTCATCGCCATCTGAAAAGAGAACCTTCTCTAACCAGAAGTGAGAGTAGCATTAATATATGAACATGAACATTAAGTATAATGCTTTTGGGGCAATTTGGTGAAAATAATATATGCATTTATCCAGACAAGAGCAGGCTTTATACCCCCAAGGCTCATGACCTCCCCTGCCATAGGCTTTTGATTAGGTTTTCAGTACCAGGCATGTATTCCCTCCCATAGAGCAGGCCTTCAGTCCAATTAGAGAGCAGTTGGTTTCTCCCTTAGCAGACATGCCACTGTTGCACTTGTTCAGTCATTTGGTCTGTCTGGCCAAACTTGAGGTTTCCAGTGTCTACTGTTTTCACTGCTGATGACTTCTGTCTCCCATAGGGCTGTATATAGTGCAGCTTTTTCCAGCTTTTAGTTGGCTGGTCTATAGGGCGAAGGTTTTCTGCTCAGCACCAGCTTTATTTCTCAGTGACTTTGCTGCTCAGGCATGTGAAGTCTTCAGCAATAGGGTCTTTCCATCTGTTTTTCATGGGAAACCAAGGGCCTTGGCAATAGCCTATAATATTTTGGAGGCAACAGGGTCCTCCCTGGCCAACAACTCACTGGAAGGTATCCCATCCCAGGCACTGAAAATCTTCTAGTAACAATCTATGGCTTCTGGATGTGTCATTATTCAAAAAAGTAGGTTTTCATATGTCTTATTCAGAATATCTTGAGTTTTGATTGACCCTCCCCCCTACCCTTCTTTTACACAATCTCTTCCGCTGGCCTCACTTAGGCCTTTCCCCTCCCTATAATCTGTTCTTCTACTTACATATATACAACTTTCCCTACTCTAGAGCTCACTGACCCAGCTAGAGTAGCTCACTAGCAAGTCTCGGATATCCTCTTGTCTCCACCTCCCAAGTCTGAGGAGCATTCACTTTACCCATTGAGCCATGTCTTCAGTCTACCCCAGGACATTTACTGATGGATGGACCTACTTGCCTCACTGGTCTTCTTTCATGTGATTGAATCCATGTAAGTCAGATGCACGGGTGGCTCATGTGTCTGGAGCTTGTTTGCAGTGGCTAGAAGCTCTGGTGTGCCCATTCTCTCTCTCTCAAATAAGTAAAAAAAAAAAAAAGAAAAAGAAAAGAAAAGAAAAAGAAACAACAAACCCTATAACATACTTCTCAATTCCTTAGAAAAGAAATAAAAATTACAAAAACAGCCAATCATAGTGTGGACTGTTAATGACTCTCTGGCTGATGGCGCTACTTGAAGGGGATCACATGCTCTGGATCCCTCATAGAAGCTGGGAGACATTTTTATTTATTGAAATTTTTATTTATTTATTTGAGAATGACAGAGAGAGAGAGAGAGAGAGAGAATGGGCACACCAGGGCTTCTAGGCACTGCAATTGAACTCCAGATACATGCACCACCTTGTGCATCTGGCTTACATGGGTCCTGGGAAATCGAGCCTTGAACTGGGGTCTTTAGGCTTCACAGGCAAGCGCTTAACCTCTCAGCCATCTCTCCAGTCCCTTTATTTGTTTTTAAATTTATTTATTTATTTTTATTAACAACTTTCATGATTGTAGACAATATCCCATGGTAATGTCCTCCCTTCCCCCACTTTCCCCTTTCAAACTCCATCTCCATCATATCCCCTTCCCCTATCAATCAGTCTCTCTTTTATTTTGATGTCATGAACTTTTCCTCCTATTATGATGGCCTTGTGTAGGTAGTGTCAGGCACTGTGAGGTCATGGATATACAGGCCATTTTGTGTCTGGGAGGAGCATGTTGAAAGGAGTTCTACCCTTCCATTGGTTCTTACATTCTCTCTGCCACCTCTTCCTCAATGGACCCTGAACCTTGGAAGGTATGATAGAGATATTGCAGTGCTGAGCACTTCTGTCACTTCTTCCCAGCACCATGATGCCTTCTGAGTCATCCCAAGGTCACTGTCATCTGAAAAGAGAAGGTTCTCTACCAAAAGTGAGAGTAGCATTAATATATGGGTATGAACATTAAGAGAAGTGCTTACTGGGCAGTTTGATGAGCACAGTATATACATTTAGCCAGACAGCAGCAGACGTTACAACCCTAGGGCTCATGACTACCCTGTTGTAGGTTTTCAGTATCAGGGATGTATTCCCTCCTGTGGAGTGGGCCTCCAGTGCCAATTAGAGGGCAGTTGGTTTCCACCATGACAGACGTGCCACTATTGCACCCGTTGGCTCATTTGGCCTGGGTGGCCAAATTTAAGACTTGCAGTGTCCACTGTTGAGTATCTTCACTGGTGATTTCTCTCCCTACCACTGAACTGCATGCAGAATGGCTTCTTTCAGCTTTCTGTCAGTTGGTTTACATGGAGGAGGTTATCAGCTCAGTTCTAGCAGGATTTCTCAATGGCCTTGCAGCCCATGTATGTGGAGTGTTCAGCAATAGGGTCTTACCATCTATTCCTAATGGGAAACCAAGGACCTCAGCAATGGCCTGCAATGTTTTGGGGGCATTAGGGACCTCCCTGGCCAATAACTCACTGGAAGGTATTCCATCCCTGGCACTGAAAATTTTCTAGTAACAATCTGTGGCTCTTGAGTGTTCTATTGTCCAAAAAAGTAGGTTTCCATATGATTTATTTATATCCTCTTAGATTTTGATAGACCCTCCTTCCATCTTTCCTTTACTCAATCTCTTCCCCTGACCTCACTCAGGCCTTTTCAACCCCACCTTTATTTGCTTTTTGAGAGTGAGAAAGAAAAAAAGAAAATGGGTGCACTAGGGCCTCCTGCCACTGCAGATGAACTCCAGACACTTGTGCCCTTTGTATATCTGGCTTTATGTGGGTAGTGAGGACTTGAACCCAGGTCATCAATCTTTGCAAGAAAGCTCCTTGAACTGCTGAGCCATCTCTCCAGCCCTGACATTTTCTTTCTTTTTCTACCTTTTTTTTTCAGATTGCATGCCTCATTCATTCATTCATTTGTTGGCCAAATGCATTTACTAATACTACCAACAAAGATTACTGTGATTCAGAGCAACAGATCAGGCTCTTAGAGAAAGCATGGGACATTAGTCATCCAAATACTCATTCACGTCAGCCTCAACTACTTTACCATTAATGGGAAATTCACTGAGTTAAGGAAAGCATATTACAGACATAATACATTTCCTTTACATCTGAGAAAGTTTAGAAATAATGCATTAATATTAATATTGGTCTCATTAAAACAGTTTGCTTTGGCTGAATCTTAGCTTTTGAAGGACTTACCACGTCACTGCAGGAGTGTAGGTTAGACATTCTGTTCTAACCTTTTACAGCCATTCCTTTTCCCTTGTTTACTTGAATATTGAAACTATATATCATGATTTCATGTGTTAAATCCATTCAGAAACCACCAAAGTTGCCATGTCATATTTGCTGGTTCTTCTAAAATTAAAAAAAAAAACTTACTTATTTTTATGCCCTAATCAGCCTTTGAGATTAACTTCCTAATGATAAAAATCTGATCATGGTTCCCTCTCCTTTTGTCAGTGAGAAAAATGAAGTTCAAGGAAGTTTTGGGGATGGAGAGATGGCTTAGTGGTTAAGGCAGTTGCCTACAAAGCCAAAGGACCCACGTTTGGTTCTTCCGTACCCACCTAAAGCCAGATGCACTAGGTCTGAGCATGTGTCTGGAGTATCGTTTGCAGTGGCTAGAGGCCCTGGCATGCCCATTTTCTCTCTCTCTCTCTAGCAAATAAATATATAAATAAAAAATGCTCTCTCTCTCTCTTTTTTTTTTTTTTTAAAGATAGTAGTTTTGTCAAGATCACACAGTGGGTGAGAACCGGCTTGCAGGTGTGAATTTATGTTGCCGTCCCCACTATGTTACAGTGCCTCCTACCTTTTAACTTCTTTGCTCTTCTTTCCAAAGTGTTCCTTCCATGTTCCTGTATTCATTCAGTACCCCTTAAAAAGAAGTTCCTAATCCCATTCCCTCTTCTTCAAGGTTATTTGTGACCTGAATGAATGTCTCAATAGCTTGTTAAAAGTGTATGACAGCTGAAAGGAGCATTTTGGTGTCAAGGGCTCTCCCAGCAAGGAGTTCCAAATGTGGAGACTATTCATCTCCGAATCTGCCGCAATTTTGTCCATCTTCTTATTTCTCTTGTTTCTTGTTACATGCCTGAATTCATCTCTAGGTGTTTCCCTTTTTTTCTTTTTTGTATATGACCTCACATACATAACCATATTTTCTTGACAACTCTATACATGTACCTAATGTATTTTGAGCCTATTTACCCACCACTGCCCCCCCCCCCCCGTGTGTGTATGTATGTATGTAGAGTGACTCACTGAATTTAATTAGGGTTGTTTGCATGAACATGGGTGAGGGATTATTTATCTGAGCCTGGGCAACTTGCTAACTTACCAACACCGCTGAAGAATATATCTCCCCTTTACCCAGTGGTCAGTGACTGCTTAGGAGGGGATGGGGCCTTCTCCACCTTTGGTGACAGAGTGTTGAAGGACCCAGTTGGTGCAGGCCTCTGTAAGCTTGGGAATGTAGTGGCCATATTATGTCCTGAAGACAGCATTCCATAGCACTTCACACCTTTACGCTCTTTCTGTACCTTCTTCCTCAGTGTGCCTGGAGCCGTGAAGGTGGTGATAGAGATGGCCCATTTAGCACTGACCACTGACCAATAGTCCTGTATTCTCAGCACTTTGAGAAATCACCACCCACCATAAAAAGCTTCTCAGACCAAAGCTGAGCAGCACTGATCTGTGGTCCTAAACAGAAACATTAAGAAGGCAAAGGACTTAACCAAATAAAGCAATTAAGGTTGTAGTGTGCTCTGCCATATCTGCTATCAACCTTCAAAAACTGTATTTATTTATTTGCACCTGTGTGAGAGGATGTGCGTGTTTGTGTATACCTACATGCATGCCAGGGTCTCTTGCTCCTGCAGATGAATGTCTGACCAGCTTTATGTAGGTGGCTGAGGAATTGAACCCAGGCTACCAGGCTTTACAAGCAAGTACCTTAACTGCTGAGCTATCACTCTAGCACCTATTACTAGCTTCTTAAAATTAAAAAAAAATTTTTTTTTTGGTGTGTAGTGTGTGTGCTGTAGTGTGCGCAGCCACACTTGGTTTTTTATGTGGAGGCTGGGGATAAAACTCAAGTTCTCATGCTTGTACAGTGAAAGTTCTTACCCATGGAGTGATCTCTTCAGTCCCTGTTACCAGTTTGTTAATGTAGAACAGTTTGAGTCAGCAGGTAAGCAACCTCTCTTATTTGTTTTATACTTATATTTAGAGAAAATTACATGCAGTTCCCAGAAGATTCCCAATAAATCTACTGCAGTAAACCCAAAGCAGTGTTAAACATAGCAGCATTCTGACCCTTAGTGGCACAGGGAGATGCGGTCCTTGGGGCCCGTCTTTGGGCACAGGGAGATGCGGTCCTTGGGGCCCGTCTTTGGGCACAGGGAGATGCAGTCCTTGGGGCCCGTCTCCCTGCAAGCAGAGCTGGAAGTTATTTTGAAACTTGAATTCAAGGCTGTTGAAGTAACATCTCCCTCCATGCTCCAGAGAAGTGGGGGCCTTAGTCTGAACCAGCATGTTGGTTTTTCGTGAAACAGGCTACCTGCCTATGATAATGAATCTTGGTTGTCAACTTTACTGGATTGAGAAGTTACTCAGATTAATGGATGGCATTGTCCCATAGCCCGGGGACCAAATGAAATAAATGAAGCACAGGGCGAGTATTGACTTTTGGATCCCTTTGGAGCATGGAGTGGTACTTAGTGTGTGAGATAAATTGTCTTCCTTCCTTCTTTTCTCCCCCTTCCCTTCCCTTCCCTTCCCTTCCCTTCCCTTCCCTTCCCTTCCCTTCCCTTCCCTCCCCTCCCCTCCCCTCCCCTCCCCTCCCCTCCCCTCCCCTCCCCTCCCCTCCCCTCCCCTCCCCTCCCCTCCCCTCCCCTCCCGTGTGTATGTAATATGTGGTACGTGTGTGCATGTGTGTGGTATAGGCAGATGCCTGTGTACTGTGTGTGTGCATGCAGAGGCCAGAGGCGGATGCTGGGTGTTCTCTGTTGCTTTTCTGTCTTCCCTGAGACAGAGGTTCTCTCTGAACCTGGAGCGTGGTGTTTTCTTTGAGACAGTCTCATATGGGCTGGCCTAAATCTTACTGTTAAGCCAATGGGCCTTCAACTTCTCATTTTCTTGTCTCTATATCCCAGTGCTAGGATTACAGGCATGCACTGCCTATGCTGGCAAAGTTGCATACTTTTAAAATTTTGATAAATATTAGTAATTTTCTTCCACTGAATTGAATTGGAATATCTGTTTCATCACAGTTCTTGTAAGAGTTTGCTGTTAAATTTTTGGGACTGTTTTTACTCATCTTGTAAGTTAAAAACTGTGCCTTATCATAGTTTTAATTTGCATTTTCTTATAAGGACAATTGAGAACACTACACGTTAAAAAGCATGTGTATTTTTTCTCTTGGACTAATTCTACATGGCTATTATCTATGATATGTTAAAGATGATAGTGTTTTCTGATCTAGTTAAAAATATATCTGTGGGGCTGGAGAAATGGCTTAACACTTAAGGCACTTGCCTGCAAAGCCAAAGGACCCAGGTTTGATTCCCCAGGGTCCATGTAAACCAGATGCACAAGCTGATGTATCTGGAGTTGGCTTGCAGTGGCTAAAGGTCCTAGTGCACCCGTTTTATTTCTCTCTCTCTCACACACACACATAAAATAAATAAAAAAAAATTGTGTGATGGCTGCACCAGGAGCTCTACACACATGCACCACATTGGGCATCTAGCTTTTCATGTTTACTGGGAAATTGAACCTGGGCCAGTAGGCTTTGCAAAACTACCTTTAACTGGTAAGCCATCTCTCCAGCCCTGTAGTCTACCTTTGTTTTGGCCACTCTCCAAGTCCACTGGGGTCTTTTGGAGACTGTTCTGCTACACTGACATTTTAGTTTCTAGTTTCCACACTTTAGCTTTCTAGTGCACGTCAAAAACCTGGAAGTCAGCTGGGCGTGGTGGCACACACCTTTAGTCCCAGCACTTGGGAGGCAGAGGTAGGAGGATCACCATGACTTTGAGGCCACCCTGAGACTACAGAGTGAATTCCAGGTCAGCCTGGGCTAGACTGAGACCCTACCTCAATAAAATATATAAAATAAAATAAAGTAACAAAATAAAATATAAAATAAAATAAAATAAATAAAACCAACCCAAAAAACCTGGAAGTTTAGTCTTCTTTTCAAACTTTTTGCCATATGTATTTTATTTTTTCATATTCACTGCTGTTGAAGTTCAAAAAAACTTTGGTTTTTTTCTTTGCATATGTATATGTACATGATAAGCTAGACCAAGGAAAACTATTGAGTTTATAATGTTTCATCTTTCAGCCATTTATTCATTATGTATTTTGACAGTTTAAAAGTTTTTCTGTTGGGTGTGCTGGTGCACGTCTTTAATTCCAGCACTCAGGAGGAAGAGGGAGGAGGATCACCGTGAGTTCGAGGCCGCCCTGAGAATACATAGTGAATTCCAGGTCAGCCTGGGCCAGAGTGAGACCCTACTTCGAAAAAACAAAATAAAAAAACAAAACAATTTTTATTTGCTTGTGATGGGCTGGGGAGATTGTTTAGTTGGAAAAGCGGTAACCTTTCCAGACTGGGGCCCTGAGTTCCACCCCAGTATTCATGTACAATGCTGTGTGCACCTGTAATTCCAGGGATGGATGGGCAGTCTCTCTTGATTGGTGTGTTCTAGGTCAGTGAGAGATCTTGCCTCAACATGAGAGGTGGCATTTCTGAGGATGAGACCTGTCTTTTGGTCTCCATTTGCTCATGCACACATCTATGCGTGCACCACCCATACTTGCACACACTAATTTTCTTTATTGCAAATAGGGAGGTGGCTCAGTAGATAAAGCCCTGCTCATGCAAGCATGAGGACCTCAGTTTGGATTCCCAGACCTACACAAAGCCAGAATGTCTGTAATCCCAACATGCTTCAGCTAGAAGGGAGGTGGAGATAGGAGAATTGCCTGAAGGCTCATGGGCCCAGTGCCAGGGGGACACAGTGGTGAACAGTGAGGGACCCTGACTCACACAAGGTGGAAAGGTGAGAACCAACACCCAGAGATGACCTCTGACCTCCACCTGCACTCATGCATGTAACATGCACACTTACATTATATGCTTGCATGTGCACGTGCACATACACACACAGACACACACAGACACCACACACGAGTTCTTAAAAAATATTATTTATTTATTTTCAAGTAGAGAAAGATAGAAGAGAGACAGAGAGCATGGGCATGGAAGGTCCTTCAGCCACTGCAAAGGAAATCCAGTTGCATATGTCACTTTTTTTTTTTCAAAGTAGGGTCTCACTCTAGTCCAGGCTGACCTGGAACTCATTATGTAGTCTCAGGGTGGCCTTGAACTTATGGTGATCCTCCTACCTCTGCCTCATTAAAGGTGTGAGCCACCACACCTGGCTGTTTGTTTTGAGGTAGGGTATTGCTGTAGTCCAGGCTGACCTGGTATTCACTCTGTAGTCTCAGGGTCGCCTCAAACTCAAGGCAATCCTCCTACCTCAGCCTCCCAAATACTGGGATTAAAGGCATGCGCCACCATGCCCAGCGTGTGTGCACCTTTGTGCATCTAGCTTTATGTGGGCACTGGGGAATCAAACCCAGGTTGTTAGGCTTTGTAGGAAAGTGCCTTAACTGCTGAGCCATCTTTCCAGCCCATGAGTATTTTCTTCTTGTGGATGTTTATAGATAGGAAAGGTGTTCATTTTCATGTATTAATATTTGAGTAGGTTTTTTAGATTTTGTCTGTAGTATTTTTTAAATGTGTTTTTTTGTTTTTCCAGGTAGGGTTTCACTCTAGCCTAGGGTGACCTAGAATTCACTATGTAGTCTCAGAGTGACCTTGAACTCACGGTGATCCTCCTACCTCTGTCTCCCATGTGCTGGGATTAAAGGCGTGCGTCACCACGCTCAGTATCAGTAGTATAATTTTTTGCATGTGTATGTGTGCTTGGTGTTTGTGTACGCATGTTTGTATGTGTGTGTCCCTGTGTGTGTGTGTGAGTGTACACAGGTGTGCATGTGGGGGACAGGGATTAACCTCTGGTGTCTACCCTTATTGTTTTCCACCTTATTCTTTGAGACAGAGTCTTGCTGAACCTAGAGCTCAGTGATTAGATAGACTAGCTAGCCAGTGAGCCCCAGGGAGTCCCCGCCTGTGCTTTCACGGTACTAGGATTACAGGCACATACTACCACATCTGGCATTTTTACATAGGCTCTAGGGATCTGAACTCAGGACCTCATGCGTGTAGGGCAAGCATTTTGCCCACCAAGCCATCTCAATACAATTGTGTGTTATATCTTTCTATTCAGTGCTATGTTGGTAACTTCTACTTACCTCTTCTTGGTTTTAGATTATTTTTCATAGTTAAGTCTAGTTGCCAAGTTTTAGCAAATTCATTTTCATCTTAAAGAATATTTCCTGCCTTTTGAAAGTGTTAATGTGCTTGGGAGTAAGGCTCCTGCTTGGTGCTGGAAGCTTACCTAGTGGTGATGCAGACCTAGTTGTCCAGGTCTTTTTATTTGTTGGAATTAGAAATGTAGATTCAATTATATCTGTTTTTATGTTTGGCTGGAAAATAAATCTGATTTCTGATTTTTAAGTTAATTTATTTGAGAGAAAGAGAGAGAGAGAGAGAGAGAGAGAGAGAGGAGGCGCACATATTGCCACTCTGTAAGTGAACTCCAGATGCATATGCCACCTTGTGCATCTGGCTTTATGCAGGTGCTGCAGAATCAAATTTAGGTCCTTAGGCTTTGCAGGCAAGTACCTTAACTGCTGAGCCATCTCTCCAACCCTTATTTTTAGTTAATAGATATGGTTCTACTACTAGTTTTTCTCCCTTCTAGCCTAATTCCCTTTTGTGTGTTCATTATTCTAGCTGAGAACATTATTAGAACATTATTATTTGTATTTGTGATAACAAAGAGAAAGAATCAATAGATTTTTTTTGAATACTACAATGTCTTTACAGACATAGTGAAATGACTTTGAGCCTAAATTTTCTGGTGAATTTCATTAACCTGGTTAAAATCTTTTTAACATTTCATTTTATGTGGATTCTTTACCTGAATTATCTACATAGTTACTGTATTTATTTAGTTTAAGCTATATAAATCCAACTGAAAATATTGAAGATAAAAAGTAGGAGCTGGAGGATGGCTTAGCGGCAAAGGCACTTCCCTGCAAAGCCTAACGACCCAAGTTTGATTCCCCAGGACCCACGTAAGCCAGATGCACAAGGGGGTACATGAATCTGGAGTTCCTTTGCAGTGACTGGAGGCCCTGGCGCGCCCATTCTCTCTCTCTGTCTCTGTCTCCCCCCACCCTCAGATAAATAAATAAAATATTTAAAAAATTCTGTTTATTTGAGTGAAAGAGAGAGAGAGAGAATGCATGAACCTGGGCCCTTTGCCATTTTGTGCATCTGGCTATATAGGTACGGGGCAGTCAAGCCCAGGCCACTAGGCTTTTGCAAAAAAGCACATTTAACTGCTGAGCCATCTCTCTAGCCCACTTGCAATTTCTTAGTGATGTATGGGTGTGACTTTCTCTTTGTGATATAAGATATGCTTAGTAGGGCTGGAGAGATGGCTTAGCAGTTAAGGCATTTGCCTGTGAAGCCAAAGGGCCCAGGTTTGATTCCCAGTACCCATGTAAGCCAGATGCCCAAGGGTGGCACATGCGTCTGGAGTTCATTTATAGCAGCTGACAGCCCTGGCAACCCATTATCTTTCTCTTTCTCAAAATAACATCAATTTAAAAAGATATGCTCAATAAATACATGACTGTGAGAGTTTCATTTCCATGATGGATCATGAGTCCTCTGTGGCAGAAAGCTTACAGCTTTGCACTGGAGTCACAAAAGGACACTTCAGGGCCTTGATGTTGTGCTATAGTTTTTAGGCTGGCTGGACTATTCTTTCCTTGTTGATCTAGGCTCTATTCGGGAGGAGAATGGGGTGCGGTGGCATGTGTGTCCCTACTGCACCAAGGAGTTCCGGAAGCCCAGTGATCTTGTGCGCCATATCCGTATCCACACCCATGAGAAGCCCTTCAAGTGTCCACAGTGTTTCCGGGCCTTTGCTGTGAAGAGCACACTGACTGCTCACATCAAAACCCATACCGGTATCAAGGCCTTCAAGTGCCAGTACTGCATGAAGAGCTTTTCCACCTCAGGGAGCCTCAAGGTGCACATACGCCTGCACACAGGTGCGCTGCTCTGTCGCGGGGCATGGGAGGGATAGGGCAGTGGCCCATCTCTTAGAGTAGTCCTGGTAGCCTTTGGCGTGTTTGTTTTGAGGCAGGGTCTCATATAATCTCGGTTGGCCTTGAAATCATTGTAAAGCAGAGAATGACCTTGAACATCTGATCCTCCTGTAATTGTCTGACTTTGTATATGTTTGTCCTTGGATGTTGCATTTTCATTTACACGTACAATTACAAGAGGATGACATTTCCTTTGGAGAAGGGACGTAGTAGGGAGAATGTTGGGAGGTTAGTTTTACTATCATGATTGTTGCTGTCAGGGACACTGCCCCTCACTGCTTGCGTCTGAGATGCTCATTGCTGTCTAGGTCCTAACTGAGCTGACTGCAGCCTGTGGGGGTGCTGGGGGTCCATTTTTTCTATGTCCGCTGCAGAGACAGGCTCTCTGATGTACATAGAAGTGCTTCAGGGTGACTAGTGGTTTGAAAATGCACCTTTTGCAACTTAAAGCTTGTCCTAACAATAGCTTGTGTTCTCTCTTATTTAAAGCTCTCATGTGCCCTCACATGTATAACAGTAGTGCTTAAAAGCAGGAAAAGAGAACTAATTCATAAAACCCACAAAGTCCTAAATGTGTAGTAAAAAAATGAGTTTTCAAATCACTATTGGAAATGTTTTTTGTTGGCATTTGTTGTGACATATCATTTCTTCAAATAATTCTAAAATGTACATTTGTTTTATTAGGAGTTAGACCTTTCGCTTGTCCTCACTGTGATAAAAAATTCCGAACCTCAGGCCATAGGAAGACTCATATAGCTTCCCACTTCAAACACACGGAATTGAGGAAGATGAGGCACCAGCGCAAACCTGCGAAGGTTCGGGTCGGCAAGTCGAACGTTCCCGTTCCCGACATTCCTTTGCAAGAACCAATTCTCATAACGGACTTAGGTAAGGTGGGCTGTTCCATCTTGTTAGAGCTGATCTGATACTTGAGACCTTTTCTTTGGTACCTGGTGGGTGAAGGAGGTGTATACACTGTGATGTTTGTAGTTAAATTCTTTTAGGCATGGTATTATGAAGTATTCATTAGGCATTGTTTTGTAAAATGCTAAAGTACCATTCTGATTGTGTGTTTTGGTTTAGAGAGACAGTATAAGTCTTCACTTGAGAAGCTCTTCTGCCTCAGTGGACCTGTCAAGGTGTAGAGAGATTTTTTATTTATTTTCAAGGAGAAAGAGAGAAAATGGGCATGCCAGGGCTTCTAGCCACTGCAAATGAAGTCCAGATGCATGCACTACTTTGTGCATCTGGCTTTACATGGATACTGGGGAATCAAACCCAGGTTGTTAGGCTTTGCAGGCAAGTGCCTTAACTGCTGAGCCATCTCCCCAGCTCAAGATTCCAGCCGTGTGTGGCAGATTACTGTTGGGTTACTTTAGTCTTTGAATTGCAAAGGAAAGAAAACCTTACCTGATTCTATGTGCATTTTAGGCTCTGGTATTTTAATCAAACCTAAGAGTGATTTTTATTAACCAGAAAGAGAACACTGCTTACTAGAAATTTCAGAAAAATGATCTTGTAAGTACTAGACCACAACTAAAGAAGCCTCATTTAATCCATTTGGGCAGCTGTAACAAAAATAGCCTCAACTGGGTAGCTTGTGCCTAAAATAGCAATTTATTTCTTACAGCACCAGAGCCTGGGAAATCCGAAGTCAAGGTGCTGTGCTGGTGGACTCACTGTCTGGTGAGGGCCCTCCTCTCACTGATGGCACCAGACAGCTCTCAGGGGCTCTTGTACAAGGACCCCAACCCAGTCATGAGAACTCCACCCTGAGTAATAAGTGGTTTCCCAAAACTCCCCACCATGCTTACTACTATCCCATTGGACATGGGACTTTTGTGGAGGTGCCAACATTTAGACTATAGAACTCATTAACTTTAATGTGCAAACTTAACTTTTATGCAGTCTGTGTATTATATTTTTGGCCAAGATAAGTTTAAGCAAAATTAGTATCAAACAAAATATAATAGTATGAAAAGGGTTAAGTGGTATACAGATATATATGTAGATTTTTTGAGGTGGGGTTTCACTCTAGCCCAGGCTGACCTTGAATTCCCTATATAGTCTCAGGGTATCCTTGAACTCACAGTGATTCTCTTACCTCTGCCTCTCAAGTGCTGGGATTAAAGGCATATGTCACCACGGCAAGCTCAGATACATATGTGTGTGTGTGTGTACACATATATATATGTGTGTGTGTGTGTATGTCTTTATTTTATTTATTTATTTGACAGAGAAGGGGGGGCGAGAGAGAATGGGCATGCCAGGGCCTCCAGCCACTGCAAACAAACTCTAGACACATGCGTCCTCTTGTTCATCTGGCTAATGTGGGTCCTGGGGAATTGAATCTGGGTCCTTTGGCTTTGCAGGCAAGCGCCTTAACCACTAAGCCGTCCCTCCAGCCCAAGCTCAGAGATATTTTGTTTTTACTATTATAAAAATCTTACCAGGCTGTAGTTCATTTGCAGTGGCTGGAGGCCCTGGCATGCCCATTCTCTCCCTCTCTCTCTCATAAATAAAAAAAATTACATCTTTATTTATGTGTATGTGTGTGCACATGCATACAAATATACTGGGGCCTCTTGCCCCTGCAAATGAACATCAGATACTTGTACCACTTTTTTGTGTCTGGCTTACATGGTGGCTTGGGAATTGACTCCTGGGCTGCAGGCTTTGCAAGCAAGTACCTTTAACTGCTGAGCAATCTTTCTAGGTCCCCAGATATATGTGTGTGTGTGTGTGTGTGTGTGTATAAAATATTTTATTTATTTACTTAAGAGAGAAGCAGACAGAGAGAAAGAGAGAATGGGCACACCAGGGCCTCCAGCCACTGCAAACGAACTCCAGACCCATGCACCCCCTTGTGCATCTGACTTACATGGGTCCTGGGGAATTGGACCCAGGTCCTTAGGCTTTGTAGGCAAACACTTCAACCGCTAAGCCATTTCCCCAGCCCCAGAGATATATTTTTGGCATATATAAGTTATAGGTGATCAGTGAGATGACCAATATAGCTATGTCCTCTTATATATCTAAGTATATAACATAAAAAATATATAAACCCAAACATTTAAAAGGAGAATCATTTTAATTCTCAAGTAGAGTGTGTATTACAATGAGAAGTCTAAGTAAGCAGATTGGATGGGTGAAAGCTGTCATAAGCTTTTGAATGCTTCTTCTGAAATAATAATGAAAATATAAATATTTAATTCAAAAGCTAGATAAATGAAAAAAGTAGCAGGAAGTTCTAGTATTTGAAAGAATTTAAGCTAAATAAATAGCAATTTAATGAGCACTAATAAATAGTATAGTAGGTAAGATGACTTGTTTCTTTTTTTTAATATTTTATTTTTATTTATTTATTTGACAGAGAAAGAGGGAGAGAGAGTGAGAGAATGGGAACACCAGGGCCTCCAGCCACTGTAAATGAACTCCAGATGCATGCGCCCCCTTGTGCATCTGGCTAACGTGGGTCCTGGGGAATCGAACTGAGGTCCTTTGGCTTTGCAGGCAAAGGCCTTAACCGCTAAGCCATCTCTCCAGCCCAGATAACTCGTTTCTAATAAACTAAAAAGAAAATGTGAAAAAGAAACAAAAAGTACAGATAACAAAAGGGATGTAACATGTTTGGAGACATTCTACAACCAGCTGGTGAAGCACTTGAAAGTGTATGTGAAATGGTTCTTTCCTGGATAATATAGTTGTCAGAATTAACTTTAAGAGAACTCTGGGCTGGAGAGATGGCTTAGTGGTTAAGGTGTTTGCCTACAAAGCCAAAGGATCCCGGTTCAATTATCCAGGTCCCACGTAAGCTGGATGCATGTGGTGGCACATGCGTCTGCGTCTGGAGTTGGTTTGCAGTGGCTGGAGGCCCTGGTGTGGTGTGCCTATTCTCCCTTCCTCCCTCCTTCCCTCCCTCCCTCCCTCCCTCCCTCCCTCTCTGTCTCTAATAAATTTAAAAAAAAATTTAAAAAAAATAGAGAACTCATAGACACTTGAATTGACAAATGGTGGGAGAGCATTCTGTTTGGCACACCCATCTCTTGCTGACTTTGTGTGTGAATTCTGGTGGGCTTTGTTGGGAGTGGAATTGTCCCAGCTGATGGTTTCAGAGCATAGAAGACAGTCCACATTCCTTACGTGACCATAGACAACTCGGTTTCTTCAGTTTTGGTAGCTTATAGAACAATAGACTTCTCTCTTTTCAGGTTGTTATAAATCAACAACTATAGGTTTGTTGACTTGAAGTTTTTGAATGACTTTAGAATTCTGATTCTCTAGAGTCTGTCTGAGGTTAAGGTGGAACTTGGTTCCTTTGCTTCATAGCTGCTTGCACCTTAGGCTGAGTCAGTGGTAGCAGAATTCTCTTTGGCTAGACTGAGAGACATGAGCATGGAAACAATTACTGACTGCAGGAGGCGGTACACTACCGAGATTGCTCGTTTGCTCCGCTCCTCCTTACTTACCTGTGTGGCCATGCCTGCTCTCAGATTCTGGGCTACTTGGCTGTGGAATAGGTTGTGATAAAAACAAGATAAGGAATTTCAGTAGATAGCCCAGGTTAGTCTGGTCATATATGACACAGTATGTGTTACATCAAGACCATTATTTTTTTAAACAAATTTATGTTGTTTTATTAGTTATGGACATACTCAGTGTATAAACAGCACATGTTGGTACCATCCTTACCCTCATCCCTGCCCCTCCCCCAAGGGACCCTCCTTGTTTGGGATGCCAGTTATCCCCTTGGGGATTGTGGGTTGTGCATTATGGGGGTAGCCATCAGTTATGAGGAAGAGGCAATGTCTCTGTGCTTACTGTCCCAACTTGTGGCTAAGACTATCATTTTATTTTATGTTTATTTATTTATTTGAGAGAGAGAAACTGGGCACACCAGGGCTTCTAGCCACTGCAAACAATCTCCAGCCCCAAAATACATTTTGTTGTTGTTATTTTCGAGGTAGGGTCTTACTGTAGCCCAGACTGACCTGGAAGTCACTCTGTTGTCCTAGGCTGGCCTCAAACAGCGATCTTCCTACCTCTGCCTCCCAGGTGCTGAGATTAGCATGTTTTATGTACATGATGTACTCCTGGCCCAAATGTACTTTTATGCAGTATCTTTAAAAATGTTTTTTTTTGTTTTTTTTGTTTTTTTTACTTTTACTTATTTGGAGCAGAGGAGAGAGAGATTGGGAGAATGGGCACACCAGGGCTTCCAGCCATTGTAAATGAACTCCAGATGCGTGCGCCCCCTTGTGCATCTGTCTAATGTGGGTCCTGGGGAATCGAGCCTTGAACCAGGGTCCTTAGGATTCACAGGCAGTGCTTAACCACTAAGCCGTCTCACCAGCATGCAGTATCTTTAATGTACCTACTTTTTATTGCAACCTGTTGTGTAAAGCCAGGTATGGAATTCTTTACTTCTGGCTGTCTTTGGTGCTCAAAATGCATTGATTTTTTTTTTTTTTTTTTGGTTTTTTCGAGGTAGGGTCTCACTCTAACCTAGGCTGACCTGGAATTCACTATGGAGTCTCAGGGTGGCCTCGAACTCACAGCGATCCTCCTACCTCTGCCTCCCAGTGCTGGGATTAAAGGCGTGCGCCACCACGCCCGGCTAAAATGCATTGATTTTTGAGCATTTCATCAGGGTTCTTCAAGTTGTATTCCGATCTCTTCTCCAGCTGTGTCTTTTTATTATATATATAATAAATATTATAAATTATATATAAATATAAAATATAAATAAATAATATATATATAATATATATAATATATTTTTATGTATATTTTTTTTTGAGGTAGGGTCTTGCTCTAGCCCAGGCTGACCTAGAATTTACTATGTAGTCTCAGGGTGGCCTCAAACTCACAGCGATCCTCCTACCTCTGCCTCCCGGGTACTGGGATTAAAGGTGTGCACCACCACACCCAGCTTATATTTTTATTTATTTATTTGAGAGAAAGAGAGGCAAAGAAAGAAAGAGAGAGTGTGTAGGCATGCCAGGGCCTCCAGATGCCTGCTCCACCTTGTGCATCTGGCTTACATGGGTCCTGGGGAATCAAACTTGGGTCCTTTGGCTTTGCAGGCAAGCACCTTAAACGGCTAAAGCCATCTCTCCAGCCCTGTGTCTTCCTTTTTAAATCATATATTTATGTTTATATTATATGTCCACTTTCAACTAATTTTCTATGTTATATACCTTTGTGTGTTCACATGTAGGTGTATAAAAACAAATTCTTTTTCCCATCTTGCTCAGCACAAGTATGTGTAATATCTTTCTTTCTTGTGAGTTAGGCATTGGCAGGCAAGTATGACTATTTTAAATGTCATTATAATGACAATCCATAGCATGATAAAAACAGCTTTTGGCCACAACTGAATCTCTAGCTGGTCAGAGTTTTATAAACTTCAGGCTAAACCTGATACCTTTGATTTTTTTTTTTAAATTATAAGTCATTTTATTAGCCATGCTGACAGTTATTCCTTTTCTTTTTGCTTGTAGGTCTTATCCAGCCCATTCCAAAAAACCAGTTTTTCCAAAGTTATTTTAACAATAACTTTGTCAATGAAGCAGATAGACCATACAAGTGTTTTTACTGCCATCGAGCATATAAAAAGTCCTGCCATCTCAAACAACATATCAGGTAAGATATTAGAAATCCAGAGATGAGACTTTACTATAATTATAGAGATTTAGTGATCTGGTGACTTCTAGAAGTATTTAGGATGATATTGTTACTATGTGGTATTTAAAATATATTTGACCCCAAATATTTATTGTTGATTAATATTTTTATTCTTTAGTATCTTCATTCAGATATTTTACTCAGAAATTGCTGTGATTTTTATTTATACGCTAATTATATTTCAGTGTTTTCAATTTCCAGAAAGTGTCAAAGAGCTGTTTCTTAAAATTAGAATTAAGGGGCTGGAGAGATGGCTTAGCGGCTAAGCGCTTGCCTGTGAAGCCTAAGGACCCCGGTTCCAGGCTCAATTCCTCAGGACCCACGTTAGCCAGATGCACAAGGGGGCGCATGCATCTGGAGTTCGTTTGCAGTGGCTGGAAGCCCTGGCATGCCCATTCTCTCTCTCTCTCTCTGCCTCTTCCTCTCTCTGTTACTCTCAAATAAATAAATAAAAATGAACAAAATTTTTTTAAAAAAATTAGAATTAATTTTTTTGTTTTTCCAATTATTTACTTATTTATATGAGAGACAGAGACTGAGAGATAGAGTTAGAGATAGAGATATTAAGAGAGAGAGAAAGGGTGTGGACGTGCCAAGACCTCTTGTCACTGCAAGCCAAATCCAGACACATGCATCTGGCTTTCCGTGGTCACTCGGGAATCTAGACCATCAAGCTTTGCCATCAAGCGTCTTTAACTGTTGAGCCATCTCCCCAGCCCAGAATTAAGTTTTTCAGGTATTTTCACCTGAGCTTAATTCTTGGGGCTGTCAGTGAAAAGAAAATCAAAAACTGTGATTGTGTGATTGTCTAAAAACAGTTTGGAACTTCCCAGAAGACATGGGTTCTCACCTCAGCTGTGGCTCAGTGTTTCTGGCAAGTCCTGTACGGTTGAGTCTCAGGCTTTCTCACTTATAGAACATAGAGAGGAAGGTATGTGTGCTGCTTTGCTTACAAAGTGAGAATGGAAGTGGTTCAGAACCTAAAACAAATTCAAATAATATCAACATTATCTCTTGCTAGAAGTAATATGTTTATAGCACATTGATTGTAAATGTCTCTCAAGTCTATAGGAGTCCAGTGAAGATTCCTGAAGTGTTTGTAGTAATTGTTAGTAATGTTTGAATAAGCACAGTATGAACAAAGTATTTCATTACACAGGGTTAACAAACAGTATGTTGCTAACTTAGGCTGTGGCATTTTTTAAAACAATATTTTATTTTTTTATTGAGAGAAAGAGGCAGAGAGAGAGAGAGTGAGAATGAATGGGCACGCCAGGGCCTCTAGCCACTGCAAACAAACTCCAGACGTATGTGCCACTTTGTGCATCTGGCTTATATGGGGCCTGGGGAATCGAATCTGGGTCCTTAGGCTTTGTAGGCAGGTACTTTAACTGCTAAGCCATCTTTCCAGCCTGCTATGCCTATTTTATTACAACATTACCTCTTGATTTTATAAAATTTACCAAGATTTAAACTGATAACTACTTTACATGTAAAAAAAAAAGTTTCTTTTATCACCAGAAAAAAAAAGTGAGGCTGGAGTGAAGTCCTTGTGAGTGTATATGTGCTATACATAAAGCATTATGCAAGGGTATGGAGTGTGAAGGCTTTCTCTCTTTTAGGTCACATACAGGTGAAAAGCCTTTCAAATGCTCTCAGTGTGGAAGAGGCTTTGTCTCTGCAGGAGTGCTCAAAGCCCACGTCCGCACACACACCGGGCTGAAGTCCTTCAAGTGTCTGATTTGTAATGGCGCCTTCACCACTGGTGGCAGCTTACGGCGACATATGGGTATACACAATGACCTTCGTCCCTACATGTGTCCCTATTGCCAGAAAACATTTAAGACCTCACTGAATTGCAAAAAACATATGAAAACCCATAGGTAGGTATAATGCTGACGGTCGCTTTTTCTATCTTTATAATTTCCAGATAAGGTGTGGAGAATTTTTAAGCAACTGGCTGACTTTGCTATCTGTATTGTTATTTCTAAAGAGACTTGATGTCAGGGCCTGGGGATCTCTTGAGAGTTGCAGATGAAAGAGAGCATCAACTTATTTATTTATTTATTTTTGAGGTGGGGGTCTCACTGTAGCCCAGGCTGACCTGGAACTCACTCTGTAGTGCCAGACTGTCATTGAACTCACAGCAACCCTCCTTACCTCTGCCTCCCAAGTGCTGGGATTAAAGGTGTGTGCTATCATGTTCGACCTTTATTTATTTTTTAATTAAAAACTGCTTTTTAGTCCTGGTATAGTAGCCCATGCCTACAATCCTAGCACCTGGGAAGCTGAGACAAGAGTATTGCTGTGAGCTCAAGGCCAGTCAGATCTGCAAATGAAGCCTTGTTTCAAAAAAAAAAAAAAAAAAAAAAAAAAAAAGGCTGGCCTTGAATTTATGTTCTTTCTGCCTCAGCTTCTGTAGTGCTGGTATTATACATATGTACTATCATTTTTACTTCTGGTATTGGGCAGCCTATCTTGGTCTAAAAACCTTATGGTAAGCTCTCTCTTAGAACTGATAATCATTAGGTAAAATGCTGGGCTATGCTAGGTGGTAAAGATTTTATAAAGAAACTCAGGCTGGAGAGATGGCTCAGCAGTTAAAGGTACTTGCTTACAAAGCCTGGTGGCCTGTGTTCAGTTCCCAGTAATCATGTACGGTCAGATACATGTTGTGGCACATGTGTCTGGAGTTCATTTGCAGGGACAAGAGGTCCTGGCATGCTCATACTGTCTATCTCTTTTTTTCTCTCTCTTCTCTCTCATAAAGTATTAAGAAAATAAATCCAACTCTGGTTTCTAGGCATATTATTAGTGAATGTCATTGGCATTCTATGTTGTTGGGTGACAGAGCATGTGTCTTAGATATCCTGTAAACCCACCATTCATTGTTACCTACATCTTTGCTTGATTGGTAGGCTAGCTAAACTGTAGTGGAGGTCCATACAAGAGACACCCTTCTGACTAGAGCTGAGGCTTGGTGGACCAGCCCTCCTGTAAGCGACAGCATCCTGTAGGGCTGTGTAATCAAGGATAAGGTGGCTGCATCTCAGCTTATCTGAAATGAGTATTAGGCCAGCCATTTAAAGGCATTAAACCTGTTGACCTAGAACATTGACCTCTGGGCAGACAGTAATTTAACCCAGATGTATCTGTCTGCATATTTATTCCCTGCAAAAACAAACCCCACACATTAGAATAAGCTAACTATGATAGATTGTGTGTGTATGTGTTGCCCCGAGTTGAATGTTTGAGCACACATCACACTTTGACTTGATTTTGGATTGGTTAGCTTAGCCAGCAAGTTACAAGCTGCTTGTGACCATTGGAGAGCATCATATTGGTGTCATGCAATGTCACTCACAATTACATGCCTGGCCATGCTGCACTGCACTTGGTGTGGGACATTTGATGCTGTGCATGTGCTTGGGACCTGGGAACCCTTGCTGGCATGGATGCTCAGTATGCTGTTTCTGCTCATGTCACAGGGCTACAGGTTCCCCTGACCCAAGTTGGCCCACAAGCTGTGTCACGAGAGAGGCCTGGAGCTCAGGAGCTTGTGTGTCCAGTGGCTGTTACATTATTCATTCTGTAGCAAAAGTAGGTGAGAATTGACTCTTGGCTCTCCAAAAAAAAAAAGAGGAAAGACTTTGGAACTAAACATAGAATTTGGAGGAGGCAGGTAGAAAAGATTCTGGAGTAGAACACATATACCATGGTACCTGGGGACCCTGACCATGTTTTCATGTCTTTGCTACTGTGTGTGTTATCTGGCCTAGTAATAAGATAATTGAGGTGTTTTTTTTCTTAAAATTGTTAGATTTTTGTCACTAAATTCATTGTTCATCTTTCTTTTCAAGAGAAAGTGTTGACCCTGATGCTTATATATAGTAGGTATATTTTATATATGTAAATGTTGCTCTTAGCCTCACTAGCATGAGAAAACCAGAAACTGACATGTGTGCCATAGTACATGTTTTGAAGCATAATTGATAATTGGCCATTGTGGTAGTTGATTTTTTTTGTTGCTATGACAAACATCTGAGAGAAACAGTTGACAGAATGACACGTTTATTTGAGCTCACATGCAGAGGTTGCGGTCTGATTGGCTGGCATCACTGCTTTTAAGCTGTGGTGAGGCAGAAGGTCAAAGCATTTGGAAGCATGTGTCATGTTGCTTACCTCCTGGAGGCTAAGAAACAGGAGGAACAGGGGACAGGATGCATTCTTCAAAGGCATGTTTCTGGTTACTGACTCCCTCTACCCAGACCTCGCGTCTTACTTTGGACCACCTCCCCAAATGCCTCTGTCCTGGCAATCTAATGAGGGACGAGTCCAGGATGAAGTCAGAGCCCTCATGATCCCTCTAGTCACTGCTCCAGAGCCCACTTCTGAACTGTTGTCACACCTGACTCAAGGGACACTTTATACCAAACACAACCTCCAAAAACCATGTGTGCCTTGCACTGAGAGTCATAGAGCAGAGTGTAAGACCACTTGTCTTACTGTGTAGTCATACTGGTTTTGAACTTACAACAGTCCTCCTGCCTCAGCTTCCCAAATGCTAGGATTACAAGTGTGTACCACAGTGCCAGCTTTCTAAGAAAAAAAAAATTATTTGAGAGACAGAGAGACCGAGAAAGAGTGGGGGGTGGAGAGAGAGAGAGAGAGAGAGAGAGAGAGAGAGAAATTGATTGATTGTATGGGCAGACCAGGGCCTCCAGCCACTGCAAACAAACTCCAGATACATGTGCCACTTTGTGCATCTGGCTTTATGTGTGTACTGGGGAATCGAACCTGGGCCATCAGGCTTTGCAAACTGCCAGCTTATTGAACTTAAAGAAATTGTTGCTTATGGTCTTCTTGCCCTCTCTTCGGCCATTATATTTTGTGGCCTGTGGTAGTGCTTAAGGAAACATAGTTTACTTCAGGGTTATAAAGTGTGTAAGTTTTAGCTAGATTGCTATCATGATTGCAAAATAAAATTGTTGAGAATAAAAATATTTTTAGTTGAGCCGGGCGTGGTGGCGCACTCCTTTAGTCCCAGCACTCGGGAGGCAGAGGTAGGAGGATCGCCGTGAGTTCGAGGCCACCCTGAGACTCCATAGTGAATTCCAGGTCAGCCTGGGCTAGAGTGAAACCCTACCTCGAAAAACCAATATATATATATATATATATATATATATATATATATATATATATATTTTTTTTTTTAGTAAGTGACAACTTGCACAGTTGTAGCCACTGTGCACACTGTCCCCAGTGTCTAACCTTTTGTGTCATCACTGCTTCTCCCTAAGGTACGAGCTGGCCCAGCAGCTGCAGCAGCACCAGCAGGCCACCTCAATGGATGATGGCACCGTGGATCAGCAGGGCATGCAGGTATCGGCTCCCTTGCCGGTGGAGATGGAGGGGGCAGAGCTGCAACAGAGCGCGGATGGCGTCACAGCGGACCCCGAGGCCATGCTGGAGCTAGGACCACAGCATGTGGTGGGCACTGAAGATGAGGCCCTTGGGCAGCAGCTGACGGATCAACCTTTAGAAGCTGATGAAGGTAATGCTACAGAAGTTGTAGCTTTCTCCGTGATCCTGCAGAGTGGTAGGTCCCCACACACTGCTGTCCCTCAATCCTTCTTGGAACTAACTCTCTCTCTTGCTCTCTTTCTTTTTTCTTTCTTTTTTGGTTTTCCGAGGTAGGGTCTCACCCTAGCTCAGGCTGACCTGGAATTTACTATGTAGTCTCAGGGTGGCTTCGGACTCATGGCGGTCCTCCTACCTCTGCCTCCCAAGTGCTGGGGTTAAAGGTGTGTGCCACCATGCCCGGCTTGTTCTCTTTCTTTAGAAAATTTATTGTTTGTGTGTGTTTTTGTTTTTTACCAGGTAGGGTTTCATGCTAGTCCAGGCTAACCTGAAATTCACTATGTAGTCTCAGGGTGGCCTTGAACTCATGGTGATCCTCCTACCTCTGCCTCCCGAGTGCTGGATTAAAGGCATGCACCACCACACCTGGCTTCAGAAAAATTTGTATTATCTATTTATTTATTTATTTGTAGAGAGAGAGAGAGAGAGAGAGAGAGAGAGAAGAGAGACACCCAGAAGAATGGGCATGCCAGGGTCTTCAGCCACTGCAAATGAACTCCAGATGCATGTGTCCCTTGTGCATCTGGCTTAATGGGTCCGGGGGAATTGAACCTAGGTCCTTTGGTTTCACACGGAAACACCTTAACCACTAAGCCATCTCTCCAGCCCCCAGAAAAAAATTAAAAAAAATTTTTTTGGTTTTTTGAGGTAGGGTCTTACTCTAGTCCAGGCTGAACTGGAACTCTCTATGTAGTCTCAGGGGGCCCCTTGAACTCACGGCGATCCACCTACCTCTGCCTCCCAAGTGCTGGGATTAAAGGTGTCCACCACCACGCCTGTGCTACCAGGTCTAGCTCATGTTTCTTTTTTTTAGATTTATTTTTATTTATTTGTTTGACACAGAGAGAGGGGACGAGAGAGAGAGACAGAGAGAGAGAGAGAAAATGGGCACACCAGGGCCTCTAGTCACTGCAAACGAACTCCAGACACATGTGGCACCTTGTGCATCTGGCTTACGTAGGTAATGGAGAATCGAACCTGGGTCCTTATGCTTCCCACTCATGTGCCTTAAACACTGAGTCAATTCTGCAGCCCTCATGTTACATTTTATAATACCCACAGCTGGAAGTTCCCAAGTGGTCAGAGCTATGTAGTTTTTTTATAACTTGCTTTTGGACCAATCTCCTGAGAATGTCTTTGCTTTCAGTAGTGCTTCTGTGTGCTGTGTGATGGGACTCAGCGTAGATCCCACCAGTGCAGACCAGCGATCTGCAGTGAGATGAGCAGTCTGACCCAGAATGTAAAGCAGTGCCTCAACAGAGTCAGGCTACTAAAAATGTCAGCTCAGCTAGCTGTGTGCTTGCTGTAGTGGCTGGTCTGCATCTGGCCCAGGCTCCTCATTTTAGACAGGATTGGGAACAAGTTAAGGTTTTGTTTTGTGGTTGTTCCAAAATGTACCTAGTCTAGGGGCAGGATCACATACCTTTTATCCCCTAGGTGTCAGAAACAACACTCAGGAAAGGCTTGTTGAACTGCTCAGTATAGCTGCGTTTTACGTATATACAAATTTTAAAATACTGGTTTATACATATACACACGTGCATATATGGCTTTATAGAACTATATATAGAGCTTCCCAGTTGTCTTTTCAAAATAAGGAGGCTGATTTTGAAAACTCATTAATATATGGATTGATAGATATAAATGAACTCCCAATTGTGTAACTGCCGTTCTCTTTGCATTCTTACCCTTAGATGGGTTTGCAGCCCCTCAGGACCCTCTCCCAGGGCCCATGGACCAGTTTGAAGAGCAGACTACTTCACAGCAGTCCTTTGAGTCGGCAGGATTATCACAAGGTTAGTGTGAGATTTGCCAAGAAGTTGGCCTTTGCTGGGTTGATTTTGCAATACTTTTAAGTGTTTCTCTGAAGGCCTTTCTGAAATACTCGTGATTTAAGCCCAATACTTTTGCCTCTGTTGTTATAACCTTTTAAAATATTGTTTATTTGCAAGAAATAAGCAGAAGAATGCGGGGGGGGGATAGGTGTGTCAGAGCCTCTTGCCTGGTAAATGAACTCCAGATGCATGCGCCACTTTGTCCATCTGGCTTTATGTGGTGACTGGGGAGTTGAATCCAGGTCATTAGGCTTTGCAAGCAGCACTTTAACCATTGGACCATCTCTCCAGCCGTCTGCATTGTATAATTGTTTTTGTACATATTATTTTGTGGCTTGGTCTGTCCTAAAAAGTGACTTTTACAGCTATTTTACACAGGGTTTCCAGTCCAGAAAAGGAAATAGGTTGGAATGGGCTTAGTGGTGACTGGTGTTCATGGCTAGAGTAAAACCTGTACCCGAGGGACATGTGCTAAGCACAGCCTTTTTCCATCAGCTGTTAGCTTAGAGCTGCTGTAACAAGTGATCCTAATCCTCACGCAGAAAGTAGAGCCCTTTCAGCTGTCTTTTATGTGTAACTTTTTTCTTTTGTGTCACTTTGACATTTGTTCTAGAATTCCTGACTCTCTGAATTCATTTCAGGTTTTACAGTGACTGACACATACAATCAACAGACTCAGTTTCCACCTGTGCAGCAGCTGCAGGATTCCAGCACTCTTGAGTCTCAGGCCCTGTCCACGAGTTTCCACCAGCAGAACTTACTGCAGGACCCAAGCTCTGACACCATGAATGTGGTGAGTTGCAGAAGGGCTGCACAGCTTGTTATCCGTCAGGTACCATTCTGTCCCCTGACGTGAGTATTCAGAACTTACTTGCTTATGATGGTATAAGCAATTGTGGTGCCATGAGGTGAGCACATGCGAAACCTTGTCCACAGCCTACAGGGCTTTCTTTCTCTTTTCTTAAAACATCTCAGTTTACCTCACAAATTTAATACCATGGTATGACTTTCCCTTTTTGTACAAAAGTCAGGAAGTCATTAGTATGTCATATAGGAAAGTTAAAAGATGTTGCTTTAGGCAAAAGACATAAGTTGTTTTTTTGTTTTTGTTTTAAAATTAATTTTAATTTTAGAGAGAGAGAGAATGAGTGAGTGAGAGCGACAGAGAGTTGGTGCACCAGGGCCTCACCCATTGCAATCAAACGCCAGACCCTTGTGCCACCTAGTGGGCATGTGCGACCTTGCGCCTCCCTTACCTTTGTTTGTCTGGCTTATGTGGGATCTGGAGAGAGTGAACATGGGTCCTTAGGCTTCATAGGCAAGTGCTTTTACTGCTAAACCATCTCTCCAGTCCATAAGTTGTTTTAAAAAATATTTTTATTTATTTGCAAGGAGCGAGAAAGAGGGAGAGGGAATGGGCCTGCTAGCCACTGCAAGTGAACTCCAGATGCATGTACCACTTTGTGCATTTGGCTTTATAAGGGTACTGGGGAATTGAACTTGGGCCATCAGGCTTTGCAAGGGAGTGCCTTTAACTGCAGAACCATCTCTGTAGCCCTGACATAAGTATTTTTGTTTGTGGAATCTTTTATTTATTTATTTATTTTTACTTTTTTTTTTTTTTCAGGTAGGGTGTCACTGTCTAGCTCAGGTTGATCTGGAATTCAGTCTCAGGGTGGCCTCAAACTCATGGTGATCCACCTATCTCTGCCTCCTGAGTGCTGTGATTAAGGGTGTGCGCCACCACAACTGGCTTATTTTTATTTAATTTATTTTATTTGGTTTGGTTTTTTGAGGTAGGGTCTCACTCTAGCCCAGGCTGACCTGGAATTTACTATTTAGTCTCAGAGTGGCCTCGAACTCACGGTGATCCTCCTACCTCTGCCTCCCGAGTGCTGGGATTAAAGGTGTGCGCCACCACGCCTGGCTTTACTTTTATTTTTTTATGAGAACGAGAGAATGAATTGGCATGCCAGGGCCTGAGTCACTGCAATTGAACTCCATACACGTTCTCCATCTTATGCGCATATGTGACCTTGCACACTTGTGTCACCTTGTGCATCTGGTTTACGTGGGATTTGGAGCGTCAAACATGGGTCCTTAGGCTTCACAGACAAGGGCCCTAACTGCTAAGCCATCTCTCCAGCCCTGTTTGTGGAATCTTAAAAGAAATGGATTAGTAGGAAAATGTAATGAATACTGTCATGTTAAAAACAAGTATTACACAATTAAAAGTTTTTATGTCTTAACTCAAGTTAGAGACATTTAAGGTTTTTTAAATGGTAATGAAAATTATAGACCAATCAGTAGTTTTATCTTTATTTTTAAGAAACAAAGATCATTTGAATTTTATTGGGAGTTGGCTGGGAGTTGGAGTGGCTTGGAAACGTAGGCCTTATAAGACATAAGAGGGTCCTCTACTCCTGGTCCTTGGCATCACCATGCATGATGACATAGCAGATGTCCTTGTAGTCTACATTGCCACCCACATCTGGGGCAAAGGCTGCACACATGTTCTTGATAACTGCCTCTTGATGGTACCCGCCCTTCAGGGACCAGGACCTTAAAGGCCTGATGATTACATCCTTAGGGTCGGCGCCCTTTAGCTTTTCCCCAAACATGGTCATGAGGACAGTGGAGGTGATGGGGCCACTGGCTCCTTCCTCATGGCACAATCTCATCATTCTTCACATTGAGGCAGCTTGTGGCTGCGAAGGTGTCCTGAAGGTTGTCAATAATGCCATCTTGGTTCTAGTCAATTACAATGAAAGTCTTAGTTCTATCTTTAAAATCTACTGATGTCAGTAGCTTTGCCTGATGTAGGCCTCAAAATGCCAGCACACTTTTTCAGAGCTGTACTAGGAAGTGTGTATTCAGCAGATGATGAGTGTGGAGTGGAGAACATGCTTCGGAGCAGATGGTCCTTCCTGCACAGCCCTGACTAGCACTGTGCCACCCCTGCAGGCGACGCAGCAGAATGGCGCTTGTCTGTTTTGGTCATGGATGTCTGGTGGACAGATTAGGTTTCCAGTGCTATACATGGGGGTCTCCACTGTTCCAGGAAGTAGGGAGAGAGGAAAACTGGGCATTCCAGTATTCCCTTCAAGGGCTTGCCCCTAATGACCAAACTTCCTCCATGTAGGTTCCATCTCTAAAGGCTCTGCCACATCCCAGTAGTGCTACAAGATAGCAACCCAGCCTTAGCATGTGGGCCTTTGGGAGACATTTAAGATCCAAGCTTTCCTAGCTAGTAAGAATCAATTGAGGGCTGGAGAGATGGCTTAGCGGTTAAGCGCTTGCCTGTGAAGCCTAAGGACCCCGGTTCAAGGCTCGATTCCCCAGGACCCACATTAGCCAGATGCACAAGGGGGCGCATGCGTCTGGAGTTCGTTTGCAGTGGCTGGAGGCCCTGGCGTGCCCATTGTCTCTCTGTCTCTATCTGCCTCTTTTTCTCTCTGTCACTTTTGAATAAATAAATAAAAATAATTTTAAAAAATTAAAAAAAAAGAATCAATTGATAAGAGTACTCTTTCTTTTAATTAAAAAAATTTATTATTTATGAGAGAGAAAGAATGGATACGCTAGGGCCTCCAGCAGCTGTAAACAAACTCCAGACGCATGTGCCATCTTGTACATCTGGCTTATTTGGGTCCTGGGGAATCAAACCTGGGTCCTTTGGCTTTGTAGGCAAGTGCCTTAACTGTTAAGCCATCTCTTCAGCCCAAGAGTACTCTTTTTTTTTAAGAAATATTTTTTATTAGCCAGGCATGGTGGCACATGCCTTTAATCCCAGCACTCGGAGGCAGAGGTAGGAGGATTGCTGAAGAGATGGCTTAGTGATTAAGGTGCCTGCCTGCAAGGCCAAAGGACTCATGTTTGATTCCCCAGGATCCATGTAAGCCAGATGCACAAGATGAACAATGGAGTTCATTTGTAGTGGTTGGAGGCCCTAGCACACACCCGAACTCTCTCTCTCTCTCAAGTAAATGAATAAAGTTGTGAGGGCGATCTGGCTGCAACATCTGTCACCCCATTGATCGCCAGGGTTGATTTGGCTGATCTGGCTGGCTAGGCGGGTGTCCCCTTCCTCCCTCACCGCTCCATGTGCGTCCCTCCCAAAGCTGCACACTTGGTTGAAGAGGACGACCTTCCCCGAATAGAGGAGGACCCGTCTTCGGGTCAAGGGTATACGAGCATCTGCACTTCCTGCTAGAACCTCCAAACAAGCTCTGAAATAAATCAATAAAAATAAAATATTAAAAAAAATATGTATATACACACACATACATAATTTATTTGAGAGCAGAGACAGAGAGTGAGTATGGGCATGCCAGGGCCTCTTGCTGCTTCAAACGAACTCCAGGCACATGTGCCACTTTGTGCATCTGCCTTTATGTGGGTACTGGGGAATTGAACACAGGCTATCTGGCTTTTCAAGCAAGTGTTTTAACTGCTGAGCTATCTCCCAGCCCAAGAGTATTCTCTTATTACCATATATCATAGTCTACTTCATGTTTGATTAGCCTTTGTGTTAAAGTGGGTTAGTAGTGGGCTGGAGGGATGCCTCAGTGGTTAAGGTACCTGCCTGCAAAACCTACTGACCTGGGTTCTATTCCCTAGTTCCCACATAAAGCCAGATGCGTAAAGTAGCACATGTGTCTGGAGTTTGTTTGCAGTGGCTGGAGGCCCCGGTGTGCCCATTCTCTGTCTCTCTTCTCTATCTCTCTCTGTTTGCAAATAAATATTTTAGAAAAGTGGGTTAGTAGTCAGGTATGGTGGTGCACATCTACAGTCTTAGCATTTGGGCCACTAAGGCAGGAAGATCATGAGTTTGTAGCCAGCCTTGGTTACAAAGTGTGTTCTAGGCCAGCCTCAGCTACATAGTGAGACCTTGTCTCTAACCAACCAACCAAAAATAAGTGTCTAGTAGAAAATAAATATTGACTCAGGTGTCTGTCTATGATTTTATTATTCTTTTTCCAAGTAATTGCAATGAACCACTTTTGGTTTCTCTTTTAAATTTGCAATGATGAGCATTCATGTTCTTAGCTACGGAAACTGAGTTCCTTTATGTTTATTTATGAATATTCATATACTCTTTCTCTTATCTCTGTCCAATTTAGGCAACTCGCTTGCTTCCAGAGTCATCCCAAGAGGAGCTGGACCTGCAGACACAACGCCCACCATTCCTAGAGGACAGCGAGGACCAGAGCAGGCGCTCTTACAGGTAGCCACTGCCCCACCCTACTCCTGTGTGCCTGCCTGCTCCGGTCCGGCCAAGTGCTCTGACTGCTCTCTCAACTCTGCAGTAGGGGTCATTTTCATTTCCACTTTTTAAGAGATCTGACAGTTTGTTCCTGTCATTGTTAGATAGTTTGCCTGCTGGGGACTTACTATGTCATTTGTTAATTTCAAAATGATAAGCTATATTTGAGACTACAAGAACTTGACCTAGCAATTGCCTTTTTCCATTGCTGAGTATGGAGTAGCACCCTGGTCTCCCAAGAGTGCTGACTCCTTGCTTGCTGAGTGTCATAGAAACTGCTTTGCTGTCTTCTTTCTCAGGCGTTGGGTCAGTTGACAATGTGCTCCGCACGCAGTGACCCGGGCTTGAGCTCTGTGTTTGGTTTCTAGGTGTGACTACTGCAGCAAAGGCTTCAAGAAGTCCAGCCACTTAAAGCAGCACGTGCGGTCCCACACAGGGGAGAAGCCCTATAAGTGCAAGCTCTGTGCGCGTGGTTTCGTCTCCTCTGGTGTCCTCAAGTCCCATGAGAAGACACACACAGGTCACTTTGTGATTTCCTTCTTCTTTTTTGAAATATATTTTATTTATTTGTGAGAGAGAGAAAGAGGCAAAACTGAGAGAGAGAATGGGCACGCCAGGGCCTCCAGCCACTGCAAACGAACTCCAGATGCATGCACCACCTTGTGCATCTGGCTCACGTGGGTCCTGGAGAATCAAACTGGGGTCCTTTGGCTTTGCAGGCAAATGCCTTAACCACTAAGCCATCTCTCCAGCCCTCCTCCTCGTTTTTTTTCTTTTTCTTTTTCTTTTTATGAGGCAGGGTCTCACTCTAGCTCAGGCTGACCTGGAATTCATCACATAGTCTCAGGGTGGCCTCAAACTCATGGTGATCCTCCTACCTCTGCCTCCTGAGTGCTGGGATTAAAGGTGTGCACCACCACGCCCGGCTTCTTTTTATATGAGAGAGAGAATTGGCATGCCAGGGCCTCCAGCCTCTGCAATCGAACTCCAGACATGTGTGTCGTCTTGTGTGCATGTGTGACCTCATGCGCATGTGTCACTTTGTGTGTCTGGCTTATGTGAGTTATGGAGAGTTGAACCTGGGTCCTTAGGCTTCACAGGCAAGCACCGTAAGTGCTAAGCTATCTCTCCAGCCCAGTTTCCTTCTTTATAATGTTATAGCTTATTGAGATATAATCCGTGTGTCACTCATTTCACTTACAGTATATATTTCAGTATGTTTTCAGCATACTTGCAGAATTAGGCAAACACTGCTATCCTGGAATTCACTATGCAGTCTCAGGCAGGCCTTGAACTCATAGTGATCCATAGGCATGTGTCACCACGCCCGACCTGACAGCCATTTTTTGACTTTTCAATTTGTCAAACTGTTTTCCAATGTAAAGCATACTATTGTGCACATCTACCCACCAATGCAGGAGTGTTCTGACTCCTCCATGTCCTGGTTTTAGTTTACTGAGTATTCAGTACTTAGTATTGTATATTTGTTTACTGGGATTATCCTCAGGGAGGAGCAGTAATCTCCAGGGGTTTAGAGATGTTGACTATCTTTTCATGTGCTTATTGACAGTTATCTGTTTTAATCTTCTGCCCATTTAAAGTTAAGCTTGTTTTATGTTAAGATTTTGTTTTAATATAGTTTGTTATTTTTTTTTATCAGATATGTATTTTCCAATTAAATATGTTTTAGTATATTACAGTTATCTGTTGATTAACATATATGTTAACATCAATATGTATTATGTATAAGGTTTTGTTTGAAAGTGATAGTGTATCACTTAGAAGTATACAAATATTCCTACTCAAAAAAGCAAAAGTCAGCCAGGTGTGGTGGCACATGCCTTTAATCTCAGCATTCTGGAGTTTGAGGCTACCCTGAGACTCCATAGTGAATTCCAGATCAGCCTGGGCTAGAGCAAGACTCTGCCTTGAAAAACCATAAAAAAAAAAAAAAAAAAGCTGGGTATGGTAGTGCACACCTTTAATTTCAGCACTTGGGAGGCAGAGGTAGGAGAATCACTGTGAGTTCAAGACCACCCTGAGATGACATAGTGAATTCCAGGTCAGCCAGACTGAGACTCTACCTCGAAAAACCAAGAAAAAGAAAAGGGGAAAAGTCTTATGGTTGTGCCCATTATCTGATGTCTAGGGAGTGACTTTAAGGGCTGTTGGTAGGATGGTTGTAAGCAGGTTAGTTGTTCATGGGAGGTGCCACTAAGGAAGAAGCCATTCTGACTGACATGGAGCTATTGGTCCAGTGTAGAAGGGCTCAGAGTTGGACTTCATCAGAACTGCAGCCATGGAGAGTCTTTACCCATGGAGAGTCTTTACCCACTGCAGCCTAACAGGCCACTGGCTGCACAAGGTGTGCAGAGGAGGATTTGGAGAGACGTTTGTGAGGTCCAGTCTACAAACCTCAGAAACGTTTCTCCAAATCCTCTGTCATTGTCTCGTTCTTGAAAACTGCACATGCTACCAGTACATGTCTGTTTCTGTTAGCCTCTGAGGACCTGAGGCTTTTCCTCACCTCCACCTTGTCTGTTGCCACAGGAGTGAAGGCGTTCAGCTGCGGCATCTGCAGTGCCTCCTTCACCACCAATGGCAGCCTCACGCGGCACATGGCCACACACATGAGCATGAAGCCGTACAAATGTCCGTTCTGTGAAGAGGGCTTCCGCACTGCCGTTCACTGTAAAAAGCACATGAAGAGACACCAGGCGGTCCCCTCTGCTACCTCAGCACCAGCAGAGACGGAGGGAGGAGGTACTTCCATTGTGGACTCACAGTTATTAGCCAAATGTTCATTTAGACATAAGTTAATGAACAAATCATTTTGACTTTTGTAATCTGCTGTATACAGCTTTGTCTCAGTAGTACCCTGAATTTTTTTTTTTTTTTGATCAAGTGTTAACTTTTCTTACTTTTTTGTTTTATTTTATTTATTTGAGAGAGAGAGAGATAGAAATAGGCGGGGGGTGGGGGGGTGGGGGAGAATGGGAGAATGGGCTCGCCAGGGCCTCCAGCCACTGTAAACGAACCCCAGATGTGTGCACCCCCTTGTACATCTGGCTAACATGGGTCCTGAGAAATTGAACATGGGTCCTTTGGCTTTGCAGGCAAATGCCTTAACCGCTAAGCCATCCCTCCACCCCTCCTTAACTTTTTCTGACTAAGCTATTTGCTGTCTGGCAGGAAAGCCAAGCTTCCTCCTTTTGTTTATTTATTTATGGGGGTGGTGCAGATAGAGAAAGAAAGAATGGGCGCACCCAGGCCACTAGCTACTGCAAATGAATTCCAGATGCATGTGCCAACTTGTGCATCTGGCTTACATAGGTCCTGGGGAAACGAATGTGGGTCCTTTGGCTTTGTAGGCAAGCACTTTAACCACTAAGCAATCTCTCCCCTAATCTCATTTTCTATCAAACATGAGACAAGTTCATGTCCCCAACTCCCATACCATGACGATTGCTTGTATGTACCTTTTTACTTAAGGTGGTTTTTGTTAAAAGTAAAGTCCACAGTGTGAGAATGCACACAAAGTTTTTTCCACAGGCGACAACAGCACATAGCATTGTGCTGTGTATCAACATGAATATAAATGCAGTGTCACACGCCCATATGGTGTGTGGGTCAGAGTCTGGTCTGGGCTGCAGCTGCTGCTGTCATTGAACAGTGGCTCTTGGTGTGTCATGCCCTTGCTGTGTGGGCTGAGGATCCTTTTTCTATCTGTATGTTGTCATCTGACCTTGAGGTCACATGTCAGACTGCAGGGTCTCTCACTCTTGGTCTTAGATTTGAAGGACTGGGTCTTTAGAATTTGCCAAGATCACCTTAAAATTATCCAAGCTCTGACTTTTGTGTTATTGAGACAACTTTTTCTGACCATTGGTACTTCATGAAGTACTTCAGTCTGATAGAACTTAGTAATGCCTTATTTCCAGCTGTTACTCTTGCTATCAGATCTGGTGAAGCATAAAGAACAAGTCATTTTTCCTTCATGTGAGGTATAGGGTACAGGACATACAGTGTCCCATCTGGACCCTGTGGTGTGTCATAAATCCTGTGTGAATCCAGCCACATGTTCCTTCTCAGTGGTGGAGAAGCCTCAGTGCTGACCTGTGGGCTCAGCATGCCACTGCCCCAGCATTTACAAACACCTTCACGTATGGGATCTCTTTGGATCTTTCTTGATCATAGGGAAAACTCATCTGTTGTTTTTCCCACCTACACCTGACATCTTCTGATAGGGATCTAGTTCCCCCACACTTCTATAACCCTCTGACATTTTCTGATAGGGATCTAGTTCCCTCACACTTCCTATAACCCTTTGATATCTTCTGATAGGGATCTAGTTCCCTTACACTTCCTATAATAACCCTTTGCCTTTTTTTTTTTCAAAATTTGTTTTATTAACAACTTCCATGATTATAAACAATATCCCATGGTAATGCCCTCCCTCCCCCACTTTCCCCTTTGAAACTCCATTCTCCATCATATCGCGCCCCCCCCCCCCCCTTAATCAGTCTCTCTTTTATTTTGATGTCATGATCTTTTCCTCCTATTATGATGGTCTTGTGTAGGTAGTGTCAGGCACTGTGAGGTCATGGATATCCTGGCCATTTTGTGTCTGGAAGAGCACATTGTAAAGAGTGCTACCCTTCCTTTGGCTCTTACATTCTTTCCACCACCTCTTCCACATTAGACCCTGAGCCTTGGAAGGTGTGATAGAGAAATTGCAGTGCTAAGCACTTCTGTCACTTTTTTCCAGCACCATGATGCCTTCTGAGTCATCCCAAGGTCACTACCATCTGTAAAGAGAAGGTTCTCTATCAAAAGTGAGAGTAGCATTAATATATGGATATGAACATTAAGAGAAGTACTTACTGGGCAGTTTGATGAGCATAGTATATACATTTAGCCAGACAGCAGCAGACATTACAACCCTAGGGCTCATGACTACCACTATTTTAAGTTTTCAGTATTAGGGATGTAGTCCCTCCCATGGAGTGGGCCTCCAGTCCAATTAGAGGGCAGTTGGTTTCCACCATGACAGATGTGCCACTATTGCACCTGTTGGCTCATTTGGCTTGGCTGGCCAAATATAAGGCTTGCAGTGCCCTTTGACATCTTCTGATAGGGATCTAGTTCCCTCATACTTCCTATAACCCTTTGACATCTTCTGATAGGGATCTGGCTCCCTTACACTTCCTATAACCATTTGGCCTGACTTGTGCCATTCTCTCCTAGTTCTTCTGTTTGTTGTGTATAATTTTATAGTCCGTTTCCTTTCATGGTTGGTGCTATATTGATTGGGTTCTTGGTTACTTAAGTTGTTTTCTAATCTTTATTTGAGAGAAAGAGAATGAGTGTGAGTTAGTTGGTGTTCCAGGGCCTCAGCCACTGAAATCAAACTCCAGACACTTGTGCCACCTAGAGAAACCCATCCTTACAATTCTGTTTCTCTAGAACCACTTCTGGTACCAAATTCTGTATTAGTCAGGGTTCTCTAGAGGAACAGAACTGCTAGAATGAATTATTTTAAAAGGGGATTTATTGGATCAGCTTACAGTAGTCCAATAGCAGTTGTAGGCCCGAGAATCACCGAACCTGGTAGCTGCTCAGTCCTCGTGGCCAGATGCCTCAGCAGTCCTGACCCGGCACTGCAGATGGTGCTGGAAAGCCTGGAGGCTTCCTGAGGAGCCGCTGGGTTTCAATCCACGGGGGTCTTCAGTTGATGCTGGTCTTTCGTCCGCACTGGTCTTCAATCCACGCTGGAAGGTAGCAAGCAGCTCCGGCAGCCAAAATGGAAGGAAGGCAGGAAGGAAGGAAGGGACTCTTTTTTTCCCAGAGCTCCCTTGTATCAAGTCCCCCTCTGGGCGGGACCACCCATTCTGGGGGAAGGGCTGAACCTTGGGGAAAGACTTCCTCCTTTAGTTGATCCTTCCTAGAAGCAACCTATGGATTACTAAACAGATCAAGTTGACAACACCTTAACTATCACAGTGGGTGTCTGCTGATGAATCACATTCTACCCTTAGTCATACACAAATGTCAGTGCCTTGGACAGGTGCTGAGCTCTGGCACCTCCTCCACCTGTCTGCCGTCTCCCGTGGTCAGCTGCTTGTCCCTATAGGGTCATGGTGGCAGAGGTCACCCTTTGCCATCTGAGGTGTGGTTGAATTGAGTTGCTGACTGTAACCTTATGCAGCTAGCTTTTGTTTTTTGGTTTGAAACTTGAGCTTTTATGAAGATTTTGACTCCCTTCCTGTGCTCTGAGTAGACCCATGTGTGGAGGAAGAGGAAGAAAACTCTGACAGAAGTGCTTCGAGGAAGCCTCGTCCTGAGGTCATTACTTTCACAGAGGAGGAGACGGCCCAGCTGGCCAAGATTCAGCCCCAGGAGAGTGCTACGGTGTCTGAGAAGGTCCTGGTGCAGTCAGCTGCAGAAAAGGACCGCATCAGCGAGATGAAGGATAAGCAGGCAGAGCTGGAGGCCGAGCCCAAGCACGCCAACTGCTGTACATACTGCCCCAAGAGCTTCAAGAAGCCCAGTGACCTGGTGAGGTGAGGACGCCCCCACTCTTCCCGGGGCTCCTGGAGACTTGAAAGTGTGCCCTACATGTGCTTGTGATACCTCACCGTGGTATAGGAACTCGCCTGTGCAGGGTGTGGTCTCAAGCCTGCATTAACTGCAGTGAACTCATTCTGAATAGTGATGAGGAAGTCTGTTGTCACTGTAAGTTGCTTGTATGTTTTGCTGTGTGATTGTAGTAGTTGTGGAAAATGAACACTAACTTACTTATCGAGGAAGACAGGGTGCAAGACTGAGGGGTGCAGAAGGGTGCCAGCAGTCCCCTTGACCAGAGTGAGAGGACAGGCTAGAGACCGACAGGTGTTACGGGGCAAGCAGCAAGATGGAGCATAGCAGAATAGTAAAGAATCCGGGACCCCCGAGTTATGGGGGAGACTGTGAGGGGCTCCTGGGCTGTGTAGACTGGGATGAAGGCCATGCCCAGACCCTGTACTCCAGAGTGCGGGGAGCAGCACTTAGTGTAGCGCTAGGAGGGAGAGTCAACAGGTGGGGCTCATAGAGCAGCCTAATAAACAACAGAACTCTGAAGACCTGAGGTGGCTCCAGAAACAAAACGAGCTTTCTTCAGGCTCTGCATTCCACAGTGCTCCAAGGGGTGGAGGCTGGCCACACTGTGGGCAAGGGTAGGCAGGAATGGAGTAGCTCCCCTGTGGGAAGCATGTGGCTCCTGGGCACATGTGGAGACTCCTGGGAAGGGGAATGGGAAGGGGATGTGCGTTCAGCCAGGTGGTGCAGAGAGAAAGCCCAGACGGAGCCGGCTTCAGAAGAGCATGTGAGCCACACCGGTGTTCCTGCAGGACTCTACAGGTGGAGACAGTAGAAGGTTAATTATGGAGAAGATGAGAAGTTGTTTTTTTAAATATTTTTATTTATGATTTATTTGTATGGCCTAGAGAGATGGCTTAGCAGTTAAAATGCTTGCTTGCAAAGCCAAAGGACTCAGGACCCACGTAAGCCAGATGCACAAGGTGGTGCATGCATCTGGAGTTTGTTTGCAGTGGCTGGAGGCCCTGGGGTGCTCATTCTCTTTCTATCTGCTTGCTTCTCTCTCTCTCTCTCTCTGTCAAATAAATGAATAGGTAATTTAAAAAATATTTGCAAGCAGAGTGAGGCAGAGAGAAAAATGGGCACACAAAGGCCTCTGGTCATGGAAATGAATTCCAGATGCATGTGCTACTCTGCATCTGGCTTACATGGGTAACTGGTGAACCGAGCCCAGGCTTTCAGGCCTTGCAACAAGTGCCCTTAACCACTGAGCCATTTCTCCAGCCCGAGGAGTTGTTTTCAGTAGCTGGAAAGTTTCATGAGGGGAGCCCTGGCCAGTGGTGCATGTGACCAGGGAGCTCCATCAGGTTGAAACATGAGTCAAATGGGATAGTTGTGCCATGCATGCATGCTTCCTGTGAGCAGTTCAGATGGCTGTACCCAACTTCAGACACTCAGCAGTGTGTGATGTAGCCAGTAAGGACAACAGGTCAATTGAGACAAGACACTGCCAGTCATCACTAACACTGAGGATGTTCCTATCACAAAGGTGGAAGGACCGGAGCGAGGTATCCTCGAAACAGGAAGCAAGACATAGGTAGCAGTTCAGAGACCATCTTTGTACCTGTCTCTCCTGTACTAGGAGAGAGTGTTTTAGGCTCAGCTTCCCCTATTGCATACTGAGTAAAGTTCATGGGAAGACAAAGCACCAGGCACCACCATGGACAGTTACTCATGGGTGTGTCAGAAGTGCCTACACGCTTATCTGTGTCAAGTTCTAGAATTCATTTAATTTTTTTTTTTTTTTTTTTTTTTGGTTTAGCGAGGTAGGGTGTCACTCTAGCCCATGCTGACCTGGAATTCACTCTGTATTCTCAGGGAGGCCTCAAATTCATGGCTATCCTCCTACCTTTGCCTCCTAAGTGCTGGGATTAAAGGTGTATGCCATCACGCCCGGCTTAGAATTCATTTAGTTTTTAAATATGATAGCTTTTTTAAATTTTTTGTTTTTTGAAGCAGGTTCTCACTCCAGCTCAGGCTCACCTGGAACTCACTCTGGTCATCTAGGCTGGCCTCACACTCACAGTGATTCTACCTTAGCCTTTGGGCTAGGAGTACAGTTGTGCACCACACACCAGACTGATATCTTTTTTTTTTAAAACTTTTTATTGACAGCTTCTACAATTTTAGACCATAACCCATGTTAATTCCCTTCTAACTCTAATTCCCCCCCTCACAAATCCACCCTCTGTCATATTCCCTCCCCTTTCAGTCTCTTTTATTTTAATGTCATCATCTTTTCCTCCTACTGTGAAGGTCCTGTGCAGGTAGTGTCAGGCACTGTGAGGTCATGGATATACAGGCATTTTGTGTCTGGAAGAGTGCATTGTAAGCAGTCCTACTCTTCCTTTGGCTCTTACATTCTTCCCACCACCTCTTCTGCAGTGGACCCTGAGCCTTGGAAGGTGTGATAGAGATGTCTCAGTGTTGAGCACTCCACTATCACTTCTCAGCACTATGGTGATTTTCGTTTGATCCCACTAGTCACCACCATCTGCAGGCAAGCACCTTAACCACTAAGCCATCTCTCTAGCCTGGTCACTGCCATCTGAAAGAGAAGCTCAGTCTGATATACCTTTCTTGGTTAGCACCACAAGCTTTTTTTTTTTTTTTTTTTTTTTTTTTTTTAGGTTTTTCAAGGTAGGGTTTCACTCTAGCTCAGGCTGACCTGGAATTCACTACGTAGTCTCAGGGTGGCCTTGAACTCATGGTGATCCTCTTACCTCTGCCTCCCGAGTGCTGGGATTAAAGGCGTGTGCCACCACGCCTGGCTTGTGTTCATTGTTTTTAAAAAATATTTTATTTATTTATTTATTTGAGAGAGAGAGGAAGGAGAGAGAGGAAGAGACAGAGAATGGCATGCCAGGGACTGTAGCCACTACAAATGAACTCTAGATGCATGTGCCATCTTGTGCATCTGGCATACGTAGGTACTGGGAAGTTGAACTTGCATCCTTAGGCTTCATAGGCAAGTGCCTTAACCACCAAGCCATCTCTCTAGCAACTTTTTTTTTTTTTTTTTGGTTTTACGAGGTAGGGTCTCACTTTAGTTCAGGCTGACCTGGAATTCACTATGTAGTCTCAGGGTGGCCTCAAACTCATGGTGATCCTCCTACCTCTGCCTCCCGAGTGCTGGGATTAAAGGTGTGTGCCACCACGCCCAGCTTTCTAGCAACTTTTTTATTGATAACTTCCATAATTATAGACAATAGACCATAATAAATCCCTCCCCTCCCTTCCCCCCCTTTTCCCTTCACAAATCCACCCTCCATTATATCTCCTCCCTCTTCTCCATTAGTCTGTTTTATTTTGATGTCGTCATGTTTTCTTCCTATTATGAGGGTCTTGCAAAAGTAGTGCTAGGCACTGTGAGGTCATGGGTATTGAGGCCAATTTATGTCTGAATAATTGCATTATAAGCAGCCCTACCCATTATTTCCGCCACCTTTTCTTCAATGGACCCTGAGCCTTGGAAGGTATGATGGAGATGTTTCAGTGCTGAATACTCCTCTGCCGCATCTCTCAGCACTATGGTGCCTTTTGGGTCATCCCAGTGGTCTCCACTATCTGAAAAGTGAAGCTTCTCTAACCAAAAGTGAGAGCAGCATTAATATATGGGTATGAATGTTAAGAAAAGTGCTTACAGGGCACTTTGGAGCATAATATATGCATTTAGCCAGACAAGAGCAGGCATTGCACTCCTAAGGCTCATGACCTCTCCCACCATAAGCTTTTGATTAGGTTTTCAGTACCAGGCATGTATTCCCTCCCATGGAGCATGCCTCCAGTCCAACTGTGAGAGTGGTTGGTTTTCCCTATAACAGGCCTGCCATTATTGCACCTGCTCAGTCATTTGCCTTGGCTGACCAAACTTAAAGCTTGCAGTGTCCACTGTTTTCACTGCTGATGACTTCTGTCTTCCTTAGGGCTGCAAGCAGTGTAGCTTTTTCCAGCTTTCTATCAGGTGGTCTGCAGAGAAGAGGTTTTCAGCTTAGCTCCAGCTTGATTTCTCAGTGACCCTGCAGTCTAAGCATATGGAGTCTTCAGGAATATTTTTTTCTTTTTCTTTTTCTTTTTATTATTATTATCACTAACAACATATTTTGTATGGATACATCATGTGTTGGTACCCTCTTTTCCTTCATCCCTGCTTTTTTTTTTTTTTTTTTGTTTGAGATAGGGTTTCACTCTAGCCCAGGATGACCTGGAAGTCACTATGTAGTCTCAGGGTGGCCTTGAACTCATGGTGATTCTCCTATCTCTGCTTGTCCATTCTTATTAAATGGAGTGCTGTGTTCCACTGTACTGGCATATCAAAGTTCTGTCACCAGGCTTTAATGACACTCCAGAGGCTGTGTCCTTGGAGCACTTGCACAGGGCTCATCCTCTCTGTTGATACATTCTCCCAAGGGCTTCTAGTCATGTGCTTAGGTCCCTTGGAACCTCTAATAGGAGGCGGGACACGGTCATGTCCTGTGTCCTGGCAGTGGCCCTGATTCTGTGGCTGCTTCCCTTGCAGTGTCGCCTCTACTGCTGTTGCAGCCCTGCTTGTCTACTTGGTGTTAGTGTAAGAGGGCTCAGGATTTGTGGGAACTGGTCTCATTTTCATTAACCTTGATTGAAAATATTCTTGTTTAGGTTTTTGTATAGAGTGAAGCTTAACATTTTTATTTGGAATTTAAACAGAACATAGTAGCACATGATTTTTATGGTTATAAGTTTTTAAATCATGAAGGTGTTTGTATGTATAATTAAAAAGAAAATTACTTAATTACAAATGCTTTTTGGATAGGCATGTTCGAATCCATACTGGAGAAAAGCCATACAAGTGTGACGAATGTGGGAAAAGCTTTACTGTGAAATCAACTCTTGATTGCCATGTGAAGACCCACACAGGTAAGGAATAGATCCCTGAGTTGCTGTAGGCCACGTCTAAATAATTGTGTGCACAATGCTTTCAAAGTTACCGAAGGCTCAAAAACCAGGAGCCATGAACAAGTGAATATAAATGATGTTTTTATTCCTAACAAAGAGAAAGTGGTTTAACTCTTAAGAAGAAGGGATCCGATCTCAAGTCTAATTACAACCACTGTGTTCTTACCTAGGCTTCCACACCCTCTTTGACAAGGTCACCTTTTAGTCTCATTCAGGCACAGGGTTAGTTTCCTATGCCTTTTAAAATGTGAGGATTTCAACCAGGCATGGTGGTACATGTTGTTAATCCTAGCGCTTGTGAGGCAGAGATAGAAGGATTGCTGTGAGTTTGAGGCCAGCCTGGGACCAAAGATTGAGTTCCTATCTTGAAAAAGCCCCCCCCCCAAAAAAAAAATTCTGAGGACTTGGAATATGATAGCTCACACCTTTAATCTCAGTATTGGGGAAGCTGAAGTAGGAAGATTGTTTTGAGATCCAGGTTAGCCTGGACTACAGAGTGAATTTTAAATCACTCTAGACCAGAGTGAGACCCTGTCTCCAAAAAAAAAAACCAAACAGGGCTGGAGAGATGGCTTAGTGGTTAAGCGCTTGCCTATGAAGCCTAAGGACCCCGGTTCGAGGCTTAAATCCCCAGGACCCACGTTAGCCAGATGCACAAAGGGGCACACATGTCTGGAGTTCGTTTGCAGTGGCTGGAGGCCCTGGCGCGCCCATTCTCTCTCTCTCTCTGCCTCTTTCTCTCTCTGTTACTCTCAAATAAATAAATAAAATAAACAAAAAAAAAATTTATTTAGAAAAAAAAAGCAAGCAAACAAACAAAAAACCCCAGAACAGCTGGGTGTGGTAGCACACGCCTTTAATCCCAGCACTCAGTAGGCAGAGGTAGGAGGATCACTGTGAGTTCGAGGCTACCCTGAGACTACATAGTGAATTCCAGGTCAGCCTGGGCCAGAGTGAGACCCTACCTCAAGAAAAACCAAAACCAAAACAAAACAAAACAACCCCCCACCAAAAAAACCAGAACAACGCTGGATGTGGTGGCACATACCTTTAATCCCAGTATTCAGGAGACAGAGATAGGAGAATCACTGTGAGTTCAAGGCCAGCCTGAGACTACATAATGAATTCCAGGTCAGCCTGGGCTAGAATGAGACCCTACCATGAAAAGCAAACAAACAAATAAAAAAGCGGGGTGTGGTGGCACACGCCTTTAATCCTTTAGTCCCAGCATTTGGGAGGCAGAGGTAGTAGGAGGATCGCCATGAGTTTGAGGCCACCTGAGATAACTACATAGTTAATTCCAGGTCAGCCTGAGCCAGAGTGAGACCCTACCTCGAGAAACAAAAACAAAACAAAACAAAATCTGATGGTAGTTATCAGATCTTAGCACCTTTTATGATCTTATTACTAAGTTCATGAATCATTAATTACTGTAATTGCAGGATGCAATCATTAAACTAATTTGTATTCCAAAGTTTTTTTTAATTTTGTTTGTTTATTTATTTATTTGAGAGTGACAGACAGAGCAAGAAAGAGGCAGAGAGGGAGAGAGAGAGAGAATGGGCGCACCAGGGCCTCCAGTCACTGCAAACGAACTCCAGACGTGCGCGCCCCCTTGTGCATCTGGCTAACGTGGGTCCTGGGGAATCGAGCCTCGAACCGGGGTCCTTAGGCTTCATTGGCAAGCGCTTAACCACTAAGCCATCTCTCCAGGCTCCAAAGTTTTGATTATGAGGAGAATTGAGCAGCCAAGTGTGAGTGGAATGTCAAACATTTAAGTTCTGTGATTCTTTTCTGTTGGATTAATGTTGGGAACTAAACAGAGGTGAAGCACTTAATGAGACTTTTCCACATGTAGTTCTCTTGCTGTTTCATGCAGTTTCCCATGTCTGTCTCGTGTTGTGCTCTGAACTTGCTGGGGATGGATAGAGATTACTTAGCAGCCGCAGATCCACTGAGCTGTCTTGTACATGGAGTTCAATGTAGGCTATGTGGATAAGCAGTGGAGAACAAGTGTCTGCTGCTTCTTTCTCCCTTGGGAATGGTAAGGAGACTGTGGAGGACTTCAGAACAGTGTAGGCTTACAGGCTTGCCAGTGCTTCTGTGAATCCTTTTTCACAGCTCTGGTAACAAGCAGTGTTTGTTTCTTGGGCAGAAGAATGAGAAAGAAAGCCAGGAGGTTTCCTTCCCCCAGGCTCTCCAGGGTAGTTGGTGCCAACAGCATTCTACGGCTGCTGTGCAGGTGATCATGAGGAGAGCCAGAGGGGAGAAGAAACCCAGCATGAGGGCCAGGATGGAATTTTAAGTGCACATCCTCCAAGCATGGTGCTACCTCTGTCCACATATGTTCTGCCTGGCAGAAGAGAAAATGAAGAGATGCTGAGATGTTGACCTACTCATTGTGTGCAAAAAACAACAGGAGTATGGGCCAGGGTGAAGTCACATTACCTTTTGGCTTTTGGTGGATAAAAATCAAATACTGCAGTCAAGAACCCAGGCCATGCAGTGATTTCAGGTCGTTAAACGTAGAGGGTCTTCGAACCATTAGTAGACAGTGTGGGTAGATTTCCACATCCTGTGAAGTGATTCAGGGTCTCTTAAAGCATCATGGTCTGTGGGCCCAGCACACCATGTCCACACTGCCTGGTGGGGGTTTTGAGTTCATCTTGCTGTTGGCCCTGCTGACGCTGGCCTTTTTGCAGGCCAGAAACTGTTCAGCTGCCATGTGTGCAGCAATGCCTTCTCCACAAAGGGCAGCCTGAAGGTCCACATGCGCCTGCACACGGGGGCGAAGCCCTTCAAGTGCCCACACTGCGAGCTGCGCTTCCGCACGTCTGGGCGGAGGAAGACTCATATGCAGTTCCATTACAAACCGGATCCCAAGAAAGCCAGAAAGCCCGTGACACGAAGCTCGTCAGAAGCCCTCCAGCCTGTGAGCCTCCTCAGCCCCTCCCCCACCGACCCCAGTGTGCTCATCATGAACAACTCTGTTCTGACGGGGCAGCTGGACCAAAGCTTGCTTCAGCAAGGGCTGGTGGGCCAAGCTATCCTGCCTGCCTCAGTGTCAGGTAAGGCCTCATGGACTCGTGTGAACATGTGTACTGCACATTGGTTCCCACAGCAAGACACTTCATTTCCTTGAGCTGTTCCCTTGTAAGGCAATAGGGAAAGTGGATGTTCTCCCAAGTGTCCATCAGTTCCCAATTCTTTTTCCATCAGTTCTGCTTTTAACACCTTTGTACTTTGATTCGCTTTTGTTTTAGTGGATCTATATGTGGGTCCTTTGCAATTGGCAGTCTCATAAATGTCGTCATTTTTAGGAGCTATTCTGCTGTTGTTGGTTACACACTGTTTGAAAAAGATTAGAGTTTCGCCAGTTGGGTTTATTTATGTACTTACAAGTGTCATGATTCTTGCAGCAATCAAACACCCAGGTGCCTTTCCTTCTGTGTCTATGACTTGGTGGATGGCAATAGCTGACCTGCCTCTCCTTAATGAGTGCTGTTGTTTTAAACCATGGACCAACCAGTAGACTGGCCTTCTAATATGTTTTAAATAGGTCATGTTGTTTATTTCATAAGGTTTGTTTTGTTATGGCACAGATACTATGTTAGTATAAATATTAGTATTCCTCAAATAGGTCATATTAGCATATTATGGAAAACTTATTCTAAAATCCCAGTGCAAAATGTGAGTTATTTTATGTTTAAAGAATTTATTCATTCCTTCCCTTTTTCTCTTGGTAGCTGGTGGAGACTTGACAGTGTCTTTGACAGATGGGAGCTTGGCCACCCTGGAAGGTATCCAGTTACAACTTGCTGCTAATTTGGTTGGACCAAATGTTCAGATTTCTGGAATTGATGCCTCCAGCATTAATAATATCACCTTACAGGTATGATGACTGCCAGGGCTTCTTGCCTTAATATTATCCTCATAACTCACAGAGGCACAGAGTTCTCATGACAAGTGTCCCGGCTGCCTTTCAGATCGATCCAAGCATTTTGCAGCAAACACTGCAGCAGGGCAACCTGCTCACTCAGCCACTCGCCGGGGAGCCTGGCACAGCCTCACAGAGCAACTCTCTTCAGACACCGGACAACACTGTCCCAGCCAGTGTAGTCATTCAGCCCATCTCAGGCCTGTCCTTACAGCCCACAGTGACCTCTGCTAACTTGACCATTGGCCCGCTGTCTGAACAGGATTCTGTGCTGACTACCAGCAGCAGTGGTAAGAACCAGTCACCTGTTTACTTCAGCAGCTCAAACTCCAATTATCTCAAGGTCTTGCTCATGGTGGCACTTTTTTTCTTTTTATTGGTTTTGGTTTTTTTGAGGTAGGGTCTCACTTTGGTCCAGGCTGACCTGGAATTAACTGTGCAGTCTCAGGGTGGCCTTGAACTCACAGCGATCCTCTTACCTCTGCCTCCCAAGTGCTGGGATTAAAGGTGTGCACTACCATGCCCCGCTTCATGGTAGCACTTTTGAATTTAGTCAGTATGATGTCATTTTCATGTTTTTGTAAAGCTCACCAAATAAATCAGAAGACCTCGGATCACCTTAGTTTCAGTGGTGCTCACTGCGCATATGTCTGGAGGTTATTGTTCTCATGGAATTACTTCCCGTTACTCCAGAGACTTTTCTTACGGGGCTTATCGACCTGTCCCTTCCTCTCCTCTTTCCTGTTTCTTTGCCATTTTTGTGGCACTGGGGAGCAAACTTAGGTTTTTGTGCATTCTAGGGCAAGTCTTACCCTTTAGATAATGTAGTTACAGGTGACTGGTAATTGATTTGGAGTCTTTAACTTTTTGAAAGAGCCTTCTACCTATGTTATTTAAATATAAACAAAGAGAAGCATATCATTTTGGAGCTCATTGTTCTCCTTTGTGTTGATAAGCAGGGGCGCAAGACCTCACTCAAGTGATGACTTCACCAGGCCTTGTGTCCACCTCCACGGGCCCCCACGAGATCACCCTGACTATCAACAACTCGAGTCTCAGCCAGGTTCTGGCCCAGGCTGCTGGCCCCACCGCCACATCATCCTCGGGGTCTCCACAGGAGATCACTCTGACAATCTCTGGTTAGTAAGTTCACACCTCACACCTCTTGTGATTCAGTGCTCAACTTGCTGTGTCCTCCTACAGTACTTGCTTTGCACAGAGCCGTTGCTCAACAAGTATCTATGTGACAAGTTCACATTTAGAAAGATAGCATACCAGAAATTAAAAACTGTGGACTCTCATGTTACTTTCCAGTTCAGCAGAGTCGATGATGTAATGAATTTAAAGAGTTGTCTATTTTTGCCACATATTTTTGCTTAACAAAGAATAGAGCACATAGGGAGCTTCCCGATTCTTGGTTGTGTTCCCTACACCAAAGGAATGTCACTCCTGTGAGCTGTGCACAAGAGGACCCTGTCAGGACCTGTGGTGCTCACCTACTCATATCTTGTGAACCCTACTCAGATTATGTGGGGAAAAGTTAATTACAGCAGAACCATGAAAAGTAGATAAATGGGCAGAAAATACCACTTGGCAATACCGTGCACTTGGTATAGGCAAGACATCCCACATGTCAGTCATGGGCTAAGGCATCTCCCCTCCTTGCTGAGTCATTGTGCTCACTCCTGGTGTGCTCTGGATGAGGAGCTCGGAACCTACTTGTCTGCTGTGCTTGCCTGTGTGGTTCCTAGCTGGGGGCCCTTTATGTAAACTAAGTCTTGTGTTCTTGGGTTTTGTTTGTTTGTTTGTTGCTGTTGCTGACCTCTAATGTTTTGTGGCTGAGGACAACCTTGAATTTGTGATTCTTCCCCCTCTATCTCCTAAGAGGCATGTACTCTGTGCTCAGTTTATGTGGTGCTGAGGATCAAACTGGCAGCTTTGTACATGCTGGGCAAACACTCTGCCAACTAAGCTATATTTCCAGCCCTGTCATTTTAAAAATTATTATTATTAATAGCTTTGCTATGTCCCAAATTTTTATTAGTGCATTTAAAGTTCATAACCACCTTGCATTGTTGTTTTTAAAAATAAGAACATTTGCCAAGTGTGGTGATGCACGCCTTTAATCCCAGCACTTAGGAGGATCACTGTGAGTTTGAGGCCGCCTTGAGACCACTTAGTGAATTCCAGGTCAGCCTGGGTGAGACCCTACCTCAAAACAACAACAAAAACAACAACAACAACAAAATCATTTTACTGAAAACCACGGTAACTTCTGTGGAGCCCTGGACTGCAGGAGGGGAACATGTACATTTCTCTTTGAACAAACCTAAGAATTGTGACAGACAAATTATCAGGGTAATTTGGCTGTGAGGCCAACCCAGGGTTTTGTTTCTTTAGTTGGAAATTAATAGTGGAACTGAGAGGTATAAAGAATAAAAGTAAAAAGTAAAAGTTCGTTCAGGAAGGCATCTTTTTTGGGGTTGGATGACAGGCCATGATTTTTTGACAGTATTGGACAGTAAGAATTAATGTTGGATTTTGTGTGATTTACTCACTTGCCTGCTTTGATAATATTGAGTTTTAATTTTGGAAATGCAGAAGGGCTGTTTTAAGAAGCTGTTTGGTTGACAGTGGCCTGTTCTGAGTGTTCTCAGTGAGGAGGCGTTGTACTAGGTCTTATGAGAAACATAATGCATGATTCTTGCTCATAGTTCAGACGTGTTTTCCAGCTTGTGGACTGTGTTTTCATTTTCCCTGTTCTAGTCTTGGCTATTTTCTTATGTTTTTGTACATGAGCATAGTACAAAGTATAGTGGAATATAAAACAGGTCCTCATGCTTGTGCAGCAAGTGCTGTTACCCACTGAGCCATCCTAGCATTTGGAGGCCGAGATCGTGTAAAAAGAAAGGGTAGTTCTTTGCCTTCCTAAATTGGTCTTGTGTATATACCACAAGCATGGGATGTCTGCAGCATGGTTGTGAATAAAAAGCGATGTGAAATAGGAATCATGAAGTCAATGCCTGCATGCTGGAGTGCGGGTGGGCCCCTCAGGTGGTAACTGCCCTGCTCTTTGTTTTGCCTGTGCTCATGTCCATAATACATGCTTCACTTCTTGTCTGTCTGAAGTGCCTGAAGGAGTGGGTTGTTTGCCGTCTGATGCTCTTTCCCCTTTCCTCTGCCCTCTCTCACCCACACCTGGTCTGACAGTAGGGTTTTCAAGGCATTTTGTCCTTAAGTAGTCTTCAGCATTCAGTGTGGTTTTCATTGAATGCATGTGTCACTTTGTACACCTGGGGAATTGATCCCTGGCTGCCAGGCTTTGCAGGCAGGTGCTTTAACTGCTGAACCATCTCCCCAGTCCCTAAAGTAGAATTCTTAAGAAGTAGCTTACATGTCTAGACAAGCTGCCAGTGAGGGAGATCTGTATTAATGGTCCTGTTCTTCCTTACTTATTAATAACTGAAAGCTTTGTGGATGCTACTGTGTCGTGAGCACACTAGTCAGGGAGGAAGTGAGAATGTTACTTTCAGGTGTCATAGTTCTTCCACTTGGGTTGCAGTCTTTGAACTCAGTCGTGTTGGAAGTCATGAACTGAGGGGACGCCAAGGCCAGTCTGCAGGTGCCACCTCAGCAGCTAGCAGTGGCCTCTCCTGCAGTCATGCTACATTAGACTCCTCAGGCATTGGGCCACTGTGGGTTCATCCAGCAGAGCCATCACATCAACAAAAAGACCTTATGACTGAAACTGCATGTTAGGGCTGGGCGTGGTGGCCTGCCCTGTAATCCTAGCACTCTGGAGGCTGAGGAAGGAGAATCATGCATTCTAGGTCAGTTTGAACTATGTGAAAAGATTCTTTCTTTAAACAAAAAGAGCAAGATATCCTCTACAAGCATGACACACATGTCAGCTGCAGGTTTGGTCATGTGCACTGTAATTCCATAAGGACTGGTGTACTGTATATAACTTTAGAATACAGGATTCTTGGACTCTTGCCCTGTGCTGTGTCTTTTTTGGCCCTAGCTGACAGTAAATAACAAAGTTGAAAAAGGAGCTTTCTAAGCACTGCAGTTCAGACCTCATATACTTCTCGTTATTAAATGAGCATGAGTAATTGCAGCCTCATTCTGTGTAGGAGTATACATGTAGTTTTCTTGGTCTTACAGAGATTTCCCAAGTTTGTATATAATCCATTATTGGGTTAAGCCATTGTTAGGTGAGAGCCTTCACAGTCCTGTTTGGAAACACTCTTGGAGACACTCAGAGGTGTGCCTTGCTAATGTCATATGCATTTCTCAGTCTAATCAAGTTAATGATCCTGAGTCCACCCCTTATCATCTTGGCACTCAGACACATCTCCTTAAATCACACTGATCCCCAACAGAAAGAGAATAACAGACATAGTTTGGCCTAACATGCTACAGTTATGCTGCCTACAACCAGAAGTGTAGTAATTCCTTCACGAGTCTCAACAGTCCAGTATTGCTTCAAAGTTCAAGTACAGAGTCTCCTTTGAGACTCAAGGCAAACTTTTTTGTTTGTTTGTTTGTTTTTCGAGATAGGTTTTCACTCTAGCCCAGGCTGACCTGAAATTCACTCTGTATTCTCAGGGTGACCTTGAACTCATGGCGATCCTCCTACCTCTGCCTCCTGAGTGCTGGGATTAAAGACGTGCACCATCATGCCCGGCTAAACTTTTTTTTAATTGACAGCTTCCATAATTATACACAATAAACCATGATAATTCCCTTCCTCACCCACTTTCGCCTTCATAAATCCATTCTCCATCATATCCTGCCCCCCTGTTAGTCTCTCTTTTATTTTGATGTCATCATCTTTTTCTTTTTTTCTTTCTTTTTTAGTTTTTCAAGGTAGGGTCTTACTGTAGCTCAGGCTGACCTGGAATTCACTATGTAGTCTCAGGGTAGCCTTGAACTCATGGCAATCCTACTACCTCTGCTTCCCGAGTGCTGGGATTAAAAGTGTGCACCAGCCGGGCGTGGTGGCGCACGCCTTTAATCCCAGCACTTGGGAGGCAGAGGTAGGAGGATCACCGGGAGTTCGAGGCCACCCTGAGACTACATAGTTAATTCCAGGTCAACCTGGGCCAGAGTGAGACCCTACCTCAAAAAAAAAAAAAAAAAAAAAAAAGTGTGCACCAACATGCCCGGCATCTTTTCCTTCTATAATGAGGGTCCTGTGTCAGTTGTTCCAGGCATTGAGAGGTTGTAGATAGCCAGGCCATGTTGTGTCCAGAAGATTGTATTTTAAGTAGTTCTGCCCTTCCTTTGGCTCTTATGTTCTTTTTTGTTTTTTTGTTTTTTCGAGGTAGGGTCTTGCTCAAGCCCAGGCTGACCTGGAATTCACTCTGTAGTCTGTGGCCTTGAACTCTCAGCGATCCTCCTACCTCTGCCTCCCGAGTGTTGGGATTAAAAGTGTGTGCCACCACCACCCGGCTGGCTCTTGCATTCTTTCTTACACCTCTTCTGCAATGGGCCCTGAGCCTTGGAAGGTGTGATAGAGGTATTTCAGTGCTGAGTACTCCTCTGTCACTTCTTCTCAGCACCATGATGCCTTTTGAGTCATCCCAAGGTCACTGCCATCTGAAAAGAGAAACTTCTCTAACCAAAAGTGAGAGTAGCATTAATATACGGGTATGAACATTAAGGGAAGTGCTTACTGGGTAGTTTGGTGAGCATAATATATGCATTTAGCCAGACAGCAGCAGACGTTACACCCCTAGGGCTCATGACCTCCCCTGTCATAGGTTTTGAGTACCAGCCATATATTCCCTTCAGTGGAGCAGGCCTCCAGTTCAATTAGAGAGTGGTTGGTTTCCCCATAGTAGACATGCCACTATGGCACCTATTGGCTCATTTGGCCTGGCTGGCCAGACTTCAGGCTTACAGTATTCACAGTTGTTTATCTCCACTGATGACTTCTCAGTCCCATAGAGCTGCATGCAGTGTAGCTTTTTCCAGCTTTCTGCCAGCTGGTCTAAACGTAGGAGGTTTTCAGCTCAGCTCCAGCAGGATTTCTCAGTGACCTTGCAGCCCAAGTATGTGGAGTCTTCAGCAATAGGGTTTTACCATCTATTCCTGGTAGGAAACTAAGAGCTGAAGGCAAACTCTAGTTCTGAAACCCTTTAAAACAAACAAACAAACAAACAAACAAACAAACAAGGGCTGAATAGGTGGCTTAGTGGTCAAAGAACGTGCCTGCAAAGCCAAAGGTCCAGGTTTTACTCCCCAGGACCCATGTAAGCCAGATGTACAAGGTGGCACATGCATCTGGAGTTAGATTGCAGTGGCTAGAGGCCCTGGCACACCCATTCTCTCTCTCCATCTATCTATTTCTCCCTTTCAAATAAATATGTAAAAATAAAATACTTAAAAAAAAATAAAAAACAAGTTACAAGCTTGCAATATACAATAGTAGGATAGAATACAAATTTTCATTCCAAAAGGGAGGAATGAGAAAATGGCAAGGACTAAAGCAAGACAAGCAACAATGCAAACATCAAATCCTATGTTCCACTTTCACCATGTGGAACATGTGATGACATGATGTGACCTCCCAAGGGCTTGGCTCGTCCTGTCTCTAGGGCCTTGCAGTTGCCACTCACATGGCCTGTATCTTGGGCTGGTTGTCTTCACAGCCTGTGGCTTTCCTTGGCAGACATTCCATGTTCCTGGCCTCTCCAACTTCTTGAGTGTCCACTCTGTCTTAGGCTTTACCCTCACACACTAATGTGTTTCCCTCTTAGTGGATGACTATAGGGATCCTGATCCTGCTGCATGTTGCCTGGTGTCCCAGGTTTTCCTTTGAAACTTAGGTGGAAGCTTCCATGATTCCATTAATCTTGCATTCTTTTTAAAAAATATTTTATTTTGTCAGGCGTGGTGGTGCACGCCTTTAATCCCAGCACTCCGGAGGCAGAGGTAGGAGGATTGCCGTGAGTTCGAGCCCACCCTGACACTACATAGTGAATTCCAGGTCAGCCTGATAGAGTGAAACCCTACCTTGAAAAACAAAACAAAACAAAAAAAACAAAAAACAAAAAAATTAATTAATTTATTTGAGAGGCAGAAAGAAGCAGAGAGGAGAGAGAGAGAGAGAGAGATTGGGAAGGTCAGGGCCTCCAGTGGCTGTAAATGAATTCCAAACACATGCACCACCTTGTGCATCTGGCTTACGTGGGTTCTAGGGAATTGAACCTAGGTCCTTTGGCTTTGCAGGCAAGTCCCTTAATCACTAAGCCATCTGTCTAGCCCTAGTCTTGCATTCTTATTAATGCCTGCAAAACCAGCATCAGGGCTGGGGAGATAGCTCATCAGTTAGCAAGTTGCCCAGTCAGATGCACACTCAGGAATAAAGTGCATGTCCCTTGTTTAGATGTAGGGTGTGGCCTGGAGGCTGCTCCTGAGCCTGACCACATTTGCTATGAAATTTGAAAAGCCCACCTACTATGTATGTGCCTCCCAGAGGCAGACGTATGGGAGCTGGAGGCTTGAAATTCTGCATGATTTTTTAAGGAGTTGTCTCAAGTGAGTGTTACCATGATGTCTTTATTTAGTCTACTTTGCCCTTTAAGACATTGTGGATGAGAAAATTGACTTCTGATTCTAATGGAAGACCCCTGGCTTATTACTACTACAGGACGAGGTTATTGTATATCTATTACTTTCTTTCTGATAGCTCCAAAACAACATTTCTCACTGGATGCCTTTTGAAAACAGAGGCAGACATGTCCTCACAGCTGGGAGCTGCACCATAGAGTGATGGAAATCTCAGGAGTTCAGGGCCAAGGTGACCCTTCACTTCTGTTTCTGTCGCCCAACCTGGACTCTTTCTATATTTTTATTTTTTGGTATTTTTGAGATAGGGTCTCACTCTAACCCAGGCTGACCTGGTATTCACTCTGTAGTCCCAGGCTGGCATTGAACTCATAGCAGTCCTCTTACTTCTGCCTCCCCAGTGCTGGGATTAAGGTGTGTGCCAACCACACCCAGCTTCTTTCCACATTTTTATTAACTACAGGGAAAAACTAGTGTATCTCTTAAACAGCTTCTAAAACCTTATAAAATTATATTGCATTTTCTTTGAAATTGAGAACTTAGCTCAGTAAACCTAAGGCAGTATTGACTTTGATGAATATATATTTTATTAATTTGTTTTTTTAAATGCTTTTTTCTTTATTTTTATTTATTTAGTTGAGAGCGGCAGAGAGAAAGAGGCAGAGAGAGAGATAAAGAGGGAGAATGGGCGTGTCAGGGCCTCCATCCACTGCAAACAAACTCCAGATGTGTGCGCCCCCTTGTGCATCTGGCTAACATGGGTCCTGGAGAATCGAGCCTTGAACCAGGGTCCTTAGGCTTCGCAGGCAAGCGCTTAACCGCTAAGCCATCTCTCCAGCCCTAATTTGTTTCTTTTTGAGACAGGGTCTCAGGTGGACGAGACTGACCTCAAACTGGCTATGTAACTGGAAAGACCTTGAATTCCTGAACCTCCCACCTCTATCTCCTGAGTGCTGGGATTATAGATGTGTGTTGAAGGAAAAGTGGCTTCAGAAAAGCAAATTGGGAGCTGGGCATGGTGGTGCATGCCTTTAATCCCAGCACTTGGGAGGCAGAGGTAGGAGGATCGCCATGAGTTTGAGGCCACCCTGAGAATACATAGTGAATTCCAGGTCAGCCTGAGCTAGTAGACCCTACCTCAAAAAAACAAACAAACCAAAAAAGAAAAGAAAATTGAAAATAAACCTATGATCCTTACTTAAAATTAGCTCCTAATTTTCTTTTTATTTATTTGTGGGAGAAACAAAGAGACAGACACACAGAGAGTGAGTATGGGTGCACCCGGGCTTTCTGCCTTCCTGCCAGTGCAAACAAACTCCAGATTCATGTGCCATTTAGTGCATCTGACTTTACGTGGGTACTGGGGAATCAAACCCTGGCTGTTAGGCCTTGCAAGCAAGTGCCGTTAACCACTGAGCCATCTCTCCAGCCCCAAGCCCCTAGTTTTCTAAAGAATATTAGAACAGAACTTATAGCTTCTTGAGCTTTAAATAAATAATAACGCCTGGCCACTATATTGTATGCTTGAAGAAATCTTTGCTTTCTGCTCAAGCCTTGTGGCCTTCAGTTGTCTTGAGAGTAGCTCTGCTTGGCCTCAGTGGAAAGCCCTTGGATTGAGAATGCTGTCACAAGTTCTCTGCCATGATGAAACGTGAACCCTGGCCTTCTTGGAAGTTGTGTGTGTTTTTACTTTACTTAATGAATGCATGGACTTCCATTTTCTCCTTAGATTTCTTGGGCGGTGCTGGAACCTTTTGATACATGACCATCACTAGGAAGTGAGACCTGTTTTGCTGGTGGGAGGGAGAAGACCTTTGGTTCCTTTACCTCAGCAGGTAGGGTGAGGTTGTCTTCTGGGGTGTCCAGTAGTAATGAATGGTATCAGCTTTGCTTTGCTTGTTTTAAGGATGATCCCAGGTGGAACTCTTAGGAACAGACTTCTGACGCACTGTCATGGCCTCCTGGGCATAGTGTCCCACAGGCCCCTTCTATGCTTTTCTGTCCACTCATGCAGCAAGCATGCCTGCATGCTAGTGCACCAGCAAGTATGTGCAGAGGTAGCAGGAGGAAGGCTGCTGAGAGCATTCCAAGACTGGAGTGCAGGTGCATGAGACTCCCTCCACAGATGCACACTCCTCCTGTTTGGTGCATCTGAGGGTTTGCTATGTGCAGGATGGGAGCAGGTGGGAGGGAGCCCCGGAGGCTGCTCTGTGCACACAATCCTAGCCTCCTAATGGTTATACTGCTTTTGAAGGTTCCAGGTCTGTGCAGCACAGCGTGGAACTCCACCAGTGTGAATCTATGGAGGCCTTGTATTTGGAGAACTCCACTTACAAGTAAGTAGCCTGGCTTTCCGTTAGCCCTTGACTCCTAGGAGAGGCTCTGGGCTGGTGTCATCTAGGTCACAGAAGGTGTTGGCAGGAGTCTGATTTGTCTTGATACCTAAGGACAGTTTTATAAGTTCAGCTAGTCTGGGATGATGGACACATGTTACAGTGAAGGGTGCAGGGCTGTGAGAGGAGAGTGTGGGCCTGGCTGCACATGGGGCCTGTGCTTAGGAGGAGGAGCGGTAAACGTGGCTGCTGCTGCTGCTGGTGGCGCCCTTGCAGGGCGTGTTGATCCCATTCTGAGCCCATCCCGCTTGCCAGGACATGGGAGTGCGTTTACTAGAAGAAAAGTCCTGTCTGTCTTTGTTGATTCTGTCATGGAAAACTTTTAACATTGACTGCTGGGGAAAATATCTACAAGTTTTGTTGTCTTTTGAAAAGAAAAGTGTGGATGCCATGCTGATGTGCCAGGACTTAGAGGACTGTGTGAGGGCTTTTTGATGGCCTGTGTTTCAGAATGAGTAGACATTGAGGGTGATGAAAGGGAGGAAAAGGCAGAGGTAGTTAAATTTGTCCATTAAATTTGGAACTAGTTGTGGCTCAGAGGGTCCTCTGGTCTGTGGTCACGTGTGAGTCTTCTTTCTACAGTGCTGGCAGTGACTGGGCTCGTAGGCATACTGTCATTCTTCTCTTCCCGGGTTTTCTCTTACGCTGAAGAAGCAGAGTACGCTCACCTGTACATGCTTAGAAACCAGAAGACACCTTGCCCCGGGTGGGGTACAGATGGTGGACGGAGTCCCGCGTGTGTCGGAGCACCCGTGCCAGGGCTGCAGATGAGTCCTCTGCGCAGCCGCTCTTCCCCAGGCCCTTGGAAAGCGGTGTGCCCTGCTTCCCTACTGACTACTTGTTTTGCCTCTTTCACAGAACTCAATCCTACAAGTGGGAGTCTTCCTTCAACAACACCAATGTCACCGTCAGCCATCTCAACCCAGAACCTGGTCATGTCTTCGTCAGGTGTGGGAGGGGACGCCAGTGTCACACTGACCCTGGCTGATACTCAGGGCATGCTGTCTGGAGGCCTGGACACCGTTACCTTGAACATCACTTCTCAGGTAGGTACCCTCCAGAGGGAATTCTAGGACTGTTTGCTAAATATAATGTTTCTTAACATTTTCTTCAAAATTAATTTTTTTCATATTAAAAATAAGTAATAAGCTGGGTGTGGTGGTGCATGCCTTTAATCCCAGCACTCTGGAGGCAGGTAGGAGGATCACTGTGAGTTCGAGGCCACCCTAAGACTACATAGTTAATTCTAGGCCAGCCTGGGCCAGAGTGAGACCCTACTTCGAGAAAAAAAAAAAAAAAAAAAAAAAAAGAAGTAACAAATGTGAAAAAGGGGGAAATAAAAACCTGGGAAATATGGAAAAATATAAAAAATCTTTTAGTCCCACTTCCCAAGTAGAATTACTTTGACTACTTGAATGGACACACCCTGATAAACATTTATAGTTTTTTTTGTGTTTGTTTGTTTTTTGAGGTAGGATTTCACTCTAGTCCAGGCTGACCTGGAACTCACTCTGTAGTCCCAGGCTGGCCTCAGACTCACAGCGATCTTCCTACCTCTCCCTCCCAAGTGCTGTGATTAAAGGCGTGCACCACCACACCTGGTCATTTATAGTTTTATGTACAGATCAGTGTTTTCAAAAATTTTAAAGAAATAAGTTCATGTATATACATCATGTTCTATATTGTGAATGTCTTTATCAATCATTTTAACAAAGCACAACTTCCTCAATGGCTGTTTTTAATTTAATTTTGTAGTTGAGTGGGGTGCTGTGCTGTGCTCTAGGGTTCTGTGCACTTGTGATGTCTGTGCGCCTGGCCTTGGCTGTCATTAGGTAGAATTTCCATTTGAACTGGAAAGATATACTCTCTTCCACATGTGTGTTTTTCTAAATACATCACTTGATTGTGCTGTGTGTTGGGGTAAGAATTTGGCATCCAGAGCAATACTGACCCTAATCCTATCTCAATCTCATGCTGGAGAAATCTCTCCAAAGCCTGGTCCTTCCTCATTGTCAGACTGATGTGTTTGCTCCGCTGCTCCCAAGGGCACTGTTGAGTAGTTGTATTCGTGCAACCACAGATGTTGTGTTCTAAAACACTCATACACCACTGGCCACCAGACCTTTCTCAGGACTCTTCCAGCCCTTTGGCACATCCTTCTAGGTCCTCACTGAAATAGCAACTCCCTGTTGCCAGGTCAGTCTGGGTGAACCCTCAATAAACCTGTCTTGGTGCCTTGGGACCTGTCATGGGTCCCATCAGGGTCCTGCTGACCAGTTCATGGCAGGCCATCTGGCCCCAGGCATCTGAGAGGTTGGTCTATGTTGTATTCCTTTCTGAGTTTTGTGTAGTGAATCACTTTGCATATCTTAGCATACATTTGCTTGTTCTGATATGTTACTTAGTGCTTATTTGCCATATTATTGTTAACTTCCTAAATATTAAAACGTAGAATTTTTATAAATAATTTTTTTTATTTGCATGGAGAGAGAGAGAGAATGAAAATGAAGAGATGAAGGCCAGGTGTGGTGGTGCATGCCTTTAATCCCAGCACTCAGGAGGCAGAGGTAGGAGGATCGCTGTGAGTTTGAGATCAGCCTGAGACTACATAGTGAATTCCAGGAGAGCCTGGGCTAGAGAGAGACCCAATCTTGAAAAACAAAACAACAACAACAAAAAAAAAAAAAAAAAAAAAAAAAAAAAAAAATTAAGAGAGTAAGAGAGGAAATGGGTGCACCAGGGTCTCTAGCTCCTGCAAACAAACTCCAGAGGCATGTGCTACCTTGTGGATACTGGGGAACTGAGTCTGGGATTTTCTAGCAAGCTGTGTCCTTTGGATTTGCAAGCAAGTGCCTTAAACGCTGAGCCATCTCTCCAGCCCAAATCTTAGAATTTTAAAAATAGTTACATGGGCTGGAAAGATGGCTTAGCAGTTTAAGGTGCTTGCTTGCAAATCCAAAGGACCCAAGTTCAATTGCCCAGTACTGTGTAAAACTTGATGCAGAAGGTGGCACAAGCGTCTGGAGTTCATTTGCAGTGGTTAGAGGCCCAGGCACACCCATTTTCTCTCCCTCTCTTAAATAAATAAATAAATAAATAAATAAATAAATTAAATACTTAAAAAATAGTCACATACAGGCTGGAGAGATGGCTTAGTGGTTAAGGCATTTGCCTGAAAAGCCAAAGGACCCAGGTTCAAATCCCCAGGATCCACGTAAGCCAGATGCACAAGGGGCACATGCGTCTGGAATATGTTTGCAGTGGCTACCCTGGTATGCCCATTCTCTCTCTGCCTATCTCTCTTCTCTCTGTCTCAGTCTGCTTGCAAATAAATAAATAAAAATTTAAAAAAATAGTCACATACCACCCTAAGGAATAAATGTGTATAGTATGTTTTTTCTAGAGGCAGAAAACTTGATCATTTTATGGGGTATGAGTAGGACATTGATTTCCAGTGGCCTTGTAAAACCTTCAGGCTAGATAGATCCTGGGCCCTGGCCTCACCATTGTTTTTCCAAACACTGACAGACTTTATTGTTGGCCGGGGGGGGGGGGGGGGGGGGGGGGGCTCCCAGCTGGGACCCCACCCTCATAAATAAAAAAGTGCACAGAAAAGAAGGGATTTAGAAATCTTTGTACAATATCTACATCCTGGGTCCCCAAGGCAGGAAGAGGGTGATTGTTAGGTGGTCTGGGAGGAGGGATAGAGGCAGGATCCCCTACCCCCTGCATCTCCACACCTACCCTGAACAAGAGGATGGGAGTGAGACCTCCAAGAGACTAGGGAGCCACAGGCCAGGGTGAGATGTGGTGGGCACATGAGGATTGGGGGCATCCATAGCTTAGTTAAGGAAGGTGCTGGGCAGGACAGCTTGTTGCTGGCATCACCAGTGGGAAACTTGTAGTCATAAGTGAGCTCCTCACCTCAAAGAATGCAGCACAGGGCAAAGATGACAATGTGTTTCTGGCCTCCACATGAATGACATGAGAGAAGCAATTGGGCTCACGTGAATGGTTGATGAAGTGAGCGGCATTGCTGTGCATTGTGGCATCCACCACGTCGAAGTCATTGTGCGGAACACGTAGTACCCAGTACCCTTTCCATCATAGAGCTTCCTTTGCTTGTCAGTTAGCATAGAGTGAATGACAGTGCCAGAGTACTCAGTGACCCTCTGTCCAGCATCGATGTTGCATTTATGGAATAGGCCATGCCCACAGAAGGCTGATCTGTATACACTTACAGCCTCTTTGGATGTCTTTTTGAGGTGGTGAAAGTGCATGGCCATGGGTGCTCCAGGCTCACGCACGTCTGGTAGACCTGAGCTGCACCTCATCCTCTTCCTTGTCACAGGTGGCTCCTTCAGGAAGCATGCGGTGCTGGGAGGCCAGAAAGGTGAACATGTCAAAGGTGCACTTCTGGAGAGAGGCCTCCACACGGGCAGCCCCGTGAGGGCTCAGGGGTGGTTCCTCCTGGGCCTCTTCCTGCCAGTGGGATGGGAACTTGTAGTGTTGGCAGTGCGGGGCCCCAGGCAACTGCTCTGCCAGGAAGATGACAGCATCGTGGTGGATGCCCAGGAGCCATGTGTTGTAGTCAGGTTCGCATTGCTGGTAGAAATCACCCAACCAAGAGTAACTTGTGGGAAAAAAGAGGTTTATTTCGTCTTATAGGCTTGAGGGGACGCTCCATGTGGAAGGGGAAAATGATGGCATGAGCAGGGTAGGGATATCACCCCCTGGCCAACATTAGATGGACAACCGTAATAGGAGAGTGTGCCAAACTCTGGCAAGAGGAAGCTGGCTATAACACCCATAAGCCCGCCCCCAACAATACACGGCCTCCAGGAGGCTTCAGTTTCCAATTTCCAATCTCCAATAGCTGGGGAGACTAGCATTCAGAATACCTAAGTTTATGGGGGACACCTGAATCAAACCACCACACCGTGCTTGGGACTTTTTTTGTTTTCAGTTTTTTTTTTTTTTTTGTTGTTGTTGTTGTTTTGAGGTAGAGTCTCAATCTGTAGTCTAGGCTGATCTGGAATTCCCTATGTAGTCACAGGGTGGCCTTGAACTCACAGTGATCCTCCTACCTTTGCCTCCCAAATTCTGGGATTAAAGGCGTGCACCACCACACCCAGCTAGTTTTTTGAGTTCTTTATGTAGTCTAGATATTAATCTGTCAGATATGTATAGCTGATGAGGATTTTCTCCCACGCTGTAGGTTGTCTCGTGACTCAGTTGGCGGTTTTCTTTTTTTTTTCTCAATTTTTATTACTATTTTCCATGATTATAAAAAATATCCCATGGTAGTACCCCACCCCCCACTTTCCCCTTTGAAATTCCATTCTCCATCATATCCCCTCCCCATCTCAATCTTTCTACTTACACATATACAATACCAACCTAATAAATGCCCTCCTCCCTTCCTTTCTCTTCCCTTTCTATCTCCTTTTTAACTTACTGGCCTCTGCTACTGAGTTTTTTTCCTTCTCGCACAGAAGCCCAATCATCTGTAGCTAGGATCCATATATGAGGGAGAACATGCGGCACTTGGCTTTCTGGGCCTGGGTTACCTCACTTAGTATAATCCTTTCCAGATCCATCCACTTTTCTGCAAATTTCATAACTTCATTTTTCTTTACCGCTGAGTAGAACTCCATTGTATAAATGTGCCATATCTTCATTATCCACTCATCAGTTGAGGGACATCTAGGCTGGTTCCATTTCCCAGCTATTATAAATTGAGCAGCAATAAACATGGTTGAGCATGTACTTCTAAGGAAATGAGATGAGTCCTTAGGATATATGCCTAGGAGTGCTATAGCTGGGTCATATGGTAGATCAATCTTTAGCTGTTTTAGGAACCTCCACACTGATTTCCACAATGGCTGGACCAGATTGCATTCCCACCAACAGTGTAGAAGGGTTCCTCTTTTTCCACATCCCCGCCATCATTTATGATCATTTGTTTTCATGATGGTAGCTAATCTGACAGGTGTGAGATGCTGGGATTAAAGGCATGCGCCACCGCACCCAGCTAGTTTTTTGAGTTCTTTATGTAGTCTAGATATTAATCTGTCAGATATGTATAGCTGATGAGGATTTTCTCCCATGCTGTAGGTTGTCTCGTGACTCAGTTGGCAGTTTTCTTAGCTGTACATTGGCTTTTTAGTTTCATGAGGTTCTGTATGTTGATTGTTTGCCTTTATTCCCTGAGCTACCAGGGTCTTGTTGAGAGAGCCCTTCCCTAGCTTATATCTTGAAATGTTCTCTCTGCTTTATCTTTAGTCATTTCAGAGTTTCAGGTCTTGCAGTGAAGCCCTGATCCATTTGGAGTTTATGTTTGTACATGGTGAGAAATAAAGGTCTAGATTCACTCTTCTTCATGTGGATACCCACTTCTCCCAGCACCATTTGTCATCACTGTTGTCTTTTCTCCAGTATTTTGGGCCCCTTTATCAAAGATTTGGGTGGCTATAGTTACATGTACTTACACTTGGATCTTCTATTACATTAAGTTTGTTTTTATCGTTATGCCTCCAAATAACTTGAAATTAGGTGTGGTGATAAATCTCCAGCAGTATTCTTTTTGCTGCGGATAGTTTTGGCTTTCCCTATTGAAGGAAGTGAAAGACTTCTTTCTTCATTGTTTTTAGCTTTTTTTTTTCCCCCCTTTGGCTTTTCGAGGTAGGGTCTCACTCTATCTCAGGCTGACCTGGAATTCACTATGTAGTCTCAGGGTGGCCTCGAACTCATGGCAATCCTCCTACCTCTGCCTCCCAAGTGCTAGAATTAAAGGCATGTGCCACCATGCTCAGCTTGTTTTTAGCTTTTGAAGTTGAGGAAAACACCAGGAAATGAAATATCTCCCATGTTTGTGGAATGGGAGAATTAATATCATGAAATTACAATCTTACCAAAATCAGTATACAGATTCAATTCAATCTCAATCAAAATTCTAGTAGTATTCTTCACAGTAATAGAAAATAGACCCCAGGCAGCTTGTATGTATTTCTATTTTTATTATTTATTTTTAAAAAGATATATACATTTTATTGTGATATCTAAAACATATCAACTTTTAAAAAGTGTTTTTGTTATTTCAAAGCAAAAAAATGTAATTTCTAGGCTGGAGAGATGGCTTAGTGGTTAAGGCACTTGCCTGAAAAACCTAAGGACCCATGTTCGACTCTCTAGATCCTATGTAAGCCAGACACAGGCAAGTGCAGGGTCACACATGCCCACTAGGCGGCTCAAGTGTCTGGAGTTCAAGTGCAGTGGCTGAGGCCCTGGTGTGCCAAGCCCCCCACCTAAAAAAAAAAAAAAGCTGGGCATGGTGGCACACTCCTTTAATCCCAGCACTAGGGAGGCAGAGGTAGGAGGATTGCCATGAGTTCGAGGCCACCCTGAAACTACACAATGAATTCCAGCTCAGCCTGGGCCAGAGTGAGACCCTACCTCAAAAAAACAAAATGAATAAATAAATAAATTAATAATAGAAAAATTAAAAATGTAATTTCATATACTAGAAATCTCAGACAGCTTAGTTTTGGTTGGGGATATACAAATTTATTGAGGTGACATCCATTCTCATGTGTCAGAGTTTCTGCATAGCAGGTTTTATTTTGTTGTCTTTGGTTAATAAACGTGAATCAGTGAGTCCATTTGATTGACCCCAGTTTCAGATTGAATAGGTCAGGTGGGGGCAGTGGCAAGCCATTCTTACTAACTGAAGTGTGGCTGGTGTCAAGCCAGCTTTGTATGTGAGGGGCCAGTGAGCCCAGAGCTCCATTAGGGTGGACGGGATGTTTCCATGGTCAGTGCTGATAGAGCGGATGCATCGCGACCCACTATTCTAAGAGGTGAAGCATCACAAGCTCCTTAATGGTCTGCTTCTGCACTTGCCTTAGATAGCGACTCAACTCTGCAGCAGCTGGAGTCTAACATGCCAGCTCCAAACTGCCCGTGCCCAACTTCTTGTCTTCCCTTTCAGCGTTCAGCTTGCGCTGTTGTCTTCTGTGGTGAAGAAGCCAGTAGCCCCAGTCACAGTCCTGTGACCTGCTGTGCTTCAACTGCATGTAGAATGTTAGGTGGGAACCTGTGCTGGCTTTACCCACCCCTGTGGTCTGCTGGTCTGTGTGTAAACTCAGCCCTCGCGGTCACATTGCTTGGGGTCCTTCTGGCGGAAGCGGCCTCCTCGCCCTCATTCTTACCCCACCCTGCTCTGCCTCCTCGTGCTTTGCCCATCCTCACCCCGAGTCTTCGTCAGAGCGGAGGGTGCCAGAGTAGAAAAACAATCACTGTAGCTTGGTGGAGTATAGCAGAATTGTGAGTGTGCTTTACAGTAACTGAACATTCTTTTTATAGATATATTGCTGTAGTTAGCTTCATGTTGTTGGGATGAACCTCCAGACCAGACACAGTTTTTGGGAGGAAGGAATTTATTTCAGACTTCTAGATCCAGGGAAAGTTCCATAACGGCAAAAGAAGCTGGCTCCCTCTATCAAATCCACTCGAGAGAGAAAAACCACCACCAGCACCACGAGCAAGCACACTCTGAGAACCCCAGGCATTCAGATCCGCCCCCAGTAACACCTTATGGCTGGACCCTAGGATCTGCCCACAGTGACACCTCTTCCAGCCAGATGGCTGGAAAATCCAAATTACAGCTTTAATCAAACATTTGGGTCTATTGGGGGATATAAATTCAAGCTACCACATACATGTATGTGTAAAAACTGTTATTATACATTATATTCATAAAGTTTACCTACATGTTCAGAATGCATAATTTTTATAGCTAGATAATTTTGCACTGTGCAGCCATAAAAATGACTGAAATCTTATCAAGTGAAATCACCTGGATAGGATTAGAGATGATTACGCAGAGTGAACTGAGCCAGGACCAGAGAGACAAATGTCACATGTGGAGCAGAATGACACCACCAGAGTCTGAGAAGGGTGGAGGTATGGAGAGAACCTGGTCCATAGCATCAAAATAGTCAGCTGCAGGAAAAGTGGTGGTGGCGTGCAGCACTGAAGGCTGACTGCCATCCGTAGCAACGTACCACTACTGCTTACTCTCAACCGGAAGAGAGGCATCGAAGGTTGCCAGCACAGAGAAAGGCTGGTTTCCCTGGAAGTATCATTATGTGTTGTGTGTATGTATCTAGGCATCAAGCAGTTATTACTTTTTTTTTTTTTTTTTTTTTTGGTTTTTTCGAGGTAGGATTTCACTCTAGTCTAGGCTGACCTAGAATTCACTCTGTATTCTCAGGGTGGCCTCAAACTCATGGCGATCCTCCTACTTCTGCCTCCCAAGTGCTGGGATTAAAGACGTGTGCCAACACGTCCAGCCAGTTATTATAGAAAGCACACAGGTTTGCAAAGGCATAATCTTAGTGTATTCACTATAACATTTGTTTGTAATACTTGTTAAAAATGGAAATAGTTTATGCCAGGTATAATAGTAAGCTTTAGCTCTTGTGAGATGGTGGCTAGAGGATCAGGAGTTCAAGGTCATCTTTGCTTACAAAGCAAAACAAAGCCCAAACCCCAAAAAAAAAAAACCTAGTTTAGATACTCATCAATAGGGAATTAGGTAAACAAATGACAAGTACACACACACGAATAATGTATAGTCTAATAGTTTTGCAGTTGTGTTGTCGTAATCTAATGTGAGGACATGGCATCACTGTGAAGAAGGTGATGTCATTGTTAATACTTCCATGTTCTCCTCGTCCAGGCTTTCAGTCACCTCTGTTACCTGCAGCCATTCATCTCTCTCTTCAGGCTTGTCTGTCCTGTTACTTCATGTAAATGCACTCACACATCATGTAGTCTTTTGTGACCACCTTTTTCATGTACATAATATTCTCAAGGGTCATCCACGAGCACAAGCATGCTCTTGCTTCGTTCCTATTTTTTCCTGTGCATGGATACTGCACAGTAGATCCCCTCAGCCATCGACTGATGAGAACTGGGATAGCTTTCAACTCTGAGAGTGGCCGTGGACAATGCTGTTCTGGCCTCTGTGTGCAGGCTTGCAAGTGGAGTAGGTTGCCACTCTCTCTGGTCGTGGATCGTGTGAATCTTGTTTTCAGAGGGACTGTGTCACAAACGGTCTTTAAATGAGTACTTCATTTAGTAATGTGACAAGCTCTAAGCTGATGGTCTTTCCCCAGGGCCAGCAGTTCCCCGCCTTGCTCACGGATCCCTCTCTCTCAGGCCAAGGTGGAGCAGGTTCACCACAAGTCATACTAGTGAGCCACACTCCGCAGTCCTCATCCGCTGCTGGTGAAGAAATCACTTACCAGGTATGAGGTCTCATGTTACACTTACATTCAGGAGGAATAGTGAGAGAGGGCCATACACGTTGGTTCTGGTGGGCAGAGTTGGCCTCCAAGCCTTGAGCCAAAGCTCTGGAACTCTGTGGGCCTGTGGGGCATGGCATGTGGCACATGGTGGCCCTCAGATCTTGGTCAGTAGGAGGCACCACAGACTTATATATGACCATCAGTGATGTTACGTTCTTGTAAGCCAATGCCTGCTGTCTGTCTTCTGGCTGTTTAAATGGTAGAGTAGACATAGAGGAGTTCACTGACTTTTTCCTTCAAATTTTGCTGAGTCAGAATTTGAGCACAGATGGTTGGTGATGTCTGGATTTGGTGAGCATTGAATTTGGTGGCAAGCATTTTTAGCTCATGGGTTTTCAGTTAGTTACAATTACAGGATGAAGACCTTCTTCCTGGAGACTGGGTGCTGATAAGCAGCAGCATGGGCATTTTCCCAACTTTGGCCTCAGTAACCAAAGCTTGCAGCTGCCTCAAATTCCTTAGTGTCTGGGCTCCCCAGGACCACCTCAGCTTCTAGGATTCACTACCAAGACTAGGGTAATTGTGTTACTTATGTCCTGCCAACACAGTTGGAGGGAATTGATTAGAAGCAGTAGATTAAGGCAGGGAGTATGCTGCCCAGAACTCAGTTACAGCACCCATGTCCTTGGTGTCCCTCAGTGGAATGTCCCAGGCAGTGTTGATTGTCCCAGAAACGATGTGACAATACCTATCAGATAGGCATAAAGTGCCCCTGTGGCTGGTCTGATTACAGTCAACAGATGGAAGGAGGCTCAGATCACAGGCTAACAAAATCAGACATTGCCACAAATCCCATGGTTAGGAAGGCTGCCTTGTATGGCCAGGGCACTGGGTGATAAGGTATACTCTTACTCGGCAAGAGTCTCTTAGGGCTTGCCCTGGGAGCACCCTAAGTCCAGGATTGCCAGAGAAAGTGCTGACGGCATGGTCGTTACTATATTGTCTTTTCCCTTGTGAAAGTCAAAGTGCCCGCTGTGTTCAGCATTAATGGAAGGCTTGCAGTGTCCTGGCTGTTCTCAGGACCTTTCATATTGCCTCATCTGGCCTGCTCTAGCACTGGGGCAGGCCTCTGTGCTTCCTTCTATTTGCTCACCTGAGCAACAGGCCACTGAGGTTTCACTCAACCCACTCACTGTCCAGGAGGGCAGTGCAGGAGGCAGACTGACTGTATTTGCATTTGTATCTGGCCCTGAGCTCCCTGTTCGGCACCGTCCTTAGCCGGCGCTCCCCAGCGAGGAAGAGCTGTGCCTTCTGCGCTCGTGGTGTGTCCAGGCTGTTCCTGCTAAGCTCACCACGGCAGCCGGCTGCATCCACATTTGGCATGTTCTGCTATATCTGGCAGCCTACAGGCTACACTGAACCTAGTAACCTGGAACTCCTGATTCGCCAGGTGACCGATGTCTCTGCCCAGCTGACGCCTAGCAGCCAGCCCGAAAAGGAGGGCCCTGCTCACCAGTGCCTAGACTGCGACCGCGCCTTCTCGTCAGCCGCCGTGCTCATGCATCACAGCAAGGAGGTGCACGGCAAGGAGCGCATCCATGGCTGCCGAGTCTGCAGGAAGGCCTTCAAGCGTGCCACACACCTCAAGGTAGGCCCCTGGCACACCCCACAGCCACGGGAACCAGGATCCTGCTAGTGGAAGTAAGAGCTGAGTGACATATTTCTCCCAGGAGACAGTGACAGAAGCCTACATCCTAGGCAGCTGGGGTTGTATTGGGCCTATTGTGTGTAGGTGGCAGATTGCAGTAGCTATGCCCTTCAGAACAGTTTGCCTCCCAAACCGGAAGGCTTCACCTGCGCATGAGAGTAAGTCCGAGATCACACATCCTATATAATGCTGAGCAGTCCTCAGTGCCATTGATGCTGTCAACACTGGGGGAGTCTGAGACACTGTCGCAGCTTAGGGGACAGCCAAAGGTGTGTGTCTTTCAGGGAAGGAGGTGTGCTTCTCAGTTAATAATGGTGCATGCATGTCAGTTTCTTCAGCACAGCAACATTTCATGCTGGTACAGAGGGTTGGCCTAGGGGATTCTATGACTGTGAGGGGCAGAGAGGGTGTGAGGACTGTGTCCACCCACTTTTCTGTAACTCTAAATCTGTCCTGAATATAGTCTAGGAGGTAAAATTAGTAATGAATATGGGGAGGCACTAGTGTGTCTGAGGTGTCTGGCCTGCTCTCTGGAGGCCTGGCTGCCACTCCTGGAGGGTCTAGGTGGTTTGTGGCACAGATTGCTGCTTACTATGCACACCCGGAGCCAGAGGCGCTTTGTCCTCTTGAACTTAAGACATTTCAAAGCTTCTGTCTCACCCATGTCATTCCTGTAGGGAGCAACCTCATCTCAGGTGAGCAGTACCTCCTTTGTGCTCTGGCTGTCACCCTGTAGGCCTGGGGTGTCTTCCATTGTCATGTGATGTAGGTGACGGCTAGGCTTCATCTGGTCAGAACCACATGAACTGTTGCTTGAACATAGGGCATGGAGATACACGAAGCCTGGTTGCAGTCCCTTTAGATGTCCAAGGACTAAGTAGAATCTCTTGATGAAGGAAGGAGAGAGAAGTGGATTGGAAGGAAAGGGTAGGCATGAGTTTGAAAGTTCCACTCTGCTTCTTCAGGGGTCCATGGTAGGGTCTGCCCTGAGTGCTCTCTATGAAAATGTCATGAGATGAACTACTCTGTAGTAAGACATAAACGATGGATGTCAGGTTTATCTGTTCATTCCACCCCCAGCCAGTCCAGCATTACCAATTGCATGGGAAACCCTTCTCTGCCTGCCCTTGGCCTAGAGGAGAAAGTCCCCAGCTCTGCCTGTGAAGTGGTGGCTGCCCACTCGGCCCCTCAGGCAGAGGGTATGTGCTTTTCTCGGGCCTCCTGGAAACTCCCCTTTTCCTTGTTCCTGGGCTTGTCCTTCCAGTGGAGGACTAGGCACTTGGCACCTCTGTGTGTGCGCGCGTTCTCTTTCTCTCTGGCACCTCAGGGAAGTGGGGCTATGGAGAGAGAGACACTCATCAGGAGAGGCAGCTGCCATCCCCAGACAGAGGGTGCAGAAGGCCTCTAGATAACCCTCTGTGTGCCATTGAACGTGTCACCTCTGGGGCTTTGAGTTTGCTTTTGTAGTGCCCTGGAGAGGGGCCTAGAACTCTATTTAATCATCTGATGGTGACCATGCAGAAACAGGCAGTAGGGCAGGGTGAGGAGTGGATAGTGATGGCACCATTGCCCTTCCCTGACTCTGCTCTTTCCAGAGAGACCTCCCTGAGGGCCATACCCTCTCTGGTCTGCCCACCAGGCCAAGAAGGCAAATCCAGCTATCCCCTAGGTGCCCCGTTCCTTCAGTTGCTACCTTGTATATAGGAGCTCCCTACAGAGAGCAGAGCCCTTAATGGCTTCCTCTCCTGTCTCAAACCGCATTTCAGCCAGTCATCTGCATCCGACATGGCAAGTTGTACCTGCACTGCTGGGAGAATGCAGCGGTCAGTGCTCTGATACTGCTCATGCTGCAACTGTCCTTCTCTTGGAAATGGGATGTAGGTTATAGAGTCTTTCCTAACCGATAGACCATCTGCTCCCCTCCTGTGCATTTATCAAGGGCCAAGTGCCTACTATGTGCAGAGGAAATGGTTCATGAAGCAGGTGGCTCCATGCTCAGAAGGTGCAGAGTTCTGTGACGGAGTATGGAGGACATCAATTCTAGGTGCAGTGCTGTGTCTAAGGTACTGCTGAAGGCTTGCACTTTGTAGCGAGGCCTGAACTCCTCCTGACCTTGAAGCATCTGGGCCTCAGGAGCGCTCCCAACCTCCTGAGAGTTCATTGTTCTCCCCTCCCTGAGGTCCTAGTACAGGTGCATCTCTCTGAGCCTGCTTCAAGGGAGAGGTGGCCTGGGGACAGCACTATCAGGACAGTTGTGCACCATGCAGAACATTGCAAACAGGTGCAGTGCACACCCTTGAGAGCCTGTAGCGCAGTGGCTGTTGGGTCACATGGCCATAGAATTGCACAAGTGGAAAGTAGAGTTGTACCATTCCAAATGCAGTTGCCTTGAGCTGTCAGCAGACTTGGGGAGCACTGTAAAGTAGTGTTCATGCAGTTGGAAGGACTGCCTCAGAGCTGCAGGTGTTTTGTGAGAGTTGTCATAAATTGTCTGCATCTGCCCGGACCCGTAGGTTGGTGCCATGAACCTTTGTGGAAATACATCTGGGCCTTGACTTCCAAGTGGTAAAATGAGGAGTCAGAGAGGCTTCACAGGGCTCCCTCCCCAAAGTCATTGTCTAATAGTCGCAGCCTCCTTGAGCCTTCATTGCATCCTGTTGAGGGAGATGCGCCCCCCCCCCCCCCCGCATGCAGGGCTGCAAAGGCTGTGGGCCCTGCACCCTGCTGCCACTGCTGATGGGCTCCAGGCCGCCAAAACACATTCAGGGGGTAGCTTTAAGGTTGGCCTACCCACAGACTTGTCTTCTCCTTGCTCTTTCAGTTCTCTCAAGTGCCCTTAGGGTCTAACATGTTCTTGGTTCTGTGTATTCTGCCAGGAGCACATGCTGACACACCAGGCGGGCCCCTCACTCAGCTCTCAGAAGCCCAGAGTGTTCAAATGTGACACTTGCGAAAAGGCATTTGCGAAACCGAGCCAGCTGGAGCGACATAGCCGTATCCACACAGGTAGTAAGAAGTGATGTGCTTTCTCTTTATTGCTATTTGAAGATAACATATAATGATAGAATGAGTGGTGACACATTATTTACAAAGCCAAAGTCCATGTGTTCCCTTTTTCCCTAATTAAAAAAAAAACTGTTTTTAATTTATTTTTTTTATGACAGAGAGAGAGAACGAGCGAGTGAGCTAGAGAGAGAGAATTGGCATGCTAGGGCCTCTAGCCACTGAATTCGCACTCCAGACATGTGCCACCTTGTGCATATGTGTAACCTTGCATGTTTATGTCACCTTGTGCGTCTGGCTAATGTGGGACCTGGAGAGTCGAACATGGGTCTTTAGGCTTGTCAAGCAAGTGCCTTAACCACTAAGCCATCCCTCCAGCCCTCCCCTCATTTTTGATCAACTGACCATCTTTACTTTCTCACTTGGGGTTTTGCTGCTTGCATTATGACCATAGGGAACAGAATGAGCAGTGAGTGGCCTACGCTGGCTCCCTTCCCCTCTGCTGTTAGGAAGTGCAGGGCATCTCCCCAGATGCCCAGCCCTCTGGCCCACCCTCTTGTCTGCAGACTCTGCTTCTTGTCTCTTTCCTTATCACCATCTATATCTGCTCTAGCCTTTTGTCCCAGAGGAAGAGAGCAGCTTTTCACTCTCTTGACCCATCGACTCCTCTGCCAGCTTTCCTCTGTGTCCAATGTTAGTCATCAGAGCCCCATCCCTGGCTTATTTCTGTCCCCATTTTCCCTCACCAACTATTCACCAGGGTTGTGAGCCAGCTGGCTTCATCCACTAAAGACTCTGCCGTCTCTGTCCCTTGGCCCCATCTGCTGCGGATACCCACCAAGACTTCTGCCTTCTCCACCATCCTGTCCAGTCTGAAACCAAGTGGCAGACTTGAGCTTGCAGTTCCCTTCCTTGTGCCTCAGGGAGTGCAGCATCTCTCACACTCTGCTAAACCACTCTAGTCCACAGTTCCTTCCTCAGCAGTGGGCTTAGGACATCCCACTTCCATTCTAGATTTTCCAGAGGCTTTGCAGAGCCCAGCTTCTATAGTCATGGAGCGCTCCTAGCCAGAGAAAGTGCTTTGAAGGGCCATGCTGTTGGCAAGGGACCCTGCCATTCCCCTTCTCACTGATGTAGTAGCTGAGCCTCTCTTTCCATCACTGCAGCTGAGGTCACTGTATCAAGCTGGAAGGATCGGGACACATGCCTCCTGGCCCTTGTTAGATCTCTGCACCTTAGGCTACTGTGAGGAACCCTCATCTGCCATGGTCACTAAAGAGAAAGGGAGGTAGAGTGGCACCACCTATGCTCGAAGCAGCAGTGTGGTGTGTGCAGGAATGCTTTGGGTGGTCTTGTGGGAAGGGCTATGATGTCACAATAGGAGGCTGTCAGGCAGAGCCTATAGAAAAAAAAAACTTGCATGCAAAGGGGAGAAGTTATACCACACTCAGGGTCTGCAAAAGTGGTCAAGTGGGGGCTGGAGAGATGGCTTAGTGGTTAAGGCATTTGCCTGCAAAGCCAAAGGATCCCAGTTCGATTCTCCAGGACCCATGTAAGCCAGATGTACAAGAGGGCACATTCATTTGCAGTGGCTGAAGGCCCTGGCATACCCACGTGCTCTCTCTCTCTCTCTCTCTCTCTCTCTTTCTGCCTTTTTCTCTCTCTCAAATAAATGAACAAAAATGTGGTCAAGTGGGTGAGAGACGGGGCCCGAGCAGGCAGGACTGTGAGATCCAGGGGTGTTCATTTAGGCAGCTTCCAGCAAGCACTAGACTTGGCAAATCTTTCAGCTTCTACGTTCACTTGAAAGCAATTAAATAGTGCCTTTAAAGATTCAAAATCATACTTGCATTGAGTAGATCTGATATTCTCACGTTTCAGTATCTTTTTCCTGTATTATACAAAATTAATTAGAAATATTTTACTTAAATCCTAGGTTCCATTTCTGAGACAGTCCGTGTCTTTTTTTTTTCCCCGAGGAATTCACTAAGTAGTCTCAGGGTGGCCTTGAACTCACAGTGTTCCTCCTGCCTCTGCCTCCCAAGGTTTAATTTTGCATCTTGGAATGAGTGAGTTTGCCAGAGCCTGCTGCTGAGTGCTTTGTGTGCTGGACGTTTTTAGCATTGCATGGTCTGTATGTGTGCTGACAAGTGCCGTCTGAGGCGTGGCCTTGAGCAGGCTCTTCCTGTCTTCTGGGCGCAGGGGAGCGGCCGTTCCGCTGCACGCTGTGCGAGAAGGCCTTCAACCAGAAGAGTGCGCTGCAGGTGCACGTGAAGAAGCACACGGGTGAGCGGCCCCACCGCTGCGCCCACTGTGCCATGGGCTTCACGCAGAAGAGCAACATGAAGCTGCACATGAAGCGTGCCCACAGCTGCGGGGGTGAGACGCCCCACCTGGTCCACCGGGCTCATGTATTTTGTCCATGCTGAAACTGCCACAGTTCACAGAAAAAGGAAGTCAGGAAGAGGCAGAGTGGGGTCGGCAGACTGTGTCGTCCTTCCTCTGCCATCCCCCTTTCCCCTCCCTCCTCCCCTCCCCTCCCCCTCCCTTCCCTCCTCCTCTCTCTCCCTCATTCCCTTCCATGTATTTTTTAATTTATTTCCTGAGGCAGATGCTCACTATGTAGCCCAGGATGGCCTTGAACATCCAATCCTGGCCTGAGACCTGAGGCCTGCTTTCTCTTTGCCAATGCAGGAACCTTGCAGGGGGCCACCGTGGTCCAGGAGCAGGACGGGGAGGAGCTGAGGACCCTCCACCTGGAGGAAGTGGTGCAGGAGGCGGCGGGCGAGTGGCAGACCCTCACCAACGTGTTCTGACGCCACACAGGGCCTAAGAGTGTTCCTGAAGTTTCATTTGCGATGAGCAAAGCTCTCAGCATTTGTTTTAAAACGTCAAGTGTTAAAAATCTACCACAGTAGTTTTTTAGCTATAAAATTATCTAAAGAATCATTGTCTTTCAGAGACTTACAGGGGAAAACTGGGGAAAGTGTAAATGCACTGGGCTCATTGTCTGCAGATCACTGAGCTGGGGCACTCCCATGGCCAGTGCATGTCGTTCACAGATGAACTGGATTTTAAAATATCATTGCAGTGTGATTTTTGTGTTAGCAAAGACAAGTTAACATGGACAAACACAGTATGATAGGTACGTGAAATTCAGACAGAAACCGTGCCATCACACACAGGGATGTTTTCCACTTTTTACTCTTTATTTTGAAAGTTAGTAGCTATCAATTCTTTTTTAGCCCACTCTTAAGTTAATATAATGATTGCCTTGAGAAATGGCTGGACCAGTTCTCTCTCCGCCAGACACCTAATCCCTAGTTAGAAGAATGCAGGATCTGGCGCCAGCAGGGGATGGAAGAACTCTGACCCATGGTTGAGGACTGCTGTCCACCTGATGTCCCTATGCTTGCTGCATGCGTCTGTCCCGACACTGCAGAAGCACAAGCCATACCCTGCGAGCAGGAAGTGACAGAGTTGTCTCCTAAGGGACAAGTCATTGTTTCTGTCCACCCCAGTGAGCTCACTTATAGTTTAAGAATAGGACCCACAAAAACCCTGTAACTCTCTTTTCATGTGTAAGGAGTGTGTTTTTATTTCAGGGAATTCCTTAGTGTCATCAGTGGTGCCACATGAGACATGTCCCAAACCAAATCCCTCCCTTGCTGGGCACTGCGTGCTCCGCAGCATTCCAAAGACAGAAGTTCTTTCTCCACCTCATGTTGATTCCCTCACAACTATTTATATGTCCTTTGTGAATATGTGTGTATATAGACAGATCTATGGGCCTCTGTGTGGCCAAGAAGTATATTTTGTAAATAGCACTAGAACTCATCACGAGCTGCAGCCCAGGTCACTGTGGGTGCACTTCAGACCGCGTCATGTTCATTTTGTTAAATAAATGGATATCTTTTTCATTGTAACATAAAGCTGGGCTCTATTTTTTTCTGAAAAAAATAATTGCCTTTATTTTCTCTCATTGCCTCCTTGGTTTCCGAAGAGAGCAGTTTTATTATATATTATGTGACTTGCTTCTGAGCAAGAGACATTTCACTGTTATCTTGAAGGGCATCTGTTAATTTTGTCTGTTCACTTTTGTCATCTGTATATAAGTAATATTGACAGTGACATGAAAACTTTTGTTATGTGAAGATATTTAAGTCAGAAAACTTAAATAATATTACCTTTTTTCCAAACTGCTTTGTGTATTGTATATTTTTTTAAGAAAAGAAAAGCCTTACTTGACTGACTTCTTGTGGTACTGGACCTATGAACCCGAGGCTCCTGGAATGTCAGTGTGTATACCTGGCTGTGCTAGTGTTTTCACAATAATTGTAATTGTGCCAGAGCTTTAAGGGCTCTGCTTTTAATGCACTTTTTCTTTTATAATTTTGTATTAAAATATTTTAGAAATGTTAACTTAGTGAACAAGTGTCCCCAAAGTTAAAATTATTGGAATTTAAAATTTTTGTTCTTGTTGGTTTATTTATTTTGCTTTTATTTAGCATTAAATATCATCTCAGGACATCTGTGAAGAGGTTGGCTCCTTCTGATTGTGCAGTGACAATGTGCTATGATGTGGGTCACTTGCTATGTAAGTAAGACCTTGAGAGATGAATCTGAGGCCTGCTTTTATTTTTGTTAAAGAAAAAAAAAATCTACCAGTAATCTGTTTTGTGTCTTTTCTCAATTTATTACCAAGCAAACATGGCATTTACGTACTCTTTTGATTTACTCCCTTACTATAAAAAGCTGCTGCTTTGCAAAACATTCCTTGAAAAATACAAGGTTTTGAAGACATAATTCACTTGAATCTCTGTGGTTTACAGGTTTATCTTTGTATTTTACTGTTTGATTGAAAATTTGTTTCAGGAAAGAGATTTCTAGCCTCATGGATAACCAGGGTTTTGAGGATAGAGAACTGTATTTTTAGAACTGTCCATAGATTATCTGCTTTGAAAAACTCAGTATAAAATAGTGTGAGGAGATGATTGGTAAAACATGTCTCCGATAGAGCAGGTTGGTGGGGGTGTAATTTCAGTTCAGGTATTTTTGCAGAAGTAGAGCTATTTTTCCTCCCCCCGGGTGAAATCAGGACAATGCGAGTCCTTGCAGTGTCTCCTCACGGAGCTTCGCATGGACGTGGAGAATGTGGCTCGTGACGGCAACTCCTGCAAGGGCCATGCGCTCCTGTGCAGCCACTGTGTACCTTGTGAAAGCTCCCAGTGAAGGAACTGCCAAGCACATCCCTAAAGGCACAAGTCACCTCCCAAGATGCCAGTCATGAGACGGGTGCTGCTGAGGAGGCCAGGGTAGCCGGAGAAACATCCAGAAGGCCGGTAGATTGAGAGGGAAATGTGCTGTGAACTTGGAAGCTTCCCACACACGGCAGGTCTGCTTGAGCACTGGGGACCCTGGATAGTGGTAAGAAGAGCCCCTAGGGGAGCGGGCTTGCCTATAGGTGGTCCAGAATCCACTCCACACGCCGCCAGCGGTACTAGTGAGGTCTCCATTCGTTCATTCGTGCGCCCTCCGCTGTCTTTAAGGAAATCTGAGTTTTGCAATGGCAGCCTGGGTTCAGTACCTTGCTCGGAACTCTCCCACACACTGAAGCGTGAGATGAGTGCATCCCTGCAGAACGGACCTCAGAAGTCGGCCTGGCTGCTTCCGGTGGACCTCACAGTTTGGAGAAGGGTATTCGTCAAGACTCACATTTCACGCTAAATGACCACCACACAGAATTATGAAAGTAGCGTTTTGTAAGATCCACAGAACTGCCTTCCGGTCTGCATGTCTAGGAGTATGACTCCTTCTCTTTTCTTCCAAGTTTATTTCTAAGTCCACACTGTGCCCTTTCCCCATCAAGAGTTAATCCAGTTCCCAGTCCTGGCTGATCTTGAGTCTCCTGTATGCTGAGGTTTGGCAGCAACGAGATGCGACCACACTTAAGCTCGCAGGCTCCCTTTGTGATCGATCTATACTCATGGGCTGTAGGTGCCTTGAGTTTCTTTTAGAATTAAGTTTCAAGCCAGGTGTGATGATGCATGTCTGCAATCCCAGCACCTGGAGGCGGAGGCAGGCGGGTCAGGAGTTCTTCAAGGTCATCTTCCACTACATAGCGAGTTTGAGGCCAGTTTGGGATACATGAGACCCTGTGTCCAAAATAAATAAATACATATTTCAAAAGAGCCTACTCACATAGCTCAATTTAGTGTCGCTTTAATGAAACCTATTTTGATGTCTGGTTGGATCTTGACTCAAGAATGGGAGCAGCAGTTAGCAGCATGCCCATAGCCAAGGCCAGGGAGACACTGTTCTCTGAGAGGTTCGAATGGCAGGAGTTGTATCTGGTCACTGCTTGTCTTTTGTGAATTACTCCCTTCTCAGACACGCTTGTGTGCGGGTGGGCGCACACACACACTCCTAGACTCCATTTCACCCTCCACCCACTTGGAGGCATGGTGGGTTTTGGTACGGCTGACTAGTGACTAAGGCACTGAGGAGTAAAGATGTGTTATGACTGTCAGGAGCAGTAGGTGGTAATCATAAAGATTTTGCTATTTAATCTTTTTCTATATGTCATACTTTACAGCATGAAGACTTTTGTATTAAATCAAGATTTGTATTATATTTGACAAGTTCTGAAATGCCATAGTGATTGTTCTCGAGTCACCACTTAAGAAAATTTAAAGTTAATTTTTTAATTTACAGAGTTCTCTTTTTAATCTTCAGAATTGTCTCATGGTCTATTTATACATTGGATGATATTTATTTAATCCAATTTTGTATTAGAAATGGGTAGTTATTTCAAAAGCCACTGTGCTGGCTTTTAAAAAAAACAATAAAAATAGTTTTTGTATTATTTTAAAACGTGTCTATTGACTTCTTGGGGTCTGGGGTGAGTGGTGACCGAATGTTGAGCGCATATTTGCACCCGCAGCGAGGCGCTGGGTACTGCCAGACCTACTCCGTGAGTGATAAAAAGCTAGCCAACTTCTAGGGAGACCCAGCTTCCCCTCTTTCAGGAAGGGTGTCTAAAAGTGATTTTAAGGTGGAATGTCTGCTGTGACAGCAGCCTGCCTGTGGAGATCTGTTGCATGTGGGAGGGGCATTCCTAGTGCCTCCAGCCCGCCCTGCAAGTACCCACTCCTGGGTCACTTTTTCAGCCCTGCTGGGAGCCTGAAGGTCACAGCCCTACTTAAGAAACACAGTAGAGTTGCTTGGTTTTCATCCATCCAACCCCTGGCATAGTGTTGGGGTCCAACCGCTGAAGGGGCATGCTCAGCATGCTGGTTGGGGTGAGGGATGCAAGAGGCTGGCTGTGCAGGAGGCATTTTCAAAGCTCCCCCCCCCCCCGTTATGAAAGTGGGTTGCCTCAACTATTCCATATGAGCTCTCCCACCCTTTGTTGTGAAGAGCCTGGTATTTTTGCTCAAACACAGCTCAAGGCTCTTGAACACAAAGTGTCCCAGACTGTTGGCCTTGCTGAGAAGATGCGGGCGCTGAACTGAGTCTGATGTCCTGGTCTTGTGTGCCTCTTGTCATGAGACTGATCTGTGCTGCTCTGACCTGGTCCCCTTGTCTCTGGAATTCATCAGCCAGGTGCCACCTCTCCTGTCCACCCCCAACCTTGTGCTCCTGTCCGCAAAGCTGTGTGGCTTGTCAAGACTGGGTTCCGATGTCCTCAGAGGATAGCTGAACGGCAGATAGCATGCACAAGTGAGTAGCAAGGGAAGGCAGTCAAAGAGCCCATACCAATGACAGCCCAACAAAAGAAAACCCTGGGCACTCTCCTGGAGCTTCCTTATGTACAGTCTGCCATCGGGAGGGCCTCCCACTCTAGAGGAAAGATTTCCTTACTCAGCTAACCTTTCCTGGAAACACCCTCACAGATCCATCCCATTCAGATAGACTAGTGATTTCTAATCTGATCAAACTGACAACAGAACTCACTTTTTTTTTATTACTGGGAAGCAATTTTTTAAAATATTTTTATTTATTTGGAAGCAAGAGAGATAAAGGACACACCAGGGCCTCTTGTTACTGCAAACAAACTCCAGATGCATGTACCACTTTGTGCATCTGGCTTTATATGGGTACTAGGGAATTGAACTGAGACCAGTAGACTTTGCAAGTAAATGCCTTTAACCACTGACCCATCTCTCCAACCCCTCTGTCACACTTTCTGGTTTTTTTTTTTTTTTTTTGAAGTATTTTTGGGGCTGGAGAGATGGCTTAGTGATCAAGGTGCTTGCCTGAAAAGCCTAAGGACTCAGATTCAATTCCCCAGTACCCACGTGAGCCAGATGGACAAGGTGACATGTGTTTGGAGTTCATTTGCAGTGGCTAGAGGCCCTGGCGTGCCCATTCTCTTTTTCTCAAATCATATATATATATATATATATATATATATATATATATATATATATATATATATATATATTTGAGAGAGAATATGAGAATGTTTGCCCCAGGGCCTCTTGCCCCTGCTGTGGAACTCTAGATGCATGCACCACTTCGTGTGTCTGGCTTTGTATGAGTACTGGGGAATCGAACCTGGACCACAGGGCTTTGTAAGCAAGCACTGAACCATCTCCTTTAGCCACCTCCTCTTTTTGTTGTTCACTTTCCTGTAAATACGCAAAGGCACTGGGTGATGGGGCAATTGATTCCCTAATAACTGCTGGATTCTCTAATGCGGCCCTCATTGCCTCAAGCAATGGGGCTGCCAATTAAATAGCCAACAAGACCATCTTTACGGAACACTGCCCAGACACCTTGGGAAAACTAGGTAGCTAATTGTCCCAGTTCCTGAAGGCACAGCCTTAGCCAGGACTGTATGGAAATTCCTCCTGGGCCCCACCCCCAGTCTTTCATTTTCCTTTTTTAAGTTTTATTTACTTAACAGAGAGGGGGAGAGAGGTAGATAGAGATAGATAGATAGAGATAGATAGAGAAAATGGGCACACCAGGGCCTCTAGCCACTGCAAATGAGCTCCAGACACATGTGTCACTCTGTGCATCTGGCTTTATGTACTGGGATTTGAAACCCAGTCCTCAGGCTTTGTAGGCAAGCACCTTAACCTTTGAGCCATCTCTCCAGCCCTGCATGAACATTTTGTACCACACTTTTAATTTTATTCTTATTTATTTGAGAGAGAATGGGTACGCTAGGGCCTCTAGCTACTGCAAATGAACTCCAGACACATGCGCCATCATGTACATCTGGCTTACGTGGGTACTGGGAAATTGAACCTGGGTCCTTAGGCTTTTCAGGCAAGCACCTTAACCCTTAAGCCATCTCTCCAGCCTTGTACCACACCTTTTGCTTTGTTAAGCTTCCCGTTCCACCTAGGCCAGTGGGGACCACTTCTGCTGGTGACTTAGCAGAACGGCCCAGCGCTCACAGTCTGCACTGAGTACACGGTGGCTGTGTGCATTAATAGGGTGCAGTGCAGGATGTGGGTGCTATGGGTTCTGCTTGTTTACCTCCTCGGGCCTCATATGTCACTAACCACATGTGTCCCTAATCACAGTCCCCCAAACCACCGCAGTAAACGTGCAGGAAATGTTGGTGTCTGAAGTGTGTTTTCAGGAGTTCTTCCGACACTTAACTCTGAAAACGGGTCCAGTTGGCTGCAGGGGAAGCGTACAGCCCTCTCTAGACACAAGTTCTGTGAGAACACAGCCCTATGGCACAGGTCCTACTTTATTTTCAAACACTGACCTAAACGTTGCATTATCATGGTAAAAGTATCAGTATCATTACTGTATGATGTGCCCTTGGCCCAACACTGAACTAGACTTGCTACCTAAAGTAGCATAATCTTTACACATGCAACGATACTTGCATAATTTTCTGAAGGGTTTTGGGTAGGGAAAGGAAACGAGAGAAGAATGGGCATAGGTTTACTCAGTTTTTGTTTCTTTTCTTTTTTTTTTACTTTTTATAGACAGCTTCCATAATTATAGGCAACAAACCATGATAATTCCTTCCCCTCCCCACCTCCTCCTCATATCAACCCTCCATCTTATCCCCTCCCCGTCTCAATTAGTCTCTCTTTTATTTTGATGTCATCATCTTTTCCTCCTGTTATGAGGGTCTTGTGTAGGTAGTGTCAGGCACTGTGAGGTCATGGATATCCAGGCCATTTTGTGTCTGAAGAGTGCACTGTATGTTACTTTGTTTTCTGAGACAGGGACTGACTTTATAACCCGGGCTGGTGTCATGACGATCCTCTGGCCTCAGCCTCCAAGTGCTGGGGTTATAGGTGTGAGCCACCATGTTTGGCCTGGACATAGAGCCAATGTTTGCAAAATTCAGTGGCTCAGCCCCTAAATGGTGCATCCATCACTTCTAGGATCCCTGTACTTGGGTCCTTACACTGGATCATGGAGTAGTGTGCCCCCAAGAGAAATAGGCTCCTGTAATCCCATGCTCAGCCCAAAGCAGGTTTTTTTTTTTTTTTTTTTTCCTGCAGCCCACAGACTCACAATATCCCATAGACCCTGAGACACAGAACGGAGCCAGTGGTTCCTTTAAAAGCGACATGGGGCTGGAGAGATGGCTTAGTGGTTAAGGCCTGTGAATCTCAAGGACCCATGTTCAACTCTTCAGATCTCACATAAACCAGATACACAAGGCGATGCAAGCATGCAATGTTGCACATACGCACAAGGTGGCGCATGCATCTGGAGTTTGAGTCTAGTTGCTGGAAGCACCAGTCTCTCTCTCTTGCTCTCTTGCATAAAAAAAAAGCAAGACATACAGGGATTTCAGGAAATGCTTTTTAAAAAAATATTTTATTATTTATTTATTATTAGATAGAGAGAGAATGGGCGTGCTAGGGCCTCTAGGCACTGCAAACAAACTCCAGATGCATGCATCATCATATGCATCTGGCTTATGTGGGATCTGGGGAATCGAACCTGGATCCTTAGGCTTCGCAGGCAAGTGCCTTAACTGCTAAGCCATCCCTCCAGCCCCAGGAAATTCTTTGGAAAAAAGAATTCTTGTAATCAAAATCTATTCCATTTTGGTGTGTGTATATTGGGGAGGGCGTATGTGTACATGTTCATGTGCACGTGTGTGTGTGCGGGTGTGCACACACACCAGAGGTCAATGGGTGCCAATTACTGCCCACTTTATTTTTTGGGGGGACAGGGTATCTCACTGAACTGGGAGGTCACCAATTTAGCAAGAGTAGTGTCAGCAAGCCTCACGGATCCTCCTGTCTCCATCTTCCCAACACTGAACTTACAGGTGTGTGCTGCCATACTTGGCTTTTACGTGGGTGCTGGGGATCCAAACCCAGGCCCTCAGGCTTGGATGACAAACACGTATGAACAGCCGTTTCCTCAGCCCACCAAAGGCAAGGAGAATAAAGGGAGGGAGGGAGGAAAGAAGGGAGAAAGGAAGGAAGGAAGGAAGAAAGAAAGGAAGGAAGGAAGGGGCACTTAGTGTTGTAATCATCTCTGCTCAGAAGAATACCTGAGACTGATGTTCCCAGAAATCCTCAGTCATGTGACAGGGTGTTGCTCTAGTGAAATGACCTCAAAAGATTGGTCTCCAAGTGCACAAAATCATTTTTCCTTCAAAAAATGATTTTGTTTCCCAGCACTCTGGAGGCAGAGGTAGAAGGATCATTGTGAGTTGGAGGCCACTTGAGACTACCTGGTGAATTCCAGGTCAGCCTGGGCTAGAGTGAGACCCTACCTTGAAAAAACAAAAAACAAATAATAATAATAATAATAATAATAGTAATTATTATTATTATTATTATTATTTTATTTATTTGTGAAAGAGAGAGAAAAGAGAGCGAGTGTGTGTGTATATATATAGGCACACCAGAACCTTTTTCTGCTGCAAACAAACTCCAGATACATGCACCACTTGGTGCATTTGGCTTGCAGTGGGTACTGGAGAACTGAACCCCAAGTGGGCAGGCTTTGCAAACAAGCATCTTTAACCACTGAGCAATCTCGCTAGCTTCGAAGAGCCTTTTCCTTGTGCATAAACGGTCATCACTTTGTGTCACCACCTCCACCCCACTTGGGGGACTGATGTGCGGCCTTGACCCTTGATCTGTGCCCTGAGGCGTGGCATGGGGACAGCCCTGGGCACCTCACCACAGGATACATTTCCATCCTGTGAAGGGGTTATAGATACTGTTTAAATTTTTTAAAAATTTATTTGCAAGAAGGGAAGCGGAGAGAATGGCGCAGCAAGCGAACTCCAGCTGCTGCTTTGTGCATCGGGCTTTACGTGGGTACTGGGGACTCGAACCTGGGTCGTTAGATTTTGTATCTGAGTGCTTTAACTGCTGAGCCATCTCTCCAGCCCCTGGATATAGATACCCTTGACATGGGCTCATGTTCTTCAAGCCAAAACACAAAATGAGACACCCGCTCAAAGATCTCTGCAAGTTTATTATTTTATTTCAATATTCAAGAACAGCATGTGCTCCTGTCCACAGCATCTGCTGTTTGGGTGAAGCGCCCCAAGCGAGGTCACTCAGCCGCATCAGAGAGCAAGGGCTCACGTTGAACAATCTGGAGGGTTGATTTCTGGAATTTTGTTCTGTTTTTCTCTGACCCTCTCTTCGTCGAGGCTATATGTTAATAGGTGTTACCTTAAACCCACACTAAATTCAGAATTAGAAGGGTATTAACAAGATGGCTCTCTGCGTTGCAATGACCATCCTTGCCTTCCCTCTTTGGGAGGCCGGTGCCTGCGGGGGGGGGGTTCTTTGGAAGGTTTATAAAAGACACGCTTAAATCAAAAGGTGACGTCAGTAGGTTAGGGAGGCGGGGAAGTGTCGGTGGACGTTAGAGAAGAAGGGGACTCAGAGCTTCTTGTCCCCGCGGGGCCGCCCAGGCCAGCCCTGCGTCCAGGTTAGCGACTCGGCGATGGGCATGCTCTTAAGTCGTTCACTAAGGACGGGTCATTTCTAGAAGGCAAGTAGAGAGGGAAGGTTATCTTGTCATCGAGGTTAGCGGGTGCCGGTGAGCACCGCCCCGGGGAGCTGCCGCTGGCCTCCCCCGGACAGGAGAGGTGGCCAGAGTGACACCGCGAGGCCACCAGAGGACTCCTGCAGTCCCACTGAGATGCACCACGTCCCTGGACTCTCCCTGGGCTCTGAGAGGAAACGGGGTCCTTGATAGCAGCTGCTCTGGGGGCCACCAAGGAGCGATGGTGACGTTTGATGGCCACGCATGACGTCTTGCTTCCTGAAGTCCCCGTCTCCCGTTGGGGCCATTGCCCAGCCCGTTCGCCCCTTTCCCTCCCTCTGTCACGCTCCAAATCAGCTGGTGGGGTGCAGGGAGCAGCCGGCCTGGAGGCGCCCCTGGGCTCACCCCACTCTGGACTCTCACAGCTGCCCAGCCTGCGCTCACGTACCACAAGCCCACAGTGTATAAGCCACTCCCAGACTGCCTGATCCTGTTAGGAAGAACAAAGCTCTTTAGGGGGAAGAAAACCAAGGAAGGTTGCTGGATCACACAGTCTCCCGCGCCGCGTGCTCTGGCTGCCCGGCGGTGGTGGTCGGCCTGTCCGTCCGCAGTGCCCACGGAAGCTCGAGGGGCGCCCCTCACGGTGAAAGGGAAGGCCGAGGATGGAGTGGGGATGGACTTGGAGGGGTGTCCGTGCACCTGGATCTGAGCAGTGGACCAAGGTGCACGGGGAACGGTGCAGGGCCTGGAAGAGCCCCGGCTGCCAATCAAGGCGCTGTGGGCCCGGCCCCAAAGCGTGCACAGCTCCACGAGGTTAGGAGGGGACGTCGGCTCTGACTAGCTAGTTGGTGCAAATGGAATTAAAGTTTAAGGCAGGTGATATTAAGAAGCAGAGGGCAGGATTTGGGAAGGTCTAAGCCCAGAGGGCTTCAGCGTCTCGCCATGGGAGATCCGGAACGGCTGTCTCTTCCTCCCTAGGGAAAGGAAGACACAGGAGTTAGGTGAGAGCAGCACATGCGGTCCGTCCTGTGGCCATGTCACTCTCCCATTCACACCAGGAGGTTGCGCAGTCACAAGCCATCCGGGCCGGAAGTGATATTGCACGGGATAGAGCGTATCTTTCCGTTCCATTCCTCACACACCCCTTCAGCAAGCACCAGTGGCTCAGGTAAAGACGCTTGAACTTGGTCCGCAGGACACAGCCCCGGGGCCCTGGCAGCATTGTCTCTGTGCCTGTATTGTTGTCTTCTGAAGGAGCAACTTAAGCCCGCAGCTAGAGGACCCAGCAAGGGGCAGTGACAGCTGCTTTCCAGAGAATGACCATATGAGCTGCCCTCAAGCCCCTGGTAAGAGCCCAGCCAGGTGGCAGGAGCCACCCAAGACATGGAGACTGTCTGATACTTACTAAAAAAGGATCTGATTGCCTGGCCCTGGGGTGGGGGTGAGGGGAGGCGCTCTTGAAACCCTGAATGGGTAGGTTTTCTCTGCACGCGTGATTTGAAATGTGAAAACAGTGGACAGCTATATTGCAAAGGAGCTCAGACAGCAACCAGGGACACTACAAGGGCAGCCTGGGCAGAGAAGGAATGACTCAGACCCTATGGGACCTGTACTGTTTGTTTGTTTCTTTTTCTCATTCCTTATTTCTTCTTCTTTATCTCTCCCTCTTTCTTACATTCCTTCTCTTTCCTTCCCCCCCTTTTTTTTTCTCCCTTCCTTTCAGCATTCAAATGTTAGTCTGTTGCTAGCTGTCTTTCATCTTAGTTTTAGAGATCAAAAAAAATTGAGCTCTCCATGGGTCTGAGCCACCAGAGGTCTACGCTACTCAGGATGCACACGCCAATGCAATAGTGGCACATGGCCTCCGTGGGTAACCAATAGCTTTCTGATTGGCTAACAGATCCGCTCAGTGTGAACGAACCCATACCTGGAATTGGGAACCAGATCAGAATCCTATGGAGACAAAGATTATGTTCTCCAGTGTCAAGCTGTCACTAGTCTTTGGCTAAAAGAGGGGCTACATCCATCAAATTTCTCCTTAAATTAACAATGCTCATCTTATTTCAACTAGGCTGACTTTGCTCTCTGTTGGAGAATCTGTTCTTATTTTTCAGAAGGTAGTGAGACCCGAGGAGATAAACTACCCCTCGCACTTCAGCCAAGCCACGGCTGAAACTTCCATGGTAAGCCTGATAATCAGCGCCAGGGTGAAGGAGACAGACCCTGAGGACACTCAACACTTACCAAAGCAGAGATCCAGAGGCTCCTAAGAACTCATCACTGAAGTAGACTTAAAACTCACCCACCACAGCTCAGGGAATTTTGCCGAAGAGGGGCCAGAAAGATTGTAAGAGCCACAGGTTGAGACATCATGCCCAGAGGCATAACTGACTGCTGCTCCCACAACGCATAAACTACAACCCCATAGAGAATACCTGCAACCCCACTGAGGAGGGTCCTGAGCTGAATGGGGCCAGGGATGAAGGAAAAGAGGATATCAACACATGATGTATCCAGATAAAATATGTTGTTAATAATAATAATAACAATAATAATAATAATTGAGCTCTCATTTGGAATGTGAGCCCCAAGACCAAGACAGACCAGACAGATGCTCTTCCCCAGCAGGGCACCACGGAAGTGCATCGCCTGGGCCTCAGTCTACGCTGGTCACCGGTAGGTAGGCACACAGGGCAGACCTAGCCTAGATGCTTCCTTGCAGCCCAGTTGAAGGGTCAGCTGCCTGGCATCTTCCTGGGCACTGCAGTTAGCAGTCCAGGAGGTTGTTGGTGTGTTGACAGCTGGTCACTATTCTGTGAAGTCCCTCTCCAGGAAACTGCTCCCTTGGTCATCTGAAGATCTGGACAAGGCTCACCCCAGGCCCTGCTTTGCCAACAAAGAGCTAGGACAGGAGTAGCCCAGAGCTCTGTGCTTTAGCCCTTGCCCAAGAACTCAGTGCCCACAAAACTCTGTTCTAGGAAACACAGTGCTCCTGGGTTAAAATGGAGGTGTTCCCTCGATGTTCAAGATGACTCGTGGGAGGAGCCATTTTGGCTTCTCTGTTGAAATGAAAGGGTGGATATATGGTCATATTAGTGCAATCTTTTATTTTTATTTTTTTCAATTTTGTTTTTTTTCAAGGTAGGGTCTCACTGTAGCCCAGGCTGACCTGGAATCCACTATGTAGCTTCAGGGTGGCCTCGAACTCACCGCGATCCTCTTACCTCTGCCTCCCGAGTGCTGGGATTGAATTGAAGGCCTCTGTCACCAGCACACACGGGGCTCTCTACTTTTCTAACACCATGACCACAGTTTACCAAATACCTACCGTGAGCAAAACCCTGATCTCTCTTGGACTCACAGCCTGAATGCACACTTTTTGTGGTCAGTGTCCAGCTGAGCTGAAGGTCAGAAAGGTTATTTTTTTCCCAAGATCAGCCAGCCAGCAAAGGGGAAGGAGAGCGAGAATCAGCAATGCCAATGCCCCTTTCCCAGTCACATGTTTTTCTCTGTCATGTCATGTCATCCCTGGTCTAAGTCTTCGGTGGGCCCATGATTGCCAGGGCTGGGCCCTCCAGATGAATGTTGGCCTGGACTTGTATCTGAGGTCAAGAAGTAAATCGAACCTGCTGAGAGCACATATTGCTGTGTTCCCTGAGACACCCCACAACCACTCAGGGACACTTGCAGGAGGCAAAGGTTCCTCTTCGTGCACCTAGGAGGAAGACGTGGGACCCACAGATGGGGAGATCCAACGGTTCTCTCAAGCCAGAGCCTCACCTCAACAGTGGCTGGCGGAATCTGAGCCTCTTTCCCCAGCAGCTGGCTGCCAAGAGCGCAAAACAAGCAGGGAGCAAAGGCGGCAGAACGCGGTTAGGAGCAAGGGAGCCCTGGGGGGCCTGGGTTACCCACGTGCTCAGTAGGTGCATCATGAGCTGCTTATATAGTAAGATTTTAATCACGGCCACATGCATGGAAAACTGTTTACGTCTGACAAACTGAGGCTTCCCTTGACCTATATAGAAATTTAAAAACATTTACAAAGCTGTTTCCAAAAAGAACTTCAGAAACAGGGCTGGAGATATGGATTAGTGGTAAAGGCACTTGCCTGCAAAGTCAAAGGACCCAGGTCCTTGATTCCCCAGGACCCACTTAAGCCAGATGCACAAGGGGGTGCATGCATTTGGAGTTCATTTACAGTGGCTAGAGGCCCTGAGCGCCCATTCTCTATCTGCCTCTTTCTCCTTCTCCCTCTAGAGTTTGTTTGCCTCGGCTGGAGACCCTGGTGCACCCATTATCTATCTGCTTCTTTCTCTGTCTCAAATAAATAAATGAAGTAAAAAAAAAAAATTCAGGAACAACATTGAACCTACTTAAGAGATGAGTCTTGTTGGATGTGGTGGCGCACACCTTTAATCCCAGCAGAGGTAGGGGGAATCACCATGAGTTCAAGGCCACCCTGAGACTACATAAGTAAATTCCAGGTCAGTCTGAGCTACAGTGAGACCCTACCTTGAAAAAGAAAAAAACAAACCAAACCAAAACAAAAAACAAACAAACAAAAACAAAACAAAACAAAACAAAACTAAAAAACCCAAAAAGAAATGCAAGTCTCTCCCAGGCATAGAAGCATGGTGGTGCATGCCTTTTAGGTAGGATCACCTCATATTTGAGGGAACCGTAAGATTACATAGTGAATTCCAGGTCATCTTGGGCTAGAGCAAAACCCTACCTCAAAAACAACAACAACAACAACAAAAAAAAAACACTTTGTTGCTTGCACACAAGAGAGGCACACATCTGAGTGGAGATATTCTGCTCTGAGGGGCTGGGGTGACCAGTCCTGGTCTATAAGTGTCTTGTCAGAACCAGCCAGGAGGCACTCACGACACCACATAGCGGGGTCGTGGCCCCCGAATGGAGCTCTGAGCAGCTCAGCCCTCCCTCACTCAGAGGCACTGCCTTGCCCAGCCCTCTCCTTGCCACCTTCCAGAACCGAGACCCTCTTACTTGAATACTTGGAGTCTATTTTCTTTTCTTTCTTTCTTTCTTTTCTCTTTCCCTATGGCAATGACATTTACTTAAAGAATCTATTTGCTCACTCGGATTTGCGTCAGGATGTACCTCGAGGGGCAGACCCTGTCTACACTTTGCTTGGCAAACAGGGTGGTAGCCTGTGTGCTTCCTGCCCACGTCGCGGGTGTGGGGCTTCCTCAGGACCACGGAGCACGCCACACACCACTGTGTGTCATACCCTCCCCTCCCCCAGAGCATCTGGGCTCACAGTGGGTATTCACACACGTTTCCCCCCCAAAACACACACCCCGAGGACATGGAAGGCCGGTGTCATCACTTCGTGCACCCCGGATGTGGGCGACTGCACACACACCCAACTCCATAGTTCTATGTCATGCAAGACTGGGGCTAAATCAAAGGGTAGGTGGTAGATATCCACAGCAGCCATGCACGACCCGTGAAACCTGTGATGTTTGGGCTCACTGCTGAGGAAACATGTCTGACAGGTCACCTACGACAGACTCCTCCCAGGTCAAGTTGCCATCCAGGGACCTGACAGATGGTCTCAGAATAAGAAGCAGAGTCCCCATTCTTACCAGCAGCAAAGACGCGAGGGCCTGAAACATGAGAACTGCATTTCCCTAAACACACACACACGCACACACACAGTGATATGCAGCCCAAGGGGAACAGGAGTCTAGGGAGGCAGGTACCTCCTACCACCTGGCGGCCAGGAGAAATGGCATTGCTGGGTGAAGATGCTACAGTCCGGGTGCTGGCATGGGTTCGAGTACCATCCATTGCCCCTGTCCAGAGAATGCTCTGTGGGAACACCAATCTTTCTTTTTTTTTTTTTTTTTTTTTTTGGTTTTTCGAGGTAAGGTCTCACTGTAGCCTAGGCTGACCTGGAATTCACTATGGAGCCTCAGGGTGGCCTCGAACTCACGGCGATCCTCCTACCTCTGCCTCCCGAGTGCTGGGATTAAAGGCGTGCGCCACCACGCCCAGCCCGGGAACACCAATCTTTCATCCAAGAATGACAAACAAGAAGTCTCCCGGGACTTGCTGTTTTCGGTCAGTGGGGAATGGTGGCACATGTCATGGGGCTTACGCCTGGCTGTCAGAGCAGATGACTGTGGTCTGTCAGCATCTGTCCTCCGTATCACATAGCTGTGGAGTAGAGAAGCAATGGACCTTGGCAAGCCATGAAAAGAACTCTGGAAGGGACTGGTGTTTGCTGTCAGCGACTTGGATCGCCTTGCTTAGATGAACAGTGTGGGGAAATGTCAGTGTGGGATCCTATTCAAACAGAGAAGTGAGGGAGATGTTGTCTTTGACAGTGGTTATTCTCTGACAGCCACAAATTCCACCTGCCTTGGATTCAGGACGCCAAGCGCTCCCCGAGCCTTAAAGCAGAGTGGGAACTGACTTGGGCAGCTGTCAGGAGAGGTGACAGCATGTCTCACCCTGCTCTATGCCAGCTGGAGACCCTGTACTGTGGGCACATGGGTGGGGTCCCGGACTATATAGAGAGGAGATTGAAGCCTGAGCATTGGTAGTCATGGTGCTCTGCCCCCTCACGGTGCCCAGTGTGACCAGCTCTACGCTAAGCTCCACTGCCACACCTTCCCCACCATGATGGACTGTAAGCTGAAATGAACCCTTCCTTCTGTAAACTGATAATTGTGTTTCATTTTGTTTTTGGAGGTAGGGTCTCGCTCTAGCACAGGCTGACCTGGAATTCACTATGTAGTCTCAGGATGGTCCTCGAACTCACAACAATCCTCCTACTTTGGCCTCCCAAGTGCTGGGATTAAAGGCGTGCACCACCACGCCCAGCTTAAACTGATTTTTGTCATATATTTTTGTCCAGCAATGAGAAGGTAATGAATACACCTGACCTGGGGACACAGAGCCTTATAAACCCTAAGCCTCCTTCGTCGTCAGCCCAGACAGTCCCCAGTCCAGTCACTTCTCCCTCATCTCTGCCAGAGCCTTCACACTTCTGTGGTAGGATGAAGGTCCCACCTGTCGCTTGGCCCTTGGAATCCCTAATGCCTAATCAGGATCAAAGTCAAGGCTGTCCTGGGATCACCGTGCCCAGAGCCTCCCTCTCCCAGAACCTTCTGAGGGGCTTCCCCCTTCTGCCATCTTCAGTGCTGTTCCCACCTAAGGAGCATCAACACCTGCTGCTTAGGGTTAGCCAAGTAGCATTGCTGAAGGCACCCGAGTAGTCCAGACCCCACCCGCAGTATGCGACCAGTTGAGATCCTCAGCCCCAGAGCCACACGGGGCTCTTCATGGCATCTTGCTCTAGTATTGCCAGGGGTGAAGGCCACTTGGGGCCCTCTTGAGGTCCCTACCTGGGGACCAGTTACAGTCTTAAGTTGTCCCTTTCCCTAGACTTGGTATCTGGCTTCCAGGCAGCCAAGATCCTATTTATGGGGATGTCCCTCAAGCCAAGAGCTTTTCACATCCGAGTCCAGTATGACCTTGTCTTGGGCATTCCTATTACCTGCACGGGTGGAAAGGACTAGAACAAGTCAGGTGTAGTGGTGCACGCCTTTAATTCCAGCACTCGTGAGGCAGAGGTAGGAGGATCGCTGTGAGTTCAAGGCCACCCTGAGACTACATAGTGAATTCCAGGTCAGTCTGGGTTAGAGTGAGATCCTACCTCAAAAAAATAAAAACATGGGGATGCTGAAGGGATGGCTTAGCAGTTAAGCCTTTGCCTGCAAAGCCAAAGGACCCAGGTTCGATTCTCCAGGTCCCATGTTAGCCAGATACACAAAGGGGCGCACACGTCTGGAGTTCATTTGCAGTGGCTGGAGGCCCTGGTGTGCCCATTCTCTCTCTCTCCCTTTCCCTCTTTCTCTGTCAAATAAATAAATAAAATAAAGATTTTTTTTTTTTTAAAGGACTAGAACAAATGGAGGTCAGACGAGATACCTAAGAGTTAATCTGGGATTAAAGTAGGGCCCCACACGGGCAGAAGCAGGGCCCTCTAGCTGTCAGCACACAATCTGCTCAGAGCCCCATTGAGACCCTGAGCAGAGCTGGTGGCACAGAAGTGTGAGGCTGAGCCTCAGCTCGGGGTGGGTGTGGCCAGGGCCAGATACCAAGTCGGCCTGACCCTGGCTTGTCCTTTCAAAGCTGGACAGCCTTGGGCTGGGTAGATGGCTTAGCAGTGAAGGCACTTGCCTACAAAGCCTAAGGACCCAGGTTCGATTCTCCAGTACACATGTAAGCCAGATGCACAAGGTGGCACATGCATCTGGAATTCATTTGCAGTGGCTAGAGGCCCTGACTTACCCATATTTTTTTTTTCTCTCTCTCTATCTGCCTCTCTCTCTCTCTCTCTCATAAATAAAAATATTTAAAACAAAACACGCTGGACAGCCTTGACCCTTGCCTGAAGGGTGTAAGTGCCTCCTTGTCCTTGGAAGGCAGTCCTGGCCCACACGCCCTCTGGGCCACACCCTCGTTAAGCACCTTAGGTTCCGGGAGTTGGAATTCTCTTATATCACTGAGAAGACAATTCTTAGGGGGCACTTGGGACTTGCCTCAGAATCAAAGCTTGGTCTGGGGGGGGGTGTACCCACTTCCTCCCTAGACAGACGTCACCCTTGGGGCTCACTGAGGAGGAAGCCAAAAGGCGAAAGAGAGTGGCTCCCTTCCAGGACTCGCTAGAGCTCCAGTCTTCACATGCAGGGGGGCCCGTGCAGGGGGTGTCTGGCCTGCAGCAGCGCGTGCGGCTCTCTACCCCAAGTCAGTTGTTATGTACAGCAGCCCAGCAGGTACTGTTTATGTCAGCAATGGGGCCAAACTACAGCCCGCCACAAGCCCGTCACCGCTTGTACATTTACAGCAGCTGGTGAGGTGAGTCAGTACCATGCCTCCAACTCTATGGGTGAGGGAACTGGCGTCTCAGAGCAGTCGGGAGCTAGGCTAACAATAGTGGGCATGGCATGTGTCTCTGAAGCTGTGATCCCAGTATTTGCATAGAACCCCTTGCATGGGCTTCTTGGGTCCCCTTGAGTGGCTCCAGGGAAACTCCTTCCTCCCTCCTTCGCTTGGTCCTCCCTTTGGCTTCCAACAAGATGTTCCCAGGCATAACCACCACACGCATGCCCACTTGGGCTCTTGGTTGAGAATCAAGGTGGGGGTCCACTGACGCCCAGCTCCAGGGGACATGGACGTGAGCCTGGTGAGAAGCTCATAGGGACGCCCCAGGGAATGCGTATGCATTGCAAAGTGGCACGCTTCTAAAAGGCCCCTCCTCCAAATGAACTTCCCAGGAAACTCCAGCTCAGAAGGCAGAGCAATGCTGGCTCACTGAGGTCCCTCCGTCCTCGTTCTTGGGGACAGATAGCATATGGAAGGCATGCTGTGGGTGGTGATCCTCTGGCTAAGCCAATCCAGGGATCCTGGAATTTCTCTTTTAATTGACATTCTTCCTGACCCCCCGGCATTGTTCAGAGGTCATGGTTTGGTCGGAGGCCCTCTCAGGGCATCGGATGGGGCACGATGAATATGGCATATGTGGTTCTAGGCCCCCACCTCCCACGGAGGTGCCCGGTGTTTCCCAATGGTAGGAATGTTACGTTACCAGCTTAAAGATTTTGGAAAGCGTGCCCTGGGCGTCGTGGGCCCCCTTGAGTCCCTTGTGAGCCGATTTATAGTCGCAAGCTCTGCCTCCATAGCCAAATCCTGGCTTCTGCCCCTCGGCCCCCTGCAAGAAAAGATCAGAGCTCAGTGTCCACTCGCAGCTGCCACTGGGGCCTACCCAGGAGGACCCATGCCACCACGTGGCACCGGCGAGTCGTCCAGGAGCCAGGATGGAGAAGGGCCGGAGGGACGCCTGTCCTCCTTGTGTCTATGACGGCGCCACTGCAGAGCAGAGGGCTCCAGCCGGACACTAGCACAGGCCAGAGCCACCGCGTGGCAGCTGCTGAGTCAAAAGAAGAGAGCAAGCACCCCTCAAATCTCCATCATGGGATGGCATCAAGGAAGCAAACCTTTGTGTAACTCTGAGAGGTCCACAGGGGGCATCTCCAGAGGGCTGGAGTCTTGGGGTCAGGAGGACAGTGCTGTGCCCTGTCCTCAAGTTGCTTCCTTTCTTTCTTTTTTTCTCCTTCTACTTCTTCTTTTTTTTTTTGAGATAGGGTTTCACTCTGGTCCAGGCTGACCTGGAATTCACTATGGAGTCTCAGGGTGGCCTCGAACTCACGGCGATCCTCCTACCTCTGCCTCCCGAGTGCTGGGATTAAAGGCGTGCGCCACCACGCCCAGCCTCAAGTTCCTTTCTACTTGTCACACCTGCTGTCTTCCTCCAGCTCCTGGAAAGAGCAGAAGTCTCTGGACTCAGCAAGATTGCCTTTCCTGCAGTGTAACGATGGATTCCTAAGTCTCGGGGCCCAGGGGGCCTTATCAGGCGCACTGAGCTGTTGACAGCAGATAGGAGGCAAGCTTCGCCTGCTGACAAGCTGGCGTCACTTCCTTCTACTTCCTACACGTATGACCTGGTACAAGCATGGCAGCGTCTCTGAGTCTCAATTCCCTACTCTGTGCACTGGGGTTAAGGATCGGGCCTTTCTTTCCCAAGGTGGGTCAGAGCCTTGAGCCCTTCAGCATTTATACCTGTGCCCTTTGCAGGAAGAACAGACGCTCCTTGCCTCCAGGCACTATGGGTCGGATGCTTTGGCACAAGGATAGCCAGAGAGAACTAAGATATAAAGGTCTCTGGGTCCCAGCACTGGTTTGCTTTCAAAGCCTGGGTGATGATGAAGTGGCTCATCAGAGATGCTAGAACTCTGCGGAAGAGTCTTTCTCCTGAGAGACGGGCCAGGAAAGGATCTGTCTGCCTCACAGAGCTCTGTTCCAAGATGGGGCTCAAGATTTTGCCTAGAAGAGCTGGGAGACTACTCATTCCTAAACACCCTCCAGCACCTGGATCGACAGCCCCTCTGTCAGCTCCCAGCGCCTTTGGCACACCAGCCTGGCTGATGTCACAGAAGTGTCTTGGTCAGCTGGGCGTGGTGGCGCACACCTTTAATCCAAGCACTTGGGAGGCAGAGGTAAGAGGATCGCCATGAGTTCAAGGCCACCCTGAGACTACATATTGAATTCCAGGTCAGCCTGGACTAGAGTGAGACCCTACCTCGAAAAACCAAAAAAACAAAAAAGACCTAGAGGTGTAATCCAGCTACCTTTCATATTAGCAGTGCTAAAGGTGGAATCTAGAAGATTCCAGACACCCAACAGAAGCTTGAACCCAGGCCATGTGACCAATCACTTTCCCCCATGTTAGCTCCCCTGTTCATTTCCCTTTCATCCGTCTGCATGCTTGGGGGTGACAGGGCTCCCCTTAGATACCAGGCGACTGATTTCAAGAGAAAATTTGATTTTAGGTTATCAGATAAGGTCAGGCATGGGGAGGAGTAGCAGAGAAGCATTGCACACTAGAGGCAAGCCAGCGCCACTCTCGCATCCGGGGACTCCAGGCACGTACCAACTCCTCACGGCATATGGAAGAATGATGCCCCCCCCCCCCCCACAGAGGCGGCTGCATGGTGGGAACCCAGGTTCCCTGAGTGAATGCTGTCCCCACCCCTAAGCCAAGGTATTACTTTTCTCTTAAACAAAAAAAAAAAAAACAAAAAAAAAAAAGGAAAAGCTTCAGGAATTTCTGAAATGGAATTCAGGAACCAGCTTAATAATCTACGTGACTTTTTCTCATTTCAAATTCTTTGTCTTTTTTTTTTTTTAATCTTTGAATAATCTAGAATTTACCAGGGTACATGCAACAGAGTTTAGGGCAAGCAAATGGAACTTTCTGAAGCTCCACACAAGGAGAATTCCGGCGGCTCTGGCAAATAGACGGCATGAGAACACATGGAGGAACGTGCCCGGGACAGAAAGAGATGGAGGGACCCAAACTGGGAGAGGCCAGAGGCCGAACCCCAAAGCTGTCCCACTCTCTGGTGAGCCCCCAGTCCTCCACGTGGCCAGAGACAGGGTGGTCTCCTCACCCTACTGTCCCATGGCTTGGTGTAACACCGCAACAGCCTAGGCCTAGAAAATTAAGAAGCAGATCAAACAGTAGCTAAAATAAGATTCCTGGGTATTCATGGACGTCATTCTCTGGTACCATCCTTGTCTCCTGCTGGCTTGGAAAAGAAAATTAGTTGGCCGTGAGCATTGGTCCACGTGACCTCCCACCGCACTGTCAGCGGTTTCGAAGGTTTGCTGCATGAGAAATTACAGGCTCGATACGCATTCACACAAAATTTCCCAGAAAATGTCTGGTTTATGATTTGCTGTAGTAAGTAGTATGCTAGAATATTCTAGGAGCGCCATGGAAACGTCTCTGTCTTTTTCTCAAGTGAGTCTTCCTTCCTTTACCATTTTTTATTTTTTCGAGGTAGGGTCTCACTCTAGCCCAGGCTGACCTGGAATTCACTATGTAGTCTCAGGGTGACCTGGAACTCACGGCGATCCTCCTACCTCTGCCTCCTGAGTGCTGGGATTAAAGGTGTGTGCCACCATGCCCAGCCAAATCTTTTCTTTTCTTTTTTGAGGCTGGGGCTACCTAGGCAGACCTAGCTCTGCTGCCCACCAGGCTGGCTCCTATTCTGCAGTCATTCTCTTGCTCCTGCCTACTGAGTGCTGGGATTACAGGCATGGGCCCCCATGCTGGGCTATCTGCCTTCCTTGTTCTGCTTTCCCTTCTTCCTTTCTTTTGTCTTCTTTCTCCTTCCCCTCCCTCCCTTTCCCCATCCATCCTTCCTTCTTCATCCATCCACTTACATAATGCTGGCTGCTCCAGCAGCAGGTACAGGCAGGCTCTGTCCCCACACAGACCATCACAGCCAATGCGTTGGTGTTTGTGTCTCCACTTAACTCTGACCATTATAACTCGTTATCAGGTAAGAGTCATACCTGGACTCTGCTGGTAGGATACATCAGAAGGCATTTTAAATCGGCTCAGATGCAAAAGTCAGTAATACTTAGAAACCAAGCCACCCAACCACTTGAAATCTTCATTGAAACTTTGCCATAGTTTTTCCTTCCTTCCTTTTTTCTTTCTTTCTTTCCTTCTTTATTTCTTTTGCTCTTTCTTTCTTTCCTTCCTTCCTTCCTTCTTTCTTTTTTTTTTTGTTTCTTTGTTTTTGTTTTTGTTTTTTTGCAAGGTAAGCTCTCATTCTAGCCAAGCATGACCTGAAACTCATTCTTTAGTTCCAAGCTGGCCTTGAACTCACAGCAATCCTCCTACGTTGGCCTCCTGAGTGCTGGGATTAAAGGCGTGCACTAGCATGTCCAGCTTTTGCCATTGTATTTCAAAGCCTAAAACTCCTAAGGAGGTTTTCCTGATGGTTTAGTAGCCCAAAGTTAGTCACCACGAAAACACAAACAAACCCTAAATCTTTCAGATGAATTAGGAGGGGGTTATTATAAATGAAATAATTGAATACAGCACCCGTTTCAGAGTCCAGAGCGCTAACCATTGCACCACAGAACCCTTCTCAGCATCCCTTTTATCTGGACAGTACGAATCAGTTCGGATGGATGGTCAGCCCCAGTCTGCATTTGACCCTTTGGTATGTGTTTTCCCGACCAGTAGCACTGGGAGGGAATTAGAATTTTTTTTTTTCTCTATGAGATTTAGCCTTTCTCTGGGAAGGAGCCCAGAACTCATGTGAGGAAGAGAGGATGGGCTCTCACCTTACCTGGGTCTTGGTCCCACAGCAAGCCATGCTGAAAGGAAAACCAGGCTCCCCTGCTCCCCCACCCCCCCCACCGGAATAGCAAGTAGCCCTTTCATAGAGGCAGGCAAGCTGGGTCTGGGAAGGAAAGAGAAGGAGCGCATTAAGCAACTGAAAGAGAGCAGAACTTAAAAGTGGGCGTCTGTGCAGACCGCACAGGAGGACGGAGTCAGGAAGCACAGTGGTCACCTACCCAGCTAAATCTGCTGAGAGACAGGCCTTTCCCCTGCGTGAGGAAGAGAAAGAAACAGTGACATAGTGGTCAGTGAGGGAGAGGTCCTCTTCTTAACAAGCACAATCAAAATGGCATGGCCTCCCCAGGGGACCAGGTACCCCCCCCCAGGTAAGCCAGACCTGGGGGTTGGCAGGGCCCCTGGGAGCCCCCAAGGAATGCAGGTCAATGCTCAGAGTGCTGCCATTAGCTGACCTGTCTGCACAGCTGGAGGAGGGTGCCTCCCATATCCTAGGTGGGAGCCTCAGGGCAAAGGTTTTGGGTGGATTTGGGTGGTCCCAAGCCCAACTCCCTTCTGGGCATATTTTGGGAATTCTGGGAAAGACGTGTGAATAACGTGGTGATGAATCAAAGCATTCAAGGTCTTACCTTTGCTTGAGATGGAGGTGGTGTGCGAGGTGTCACCTGGAAGACAGAAGGGTGGGCTGCAAGAACATGTCCTCCCCAGGGGATAGCCCCACCCTCTCCCAAAGGATCTCCACTCAATGCCTCTATAGAGGCAGCTACTGTCATACATCAGAAGCCACCACATGTGTCTTCACTTTTTTGGGGGGTCTGGTTTTATGGGGGTGGCTGGGGAATTGATTCTTGAGCCATCAGGCTTTGTAAGCCAGTGCCTTTTAACTGCTGAACCATCTCCCCAGTCCCCACCATGTGTCTTCATATCTGCCCTTGAGCTTTGAAAGGCTCCCCCCCACCCCTATCTTGGGTCTGAGGCTCCTAAACTCACCCATCAGCATCCATGCTGAGGTTTTACCATTTGAACTTTGTAGTTTTGTTCTTGTATTTAAAAAAAAAAGATTTTATTCATTTGTAAGCAAAGAGAGAGAAAGAGAGCGAGAGCGAGGGAGAGGGAGAGAGAGAGAGAATGGGCATGCCAGAGCCTCTAGCCACTTTGTGCACCTGGCTTTATGTGGGCACTGAGGAATCAAACTTGAGTTGTCAGGCTTTGCAGGCAAGTACCTTAACCACTGAGCAATCTATCCAGCCTCTGTTCTTGTATTTTGAATATTTTTATTTATTTATTTATTTGAGAGTGACAGAGAGAAAGAGGCAGAGAGAGAAAGAGAGAGAGAGAGAGAGAATGGGCGTGCCAGGGCTTCCAGCCACTGCTAACGAACTCCAGACTCGTGCGCCCCCTTGTGCATCTGGCTAACGTGGGTCCTGGGGAATCGAGCCTCGAACCGGGGGTCCTTAGGCTTCACAGGCAAGCGCTTAACCGCTAAGCCATCTCTCCAGCCCGTATTTTGAACACTTTATTTTATAGGGGAGGCAGAAACTACACATTATATATATATATTATCCTACACGCACCCACTGTTCACTCATGCCTGTTCAGTCCCCACTATTACAACACTTGCATAAAATTCTGGCCCGTTCTCTACACCTTGCAAATGTCCCTGTAACCGTGCCACACACAGGGATTTTGCTGTCCTAAAACACTCTGCACTCTATTCGTTCTTCCTGACCTGGCCATCGCTGACCTGGTCACTGTTCCCACGGTGGTGCAAAGCCCGCGTTTTCCACAAAGCATTGCCTGGCTGTGACTTCCAGGAGAACTGACTTCCTGTTAAAACGAAGTCCCTAAACGGTAGGTACAGCCAAGAAGCCCCCCCACCTTTGGGACCTCTGGTATGCTCAGAAGCTCATTGACTTGGCAGTAGACCATCAGTGACAATATCCGGGCATCACTTACGATGTTCTTGAAGAAGTGGACTACAGGGTTTTCCTCTTGGGCCCCACGTTGCGATTTCTGGGGCAGGGAGCCGTAGTGAGTTCTTGTTGCGTGGTCCTGAAAAAAGAGGGGTGCATGGCTCAAGACAGGCCCCAGCCGAGTCTACCTGAGGGAGGCTGGGTCTCTACAACCTTGTGGATCTGGATGGATGGAACACCGCTGGGAAGCTGCGGAACTGTGGACAGACACGTGTGAGCCAAGCATAGAACTTGGTGGCAGGATATTTGACAGTGTAACTGCAATTGGGAAGGTGAGAAGGCTGCTACTCCTGATTCAGTCCAAGTTAATTTTTTGTTTGTTTGTTTGTTTTTGAGTTAGGGTCTCACTCTAGCTCAGGCTGACCTGGAATTCACTATGCAGTCTCAGGGTAGCCTCGAACTCATGGTGATCCACCTGCCTCTGCCTCCCAAGTACTGGGATTAAAGGCATGCGCCACCACACCCAGCCCAAGTTCTTTTTGTTGTTTATTTTTATTTATTTATTTGAGAGCAACAGACAGAGAGACAGAAAGAGAGAAAGATAGAGAGAGAGAAGGGGGGGAGAGAATGGGCACGCCAGGGCCTCCAGCCACTGTAAAGGAACTCCAGACGCGTGCGCCCCCTTGTGCATCTGGCTAACGTGGGTCCTGGGGAATGGAGCCTTGAACTGGGGTCCTTAGGTTTCATAGGCAAGTGCTTAACCACTAAGCCATCTCTCCAGCCCCCAAGTCCCTTTTTTTAATTAAAAAATTAATTTTTATTTTTAGAGAGAGCTACACTCAGCTCAGCAATTGAACTCTAGACGCTTGCGCCACCTAGTGGGCATGGCTCACCTTTGTGCATCTGGCTTATGTGAGATCTGGAGAGTCGAACATGGGACCTTAGGCTTTGCAGGTAAGCGCCTTAATTGCTAAGCCACCTCTCCAGCCTGCCAAGTGCTTTTGAAGCCATCGCCTGACAAAGGGAGTTGAGCTGATTTAAGGGTGACTCCAGCTAAGGCAGGGCAGGTTAAACAAGGCACTGAGAGAACAGCTCGAGTCACCACAGGCCTCTAGTTTAGATAAAGAAAACTGATCAGCAATGACAAAGCAGACTAATTCTCTTTGGAGTGGGCACGTGAGCTCTCCTCTGTGCCTCAAACTGTGTCTCATGTCGCCGTGACCTGACTGCCTGAACTGAAAACGCTACTTCTTCATGTTGAGTGAGATGGAGCCTGGGCTAGAGCAAAACCCCGTCTCAAGAACAAATAACAAACATTAAAACACAAACAAATAAAACAAAGATAACTAAATAAAAAGAAGAGAGCAAACTAAACGCCAACGCTCATCTCTCTCTGCTTTCTCACAGTGGACTGAATATGACCAGCTGTCTCAAGCGCCTGTCGTCAGACCTTCTGGACCATGATGAACTGCTTTAGGTGAATGCGGAAAGAAAAGTTACAATCTTTTGTGGCTTATATTTTTTTCTTGTTTATTTTTATTTATTTATTTATTTGAGAGTGACAGACAGAGAGAAAGAGAGAGAGAGGAAGAGGGTGAGGGAGAGAGCGAGAGAGCGAGAGAGCGAGAGAGCGAGAGAGCGAGAGAGAGAGAGAGAGAGAGAGAGAATGGGCGCACCAGGGCCTCCAGCCACTGCGAATGAACTCCAGATGCGTGCGCCACCTTGTGCATCTGGCTTACGTGGGTTCTGGGGAATCAAGCCTCGAACCAGGGTCCTTGGGCTTCACAGGCAAGCCCTTAACTGCTAAGCCATCTCTCCAGCCCATGGCTTATTTTTATAGTGCATGTATCGGTCACCAGACGATTGGGGAGAAAAGTATTTATCTCTTTAAGGAGCTCATGAAGTCTATAGGTTACACGTACGACTACAGCATCAGGTGTCAGTGATGGTCGTAAGCACAGGGCTCAGTATGCAGCGGGCACCAACTGTTTGGTGAATTGACGTGTGGACTATTTAGGTCACTTTTTTTGTTTCTGTTTTTTTTCAAGGTAGGGTCTCACTCTAGCCCAGGCTGACCTGGAATTCACTATGGAGTCTCAAGATGGCCTCAAACTCACAGCAATCCCCAGAGCTCTGCCTCCCAAGTGCTGGGATTAAAGGTGTGCACCCTGCTTAGGTCACTTTTAATATAGATCAGAAGTTGTGGAATCCATTTGCATGTCAAGCGCTATGCAAATCTCATAGCACTGAAGAGGGGCTGGAACAATGTTGTTGACTTGGGCTTTTGATTCTACACTGTCAGTTTCATACATAATTTGAGGTAGCAATGCAGTTATAATTCTATTTATACTTACAGTGGATTTTTTTAAATAAAAGGACATTTGGGTAATAACATTTCTGTATATTAGCAATGAACAGTTAAATACAAACCACACATTCAAAACACTACCATACCCAATAACACAAAACAGAAGGTATGAACCTAACCACATGGGTAATAGCATCTTGGCCTGGGGTAGAGTTCAGCAGTAAAACACTTGCCTAGCATGTGTAAGGTTAGGGTTCAGTCCTAGGTTTAATTCCTAGCACCCCTCAAGACAAAATAAAGCATCTCACTGGATAGAATCTTTATGCGCAGGAACTAGAAGAGAAAGCAAAGAAGACTTAACTGGAGAGGCATACCATGTCCATGGACTGGAAAACTCAAGGAGTGAGGATGCTAGTTCTCCCCAAACTGATCTACAGAGTTAGCGTAGTTGGCAAAAGGATTCTGATCAGATATGGACAAACTGATCCTAAAATTATATGAAAGTGCAGAGGAATCAAAATAGTGGAGCCATTACAAAAAAAAAAAATGATAAGAATCACATGATTTGATTTTTAAGAATTATTAAATAACTGTAGTAATCAAGGCACACTGGTTGGTCTTAGAGGAGGAACAGACACATGGACCCATGGGGCAGGATGGTGTCCATCAATACACCCTCGCAACCACGACAGACTACATTTTGACAAAGGGGCAAAAACAATGACGAAAGGGCAGTCTTTTTTAACAAGCTATATTAGAACAACTGGACATCTGTATGCAAAAAAAGGAGCCACAACCCAAATCCACACATTATATAAAAGTTAACTGAAAACGAGTCATCAGTCTGTACCGGCAATGTAAAAACCTGAAAGTTTAAAGCCAGGCATGATGGCGCAATACTCAGGAAGCAGAGGTAGGAGGATCACTGTGAGTTCGAGGCCACCCTGAGACTACATAGTGAATTCCAGGTCAGCCTTGAGACCCTACCTCGAAAAATCGAAACAAAAACAAAAACAAAAATAAACAAACCTAAAAGTTAAGTAGAAAACACAGGACAGTGGTCTTCATTATCAGGGTTTCTTAGGCCTGACACCCAAAGCTGGCCCCTATAGAATAAAAGGTGTCATTTGGATCCCATCCAAGCTTAAGAATGTTATTTTCCATGAAACTGTTAAGAGCGTGAACAGAAAGCTATGAACTGGGAAAGAGTATTTATAAAATCACATATAAAACAAAAGATGGGTTGGAGAGATTGCTCAGTGGTTAAAGGCACTTTCTTGCAAAGCCTAACAGCCTGGGTTCAATTCCCCAAGTACCCGTGTAAAGCCAGATGCACAAAGCGGCGCATACATCTGGAGTTTGTTTGTAGTGGCTTAGAGGCCCTGGCGCACCTATTTTCTCTACTTGAAAATATAATAAATAAAATATTTTAAAAAGACAAAGGATTTGAAACCAAAATATGTAAAAATATTTTTAAAAATCCAACACTTCAAAACTCAATGGGAAGAAAGCAAATTGGTTAAAAACTGGACAAAACAAACCCTTCACCAAACAGGATGTATGGACACAGAGCAGCACATGAAGTGGCTCAGTGGCCATTGCCACAAAAAAAAAGTGCACGTCAGAGCCATGAGGTGCTGCCCACCTGTGAGAATGGCTAGCACAAACCACAGGCAGTACCAAGTGCTGGCCAGTGTAGGGACCAGCAACAGCTCTCATGCATTGCTGTGGGCATTCAAAATGGCCCAGTCACTCAGAAACACCACTTGGCACTTTTTTTTTTTTTTTGGTTTTTCGATGTAGGGTCTCACTCTAGCCCAGGCTGACCTGGAATTCACTATGGAGTCTCAGGGTGGCCTCGAACTAAGGGTGATCCTCCTACCTCTGCCTCCCAAGTGCTGGGATTAAAGGCGTGCACCACCACGCCTGGCTCCACTTGGCACTTTCTTGTAGAATTAACTATGTGTTAACTATTACCCCATGATCCCATTTTAGGCTTTGAATGAAAGAGAAATGATCTATTTTTATTTTATTTTTTAAGGTTTAAAGAGACTTTACTAGATAAAGAGAAGGAAGGAGGAGAGCGTATGAATAGTTCCTGCTGGTGAGAAGTTTTAGAAATAATTTTTAGAAATAGATTTTATAATGAATACAATGATTACTGAGTTTAAGAAGGAAAATTATTTAAATTTAAAAATGAAACTCATGATCACACAAAACATGCCCATCAATGTTTATAGAAACTTGAGTTCATAGTTGCTAAAAATTATCAGCAACCCAAATGTGCTTCAGTTGGTGAAAAGAATCAACATGCTATGGTATGTCCATACAGTGGAATGCTACTTAGCAATTAAAGGAATGATTCTTTTGATAAACACAAAGTCATCTTCAAGGCATGCCGAATGAAGGAAGCCACTCCACGAAGATTTCATACTGCACCACCTCATTTCTGTGATACTCTTTTTTATTTTATTATAGGCAGGCCCAACATACTGACTGTTTTTTTTTTTTTTTTTTTAATGAGATAGAGAGGCAATTGGCATGCTAGGGCCTCCAGCCACTGCAATAGAACTCCAGACACGTGCGCCCCCTTGTGTGCATGGGCCACCATGCGTGCTTGCTTCACTGTGCAACTGGCTTATGTGGGACCTGGAGAGTAGAACATGAGTCTTTAGGCTTCACTGGCAAGCACCTTAACCGCTAAGCTATCTCTCCAGCCCATCATTTCTGTGACATTCTTAAAAAGACAAACCCACAGTGAGAGAGACCAGAGTAGAGGTTACAGGGGTTAGAAGATGAGAGGGGGATGGGAGAAGGGTGAGTTGTGACTATGAAGGGAAGGAAGGTGGGAGCTTTGGGATTGACGTATCCTTATGGTGGTGGCAGCTACACAGGTTTATACCTTTGTTATAAGTCAGAGAACTGCACATAAAACAATCCATTTTGGGCTGGAGAGATGGCTTAGTGGTTAAGGCACTTGTCTGCAAAGCCAAAGGATCCAGTATTCTCCAGTACCCACATAAGCCAGATGCACAAGGTGGCACATTTATCTGGAGTTTGTTGACAGTGGCTGGAGGCCCTGGTGTACCCATTCTCTTTCTCTATCTGTCTCTTCCTCTCTCTCTCTCAAATAAATAAAATAAAATAAAATAAAAATTTAAAAAGAGGGTAAAGGAGGATAACCACAAAACACTCCTGTTTCAGTGTGTGGGGGCCAGGAAGGAGACAGCCCTGGGTCTCACACCTCGGGGGACCCCCGAGGAAGCAACTTGGTGGACGGGGCTCCTGCTCCCTCACACACAATGGGTCTGAAACAATGTCACTGAGAGAACTTTCAGCCTGAAAACTTTACCAAGCGGCCACCTGTGACTAGACACCAAGGAAGGCCATTCTCTGGTGACAATCCTATCTCAGAGTACCTCTTGACACCAGACCTGGCTTTTTGCCTGCCTATTTATGTGTCACCAGAGACTTTTGTGTTAAGCAGCAAAAGCCAGGAATCCTACCTAATTTTGCCATAATAGTATCCTCTGGCAGGGCTTGCATGGGCCAGAGAAGGCCTGCATCTGAGCTACTTTAGAGAAAATACTGGGGCTGGAGAGATGGTTAAGGAGTTTGCCTTTGAAGCCTAAGCACCCAGGTTTGGTTCCTCAGTTCCCACATAAAACCAGATGCACAAAGGGGTGCATACATCTGGAGTTCATTTGCAGTGGCTGGAGGCCCTGCCGTGCCCATTCTCTCTCTCCCTGTCTGCCACTTTCTGTTTGCAAATAAAAATGTTAGAAAAAGGAAATATTTTTCATGGTAGTAACTGCAGAGAACACAAACTGTCCCACTTGAACCATAATGTGTAATTCAGTAGCATTAAGCCCCATTAAGCTGTTGTGGAAGCTTAGCCACCATCTGTCCCTGTTCTCTATTTCCAGGCAGAATCTCTGTCCCCATTGAGCCCCACTTCTCCATTCCATCTCCCCCAGCCCTGCAACCTCCATGCCACTTTCCCACTCCATGAGTTTGAGTGCTCCAGGCCCCTCACGTGAGTGATCTGTGTGCCAGAGGACTTTTGTAACCGGCTCATTTTACTCTGCACAGTGTGCTTGAGACCCTCCCTGTCGTAGCATGTGCCAGCATGTCCCTCCTCATCTCTCTGTCTCATCTATCCATACAGGCTTTGGCTGTTTCACCCTTTAAGGGCCCCAGTCACCTCCTCCAAGGAAAGCTGATTTGATCTGCCCACGACACTCCAGTGTGCTTAGATAAGTCTGTCTCCCAGCTCTGCCTTCCTTTCATCCAGAAGCAATCCCCCACCCCCTAAGCACAGACATCATGGCTGCCACCATCTTGAATGTCAAAGGGTGCGTTCAAGACGTGATGTTCTCAGACAGCTAAAGGGTCACCAGGTGGAGAGGCAGGGTCCCCTGATTGCCCTTCCTCAGGAGGACCCTGTAGTATGTTTGGGCATAGTAATGTTTCTGAGGGGTTAGATGGGCAGGGCCAGCCTCCGCCGGGCAGTGGCTAAGTTCCTGGGAGACCAGAGGAGCAGGTGAGCCTTGCTTCTCCTGGGTCCTCAGATTGGCCACTGGTCCCTGAACATCAAGCTCTTCACCCCTCCCTCCTTGCTCTCTACAAATGCTCCTTCGCTTAATTCCAGTGGCGTGTGGGGCCCACGGTTTCCTTGAGAGGCCAGTGGTATGATAAGTGGGGGATATTTCTCAGTAGAGTTTTGGGTCCCTACTGCATCATGTGGGGACTAACACTTGTCACGCGACTGTGCCTTGTTGCAAGCAGAGTGACTTATCCTAGGAGAGAGGAAGTAGGAAGCATGCTGGGCGTGACAGGGAGGCAAGGGCAGTTAGGGGAAGCTTGTGGAGAGGGACATCAGTGGCCTCCAGAGCTCAGCAGAAACCCCATGTGGGAGTGTCTTCTGCTGAGATGGAGCGCTGAGGTCACCTGCCCTTCATACCTCCCCTGTGCCTTACAGACGTCCTGATACTACTGATGGTCAGGCTCACCCATCGGGTATCCAGCTGACCTCTTCAGAGAGAGGACGTTTGTCACTTGGTTCATTTTCAAGACACACATGGAACAATTCTCTGACAAAGAATTTCTTAACTGTATTCACTAAAGAAGCAGCAGCAACAACAACAAAAACCCCAAATTGAATCTTGAAGGTCAGGCACCCAGATTGAGGTCTACCTGTTGCAAGTAGCTTACCTTCTTTGCAGGCGATTAAGAGGTGCAGGAAGAAAGAGCGGGTTAGCTCTCTACAATCAAGGGCAGCTCCAGGGCCAGGGACATACTTGGCAGCAGGTCAAATGAGGCCTGGACCAAGGCAGGCTGGAGGCCCTACCATCTGTCCCACTTCTACTTCAGATGAGCCTGGGCCCTGTCAGCAAAACATCTGAGTATTTTGGAAAAATGAAGGTTGGAAAAATCATCTATTTTTTTTTTAATAGTGCCAGGGATAGAACCCAAGGCCTCGTGCTAGCAAGGCAAGCATCCTACCAAGTGGACTTTTTCCTCAGCTTAAGTCTAACTATTGAAAATATGAATTCCCATTGTTTGCATGACACATACATGTTTATATGAAGATGTCAAACCAAGCAAGGAAGGCCCAGGACACCGTAGCTCTCAGGATGACTCTGGCTCACATCCCGTCATCTCGTTTTTCAGACCCGACCATGCGCAAACGTATGTAAATTTGCAAATGGCTTTAAATGTGATCATACTAAACACAGCATCTTGCCTATCTGGTTTTTCTAGCAAGCACCTTTAACTGCTGAACCATCTCTCCAGCCCAACCTGGTTTTTCTGTTTTTACTCAATAGTATTTGAGGAACCTTATTATTTTTTTTTATCAATATAAGTTTGCATCGTATTAATAGACCAGACCAAAAACATATTTCTTGATGGAAAAGTGAAGTTATGATGAATCATTTCAGAACTGTAGATGGGCTCCACGGGTTAACCGTTTTGTTTATCTTTAATATAAATATTTTCTCTGTTAGTTTGCATAATAAAAAAATCACTGTGTCCCTTAAACGACCTCTACCAGCAGAGGGCGCTCCGAGCTCTCTTGGCAAAATCAGGAAGGGATTGTGTTTTTCAGGAGGTTGAACATTTGCTGTAAGGGAGAGACCGTTTAAACATGAAAGTTCTGTCAGAGTCAGTCGTCCTCGGACTGGGCAGACACTTGTTCCCTTGAATGTAGATTTGGCTGAGTGACTCCCCAGAAGGAAGGGCACCTAAGGGAAACTAAGTCTAGCTCTTCATTTCTTGTTTGTTTACCTGTTCCCAAAGTAACCCTCACCATGTCAGTAAGGGAGTCTGCATGCCCATGCCTTGCCCGGTTTACTGCTCCCTGGAGCAGAATGGCAGCCTCTAGTGGCCACTAGTCACGTGCACAGTTGTAGTAGTTAGTGACAAGCCTGTCGCAGGATGCTCCCTGACTGCCAGGTTCACTCACCTCCACCCCTTGTCCAGGGATGGGGTGTTCAAAGTGATGTGGCCACACACTGGGACATTGTCTACTTATCCCTGAGGATGCTGTCCACCTTGCTCATCAGAAAATACGTTTTGGGCTGGAGAGATAGCTCAGCGGTTAAGGTACTTGCCTGCAAAATCAAAGGTCTCAGGTTCGATTCCCCAGGGCCCACGTAAAACCAGATGCATAAAGTGGCACACGTGTCTGGAGTGTGTTTTCAATGGCTGGAGGCCTGGGCATGCCTATTCTCTCTGTCTCTCTTAAATAAATAAAAAAAATTTTTTTTGAGGTAGGGTCTCACTCTAGCTCAGGCTGACCTGGAATTCACTATGTAGTCTCAGGGTGGTCTTGAACTCACGGCGATCCTCCTACCTCTGCCTCCCAAGTGCTGGGATTAAAGGCATGTGCCACCATGCCTGGCTAATAGAAAAAAAATATATTTTAAAGTATGTTTTGGGCCGGGGAGTTGGCTCAGTTGTTTAAGGTTCTTACTTGCAAAGCATGTTTGCCCTAGGTTCGATTCCCCAGTACCCACGTAAAGCCAGATGTACAAAGTGGCACCTGCATCTGGAGTTCGTTTACAGTGGCCAGAGACCCTGGCGTGTCCATTCTCTCTCTCATCGTAAGTAATGAAAAGGTACGTTTTTGCCTGGCCACTTTTAAGGCGCCCTGCTGTGTAAGAGTTGCTGGGAAGCGGCCATTGGATGATGGAGGGTAAGCGCATCTGCTCCGTCTCCCCTACGTGAGGGAGCACAAGAGTGAGCTCTACGCTGAGCTCTGCCCTCTGTAAGCCTGACATTGGGCGTGGCCATAAAGGTCACCCATGCGCGACTTCCTCCTGCCAGGCTCACTCCACCCCTGTCCTGTGGCCCGTCTCCTGCACGGGTGCCAGAGAGGCCGAGTGAGCCCCGCTCCCAGCATGTGCTCATGGGACTTCAGAAAGGACCTGGTCCTTGGTATTTGAGATGGTCATTGGTGTCATTTCAGAATGACATGCTCAAAAAAAAAAAAAAAATGTATCTCATATGCCTGTGCTAAGTCCAAGGGCTTAAAGCAGTGATATTTTCTCTGTTGTCATCTCCGCTCAGGCTGACATTGAACTCCCTGTGTAGCCTAAGATGACCTTGAACTTCGGAGCCTCCTGCCTCTATTTCCTGAGTACTGGATTACCGGCATGCACCACCAATGCCAGGTTCATGGGGTTCTGGGGCTCAAGCCCAGGGCTTTTTGCATGCTATGCAAAAACCTCTACCAACTGAGCCACATCTGCAGGTCTCAGGCAGGTTCTCAAAAGGCACATTTGGGCTGGAGAGGTGGCTCAGTGGTTAAAGCACTTGACTGCAAAGCCTAATGATCCAGGTTTGATTCCCCAGTGCCCACGTAAAGTCAGATGCACAAAGTGGCACATGAGTCTGCAGTTCATTTGCAAAGCCCACAGGCCCTGGTGCACCATTCTGTCTCTGCTTGCAGATAAATAATAAATAAAAAATTTAAACGTGTGCATTCCTCTGTGTCTCCAAAGAGATTCAGTGTAGAAAAGGAACTAAGAAAGTGCTCTCCTTTGTTTGGAACATGGGATGTGAGCACGATTCCTTTTCTTGCTTGTGCCTCTAGTTTGCAGCTGAACGGCACCGACCATGGCCACACGGTGGCACGGGACACTGCAGTCCTCAGAGTTCTTGCTGGCTGTCCTGAGAGTGAAGGAATAAGTTAATTTGCATCTTGCATGCCTGCCCCTCCAATAAATGTTTAGTCCTTGTGGCTCTCAAGGCTAACTCAGAGGCTGGGACGCTTGGCGACCTGTGTGACTGGGACTTTACCCAGTACTGTTTTTCTCTTTCAGAATTACCAGGATAAGACCGAATACAGAGGCAAAATGATTTTTTTCCCTTGTGCAGATGAAAATAAAGCAAGCATGTTTTTCCCTTTCCTTAGTTTTCTTGTCTTCTCTTCTTCTGTTTTTCTTTTTCCAAGGTAGTGTTTCACTGTAGCCCAGGCTGACCTGGAATTCACTATGTAGTCTCAGGGTGGCCTCGAACTCACTGCAATCCTCCTACCTCTGCCTCCTGAGTGTTGGAATTAAAGGCGTGTGATACCACTCCTGGCTCTTTGCTTTTTTTTTTTTTTTTTAAATTAGGGTCTCGCTCTAGCCCAGGCTGACCTGGAATTCACTACGTAGTCTCAGGTTGGCCTCAAACTCACAGCGATGCTCCTACCTCAGCCTGGGATTAAAGGTGTGTGGTATTAAAGGCGTGCTGTCGCCTTCTCCTCCCACAGTCTTCTTATCCTGCAGCCACAAAACAAGCCACTCTGGCAGAGATGAGCCTCTTTCACCTCTTTTTCTGGCTTCACACTTTGGTCATGGGTCACAAAAATCTTTCCTGGTTCCTTGAGCCTTCTCAAAAGAGGAAGAAGGGTATGGCCAACTTCCTTCTTTTGCTCTGACTGCCGCACCTGTTTTTCACTCGGGAGTGGGTGCCAAAGGGCAAGAACGAGCTATCTGTGACACATTCACAGGACAGGGTCACGACCGAAAGTGCGGTGGCTGGAACAGTTGCCAATGACGTCAATAGCCAATGAACATGTGCTTTGAAGGTCTCGGGATGGCGATGGCCTGTGTGACTGTCCCATGTAGGACACCACCCCTCTCCTTTCCTGAGGCCTTATGCCTGACCACCAGATTCTCCAAGAGACCTCAGGCAACATAGCTCCCTCCCGTTGCTGGCTGCCTACACTGCTTACATTTGACAGGGCCCCATGACACCACCATCTCTGGTCAAACTGCTTCCATTGTGTCTCAGTGAGAATGCTAAATTTTTTTTTTTCCTAGCAAAATCCATGCATTTTAAAGTCTGTGAGCTAGTGAGTCTTTTTTTTTTTTTTTTGCCTCTGAGTGACATGCGCAGTTTCCCCTGTGTTTTGGTCTTTTGCAGGCTGTAAAGACTTATGGGATTCTGAGTCATCAATGCAGGCATAGTTTGATTAAGGCCATGACCTATTTTTTTTTTTTAATTTATGGAAAGCCATTTCTGGACAAATGAGGAGACTTCAGGCTGACCCGGACTACTCTGTGATGCATTTCAATGCTGTAAGATTGGGTGCTAACATCTGAGGAGATTGCTGGGGGGGGATATGATATTTTTCTGGGTGTCCCCTAGTGGCAACGGTGGTGAGGATTGCCTCTTTAGCACAGGACTAGAGCATCCGGTTCCTAGCCAACTGTCCAGTTGAACGTGACTGGGATAGTGGAAAGCTACTGAGATGTGGGGTGGGGGGTGCGTAGCCCTGATGTTTCATCGGGATGTGGGGACAAATATCCCCTGGCAACTTCACTTCCTTCTTTGGTGATGCAGGAATGAGCTTCTGGGACCCTTGGCATGTGGACCAGAGGATCAGCTCTGGGCACAGAAAGACAGCCAAAGTCCCAGCTGCCCCTAGAAATGTGGTAATGAACTCGATGCTCTCCCTGCTTGCGTTTCTGAGCCTCAGAGGGGTTCGGCTCTGAGGCCTGCTTCCAGCCCTCTCCACCCTCCCCAGGTGAGTGGCTCCCCAAAGAGAAGTGAAGGAGGTGACCATGGCTCTGTTGGAGCTACAAGACGCTATCAGACTGGAGAGGCTGTCACTCTGGGGTGAGACTTGTCTACCCAGAAGCTCTGTCATCTCCTGAGTAGGTCAGCAGAGTGGTACAGCTTGCTCCGGGATCCTTTTAAATTCCCCCAGCTAGTGGGATGATAGCCTTTGAGGCACTACTTACAGCATTAGCAGTTTGTATTTTACAATTGAGGAAACTGAGGCCCAGGAGCAGAAAGTAAACAGTCTGAAGGCGGCAGGTGGCTCATGGAGGAGGGCTGCAGCCATCTGAGCTTCCAGGCTGTCTTCTATGGCCTGTCGGTGTGGCCTCGATCTTTCCAGAATAGTTTGAGGGAGAGCTCCATTCCATCCTTTCTCACTTGATTTGCACACAATCCGCTTTGGGTAAGATAACAGGCCTGGGGTGGCAGCTGTTTCACAGATGAGCAAGTGAAGTCCCGAAATGCCTGATTCTCATCCCATGGTTAGAAGATTCCTGAACCCCACGGTGGCGTCATGGGGCCACTGATGGCCGACGCCCCCCATACACAGTGGGGGCTTTTTGGCCACCTCCTGGGAGGGGCATTCACAATGCTCATGGATGGATGGTGTCTTCCAAAACTGGCGAGGAGCTTTTGAAGTAGGCTTCCAAAGAAAGTGGAGAGAGAGATAGGCCCCTGGTGACGGGAACAGTGGAGGCAGCAGCCTTTCCTCTTTACCTGCCCCTACTCCACCTTTGGGGGCTCTGGCTGGATCACATGTGGCCTTAACACAGCGGTGAGCAATTGTCCTCACAGGGCAGAGCCTCTCAGAGCTCTGGTGCAGCTCTATCTGGAGTGTTCTGCCTCCAGCAATGGGCTGTCTGCCTCGTACCAGCCCGTGCCAGGCCCAAGCACAGCGCTCCGCAGGGGACGGGAGGGAAGGCGGGCGTGCGTCTCCAGAGCTGCTGTCCACCCTGCACCTTGCTCATCATCTTTCTCTGCAATCCTTGCCCCCCTCCCACCTTGATTTTTTTTTTTTTCCTTCTCAAATGTTCCTCAACCTGTCTACGTCTGCTCCCTTCTGCCCTCCCTCCAGGCCTGACAGAAATAAGGTCACCCAGCCCCAGGAAAGCCGCGGGGTCTCCTGGAACTGAAGGACGCCCAGTGGACAGCTTGGTGCTTGAGAAAGCCCTTAGCAGTGTTGGGACCAACTCTTTAGAAGGCGGGTCTGTCTTAGCCTTCTGTGTTTGGGCAAGCGGATAGCAGAAGTGGGGAGACGGCCACGTAATATATATATACATATATATATATATATATATATATATATATATATATATATATGCATGTGTGTTGCGTCTACCTGTCTCTCCACAGAGACAGAAGGAAGCACGCCGGCGCTGATCAGAACTCCATGGCTCCTCAGTGTCTCAGTTTCTTACCTGCAAGGAAGGGCCATTTCTGGGTCCTGGTACCTTTTGTTACTGTAGAGCCCAGGGCTCCCCCTAGTGGCAGTTATTGCCTCTGCAAGCCTATTTCAAGTGGAAGCAGCCCTGGCCAGGACTGCTTAATCCACTCTTTGTCTTATCACCCATTTCTTTTTTGGTTTTGTTTTCAAGGTAGGGTCTTGCTCTAGCCCAGGCTGTTCTGGAATTCACTTTGTGGTCTCAGGCTGGCCTTGAACTTACAGTGATCCTCCTACCTCTGGCCCCTCCCCCCAAAGTCCTGGGATTAAAGGCGTGTGCCACCACATCCTGTTCATCACCAATTTCTTGAAGCAAAAGGCTGCCACTCGGTGGGGGGTGGGGTGGGAGAGGGGGAAGACATTCCTCAAAATGAAACCTCTTCCTGAGCTAGACAGATGGCTCAGCAGTAAAAGGCACTTGCTTGCAAAGCCTGCTGGCCTAGGTTCGATTCCCCATAAAAGTCAAGCACACCAATTGGCACATGAGTCTGGAGTTCGCTTGCAAAAAGCTCCTCCTCAGAGGGAGAAGACACAGGGCTTGACCTTCACTCAACAGGAAGGCAGGGTGGAGTTGCGCCTGGCAGCTCCTTGCCTCTCTCCTTACCTGCTGTGGGACAGTCCCGGCACCTGTGACGGCGCTTTCCTTGGTAGATGAAGGAGGCCTGCAATGGCTTTAGTGCAGGGGTGTCTGAACACTTGTCTGTTACCCTTCGGGGCAAGCTTGGAGACCGTGGTCTCCTGTAGGTAGGTCTCTGCTTTTGGGTTCAGCTTATGCCTCACTTAGTCGACATGTATATATGACCCCCACACAGCGCCTGATGTCCGTGATGGGTTTTACTGTGGTTCTACTATATATGCAGGAGAACCGGGTCAAACCCCACTTGAACCAGACTGAGGCATCTATAAAAGAACAAATAATGAACGCAAAGAGCCTCGCACTGGAACCTGGATGCGTTTCCACCACTGGGCCACACATTCACGTGAGACCAGATTCTGTGGCCATGTGAAGATGTTGTTTACAGCAGGGCCAAAAGTTTTGACCAGGTTTAAAAATGTGGTAGTGAAAAAAAAAAATCTCTATCTGGGATGAAGATGTGGGTAGGAAGGCTGGATTCTGTCTGCTAAATAACTCCTTTTTTTTTTTTTTCTTTTTTTGAGGTAGGGTCTTGCTCTGGCCAAGGCTGACCTAAAACTCACTATATAGTCTCAGGCTGGCCTTGAACTCATAGCAATCCTTCTACCTACCTCTGTCTCCCAAGTGCTGGGATTAAAGGCTTGCACCACCATGCCCGGCTGCTGAATAATTAGTTAAAGGAAGGAAAGCAAACATTTTGTTGGAAGCTCCTTGCTGTGGTCCACTGCGCTGGCCCCTGGGATCCCTGGCAGATCCCCCATTCTCTGTGCACAGGCTCTGCCAAGGCAAGGGGAGGGCTGGGCAAGAGGTTTCTGCCTCGTGTACAGCGAACCAAATTCCTCAGGGCCATCAGGTTTGTTCATTCAGCCCCGGGTGCTGTGTGCCCCTCACACCCCTCAGACACACCACTCACCTTTGTTTTGGGATGGAAACACCTTCATGCTAGCTCCATGCTAGGACCTGAAGCAGAAGGGCCAGGCTGGGGTTCCTGTCCCAACCCTGTCCCAGTCCAGTGAAGCTAGGCAGTAGACACTAACCCCTAGCAGGTCTCAGAAAGGCTGAGCTCTGGAGGCGCAGGAGACTCTCAGAAACTATCTGGGGGATGTGCACACGTTTAGAATCGAGACATGTACCCCCTACCTTGAAGCAAGGCGTAGCTACAACTGAGCAAGACAGAGGTAAAAGCAGTTGGGGACAGGAGTTTGTTATGCCGGTGACTCTGCACGGAGCTCCTTCCAGTCACCAGCAGCCTGCCTGTCATTCCTTCAGGGACATTGCCACATGTCAGGGATCACGCCTACCAAGGACCTGGGATGGTCCATCCTGGACTTCTCTCTGCTGCCTTCTCAGCCTTAGCCCCTGGAAGCAGGCAGGAAAACCCTTTACCCCTCACATACCACTTTCCCATGGCCAGATAGTGGGCAGTCCCTGAAGCTATGGCAGGAACTTGGTTCATGGCCCTACTGCTCAGTTTCACCATGAAGCTTCTGTCCCAGGGACTCAAAAGTTTGCGGGCCATGGGTAGTCCTCCCACCACTTGCTTTGGCCACCGTGGTGGACCCAAGGACTCCTTCCCCAGCCCACCTCTAACACTCTGTAGTTACTTGGCCCCTGTACGCTCCATGATCCCTGGAGCACGGTGGGAGAATCCTCCGTGTCCAGGCACCTGAGTACACAGTTTCCAGCTTTCACATTTTGAAAAAGCCCAGGGCCAAGGTTCGGAGAGTGACTGTTGCTTTTGGAAATTACGTGTGAGACAGAGTCCCCACTGGCATTGACTGAAGGACCCGTCTTTGTTCTGCCCTGGTTTCTGCCTTTACTAAGATCACCCCAGGGTATAGACGTGTGGTGGCACCCACACCGTCCTTCATCCATGGCAGCGTGGCCAAGCTCAGGGACACAGCCCTGGGGGACTGGAGCTTTTCAAGGTGTCAATTGGATGAGGCTTAGAATCACCATGGAAACAAATCTCTGGGCTTATGTGTGAGTTTCTGGATTAGGTTCACTGAAGTGGGAAGACCCATGCTAACTGTGAGTAGGGTCCTGATTGAATAGAAAGGAGTGAGCCAGCTGAGTGCATCCCGGCTGGGCACGCCATGTGACCAGCTGCCTCAAGCTCCCAATGCTAAGACTTCCCTGACACGAAGGGCTGGATCTGCCTGAGCTGTGAGCCAAAATAAACCCTTCCTCTGTTCAGCTGCTTTGGTCAGGGTAGTGTATCATGACACCAGAAAAAGTAAGCAAGACACAAGGGCACCTGCCATTTGAGTTGAACCCAGCTGATATCCAGGGCATGCTGGGTACCTGTGAGGTTCTTTCAGAGCAGTCAGAGAAAGAGGCCTGCAAGTGAAATGATCCAGGCAGGCCCTCCCAGGCCAAGGTCTCTGGTGGCTCTCTGGCCTGTGGGACATCACTGAGGGATGATCATGCACGGGTCTATGGCTTGTTCCCGTGGGCATCACTGTTACAATGACCTGACAGTTGTGTGTTATTTCAGCTGTCCCTTTGAGACCTCCATGCCAAGCACTCAAAAGCAGGCTCTCTCTACCTTCCAGATGAGTGTTTGGCATTTCCTCTTTAGTCAGGTCCTCTCAGGGTTCGCCTCCCTCCCTTCACTGTGACTCACACATGCCCTGGAGATCTGCTGGGTCTCCGAACACAGTGACCTCCTGGAAGCCCTGCCTGGCCTGCTGTGACCCATGTGCCTACGGATCTCAGTGCGCTTCACACGCTCATGGCCCTCAGCCCGTGAGTTGGCGATTGTGACTTACCTTGTACATGTTGCAAAGCCCAGGGCTGGTTGCGGGCATAAGAGGGCAGAGGGCTCCGGCTCTGCTTTAGCCAGGGTACCTGCCGAGGAGGACAGAGTGGCCGGGGGTGAGTCCAGTGTGGGCACAGCCCACAGAGCCCCACAGTCCTCCAGAAAACCTCTAGGATCAGTGTGGCTGATCCCCCAGTGGTAAAGGGAGCAGTGGATGGAGGAAAGGTGGAGGGAGAGTGGTCAGCTGAGAGATGTGAAGACAGATAGGGGGGTGGGTGAATGGATGCATGGACGAGTGGATGACACTCAGAAAAAAGAGAGCAAGGGCAAAGATTTAGGGGAAAATTTTTTTTCCTTTAGTCTATATTAAGGCTTTGTGCCAAATCCTATGACCAAATGTTCTTAATATTGTAGCATGTGCCAGATGCATATAATTTCTCTTTATTCCCTCCCTTTCCTTTCTCTTTTCTTCCTTTCCTCCTTCCTTGTGCTGAGTATTGAGCCCAGGGCCTTGTGCACGTTAGGCAAGTGATCCAACACTGACCTTCATCTTCAGCCCTAGACACTGAGGATTTGCAAGAGAGCAGGCGAGGAAGTACCTTCTGGTCTCAGGCAAAGCATGCTGTGAAGGTTTGTTTGAAGTTTACAATGGAGCAGATGCATTTTACATTGGATTTTATTTGTAGACCATTGATTCTTTTCATTTGTAGCAAAAGCATTAGCTCCTGAGCTGGATTTTTTTTTTTTTGAGGTTGGGTCTCTCTCCAGCCCAGGCTGACCTGGAATTCACTATGAAGTCTCAGGGTGGCCTCCAGCTCATGGTGATCCTCCTACCTCTGCCTCCTGAGTGCTGGGATTAAAGGCATGCGCCACCACGCCCGGCTCCTGAGCTGGATTTTCAGGCAGGAGTGGATGTCACTCCTTAGCCCTTTTAAGACATTTCCCCCCCACCACCCCAGGTTAGGGTCTCACTTGAGCCCAGGATGACCTGGAATTCACTACGTAGTCTCAGGCTGGCCTCGAACTCACAGTGATTCTCCTATCTCTGCCTCCAAGTGCTAGGATTAAAGGCGCATGCCACCATCACGCCCAGCTTCCTTTCAAGACTTCTAGAATACTCTTATAAGCAGTGGTCGGTGCTCAAGGTCACTCTAGCAGCGTTTTGGGGAGGCATCATTTTAGGTGTGTGTTCATGTATAGCTGTGTATGACACGTGTGTATGTGGGCACGTATATGCCATGGCGTAAGTGTGGAGGTGTCAGGACAACCTTGGGGTGTTGCTTATCCTCTCCTTTTCCCCCTTTGCTGGAGACAGGGTCTCTTTATGTTTTCCCTGTGTGTGCATCGGTCTAACTGACCCTCTTATTGCAAGATTCTCCTGGTTCCTCCCCCCCATTGCCATAGGCGTGTTGGGATTACAGGCACACGTGCCACTTTCCCTTGGGCTTTGTATGGGTGCTGGGGAATCGAACTTGTGCCTGGCAGCCTTGAAAATAAACCCCTTTCACCACCGAGCCATCTCCCTAGCCTGCTAGAGTGACATTTGATTGCCCATGTTCATTCTTGGCTTTGGTGAAGCTCAGGAACTCATTCCCTGGCACGTCATGTCAACCTCTGCTGTGTTTTTGTATGTCTTGTTATGTTATCTTTGTTCCTAATTAATTCTCTTCATTCTATTAGTTATTTTTTAAATATTTATTTAATTTATTTATTTGAGACAGAGAGAGGGGGAGAGAAAGACAGAGGGAGAGGGAGAGAATGGACACACAAGGGCCTCTAGTCACTGCAAAGGAACTCCAGATGCATGCGCCACCTTGTGTATCTGGCTAACGTGGGACCTGGAGAATCGAACCTGGATCCTTAGGCTTCACAGGCAAGCACCTTAACTGCTAAGCCATCTCTCCAGCCCCATTCTACTGGTTATAAGAGAGTATCTGCCCCATCAAGGAAGTTCAAGTGATGTGGCTTTCAGAACAGTATCAGAGGGCCTAGGTAAATGGTTTGTGGGGAGGGGAGGTGTCTGCTTTAGATTATTTATAGCAACATGGAGAGAGGGGAGGGGAGAGTGGGAGAAGGAGGGAGGGAGGGAGAAAAGGAGACGGGCTTATCATAGTCAAGATTGTCTAGTCATTGCGATGAGTCTCAGGAGATTCATATCTGGGTTATAGGTGAGACGGCCTTGTTAGCAGGCTGATGGCGGCCATGTGCTTAGGTGACCAAAGTGTGATTCTGTGTGTTAGTGTCTTTTAGAAGCATGACTGAAAGGTGACACAGCGGGGTTTGCTGAAGGTAAATCCCAGATGACCACCTGCTTAGCAGTGTACCTCATAAAACAAGTGTTCCCCTCACATGAGAGATGCTACTTCTAAGCCAGCTAGCATTAGTGATTTTAGTTCCCGCGATTGGGACCTGAAAGTGGGAGAAGCCTGATGACTTGTTTTACTGTAAGCATCCCCGAGCAAGTCTGTGGAGCTTTCCTGTCTTGGTAAAGACTTCGCCGCTGTGCCCGTGAGGAGGCGACCGCCCGCTAATGGTGACTGAGCAAGTCTAGGTTACAAACTCAGGCAACGAGTAAAGGCGGCGTTTTGGCCTTCTCCATGAATACGACTGTCACTGTGAGGGGGGCTGGTATCAGTCCCCTGTACTGTCACACTCAGACTCTGGGGTACCTAGTTTTCTGTGCTGGGCGAGGGCGCATTGCTGGGGTGGGGAAAAGACTGACAGGAAGTGCGACCTGAGTCCCTGATGCTTTGAGCAATGCGCTGTTCCCAAAGAGGGTTAGAAAAGGGGCGTGTAAGCCTCGTCCCACCCACGTGGTTCACAGTGGCTGCGTTCACTCTTCATGCTTAGGGAGGGAGAGGCAGTAACCAGGGAAACAAGGGAGAGGGGAGGGCGAGAACAGCCCCTTAGGGGGAAATCTCAGGCATTAAATCCACGCTTTGGGAGCTCCCTTGAAAGATCTTATTTTTCCCAGTCTGAGTCTCCCCCACCCCCCATTTACTATTTTTTTTTCTTTTCGCAAAGTGGGATAGTTTCAGAGCATTTAAGAGCTGTGGTAACAGACATGACAGAAAAATCCCAAGGTAACATATTAAGTCAGGGTTTGACAGGCGGTTTCTACAATCCTTAAATACTAAATCAATAACGTAGTGATTTTCATGTGGGATTTTCTTTTCCCCTAATGATGATCTATTTCTTTAGACGTCAAGCTAAGCTGCCCACCGCCCAGTCACAATTGCCTGTTACCAAGTAGCTAATCCTTTTACCAAAAGGAATATCAGTGACAGGGAATATGAATCCCTTAAGGTGGGAATGAGTTTAAAGAAGGCGAGAGTCAGGATCGGGGGTCCACGGCAGGTATGTTACACAGACAAAGACAGGCCACGTCCAAGTTCATTCAGTGTCATTGTTCTTATCTCTCACTTATGGGCTTCCAGGTTGATCCTGAGTCTCACTGTGAAATATCACCCTCAAGGTGGGCCAGTGGACGATTCTCGTCACCCTCCTTGGGAATCCCATGTGGGTGTGCTCACACAGGGAATATCTATCTGTTGGGCGCCCTGGGCCCAAGTCTTCAGGGCCCAAGCATGTCCTAGCAGCACGGGAGATCAGGATAACACGCAGCCATTGCAAGAGAACATGTGGTCTCCATGACTAGAGACAGAGACTGCCACCTTCATGTTCAAAGGTGGCAAAGATCTCTGGCGCCCAGAACTTACCTGCTGGTACGTCCCAAGATCACGTAAATGCCATTTGCACTGAGCCATTAGTGAAATTAAAAAAAAAAAAAAGTCCACATGCAATTAGTACACCATCCTTGGTCTGTTAAAATGTTTAATGAGTGCATAAAAGGGCAGAAAACATACATAAAACAGAAGTTTATAACAATCAAAATTGTAACACGACCATTGGAAGGCAATCACCATCAAATACAAACTTAACTTACAGATGTACCACTTTTACAGAAAGCGAGTGCCCATCAGGTTCCAGTGTAACTGTCCCCCATTTAGGTAGCTGTGACCACTGAGGCAACACAAGGACCAAGTAAGCAGCTGGCAACTGAGTCAGATCACCTGTGACCGACAAGCCATCAGAGAAAAAGACACCACACAAGGAGCTCCTATCAGAAACTTCAAAGAATATTCACTTGTGTGCATAGGTCACTGCTGTGGCCGTCACAGGTAGACTTTCTCTGTAGCGTCACTGGGGAGGCTTGCCCAATGGACGTAGTGAGTGGCAGGTCAGCTCCCAGAGGCTTACAGCTGGGGTTCACCTGGTTTGATGTGCACCCCTAAACTCTTGAGGGTAAGCCTCTGTTGAGTGGAAGCCAGGGATTCAGCTGACCTCGCCCATGACAAGCACTTTGTCCCTGGGCATGGTGCCCCATACGCAACCACAGAGTGCCACATAGTGCCCCCGCATGTCCTTCCTGTCACCTCTAAAATCACCCTATCACAGGATCACAGAGCCTTATCTACAACCTTAGGATGTCGAGTTCACAATGGACGAAGTTACTGTGGAACTGAAATATGCTCAACGGGATTAAAATGCAGTGAAAACTATGGGAAACATTCTGGTTAGTTTAATAAGACTGAGCGATGGGAACGGTCCTAATCCTACCCTGTCAAAAATCAGAGGCAGACCAGTAATCTGAAGGCTGAACGATGAAATGTCAACAGCAGCAGATTATGAATGAAGATTTAATGTAAAATTTATAGAGAGAAATAGGTGACGCCGTCAGTAAGGCCGCCTAGCCTAGTTTATGAAAGACCCCTGTAAGAGTAGAGTTGGCAGTGGAAGATGCGCTGCTCCGTCTTGTGGCTTTCTCACCGTGTGTGGATGACACTGTGCATGCAGAACAGTTACCTGGCGAGCATCAGGTAAGGAGGAGTGATTTCCAAGGCCTGGTCAGGTCTGTCCCAGAACTGGGGTTGTCACTCCTTGACAGTGAGTGAGAGGTAAAGGGGTCAGAGCAGGTGTCTTCTATCTTCTGACCCCAAAGCCACCCCCTTCCTATTTCTCATAAGGTCCCGACATTCCAGGGATGGGAAGACCCGTTGCCTCAAGGCATTCCCCCCCCCCCCCCCCGCCTTTCTTCCTGACAACAGCACAGAAGGGCTCTCTGCAAGTGCGTTTTCGCCTATGGCTCTCAGAAGAACATGCCTCCTCAAGGCATTCCTTATGCACTTTCCCTGAATGCCAGCCTCGGTGGGCACACAAAGGCTGGGTGTTGTCCCTGCATTCTGTGTGCCGGGGGCGGCGGGTCTGCCTGGCACCAAGGCAACACATGCCCAGGGAAGGAGGAATCTGGTGACAGGGGGACCAGCAACTGCATTATGAGGCCTGGGCGGGCGGGGGGGGGGCGCGCATGCTCGGTCTGTGGGTGTCTACCCAAAGACCCTGCCTGAGACATACGGGCAGCTTGGCTGTCTTTCCAAGTGGTGGGTAGCTGGCACCGGCCGCCATCCCCAAGCATCCTGCATGCGTTAGAGATCTATATTTAAAATAGCAATGGTGACGCAGGCTTTGGTGACAAGTGACAGCCAACCCTTGGATTCTTCCTTGTAAGTTTTTGAAGTCTCTTCCAAGGACCTTTGCAGCATAGAACAGAAAAAAAAAAAAAAGGGAGCCCTCCTGATCTATAAACAACAAAATACAAACAGAAACAATAAAATAGTTCGAGTCCACCACAAGAACTATCCCAGATTTCCAGGGTGATGGTGGGCTTATAGCTGAGTATAGACTATGCTATATTTACATTTCCAGTGTTAAACATCAAGGATCCCACAACCAAATAGGCATGGGTACATACTGCCAGTCCCCAGTGCCATGCCTGGGCATCGATCCTTCACCGAGGACGGTACTGCTGGCTGGACTTGGGACTGGCATAATGAAACCCATGACTTTGTAGGCCAACTTGAAAGAACTAATAAAATCATGAGAAAATAAAGAACACACATTCAAACACTAAGGAATTGTTTTTTCTGTATTAATGTTGCTCTTTTAAAAACCACTATTCAAAATGCTCAGCAGCAGCGGAAAGAATTGATGCCTCAAAAATTAAAAAAGAAACCCAATTACTTAAATTTTTTAAGATATTTTTTAAAGTCTTGTGAAAATATTTTATTTATTTATTTTTTTCGGGATCCTTGATAATCTGAGAGACACTATTTGAAAATACTTTGACTGCTCCTGAGCCTGGAATTTTCTTTGAAATGTTCAAGAGTATTAAGACAGTGAAGACTGTAACTCTGCAGAAGAGAAACATGGATGTATATAAGGGTCAGTACTGAGATGGTCCCAGTGGCATGTATAAATGCTGCCACAATTTAATGTCAACCTGAATCACGCGGAAACAAAGAATATTCTAGAATCCGTGCTGCCAGCGCTTTCTTTGCCCCTCCGCTAAAGTGCTCTTTTCCTGTGACTTTAGCTGAGCATCATGGGTTAAGACTTCAAAGCGGGCAAGGTTGTATGCGTGGGGGTGCTTGGCATCATAGCCAGGGGGCACCAGGCTTGGTGGGGCTGCAGAGAGGTGCTTGAAAGGACACTCCCAATTGAAATTAGCATTAGAAATAAACCACAGGACTAGCATACTGAGGAGCTTTGCCCATAAATACTGAGCAATGTCTACCATTACAGATCCTGAAGGTTACAAAACTCAGTTCCCCTAAGCACTTAAGACAACATCAGGTATTAGTGACAAGCAAACCAGGCAACTGTGTCATACCATGGACCCCAGCCGGAAGCAGATGCCAGGGCCTTACTGCTGAGATACCATGGGCTCTGGCCCCCCCAGAGAAGGCGAGCTGATAAAGTCTAGCTGGAGACAACAGCTTGTTTCAGAAATACCACAGCTCCAATTGTCCTGGGGGGGGGGTGATGAGGGTACATCCTCCATCCCACACTTTATTCAAAAGTCTTTTGTGTTCCCAAAGGCTTTGCAGAATTAGCACAACATATAGGCAGAAGAAACCGGACATGGCTTTGTGGCATTCAACAATCAGGGCTTGTGTTGGAAACGCTCACACCCCCATTTCTCTCTCCTCCTGTCCCCAGATTACCCAACCACCCAACAGTCTGCAAGTCAGGACAAGTGTCATCCATCTGTCATGTGATGGCCACCTGGCACTGGTTCCATGACAAACATCAACCACAGGCTAACGGCACACAACCCACCCTGGAAGTTGCTCTTGGAAACCGGATAACCAGCAACGGCTTTTCTTTGTAAGACACTTTTATCCACAGAACATTTGCTTTTACATAAGGCAACTAGATTCTATATTCAAATTAATATCATCACAAGCTAATGCATTTTGAGTTGTAAACATTCATTCATTGCTCTACCCCTTCCCACTGAACATCTTGGACAAGACAAAAGGTTGGTTGAAGGCAAATTTAAATGAAGGGCTTTGTTCAGAAGGCCCTCCTCAACCTCAATTGGATCATTGTTTCAGAGCAGCGAGAAGCTAGCAGCCTGGACCCCAGAAGAGAATAAACATAAGTCAGGGTGGAACCCCAAAGCACTGTTCAGAGGCAGGTCAGCCTAAGCCCCAAGCACAGGACACAGACCTAAGGGCACCTTGCCATGTCCAGGGTACCCGAGACTCAGGATGCAGAAGGATGCATTTCTGAGCCATACCCCGACCACAGTCCCTTGTGAGGAGAACAGAGAGGGCCAAAGCAAATGAAAATAGGCTTAAGTGGCAACCGAGCCCACTCTCCTAGGCCTGTCCGCCCTGTCCAGACAGGACCAGAGCCTCCGACATGTCCGTGCTGCCACCTGCCCACCTCTCCTCTCTTTCTGCGGTTAACCCACAGCTCCTCTACTCCACGGAGCTCACCTTGCCGGAGCCCCGCTTGGGTGCACCCTTGTCACCGCTAAAGAAGCGCCCGATGGAGTCAAGGATGCCCGTGTCTCTGTGCCTTGGGAGGAAGCCATGCCTGGCATGGTCCATGGTACTTGCTGTGGCCAGGTACTTGGATCCGTGCCTCTGGGAGGGTCTCTTTTGTGATGCCATCGTATCCAGGCCTTCGGGAGCTGCTACGGTGTCTTCTTGGATGGTCTGCAGCTCGTCCGACTCGGAGGGCCTGTCTTTGAAGGTGTTGTCCTCCCGCCCCGGGGCATCTCGGGAAAAGAGGCGGATCAAGTGGGGGCGGCTCCTCGGGTCAGCTGGGTGGGCTCCCTGCCAGGCATTCTTTGGGTCCACTGTGCACTTGGAGTCTGTCACCGTTGTGTCCTCAGCCGAGGTCCCATTGTTCTGGATGGCATCTGCCTCCCCTGTAACAACAACGAGATATGAATGCGGGCCTGTGCGTGGCCGAGCCTGGGACAAAGCTGCTTTCTTCCTGGCATCTTGAACTAGCTGTCTCCTATAAAACCCACTGAGTACGCGCAGGGCCCGTGGAGCTCCGCAGCACCTCAGACTGCCTTGACCAGGGGGGGCTAACCTGGACTGAGTATCCCTGGTGTTGGGGGAAGTCAACTCCAGGACCCACGGCCATCATGTCAAAATGTGCCTGAACCACTTACTACTGCACTGGGGGAGTCCAAGCATGCAGGCTCCTTATGGGCATATCTGCTGTCTAAAAGGCACCCGTGAAGACGCTCACCATATTGGGGGTGTGTATTGACAAAGGTGGCTTTAGTGATTCTTGGCTAAAAAAAAAAAAAAAAAAAGGTGGTTCCCACATTTTTTTTTTTTTCCATTTCATGTTGTACAGAAACGGGCCTTTGAGCATTATCGCTCTTCCCAGATTCCACAGAAGGCTTCTTGCGGGAGACTTGCTCACTCGGGGCATTTTGATCTAGCTTCCTCTCTGTGAGCAGCGACAGTGATTGAGGCATAGATACCCCAATGTGGAGGGAAGGAATGTGCTTTATGTAGGGTTTGGGTCTCCCATGCTGTGTACACTACCTCGTAACGTCTCACAAGCAATATACGGCATTGCTCTCTCAAGGGGTGATAGTCCACTTTGCTCTCCAGTTGTAGAAAGCCAAGTTCAAGTAAACATGTCATTTCCTCTCCAACTCTATTACTCACCTACAGACAACGGGCTAAAACACACTTTCCTGGACTGCTGTCAACTCATCTACTTACACGCTTCACCCAACTCTCCCTCGAGTCCATCATCCGTCCATCCACCCATGTAGCCATCCATCCACTGATATTTACTCGTCAGCATTCATTTACCTTCATTCTTACCTCCCTCCACCCGTCCACATGTCCATCCATCCACTGATATTTACCCAAGAAATCCATCTATTCATTTACTATCCATTCCTCCATCCATCCCCACCTGTCCACCCAACCATTCATCCATCTATTCACTAACGCATCCATCCATCCATCCATCCATCCACCCATCCATCCATCCATCCATCCACCCACCCATCCATCCATCCATCCACCCACCCACCCACCCATCCATCCATCCATCCACCCACCCATCCATCCATCCATCCATCCATCCATCCACCCACCACTCATCCATCCATCCATCCACCCACCCACCCACCCACCCATCCATCCATCCCATCCTTCTACTTGTTCGCCTGCCCACCCAGTATTTACTCAGTCTTTAATAAGTACCCCACATTGGTCTAGATGTTTTGAGTTATACAGTGATGACTAAGACACAGTCCGTTCCTCAGGAAGCTTACCGTGCAGTAGGGGGAATCAGATGAAAATATGAGTCGTGTGTTGAACAATGTCCACCTCCAACTGATATCTGTACATCCTAGCCCTCTACCTGTGAATGGGACCTTATTTGGAAACAGGGTCTTTGAAGAAGTGGTCCAAAGAAGGGGAGTTCATGCTGTAGTCCTCTAGTTGGGGTTCTTCCTTACAAGGGAGGGCGATTGAGGCATAGAAACCCCAATATGGAGGGGAAGGAATGTGCAGGCAGAGGGAAAACCTGAATGATGGGGACGCATGCTATGGGAAACTGGGAAATGCAGGCATTGCTTGAAGGCAAGAGGTATAGAATAGACTTTCCCAGAGCCTTCAGAGGGTGTGCTGGCCTCAGACATCTTGAGTGGCTCAGGACTTTTGACCTCCACCTCTGTGTCTTAGGTCCGTAGGGCGTGGCCACTTGTCCCATGGTGTACACTTTCACATCAGGTGACGATATGAAGAAAGACTCCCACGGGAAGGCCTCATGACAATAAGTCTGGGCCCTGCTGGGGGGCTGGGGGTGGGAAACCAGGTGCTCCCCAGAGGCCTGGGCTCTAAGTGCTGGGCCATGTTGTATGGGGAGGACGGGGAGGTAGAATTCCCAGAGGCAGGAGGGTTGAGACGAGAGTGGGGTCTGTCATCTGCTGAGTGAGGAGGGAGGCTGAGAGGGAGGAGGGGGACTGGTCCAGGGAGGCTCCGTGCCTCACATGGATGCTAAAGCTTGCTCGTGAGTGCTGGGCAGTTGGTTCTAACTCAGAACAAAGCAAACGGTCTGGGTGGGGGTCAGGACAGGCAGGGCAGGGGGTTACATGGGGCTCGGGGGGTACCCTCACAAGACATCCGCACAACAGTTAAGGCACTTGTGTCAGGCTGGGGGATAGGAAGCACCAGAGGCCCTCCAGGTGGACATTTCAGAGAGGGCAAAGGGAAGGGAAGGGAAGAGGCCAACTCCCCAGAAGCTGGGAGACGGCTAAAGCATGAGGTGGCTGTGGGTAGGGACTCTGCTTCTGACCGGTTTTCTCAAAGGCATCTTCCAGTATCTGTGTCAGGGCCTCATGAGCACCCTGGTTTACACGACTCACCAGAAGCATCCACAGGATTCTGACAATAATCCTGGCAGCCAGGGTGTATCACAGTGGGGAACAGAGTGGATGTGGGAGTGCTGTTAGAACCAGTGTGACTCCAGTTTTGGACTCTGACTGACATTTCATTGTAACTCTGTTTCCCAAGAGTGACCCAATCACCCCTCTTTTAGCCTTCTGTGTTCCCAGATGCAGATTTATTTATTCTCACATAACACAAAAGCCCTAAAGCTCTCCCAACACAGCTCCATCTTGGGCGTGGGGGGCCGGGGGGTATCCACTATGTCCTAAGGCTTCTTGGTAGCTCTTCCCCCTGTTTTCTACTTTTGTGTATGACCAAAGATGCTAAAAGTGACGCCAGAGCTCCCCCTCTCAAACTGCGAGGGAGAGATTACGGTTCCTTTCCTATACTAGGGGACAAACATCAGCTGCTTTACGTTACCCGGTCAGAACTGGCCAAGGCCTGCCGGCCCTGCCTCAAGCCCCAAGTCCCCTTACTATGTAGGCCTGATTTATCAGTGAGTCAACTCTGTAAAAATAATACACCTCAACACTCCCTATGTCCCCACACTCACATCCGATCACCCCCAATACCCTTCCTCTAGCCTCGTACCCTTTCTCATAGGGCCAACATCAACAGAAAAACCAAAGCGTCATGCCAACAAGCCAACTCCAACAAGACTCCACCCTGATCCAGACTCCAGAGAGACAAGAGCAGCTCCCCTCCACCCCGCCCGGCCCGCTTTGTCCCACTGCTCAGCAGGAAGCAGTTCAGAGACCCTGACTTGACGATCCCTGTTCTTTAACTTGTCCTCAGGGTCTGGAATATAAGGGTTAATAAGTTTGGGGTCCCAGCAATCATTAGAGTCATCGAAACTACTGAGACATGCTGGCCCTGGAACAGGCTTTAGCACAGAGGAAATTCTTTTGGGCTGCAAATGACTTCCAAAGCCCACAACCTGATAAGGTCGTAAAGGAGCATGCAGACCTGCTATCATCAAAGAACTAGTCAACAAAGGAAATGGCCCTATTACATTCTCCGCCCCCCCCCCATTCTCTGCCATGCCTGTGATCTAGTTGGTTCATCCCATATTCTGATCCCCAGCAAGTTTGCGGTCACACGTGGGAAACACTGAGCTACTGCTTCAAGGCTCATCCCTGGGAGTTCTCGGGGGCAGCCCTAAGACTCTCTGCCTGGACAGGACTAAGAGTCTAGACACTCTCAGAAAGGAATGCTCTGCACCGATGTGTACACAGAAAACTTGGGTGCAGTGGTCCCCCCCTTTTAAAAAATTTATTTATTTATTTTTTATTAACAACTTCCATGATTGTAAACAATATCCCATGGTAATGCCCTCCCTCCCCAGTTCCCATCTTTTAAAAAATATTTTACCTATTTATTTACAAGGAGAGAGAGAGAGAGAGAGAGAGAGAGAGAGAGAGAGAGAGAATGGGCATGCCAGGGCCTCCAGCGGCTGCAAAGGAACTCCAGATACATGTGCCATTTAGTGCATCTGGCTTTACTGTGGGTACAGGGGGAATTGAACCCGGGTTGTTTGGCTTTGCAGGCAAGTGCCTTAACCGCTGAGCCATCTTCGGACTCCTGACATCCCAGTTCTCCCCACAGGACAGAGCTGAGCAGCACAGTTTCCAGGAATGGACTGCCTAGGGTCTGCTGGTGACCAGCTACCTTGTACAGATAGCCCCCCCCCCCAAAGCAGGGCATAGAAACACACCAGCGAGAAGACGATCCCTCAGGTTTCACACTGTGCAGACCTTGGAAAGTCTTCATTTGCACTGAGAGGACAATCTGTGATGTGTTGGGTTTTAAACAAAATCCTGGAAGAGTTTGATCTGAGAAACTGTGATCCAACATTCACACTGGTTAAACTGAGCCTGCAGAAGAGGTATCATGGGTGAGCTATCTCATCTGCTCTAACAGCTGCTCTTGAGAGTCAGTGTAGCAGACCTGTGGTTACTTATTTATTTATTTGCAAGGGGGGAGAGAGAGAGAGAGAGAGAGAGAGGGAATGGGCACATCAGGGCCCCCAGCTGCTGCAAATGAACTCCAGATGCATGGACCATTTTGTGCATCTGGCTTTACATGGGAACTGAGGAATCAAACATGGGGTGTTAGGCTTCGCAGGCAAGTGCCTTAACGGCTGAGCCATCTCTCCAGCCCAGACCCATGTTTGTGGCGAGGGCTGAACTCACGTGTGCAACCAACGTAAATACACGCAGGCGGACAGAACATTATTAGAAACACAGCTCCGCCCGTCAGCACCCTCATCTGTACTGCCGGCGAAACTTCCCACAGAATGACCTGCCCTGGCATTTGCTGGCCTCCTGGGCCTCATCGGGAGGGTGATATAGATAAAAGGGCACACATGCAAAATTTCTCATAGTGCTTTTGTTGGCACAATAGTTCTCTTCATTTCTCAGCAATTTTTTTCCCCAGGTAGGGTCTCTCTAGCCCAGACTGACCTGGAATTCATTATGTAGTCTCAGGCTAGCTTCAAACTCACAGTGACCCTTCTACCTCTGCCTCCTGAGTGCCAGGAATCAAAGGCATGTGCCACCACGCCCGGCCATCTCTCAGCATTTTGACATCCCGAGAGTTCTGGGGTGAACTGAAGTGACTGGCCTTCCTGGCAGCTGCTTGCGCTCACACAGGTTCTTATCTCAAATACAACTTGGGGACACACGGAGGATAGGCTACGGGTTCTGGGGATGGCTGTGAGGGCTGGAGCAGGTATTTGTCTCTGTAACGTAATCAGCAGAAGTGTGTGTGAATGCTATAAGAATACAAATTCAACACACTCCCCGCAAAGATTTCAAAGTCGTTCATCAAAATCATATGGGTGGGACTGGAGAGATGATCAGTGGTTAAAGGCTCTTGCTTGCAAAGCTTGGAGGCCCAGGTTTGATTCCTTAGTACCCATATAAAGCCAGATGTACAAAGTGGTGCATACATCTGGAGTTTGTTTACAGTGGCAGGCGGCTCTGGCATGCCCATTCTCTCTCTCTCAAATACATTTTTAAAAATTTTTTTGTTTATTTTTATTTATTTATTTGAGAGCAACAGACAGAGAGAGAAAGAGGCAGATAGTGAGAGAGAGAGAAAGAGAGAGAGAGAGAGAGAGAGAGAATGGGTGCAGCAGGGCCTCCAGCCACTGCGAACAAACCCCAGATGCGTGCACCCCCTTGTGCATCTGGCTAACATGGGTCCTGGGGAATCAAGCCTTGAACTGGGGTCCTTAGGCTGCACAGGCAAGTGCTTAACCGCTAAGCCATCTCTCCAGCCCTCATTTTTGTTTTTTTTTTGAGGTAGGGTTTCACTCTAGTCCAGGCTGACCTGGAATTCACTACGGAGTCTCAGGGTGGCCTCGAACTCACAGTGATCCTCCTACCTTTGCCTCCCAAGTGCTGGGATTAAAGGTGTGTGCCACCATGCCCAGCTCAAATAAATTAATTTTAAAAATCATATGAGGCTGGGGAGATTGCTCAGCATAAGAATCTGAGTTCAAATCCCTAGACCCCATGTAAAAAACTGGGTGTGGTGGTGCATGCCTGTAATTCCAGGGCTGGGGAGGAAGAAATAGGGGTCCCTGGGGCTTGCTGGCTAGAGTCTAGCCCAACTGGTGAATGATGGACCAGAGAACCTCTCTCAAAACACAAGGTAGGCGGTGATTGAGGATGACATCGGATATCAACTCCTGGTTTCTACACACAAGGGCACTCAAGCACACTGACACTTGCTTACACATACACAAACATACACACACACATATGCACACACCAAGAGAAAAATTATTATTATTATTATTTTTTTTTGAGGTAGGGTCTCACTCAAGCTCAGGCTGACCTGGAATTCACTATGTAGTCTCAGGGTGGCCTTGAACTCATGGCGATCCTCCTACCTCTGCCTCCCACGTGCTAGGATTAAAGGCGTGTGCCACCACGCCCGGCCTGAGAAAAATTATTATGGCTCAAAAAAATTTATGGCTCAAGAAAGTGATCCACAAATGACTTTGATCATGTGGTCCATGTCAATCAATCAATCAATCAATCAATCAAGTTGATAATAGGACCTTATTTCAAAACAGAGCCACTTGCTGGGCATGGTGGTGCACGCCTTTAATCCCAGCACTCAGGAGGCAGAGGTAGGAGGAGCGCCGTGAGTTCGAGGCCACCCTGAGACTACATAGTGAATTCCAGGTCAGCCTGGGCTAGAGCGAGACCCTACCTCGAAAAACCAAAAACCAAACAAACAAAACAGCCACTCATTCCCTCATTCAACATAAATGTTTTCTAGTGATAAGACATCAGGCAAATGCTAGGAACCAGCACTTCTGTGGACTTATTCAAGCTCCTAACTGGGTGCTCACAGATGCCCAGTGGGTCCATGCCTCCATGCTGGGTGCTGTGGGGATAAGCCACCCAGTTCAAGAAGAGTGAGGAAGACGCAGGGCAAGCTGGGTGGGGATGTTTGCTGGCACCATTCTTTCATGGCCACTGGCTGAATGATGACATGAAAAACCCCAGTATTTCTTTCTTCCTTTTTTTTGAGGTAGTTTTACTCTAGCCCAGGCTGAGCTCGGAATCACTATATCATCTTAGGGTGGCCTTGAACTCATGGCGATCCTCCTACCTCTGCCTCCCAAGTACTGGGATTAAAGGCGTGCGCCACCAGTGCCCAGCTTCTTCTCTCTCTCTCTCTCTTTAATTATTTATTTACTTATGTATTTATTTGAGAGATAGAGATATAGAGAGAAAGAGAGAGAGACAGAGAGAGACAGAGACAGAGAGAGACAGAGAATGGGCACACCAGGGCCTCTAGCCACTGAAAACACACTCCAGACACGGGCGCCACCTTGTGCATCTGGCTTTACATAGGTAATTGAACCTGGGTCCTTTGGCTTTGCAGGCAAGCACCGTAACAGCTAAGCAATCTCCCCAGCATGAACCCTGGTATTTCTAGCATGTTAATTAAATGCATCATGGGTCCATAGTGTTGGAGAGAACTCCACAGAAAAAAAAAAATCTAGGGTTGGTATCAAGAGGCGGCATGTGCAGGGGTGGGAGCAAGGCTGGTTGACAGGTGAAGGGGACGTCAGGGACAGCTAGGCCTGACTTGGGGGCTGGGCTGTACATGCTGGGGTTGATAGAAATGAATGCAAGTGCGGAAGGAAGACAATGGCTATTTTGTCCAATATTAGAAGCACTAACAAAACACAAGAGCATTTGAATACTAATATTTTTACAACAGTTGGGCTTTGTGTCCCTGAATACAGTTATTTGTGAGGCACAGAGATGCCTTTATGTTCCCGAGCTGCTCCTCCCGGCCTGCAAGAAGTGTGCTGAGGAGTAAACCTGTGGGTGTGTAGCCCTTTGGGGGGGGGGCGGGACAGGAACATGGCCTTGGTCAATTTAAAGCTAGTCCACATTAAAAAGACATTACGTTTGTAGACTAGAGCACTTACTACACACTTAGTGACAAACACAGATATGATTTACTAAAATGGGCACATATGGTATTTTCCGTCTTATGGTCCAAATTTTATAATAGCTGCAACATTAAAAAAAAAAAAAAAAAAATCCTACACCAAATCAGACAAAGCCTCAATCCTGCGGGTCGAAGGTGCCCTAGAGCATGTAGGCGGGAAGGGGTGGCTGGCCTTTCAGAAGGGGTGAGGGCCAAGAGCACTTCTAAGCAGTCCAGGGACACCCGTGAGTTCTAAGCGTGGCATTTGGAGCTCAGAAACTCCCAGGGCCCTGACATTTGGGGTGGCATTTACTATTTAAAGATCTCTGATGTCATGACCCTGGGAGACTCATCTTCTGCTGAGCTGGCTCCAACCAAAGGTCATGGTGGGCCATCTTCATGCCCCATTGGGTGCTTTCTGTCCACTCGTCATGTTCCGGGTTCTGAAACCCCTGTCGCCTCCTCCTTAGGATCTGTCCTGTGGGACTACAGCCATCATTCCACCCCTTCCTCCTCCATTCTTCCTTTTCCTCTTCCCTGCTTCCTCTCCCCCCCCCTTTGTCTCCTCCTTTTCTCTTTTTCTTTCCCTTCTCCTCTTCCTCCTTTTCTTCTCCTCCCATGCCCTTGGTGTGAGAACTTCGCTTGACATTGTTGTTTCTGACCACATAACCATGCGAGTCCTTTGTTTACTCTGCCAAGCCATTCCCAAGGAGTTTGGCCCCTAACTTCTGCACCCTATGGTGTCTCAGTTCCTTAGGCATGGAGGACAGCCCCTTCATCTGTTTCTCCTCTTGTTCCCCAACGGGATGCTACACGGGCCACGGTCAAGCCCCTGCTCTGAGTTCCTGGCCCAAAGCTCACCATGGCCACCTCCCTGTTGTGTCCTCTTCCGCACCGGGCGACTTCACCATACTCCTCCAGAGCCACCTCATCCTCACGGCTGACGGCCCAGGTAGTGCCTCGCCTCTTCCTCTGTCCTCTCCACTGAGCCACCTCCTCTCCCAGGCAGGGACAATGTGAGTTCATTCTCCTGCCTCAACCCTGCTCGGGGCCTTGGCACAGCTCAGCTCCATAGCATGTGCTCCTCTGCTAGAAGAACCTGGATGTCAGCTTGGTGGCAGTTACACACACACACACACACACACACACACACACACACTACTTCTCACTCTCTCTCTTGTGTGTGTGTGTGTGTGTGGCAGGGTCTCAAGCATCCCAGGCTGACCTCTAACTCACTAAGTGCCTGAGGTTGGCCTTAAACTTCTGAGCCTATTGCCTTCAACTCTTGAGTGCTGGGGTTACAGGTATGTGCCCAGGTCCCTGCCCTCCCCTGCGGCTACCGGTCTCGGCAGAAGAGATTCTGAGGTTAGGGCATCTTTCCTTACAGCCAAGAAACCCTCAGGAGACAGAGGTAGCTTCAGAGAACAGAGAAAAGTGATCTTGTACTCCAGTCATTGGGAAAAGAGGACTCAGGATGGGCTGGGGAGATGGCTCAGCAGTTAAAGGCATTTGCTTGCCAAGCCTGAAGGCTCGGGTTCTATTTCCCAGTACCCACATAAAGCCAGATGCACAAAGTGACGCATGCATCTGGGGTTTGTCTGCAGTGGTGAGAGGCCCTGGGGCACCCATTCTCTCTCTGCTTATAAATATAAATGATTTTTTTTACTTTTTTTTAAAGTTTTTTGTTTTTTTATTTATTTGATAGCGACAGAGAGAAGGAGACAGAGAGAGTTAAAACAGGGACTCTTTCCTATGAGCACGAGGCCCACCTGCTCCTGGTGCTCCCGACCTAGCCAGGGCTTGCGGCCACCCTGCCATGTTCGGAGCCCCAGCTTCCCTCCACAGATGCGGCCTCCACGACCCCCACAACCCTGCAGCACAGTGTTGGGGGGAGCCTGGAGGAGAGCTGCAGGACACGGAAGCTGAGATGGTTCCTCTTGCCTAGCCCCGAGGCCCGGGCAGAGTGTGGTGTCTACGGAAGGTAAGCCAGGGCTGTTCTGCGTGGACAGGGTTCTTCCTGTGAGTGCATCCCTTCACCAAGGCACGGGTGTGTGAGCGGACACGCAGACTTCCAAATCCCCCTGAGTGAAGAGCTCCAGGAGAAAGCAGGGCTCCGGACTGCCAATCTGGCTGCCTCAGAGGAGGCTTCCCAGGGTCCCCAGGCCAAAGTGACACGTGGCCGTTCCCAGGTGGTACTGCTTGGAGCTTTCTCTTCAGCTGCCGTGGGCATGGCGGGCACCGGCCGCAGCGGCCCGCGGGCTCTGACCTGGCATACAGAGCCAGCTGGCCCGGGGCAGCAGCAGATGCAGGGTTGTGTCTGGTCTCGCCCCACCCATGGAGAAGAAGTCCACAGAGACACCTGCGGACCTCCAGCCGCCCAGCCCTTTGGAGAGGCAGCCGCACCCTGCACAGGAACTGTGGAATGCAGAAGTGTGGGCCATTCCTTGTTCGTGGAATACTGGCATGCTGGCACGCTGTGCCTGGGGTCACCAGGGAGGTCACAGGAAAACAAAAAGGCCCATGGTGTGGCCCGTGCTAGCTATGGCAGAAATTCTGCATCTATGAAAGGCACGTGGCCGCCCGCCAGCTTGCCCGTGGGGACGGCTTCAAGTGCTTGCACAAACCAATCTTGTCAACCCACCCATCTCATGCCAACGCCTCCTTTGTGTGCCCAGAACATCCAGTCTTTATGTGCTCTAAAGAGCTCACCCTGGGACCCTCCCACAGCAGGGAAGGGGTCATAGGGAGGCAGGGGTGTGATCAGGGAGTCTCAGGCAAGGGTTAGGGCTGGGACTTGGCTCCTTAGGAACCAGCCAAATGCCAGCAGTGGAGGGTGACCCCCGCCGGTCTCAAGTCTTGCTGAGTGAGAATTTTCTTTTTCTTTTTTTCCTTTTAAAGATTTAGTTTATTTATTTATTTATTAGAGACAGATCGAGGGAGAAAGAAAGAGAGACAGAGAAAGAGAGAGTGAGAATGGGCATGCCAAGGCCTCTAGCCACTGCAAAGAACTCCAGACACATGCACCACCACGAGCATCTGACTTACGTGGAACCTGGAGAATTGAACCTGGGTCCTTAGGCTTTGCAGACAAGCGCCTTAACTGCTAAGCCATCTCTCCAGCCCTCTTTATTTTTTAAAAAATATTTTGTTTGTACTTATTTATCTATTTGACAGAGAGGATGAGTGAGGGAAGGAGAGAGAGAGAGAGAGAGAGAGAGAGAGAGAGGATATGCCAAGTCCTTTAGCTGCTGCAAACAAACTCTAGATGCATGTGCCACCTTGTGCATCTACCTGGCTTACGTGGGTCCTAGGGAATTGAACCTGGGTCCTTTGCCTTTGCAGGCAAGCGCCTTAACCGTTAAGCTATCCCTCCAGCCCTTTTCTATCTTTCTTTTTATTTATTTTTGCTGAGTGGAAATGTTCTAATTTGCACAATAGGGGTGACAATCCTAATAATATAGATGGTGGGGAGATGAGAGGTTAAAGGCACCTTGCACACACTCCGATAATGCTCAGAGTAGCTACGACCCAGAGGAGTGCTCACCCCCAAGCCAGGCGCAGCCCAGGCAAACCACGGATTGCTCGTCCTCGGGGTGGGTATTCCTTAGCTCTAGGTCAATGTTACGGAATGAGCACTCATTAAATGCAAGTTGAATCCACGGATGTGAGCTCATGGGCCAAAGGTCTGGAGATAGACCTTAACAGATCTTAATTCTTGCTTCTACCACCTTCAGTAGCTGATTGACTCTGGTTTTTTTTTTTTTTTTTTTTTTTTTTTTTTTTTGTTGTTGTTGTTTTGAGACCACTCTAGCTCAGGCTGACTTGGAATTCACTATGTAGTCTCAGGGTAGCCTTGAACTCACGGAGATCCTCCTACTTCTGCCTCCCAAGTGCTGGAATTAAAGGTGTGTGCCACCATGCCTGGCTTCTTGATTGACTCTCTTTAAGGCTTGGCCACCTCATGTGCCCAAGAAAACGAGTGTTGGAGTTTCCTCAATTTTTTTTTTTTTTTGACAAGTCCTTGCAAAATTTTGCCAGAAAATGCTCTTAGCATGGGAGCAAATAGAGGCCTAATAAGGGTTGTTGTTGCTGTTACTGTATTTATGTTTTAAAATTATTTTATTTGCAGGAAGAGAAAGAGAAAGAGAGAGGGAGAGAGAAGGAATATGAGATGAGAACGGGCACACCAGGGCTTCTTGCCACTTCACACGAACTCCAGATGCCTGTGCTACTTTGCGCATCTGCCTTGACATGGGTACTGGGGAACTGAACCTTGGCCTCCAGGCTTTGCAAGCAAGTGCCTTTAACCACTGAGCCATCTCCCAAGCCCTATCACTATATTTATAAACATAGTCTGCAAACACTTTGTGATCAAGAGTAAGAAAGATCCTATACATTTTCCATTCTTCTGCCTACCATGTACTCCCATTCATCTTTCACCTATCCACTATCTACCTACTTGATCAATCAATCAATCCATCCATCCATCCATCCATCCATCCATCCATCCATCCATCCATCCATCCATCCATCCATCCATCCATCCATCCATCCATCCATCCATCCATCCATCCATCCATCCATCCATCCATCCATCCATCCATCCATCCATCCATCCATCCATCCATCCATCCATCCATCCATCCATCCATCCATCCATCCATCCATCCATCCATCCATCCATCCATCCATCCATCCATCCATCCATCCATCCATCCATCCATCCATCCATCCATCCATCCATCCATCCATCCATCCATCCATCCATCCATCCATCCATCCATCCATCCATCCATCCATCCATCCATCCATCCATCCATCCATCCATCCATCCATCCATCCATCCATCCATCCATCCATCCATCCATCCATCCATCCATCCATCCATCCATCCATCCATCCATCCATCCATCCATCCATCCATCCATCCATCCATCCATCCATCCATCCATCCATCCATCCATCCTCTCCCGCCCATCCTCCATCCAATCATTCTTCCACTATCCATGTATCTATCTCCCCATTCACCCACTCATCATTTATCCATATACTCTCCAACCCTGGCCCACCATGTGGCCACTTCCTTTAATACCCTCAGCCTCTTGCCTCACCATGTCCCTGCACCTCAAGCCTTAAATCTGCCCAGGATGTCATTTTCTAGTTCTGCAGAATAACTGAACCCCGGATTCCACAGCCTCAGGGCAGTATCCAGTCTGAACTCCGGATTCCACAATGTCGGGACATTATCCAGTCATCCATCCACCCGCCCACTAATTCATCCATCCATTTATCCATCTATCTACTCTCTAGCCACTTCCCGTGCATCCATCTATCCACCTATCCATCTTTACATCCAACCATCTATCTACCCATCCATCCACTTTATATTCATTCTATCCATCCAGTGCCTAAACTCGATCGATCCATCCACCTACCCACCCTTGCATTTAGCCATACACACATCTATCTACCCATCCATTCACTATAGATTCACCCCATCCATCTGTCCATCCATCCATCTACCCGCCCATCCTCCCATCCAATCATTCTTCCACTATCCATGTATCTATCTCCCCATTCACCCACTCATCATTTATCCATATACTCTCCAACCCTGGCCCACCATGTGGCCACTTCCTTTAATACCCTCAGCCTCTTGCCTCACCATGTCCCTGCACCTCAAGCCTTAAATCTGCCCAGGATGTCATTTTCTAGTTCTGCAGAATAACTGAACCCCGGATTCCACAGCCTCAGGGCAGTATCCAGTCTGAACTCCGGATTCCACAATGTCGGGACATTATCCAGTCTTGCATGGGCTTGCCCTCCCACTCCTTGGCCCAGCCTCTCTGGGTTCCAAGGATCCTTAGTCCTCACTGCTCTTCTCAAGACCCATCTCTGCCACACCTCCGCAGACACTGTCACCACAGATAATGCACCTCCTCCCTACCCACCTTCTACCTTGAACTGGGGAGATTTCTCCTTTAGTCAGGCACCATGCTCCTCCTATGACACGCAGTGCATAACTTTGCTTCCTTAAGGAAGCAGATCCAACGTTTACCTCTGTCATTGCCTTTCTTGAGGCACCTAAGTACCCAAGAGGCCTGTCCTGGGCTGACAGCGTCCCCCTGGACATCAGACTGGTGAATGAGACACCTTGTTTGGTAACAGGGTCTGTGAAGATGTAAAGAGGAGTTTGTGCTGGACTAGGGCAGGCCCCCAATCTCCTGGCAGATGTCCCTGTGAGAAGAAGAAGGCATCGACTGTAGCCATGTCCAGGGATACCAAGGACACCATGGTCCAGTGATACCATGAAGCGTCAGCACCTGAAGCTGAAGGAGAGTGGCAGGCCACCACCCCACGGCCCATCCTCCACAGGAAGTGTGGCCTGGGAGCGAATGGACTTTAGACTTGCAGCTCAGAGCTGTGGGCCAGTGCACACCTGTTGCTCTTGGTCCCAACTGAGCCCAAGGAAGCTAGCAGAGTGGCTCCCGCTCCCACCTTGCATTTACCTATTACCGCTCACAGAGTCCAGGGAGGGTATCCTGCTGCCTCAGCTGCCTGCCCTGTTCTTACCACCAATATGTGCAATGTGTCTTGTCACTGACCACACTGGGGCAATGACATGATGAAAAGAGCTCTCTCCAAGTCTCCACTCTCCTTACTCTTGTGAAGACCCTCTCCGTGGGACCAGCATCCACACTGTTCAGGCTCCTTGCTCTCACAGCAGCCTGTTGGGGGCTTCAGTTTCTGTCAAATCCTCTTTCCACATCCTATGTCCCCCATGCCCTGTTACTTCTCTACACCCTTTCTTTTCTTTTTCTTTTCTTCCTCTCCTCTTCTTTTCTTTTCTTTTTGTTTTTATTTTATTTTTAAGGCAGGGTCTCATTTTAGCCCAGGCTGACCTGGAATTCACTATGTAGTCTCCGGGTGGCCTCGAACTCATGGCGATCCTCCTACCTCTGCCTCTTGAGTCTTGAGATGAAAGGTGTGTGCCATCATACCCGGCTGCCACACTGTTTTCTGTTTGTTTGTCTTTCTTCTTTCTTTCTTTCTTTTTTTTTTTTTTTTTTTTTTTTTGAGGTAGGGTCTCACTCTAGCCCAGGCTGACCTGGAATTCACTATGTAGTCTCAGGCTGGCCTCAAACTCACATTGGTCCTCCTACCTTTGCCTCCAAGTGCCAGGATTAAAGGCGTGCGCCACTGTTTTCTTAAGGGCTGGTAAACTCCATGCAGTTGAAATCTGATCTTCAAAATAAACAATCCTCTGTGCTTAAATGGCAGGAAAATGCTTCCGAGTCTCCTAGCTCCACAGAGAAAGGCTCCTCTGGGCAGAGGTGGACTCATGTTTCTCAGGTTGATCTGCCAGACAGCGTGCCCTGCCTGGGCACCCACAGCATGGCCAGGGTAGGTTGTAGGGAGTACTGGTGGTGATGGGATCAAACTGTGCCCTTGTTCCTCTTGCTCCCTCACACTCAGGTGCTGCTGGTTTTGCGTTGGTTTTATGCTGTTTTACTTTCCTCCTCCTCCTCCTCCTCCTCCTGCTGCCTTGCCGTCAGTTCTAAGAGCAGCCCGAGGCCCTGGGACACTGATGGCCCTGGAACTTGCACCCCGTGCTGGTGCCTGGGCGCTCCACATCTCCCCGGTGTGAGCCGAGGCATGCTTATCTCTCAGTCATCAGATTGCCATACACACAGCAGGTGCTCTATAAATATTACCAAGCTGAGTGAGAAAATCAAACAGTCCCTCTCTCTCCTGTTGTCTTATTTTGCATTTCAGCATGTGCCTCTGCCAATAACAGGAGCCAGTATTGATGTCGCCACCGACAATCAGCCCTTGGCTAAGAAGGCAAGTGCACTCTCCTCACTAGAAGGGGAGGTGTGTCGTCCATGACACGCTGCCTCTTGACTTGTCCTAAGAGCAGAAAGCTAGCCATTGCTGGTGGCACTAATGCAGTCCCCCTGAGCTCTCAGATACTGAAGAACATAGGAGAGGGACCAGAGGCAGCAGAAGAAAGAAGTATTGTGGGGCTGGAGAGATGGCTTAGTGGTTAAGGAGATGGACTGTGAAGCCTAAGGACTCATGTTCGACTCTCCAGGTCCCACGTAAGCCAGACACACAGTGATGCAAGCGCACAATGCCGCACATACACATAAGGGGGCGCACGTGACTGGAGTTCGACTGCAGTGGCTGGAGGCCCTGGCGTGCCAATTCTCTCTCCCTCTCTCTCCCCCGACCCTCACATTAAAAAAAGGGCCATTCTGTTGGGCTTGCCTCAAAAAAAAAAAAAAAAATTAAAAAAGAAGCACCTTTGCTACTATAAGTGGCCCTTGAACACTTGGGAAAGACAGACAGGGTTCCAGACCCCAAACCCCACCATGAGGTTAAGGTAGGAAGCCGGGGCTCTGCGTCCCCACCTGTGAACCTTCCACTTACTCTGACGTGAGTTGAGGTTGGTAGTAAGCTTTCGAGGGAGAATATGTTGTCGTCAAGCAAATGGTCACAGTCCCAAGAAAGATGCTCGGTATTAACACATGCAACCTAAGTGCATAGATGTTTCTTCAGAATGTCACGGCCTCTGAGGCTCCTTTTTTTTTCTTTTTTCTTTTTAGTGTTTCGAGTTAGGGTCTCACTCTAGACCAGGCTGGTCTGGAATTCACTCTGTACTCTCAGGCTGACCTTGAACTCACTTCAATCCTCCTACCTCTGCTTCCTGAAAGCTGGGATTAAAGGTGTGCACCACCACGCCCTGGCTGATGCTCTTTTTTTTGTTGTTGTTGTTTTAGTTATTCGAGGTAGGGCCTCACTCTAGCCCATCCCAAACTGACCTATAATTCACTATGCCGTCTCAGGGTGGCCTCGAACTCACGGTGATCCTCCTACCTCTGCCTCCGAGTGCCGGGATTAAAGGCGTGCGCCACCATGCCTGGAGCTAGTCCTCTTAAAACAAACAAACAAACAAATTTTATTTATTTGCAAGGAGAGAGAGAGAGAGAGGGAATTAATGGGTGCATCAGGGCCTCTAACCATTGCAAACCAACTCCAGATACATGCACCACTTTGTGTATCTGGCTTTATGTGGGTACTGGGGAATTGAATTCAGATTGCTAGGTTTTGCAGGCAAGCACCTTAACCACCGAGCAATCTCTCCAGGCCCCCCCCCCCCCCCACCAGTCCTCTTTTAATTTTGAGACTAGGCCTTACTAAATTGCCTAGGCTAATCTTTAGCTCTCTCAGTAGGCCTTAAGCCTTTGATCCTCTGTCTCAGCCTCCTAAATGGTTGGGATTAAAGAAGAGTTTTGAGAAGCCTCTGAGAGGCTGTTTCTGATGTTCTTTTGTGTTACAAAAAGAACCCCTGAGGGCTGGAGAGATGGCTTAGTGGTTTAGGCACTTGCTGGTAGAGGACCCAGGTTTGATTCCCCAATACCCATGTAAAGCCAGATGCACAAGGGGGTACATGCATCTGGAGTTTATTTGCAGTGGCTAGAGGCCCTGGCGCATGCATTCTCTGTTTCTCTCTCTGCCTCTTTTTCTTTTTCTCTCTCTCTCAAAACAAGACAAAACAAGAACCCCTAAAATTGTCCCGCGGGTGGGGATCTTGCTATAATGGGTGCCTTCCAAGGGTAAAGGCGTTTGTCCTGCAGAGTAAATACCAGCATCAGCGAATGGAAGGGAAACAAGAGGGCTAGGGCCTGCCAGCTCCTCATCAGGGCCTCGTTCTGGAAGACTGGGTGTGGAGGTTTGAATTAGGTGCCTCCCATAAACTCACACATTCTGAATGTTTGATTCCCCAGCTGATGGCAATTTGGGAGGCGGAGCCTTAGTGGAAGAGGTGTGGTTGTTGGGGGTAGGCAGCCTTACCTTACTAGAATCTAGCTCACTCTCCTGCTGCTGTTTTTTTTTACGTGCAGCAGCAGAGGTCCCCGCCCATCCCCCCCGACCACGAAGCTTTTCCTACAGACTACAAGCCAAAAATAAATCCTTCCCTCCCATCAGCTGCTCTTGGTAGGGTGCTTTTTCTCAGGTCACTACAACACCGGGCTACAGTAGTCTCTTGTCCCCAGGGACGTACAGGAGTAGGGTCCTGGCTTCAGAGCTGAAGGAACAAAGCCTGGCCGAGGTATGGAGAGGGCTGGAGGGGGGCTACCTTGATGGCACGTTTAATATCGAGACGGACTCTGTTAGCTGACGTCACCCTCCAGGTCCTGGAGCTGACATGGTACCTTCCCAGGGGATACAACAGACTCCAGTGAAGACTGGAATCACGGGACAGTCTTAGCTTCTGCACTGTAAGCATGCGGTCAAAACATCAGTCCTTCTAGGTGGACAGTCCCCTTTCCCTTTGCTCTTCTGCCCTGCATCTTGAAGATGTCTGTAAGCCCCAGGCTCATTGGTGATAGGGAGGTGACAGGCCTCCCCTGTCCCACGTCTGTGGCACATTGAGCACCAGTGGAGAAACATACGACTTTGACACGTCACACTGCTGTCATTGTAGGTTACTCTCATGCAAGTTAAAACCACAGTGGGGAGGAACACAGTGATCAGACATGAAGCCCCAGAGACAGCGGCAAAATGAGGTGTTACATACCATTCGTATAGGGCTGGGTAGGTGGTGTGGCAGTTAAAGGCATTTGCTGGCAAAGCCTGCCAGCTTGGGTTCAATTCCCCAGTACCCACGCAAAGCCAGACGTTAACAGTCATTCTGGTGAATACTGGCTTCCTTCAGCGTCAGTCAGGGCCCATAATTTACCAAGCAGTTCCTGCCGCACTAGACAACAGTCCCACAACCCACCCAAGGCTCTGTGGAAGAGCCCATCGAATGAAATCTGCATGTGGTAGGCATGGAAACCATGAAGCTGTGGACCAGAAATCTCAGGCCGATAGGACTGGGATCCAGTGTGAAGGCTGAGCTGTTAGGTGACGGGTTAGGGGCGAGTTCTGAAACAACACAACAGAAGTGGAAGAGGCCGGCTGGCAAGAACTGGGGCGATGGGGATAACGGGGGTGACTACGGTGGCAGAGGTTTCCCAGTGCACCTTCAAGCGTCAACTGTGTGGTACAGTGGGGGGAGTGACCAGCCCCCCCCCCCAGACAAGGACTTGACCAAGGGATCCCACTCCCTAACAGAGCCAGGCATGGTGGCACACACCTTTAATCCCAGCACTTGGGAGGAAGAGGTAGGAGGATCGCCATGAGTTCGAGGGCACCCTGAGACTACACAGTGAATTCCAGGTCAGCCTGGGCCAGAGTGAGACCCTACCTCGAAAAACCACACAACAACAACAAAAAAAGAGTCAGAGCAGCAGCCCGTTTCCGGAGGCCGTGGTCCCAGGGTTTCGTTTTCTTGACCCCCCCCCCCACTCCTTTATCGGCTCCTACAAGTTAGTCCGAGTCCAGTCTGTGGCTATGTGTGCTCCCCTCTTCCAACACCAGGCCTGGGGTGGTGCATGGAGCGGCTCCTAGGCACTGATGTGCGTGCATGGATGCTGGTGTCTGGATGGGCACCCCAATAAATCCAGTCATATCTGTACGTGCTTCACATCCCATCGAATTACGGCTCAGCCGTTAGCTTTCCATGCCATGTCTTTTGTATGCGTGCATGTGGTGTTGTGTGCCTCTGTACAGGTGCGTAGGCAGGTGTGTGTGCGCAAGAGTGCTCATGCACATGTGTGCGTGTGCACGTGGAGGTCAGAGGTTGATGTCAAGTCTTCAGTCTCTCTCTACTTTGTTTCTTTTTTTTTTCGTTTTGGTTTTTTGAGGTATGGTCTCACTCCAGCCTAGGCTGACCTCGAACTCACAGTGATCCTCACGCTTCTGCCTCCTGAGTGCTGGGATTAAAGGCATGTGCCATAATGCCTGGCTTATTTTTTTATTTATTTATTTTTTTTCCGAGGTAGGGTCTCACTCTAGCCCAAGGCTGACCTGGAATTCACTATGGAGTCTCAGGGTGGCCTCGAACTCATGGTGATCTTCCTGCCTCTGCCTCCTGAGTGCTGGGGTTAAAGGCATGCACCACCACGCCTGGCTTACTTTGTTTTTTTGAGATGGTTCTTCCCTGACCCTGGAACCCAGTGACTCGGCTAGCCTAGCTAGGCAGTAAGCCCTAGAGACTCTTTGTCTGTGCTTCCCCTATGCTGGGATTACAGGAGTGTGCCACGTGCCTGGCCTTTGCCACGAATGTTGGCGACCCATAGTCATGCTTGCGCTAAGCACTTTGCCCGCCGAGCCATCTCCCCAGTGCCCACGGCATGACTGCTCAGAGTTCTTCACTTTGCATGCTGAACCGGGCAGTGTGGCGGGGCCTCCGGACTCAGCGACAAGCGTCAGCGCTGTGTCCGGCACAGCTGACCAACTCTTGTGCTTGCTGAACGTGGAAGCTAAGAACTTTTTCCCCCTCTGAAATGACTAAGTTAAAAAAAAATAGCATTTTATGGGCTGGAGAGATGACTTAGCAACGGAGGTCAAGAACCTAACGACCAGATTCAATTCCTCATTACCTACGTAAAGCCAGACACAGTTGGCGTACGCATATGGAAGTTCGTTTGCAGCGGCTGGAGACCCTGGTGTGCCCATTCTCTCTCTCTCTCTCTGCTTGTAAATAAATAAATAAATAAATAAATGAATAAATAAATTTTACAAAAATAGTATTTTGTGACACACAAACATCATAAGCAATCCAATTTTCAATGTATTTAATAGAGAAAAGTTTATTGGAACAGTTACAGCTGTTCCAGATCAAAACTGACCCGCAGAGTTTTCGCTGGGGTGCGTGAGCTGAGCTGAGCAGGTAGGAGGGCTGGGGTCTGCACAGCCTTGCGCCGCTCACTGCCTCACACAGGGAACAGCCGTGGGCCACTGTCTGTAGCAACAGTGCAGGAACCAAACAACAGGAACAACAGAAGCTGATGGTCACCCGGCACAGCTCAGTTACCACACACTTTTTGTTGTTGTTGTTGTTGTTGTTGTGTGTGTGTGTGTGTGGGGCGGTTAGGGTCTTGCTCTAGCCCAGACTGACCTGGAATTCATTATGTAGTCTCAGGCTGGCCTTGAACTCACATCGATCCTCCTATCTCGGCCTCCCAAGTGCTGGGATTAAAGTTGTGCACCACAATGCCTGGGGGAGAGAGAGAGAGACAGAGAGAGAGAGAGAGAGAGAGAGAATATGGGCATACTAGGGTCTCTAGCTGTTGCAAACAAACTCCAGATGCATACGTCACTTTGTGCATCTGGCTTTAGTGGGCACTAAGGAGCTGAATCAGGATTGTTAGGCTTTATGGGCAAGTGCCTTAACCACTGAGCCCTCTCTCCAGCCAGAAAAGGGGACAGGAGTGAAGTCTCATTTCTGGCACCTTCGTTGCCACCAGAAGAACGATTGTGTGTGACACTTTCACCCCCAGGACCTCTGTGTTTTGTGAGAAGATTCTGTCTTGTCCCTTGACTGGTTTGTCTAAACTGCACCTTCACTGTCCTTCCAGGAGATAAACTGCTCTCACCTCTGTAGATTATTTATGTAAAATCACCGACAAATTACAGAACCTTAGGCACAGGAGTAAAACACCCTTGCCTTTACATTCATGGTGCTCCTATTCTTTTTTTTTTTTGTATTTATTTATATGAGAGAAAGAGAATATGAACGGGTATGCCAGGGCTTTTTGTCACTGTGAATGAACTCCAGATGCATGTACCACTTTGTGCATCTGGCTTTATGTGGGTACTGAGGAAACTAGGGAACTGAACTCAGGTCTGTAGGCTTTGTAAACAAGCAGTTTTAACTGCTGAGCCATCTCTTCAACTCTGGTCCTATTCTTTAAGAACAAAATTTAAGCATCTTCTCACATTATCTTTCTCCTTTTTCCCACTTCTAGTATGCAACTTGTTTGCCAGATTATTTAGGAAGGATGATAAGTAAAAGAAACCAAATAAGAGCTGAGTGTGGTGGCACATGCCTTTAATCCCAGCCTTTAATCACAGGCCAAGGTAGGAGCATCACTGTGAGTTTGAGGCCAGCCTGAGACGACATAGTGAATTCCAGGTCAGTCTGGGCTAGAGCGAGACCCTACCTTGAAAACCCAAAACAAACAAGCGAACAAACAACATTAGGGCAACAGGCTCTCACCTTCAGCCATTAGGGAAATGCAAATGAAAACTCCATCTCACTCCAGTCAGAATGACAATCATCAAGCAAACTTATGACCGCAAATCTGATGAGGAGGAGGTGGGAAGGGATCTTTTTTTTTTTTTTGGTTTTTTGAGGTAGGGTCTTACTCTAGCCCAGGCTGACCTGGAATTCACTATGGAGTCTCAGGGTGGCCTCGAACTCACGGCAATCCTCCTACCTCTGCCTCCCGAGTGCTGGGATTAAAGGCGTGCACCACCATGCCCTGCTGGAAGGGATCTTTATACAGTGCTGGCGGAACTGTAAATTAGCACACTCATTATGGGAATCAGTAGGGAGGCTTCTCAAAAAGCCCAACACAGACGCTGGAGAGATGGCTTTGTGGTTAAGGTGCTTGCCTGCAATGCCTAAGGACCCATGTTCGACTCCTCAGATCCCACGTAAGCCAAACACACAAGGTAACACACGCACAAGGTCACACATGCGCATAAGGTGTCACACGTGTCTGGAGTTTGATTACAGTGGCTGAAGGCCCTGGTGTGCCAATTCTCTCTCTCTCTCTGTGTCTTGTGCTTTTTTTTTTTTTCTCTCTCTCTCCCTCTTATAGAAAAAAAAAAAAGACCAGTCTGTTAGGTTTGCCTCAAAACAAACAAACAAACAAACAAACAAAAAAAACAACCCCCCAAACAGAACCTCCGTATGATCAGCTATACCACGCTTGGGTATATACATAGAGGACTCTTAATCAGCCCAGCACAGACACAGCCCTGCACGTACACACATGTGTGTTTCCTGCACTGCTCTTCTCCACAGCCAAGTCATGGAATCAGCCTAGGTGCCCTGTCAATAGATGGACAGATGAAGACAATGTGGCATGCACGCGCGTGCGCACACACACACACACACACACACCACACATACACCCATTTTGTTCAGCCATCAGAGGACGAAAATGAAGTCATTTAGTGGGAAATGGATACAACTGGAGATGATCCTATTAAGTGAAATAAGCCAAATTCAGAAAGACAAATATTGAATGTGTTCTCTTGTTTGAAGATGCTGGATTTTATACAGACATGTAAAGACACACACACGCTCTCATTGACTCTCTCTCTCTCTCTCTCACACACACATACATACACACACACACATGACATGAAGGCAGAAGGGACTATAAGGGTAAGGGAAATGGGGAGGGGAGGAAAAGGAAGGCACGGGGGTGAATATGGTCAAAGTGCAAAATAAAGCTGAAAGAAACCGTCTCCATGAAACCCAGCCCCACGTACAGTGAACATACACTCCTGTGAGTAAAAGAAGGAAGGAAGAAAGAGGAAGAGAAAGAAAGAAGTCAAACCTGGAGCTATCCAGTATAGAGAGGAACAGAAGTCACTAGTCCATAGGACAGTGGACAGGATGGTCAATTCCTGGGCTTCCCTTGCATTTCTGCCAAATACACACATAGTCAACATTTACCTGCCGTAGTCCCAGATCACCAGGGAAGCAAGAGGCTGGTGTCTTTGCCTCCCCTTGCAATCAAAGGCACGCATTCTAGCAACCATGACCTTGGGTCACTCAGCCATCAGCTCTGGCCTTGACTGGATGGAGCCAGAGGCCCCACCTGAGCTGGGAGGATTGACCTCCCTATTCCGTGCCACACAGGACACTGAGCTGACCTGTCTCACTTCTCAAATCAGCCATGTTATTTTGGGAGCATCCAGAGAGCATTGTTCTCATTTGTTTCCATGAAAAAGAAAAACAACAACAGCAACAACAGTCACAAAATAAAACAACAAGAAAACCACCACCACCAACAATCCCAACAGGCAGAAATGGTGGCCTTCTGCATTTGTGCTGTCACGTGGGACAAGTCCACCGTGTAACACAACACGGAGGCATTTAGGATTGGGCATTTCAGCGAGTGGGTTATTTTTAGCTCCTTCTTGGGGACAGTGGCAGATCTGTACACAGCACTTACTGTGCCTGGATGCCACAGGGACAATGGTGTCAAATGTCTGGCAAGGCGCAGCGATGGGGCCTCACACAATGTCTGCCTTTCAGCCTTTGCGCTCCACCATCGAGGAAGTGCCCCGCAGTGCCAGCCCCGTACCAGCTGGTGTTAGCCCCAACTGGGGTTCAGGGATAAAAATATTCCCATCCAGCGAGAGAATAGTTAGTGAAAGCCTTAAGGCCCCTAGGCAATAAAACATGACATTTCAGATTAGAAGGCAGGAATAAGGACATATTCTAAGATCTAAGAAAGCTTTGTAAAAACGGCCTCGAGCAAAAATCTCTTTAATTTAACCGCTGCTCGAATTTCTAGATATGGACTACTTTCAATTAAGAAAGGATGCTAGCTTAACAGTTTTTGCTCTTCCTTTCGTTAGGCATTTTAAGTTCACTCATCATCATTCACATTTAGCCACCGAGGGAACCAGCATTAATGAAGAAAGGGGAACTGTCCCGTCTTTATCTAGTGAGTGTAAAGATGCTGTAAAATTTACTTGTGAAAATTCTGACCTAAGCCGGGCGTGGTGGCGCACTCCTTTAATCCCAGCACTCGGGAGGCAGAGGTAGGAGGATCACCGTGAGTTCGAGGCCACCCTGAGACTCCATAGTGAACTCCAGGTCAGCCTTGGGCTAGAGTGAGACCCTACCTCGAAAAACAAAAAAACAAAACAAAACAAAAAAATTCTGACCTAATCACAATGAATGCTTTTAATGAAGCCAGCTTATCTTTTGCTGTGAGAACCCCGAATAAACTGATAGTTGCCTAGGAAATTAACACAGGTTAGAAAGTCACTATTTCTAGGGCATGGAAATGAATTCATGCACGTGTTCTCGTCTGTGGAGGTCAAACTGGTAGTCTTGGCTCGCCGTGTAGCATCGTCTGGTCTCATCACAGTCTGCTTTCCCCTTACACCTCGGGTTATTTCCCAGGGGTGCCGAGGGGTGCGGTGGTGGAAGGGAGGGAGCTGGTGTTTCCCTCTCTGTGGCGGCCCAGCAGCAGACCCCATGGCCCGCGCTGAAACCTCTGCGCTCCTGCTATGGTCACCAAGGCCAGCGTGACTGTCACTACAGGGGCTGACGTGGACCCTAAAGGTCCCTTTTGGCTTGAATCTCAACCAATGTCCAAGACGCACTGTATGAATGCCACCATCAGAAGCTGGCTTATCAGGGTGAAGTGTCTGAATGGCCCGTGCATCACAATGGGCTGAGCGCTGCTCCGGGTGGTGCGTGGCAGGTAGGAGTCTGTGTGGCACCCGGCAGTTCATCGCAAGCTTTCCCCAAGCGGAGGGCAGCGAAGATGGTGAGTGGGTTGGCCGGGTGCTCGTGCACTTTGAACGTGGTCGAATGCCTGCTGCTCACTGCCAGGCATTCGGGCAGGGGCATCACAACCTCACAGGACAGCTGCACTCAGCGCCAGGCCCCACCGGATCTTGTCTCAGCAACTCTATGCGACCCTTTTGCTGCCCGACTCCTCCTCCAGCGTCTCGGGCCTCTGCCCCATTCCACATCCTGGGTTCTGCCTCTAGAGCTTGCCAAGCTACTCCTCCAGGATGTGACTTCTTTCCATCGTCACTGTCACTGATGATGTCTGCATGTTCACACCCTGGACACATGGCTTCAGAGATGGGTGACCGTGCTATTTCTGACCCCCCAACCATGACCTCCCCAGGAAAAGAGACCATTCCCCCCCCCCTGCCTCCCCGCAAAGCCCAGTGCCTAGTGCCACACAGACCATGGCAGCAGGAGTCAGTGAGGAGCGTGGTGGGCTGGAGTGGCTCAGGATTCCAGCTAGGTGAGGATCTTAGAAAGTGGCTCCGTGTGACCGGAAATACGAGGGCTTGACCACTGAACTGGGCCTGAGCCCTTCCCTCCTGCCTGCTGCTCCACCCTGGCAAGTGCTCTAACTGCTGAACCATCCCTCTAGCCCTGCTATCAAGAATTCTTGACCAGGGCACTGGCGAGATGGCTCAGTGGATCAAGGGCTTGCTACTCAAGGCTGAGTACCTGAGTTCAATGCCAAGACCGTGTAAAAAGCCCGAAGTCCTAGGGGACTTCTGTCATCTTGGCACTCTGAAGACGAGATGGGAGGGCGGAAGACTTTCTCCCAGAAGCTCTCAGCGAGCACAACAAAAAGAAAAACAGCAGAGCGAGACCTAGAAACCCTGTCCTCCAAAACCAATGAGGTGGACAGGCAAGGATGGACCTGGAAGGTGTGCCCTGATCTCCACCTAAGCGGTGGCACAGGTGCACCTGAAAACACACACACACACACACACACACACACACACACACACACACACTAACTGATTTAAAAAACAAATGATAAAAAAAACCACATTAACCAAAAAGCTAGAAATGCAGTAATGCATGTAGCAATGTTCTGATATGTGGCCACTGAGCAATGCCAATTAAGAGCCAGGCTGAGGGTCTCTTTAGGTGGGAGAGCCAAGTGTACTCCTGGCCCTCTGGCCTTGGATGCTGGGACCCAGTACATCTCTGCCTTGAAGCCCTAAGAGCTTCAGGGAACACTTCCTGTTGCGGCAGTATCATGTGCCTGAGAGTGTCTGGGGGAGGTCTGAGGATTACTCAGACTGCAAAAGCAGGAACACTGTCACAGGAAATGGTTATGACTCATGACCAAGGAGGTGGGGGTGGGAGACAGGGCCTCTGGAAGGAGAGGAGGGGAAAATCAGTTGTTCCGCATTTCACTGTATCCGAGCGAGTCCACTGCCTCACAATGATTACAATAATCTCCACTTTCCACGTGGAGTGGAGGCTCCAAAGGGCCAGAAACTACATCTCGAGCCTGCAGTTAGCGCACGGGAGAGTCAGGATCTGAACCTGGGAGACAGATATAATCTCTATGGGGCAGGGTTTCAATCTGCACCCCGCACTCAGAGGACACCTGAGCCAAACACACTGGTGCAGAACTATTTGCAGGATGAGGACACTATTTCAGATTCACACAGGGCAATCTTTATCAGTGTACCCCGAGGCTGCAGCTTGTGTGACAGCCTGCTCCACGGCGGCATCTCCTCCACCGCCCGCATGCTTTCACTAGAAACACCTAGTTCCATTTTGGTGTGTTTTTACAGTCTTACAGGTTTAGAGTCCCAAGTTCCCTGAAGCGGGTCAACAGGACCTGATATCATACCTCACTGGTTTGAAAGGGATTTTCCGCCTCTCTGGAGATGATGAGCTCGGGTTTGTTTATGATTAGGAAAGGGAAAGGTGCTATCGTAAGCCTGTCTTTATGAGGAATTCTTGCTCGTCCCATGTAGGTCGACTTTAGCATGTATCATTGATATCTAGTGATCGTCTTAAACGCAAGTAAAGCCTACTTCTGATGCTATGGAAATGAGTGCTGCTTCACTCTGGACTAAGTACAGCTTGCATCATTGCAGATCTCAGGAGAATGACAACCCAGAGAACAAAAACCACAGGGTGTCTTTGAACAACACCACTCTCACATTCCTTGCTCATCTCTGACTTCCAGAAGTTACTAGTCTAAACAGCCCGACCATCCTACAGAAACATCCCCAAGTGGGTGAGTCACTGATTCCCTGGAACATCTGACAGAGACACGCCTGCCCTGATCTCAGGAGTTTTGCTGCAGAGAGAGGCAGTTACAAAAGCAAGAAAGAAGCAGGGGTTGTGGCTGTGCATCCCCAGTACTCTGGAAGCAGAGGCAGGAGGAGCGCCACAAGTTCAAGGCCAGCCGGATTTATGTAGTAAGACTGTGTCTCAACAGACAGACAGATAGACAGCATCCAAACAAACAAACAAACAAACAAACAAACAAACAAAAAACAGGAAGAAAGAAAAAGAATGAGGCTTGTGAATACTGAAGACAGTCAAAATTTTGAAAGACTCTAAAAGGCTTTTAAAAATTGTTCAGCGGAAAGTTGCGTCCGACCTCTCAGCTCACGGAAGCTTGGCATGGCTCCAGCTCAGGCCTCCGCCGGCAGAGGGGAATGCTTCTGCTCTGGGAGCAGAGCTTTGCCCATCACAGGGACAGCCGAGGAAGCGCTCTGTGCACAGCACTGGAGAACCATGCCAGCTCTTTGCCTCAGTCACACCGTTATCTGTTGATGACAGAGTCAAGTGTGGCTCATGGTCGCAGGGTTGCGAGTACAGCCATGAGCTTGAAGATCACTCGCACATCTTCCCTCCAGTGTGTCTGGGGTCACAGTCGGGATGCTCAAAGCACACGTGCCCTGAGCTCTCCATGCTTCACAGCCTTCTCAAGGGGTCCTTACATCACAGACCAGGCTCCAGCCTATCTGTGTCCTGGGGCAGGTCCCTGCATCTCACAGCTGCCCACCTCTGAGTACTCTTGGGTGATTTTAATTAGAGAAAGAGAGATATATTGAGGGACTTGCAAGATGTGGCCATCAGCTTTGCACTGCTGGACAAACATTTGACCAGAAAAAGCCTATGGGAGGGAAGGGTTTATTTCGGGCTCATAATTTCAGGGGAACACCATCAATGGTGGAAGAAGTTGGCTTATTTCCGTAGATTTCAGCGGAGAGCCATCACCAACAGCCAGCGTGGCAACACCCACCGGGGCTCAAATTGCTGTCTACATGCCTTACGGACTCAACATCCGCTCCCAAACACACCTCTTCCCCAGTAGGGCTCCGGCAACTGGAGACTCAAGTTGTCACCCTTAAGTCTATGGGTCCATACATTCAAACTACCACAGGAGACGTGACACCAAACCCTGAAACAGCTGAACAGAGGGGAACCTTCCCCCCCCCCGTCCCTATGTTCCAGAGACTAGCAAGGTGGCATCCACGGACACTCTATGTTGCTGCTCTTCTAGACACATCCACAGAATGAGCAAATGTAGAAGTGTGCCCCATCAGGCAGTGCCTCAGAAGATGCCTGTCCTTCTAGCCCTGCTGAAGTTTGCACAGCTGTTCGCTCCTTAGCTACCCACAAACTGCCAGAGGGAAGCCACTATGGAGCCATCTCCCTGCTGGCACAGCAGAGGCTGAGACTTCCTGGCCAATCACTATGGGCCGATGTCACTGCAGACAAGTGACAGCCCTGCCGTGCTGGCTCTGAGCCTTGAGTGACATGCCAGCGTGCCTCGGGCGGCACAGCCGGTGGGGCTGGAGGTGGGCTTGTGCCCGGTGTGCTGAGCGCATGTGTGTGAATGACTGCTCCACCGTGTGCTTATGAGTGTGTGTGTGTGTGTGCTGTGGATGTGCCTTAACACTGCGTGTGTATGAGCACAGGTGTGTGAATGTGTGTGTGTGTGTCAAGTCCCATTTCTCTGGTGCGGAAGCAACACGTGCTTTCAGCAGGGACAACATGATCACTAGCATGCTTTCCTGCGAGCACAGAAATCCATCTGGGTGTGTTACACTGACGCACAGGATCTCAACAACTTCCAGGGACGCACCTGGCCACCCTTGTCTTCCACGCATGACAATTTATTCTGATGAACAGGTGTGGGAGAGACACCCGTTATGTCTGCCCAAGACATCTTTGGCTCTTAGTGAAATCTAGGAAAAATGAATGGAACATGAAGGCCTGAGGTTTTTTTATATTTATATTTTTATTTATTTATTTGAGAGAGAGAGAAAGGGACACACCACACACACACACACACACACACACACACACACACACAGAATGGGTGCATCAGGGCCTCCAGCCACTGCAAATGAACTTCAGACACATGTACCACCTTGTGCATCTGGCTTATGTGGGTCCTGGGGGAATGGAACCGAAGTCCTTAGGCTTTGCAGGCAAACAGCCTTAACTGCCAAGCCATCTCTCCAGCTCCAAGGTCTAATTTCTTTTTTTGTTTATTTTTATTTATTTATTTGAGAGTGACACAGAGAGAAACAGGCAGAGAGAGAGATAGAGATAGAGAGAGAAAGAATGGGCACTAGGGCCTCCAGCCCCTGCAAATGAACTCCAGATGCATGTGCCCCCTTGTGCATCTGGCTTACATGGGTCCTGGGGACTCGAGTCTCGAACCAAGGTCCTTAGCCTTCACAGGCAAGCGCTTAACCGCTAAGCCATCCCTCCAGCCCTCCAAGGTCTAATTTCAATGAAAAGTTTTACTACTAGTAAACCCAAAATAAGATCAATGAAATTGGGGCTGGAGAGATGGCTTAGCAGTTAAGATGCTTGCCTGTGAAGCCTAAGGTCCCATGTTCTACTCTCTAAATCCCATGTTAAGCCAGAAGCACAAAGGTGAGGCAAGAGCAAGGTCACACATGCTCACTGGGTGGCGTAGGCGCCTGGGGTTCTATGGCAGTGGCTGAGGCCCTGGCGTGCCAATTCTCTCTCTCTCTCCTTTCTTTCTAAAAGTAAATAAAGTTTTTTTTTTTTTAAAGATAAACAAAATTGCCTCAGCCAGATAAGATTCTTCCTGTTGGACAGGCAGAAAGATGGGATACTTTCTTATGGAAACCACTTTCTTATGGAACCATTTAGTTCTAACCTAACTATAAGTGGGCAGGATACCAGGAGTCTACCCAGGGTAATTTGGATTTTCATGTGCTTAACCACTACTCACAGCAGGGAAGATGTGAAATCTCCAGCTTGCTTTCTCATCGTGACCAGCTCGCCTGACACTGGTCTGTCATAGCAATTCATCTGCTACAGCCAGCCTGGCTCAGTTAACAGTTAAACAGTTATGGTGAGGTCATGTCCTGCACGCTGGATAGCTCTGTGGTCTCTAGGGAGGGCCCACGGTCCAGAAGCCTGGGCAGCAGGTGTGGGTGAGGTGGGATGCCGCAGATTGGGCAGAAGCAAGCTTAGTCTCTGCCTCATTCATTTGCCCTCGAGCAGCTGGTACTGTTTCCAGGCCCCTCCGTGTGGGGGTCAGGAAGGTTAGGAGCAGTCATTACTAATAGCTTTCCGGATACATTCCCATTTCACACCCTCCCAGGAGAAAAGGAAATTTAGAAGGACTATGGAAGCCGTACAGAAGAGAGCCACGGGCTTCAGGGTGTGATCGAAAAGATCACGAGGTCAGAGGTGAGCGAGGAGCACTCGCCCAGTCAGAGAGCCACAAGCTGCCACCTTTCCTAGCGACACCTCATTTCTTTCATCACAAAATGGTGCTGGGCAGTGTACCTCAGTTGGTAGTGGGCTTGCCCAGCAAGTATGAAGCCCTGGATTTGATCCCAAACTGGGCACAGTGGTACATTCCTGTAATCCCAACACTCTAGAGCTGGAGATCAGAAGTGCAAGGTCATTATCCCTTACATAATGAATTTGAGGCCTGCCTAGGGTTCCCTGAGACCTTGTCTCAAAATAAATAAATAAGCCGGGAGGGTGGTGCACGCCCTTAATCCCAGCACTTGGGAGGCAGAGGTAGGAGGATCGCCGTGAGTTCGAGGTCACCCTGAGACTACATAGTGAATTCCAGGTCAGCCTGGGCTAGAGCGAAACCCCACCTCGGGAAAAAAAAAAAAAAAAAAAAAACCAAAAAGTAAAATAAAATAAATAAATAAATAAACAAACAAACAAACAAACTCTACCGAAAAGCAAAATGTTAACATGAAAATGTCCTCGGTAGAAGTGGTGAAGCCACTTCCATGAGACTGAGGGGAAGTGGAGACATTCCAATCTCTCACCGAGATAAGTGGGAAAGACGCGTCTACTGTAGATGGTGGCCCATGTGCAGTGAGTTGGTGAGCAGGAAGAATTTTCTGGAAGAGTGTGTATCTGCTGCTTCACCCAGGCTGGGCCTTCATGAGGGACCCTTCCTTCATGAGTCACAGTCACATGACCTCTTGGTCCCCGTGGCACACTAGAGCTTCGAGTCTGATGACAAATTCAGGTGGGGTGGAGGTAGAAATCAGAAATAGCCCCTTTGGTGGGTGGAGATCAAATGGAGATGCTTTCAAATTGGGATCAGATCCAACGGGCATATAAATGAGTGGTGTCATGGTGGGTAACACATGAGGTCCCCAGTGGGCTCTGCAGAGAGGACTCCCAGAGTCCCTGGACCTCAGGCAGGGCCCATACTGCTCCCCCACTGGACAAAACCCATCACATCTGCTATTTGTGCCACTGGGACACTGTATCCCCTCTTTGTTCTGGCGACTGCCTCGCTGTCCTATTGTGGCTCTGTTGACCCCAAGTGACCTCCACAGGCTGCACTTCTAAGGTGGGGGCCTGCTAGGGGCAAGTACGCAGTGACCCCTGTGGGCTCAGGCACTGCGGGCACGCATGACCGAGCCCGTGAGTCCCACTGAGCAGCCGTGTGCTCTCAGAGGCGGTTTCTCAGCATCTTCTCCATCTCCTTTCCACCTGGGAGGTCACTGCTAAGCCACCGCCACACTTGTCCTCTGGGGCCTTTCAGCTCCTTATGACAAGCGCTCTGCCAGCCCAGGAAGTGCCAGGCAGAGTCCCTGCATGCCCCAGCCTGTCTGCACTCTTGTCCCGCACCGAGGCGTTCTCACAATAGGAGCACATGTGGCAGCTCGGCTCAGGGGAGGGGACGAGGGAGGACCCAGGTGGCCAGTTCCTTCCTCAGCCCTTAGGCATCCATGGGGATCTATGGCAGCTTGTGTGATTGGGGGTGGGTATGGCTTCAGGGTCTCACTGGCTGGAGAATTTAGACTCCAGAGCAACAACTACAAACCCTATTTATGTTCTATTTTTTTTTTTTTTTTTGAGGTAGTGTCTCTCTCTAGTTCAGGCTGACCTGGAATTCACTGTGTAGTCTCAGGGTGGCCTCGAACTCATGGCGATCCTCCTACCTCTGCCTCCCGAGTGCTGGGATTAAAGGCGTGCGCCACCACGCCCGGTTTATTATGTTCTATTTTTTTTAAAAAAATTATTTATTTATTTATTTTGGTTTCTTGAGGGAGGGTCTCACTCTGGTCGAGGCTGACCTGGAATTCACTATGTAGTCTCAGGGTGGCTTCGAACTCACGGCGATCCTCCTACCTCTGCCTCCCAAGTGCTGGGATTAAAGGCGTGCGCCACCACACGCGGCTTAAATTATTATTATTTTTTATGAGAGAGATGGGGAGGGAGGCGGAGAGAGGGAGAGATAATGGGCATGCCAGGGCCTCTAGCCACTCCAAATGAACTCCAGACACATGTGCCATCTTGTGCTTCTGGCTTTACTGAGGAATCAAACTTGGGTCTTATGCTCTGCAGGCAAGTGCCTGAACTGCTGAGTCATCTCTCCAGCCCCTATGTTCCATTAAAAAATATTTTATTTATTTATTTGAGAGAGAGAGAGAGAGACAGAGAGAGAGAGAGGCAGATAGAAAGAATAAGAATGGGCATGCCAAGGCCTCTAGCCACTGCAAACAAACTCCAGACGCATGCGCTACCTTTTGCATCTGGCTTATGTGGGTGCTGGGGATTCGAACCTGGGTCCTTAGGCTAGGCAGGCAAACTCCTTAACCGCTAAGCCATCTCTCCAGCGCCCCCATGTTCCATTTTAATGAAAATAGTGCAATGAAAGTGGCCTTGGCCACTCTGAATCCAAGATCAAAAGTGACTCTCAGCGTTTCAGAGACAGATTTTTCAGTTAAATCAGCATCAGCACAAGGTATGTGCACATCACATGCATGCATCTGTATGCATACCTCCTCACACCCATAAGCACATGCCACACACACATATGTGCAGCACACACACCTGCACACCCCCCCCCCCCCACACACTTCCTGGAGCTGAAACTCTCACAGGGACAGAACCCAGGCTCCAAGGGGTTGTACCTGAGAAAGGAGGTGCCCGAGGGAGGAGGGAAGCAGGAGACAAGGTAGCTGTACCTGGAGTAGCTGGTGCCCTCCTATCAGTACTGAAGAAGCTGCTCCCAGGAGCCAGGCCCTGTTGAGGGGCTCAAGAATGAACAGACAGGGGCTGGGGCTCAAGGTACTTGCTTGCAAAGCCTGCTGGACTGGGTTCAATTCCCATCACTCACATAAGCCAGATGCATCTTGTGTGCATTTGCAGGGGGAAGAGGCCCTGGTACACCCCCTCCTCCACACACAAGTAAATAATGAATAAAAAACATAGAGAGTTAAGCCGGGCGTGGTCGTGCACACCTTTAATCCCAGCACTTGGGAGACAGAGGTAGGAGGATTGCCATGAGTTCAAGGCCACCCTGAGACTACATAGTGAATTCCAGGTCAGCCTGGGCCGGAGTGAGACCCTACCTCGAAAAACAAAAACAACAACAACAAAAAAAAAAAAATAGAAGAGTTAACAGAGAGGGCTGGAGAGATAGTTTAGCAGTTAAGGCGTGTGTCTGTGAAGCCCAAGGACCCATGTTCAATGTCTCTCCAGATCCCATGTTAGCCAGACGCACAAAGGTGAGGCAAGTGCCAGGTTGCACATGCCCACTAGGTGGTGCAAGCATCTGGAGTTCGATTGCAGTGGTAGAGGCTCTCCTGCACCAATGCTCTTCCTCTCTCTTGCTTTTACTAAATTAAAAAAAAGAGTTAACAGAGAGACCAATGTCTCCCTACCTTCTGTGGGCTCATGTTCCATTAGGGTGAGACCAAACAAGCAAGTGAATTAGAGACAGTGACCACAGGGGTCGGGGTCCACCCTCTGTGTCTTTTCTTCTCTTGGTGGGTGCCTTGCATCAAGGAGTGTGTGTGATACATCTGTCCAGAGGACCTATAGAAAAGTGATGAGTGCCATCTCACCTGGCACTGGGCACTTGAACCTCCAGCTAACATGCCACCCCTGGTCTCTCTTTCTGAACCCCCCCCCCCCGCCCTCTGAGCCTCAACTCAAAATCAGCCATGGTTCCTGGGCTTCCGAGTCCATGTGAGAGGTGGGTGCAGTTCACCTGTCCCCAAGATAGTTATATTTCTATGTAAGGCACTGAGCAGAGACTTGTAAGGGGTCTAGGAGCTCATCTCAGGGTGGTCTGGGGAAGACTGATGTGGTGGTTTGAATTAGGCATCCCCCATAAACTCATGTGTTTTGAATGCTTGGTTCTTAGCCAATGGCAATTTGAGAACTGGAGCCTTGTTGGAGGAAGTGTGTTTTTGGGGGTGGGCTTAGGGGTGCTATAGCCAGTTCCTCTTTGCTAGAATCTGGCTCACTCTCCTGCTGCTATTGTCCACCTGTTGTGGCAGAGGTGATGTCCAGGGCCTCCAACCACTACAAATGAACTCCAGATGCATGTGGCACCTTGTGCATCTGGCTTACATGGGTCCTGGGGAATCAAACCTGGGTTCTTAGGCTTTGCAGGCAAATGCCTTAACTGCTAAGCCATCTTCCCAGCCCTCTTTCTTTGCCTTCCCTCCCTCCCTCCTTCCTTCCTCCTCCCTCCCTCCCCTCCTTCCTTCCTCCCTCCCTTCCTTTCTCCCTCCCCCCTCTCTCTCTTTCCTCCCTCCCTTCTTTCTTTGATATAGGATCTCATTATGCAGCCCAGGCTGGCCTCAAACTCACAATGGTCCTCCCTCCTCAGCCTCCCAAGTACCCTGTGTGGCCTCCCTACTCCTTCACTGACCCCTGCAGCAGTGCCAGGATAGAGGTGAGTGCCTGTTTACTAGGAAAAGAGTACTCCAGTAATACGTGAGCTAATGGCTAAGCCAGGTTAAGCCTCTCTGTTCCCAGGAATGTCATCTTGTCCTTCTCCAGGAGCTCTGTCTGCCTCCCGAGTCCTTTCCAGTATGGGGACCTGAGTTATGAGACACCCTTCAGAGTCCAGTTTAGTCCACGGGGCATAAGAGGTCCTAAGGTTGTAAAATCTGGGCTGCCATCACCAAAGGCTGTGATTTGCCACTGGCTTTGATTTTGACCGAAGATTATTACCATAAAGAGCCACATGACACTAGCCAGTGCATTCCCTATAAAAACAATGACCTCCATGTGACTGTCAGCACCAATAAAAATCTAAGCATAAAACAATTCCTGGCATTTTTAAAAACGCAGCCTTGAATCCTTTGAAATGAGTGTAAAATGTCTTTGGGATTATAAGAACTGATGTGGCCAGGTGTGGTGGTGATGCATGCCTCTAATCCTAGCACTCAGGAGGCTGAGGCAGGAGGATTGCAGCGAGTTTGATGCTAATCTGGGCAGCAGAGTAAGACCTTGTCTAAATCAAGCAAACAAACTATCAAAAACAAACAAACAAACAAACAAACAAACAGAAATAAGGGCTGCAGGGATGGCTTAGCAGTTAAGGCTTTGGCCTACAAAGCCAAAGGACCCAGGTTCAATTCCCCAGAACCCACATTAGCCAGATGCACAAGGGGGCGCATGCGTCTGGAGTTCGTTTGCAGTGGCTGGAGGACCTGGCGCACCCATTCTCTCTGTCTCTCTCTCTCCCTCCTTCCCTCCCTCTTCCTCTGTCAAATAAATAAATAAATAAAAATTAAAAAAATACAGAAATAAGAGGTGATGGTCATCAAATCATGTTAGGGGAGGGCAGGATGTCTTACCTTGGCACACGTGTGGATCCTTCATTGCTCACAGGGGTTCTTTCAGGACCCCACCTCCCATAGAAGGAGCCAAGATATAGAAAGACGTTAACTGGAAAAATCACACAGCTGTGCCACCTGCCATGTGATGTGAGGCATCACTTCCCATATAGATGACTAGAGCTCGCAGTTAAAGGTGACATCCTACCACAACAATCGTGGTTGACATAGCTGTGGTCTTTCTTTACATGAGCTAAGCTTCTCAATCTCATGTACAGCCTGCTGTTTCCTGGATGCCTCCTTAATGTGAGCTGACCCAAGCTCTGAAAAGCAGAGGGATATGTGCACTTAAACGTCTCCAATAAATATGTTTTTGCTCAACACTAAAAACAATGTAGTCCCATCTCCATTGTCTGAGCATGAGCAGGTCTATTTCTTTTCCTAGTGACTTTCAGTAGGCTTTGGCCTGGCATGCACATGTCTCAGCCACATGCAATGCCAAGGACAGAAGTGGGAGGTATGACCTTGTGGTTAAGCCATCCTTGCCTGGGATACCTGTCGATCTCTGCTAGCTTGTGTGTAACACTCTGAACCCCCAACATCTGCGGTCTGGCCCATCTGGAAGGTGCCAGTCACTCTTGCAGAGCAGTTGCACCCTCTTCTGGACTCTTAGTGTAAGTTAGGGAGCTCCATGATTGTTTACCTCAGGGATGGCCTGCCCCTGTTGTAACCGGTGATTAGAAAGCTCTAGAGGGCAATGGGTGGGGCACCCTGCCTTCTGTCTGTCTGAGTGGCTTTCAAATGACAGGACAGCATGTGCAGCGTGCGTGGGCATGTGATTCAACAAGGTTTGGGAACTGACCAGCCTCAAAACAACCTGGTTCTTCAAAGTGGGTGCAATAGATGGGCTCTCTAGGCTACTGTACCCTGCAATACTTCCTTCCTCCTGGGTAGCCAGGCAACCACTCCTGAGGTGTAACCGCAATACTGACAGAGGAAAAGTACAGAGAGACTTAGCACTGTGCTCCTCTGAGATCTTTGTTTAGGTTTAAAGCAACTCTCCAGTGGATTTTTTTTTTTTTTTTTTTTTTTTTTTTTGCAGAAATGTAAAGTCTTAAGACTTGTATGGCACTGTGAAGTCAAGAGTTCCTTGGACCTGGCAGAAAACAGCAGAAGTGGGTCCGAATTCAGTTGTCTGATTTAGTTTGTGGCTTTCAGCCCTCAGGTGTGAACCATAGCATATGGTACCCGCCTATACCTAGCCAGACTTGCTTGAAAACTTCCTTATGGCTCTCTAGTCCTGCCCCAGCTGGGAATTCTCACCTGTAGAAACAGTATTTGTTTTTCCTCCTGATGTTCTCAGAGATCCTTAAGGTATGTTCTCTACAGCAATTTGTTGGCTAGGGTACATGGGCTGTTATGATTTGAATGCTGGACTGGAGAGATGGCCCAGCAGTTAAAGGTGTTTTCAAGACAACGCCCCCCCCCCCCCACCTCCTGTGCTGGAGAGATGGCTTAGCAGTTAAGGCACTTGCCTGCATAGCTAAAGGACCCAGGTTTGATTCCCAAAGACCCATGTAAGCCAGATGCACAAGGTGGCACATGCATCTGGAGTTTGTTTATAGCAGCTGGAGGCCCTGATGCACCCATTCTCTCCCTCCCTCTCTTCCTCTCTGTCTCTACCTCTCACATAAATAAACTATTAAAAGAAATCCCCCATGGGCTCATGTGCTTGAATACTTGGTACTGTTTGAAACCTTTAGGAGCATTGCTGGAGGAAGCATGTCACTGGGGGTGGGCTTTGAGGTTTTACAGCCTGATCCTACTTTCTGTTTACCCTCTGCCTCCTGACTATGGCTACAAGGTGACCAGCTGGCTTCCTGCTTCCCAGACCAGGCCTTCCAAACCACGATGAAACACATGCCCTTAGCCTGCAAGCTGAAACACAGCCTTTCTTTCCTTAAGCTTCTTCCTGTCATGTTCTGGTCACAGCAACATGTTGAGTAACTGAGACACCATCCCTCTCCGCATTCTTCTCACCCTCCGCCCATTCCTCTGACATAGGAACATGGTGAGCAACAGGAGCTTTAAGATAGCCCCGACGTGACTGCTGCGGACTCACGTGCTTACAGAACATCACGAGTGTGCTTTCCTGGCATGCTTTTGCGCTTACTGTCTAGCCAGGGGAAAGCCCTTTGCAGGGAAGGGAGCTGGTCTCCTCTGGAGCCACATGTCCAGTCATCCGCAGTTAGTTTATCAAAAGAATCCTCACATGTGGTCCCCCAGGCTCTGTGTCAACATTAGCAATTGAGCACATTTGGGCTGACTTTTTCCTTTTGCCAGGCTGGACCATTAGACTGGAACACCAGTAGATTCTAGAGGAGGACTAGCAGGGGGGATTGTTTAGTTCGAAGGCAGATCCCCAGCAGCTCACCAGCCTCCAGGTCTTCATCACTCAGGATTTCTGAGCAGTACCTGTGGGACACCCCTGGCCTCTTCAACCTCTGTGACTCAGGGTTGGGTGAGCTGAGTATATCCGCAGGCTGAGGGCTCCTCACACATCGCTGGGCTATGACTCAACCCGAACCGAGCGTGAGCTGTGCATGTGTGAAGATGACTCGGGTCCCACCACAGTGTGCTGGGCTGTGAGCTGCCTTCATTCCACAGGCGTGAGCCTCCATCTGCTGTCACAGGTCCCGGAAGCAACGCCGGGGTGTGGCAGGCAGCTGCTGGTGCAAGTGTGCAGAGAGACTGACAAATTCTGCATTTCTGTGGGTTTCCCCATTCAACCCTAGTGATTCTGCCCGGTGAATATTTACTTGGAAAGGTTAAGGAGAGCTGCAGAAAAGACAGCTTGAGGAATTAAGAGTATCTCTGTAATTCAAGGACCTCCTTGTTCCTCATAGAGGCCTTTTATGTTGTATGGAACACACCTGTTACATACTGACCCACAGTACTGTGTGTGTGTGTGTGTGTGTGTGTGTGTGTGTGTGTGTGTGCACATATAACCTAATGGCTGTCATTATTACAAATCACCTTAAAAGCAACTAAGTAGGTCTGGGGCTGCAGCTTAGTGGTAAAACACTTACCTAGCATGTAGGAGGTCCTCGTTCAATTCTAAGCACCACGAACAAATTAACAACACCAAAAATTCATTATAATAATAATAATGATAATAATAATAATAAAGATGATGTTTACTTAAAAAGTAAAATCTAAACTTGGGCATTTCTATGATGCCTGCATGTCTCTCTATCCATGTGTGTATGTATATGTTAGTTGTATGCATACACTTGAAACACATGAGTAGAGAAACCATGTCAGCAGACGGACTTTACAGCGTCACCAGTGAACTCATGCTGAACATCAGCGCACACAGACATTCCACTGCAGTGTAAGGAGCAGTGCCTTGCCTCGCATATTCCCACTCCCTAAAGGCAGGAATGCCCCCCCCCCCAAATTCCCGCAGGAACAGAGAAATAGCAACAGAGAGAGTGCCGTCCCCCGGTGACACTGGCCTGTCTCGCTTCCCTTATGTGACACTGTGTGTTTTCAGCCTTTGGTCCAGAGAGGCTGAAGGTACTGAAAACGGGCCGTGACACATCTATGATTGAGAGTGTTTAATCAGGGAGGACAAAGAATAGACAAGACTGAGTTTGCTAAAAGCCAAGTTAATCAGGAACAACAAATCTAGGGTACATGGCATTGCTTAACGACTAGTGTGAATCTGGCCAAGGGTTTCAGGCCTTGAGCGCTTGAACCCCCAGGCTGGCTGAATGATCTGGACTGTATTCCCCTACAAAGGCCAGGACCTGGCTTCCCTTTCCACTGTGTGGGGGGCAGTGGGCCCTCACCGTGTGAGGCAGTTGGGGACCACCTTCTGTTATTTTCTCTTTAGGATTCATGTCGTCAGAGCCCAGGCAGCCCTGGGATCCCAGACAAGCCATGGAAAGATGAGTCAACTGTCCTCATGTGAAAATCAGGTGTGAGGGCTGGAGAGATGGCTTAGTGGTTAAGGTGCTTGCCTGTGAAGCCTAAGGACCCAGGTTCGATTCCCCAGGACTCACATAAGCCAGATGCGCAAGGTGGCCCATGTGTCTGGCATTCGTTTGCAGTGGCTGGAGGCCCTGGTATATATCCATTCTCTCTCCCTCTAATAAATAAATAAATAAATAAATAAATAAATAAATAAATTACTTTAAAGAATCAGATGCCAGCCTTCCTTCTCTCTGGAAAAGCAGGAGGAGGAATATACCAGCAAGGCAACTTGTATTCCGTGGTAAACATGAAGGTGACATTTTGTAGACACCAGTTATTTCCCAACAGCAGCTGAGTCACCATCTACAGCTAGCTCAAGCACCACGGTGCCAGGTCCCAGGCCGTGTCAAGCTCACTTCCTCATCACGACACTGCTGGGGTTTTCTAATGTCCCCAGACCAGCACAGGAAGAGAGGAAGATCACAAGGAGAACCCTGGGGGTCTGTGGTAGACGAGGGCAAACATGAAGAATAACAAAATGGGACAGACACTTGGGTCACAGGGGTCCGTAGAGGGACTGCAGGAAGGAGATAGGCCTGAATTCCACACCTCTGCACAGTTACGTTAACGACGAGGGTAGACCAATGCCATGGAAACCCAAGAAACTTGGCCCAGTGAGAGCGCTGGAGCACGCAGTCACCAAGCCAAAGCAGGGCTTCTGGCCCACATTACCTACCGAACACGTCACTGTCTTCCGAGGCCGTCTGAGAAAGCTCACCGAGGTTTCTCTTTTTCTCAGATTCTCCTCTGTTAGTCTCACCGTCCTGGAGAGGAAAAATAGCAAAAGCCTGTCTTAAGACATATTGTTTTCATATACCTAATGTCAGTTTTTTAAATATTTAATTTACTTATTGGAAGGGGGGATGGGTGCATCAGGGCCACTAGCCACTGCAAATGAACTGGACTCCAAATGCATGTGCCACCTTGTGCATCCGGCTTTACGTGGGTACTGGGGAATCAAAGCTGGGTCATTAGGCTCTGCAGGCAAGTGCCTTAAGTGCTGAGCCTGTCTTCAGTGCCTCAGTTTTTTTAAAAAAAATCTTATTTTTATTTATTTGTGAGAGAAAGAGGAAGACAGATAAATAGATAGATAGATAGATAGATAGATAGATAGATAGATATAGAGAGAATGGACACACCAGAGTCTAAAGCCATTGCAGACAAACTCCAGACATATGCGCCACCTTGTGTATCTGGCTTACATGAGTCCTGGGGAATTGAACCTGGGTCCTTTGGCTTTGCAGGCAAATGCCTTAATCACTAAGCCATCTTCTCCAGCACCCTCCATTTTTTTAAAATTTTAATTAATTTATTTATTAGAGACAGAGAGAGAGAGAGAATGGGCACACCAGGGCCTCTAGCCATTGCAAACAAACTCCAGACGTGTGTGCTACCATGTGCATGTGGCTTATGTGGGACCTGGAGAGTCAAACCAGGGTCCTTAGGCTTTGCAGGCATGTTCCTTAACCACTAAGCCATTTCACCAGCCCGCCTCTGTTTGTTTTTGATAAAGAGATCGACACAATCCAAAGGGGATGGGAGGGTTCATCTTCAATGTCAACTCGACTAGATTTGGAATTACCTAGGAGATACACCCCTGGCTGTGCCTGTGAGGGTGTTGTCAGGAAAATTTACCTGAGGCGGGGAGATGCACCATGAATGTGGGAGCACCATCCTGTGGGTTGGGGTCCTGGACTGAATAAAAAGGAGAAAGTGAGCTGAACACCAGCATCCATCTCTCTCTGTTTCCTGACTGTGGACCCAATGTGACCAGCCATCTCATGCCCCAACTACCATGCCTTCCTGTCAGGATGCGTTCCCTCTTAAACTATGAACTAAAAGAAATCTCTCCTTTGTTTTCTTTTCTTTTTTAAAATTATTTGTTTGCAAGGAGAGAGAGAGGGAGAGAGAATGGACATGCCAGGGCCTCTAGCCACTGCAAAATAACTCCAGATGCATTTGACACTTTGTGCATCTGGCTTTACGTGGGTATTGGGGAACTGAACGTGGGTCCTTTGGCTTTGCAGGCCTTAACTGCTAAACCATCTCTCTAGCCTCCTTTCTTAAAGAAAGAAAAAGTGTTTTAGAAACAAGATAACTGTCAGGCATTTTTGTTCATTTTTTTACTAGTCACATTCTGTTATGTGGTTTCAGGTGGAAGGTGGTGGACTTAGCTTAGCTCCGGGTGGTCCGGGTGGACTTCTATAGAGGCTCATTTCTTCCCCTCGCCATTCATGACTGCTCTTGGTTCTGGTGGATATTTTCACACAAAAAGAATCAACCAAGTGCCAGCATGGATAGAATACAGTAGCCAGGCATCATCTTGATATTCCAAATGAGTGCCCTTATAGGAGCAGTTTTGAATTTCAAGTGACATTGAGGGTAAGAACTAACAGTAGACCTTACTTCTTTAAATTCCAACTTGGGCTAACTGGACTCTGGAAATCAGGACTTTGGGGAGAAAAATGGTGTTAATACCCAGGGACACTCTCATTCCTGTAAGGTGGGGGAGCGGTGCACCATGGGAATCTGCATTTTGCACAGGAAGCTGTGGCTCTGCTTCTCTGGGCTCCTGTCTACTCCTGTCTGAGGCTTTGATGGGGGCACAGGTGTGAGCTTTATTTTTATTTTGTATATTTTTTTTGAGAGAAATGTGTGTGTGTGTGTGTGTGTGTGTGAGAGAGAGAGAGAGAGAGAGAGAGAGAAAGAGAGACAGAGAGAAAGAGGGAAAGAATGAGCATGCCAGGGCTTCCAGCCACTGCAACAGAACTCCAGACACATGCACCATCTTGTGCACACATGCAACCTTGTGCGCTTGCATCACCTTGTGCAGCTGGCTTAAGTGGGATCTGGAGAGTCGAACATGGGTCCTTAGGCTTCTCAGGCAAGTGCCTTAACCACTAAACCATCTCTCCAGCCTTATCTATTTATTTTTAAATTTATTTATTTGTTTATTTATTTATTTATTTAAGAGAGTGTGAGAGAGAGAGAACAGGAATGCCAGGGCCTCTTGCCATTGCAAACAAACTCCAGACACATGTGCTACTATGTGCATCTGGCTTTACATGGGTACTGGGGAATGGAACTTGGGTTGTCAGGCTTTGCAAGCAAGTGCCTTTAACTGCTGAGCCATTTCTACTGCCTGATTTTTATTTTTTTATTTTATTTTATTTTATTTTATTTTTGGTTTTTCGAGGTAGGGTTTCACTCTAGCCCAGGCTGACCTGGAATTCACTATGGAGTCTCAGGGTGGCCTCGAACTCACGGCGATCCGCCTACCTCTGTCTCCGGAGTGCTGGGATTAAAGGCGTGCGCCACCACGCCCGGCTTGATTTTTATTTTTTATTGTTTTTTTGGACACCAGGTTTTAATAGCCATGATTGGCCTGGAACTGACTAGTTAGCCCAGGCTGGCCTTGAACTCTTAACAATCCTCCTGTTTCGGTCTCTCCAGTACTGAAATTGCAAGTGTGCATCACTATACCTAGCATTTGAGTTTTATTTTATGATATATGTATATGTGGTATGTGTGATGTGTGTGCATATTATGGGGGTGATGCATGTGGAGGCCAGAGATTCAAGTCAAGTGTCTTCCTGGATTGCTCTCCCCTCATGTATTGAGACAGTCTCTCACTGAACCCCGAGCTCAGGATTTGGTTTATCTAGCATGCTAGCAAGCCTTAAGGATCCTTCTGCCTCTGCTTCCCTAGTGCTGGGATGACAGGCACGCACCACCGTGGCCAGCTTTGCGTGGGTACCGGGGATCTGAACTCAGGTCCACACACTTAGGCGGCAGCAGTTTTATCAACTAAGCCATCCTCCCTACCTCCACAAGCTTTATTTTTGAGGTTCAGATTTTCAGTGCATAGTTCAATCATGATTGTAGACAGCGGATCTGCTTGTTATTTCCATAAATCACGTTTGCACACGATATCAAATTCGGACAAGCTGCCAGGTACACGACGCCCTGTCCGCCCCTCCGTGCCATCACGTCTCCCTGAGCGCACTTCTCCTTTTGGATCCTTTGCAAAGCGGAACCCAGGAATGGCTTCCTCTCAGGCCAGAGCAGCCTTTGTGGCCCTGGTCTGTCACGGTGAAGGTCCCCTGGGGCCCTTCAGCTAATTAGCATTTGGTATTCAGTCATGACCAGTCTGCCCTAACTGCTGCTGACTTCTCGCAGTGCCCATGGACGGGACACCTGCTGCAGCCCAGAGAGTCGTCGGCCACCTTTCTCCTGGCTGGGGTGTGTTTGTCCCCCGACAATCACGGAATGGCTGCTTCAGCAAGGTATACATGATCTCAAGTTTACAATCTCTTTTTTAAAAAATTATTTTGTTTTTATCTATTTATGAGAGAGAGAGAGAGAGAGAGAGAGAGAGAGAGGAGAGAGGTTGAGAAAGAGCATGGGCGCACCAGGGCTTTCAGCCACTGCAAACGAACTCCAGACGCATGCTCCACCTTGTGCATCTGACTTACGTGGGTCCTGGGGGAATCGAACCTGGGTTCTTTGGCTTTGTAGGCAAGCACCTTCCCCACTAAGCCATCTCTCCAGCCCTCAAGTTTACATTCTTTACATTGGGGTGGGGAGGCAGACAGGCCCTTGAGACAGTGAACTCCAGAGCCACACTCTAGGCACACACTCTGGCTTGTTTCCTAGCTATGTGACATTGGCAGAAAGAAATGCTCGTGCTGCTTGGCATGGTTTCAGTGAGGTCTTGTGTACAAGGTTCTTAGGATCTGTCTGGCACGTAGAAACCGTGGTTAAGTGAAGTGGAGGTACTAGAGGAAAACTGGGAGCACAAAAGTGGAATTCTCCTTCACACACGGGCCCCTGGCAGCCACTGCGCCTCCCAGCTCTGCTCCCCATTTCTCTGCTGGGGAGCGGTGCGGTCTGCTGGCTCTCCTCTCCGGCTCCAGCAGAGCTCGGGGAGGGTGAGCCGCCCCATGAGGTTGGACAGCAGGCCAGTGTCTATCACAGTGTGGCCATGGAACTGACCCCACAAGGCCACCCAACCCTGTCCACCCTGCACTCCGTGGCTCCACAGTGAATAACACTGCTGCCCAGAGGGGCAAATGGAACTGAAGAGGCAGAGGTGGCACTATTCTTGTATGTCCCAAGTTGGGCTGTGAGTGAGTGCCAGAAATTCACCTGAAACCAGCACATTTCGGGTCTCTGGGACTCCCTTACTCCACCCCATTCCACATGGGCGCGCAGCAGTTGGAGCTGGGTTGGCGATCACAGTGAGAACTGTCTTGACTAATCTGTGAACCCAAAGCCTGACCCAGACCTGGAGTCCTCTGCTGTGGGCATGGATGGTGTGTGCTGGGGGCAGGGGCAGCACAGGGCTCGGGGCAGAAGGATGTCCACACCTCACAGCATCTAGAGGCTCATTTGTACATGGCCCTAGCTGTGGCATCTGACCAGGCACGGTAAGGTGGATGAGACCCACGGCCGAGAGTCACTTAGCTTGCACCGGGACTGGGTGCTACCCTCACTATGACCTCGATGGCAAAACGCGTGTAAACCTCCCCACAGGAACTATTCCACAAGCTAACTTTGCTTGTGTGTGTGCGTGTTTGACCGACATCCCAGACCCCAGAGAAACAAAGGTTGAATATGACTGCTGTGCCCAATGCTAGGGACTCCACCAAGCATATCCACATATATCACGGGCATATGTCCTATTGTCTGCTGAACCGAGGGACAAGTCTTGCCTCTTTTGTTTCTTTCTGTGACCTTTGGCATCTGGGTGGGTGACGTCTGCAATATGCTGCCTTACCCAACTTCCCTTAAGCTCCAGTGAGCCGCCTTGTATGGGTCTCATGGGATCCCTTGAAATGTCTGTCTGTGTCCTAACTTCTGGTGTGTGCAGAGGTAATTGGGTAAAGAGGGGGTCATGAAGGATTGGGGTAAACCTAATGCAGTGACTTGTAAGTAGAAAGAGTTGGGCACAGACACACGGGGAGAGCGCTGTGTGGAAGACATGGGAGGGACCCCGCTACAAGCCAGGGCATGGGAAGGACTGTGGAGCCACCCAGCGCCAGGAAAGGCGGGGACACATTCTCCCTCTGACCCTTCAGAGCCAGCCCTGCAATCTTGTGAGAGGCTCAACTCCTGCTGTTTAAGTTGCTTGTTCACGTGACTCCTTGTAGAAGCCGCAGGAAGCTAACCCAGCCCCCAGCTGGCTGCAGATGTTAACACAGGGTGATTTTTTGGTACCAAGGAATTTGCAATCGCCTACGCCACCAGAAACCAGCCAACAGTCTCATTTTCTCTGTGAGCAAAACCGTGCAAAAGAATCTGCAGTGGGGCCTTGACCTTTAAACATTAAGGAGCATCTTCCTGTTGGTTCAGCGTGGGCCCTGCCCAGCCCGGGCTGGTGATAGGGAGGGAGACCTGGGAACTCCCTCAAAGTGCCATGCACCATGGTTTCAGACCCCAGTGGAGGAAGCCCGACCCCACCCACATCAGGTCCAAGCGAAACACGGGTGAGGTCTCCTGGTCCTGCCTCCAAGGACAGCTCAGTCATAAGCTCCCTGGTGACCATAGTGTCCAGGGACCCAGTACAACATACCCATCACAGAGGCCTTTCAAAGAGATATGGTTAGTATAACTATTTACACATGTTACACGTGTGCACATGCATGCATGCACTCACACACAGAGCACCCCTACGCTTTCACACACAAGCTGCTGGTCACAATCCTTGTATTTTGAGACAATTCATGGCCTGTAGGTGGCAAGTATTGTGGGGAATGATCAGAGAGCAAATAGAATGTTTTATAGAAAGGGGGGGAAAAAAGGCCCCGGGACAGGAAAAACTTCTCACACTGCTACTGTCACGAGGCTACAAGGCTTGTTACCGATGTTCTGATTCAGACTGGAAAACACTTATCAGGAGAGGAATGATGTCAAGACATGTCACAAAGCGACACTTCGCAAAACCGGTTGTGTTAGACTTTTGAGTCACGGCTGGCAGAGGTTGCCTTAAGAAACAGACAAAGAACTAATATTGAGAATTCTGAATACCTTAACACCTTAGCAGTCCATGCTGAACGGGTCTCAGACAGAATCTGCTTCCTCTCCTGCTGTTTAACATGTCACACAATGGCCCGAGCTGCCCTCGGCCCTGGTTGTCCTGAGACCTCTATGTCTGATACGTAAGACCCGAAGCAGCGGGTGGCCTGCCAGGTAGGGGCCTTCGCTTAGAGACCACAGAAGCTGGGCACAGAAACAATCTCCAGTAAGCACCAGAGTAGGTCCAAGCCTAACCTGTCCCTGTGTTCCAGAAAATACCACTTTGCAACAAATAGGGGTGGCTGGGAATGAAGCTCTGTTGTAGAGCGCTTGCCTAGCACACAGGCAGTTCTCGGGTCCATCCCTGGCACTACAGAGGATTGGGTGTGGTGGTACAGTCCTATAATCCCAGCCCTCCAGAGATGGAGACAGGAGGATCAGGAGTTCATAGTCACCCTTGGTTATATAGTGAGTTGATCTGGGCTATACGAGATTCTGCCTCAAACAAACAACAGACAGACAAACATAGGTGTGTAAAACAGAATTTTCAGGGGGGAAGCTAACACTGACATATGTGAAGTGACTAAGTGTTAGAGCTGGTGAGATTTCTAGTCTCTGTTCCTCACTAGATCTGGGATACAGGGGGCCCCTCTTCCAGGGAGGCAGGAGTGATCTATCAGCTCTTGCTCCCTTTGTCCAGGACATTTTGGCTGGTAGATCCCGTTCCCCGTACCTCGTGTTGACCTGTCCTTGCTTGGTCAGGGGTTACACGTGGTGGAGAGAACGGCAGCATTGGAACACGTTCTTTTTAGGCCTTTTGGCTCCTGTGAGAGTTGGGAGGGCTTGGGGTGTGCAGCCAGAGCGGGGCTGTGGGAGCTAGGGAGCCCTGCCAGTGTCTTCCCAGAAAGGCAATGCTGAGCTCACAGGTTAGTCAGAGGCCCACGGCCATTGCTGAGACCCGTGGGGAGCCAGTGTGGCACACATTCGGCAGCCAGTGAAGAGATTCACCATTCCTGATTCCACAGCCCCAACTTCAGCGGGGCCAAAGGAAACAGTTGTAGAGCGACTAGACTGGCTAACGTGGCGTCCCACAAACAGTGGGTAAAGGCCTTAGGTCTATGTGAGAAAACACGTCACCAAAGAGCAGTCACTCCTGGGGACCTCAGCTTGCGGTCCTGCTGAGTTGCTGTGTGGATAAGCCAGTGGCAAAATCTGTGAGGGAAAGTGGTCAGTCCCAAAGGTAGGGCCAGGACAGCCCAAGGCCATGTTCACATCCATGGTGGTAAGCACCTGGGATTGGAGATGAAGACTGGGCAAGTCAATTAACTCCTCACTTCCCGGGCACATCATGTTTCAGGGAATCTGTGATCTCTTTCTTGCGCTCTGCCTCCCTCTCATTCCTTTTTTTTTTTTTTTTTTTTTTTACATATTTTATTGATTTATTTGCAAGGAGAGAGAGAGAGAGAGAATGAATAGGTGTGTCAGGGCCTGTAGCCACTGCAAACAAACTCCAGATGCATAGGCCATTTTGTGCATCTGGCTTTATGTGGGCACTGGGGACTCGAACCTGGGTCATTAGGCATTAAGGCAAGTGCCTTAACCACTGAGCAATCTCTCCAGCCCTCGTTCCCTCAGGGAGCAGACACTAATGGGGCCCATATGAGCTGGCTAGGCGTGGGTATAGTTTAAATTCCCCAGGGACATTGCTGGGGGCCTTCCTGCCCCTGAGTAGAGAGAGAAGAGCTCCTCACCCGCATGGCTGCCATCAGGGCAGAGCAAGCTTGGCAGCCTGCATGGTCAGGGCAGTCATGTCTATTTAGGCTTTGTGCAGTGGGAACCCTCCGGCAGCAATTTTTCAAAAAAAAACTTTTTTTTTCTTTATTTATTTGCAAGCAGAGAGGGGGGCAAGGGGGTGGGTGCACCAGGACCTCTTGCCACTACAAATGAATTCCAGATGCAAGCACCACTTTGTGCATCTGGCTTTATGGGGGTACTGAGGAATCAAGCTGCGGCCATCAGGCTTTGCAAGCAAGCACCTTTAACCACTGAGCAAGCTCTTCAGCTCCCTCCTGCAGCTTTTATTCATTTATTATTATTTTTTTGTTTTCTTTGAGGTAGGGCCTTGCTCTAGCCCCGGCTGACCTGAAACTCATGTAGTCTCAGGCTGGCGTAGAACTCACAGCAATCCTCCTACCTCAGCTTTGTGAGTGCTGGGATTAAAGGCGTGTACTACCACACCTGGCAGAGCTGGAAGCTTTTTAAACCTGGTGATAAACTGGTTGAAGTCATTAAAAGTACTGAGGTATCAGCACAATGTGTGTCAAAAATAAAAACTCAAATATAAATGTGTATTTAGTACTCACAGCCCTTTCTTTCTTTCTTTCTTTCTCTCTCTCTCTCTCTCTCTGTTTTTTTTTTTTTTTTTTTTTTTTTTTGGTTTTTCAAGGTAGGGTCTCACTCTGGCCCAGGCTGACCAGGAATTCACTGTGGAGTCTCAGGGTGGCCTCGAACCCATGACGATCCTTCTACCTCTGCCTCCTGAGTGCTGGTAAAGGCGTGTGCCACCACTCCCTGCACACAGCCCTTTCTTTAAAAAAATTTTTTTTAACTTGCCAGGAAAGAGACAATGAGTAAGTAGGGGCATGCCAGGGCCCCTTGCTGCTGAAAATGAACTCTGGAGACATGTGCCACTTTGTGCATCAGCCTATACGTGGGAACTAGGGAATTGAACTCGGGGCTGTTAGGCCTTCCAAGCAAGGTCTTTAACTGCTGAGCCATCTCTGCAGGCCAGTGCTTAGCCTTTTCAATTCTTTTCTTTTTTCTTTCAACATTAATCATTTGGTTTTTGAGACTGGGTGCCTCTACTTCCTGAGTGCTGGGATTTCAGATGTGAGCCACCATTCCCAGTTTTATTCTTTTTTAAAAATATAGTTTTATTTATTTATTTGTGAGGGGGGGAGGAGAAAGAACGAGAGAGAGATTGGGCGCTCCAGGGCTTCCAGCCACTGCAAATGAACTCCATATGTGTGCGCCCCCTTGTGCATCTGCCTTATGAGGGTCCTGGAGAGTCGAACCCGGGTCCTTTGGCTTTGCAGGCAAGTGCCTTAACCACTAAGCCATCTCTCCAGCCCCCCCAGTTTTACTCTTTCCTTTAAGACAGATTACACTCCTCTTCTTGCTCTGTGCTGGGTTTGGATAAGTAACAAAAGACACTAGTGAAACAGGTTTCAGGACAGCCAGTGAGCTCCAGAGTCAGGCAGCAGGCCACTCCCTTTTGGTCAGAAGCAGGACAGCCGGGGCTGATGGAGAAGGTCAGTCCTCACACGGTCTTCTCCGGGTGACAGTTTTGGTGTGACGGGCCTGGCGTGGGGCAGAGCCTGTCCCAGCACTGGGCGAGGCTTATTGCTGCTCTGTCCTCTGCTCATCACGTGGTAGTGGCATCTCCAACTGCCACAAGCAGAAATGTCCCCTGGGATTGGCCAGTGTCCCCTTCGGGGCAACACCCACTACGGTCTACAACGAGAATATTACAGACAGCACAGATACCAACTCATTTCCTAATATTCTTGGTGGTAATATGTTTTTCACGTGAGTCCTCAAAACTGCTTTTGAAAGAATTTGAGAGCAGAGACAACACGACCAGAATCAGACTGACTGAGGGTGAGAAGTGACTTTTAAGTCACTTCAAGGGTCATGATATTAGCTACTATCTCATTGATGTGACAAAAGCAGCTCAGTGGAAGACGAGTCTGTTTCAGCGCACAGCTCACTGGGATGCAGTCCGCCGTGGGTGGGAGGGCACGGAGCGTGGGGCTCACATCACATCTACGGTCAGGAAGCAGAGAGATGGATGCTGGTGCCCAGCTCACTCTCTCCTTCTTGTGCAATCCTATGGAAGGGTGCCACTCACACTGAGGGTGGGTTTTCTACCTCAGTTAACCAAATCTACAGACTTGCTCACAGATGTGTCCAGAGGTGTGCCTCCTAGGTGATTCTAAATCACATCAACTTTCAATTAAGGTTAACCATCACTACGACACCAAGAGCAACAAAAGTGATTCTGAGCCAGGTGGGACTTCATTAAAAAAAAAAAAATGCAGGCCTAGTGGGGGGTACACCTTTAATCCCAGCACTAGAGATATAGAGGTAGGAGGATTGTTGTGAGTTTGAGGCAAGCCTGAGACTACATATTGAATTTCAGGTCAGCCTGGGCTAGAGCAAGACCCTATCTCAAAAAACTAAACTAGAAAAAGCCTGTAAACAAAGCCATCAAAAAGCAAAATAGGGGCTGGAAAGATGGCTTAGTGGTTAAGGCACATGCCTGAGAAGCCTAAGGACATTGGTTTGATTCTCCAAGTCCCACGTAAACCAGATGTACATGGTAGCACATGCGTCTGGAGTTCGTTTGCAGTGGCTAGAGGCCCTGGCGTGCCCATTCTCACTCTCTCTAATAAATAAATAAATACAAATAAAATCTTAAAAAATAAGTAAATAAAATGAAATGACTAAAAATAAAACAGGAATTAAAAAAAAAAGCAAGATGGGAAGCTGGGCGTGGTGGTGCACACCTAATCTCAGCACCACCCTGAGACTACAGATTGAATTCCAGGTCAGCCTGAGCTAGAATAAGACCCTACCTCGAAAAACCAAAAAAAAAAGGGGGGGGGGGCTGGAGAGATTGCTCAATGGTTAAAGTTCTTGCCTATAAAACCTAACAACCCAAGTTCCATTCGCTAGTACCCATGTAAAGCCAGATGCAGAAAATGGCACATGCAGTGGCAGGAGGCCCTTGCACACCCATCCTCTTTCTGCAAATAAATAAGTTTTTTTTTTTTTTTTTGAAGAAATAGAATGACAACACAGAATGGAAGAAATATTTGAAAATCATATGAGATGAGAGTCAAGTACCCCAGGATGTAAAGAAGTACAACTCAACAACAAAAAGACAGAACCTCAAGTTAAAAAGATGGGCAAGGGATTTGAACAGATATTTTCTCGAGGAAGGTTCTGGGATGGTAGGTGGGTCATGAAAATGGGCTCGGCACTATTACTCATGAAGGGGTGCAAATCCAGGCCTCACAGTAGGATGGCTAACATCAAGGACGGATGGCCATAGCTGCTGATGAGCATGTGGTGAGACTGTGGTCCTCAGACATGGCTGGCTGGTGGGCATGTCAGATGGCACAACCACTGAAGTCAAAATACAGTATTTCCTCAGCAAGTTAAGTCATGTGTGAGCAATGGCTTTACAACTGTGTTTCTAGATGCATACTTGGAAAAAAAAACACACACACAAAACAAAAAATGAAACATGGGCTGGAGAGATGGCTTAGCGGTTAAGGTGCTTGCCTATGAAGCCCAAAGACCCGGGTTCGATTCTCTAGGCCCCACGTAAGCCAGATGCACATGGTGGTGCATGCGCCTGGAGTTCGTTTGCAATGGCTAGAGGCCCTGATGTGCCCATTCTTTCTCTCACACTCTCTCTCTGTCTCTAATAAATACATAAAAATAAAATAAAATAAATTTTAAAAAAGAAACATGACTCCACATCAATGCTTGCACAGAAAACAGAAAAGTTCACTGTGCTGCTCTTCATAATAACCAGAAGGAAGGAGCAGCTTGTTTGCCAGCCAACAACCTATGGACAGGTAGTTAAAATACAGGATATTCCATCACTGGACTATTAGCCATGCAAAGAAACCCAGCGCGGATGCACGCTCCAGTATGGATGAACCTTGTTGCTGGGAAAAAGCAGAAGCAGGTTATGGAAAGCTTTTTATTTTGGCTTTCACTTTTGAGGGAAATTACATCATGGCTGGGAAAGCATGGCAGGGCAGATGCCTGGGCATCACATCTTATCACAGCAACAAGGAAGCAGCAGCAAGAGTGAGCTAGTTAGCACTGGCCAAGGGGCTGGATTATAAAATCCAAAGGCCTGTTTCCCCCTTCCCCCCATGACACCCCTCTTTCAGTAAAGACTCCACTTGCTGTGGATCAAGTATGATTAATCACAAACAGATGAGGCTACGGGGGACATTTTACATTCACAGCACCACGGACCTTGGACACATGCCACTCTGGGAAAAAAGCCCACACACAAAAGGCCATCCAGATGGTTCCATCCATGTCACCTGCTTGTAATACAGAAATCTGGAGACTGAGAATCAGGGGCTGCCAAGAGATGGGATGGGTGGGAAAGGTGACATATGCCCTTTGAGTCAGTGTCCTGAAAAGAAATATTGTGATGGGGCACACTTCTGTGAATGTGGTGAAAACACAGTGGGCGTTTTCTTTTCCAGTTTTAAAAATATTTTTATTTTATTTATTTATTTGAGAGAGAGGGAGAGCAAGCAAGAGTGAGCATGTCAGGGCCTCTAGCCACTGTAAACGAACTCTAGATGCATGTGCCCCCCCCTTGTGCTTCTGGTTTATGTGGGTCCTGAAGAATTGAACTTTGGTCCTTTGGCTCTGCAGGCACGTGCCTTAACTGCTAAGCCATCTCTCTAGCCCACACTGTACTGTAGATAGTGAACTATGTCTTAATAAAGGTGCTTTAAAAAACCCCACACCCACGGGTATGGGGGTGCTGCTCAATGGTGAGCCCTTGGCAGGCAGGAGAGGCCCTGGATTTTATTGCCAGCACAAGAACAAAGGCATAAAAGAAAACATACCATCACATCTATGAAGGGTCGGTTTGCAGGGGCACAGGAAGTGAGACCCCGGGGCTCTAGAGCACGCGGGGCGCTTTGGTTCCTGCTGGAGGCTCTTGAAGCCCCTCGCCAGCAGGAAATGTTACGTTAGCTTGGAAGTGGCCCTGCAAACTTCTTGACTTTAAGACACACCCTTTAGGAGCTCACTTTGTGGTGTGGTTAAGACTGTAGTGCTCCTTAAATAGCAAATGCTAAGAGCCCAGCTCAGGATGGTACTTAAACATTGGCTTTGAGAAGTCATGCCAGAGTAAACATTGCTCCGTGTCCCAGTGGAGCTGCTTACTGAGGCCTGTTACACAACTGGACAGATTGCCTTCTATTTTAGGAACCCTGATTTCTTGTCATTTATTTCTGGATGTCACTGCTATTTCGGCTGGCCAGGCGGGCAGGAAGGATGGCATCCTCAGAAAGGAGGAAGAGAGGGAGGGAGCGAATCGGCTCAGCCCGGCTCTGTGCAGACTCTGGTGTTGAGTGAGTTTCAATTCTGATGCAAAGGCACGTAAGGGCTGGGAAGATGGCGCAGTGGTTAAGGGCATTGGCTTGCAAAGCTTGTTGGCCTGGATTTGATTCCCCAGGACCCAGTTAAAGCCACAGGCATAAAGTGGTATATGTGTCTAGAGTTCACTTGCAGTGCCAAGAGGCCCTGCTGTGACCCCTCCCATGCACATAAACAAGTAAGCATATATACATGTTTTTTTTTGGTTTTTCGAGGTAGGGTCTCACTCTAGCCCAGGCTGACCTGGAATTCACTATGGAGTCTCAGGGTGGCCTCGAACTCACGGCAATCCTCCTACCTCTGCCTCCCGAGTGCTGGGACTAAAGGCGTGTGCCACCACGCCCGGCAGTAAGCATATTTTTAAAATAAAATAAAATGCACTTAAAAACTAATGCATTGATGAGCATGTATTCAGTTCATAAAATAGTCCATGTCTTAAAGAAAGAGAGGATAAAGCAATGGAAATTTTCATCCTTGTTTTGAAACTGAACACAATTCCTTTAGTGTTTTTTTTTTCCCTTTTGGCCTTTGTGTGGATGTGTGGTTTTTTTTGTGTGTGTGTTCATATATGTGGGTGTATGTGTATGTGCAGGTGTGTGTGTGTGTGAAAACCAGAGATCGACATCTTCCTCAATCACTTTCCACCTTACTTTCTTTTTTTTTTTTTTTGAGACAGGGTCTCTCATCAAACCTGGAACTTCCTGATTCAGCTAGATAAAGTAGCCAGCAAGCCCCTGGGGGCTCCTCCTGGGTCTGTCTCTCTAGCCCTAGGACCACAGGCACACATGACCACGGCCAGCATTTTAAGTGGGTGCTGGGGGTCCAAACTTAGGTATACACGCGTGCATGACAAGCACTTTGTTCACTGAGTCATCTCCCAGCCCAAAGATGATACAATACAAAACCATCCTGGGTTTACTTCCCTTAAAATATTACCATGTGTTTACTTGCTTTCCATGGGGCCAGTCACAGAGGGTGGGAAGTCAAGCCTTTGAGGAAAGTTTTATCTCTCCCCAGCACAGAAGCACTAATGTATCAGAGTATAGATACTTTGCTGGCTAAACACTGAGATCCGCCAATACTCTGAGTCTCACAATGCCCTTCCTCCTATGAGGCAGGATCCCTGGTGTTTTCCATCTCGAGGCTTAGCGTGAATATTGAATGAGCTCACGTGGGCGGAGTGTGGTCCGTGGAGACAGCATCATGATTTAGCCATGGCTACTCATTTTCCTCCTGGCTGCTCTGCACTGTCCTATCTTTGCAAGGGCGTAAATAAAACCCACTTAAATCAATGCAATGAGAGCGAGCAAGCGAGTGAGATTGACTGGGCTTTCCATGGACTCTCCGTATCTGTACTTGGCCCTAAAGAATCAAAGTGGGGGCTGGAGAGATGGCTTAGCAGTTAAGGTGTTTGCCTGCAAAGCCAAAGAACCCAGGTTTGATTCCCCAGGACCCACATGAGCCAGATGCACAAGGGGGCGCATGCGTTTGGAGTTCATCTGCAGTGGCTAGAGGCCCTGGCGTGTCCATTCTCTCCCTCCACACCCCGTCTGCCTCTTTCTCTCTCTCTCAAATAAATAAAATAAAATAATTAAAAAAAAAAAAGAATCCACTGGGTTGTGAAATGGACTAGCCCCTTTATCTGTGCGGAGCTCTCTTCAGAACCAGCTCGGTGTCTCTGTGATCACAGGTGAGTCACTACAACAGTAAGCCTGCTCTAACTTGCTGCAGGGGCTGGAGCAATACAGGAGGCTGGAGCTTGCGTCCCCACAATCGAAGGCGGAGGGCAGAGCGGGTCGCCGGAGCTCAGCGAAGGAATCAAGTGTGGAGAATTCCGCTTGCTGACGACCCCCCTCCCCAGCCCCCCAGTAGAGCTACTGATCAAGGTGTTCTGTGCAAAAGTGCACTCAGGGGAAGTTGTCCAAGCCCCATGGTCTCTCTGTTCATACATGACGATAAAATTATGTCAGAATGTGAGCAGTGGGTGATCCCAGTTGCAAAAGCGTTCTGAAAAGCTTTGCGGGTATTCAACTCAGTCTCACAGGTCACGTGACAAAAACCAGGAAACGTGTGTGTGTGTGTGTGTGTGTGTGTGTGTTTCCCTCAGTTGTTCTTTAAAAATTCTTTGCATTTATTTGTGAACAGAGAGAGGAGAGAGAGAGACACACACACAGAGAGAGGGACAGACAGAGAGACACACACAGAGACAGCATGGGCATGCCAGGGCTTCTTGCCACTGCAAATGAACTTCAGATGAGTGCACTACTTTTTGCATCTGGCTTTATGTGGGTACTGGGAAATCCAACTGGGTTGGCAGGGCTTTGCAAAGAAGCACCTTTAACTGCTGGGCCATCTCCCCAGCCCAGTCATTCTTAAAATAATCCACTTTTAAGTACTAAGGGAATCGTGACTTTTGGAAAACCACACTCAGTCTCTTCTCTTTAGTTTAGCCCACAGCATGTTACACTCTTGCAAACGTTGAGACAGTGGCAAGGAGGGTATGAGGCGTGCTGTCCCTCCTGAGTGGTGAGGTGTCTGAGTGTTCTCGTAGTGATCAGAAAGGAACCCATGTTGAGAAGGATCGTGCTCCCATGATGCTCTCCGAATTCCCCGCCATGGTTCCTTTTGCAATACACTAAATAAGCCATTTTAAAAACACTAAAGGCACCTCAAAGAAGAAGAAATGGCCCTCCAACTGTTTTCAATGAATTTTGCTTGAAAAGCACAAAAATAAATCAATTGTTAATAGCCTTTTGTTAATTCAATAGAAAAGAAGAAAAAAAAAAAGAAACCAGAAATAAGGCTGCAGGTGCAAAACTCATTCTGAACACGGCTTGACAAAGATAACGCAGGGACTAAACAGCAAGGTAAGACCAGCCAGGCCTCTCTCAGGCCCATACCACTGAGCGTGTGCGAGGGGCTCTCCTGCCTGCAGGGAAGGGCAGGTGTTCACCCCGGCCTTACTCTGTATTTGTCCTCATTCCTTCCACTTTCCTTTTATCTTTTCTTTCCCTGCGGCCTGGTGCATGCTGAGGTGTTCCCACACACCTGCTGAGACAGCAGCTGGAGACCATGGGGCTGGAGTACAGCCTCAGGGGATGTGGGAAGGACAAACTCAGATTTAAGCCATCCTCACAGGCATTTCTTTTTATTCTCTGTCTCTCTCTCTCTCTCTCTCTTTTTTTTTTTTTTGTTTTTTTTGAGGAAGGGTCTCACTCTGGCTCAGGCTGACCTGGAATTCACTATGTAGTCTCAGAGTGGCCTCGAACTCTCGGCGATCCTCCTATCTCTGCCTCCGGAGTGCTGGGATTAAAGGCGTGCGCCACCACACCCGGCCTCACAGGCATTTCTAAGAGGGAGATTCTTGCCAACACCTCTGAACAGCATGTAAGGTTCTAGATGTTGCTTTTCTGTCAGGTGATTTGGTCCAGTTATAAGCTGGTATGGGGGAACACAAGCTGTCCCCGAATAATCTATGTGGTAGGGCCGTTTGCACGGTTGGGGACTGACTGAGGCCAGCCTCGTTTCTTTCCTGAAGTGAGTTTGGCTGAACACCTGCTGGTGAGTAATCGGAGGCATTAGTTACTGAGGACTCTGCTCAGGCACTGTAGGCTGCAGACGCAACGGTGAGCTCTCTCCACAACCATCTGATCATTAAATTTCTAAACCATGATCGCCGAGTTAACACATGCCAAACTGCTAACTGGGAGAGGCTGTGCGGGAGCCATCTGAGGGCGGGGCTTGGACTGGCTCCTAGCTGGTTGCCCAGGGTCAGGGTGTTTAGGGCAGAGCCCTGCACAGCCACGTCCACACGGGCGCACACACTCCTACACATGCACACACACATACATATGGCACACATACCTACATTCAACACACATCACACGACATGTGTACACACAGCACGCATGTACTCATAGCACACAGATATACATACAACATACATGCTTATACACACAGCACACATGCATGCATGTACACACAACCCACACATGAGTATGCACATATACACACAGCACACACAAATACAGCACATGCATGCACACATAGCAAGACAGCACACACGCACACACATGCATGTACAAATACACATATACACAAATACAGTCTCTCCTAGGTACACAAACACACCGGAAGACACACATGCCACTGCACACACATGGCACACACCACCTCCTGCCACCCTCACACAGCTACAAATAAGTGAACATTTTTCACAAGCCCATCCCAGGCCCCTCACGAGGGGCCACTCTCCGAGTCTCAAGCGATCACGTCCTCCGAGGTACGATCACTGGTGGCATTTCTGGGGTTTCCTTGCTCGGCCTGGGAGGTGGTGGTTCAGCAAGGCCAGCCAGTGAGAACAGAGCAGGACAGAGCTGCTGGAGATGGAAAGCAGCTTCCTCCAATGACACCCCACCCACCTTGGGAGCATCTGCAGGGGGCACCCCTAGGAAGCCCATATCTCCCCTCCTGCACTGGCATGGTGGCTCTATGGGAAAGTCAGCCAGGTCTCTGAATGAACACATGCTCTGCCCTACTGAACATCCTCCACGACTCCACATTAAACAACCCTTACAAGGCTCAATGCTTCCCACCTGAACAAGCCTGCTTCATGATGTCACCCAGTCACGCGGATCCCATCTCTGATAACAGCATGACCTCTGACCTCTGTCCCCACCCTCCTGTCAGGACGACTGTGAGAAGTCAGTACTCTAGACCCAGGTTAGGGAGTGGCATGTGGTGGAGAAAGAAACACCAGGAGACCCAGGCTCTGGATCCTTCGTCCTCTCTGAGCACAAGCTGGGAGGGGCCCACATCCTGCTGCTTCTATTTTACACCCAGGCCTGCTTCTCTGTCTATACCATTCACATTTAAAAACCGGTGCTAAGCAGTGCATTTATATTTAACAACTGCTATGCCCTAAAAGTCTGATGATAGTCGGCTATTTGCAAACTGGGTTACCTTTTCTAAAGAACACTAACCCCAGGGAGGAGGACAAAATAATGTAATGGTGGGGGGATTATGAGCAAAATGCATTATATACATGTATGAAAATTACCAATAAAAAACGAACCCCCAAACCAAGCAAGCGAGAAAACAAGCAAAACCCTGTCGTGTGGGTGGAAGAACAGAAATGCCAGGTGTGGTGGCACACACCCGCAACCCCAGGGCTGGCAAGGTGGAGACTGGAGGGTCCCTGGTGTCACTGTCCTGCCAGTCTAGTCTAACTGACTTGAGCTCCGTGTCAATGAGACATCCTGCCTCAGAAAAGGTGTATGGTTTACCTGAAGATGACACCAGAGGTTGTCCTCTGGTCTCCACTCATGTACCCCCACACATATGAACCCCCATTCACGTATGCGCACCACACACAAGAGTACAGGTCATGTCTGTGAATGAATACCCCTGGCGTTTTCTCGGTCCTGACCCTGACTTCTGAGGTCCCTGGCTCAAGCCTGAACTCAGAGCCCTTCTGGATTTTAGGGTCACCCCAAGACTCGCAGGCCTGGCTTCCCTCGGCACCCATGCACCATTGTGGAGGGGCCATTCAGGGTCCCCTAGTGGTCACCTGGGGACCGTGGTGGTGGCTGGGTCCAGTACTGCATGGGCCGGAAGTCCATGGGAGATGGGAGCCTGGGGCCCAGATCACACACTTGGGGCTGGCTGCACTGTTGGCTTCATGGAGCCTGAGGTGCAGCTGGCATAACCCGGGGCATCATTGTTAACAGAGCTTCTGGAGGCCTTGGTTTTGCTTGCTAACTACACTGCATGCCTTCAATGATTGCATTCCTCTGGTTGAGTCCCGTGGCTACCCTTGCTTTACAAAGCTGCCTCTGTTGCTGGGTTAACAGATGAAACAGGACACTTGCCGACCTGCCTGACACCCCGACTCAACCTGTGGTCACTGTTCGCACACGGAGCTGTGGTAAGAGACCTTCTCTTTCAGAGCGAATGCACCTGTGACTCAATGCCCTGGAATACCTTTCTGTGAATCGCAGACCACAGCTACTGTCCGCTAAGACCAGGAAGGACTTCTGTACCTAGCACACGGTCCCCAAAACCTCATGCGAGGGTTGGGGAACGTGTTCCTTGCCACTGTGGCTCTGTGAAGCCGGCTGCCAGGGGTGGTTCCCATTCTTCGCTTAGATGCCGTGGGATGTCTGCTCTGTGTTCACCCACTTTCAACCGTTTTCCCAGAACAACAATCAGATTATCGGTTATTCAAAGATCCAGAAAGGTCTCTTTAATGGACTACCTTTCCCGTATGCTAATATTCATGTTTGTGGGAACTCACTGAAGTTCTAGAAGGGCTAAGGAAACCAGCAGGAGGTTCCTGAGTACACGTCACCCCAGAAGCAGCCTGAGTAAAGGCGTGTGAAAGAACACCAGATGTTTATGCCACTTTTTGCATCTGGTTTACCTGGGCAGCTTAGAATTGAACCCAGGCCAGCAAGCTTTGCAAAGCAAGAATCTTTAAGCACTGAGCAATCTTTCCAGCTCTAGGATCTTAACTTTTAAAAGCAATATTCATTTTTGAGTATTTTATTTATTTATTTGAGAGAAAGAGAGTGTGTGTGTCAGATAGAGAAAGAATAGGCACACCAAGTCCTCCAGCCACTGCAAACGAACTCCAGATGCATGCAGCACATTGTGCAGCTGGCTTGTGTGGGTACTAGGGAACCGAACCTGGGTCCTTAGGCTTTGCAGGCAAGTGCCTTAACCACTTAGCAACCTTGTCAACCCCTGCAATATTCAGTATTGCACACAATCGTATCACAGTTTTTTTCTTTCCTATGGTGCTAATATCAGTCTGGCACGGTTTAGACAGAGAGCTAAGGAGTAGCTGTATCCAACACCCAGCCCAGCCTTGCTGTCCACTACGGTGGGTTGTCATAATGTGTGGCTATGTGAATCAGACTATTTACAAACAAAGGACATTAAAAATTCTGCCGTTCTGTTGAAGCATCCACATTTCTTGTGCCATTAGCCACAAGGGGCAACACAGATCTGGAACATTCCATGTGGAACGCAATGCCTGAAGTTCACTGGATGAGAGGGCAGGGGAGAGCACTGATGCTCCAAGCATCACTGGATTAACCTGCTGCTGTTGTATCATTTTCCTGTCAAACAATAGTCTGGTTTTCTGAGAGTGAGGTCAAGAGAGGTTTGTAGGGTGTGTATGTGTGTGTGTGTATGAGAGAGACAGAGAGAGAGAGAGAGAAGAGAGAGAGAGAGAGAGAGAGGGATTTACAACTCTGCTCAAGACAGTGTGTAACAAAAAGTCTGTCTGCCACTTAAGAGTTTCTCAGATGTTGATTATACATATCCGTGTCACACCAGGTTGGTAAGCTTCTGGAGCATGTGTCTCTTAGTTCCCTAAGCTTTGAAATACACACTCTGTGTCTAGCTGGAGCATTACCTGAGTTCTAAAAAAAAAAAAAAAGTTTATGTGACTTGCCTAACAAAGTAGATATTCTACAGTGGATGGCACTAATCCCTGCCCATGCACTGCAGTCAAATCAGAAAGGAAAAACCCCCCTAGCGAATTCGGTGTCCACAGGTGCTGGAGGGAGGAGAGGTCTCTGTTCTTCCCACTCCTGTTCTGTGGTGTGGGCATGAAAGAGTAAGGGGGAGGCAGGGAAGCGCAGCATGGCCTTCATGGTAGTTTGACTTTATGTCCCCCAATAGACTCCAATGATTTATTTAAGTTTGTAACTTGGACTTCCAGCCACCTGGCTGGAAGAGGTATCACTGGGTGGATCCTGCGGTCCAGCCCTAAGGTGTTACTGAGGATGGATCTGAGAAGGGGGCCAGATTCTTCGGCCATGATGGAACTTACCCTGGATCTGTAAGCCTGAAATAAATCCCTTCCTCCCATAAACTACGTCTGCTGTGGAGGTTCAGGCCAGCAACGTGACGCTGAGTACAACAGACTACTCTAGATAGTCTGGGCTTTTGTCTCCTTTCCCAATGCCTTCTGAGCGCAGAAGATGGAGAATTCCTCACACTGGTGTCCCTGGGTGTCCCTCGCTGTCACCTTGCCTACACCTGGCCAGGAAGGTGCTAGAACACTTCACAGACAGCTGGGCCACTCAGCAAGCCTTGTCTGGGGCCCAGCTTGCCCCGAGGGTTCTAATGGTTTCATCAATGGGATGACAACATGGCCGCCCTGCCTGGGTCGAACTTCCTTGGATAAGAGAGATAACTGTGCAGGACGGGATGAGCCAAGATGGCTGAGCGCAGTCACTTCGCGTTCCTGAGTCGGGTGGGAGCGAAGGCGTGGAGCGTACAGCCCAGTGCAATTCCCTGGCAACACTCCAGAGAGCGGCGAGTTCTGCAGGGAGCAGCTTGGAGGAGCAGCCAGCCCCCCTCACAGCTGGGGAGCCGGCGTTCTCATGGAAACATATTTTCACTGTCAGAAAGAAAGATTCTATTTTCATCTTGATGGAAAGCTCCGAGATGCCCCAACAACTCTGTGTGTATTTGCAAACGAAATGTCTCATTTCTCAAAATGTCATCTTAATATCCACATCTCACCAAGAGAGAGAGTCAGGCTTTGACAATGATTACATATGCAAATAGAGTTGCCACAGGCAGGGTTACCCTGGGGGACGGCAGAGTGCCTCCGTCCAAAAGCCAGCTTGAGAGAATTCTAATGCCAAAAAATTGATCCCAGGGCTGCAGCGATGGCTTAGCGCTTAAGGCACTTGCTTACCAAGCCAAAAGACCTTGGTTCGATTCCCCAGGACCCACGTAGGCCAGATGCACAGGGTGGTGCATGCGTCTGGAGTTCGTTTGCAGTGGCTGGAGGCCCTGGTGTGCCCATTCATATTCTCTCCCTCTCTCTCCCCTTCCCTCTCTCTTTCTTTCTCTCAAATAAATAAATAAAAATAAAAAAACTTTAAAAACCCCAGCGATCCCAGGACAATGCAGATCTCACGTTTTCAAGAAGGCAGGAGAGAAAGGTACAAAGAGGACAGGGAAAGGACACAAAGGATCCCAGGGACCAGACCTGTTCCAGAACCTTCCATTGAACACTGACCACCCCCTAACTCCAACAAGAACATTGTTCTCTTGGGAGAGGCAGAACAATACATTGGTTACAGTGTGGCTTCTGCACCCCCTCTTCCTCTTTTCAGGAGTTAGCTTCCTAGAGGCAGGCTCAGATGACGCTGGGGCCAGGTGCCAGGCCAGGGCTGTAGACATCTCTCAAACTGCCCAGTCCTTGTCAGGACTTATCAAGTAATGCATATGCTATGAGCTGAATTGTGCCTCTCAAATCCATATGTTGAGGTCCTAAGTCCTAGTATCCCAGAGAAGACTGTGTTTGAAGCAGGGCCGTTTAAAGAGGTAACTAGGTTAAGTGGAGGTCCTCAGCACTCACTGGCTCTGCTCCAGCGTAAGTGATGTAACCATAGCAAAGATGGTCAGGACACAGGCCCCACACAGGGACCCATGGGGGGGGGCACACAGACAGAGATGACAGTCTACAAAGGCAGGGAGAGACTTCAGAAGAGAGCCCCCCTCAGACGTCCAGCTTGGTGACCTTCCTGCCTGTTTAGTTTCACTATGGCCATCTCTGCACACTGACACAATGTCCTCAGAGGGCCTGGCTCCCAGGTTAGCTGCCCTTCAGGCCACTTGGTGGCTCTTCAACACTTAATGGGTCAAAGGCCGGAGGCCCAGCTGTCCCCAGAAAGCTTCAAAGAGCTAATCCACAGAACAGCATAGGAGAAAGGCTGCAAGTGGTCCAGGAAGTTAATTCCTACTGTTCCCAGCATGTGGGTTGTCCCGAGAGGCCTTTAGTGTGGAACCTTCGTGATTGTCCACTAGTGGTCAGATGAAATTTGATGTCTTCTCACCTCAGAACTGTGCTCTGAATACCAAGGAGTACTGGGCACAGGCCACCCCAGACAGGCGGCTGCTTTTAGCTCATGGGACCTGGTTTTCTTCGAGAAGCCTCTGTAGGTCCCCCAGTGGCTTCGTGAGTGTGTCCCCCAAACTACCCACCACAGCTGAACTACTTCCCTCCTGGGTTCTGCTGAATTACTACAGCATACATAGAAACTGAAAGCAGAACTGATAAACAAACAAAACAACAAAACAGTCTAGTGAGCTAGAGTTATTTGTGACTAGAAAAGATATGTGTGTGTGTGTGTGTGTGTGTGTGTGTGTGTGTGTGTATCCACCTTTAAAAAATTACTTATTTATGTGAGACAGAGAGAGAGAGAGAGAGAATGACTGCACCAGGGCCTCTAGCCACTGCAAATGAATTCCAGACACATGCGCCACCTTGGGCATCAGGTTTACATGGGACCTGGAGAATCGAACCTGGGTCCTTAGGCTTTGTAGGCAAGTGCCTTAATTGCTACGCCATCTCTCCAGCCTCCCCCTTTTTTTTTGGAGAAAGTGTCTCTCACTAGTCTGGACCTCACCAATTAGGCTAGACTGGCTTGCCAAGGAGCCCCAGGAATCTACCCATCTTTGCCACCCTCCCTCCCCCACCCCAGCAGTGGGGTTATATCACATACCGCCAAGCCTGGCTTTTAAAAATCTGGATTCTGGAGCTTGAACTCAGGTCCTCATGCTTGCAAAATAAGTACTTTACTGACTAAGCCACCTCTTTAGGCATTTTCTAATTTCCTTTCTTTCTTTCTTTCTTTCTTTTTTTTTTTTTTTGTTTTGTTTTTTCAAGGTAGGGTCTGACTCTGGTCTAGGATGACCTGGAATTCACTATGTAGTCTCAGGGTGGCCTCGAACTCACAGCAATCCTCCTACCTCTGCCTCCCGAGTACTGGGATTAAAGGCGTGCGCCACCATGCCCGGCTCATTTTCTCATTTCTGAAAGCAGAAATAACACCCTGAGAGTGCTCTTGCTCAAGGAATTAATACCTCATTTGCTGGACCACACCATGTGACAGCATTACAGTCCTTGGCCTCTCTGACTCATGCTCTTTTTTTCTGATTTATTTATTTTTGATTATTAGAGACAGAGAGAAGAAGAGAGAGAGAGGGCGAGAGAGAGAGAGAGAGAGAGAGTGGGTGGGCGCACCAGGGCCTCTAGCCATTGCAAACAAACGCCAGACACATGCGCCACCATGTGCATCTGGCTTACACGGGACCTAGAGAATCGAACCTGGGTCCTTAGGCTTCTCAGGCAAGTGCCTTAATCGTTATGCCATCTCTCCAGCCCCTGACTGATGCTGTTTCTGGGACTCTTGTGTTCTGTCCTCTAGCTTAACCACAGGACCTGCAGCTCTCCACCAGGGCCTCACCTACGTCCTTGTCCCCAGAAGCCGTGACAGTATAACCAAACGGCACAGCTGCCCTGTCTCTCACTTCCCGAAGCTCTTCCTCAGCAGGAGACAGAAGCAAGTGACAGTGTTCCGAGAAGTCGGTCCCTGGAGGAACGCCTTGCCTAATAGACCTGAAATCCCTTGACTGGAGAGACCCAAAGTCCTCACCTCCTTCCCCACAACCAACAGAGCCTCAGAGTGCCCGAGACACAAGGCTTCCATAGGTCAGAACTCCTGTCAGACACCTGAGGGGCGGTCCTGTAGCAGGAGCGGGTTAAGTGCTGAAGGCTTGGCCGTAAAGAAGACCCTTTTGTGACTGTGGGGACAACCAGAGATAAACCTGCAAGTAGCCTGCATCTGGCCAAGTGGCTGAGGTCCTGAGGAAGGGCATGGAAGGTGGTGTCATGGGGGCCTGTCTGCCTCAGTGGGGGAGGAAGGGCATTCTGGGAAGAGTGGGGTGCTGATGAATGGGGTGACCCCCTCCCTGCAGGCTTCCCCCTAGCCTCAGAGCCAAGCTCACCACCCTGAAGTAGAGAAAGCTTTCTATGGGCTCTCAGGAAGGACAACAATCCCAACTTGAAAAGAAAAAGAGTTCTTAACATGTAAGTTTTCAGGTTTTTGTTTGTTTGTTTGCTTCACTTTTTTCAAGGTAGGGTCTCACTCTAGCCTAGGCTGACCTGGAATACACTCTGTAGTCTCAGGGTGGCCTTGAACTCACGGCGATCCTCCTACCTCTGCCCCCCAAGTGCTGGGATCAAAGGCATGCTCCACCATGCCCAGCTCAGTTTTCAGTTTTTGATTGAAATCATCCAGAATTTTTGTAAAAGTTAGGTGCCAGAAAACAGGGGTCAAAGAATAAGCAAGCTGTCTCTTTGCTTAACAATCTCACTTTGCTAGAAATGAACACACTCAAAGTGTACTGTCATGTGTTGCAGCGTCAGACAAGAGGAGAGGGTGAGCCGGAGAGAACGTTCCAGAATGGGTCATGCTCAGAGAAGTACCACAGGCTGGTAACATCCTGGCACTACTCTCCACTTTCACTTCTGGTGAAACGAGATCCTAATCTTTTGGGAGATTTCCCCCACAGCCTTTTTCTTACTTAACCTTGACTAAACACCTCACAGGCAAACATTACTGCCAACTACAAACATGGAATTAACCAGCAGGATTAATTAACACATGCGTCACAAGGAGAGCCCGCCCCACTCATTTGCAGATAAGTGAGATAATCCTTTCCATAACTTTTTGTTTGTTTGTACACCACTCATTTTTGCATTTGGAAGTCAGACAATCCTCTTAATAACTTTTTGTTTATTTGTTTGCTATTGTTTCTAGAGACAGTTTCTCACTTTGGTTCAGACTGATCTAGACTCACTCTGTAGTCTCAGGCTGACCAGGAACTCACAGTGATCCTCCTACCTCAGCTTCTCATGTGCTGGGCTCAAAGCTTGTACCACCATGCCTAGCCATAACTTTGATTAATGTAAAAAAAAAAAAAAACAAAACCCCATGAAGAATACATAATGACTCCCTCTCTCTGTACAGGGATGATCTCAAACAAATTACACACAGTCATCGCCCACGGGGCTACTTTGGAAATTGAGACCAAGCCCAACTCAGACAAAGCCATAAATGCAGAATTTATTATTAATAAATAAATGCTACAGCCGGCCACAGTAAAAGGGGGTGGAGTCTGAAAAGCATTTTCTGGGAGAGGGACGCACTGTCTTTTATGTAAAGTGACAGGCAGTATTGTTTGAGGTTGGACCCAAGTGTTGGGACAAAGTTTTAGCAGTTTCGAACTATTTTCCCCCTCTCCGTGTAGGACAAAGGTTGTGTGGCAAGCGGGCACATTTCCTGACAATCAGAAGTGATTCTTTAGTGGTGTGAAAAGGGGAAGACAGAAAACAAGGCAACAGGGACACCGTGGTCACTTGTGGTCTATGTGAACATTATGTATAAATGACTCAGAAGGAAACAGCCAGTGCCACCCTCAGAGGCCCTGCCGAAAGAAGGAAGCCAACACAGAGAATCCCAAACAGGGAGACGAAGCTGGCGAGCTGGTGTGGAAGGCAAGCACTGGCAGGGGTCAGCCCAGGCAAACTACTGACCATCTGCCTGTTAGCTGGTCTGTTGGCACCCTGTGCACCAGGAACGGCTGCCGTGTTCTCAGGGTAGAGGGGACAACTTGCGTTTGGGGGAAAATCTGGGTTACACAAAAGCAGGATATGAAGCCAGGGGGTGGTGGTACATGACTTTAATCCCAGCACTCGGGAGGCAGAGGTAGGAGGATCGCTGTGAGTTTGAGGCCACCCTGAGACTACATAGTGACTTCCAGGTCAGCCTGGATTAGAATGAGACCCTACCTCGAGAAAACCAAAACAACAACATCAAAAAAAAAAAAAAAAAAAAAAAAAAAAAAAAAAGCAGCAGGATATGAGGCTGGAGAGATGTCTCAGCAATTAAAGGTGCTTGCTTGCAGAGCTTGACAGCCCAGGTTCAATTCCCCATGACCCAAGTAAAGCCAGATGCAGAAAGTGGTTGCATGCATCTGGAGTTCCTTTGAAAGCAGTGAGTCACTAGAACAGGAGACCTCTCTCTCTCTCTTCTCTCTCTCTCTCCCTCTGCTTGCAAATAAATAAAAATATTAAAACACAATCTGGATGTGGAGTGGAGGGACCTGGTTTTGCCCGCATGCCCAGTGGCTGAACTCCGAAGGCAGATGGCTTAGCTCCTGGCTAAGGAAATAGCTCAGCCATTTCCTAATCTACCTCTCCACCTGGGACTCAGAACTCCAGAGCTCCTTAGCCCGAGGTTAGGTTCCTTCGTCTTTCCCCACAGCGAAAACCAGAGCAGAGATTCAGGTGAGGGCCATAGGGTGGGCACTGGTCACTCACACACATTATCAGGGCTGGAAGCTCACAGAATGCAGTCGGTGTCAGAGCGCCTGACTATCCACACCCTTCACCGCGGCAGCTAAGCGGATAGTGAGATCTGGGAACACGACTGAAAAGCATGACACGTTGCCAAGACGAAAGGATTTTTGCATGAGAGCAAAGGAATTTTGGAATCTCTGTTTCCTTGTGAGACCTTCCCTGAGTCCAGGATAAGTCCCAGAACTCATGGATGCAGCCTCCTCCTCTCTTTCCCCTTTCTCTCCCCCTCCTCCTTCCCTGGTGTACCCACAGACACAAAACTTCCTGAATAAATGAATGTTGATGATTAACAACACATACCCTGGCCTCCTCTAGCCATCCAGGAGGAGCTGTGCTTGCTGACACTCCCCTCTGACCTTGGTTAGACTAAGAGGGCTTGTGCATAACACGCCAAGTCAGTGGGTTTCCGACAGCAAGGGTTTGTGGGCTCAGCCCAGGCCTTACCTTACTGGCCTTGTCAGCAGTTGACTCCCGCTTGCCGGCGTGGTTTCCCATCCTGACCTGATGGGACCTTCAAAAGCTGAAAGACAAGAGAAGGTGTCACTTGGAAAGCTCATACATTTGGAGTTTCAAAGCTGTTCTCTGAATTGAGCACCAATCCTGTGGGGTAGACAATGGCCATTTTTTTTGAGAACACCCCAGCCCTGAAAACTCCAGAGACACATCTGAGGACATCTCATTAGCAAGTGGTACTCCCTGGAGCTAGAAATCACAACAGCACCTGCACCCCAAGTCTGCTCAGTAGCCAGCAATTCCGCATTTTCTTCATCTATACAGGGTCGACCCGTCTCCAGAAACCAAGATGATCATCCGGACAGTAATACGTACACAGAGCTGCGCAGCACACCCAGGTGTAATGCGAGGGAGGGGATGGACTGAAATGTCAGGGAGGTGCTCGATGCTCTTCTAAAAATAGAAAGCAAGGAGCAGATGCTCACACTTCCTGTTGGAAAGAGTCTGAGTGGCCAGGGAACCTCGAAGGAGGCTGCTTATCACACAAGTATCCAAAGAATCTGCAGAATGTGCAGGAAGATAAAGCTGGATAATGGCAGGCACGCACTCCTCACTCATACTGTCTAAGCCCAGACTTAGCAGCAAGCTCAAACACACACGCAGGACCAAAGAATTCAGCCAAACCCATTCCAGACACAGCCTTCATCCTGCCCTCTCTGGTTTGCACCTGACTGTGAGTAACTCCCCCAGCAGATGGCCACTTGTGCTTTTGGTGATGTGATTCTTTTAGAACATAGAGAAAGCATCCTTTAACTGGTCCTGGTTGATGGCTCAGTGAGTAAAGTGCTTGCTGGGCACACATAAAGACCAGAGGTGAGATCCCTAGTACTGATATAAACTGAATGATGGTGCGCACCTGTAATCCCAGTGCAGGGAAGATAGAGAGAGGAGGGTTCTCAGGGCTTGCTGGCTAGCTCGTCTAGCCAAATCAGAGAGTTCTGGGTTCAGTGAGAGACCCTGTCTCACAAAAATGAGTGGAGTTCATTTGCAGTGGCAGGAGGCCCTGGTGTTTTCTCTCTCTCTCTCTCTTTCTGTTGCTCTGTTTACAAATTTTTTCTTTTTTTAAAGCCATGAACATTTTTTACTCAGGAAGGGTAAAAAAATAAAAGGAAGCTAACTTTTTTTAAAAAAATTATTTATTTGCAAGGAGAGAGAGAGAGAGAAGAGAGAGACAGGCAGAGAGAGAATGGGTACACCAGGGCCTTTAGCCACTGCAAACAAACTCCAGACGCATGTGCCCCTTGTGCATCTGGTTTACATGGGTCCTGGGAATCGAACTGGGGTCCTTCGGCTTCATAGGCAAACACCTTAACCACTAAGCCATCTCTGCAGCTCCAGAAGCTAACTTTTAAGACATGAAGGGGAATTGACAAAATAGGATACAGTGTAGCCTGAATACTAGTTTTACATGCATTTTATTCTGTAAAATTCATTCTTGAGGTGGGACAGAGATGGCCAACATCTGATTGTCCATACTTCCTGTCCCCCTGTTCTCAGTCACTTTGATGACTAAAGAACACTAAGTCAGGTGTGGTGGCCCAGGCTTGTAATCTCATACATGGGAGGTGGAAGCAGGAGGGTCAGAAGTTCATGGTCATCCTCAGCTACATAGTGAGTTTGAAGCCAGCCTGGGCTGCTGGTCTATATGAGAGCCTGTCAGAAACATGTTGGGTCATGATCCGCAGAGACAGGTCTCCTACCCAAAACTGGGCTAACTCCACAATGCATGACCCATATACCTCAACAAGGAGGGGCCAGGGGAAGGGGGCAGGACATGGACGAGCCGAAAAATAGTACCAACTTGACTGTATTCACTGAGTACAAAACTAATTAATAAAAAAATAAATAAATTAAAAAAAAAGAAAAAAAAGGAACTGAAATCTAAAAAAAATAAAAAGGAGGGAGAGAAGAAGAGGAGGAACCAGCCTGGGACTCATCTTTTTATTTTTTAAAAATATTTTATTTTTATTATATTTATTTGACAGAGAGAAAGAGGGGAAGAGAGATAGGGAGAGAGGGAGAGAGAGGAGAATGGGCATGCCAGGACCTCCAACCACTGCAAACGAACTCCAGAAACATGTGCCACCTTGTGCATCTGGCTAACATGGGTCCTGGGGAATTGAACCTGGGTCCTTAGGCTTTGCAGGCAAGCACCTTAACTGCTAGGCCATTCCTCCAGCCCTCATCTCTTCTTTATAAGGATCCAGTTGTCCTCCTTTAAGGGGATATTAAGAAGAGAAGCAAGAATGCTACCTGAGAATAACCAGAGACCACTCTCTGTCTCCTGGGTGGCCCCACAGCGCAGACTGAATGCCTAGATGGAGTCACCCAGCTGAACTTCTGATCTCCCAACCAGACCTAGGCTGGAATCTGACCTCTGGGTGAAGGACAGCTAACAGATTCCCCAAACCAGTAGTTTCACAGCCCCTTCCCCCCGCTTTTATTCTCTAAGCCTTTCTAATACAAGCAGCTTGGTGTCAACAGTCCTGGCTCCCTACCTGTGTCTTAAAAAAAAAAAAAATAATTTTTTTTTTTTAGTTGTCACACAGAGATTTAGGAATGATTCATCTTGGCAATTTGGCTTTGTTGATTTTCTGTCCCCCTCCTATCCCCAACTCCCCTCGCCCCTTTAATCTCTCCTCCCCAATTCCTCTCACCCGTAGTATCTTTCCCCCTTCTGTTTACACGTCACATGTGTCCTTTTGCCCTCTCCCTCACCCCACTTCCGACCCATCTCTTTATATTAACTTCTGGTTACAGTTCTACTTCACAGGTTTCATTCACATCTGCCCCCTATCTATGCATACTTATAGGTAATACAAGCGAAGACCAGCGTATCAGAGGGCGCACAGAGAAAAGCAGATGGAAGGTCTGGTCCTCTTGCCCTCTGCTTCTGCCCTTCTGTCTGTACAACCAACCTCCGCTTGGTCCTCAGAACACTTAGGTCTCTTAAGTCTTGATTCAAATTACATGGAGGAGAGGTCTGGGATAGCCAAGAGTGGATGAGGGAGGAAGAGGGAATGAGTGAATGTGAACCAGTCTTTCGCCTCCTGGGGTTGACCATGAGCAAGTCTGCTCCTTGTGATACTTCCACCTCAAGTGTGGGGACACAGTGCTGTCATTCTGAGCTTTGACCATGCAGTGTGTTGTTTGAACTAAAGGACACATTAATAACAAAACAAAAAAGCAAAACAATAACTAATAACGTGCAAATGTGTATACTATCTAGAAGAGCAACACAGCAAACATCTGTGGATTTACCTTCCTGCATAAAAACTACTAAACACGAGCAAAAGAAGTGGACTTTTCTCCTCTGTGATATTGCAGGATCCTACTTGTCCCAGGCATGGAGAATCTCCTATATGACTATCCTGCCTGGGCATTAAATCTCAAAGGCCCCACTCCTCACATCCTCTTCACCCGTTCTCCTCCTCATTCCATCACCCCATGCTGGGGTGAACCCAGTCGTGACGTTCTCGCTTCCTAGCAAACAAATCTCTAAAGACTTGTCTCAAATCAGAATACTGAGGGATAGCCGGGTGTGGTGGCGCACGCCTTTAATCCCAGCACTTGGGAGGCAGAGGTAGGAGGATCGGCGTGAGTTTGAGGCCAGCCTGAGACAACATAGTGAATTCCAGGTCAGCTTGAGCTAAAGTGAAACCCTACCTCGAAAGACTAAAAAAAAAAAAAAGAAGAAGAATAGTGAGGGACAGGTATATATTTTAAACACAGGTCCCCAATGCCCAGCTGAAGTCTCACCCAAGATGCTTGCCTGCTCGTGGGACATGTTCCTCTTAGGCCAAACCTTTATCAAGTGTCATTGTCAAACTTCAGCTAACACTTGGGATGGTGACTTTCACTAATATTACAAAAAAAACAAAAAAAAAAAAAACCACAGAATAAAATAACATAACAAAGTCCCAGAACCACCTTTTAAAGAAACCTAGTTATGTAGCCGGCATGTTGGTGCACACCTATAATTCTAGCATTTGGAAGGCTGAGGCAGGGGAACTGCTGTGAGTTTGAGGCCAGCTTGGCCTATCTAGTCAGATGTAGCATAGCCATGGCTACTTTACAAGAACCTGTCTTAATAATAATAATACTAACATATAATACTAATAAAATAATAATAACAATCTTAGTTATGGGGACCAGAGCCATGAAACAGCAGCTACCTCCGCAGCTTATAGACAACCTTTATTTTAGTTTATTGTTGCAATAATCCAATTATGGGAGCAGGAGAAAAAACACAGTGAAAGAATACACTGGCAAAGGAAGTCTGGAGGAGTCTCGGGAACTAAGGAATCTATTCATAAAATAACCGAGAAGGACAAGGTCGAAGTGGACTTCCAGACTACGTAGGGACTGTGGCTGACTTCTAGACTGACCGGGTTCTCAGCCTGCAGGATGGTCACTTTGTGTTAGCCTGAGGGCCAAGTGACACACGTGCAGGACAGGCAGCAGCCCCGAGGTGTCACAAGACAGCCCAGCCCTGACTGCTTGGCTTCCCTTTCTAGGAGTGTGTTCTCGAAGCGCCTGGTCTTCTAACCTCCTGTCATCCTGGTGGAATGTGAGAAAGAGGGTCACCAAGATGGTACTTACTGGCAGACCTTCAGGTAAGGGGAGGAGCAGAAATACACCAGCAGCTGACTGCCAACCCGTCTCTGCTCTGCAGGCAGCTCAGGCTTTCGAAACTGCAAACAGGGTCGATAGACCCAGGGCTCAGACAGGACTCCCTACTGGATGACCTTGGGCAAGGCTCCACTCCTCTGAGCCTCAGTATTTTATGCAGTAGAGACACCCAAAGCTCCCTTCTTGCCCTGCGGTGAGAAAGGAACCTGGGAGCTATAGGGCTGGTCAGCACTGGGGTTAGGGTGAGGCTGTGTGGGTGGGGGCTGTTTCTCTGATCAGGGTCATGACAGGCTGAAGAGATGCTGTGTGTCAGCTGAAGAGACCCTGCCTTGCCCTCTCTACCACCCTCGTGTTCTCAGACTGACACGTGGCATCCAGGCAACAGGTGCCTCCCTTTACACTGCCAAGGTCAAGGAGAGGGAAGGGGCAGAAATGTCCGTGCTGTGAGAAACCCAGATGTCACGACACTGTCAGACCAAAGGGAAGCCCTGAGCACTGCAGGCAAGGAAGGCCCAGGGAGGGGACACATGTATCGTGCCATGCCCCCGACCACACCGAGTTCCATGAGCTTGCGGGTGAGGAGAGAAGGGAAGAGCCATTCCCCAAACTTCAGGGGGGTGGCGGGGGGCTTTGGGTATCACATGGATAAGATTGTTTCTGAAATAACTGTGAGTGCAACCTGACAGACAATGAGAAGACTGTTAATTCCTTTTTGAAATGAATTTGCCGAAGGGGGGAGAGAGAGAGTGAGAGAGACAGAGAGAGACAGAGAGAGACAGAGAGACAGACAGAGACAGAGAGACAGAGACAAAGAGAGACAGTCACAGAGAGAGACAGAGACAGAGAGAGACAGAGATACAGAGAGACAGACACAGAGAGAGACAGAGATACAGAGAGACAGACAGAGAGAGACAGAGGCAGAGAGAGACAGAGACACAGAGAGATAGACAGAGAGAGACGGAGAGACTGAGACAAAGAGAGACAGTCACAGAGAGAGACAGAGACACAGAGAGACAGGCAGAGAGAGACAGAGACATAGAGAGACAGAGAGAGAGAGAGAGGGAGGGAGGGAGAGAGAGACTCTCCCTGGAAGCCATCTACGACAGCTGGCTAGCAGGCAAGTCATCCAAACATCTTATCATGGCTCTCAACACTGCTCACACATAAGGAGCGGACACTGGCACTGTCCAGACATCAAATTTACAATGATGTAGAAACAACTGTGCTTTCAACATGGCAGTATATGTTGGGGCTTGTTGGTAAAAGTCTGTAGTGGGGGTGGGCTGGAGAGATGGCTTAGCGGTTAAGGCACTTGCCTTTGGAGCCTAAGGACGGAGGTTCGATTCCCCAGTGCACAAGTACGCCAGATGCACAGCATTCCAGAGTCCTTTCCCCTGTCTAGTAGTGTGCTAGTGTTTATGTGCACTGGCGTCAGCGTGAGTCGTGGCAATAACAGTGCCGGCGTGAGGTCCCGCGTGAAGAGGGGTCGACAAAGCCTAGCGGAGGTTGGATGGTCCAGGAAGGTGCCACAGCTGTACGCGGGTGCTCTGATCACCAGCCCCGCCTCTCAGGGAGCTTCCAGAAGCACGGGTTCCCAGCCTGGAGGACTTCACAGGGACAGAGAGGCGACAAACAAGATCTCCCCAACACGCATCCTTTTCTTTCTACCTTTGGCAAGAGAATCGCCCACTGTTACTTGGAGACACAGGCACCCATGCGGGGACAATTTCCCAGCATCCCTTGCAGCTACACGCAGCCATGTGCTCTCCATTCAGAGAGGGTTTAGGGGACGTTTGTTCTCGGTCGCTTCGTGAGTCACCGAATAAGCAAGACTTCTTTCCGGATTTGGAAAGTGGAACACGCACGCCTCTACGGCAGGGCGCTCGGTTACACAGCTAGCAACCTGGGGATTCCAGTCACAGTGACTCTCAGGACACAGGAGCACTGGCACTAGCAAAACCTAAAGTTCCAGGCTGGAGAGATGCCTTAGCGGTTAAAGGCGCTTGCCTGCAAAGCCTAAGGACCCAGGTTTGATTCCCCAGGACCCACGTAAGCCAGATGCCCAAGGTGGTGCATGCATCTGGAGTTCATTTGTAGTGACTCTCTTTCTCAAATAAATAAAAAAAAAACTTAATGTTCCCACTACGGTGGTACCTTTCTCTATGTTAAAATCCCTGATGTCAGCCAGGCACACACCTTTAATCCCAGCACTGGAGAGGCAGAGGTAGGAGGATCGCCATGAGTTCGAGGCCACCCTGAGACTGCACAGTGAATTCCAGGTCAGCCTGAGCTAGAGTGAGACCGTACCTCAAAAAAACCAACCAACCAAAGAAACAAACATACCCGATGTTGTATTTTCAATAGCCTATGTGTTAGGCCACTAAGCATTACAGATCGCTAGTCTTTGTTGACTTAAGAGGTAACTGACTGTGCTGCCCTGTGGCTGTACTTCCTGTCCCCAGACCTCCGTGGAGCTTGGCATGTGTCACCAGAATCTGCCTTTGGTCTGTGTGTGAGGAAATGCTTGATCTACGTGTGAGGAAGAGTATTGTGTCAACCACGTGGACCACATGATGTGCCTGGAGTCGACAGAGGCAGGCTGAGTGCTCACAGGAACGTGTGGAGTTTGAGACGGGGCATAGCACCCAGACCAGAAGAAGTCCATTGAGGGAAAGATCACTGAAGACTGTGTGTCAGAAAAGCTTCTTTGGGGCTAGACAGATGGGTCAGCAGTTAAGATGCTTGCCTGCAAAGCCTAATGACCCGGGTTTGACTCCTTAGTAGCCACGTAAAGCCAGATGCACAAAGTGGTGCATGCCTCTGGAGATGGTTTACAGTGGCTAGAAGCCCTGGCATGCCCATTCTCTCCTTTGAAATAAGTAAATAAAATATTTTTTAAAAGTAAAGCTTCAGGCTGGAGAGGCGGCTTAGCGGTCAAGGCACTTGCCTGCGAAGCCTAAGGACCAAGGTTGGATTCTCTAGATCCCATATAAGCCAGATGCACAAGGTGGTACATGCGTTTGGAGTTCATTTTCAGGGGCTAGAGGCCCTGGCCCACCCATTCTCCCCCTCTAATAAATAAATATAAATAGAAGTTAAAAAATAGAAAAGCTTCTATTTGAAGGCAATCCCATATATAATTTAGATGGGCAGAGAGACCAGTGTCCCAGAAATGGGAATAAGGGAAAGGGAACATTCTAGAAGGTCAGCATCATATCCCTTTGCAGGCAGGTTAGATGCAAGACAGAAGGAGCCTTCTTGAAAGAAACTGTAGCAAAACCTCCCCTCTCCCCAACACACACACACACACACACACACACACACACACACACACGCAGCCCCAGGGTCAGCCCACGCTCAACCTTGAGCTCCGGCAGGTTCACTTCCTCTTATGAGGCCTCTGCATCCCCTGTGGAACCCAGGGTGGATCTCCCAGTGCCACAAACCAACCCCCTGGCCTGCACTAAGTGGTGATAGTTTCTGAGGTCGGCAGTGGCGTCTTTTTGGAGGTAGGTGTGGTCCCATGAGAGGAGTGGATGCTGTCTTCCTCCAGATAAACTCTTCCCAAAACATAGAGAATGACAGCCTTTCAAGTAGGGGGAGGCGGGGCATTTGCGTTTCTCTTACTTTTCAATGAAAAACAGGGAACAAACGAGCAAGGGACTCCCACATAAAATCAAAGATCTTAGATGAGAAAACTGAAGCTAGGGTAAAAGGGGCTTTTATTCCTTGGCCATCCTTGTCCACTGTCTCTCTCCGTGTCACCCCCTCCCCTATTTCTCTTACCTTTCCTCTTCCTCATAGTGTTACCAGCACCCCCAGTGAACACTATTGCTCCTGTCCCAAAACACACTGGTAACACCCTGTGTTCAGAACATAGACAACAGCTAACAACATCACCAAAACGGCACCTACTCCCTGCTCCACACACACACACACACACACACACACACGACAAAATGTGGACTAACTTATGGCAGCATAAAAGTGGGACCTCTAGAAGTCAGAGGAATGACAGCCTGCCCCACTCCTGATCCCCACCACACGCGCGCACTTCAGGGTGTCTGAAGATCAGGAACCCACAATCCTCAAGGGGCTCGGTGGCTCTGTGGTTCTGTTCCTGGCATTCTGCTGTGCAGGCTCAGTGGAGAGGGAAACTGAGGTCTGCCTTACTGGGAAAGATGGGCTCCTCTCTCCCTCTGTCCCCTTCTCTTAGCTCTTTCTTAATATTTTATTTTTTAAATGCTTTCTTTAAAAAATATTTTAGTTTATTACTTATTTGAGAGTGAGAGAGAAAGAGAGAGAGAGAGAGAGAGAGAGAATGGGTGTGCTAGAACCTCCAGCTACTGCACACGAATTTCAGACGCATGCACCACCTTGTGTATTTGGCTTATATGAGTACTAGGGAATCAAACCTGGGTCCTCAGGTTTTGCAGGCAATTGCCTTAACCGCTAAGCCATCTTGCCAACCTTAATATTTTATTTTCAAGCAGAAAGAGATGAAGAGAAACCTACAGAGACAGAGACAGGGAGGGGGGGGGGAGAAATGGGGGCATCAAGGCCACTAGCTGCTTCAGCATCCGGCTTTACGTGGGTACTGGGGAATCGAACCCAGGACATTAGGCTTTGCAGTAAAGTTAACCACTGAACCATCTCTCCAGCATCCTCCCACCCCAGCTCTTTTTGACTGAGGCCTTCCCACACCATGACTTGCTTCCTACCTGGGGAGCTACAGAGAGGCCAGGAACCTCCCTGTCTCTCTGGGCAGATGTATGTTTAACCTTGTGTGTGTGTGGTGTGTGTGTATGTGCGTGTATGCCGAGTATAGAGTGCTACCCACATGGCTTCCTTTCACCTCCCCACCCCATCCTAGGCCTTCAAGATCTCCTCTTACCTGGGAGTGGGTCTCAGTGAGGGTCTCCTGTGCCCGCCTGCCTTCCTATCACCCTCCTGTCTGAGTAGGAGGCACTGGGGCCCTGAGCCTCTGCCCTTACTTCTCACTATCTCGGCTTCCAGCACTTTCCCCACTTCCCACTCTGCCACGCCCCATCAGTCTCTCTTGGATGCACCCCAACTCCTTGCCCTACCCCCCTTTATCTTTATTGACAAAGTTCATTCCAGTGACCCCGCTGCCTGCCTCCCAGGCACTCAGCACCCAGAAACTGACAAAGGCCACTGAAAAGGGCACCAGCTCACAGGGATCCTGGGGGGTGAGACTGGAGTAAGGCGGGCTTCAGCAACCGGGCGTTTGCAGTGTGGGAGCCCCAGCCCCAGGGGTCTCTCCTCTCCTGGAGCACGCAGACAGGAGGCCCTGCTCACGGCACACACACCTCACACAGCATCCCCCTTGGTGGGAATCCCAAACGTAGTCCCTTAATGACCCAAAGCTAGGAAGAACAGAACAGGCAAGTGACAGCCCTCAGCTCTGTCCTACATGGTGTGGAATTCCCAGGGGCTCACACAGGGAGCTGGGACCTTAGTGTGGTGGTGAAAGAGGGTTGCTAGAGGCGTCCAGCCTTGTGACATGATGTTGACATGTACAAATGTGTTGTACTCACAGCCATTCCGGAACACGTGTGGCCCATGAGCTGCAGGTCAGACATACCTCAGTGGAAACCTTTATGGCTTGGGGCTACGGAAGTACCCGAGAAAGGATTAAGACAGTGGCATGGGATCCCCCTGGCTTTTGGAACAGCAAGTTGTCCCCAAAGCCTGAGCTCAGCCTGGAGACTTTCTCTGCCTTCCTACTTGACATGTGACTTCTCCCTCCTCCCACACATTGCTGTCATCCACCACGAGATCCTTGTCAGAGCTGGTGCCGTGCTGTTCAGATGCCTGCTTTTCAAAGCTATGAGCTTAATAAGCCTTCGTTTTCCTTGTGACTTTATCCTGCCTCAGGTGTTTCATTATAGTAACAGAAAATGGACTAATATGGTCTATTGGATGGACCTCAATATGCTTACTTTCCCCCCCTTATCTCTTGTAGAAGCAACTAGAAAATACAGATTAACAATGGTGACACACACTTCTACCAGACGGTCCCCAACATGGGTGTCACAAAATGATTATTGACTTTTGCTAAGATCCAATTTGTTCCCTGTTAGAGAGCAGTTAGAGTCTCGCGTAGGCGACGATCACAAACACAGATGTGTAGCGTAAGGCCTAAGGCACAACGGTGGGGAGCAGAGCACGTGGCGCTCAGGGAGGTGGGCCTGTGACCCTGACCATGGAGGACTTTCCTGGGAAGTTGAGAGTCGAATGGCATCACCCCAAGATAGCTTCCATCCGGACCCTATATTTGGTGTGTGCTCTTACTTGGAATAGGGTCAGTGAGGATGACATCTAAGATACGATGAGATCACAAGGATTAAGGTGGGCCCTGAGTCCAAAAGCGTCCTTGTGAGAGGAAGGAGAAAAAGAGGAAGAAGAAATCTGTGGGCACAGATACACGCAGCAGAAACCCGGGAGAAACTGTGGGACAATGGAGGCAGAGATCTGAGAGATGCCCCCATAGGCCAGAATTGCAGCACACACTCGGAGCGGGGAGGAATTGAGTCTGCCAACCGTGGAAGGATACATTTCTGTCCTCATGGTGCTGACCTACCCGTGGCACTCTGTCCCTTGGAAGGCAACACGCTGGCATGGAGTGGGGACCTCACAGGGTGAGTGGGAGGTGCAGGTAGAGACAAAGTGCTCCACACGGAGGATGGCAGCAGTCGGGTGTGAGTGTGGCACAGTGAACTACAACGAAGCACGGGGCCCACCCGGTGACACTGCAGACGCTCACGTGAGGAGACATAGGAAGCCCCTTCACACACTTCCAGGTGGGGAACCAGTCCTGCTGGGATGAGTCAGCCACTTGGGGTACTGGGTTTTCTCACATGAAGTTACCTGGAAGCCCGACATTCCCTGAGAAGCACAAGGTCAAAGTTATCCGAGAAGATGACATCTATGCTGGCCCTCGTGTCTCCAGGACTACACAGAGGCAGCCAGCCTCATGTCTTTAGGCTGGCACTGCAAGTCTCATGACCATCCAGTCTGCTTCAGACATATCAGATTTAAGTAAGTTTATAGCACATGACACTGCCTCAAGGTTATCAAAATTCATTTTAGAAGAAAGTTCTGGAACTGCAGGAAAATGGAGTTGGTTGGAAATCAGATTTCATTTTGGTTCCTTGAATTTACCATGACAAGAATGAAGTGGCTAATTGCTAGTCCTACAGCTGCAGGCTGGCTTAACATCACGATGTTTAGAGCAAGGCATTTTCTGGAAGGAAGAAGGGACCATTACATAGCAGCCCACTCCTGCTCAGATGGGTCAGCGTGAAGTTTCTGTATGGATGTTCAGGGTACACAGATCTATCACATAGGCTGAGTACTTACTATGTGCGCAGATCTATCATGTGGACTGGCTACTTACTATGTACACAGATCTATCACATGGACTGGGTACTTACTATGTGCACAGATCTATCACATGGACTGGGTACTTACTATGTACCCAGATCTACCGTATGGACTGGGTGCTTACTATATATACAGATCTATCATATGGACTGGGTACTTACTATGTACACAGATCTATCACATGGACTGGGTACTTACTATGTACCCAGATCTACCGTATGGACTGGGTACTTACTATATATACAGATCTGTCATATGGACTGGGTACTTACTATGTGCACAGATCTATCACATGGACTGGTTACTTACTATGTACCCAGATCTACCATATGGACTGGGTACTTACTATATATACAGATCTGTCATATGGACTGAGTACTTACTATGTACACAGATCTATCACATGGACTGGGTACTTACTATGTACACAGATCTATCACATGGACTAGGTACTATGTACACAGATCTGTCGTATGGACTGGGTACTTACTATATATACAGATCTATCACATAGACTGGGTACTTACTATGTGCACAGATCTATCGTACGGACTGGGTACTTACTATGTGCACAGACGTATCACATGGACTGGGTACTTACTATGTGCACAGATCTATCACATGGACTGGGTACTTACTATGTGCACAGATCTATTGTCCAGACAGGTCTGTGGCTAGGAGCATGCTCAGCTCTGGTAGCTTTTATGGGATGGCATGAAGTTCTCTAGGAGAACAGAGCAGGGTTGCCTGCGAGCTCTGTGAGCTCAGACAAGCTGGCCTGTCTGATCTTGTGGTGATGGCAAATCTCTGGGGCATTCACGGCCATGCCCTTCCTCCGTAGCCCTGGCCTTGTCTGCCAGCTTCTCAGTCATGCCAGTTGGTCTGACTTAGTCATGAGGAAGAAATGTCCCACCCTGATGGCTCTTTGGAGGCTGGGTCACAGGTGTCCTTGGCATCCCAGGAATGTAGTGCACAGCAGGTCCACCCAGGAAGAGCAGCTGGCCCATGGGCTCTGGGTAGAAGCAGTATGGCTCTAGGAACAAACGTGCCCTCGGGCATCCCTGGGTCCCGCCCTTTCTGGCTTGCTCTGGGGACTTGGCGCCTGTTTCTCCTTATCTGTAAGGCCCAGAGGGCACACTCCTCTTCCTGGAGGTGCTAGGGACTGCTGGCTAAGGTCTACAGATAACTGGGGGCCCACAGACCACCTGGCGTGGGCTCTCCCCTCCACTTCAGCCCTGAGTCCTTCTTCAGTCATCTCTCCACCTGACATGGGGGGTGACAGTCATGCCTTTGTCATGACCCTGGGGCATGTGTCCAGTATGACAAGAACATAGGGTTGGTAATTACAGGAGCCACATAACCCTGGGCATGATAAGCAGTGACAACAGACAGAGCTATGTTGGTCTGACTCGGCTCATCTCAGCCTGTCCAGTCCAGCCTCCTTGACAGCATCAGTGTCGCAGCCTTGCCAGGCTTGTGGAAGAGGCAAAGTGCTGGGCTGGGTTTAGGCTAGAACTCTGTGTGCAGCCTGACGCCCAGAGCTACCTCTGAGCAGTAAGGAGCATACACTCGACCTTTCAAAAAACATGGCAACCACATACCTGAGTGTTTGATCTAAAATCTCTTGATTCTAATCAGGGAAAAGAATGCTCTGCTGACACCACCAGGGTCTCACAGGACACCTGGCTCAGAGCCCATCTTCTCATGGGTGCAATACGTTCACATAGCCACGTGGCATTTCGCTGAGTGACTTCTTTTCAGAACTTTTTGGAACTTTCCCAAGCCTCCCAGATCCGGATCAGAGAAAAGAATGCCGTGAGCGGTCATGACACCCCACTGTGACCCTCAAGCAGATACAGCTAAGAGGTCCCTCACCTTCACAAAGGCATGCCATTAATTCCGATTGAGTCTGGCTATTCTTAACTTCCCAAGATATAGCAGAATCATGAAGAATGTGCAGAATGGGCTGGGGAGGTGGCTCAGTGGGGAAAGTGCTTGTTGCTAAGTTCAAATCCCCAGCACCTACATAAATGCTAGGCGTGGCAGTACACCCCTGTGATGCCAGCACTCAGGAGGCAGAGACAGGCGGGCACTGTTGCAACAAACAAGGTGGACAGAGCCAGGCGTGGTGGAGCACACCTTTAATCCCAGCACTTGGGAGGCAGAGGTAGGAGGATCGCCGTGCCTTGAGTTCGAGGCCACCCTGAGAATACATAGTGAATTCCAGGTCAGCCTGGGCTACAGTGAGACCCTACCACGAGAAACCAATAATAATAATAATAATAATAACAATAACAATAATAATAATAATAATAAATAAGGTGAAGAATGATGGAGGAAGATACCTGATGTCAACCCCTAAACACTGCACCCACAAATAGGAATATGCATGCATACATACATACATACATGTATACACACATAAAGAGAGAGGGAGAGAGGAGATGTGGTACAGGACTGTAAGATTTAATGCGAGAACTCTGAGGAGGGCCCTTCTTCCTCGTCCCATTCTCCTTCCCTTCCTCCTCCTCTTCTTCATCTTCCTCTTTTTTTTTTTTTTTTTTTGAGGTAGGGTCTCCATTTCTAACTACATAGTGAATTACAGGCTGGCCTTGAACTCACAGTGATCCTCCTAGCTGTGCCTCCAAAGTTCTGGGGGTAAAGGTGTGCACCATTACACTCGGCGAAGACACCTTTTTATGCTCCCCACTCTGCAGCCATGGAAACATGAGGGCCGGTGACACTGAGTGGCAGAAGAACCCCACAGCACTCACAGGGCAGGAATGTCATTTAGTGCAGCTGAGTGGGGCCAGCTTATCACTCACGCAGAATGAAGCTCCCAGAGTTTTAGTTCAAGGTCACCGAGTGACCAGATGGGGTGGTGTTCAAAGAAAAGATACTTCTGGGCATATCAGAGTCTTGGATTAAGAAGAAGAGCTTCACAAAAAGTTGGCGGGGTGGGGGGGTGCTGGAGGGATGGCTTAGCAGTTAAGACATTTGCCTGCAAAGCCAAAGGACCCAGGTTTGATTCCCCAGGACTCACGTAAGCCAGATGCACACGGTGGTGCATGCGTCTGGAGTTCGTTTGCAGTGGCTGGAAGCCCTGGCGCACCCATTCTCTCTCTTTCTCTCTCACTCTGCCTCTTTCCCTCTCTCAAATAAATAAATAAATAAAAAGAAAATATTTTGAAAAAAGTGAGCCGGGTGTGGTGGCACATGCCTTTAATCCCAGCACTCGGGAGGCAGACGTAAGAGGATTGCCATGAGTTCGAGGCCACCCTGAGACTCCATAGTGAATTCCAGGTCAGCCTGGGCTACAGTGAGACCCTACCTCGAAACCCCCCCCCCCAAAAAAGTGAGAGTAGCATTAATATATGAGTATGAACATTAAGAGACGTGCTTACTGGGCAGTTTGGTGAGCATAGAATATACATTTAGCCAGATGCCAGCAGATGTTACACCCCTAGAGCTCATGATTCCCGTTGTAGGTTTTCAGTATCAGGGATGTGTTCTCTCCCATGGAGTGGGCCTCCAGTCAAATTAGAGGGCAGTTGGTTTCCCCCATAACAGACATGACACTATTGTACCCATTGGCTCATTTGGCCTGGCTGGCCAAATTTAAGGCTTGCAGTGTCCACCACTGGTGATTTGTCTTTCTCTCACTGAACTGTGTGCAGTGTAGCTTTTTCCAGTTTTCTGTCAGCTGGTCTACATGGAGAAGGTTTTCAGCTCAGCTCCAGCAGGATTTCTCAGTGACCTTGCAGCCCAAGTATGTGGAGTCTTCAGCAATAGGGTCTTACTGTCTATTCCTGGTGGGAACCCAATGACCTTGGTAATGGCCTGCAATGTTTTGGGGGTTCCAATGACATCCCTGACCAACAATTCACTGGAAGGTATCCCAACCCTGGCACTGAAAATTTTCTAGTAACAATCTATGGCTTCTGAGATTTCCATTGTCCAAAAAAGCAGGTTTCCATATGACTTATTTATATCCTCTTAGATTTTTATTAGCCCTCCCTCCACCTTTCCTTTACTCAATCTCTTCCCCTGACTTTACTTAGGCCTTTTCATTCCCATTAATCTGTTCTACTTACATACATACAATACCACCCTATTAAGTCCCCCCTCCCTTTCTATTCCCTTTATATCCACTTTCTAGCTTACTGTCCTCTGCTAGTGAGTTTTATTCCTACATAGAAGTTCAATCATTTGTAGCTAGGATCCACATATGAGAGAGAACATGTAACATTTGGCTTTCTGAGCCTGGGTTACATCACTAAGTATAACCCTTTCCAGATCTATCCATTTTCCTGCAAATTTCATAACTTCATTTTTCTTTACTACTGAGTAGAACTCCATTGTGTAAATGTGCCACATTTTCATCATCCACTTATCAGTTAAGGGACATCTAGGCTGGTTCCATTTCCCAGCTATTGTGAATAGAGCAGCAATAAACATAGGTATCTCTAAGGTAATGAGATGAGACCTTAGGATATATGCCTAGGAGTGCTATAGCTGGGTCATATGGCAAATCTATTTTTAGCTGTCTCAGGAACCTTCACACTGATTTCCACAATGGCTGGACAAAATTGCATTCCCACCAACAGTGTAGAAGGGTTCCTCTTTTTCCACATCCTCACCAGCATTTATGGTCATTTGTTTTCATGATGGTAGCCAATCTGACAGGAGTGAGATGGAATCTCAACGTAGTTTTAATCTGCATTTCCCTGATGGCTAGGAATGTAGAACACTTTTTTAGATGTTTATATCCCATCTTTATTTCTTCTTTTGAGAACTCTCTATTTAGTTCCATAGCCCATTTTTTAATTGGGTTGTTTGATTTCTTATTATTTAGTTTTCTGAGTTCTTTGTATATTTTGAATATCAATCCTCTGTCTGATGTATACCTGGCAAAGATTTTCTCCCATTCTGTAGGTTGCCTCTTTGCTCTATTCACAGTGTCCTTTGATGTACAAAACCTTTGTAATTTCATGAGGTGCCATTGGTTGATCTGTGGTTTTATTTCCTGTGCAAATGGATTTATATTCAGAAAGTCTGCCAAGACCAATATGTTGAAGGGTTTCTCCTACTTTTTCCTCTAGCAGTGTCAGAGTTTCAGGTCTGATATTAAGGTCTTTGATCCATTTGGACTTAATTCTTGTTCATGGAGAGAGATAAGGATCTATTTTCATCCTTCTATAGATACATATCCAGTTTTCCCAGCACCATTTGCTGAAGAGGCTGTCTTTTTTCTAATGAGTATTTTTGGCATTTTTTTTTTTTTGTCACAGATCAGGTGGTTGTAGCTACCTGGACTTATATCTGGGTCCTCTATTCTGTTCCATTAATCTACGTGTCTGCTTTTGTGCCAGTACCATGCTGTTTTGTTACTATGACTCTGCAGTATAGGTTAAAAACAGGTATGGTGATACCACCAGCCTTATTTCTGTTGCTCAAAGTTGTTTCAGATATTCAAGGCTTTTGTGCTTCCAAATGAAGTTTTGGATTGTTTTTTCTTCTATGAAATTAAGTATATTTTGAAGTACTGAAAATTGGCATTTTACTGAATACATAACAAGGGCCTAGAGTATGATGCTTATAGAACAAACGAATGGCCGCTGGATTTGCCCTTTGAACTTGAATTTCCAAGTGTTCTCCGCAGGCATCTAAGGCCTCGATGATGTTCTTGGGGCTAAAGTGTAAAGATCCTTTGGAAGGCTCTGACTGATTTCCATGAGGCAGAAGCTGGGAGCTGTATTGCTTGGACAACACTGAGATTATCCGGGAATGCCTCTCATGGGAATTAAAGCGCCTGGCTTGAAGAGCAAGCACTTGGGTGGAGCATGTTCTCACTTTGTGTCTCGCCTGGTGAATTGTGATCGGGTTCTTTTCCAGATTACAATATCCGTGGATGATATGTTATTTGACCCCAATCATGAGAGTACAAATATGCTCGACATGGAGTGTCAAACTGACTTACAGAGCAGAGCGTGAAGAAGCGGGAAGAAAGAGGTTGAGAGCAAGTTGCCCGGATTCTTCCTGTCACTGGAAGCTGGGTGGAACCTTCGTCTCCCAGCCTCGTCAGATGCTGAGTTTGGGAGGCTCAGCTGCCAGTGGACGCACGAGCGCTCGGATTTCTATAACGACGGGCGTGGAGCTCCTCTGCATGCTGGGAATACAGTTATCTTTAGAAGTCCGATGTTTCCTGGTGAGGTGTCAGGAAAACTGTGTGCACGGTGTCAGATGCTGACTGCCAGGTTCCCAAGGCTGGAGGCCAAGGGCAAGGTGAGAGCCGACCAAAGCAACGTGTGACGGGTGTCTTACTGGTTGCTTAGTGCCAGAGACAGCAGTGAGAGAGCAGGGGGCTAAGTCCAACAAACACTACACACACACACATGTAACACACACCTATAACACACTGTAGCAGTTACCTTCTCGTTGTTGGGATAAAACACTGGATCTGAAGCAGCTTATGGGGCTGGAGAGATGGCTTAGCGGTTAAGGCGTTTGCCTGCAAAGCCAAAGGATCCTGGTTTGATTCTCCAGGACCCACCGTAAGCCAGACACACAAAGTGGTGCATGTGTCTGGAGTGCGTTTGCAGTGGCTGGAGGCCCTGGCAGCCCCATTCTCTTCCTCTCTCTCTCTCTCTCTCGCTGCCTCTTTCTCTCTCTGAAATAAATAAATAAATAAAGCAGCTTATGGAAGGAGAGGGTTTATTTCCGGTTTAGTGTGGAGGGGAAGTCTTGCGATGGCAGGGAAAGCATGGGCGGCAGAGGCTGGGCATCACATCTCGTCTCATCACCTGAGTAGAAACAGTCTCTGCACTGGGCTATATTATCTCAAAGCTGGACCCCAGTGGTACACTTTCTGCAGCAAGGCTCTAACTCCCAAAGGTCCTGCAGCTTTCCCAAATTGCCAACAGCTGGCCGGGGGGGGGGGGGGTACCAAGTATTCAAAGCCCATGAGCCTAACGGGGATATTTGATTCAAACCATCACACATGCCACATGCACACATACAACACACACAATGCACTACGAGAACCCACAACATTATGCTATTGTGCCATTCTTTCTGTCACTGTGAGGGGTGGCTACCTCTCCCGGGGCTGTCCCTGGGCTCTGTGTACCCTCACAGGGGCTTGCAGAGAGACTTAGATATTAGAGAAGGCCAGGAAGTGGTTCTGTGCGCACCCCAATACGTTTTACTGATCCTGTAGGCTCATGAGAGACCCAGCTCCAGGTCCCCCATGGACACTGAGCTGAGAGCTGCCCAGCCGGGCCATGGCAGCTTCCCTCCCTTTCCTACCCCGGCCTTCGTCTTTTCCTCACTGCAATGGAGTGTAACGAGGAGGGTCCTTGGTTTTACGTACCATAGCATTCCCAGCACCTGGAAGGGCGGCCCGTGTACAGCAGGGCTCCGTGAATAGCAGTCCAGTGAATGAGAGGAAGCAGAGTGAAATCCTAAAATTGCTTTCTCTTACCCTAGACCACATGCGCACACACATACACAAAGACACACACACACACACACACACACACACCCACACACCTAGAAATCCCTATAAGATATTTCAAGAATGTGGGCTGAAGAGATGGCTTAGCGGTTAAGCGCTTGCCTGTGAAGCCTAAGGATCCCGGTTCGAGGCTCGATTCTCCAGGTCCCATGTAAGCCAGATGCACAAGGGAGTGCATGCATCTGGAGTTCATCTGCAGTGGCTTGGAGGCCCTGGCACACCCATTCTGTATCGATCTGCCTCTCTCTCTCTCTCTGTCTGTCGCTCTCAAATAAATTAAAAAAAAAAAAAAGATATTTCAAGAATGTCAGGCTTCAGCCGGGCGTGGTGGCACACGCCTTTAATCGCAGCACTTGGGAGGCAGAGGTAGGAGGATCGCTGTGAGTTCGAGGCCAGCCTGAGAAGACATAGTGAATTCTAGGTCAGCCTGAACTAGAGTGAGACCCTACCACACACACACACAAAATGAATGTCAGGCTTCTTCTTGGGTTGTGGCATGGCATTGGACTTGGACAATATGTAGGCAAGAGGGGCTGGGAGTCACAGGAACCAGACTCTGAGTACCAATAGAACCAGGGGCTGAGAGCCATGGGGACCAGAGGCTGGGCAGCTTGAATGCCAGGAGCTGGGTGCCATGAGGACCAGGGGATGGGTACCATGAAAACCAGGACCCGCAGGAATAGCCAGGAGCCCTCGGGAGCAGTAGGGGAGAGGGCAAGAGCAGAGGCCCGGAGGCCCATCTGGAGCAGATGTGCCTTAGCACATCGCCCGCTCCCAGGAGAGCCCCCAGAGAAGATGGGCTTGTTACGGAGGTGGATGCTTGTACAAAGAGGCCCACAAGTTATGGTTGTTACCAAGGCAGACAAATTGGTCTCCTTCCCTCACTCTGGGCTAAGAACCTCAAACAGCAGACCTCAACAAGGTACAAAGGAGTGGAAGGCCAGCATTTTCTAAGGCTCAGAGAGGCTACCCAGGTGGCCATTGTCAAGGGCAGACTTAGACCTCAACACGGGAATGTCTTGAAAGATAAGACCGTGCCCTTTGGAAGGCAAGGAGAACTTGTGATTAAATAAGACACCTAGCCGGGCATGGTAGCGCATGCCTTGAATCCCAGCCCGTGGGAAGCAGAGGTAGGAGGGTCACCATGAGTTTGAGGCCACCCTGAGACTACATAGTGAATTCCAGGTCAGCCTGAGCTAGAGTGAGATTGTATGTCAAAAAACCAAAATAATAACAATAAGACACTTATGCTAAGCACACCAACTGATAACCACAATGTCTCAGTTAACATGTCAAGCATTTCATTCATAGTTATGCACTGAGGATTCTTCCATGAATTAAAAATATTTTATTAATTTCTTTGCAAGGAGAGAGAGAGAGAGAGAGAGAGAGGAGACAGACAGAGATATTGGGTACACCAGGGCATCCAGCCGCTACAAACAAACTCCAGACATACGCCAGTTTTTGCATGTGGCTTTCCGTGGGTATTGGAGAATCAAACCTGGGTTCTTTGACTTTACAGGCCAGTGCCTTAACTGCTAAGCCACCTCTCCCAGGCCCCCGTGAATTTCTTCTATGTTCTATCCTACTGTAGGGAGCAGTCTCCTGAAATCTAGGCACCATGTTGCTAAAACAGAAATATCTCAAATCGAAAAAATCCATACAGCATCAGGTCCAGCTGTGACCAGCAACAGCAGGGGACCTACAGACATATGACCCACATGGAGGAGGTGTCCTGGTGTCCCTCATAAACTTAGGTGTTCTGAATGCTAGGCTCCCCAGCTGATGGCAATCAGAAATTGAAGCTTTCTGGAGGGAGTGTATTGTTGGGGGCGGGCTTATGGGTGTTATAGCCAGCTTCCCCTTGCCAGTGTTTGGCACACTCTCCTGTTGAGGTTGTCCATCTGGTATTGGCCAGGGGGGTGATGTCCACCGTCTGCTGATGTCATCATTTTCTCTGCCATTGTGGAGCATCCCCTCGAGTCTGTAAGCCAAAATAAACCTTTTTTTTTCCTCCCAAAGCTGCTCTTGGTCAGGTGAGTTCTTCCAGCAATGCAAAGCTGACTGTAACAGGAAGGGAGGTCTGTGTCTGTGGTGGGGGACAGGCTGTGGTGTGACGTGGGGCGAGATGCAAGCCTGCAGTTGGCACAGTGCAAAGACTCACTTGGGGTTGTTTCTTCCTTTCTCAGAACCCACAGGCACCATGCCAGTTCTGAGGCTCACCCACGCCCAATCTCCGCCCCCCCCCTTCATATTCAGAGTCTCTGGTTGACCCCGATGTACAGACAGTCCTGACTTCTGATGTTCAACGCACAGTGCTGACATAACCATGGAAAAAGAAAATCACAGCCTACAACCTGTCTGCTTTTCAGTTTTAGCACAGTTCCAGTGAGTTCCATGTGCTACTCGCCTCCTTATCACAGGACAGGTGTGTGGTAGAGGACCTTGCCCAAGGTGAGCCGGAAGTGTCTTGAAGGTATTTCTGGTAGGATAGGCCAGGCCTAGATGTTCTGGAGGTAGATGCATGGAGTAAATTCCAGCTTGTGGTGTTTCCAATGTGAACTGGAGGTAACCCCTGTGGTAAGACAGGGAGCATTGCAGCAGGAAATGAATACAATTAGTTGCCCAACTGTTTTATCAGCAGTGAGCAGAAAACTCCAGAGAACATGGATACCACAGTGAAGGCTGGAGAATACCGGCATTCGGTGGGATGGACCCTCGCACTTCAAAGCCTCCATCTCATTGTAGATATTACAGCAATTCAGTTACTTCAATCAAAACCAGTCAGATATGAACTTATGTATGTGGAATCCAAGGTTAGTTTTGCCACTTCTTTCCCACATTTTAAAAATTCTTCTACAGTGAAGTCATGGAGACTGGGGCTCAGTGTCCCATCTGACCTTGCTAAAACCCCAGCTGGGACCCGTAATAATATCTCATGAGCAAATACACTTGTTTTCCTTTCCTATTTTTTTTTTTTTTTGTCTGAAATGTTGTAAAACTTTGATGGAATGATAGAATGAAGTTATCATCTCCCCTAACAGCCAGGGCACGGCCACATACAACAATGAATGGTATCTGCCTGTGTGCCACTCCTGGTCCATATTGTTGTTGTGTGTTTTTTAAAAATATTTGTATATTTACTTGACAGAGAAAGAGGGAGGGAGAGAGGAACAGAGGGAGAGAGGGGGAGAGAGAAAGAATGGGCATGCCAGGGCCTCCAGCCATTGCAAACGAACCAGACGCATGTGCCACCTTGTGTATCTGGCTTTATGTGGGTCCTGGAGAATCGAATCGAATCTGGGTCCTTAGGCTTTGCAGGCAAGCGCCTTAACCACTGAGCAGTATCTCCAGCCCCACATCTGGTTCTTAAATATGATGTGTCTTCTTGGCCTCTCCATGGCAGTAACTATGGCTTGTGTTCACACTGCCTGGATGTCGGCCCTAAGGTACTTCACAACTATTCTGTTTTCACACATCTGCATGAACTGGAATGAAAACAACCCAAATACACTGTCCGCCCCCCCATGCATGCACACAAGAGAAGCCTGGTTCTGAGAGCCAGACAGAGTGGCTCACTCCTGTAATCCCAGCACTTGGGAAGTGGAGGCAGGACAAATGATGACCCTGCCTCGGAAAAACCAAAGATGGCACACGCCCTTAATCCCAGCACTGGGGAGGGAGAGGTAGGAGGATCACCGTGAGGTTGTGGCCACCCTGAGACTACATAGTGAATTCCAGGTCAGCTTGGGCTAGAGGGCAACCTTGAAACAATAACAACAACAACAACAAAAAAAAATCCCCAAAAACAAAAACAAAAAACCAAAGATGATGATAATAAGTGAAAATGACTTTTTTTTGGCAAAGGTTCCAAAGTAACTCGACGGGCTACATTTCCATCAAATGGTTTTAGAGCCATTAGAACTTCATCAGAAAAACCAAAAATGAGCTATGGCAAAAAAAAAAAAAAATTCAGCCTGACTTTCCACTTTATATAAAAATTAACTCAAGATGTTTCACAAACTAATGCATAGAACATGAAACTATAAAACTGGTCAAAGAAAACAAAAACAGGGGCTGGAGGGATGACTTAGCAGTTGAGGCCTTTGCCTGCAAAGCCAAAGGACCCAGGTTCGATTCCCCAGGACCCACGTTAGCCAGATGCACAAGGGAGTGCATGCATCTGGAGTTTGTCTGCAGTGGCTGAAGGCCCTGGCGAGCCCATTCTCTCTCTCTCTCTCTCTCTTTCCCTCTTTCTCTGTCAAATAAATAAATAAATAAAAATAAAAAACAAAAACAGCAAAAGGAAAAAAAAACAAAACAGAATGAAGTCTTTAGGATTAAGCGTTCTTAAGATCCATGTGAAAATTCACAACTGATAAAAGGAAAAATTAATGGTCTGAAATGTATCAAAATAAAGAACTTTTTTTTTTTGTCTGTGAAAGACTGTACGGGGAAGATGACGTGACAAGGTAAACAGGTGGGACATCACAGCCAACCTGGAGGCAGCATCCATAGCTAGGAAGTGTGAAGAACCAGCGAAGGGAAATATCAAGGCAGCAGTCCGATTAGAAAACGGGCGGGCCTGGGAAGATGGCTCGTGCGTTAATAAAGGAGCTTGCTTGCAAAGCCTGCGGGCCTGGGCTTAATTCCCATGCTGTCCACGTAAGCCGGGTGAATAAAAGTGGAGCATGTGTCTGGCATTCGTTTGCAGCAGCAAGAGGCCCTGGCATGTGTGTGTATGTATGCATGTGCATGTGTTCTCTTGCTATCTCTCTCTCTCTCTCACACACACACACACACACATTTTCAAGAAAGAAAACGGACAAAAGAAATGAGCAGGCTGCACTCAAGAGGATTTCCAAATGCCAAAGCACCCCAAGACATCTTTCACATCATCATCGTCAGGGTAATGTAAATTAAACCACCATACACTATCCCTATCGTATATTAAAACAGCTAAAATTTCTTTTCAAAGTGACAATACCAAACGCCATCTGTGATCATCCGGCGTCACTCAGATACTTGCTGGTGGGAATGCAAAGTGGCACGCCGCTCTGGGAAAGAATTGGCAGTTTCTTACAAAATTAAACATGCGCGTGTCATATGCCTCAGCCATTGTGCTATTGGGCCTTTTGCCCAGAGAAATGAAAACGGCAGTCACACAGAAAGTCTGCACGTGAATTCACGGCAGCTTTATGTGCAAAAAACTTCAAAGTGGAAACCACCCAGACACCCTTCAAAGGGAGGATGGTTAAATGAACTGTGGGGCTTCCGTACCACGGAGCACTGCCCTGCAGTGGCACAGAGTGAACTGTGGGTGTGTTCCACCACCCGGGTGGATGGTGGGGGCACTCATGCTGGGTGGACAAGGCCAAGCAGGGGAGGCGCCACAGTGTGTGAATGCATTGACATGGCTTTCTTGAGATGGCAACCAGAGAGAAGGAGGGACAGATTCCTGGTGGCCTGAGTGTTTGGAGGGGAATGGAGGAAGTTGGCTGTGGCTATAAAGGGTGGAATGAGGCATGTTGCAGTGACCCTGCCTTCTTCCTTCATTGTGTTGGCAGTCAGATGATTCCATATGGAGGTGACATCATACAAAACTAGACACTGAGACTCATACAGAGACACAGAGATACAGACACACACACACACACACACACACACACACACTGGTGAGAGCTGACTTCTGAACGAGGTTAATGGTTGTGTCAATCTTAATGATGACATGCTATAGTTTTGGAAAATGTTAACATCAGGGACATTAGGTGAAGAGTAAAGGGTACCCGAGTGAGCTCTCTCTGTGTTATTTCTTATTTTCTTCTTTCCTTCAATTCCCTTCATTTTCTTTCTTTTCCCTTCCTCTCCATTCCTTTCCTTTCCTTTCCCCCCCCCCAAACAATATTTATTTATTTGAGAGAGGAGAGACAGCAAAAGAGAGAGAGAGAGAATGGGTGCGCCAGGGCCTCCTGTTGTTGCTACACATGAACTGCAGACACATGTGCCACTTTGTGCACGTGGCTTTACACGGATACTGAGGAAGTTGAATCTGGGCCACCTAGCTTTGCAAGCAAGTGCCTTTAGCTGCGGAGCCATCTCTCCAGCCCACTTTCTTTTGACAGAACCTTACTACATAGCCCTGTCTGGCCACAAACACAACATCCTCCTGAGTGCTGGGAAGCATGAAGCACTATGCCTATTATTTCTCTCTCCTTTTTTTAAAAATATAATTATTTGAGAGAGAAAGAGGGAGGAAGGGAGGGAGGGAGGGAGGGAGAGAGAGAGGGAGGGGGGAGGGAGAGAGAATGGGCACATCAGGGTTTCCAGCCACTGCAAAGAATCACAGGTGCTTGTGCCGCCCTGTACATCTAGATTACGTGGGTCCTCGGGAATCAAACCAGGTTCCTAAAGCTTCGCAGGCAAACGCCTTAACCACTAAGCCATCTCCCCAGCCCCTGACTTACTGCAATACATCTAAAGTGATCCCCAAACTGTCACTTGTTTTACAAATCGTCTCAGAGAACAACCACGGTGTGGGGCTCTTGTGCACACAAACCAGGCACTCCCTTGGGGATATAGGTGCTGAGAACTGAGAATTCGTTCAGGAATATCTAGAATGAGCTTGTTCCACATAAATGTTTGTTTCTCGCTTGTTTTCCTACTCAATAATGTACGTTCTCAGTTTTCTTCATCTTCTCTTGTACAAAGCATAGTCAAGAGCTAAGCATTTTTAACAGTACAAGGAATGTGAAACAGTATCTTAATAGTGCTTTAATTTGAGTCTGACCATCAGGGAGTTAAAGCTCTTGTCATATTTTATTAATCTGTCTTGGGCTTTCTTTTTTTCTTTTCTTTTTCTTTGGTTTTTCAAGGTAGGGTCTCACTCTAGTTCAGGCTGACCTGGTATTAACTATGTAGTCTCAGGGTGGCCTCGAACTCTCAGTGATCCTCCTACTTCTGCCTCCCTAGTGTTGGGATTAAAGACATGTGCCACCATGCCTAGCTTTTTTAAAAAAAATTATTAGAGACAGAGACAGAGAGAATGGGCTCACCAGGGCCTCCAGCCACTGCAAACGAACCACCATGTGCATCTGGCTTACACGGGACCTGGAGAATTGAACCTGGGTCCTGAGGCTTCACAGGCATGTGCCTTAACCTCTAAGCCTTCTCTCCAGCCTTTTCATGGGCTTTCCTCAACCACGGAACCTGTTCTGTGCACATTTCACTCCCTATTCCATAGACTAAGCTCACACTGCCCTTCTTATCTCCTTCCTTCAGACACTCGCTTCCTTTCACTGTTTATTTATTTATTTATTTTTTAAGAAAGGGCCTCACGTAGCCCAGATGGACCTGAACTTAAAACTCGAACTCCCCGTACAGCAAAGGAAAACTCTGAAAGTCTGACCCTCCTGTTTGCACTTCCTGAGCACGAGGACTGCAGGCATGCACTGCCGTGCCTGGTTTTTTTTTTTTTGGCAGTACTGGGAGAGTTAGACTCAAGGCCTTGTGCATGTGACACAAGCACTCTCACCAACTGAGCCACATCCCAGCACTTCCATCTGGTTTTTCTTTTCTCATATTTATTTGAGAGAGAGAGAGAGAGAGATGGGGGGGGGGGGGAGAATGGGTACGCCAGGGCCTCCAGCCACTGTAAACGAACTCCAGACGGGTGCACCCCCTTGTGCATCTGGCTAACACGGATCCTGGGGAATCGAACCTGGGTCCTTTGGCTTTGCAGGCAAATGCCTTAACCGCTAAGGCATCTCTCCAGCCCTGGTTTTTCTTTTTTATAATACTTCCTTAGACCTCTTTGATGCTGCTGACAGAGCCCAGAATAAAGCAACTTTTAGAACTACAAGAATGCGTCTTATTTAAGTTTTAAAAAATATTTATTTCTTTGCAAGCACAGAGAGGTGACAGAGAGAGAAATAGAGAGAGGGGGAGAGAGAGAGAGAGAGAGAGAGAGAAAGAATGGGCATACTAGGGCCTCTTACCACTGCAAATGAATTCCATATGCATACATCACTTTAACTGTTGGCCCATACATGTATGCATGTATGTGTATGATGTGTGTGTGTGTGTGTGTGTGTACAAGCATGTGCCCAATGGTGAATGTATGGAAGTCAGAGGAAATCTGGGGGTGTTTGTCCTTTCATTTTTTTTTTTTTCCTGAGACTGGGTATCTTTTGCTTCATTGTTGCTTGTGCCCCAGTCTAGCAGGGTCCTGAGCTTCTTGGCTGGGATCACAGACACACCGTGCCACTCTGTCCCCAGCTTTATGTGGGTGTTGGGGAATTAAATTCTGGCTGGCAGGCTTGCAAGCAAGTGCCTTTAACCACTGAGCCATCTCCCAGCCCCAATTGTTGCATGTTAACAGTGACTGAGAGACATCCTGGTGACTTCAAAATACACCTCCGCAGCTGTCACCAGCACCCTTGGAGGGACAGCAGCCTCAGGTGCATCTGAGATGGTGGCCTGCCCTGAGGTGGCTCACCTGCCTAGCTGTCCCTTTCTGTTGTCTGAGCCGCTTCCTGCCTTGCAACAGATAAGCATATCTTACTAATTTTGTTTTCTTGGCTAAAGTTTGCCCATCATATTTCGTGACAAAGGTTTAAAGGCCCTGCCTAGGAGAACGTTCTAACAACTGTTCTGCATACATGCTTAGCAGGCACGGAATCTTCCTGGCATGTCACCTCATCCATGCAACGTGGTCCCTGGCTTCCTTCAGTGGGCTCCAGAGGGCTAGCAGGAATGTCGCCCAGCTTAGTGACAGCTTTTGTAACATGATGCTCATTCACTGGGACACTAACCTCTCTTCTTTTTAAAAATACTTATTTATTTATTTATTTATGAGAGAGAGAGAGAGAGAGAGAGAGAGAGAGAGAGAGAATGTGCATGTCAGTGCCTCCAGCCACTGCAAGTGAACTCCAGATGCATGTGCCACCTGGTGCATCTGGCTTATGTGAATACTGAGGAACCGAACCTGGGTCCTTAGGCTTCACGGGCAAGCACCTTAACCACTAAGCCATCTCTTCAGCCCTAGCCTTTCTTCTTAACTGACAGCAAAGGGAGCTGAGGAGGGGACATAGCAAAGGCAGGAGGTGGCAAGGTCACTCGGACACGGAAGGCTTTTAATGGGCATGGTCAGGCATTAGCGGTGATCATTTAAGGAGAGAGGACAGAGGAACCTTTGTGTGGCCATTAAGGCAACAAATCGGGACCGGCGGAAATCCCAGCCTCGTGTCCCTGGAGCACCTTGCCTGTCCTCTCTGAGGCCTGAGAGGCTGCTAATGGGCTCTCCTAGGACGGTGAGGACTAGTAAATGAAGACGCTCACCACTCTCAGAAGAGAGCCTGGTGCTTCACGACTGCCCAGCCAATGTCACCTGCAAGTGGAAAGGCCGGGGCGGCTGGTGACCTGAAGTTTGTCTCAGTTTTAAGGAAACCCGGGGAACAGCTAAGAAAACAATAGTCAAAGTAGCCTTAACGAAAAGTGAAAATTCAGACAGAATCAGGAAATCCTCCAGGAAGAAGGAACTCTGTTCTCTTCCAGGGTGGAACAGACACCTTTGATCAACGCACACAGGTCCCACCAAAACCTGACGCTCAGCATCTGGATGGAACCATTCAACACCAGATGGAAGTCAGGCAACTCATTAAGGGTTGTCTCACCCATGGGAAGAAGCGTGGGACTTGAGGAAGACTACCAAAGTGGAGTTGAACCCTGTAGCTTTGTTCAGCCTGGAGGTCAGAGAAGTGGCCATCCCAGAACAGTTAAATTCTTGGAAGTTTCATCGACCATTTGCAATAATTTTTGTTTATTTTATTTATTATTTATTTATTTATTTATTTAAGAGCGACAGACAGACAGAGAGAGAAAGAGGCAGAGAAGAGAGAGAGAGAGAGAGAGAGGAGAGAGAATGGGCACGCCAGGGTCTCCAGCCATTTCAAATGAATTCCAGATGCATGCGCCACCTTGTGCATCTGGCTTTTGTGGCTCCTGGGGAATCGAGCCTCGAATCGGGGTCCTTAGGCTTCACAGGCAAGCACTTAACCACTAAGCCATCTCTCCAGCCCCATTTGCAATAATTTTTAAAAAATGTTATTTATTTATCAGACAGATTGGGCCCACAAGGGCCTCTAGCTACTGCAAATGAACTCCAAAGGCATGTGTCCCCATGTGCTTACATGGGTTCTGGGGAATCGAACCTGGGTCCTTAGGCTTCAGCAGGCAAGTGCCTTAACTGCTAAGCCATCTCTCCAGCCCCTGTTTGCAATGATTTTTAAGTGACTTTTCTCCCTCAAGTTCCTATTCATCCCACTTAACACCTGCCTGATGCTGTGACTGCTGAGTGAACTTGTCCTGTTACCTGAGCACATCACATCTGTTATGACTCCAGCTCTGCCCCAGGCTCTGGGCTGGGTACCCCCTCTCTCAGGACCCCACCCTTTAAGCAAGGGCCTACTTCCCCCAGGGTGGATGTGGTGTGTGTGTGGGTGTGTGGGGGGTGCCTCTAGGAAGCTTACTTCTGGACAGGAGTAAACCACATTTGGGGACAGTAACAGGTATTGGGTGGCTTCTCTAGCATGGAGGAATAAAATCTCCAAAACCAAAGGGCTTAAAGGGGACTTCCCTTAAGGCTTCCTTCCTCTGCAAAGGTCCTGTGGTCAGCACAGGCAAGGGACCATATCTGAGAGGGGTCTGTCTCCCACCTCTACAGCACTGTCACCCTCCTCCCCGCAGCTCCTGGCCTTCCCCCAACCAATCACAGCGGGCAAATAAACATCAAGCAATCAGAACCAGGATCCCCCGAGAACTTTAAACCTTCCTTTTAAACACCGTTGCATCTTCCAAACCAGAAAGACCTAACGCGGGAAGAGACAGTAGGGGACACACATTCCATAAAACCAACAGTGACAGCAAACCACGACAGAACGGGCAGGAAGACTTGGGCCACCAGGACTGGGAAATCAGGCAGTCCCTCCCAGGGCATTGAGCTGGAAGACCCGGCCCCTGAGGCCACAGCGCCAGGGCCCGCAGGTGGGCTGGGGATGGAAGGTGGTGGGTGAGGCGAAAAATAGGCCTATGAGCCCAGAGATGGGGCCCCGGGAAAGGCGGAAGTGCAGACAAGTCCCTGTCGCTGCCCTGCCCTCTTTGCTTAAAGAGAAACCGTGCTTGGGGGGGGGGGGTGCGGGGGGAGAACGTCAAGGACCGCCCTCCTGGAGCAGGTGTGCTTAGAACGCACTTGAGGCCACCACGCAGCCCCAAGGTGTCCCTCAGCTCACCCGGCCACCAAGACCCCTCTCTGCATGGCCTAGGGCGGCCTCTGTGGTCCATTGTCACTTCCCATCCCTAACCCCTCCCCCACTCCCTCCGCCACCCCTCCCACCCACCCACCCACCCAGGCCGCTAGCTCATCAGCGACCCCGCGGTGGCCAGGCCTGGTTGAAGACCACTCAGAGAAACCCACAGGCTTCCAGTCCCCAGCGTCTCCATCGTGGGTCCGCCGGCGCTCCCTGGCACGGGAGGATGGGGTTGGGGGGGAGGGAACCATCGCCAAGCTGCCACCTGCCCGGCCACCTGCGCCACTGAGACCAAGTGTGCCCCGCGCGTCCCGGGTCAGGGAGAGGGACCCGAGCCCACAGCTAGTCCCCTACCCAACCCCGTGGGGGCACTCAGGCTCCGGGGAGAAGGGGGTCCTCCCACCTGCCAGGGGCTCTGAGACAAAGGCTACCCCGCGCGTCCCCGCCGGAGATCACCCACCGCAGCTGCGCTCCCGCTCCGAGTCCCGGGGACGCCGGCGAGGTCCGGAGGGTGGGTTCCCCCGCGTGGGGCGGGCTCGGCCCGGCCGCGGTCGCTGCTACCTTTGCCGGGGGGTGACCGCAGGCTCGTGCTCGCTGGCGCGCGGGCGCCGCGGAGACTGGCGGCGGCGGCTCCCGGGGCCGGGGACGGGGACGGGCGCGCTCCCCACCCGCGCCCCGCCTCCCCGCGCGCCCTTGCCAGCCAGGTAGACGCGCGCAACCGCCGCCGCCCGGAGCTCCGAGCTCCGCCCCCAGCCCGCCGGGCTCTGCCCACCCACGCGAGACGCCCGAGACACGCGGGGACCCAGGCACGGGTCTGCCGCCCTCCCTCGACACACAGTGCGGGCCTGGACGGAGCTTTGCCCGTCTCCGCCCTTGCTGCTAACCGACCGCTGCTCTTACTATCTTGGCACCTCCTCCAAAACCTACCCGATCGATCGACCGACCGTGATCTTGCACGAGGGATGGGTGGGATGTGGGTGGAATCACCCCGAGCTGGTCCGCCGCGGGGCACCCAGGACCCAGTACCCAGCGCCCTCAGCCACAAGTTACAGCCCTGAGGCTGACTTGGACGCGAGCCATCAGCGACTGACCTCAGTGACCCTCCTCTCCGTTGGGTGGTCAGCTGGGCCCGAGGTAGGGTGTGCGGATCTGCAGCGGAAACCAAGACCGAGGTACTCAGTGGAGGGCCCAGGACACAAGCTGTCGTGAAGGAGGTGGATGAGGTCAAACCCCCACCTCTTTCAGCCATCTAGAAGCATCTGTGGTCTCCACCGTTCCCTACGCCTAAAGGTAGCCCGTTGGTGGACATTAGCCACCCAGACACACAGATTCCCTGGAGTGATGCAGGCCTGGGACCCCCACCAGTCTGGTCTTGGGGCTGGAGATTGTGGGTAAGACAAGGAACCCACAGAATATGTCCAAGAGAGAACAGGGTATGGAGGTCCCCTCCTGGTCCTCTGAGCTAGGAGGACTCAGGACAGCTGGCTCCCAGAGGAGGTTTCAAGAGGACTGACTGTCTACCTCACACTCTTCACCGATCAGAGGAGGAGCTAAGCTACTGAGTTCAAAAGTCAGTGTTTCAATCTGCCAGCCATAGTGGTGCACGCCTTTAATCCCAGTGCGGAGGGAAGGCTGAGGTAGGAGGATCACTGAGTTCAAGGTCAACCTGAGACTACATAGTGAACTCCAGGTCAAGTCTGGGCTAGAGCAAGATCCTACCCCCCAAAACAAAATAATATTAGTTTTCGTCAGCATACAGTCTTCAGTATCATTAGGGCGCATTTTCAAACACAATTTGTTTGAGTTGCTTCCATTTCTTTCCCCCATCCATAACCCTCTTGTATCTCCTTTCTGTTTATGTTACCCATTCTTTTTGCCCTTTCCCCCACCCAGGTTCCTCATTTTTTTTTTTTTTTTTTGGATTTTTCGAGGTAGGGTCTCACTCTAGCCCAGGCTGACCTGGAATTCACTATGTAGTCTCAGGGTGGCCTCGACTCACGGCGATCCTCCTACCTCTGCCTCCCCAGTGCTGGGATTAAAGGCGTGCGCCACCACGCCCGGCTAGGTTCCTCATTTTTTTACCCTCTTTTGGTCAGTATTCTAGCTTCTTAGGTTTGCCCTATGTTTGTGCCCCTTTGTATGCGCACATATACGTTTTTTATAAGCTAGGATCCGCATATAAGAGAGAACATGTGGTTTGGGGCTTTCTGAGTTTGAGTCATCTTGCTTAATAGAATTCTTTCTGATCCATAATTTGCACATGAGTACAGAGACCTGTAACCTGGTTCCTTACCTCTGGAAGCTAGTCCAAAGGAAGAAAGGGCCCCAGAGCATGGGCTCTGGGAGTTGAAGATGAAGATGGAAAGAAGATACACAAGGTACACGTGTCTGGAGTTCATTTGCAGTGGCTAGAGGCCCTGGTGTGCCCCTTCTCTCTCTCTCATAAATAAATATTTTTTTATTATATTTATTTATTTGACAGAGAAAGAAGGAGAGAGAGACTGAGAGAGAGAGAGAGAGAGAGAGAGAGAGAGAGAGAGAGAATGGGAGTGCCAGGGCCTCTAGCCACTGCAAAGGAACTCCAGACACGTACGCCCCCTTGTGCATCTGGCTAACGTGGGTCTGGGTCCTTTGGCTTTGCAGGCAAGCACCTTAACGGCTAAGCCATTCCTCCAGCCCATAAATAAATATTTTTTAAAAAAGATGGCAGGGCAGAGAAAAGGTCTGGCTCAGGCACCTGGCACAGTTTACCTCCTCTGTGACTTCAAGCTTGTTTTACTCTCTCTCTCTCTCTGACTCTCAAAAAAATATAAATAAATTGAATATATATATATATATATATATATATATATATATATATGTGACAATCTGGGTAGAAATAAGGGAGTCAAGCAAGTTCTAGAGCTGCCCCGGGCACTGGCATCTAGCCCAGGGTGCTTCTCAGCTAGTCATGTCACCTCTAGAGCTCAGGCCAGAGGAACACCAGAACTCTGGGTCCCCTGGTGGACACCTGTGCGGGGAATCACAAACTCCGTGTGAGGAGCCAGGAGACAAGCGTCCCTGCCCCACAGGTGTCCCGGAAGCTGGGCTTCAGGCAGCCACTTGGGGTCTACTGGAAATAGCAGCTCTGACCCGGTGACGTGTAGAAGTGTTCCCAAGCCAGCAGGCTTCTCTGTGGGTGGAATGAAGTGCCCTTAACATTAGGCTTTTGTGGACAGGATTTTTTTCCTTATTTTATTTATTTATTGACAACTTCAATAATTGTAAACAATAGCCCATGGTAATTCCCTCCCTCCCCCAACTTTCCCCTTTGAAAATCCATTCTCCATCATACCCCCCCACCCGCCCCAATCAGTCTCTCTCTCTTTTTTTTTTTTTTTTTTTTTTTTTTTTTCGAGGTAGGGTCTCACTCTGGCTTAGGCTGACTTGGAATTCACTATGTAGTCTCAGGGTGGCCTCGAACTCTCAGTGATCCTCCTATGTCTGCCTCCCGAGTGCTGGGATTAAAGGCGTGCACCACCATGCCTGGCCAGTCTCTCTTTTATTTTGATGTCATGGTCTTTTCCTCGTATTATGATGGTCTTGTGTAGGTAGTGCTAGGAACTGTGAGGTCATGGATATCCAGGCCGTTTTGTGTCTGGAGGAGCACGTTGTAAGGAGTCCTACCCTTCCTTTGGCTCTTACATTCTTTCTGCCACCTCTTCCGCAACGGACCCTGAGCCTTGGAAGGTGTGATAGAGATATTGCAGTGCTGGGCACTCCTCTGGACAGGACTTTTGAAATAGCACCTGTACATTCGGCGGGGCTCTAATGTTCATGTGGGTAGGTAGTCAGACACTTCCAACGAGACACACATGAGCACTCAAGTATGCTGTTTAATAAAGCAACGGATTGGGGTTCAGAAGGTCCCTGCATGGTAGCCTATTGGGGGGAGCAAAGGCTGCCTCCTCCCTCAATGTAGCATCAACTTTTACTCAAGGAGCCACAGACGCTTAATCTTCATTGCTAACTTGATTGGGTTTGGAATTACCTAGGAAACAAATGCCTGGGCATGTCTGTGAGGGAATTTCTAGATTAAGTTAATTGAGGTGGGGAGGCCCACCCTAACTGTGGGCAGCACGATCTCGTGGACTGGGGTCCTGGACCAAATGAAAAGGAGAGTGAGGTGAGCATTCCTCTCTGCTTCCTGGTTGTGGCTAGAACGTGACCAGCCGCCTCGTGCTTCTGCTACCACGCCTTCCCCACCAGGGTGAAGCTGTAATCCCAAACGATGAGCCCAAATAAACCCTTCTTTTAAGTAGCTTTAAAAGTTATTTATTTATTTATTTATTTTTGTATCAGGATCTCTTGTCGCTACATAAGGAATGCCAGGTGCTTGTACCACTCCTTGTGTCTCACTTTACAGGAGTGGTGGGGGAATTAAACGCAGGCCATCGGGCTTTACAAGCAAGTGTCACTAACCATTGAGCAATCTCCCCACCCCCCAACCCCCTTAATTAGCTTTTGGTCTGGTATTTTGTTACAGCAACAAGGAAAGTAACTAACACAGAGACCCCGAAGCCCTTAGCAAATCGGCAGACATTCAGCTCACTGGGTTACATTGAGTCTCATCTGACAAGGACATTGGAAACCTCAATGTGTCTTTGACAGTTTTAAGAAGCCAACAAGCAGTTGCCTGCTTTGCTTAGGAAACCCCAGGCCGTCAGAGGGCAGGGACTGTGGCCAGGTCAGCAACTCACACAGTAGCAGATGGCAAATCTTTTGTGTGAGACCTGTGCTCTGTATACTCCTGCAGGACTAAATTCCAAATTCCATGCTCAGTTAAGAAGCGGATTAATCCAAATAACTTCCAAGGCATGAAAGTGCTCGTACTTTGAGTTTTCTGTTTTTCTTTGCAGATTTTACTTTTGTAATTCCGTTTTGTTTACAAAAGGCCTGCACTTAATTTCCATCCTTTGGTGTGTGATTCCCAAGCTGTGGTCTTCACAAAGCAGAGAATCCACCTGTGACTGTGGGCCAGTTGTCTCACCACAAATTCTAGTGAACACTGGAGGGAATGGGCCATGGTTATAAATTGCAGGGCAACCAGGTGAGAGGCTTTGAGAAAGTCACTAAGAAAAATATTTGATATGAACAAGGGAAACATGAGGGGCTGTAGACCAGAGTTGTATGCCTTCACACACTCAACAGGACACTGTCATACTGCACTTGTGATTAAACACCAGGAGTTGAGGGAGGAGAGAAGGAAAGAGGTAGCTATAGACAGATAGATGACAGATAGATAGAGATAGGACTGGCTATACAAAAGGAGAGACAATAGTCTCTATCTCAATTTATTATCATTTTATAAATTTTCACAGGATGTAAAAATACAAATGATACTTTATTTTGCTATAGCTTCATAATCTTATTAGTAAAAGTCAAACCAGGGCCTGGAGAGATGGCTCAGTGGTTAAGGTATTTATTTGCCTGTGAAGCCTACAGACACAGGTTCGATTCCCTGGTACCCATGTAAGCCGGATGCTTATGGTGGCATATGTGTCTGGAGTTCATTTGAAGTGGATAGAGGCCCTGGCTTGCCCATCCTCTTTCTCTCTTAATAAATAAATAAATAATACTATGTGGCTATCCATACAGCTCAAAGTTCCTCTTGGCAAACTATAGACATCGACAGGAAAGGTCTTTGAAGGAAATATGTGTGCATCCGACAGATACCATCTTGTGGGGTGCAACTACATATCAGGTTTCTTTTAGAATTTTGGGAGTTTTCTTTTTTAAAAATATTTTTATTTATTTTATTTGCAAGGAGAGGGAAGGTATGGGCATGGGCATGCCAGGGTTTCTTTTTGCTGCAAATAAACTCCAGATGCATGTACTACTTTGTGCATCTGGCTTTGCTTGGGTACTGGGGAGTTAAGCTTGGGCCAGCAGGCTTTGCAAGCAACTGCCTTTAACTGCTGAGTCATCTTCTTGGCCCAAATTTCTGGATTTTTTTTGTCAATGTGATCTCCAACTGTGTTGATTTTCATCAAGCCCCTAAGTCTTCAGGGTCTCTCTGCCTATACAAGCAGATTTTAAGATGCAGCAGGTATGGCAATTTGTTTTCTCACAGTGGCCTCCACACTGTCGCCAGTTTCACTTAGTCTTCTTGCTGTGTGACCTTGACACTCATGCTGTGGGAGTGGGGTCTCTCTTAAGGGGCCCCTGGGATATTCCCTGTCCTCCCGCGTCTGAAGGACAGCCCCACCTCCACGAGTCATGGCCTGCGCAGCTAGCTGTTGAGCCGCAGCTCCATCATCTGTAATGTGGAGACAACAGCCATTCCTACCTCACAGGGCCTGGACACACTCTTTCCTCAGCTCAGGGCTGCGGACTCTGGGGTGGCCGGGGTCTTGTTCAGTTGCCCAGTGATTGATCCACATCCTTTCCAAACGTGTCCTGACTTCCCAGGAAGGAACTCTAAGGCTGGCTGTGGAAGCCTTACCTGGCGGGGCTCACGCGCCCCTGGCGCCCCCTGGCGGGCAGGTCTGTCAGCCTCAAAGCCCCCCAAACTGAGGGTTTGGACAGAGATTTCTCAGCGATGAAGTTGTGGGTGGGGGAGGGCAGCTTCCATGTGTGCTGCAGGCTGCTGGCTGGTCCAAAGGGGGGAAGGGTGGAGAGGGAGGAATGGAGGAAGAGAAGAAAGGAGGGAAGAAGGAAGGGAGGGAGGGACTGAAGGGAAGGAGATCAGAGGCTCTGGTCCCTTCTCACTTTATCTAAGCCTGCATATCTTCCAAAGACTGCAGGCCTAAATACCATGCCTTAGGGCTTTCACGTGGCCTTTGGGGGGGTCACACAGACATTCAGTTCTTGACAGAGGGTGTGAGGGTTACACAGGGGAGGAAAGGCAAGAAGCAGAACTGAGTTTCAAATGTCCCACTGAGGAATCACCCCTGGCAGTGCCATCACTGCATGGGATGGCAGGGTGGGCTCCATCCTGTTTGGAAGCAGGGCAGGACCCCGCAGGACAGAGCAGAGCCAGGTGAAAAGGAGGGCAGGGCATAACCGGGCAGGGAAGGTCGGCCTGGTGAGGTTACATTCATTTCCCTCATCAGTGAATTAATGTACTGTGTTGGCAACCAGCCCAGGCACCAGCTGGATTGGGGTTAAACCCAGAGCCATCCTGATAACAGGGTGTGATGGGCAGAACCTGTAAGGGGGATGGGGACACTGTTAAGAGTCAGTCTGAGGCAGCCGTGGCCCCTTGGAGGGCTCATGCAGAGGAGAGTGAGCAGCAGAGGCTTTGCTGTGTGGGGTCTGTCCTCAGTGCTCTCCTTCTCACTCTCTTCCCTGCAGATTCCAGGCTGCCTGTGCTGGTCTCCTAGGGCAGTGGTCATCCCCCAGCAAGATGACTTTTCCTGCACTTTATCCCCAAAGGTAGAGGAACTGTTCCCTGACAACTTTATATTTGTTTGAGAGAGAGGAGAAAGAGAGAAAGAATGTGAGAAAGAAGATAGAGTGAGAGAGAGGGAGAGAAAGAGAGAGAGAATGGGTGTGCCAGGACCTTCTGCCACTGCAGACAAATTCCAGACACGTGCGCCACTTTGTGCATCTGGCTTTATGTGGGTGCTGGAGAACTGAACCCTGGGCCATCAGGCTTTTCAAGCAGGCACCTTTAACCAATGACCTATCTCCCCAGCCTCCTCCTCTCCTCCTAGAACTTTCAGTGTATGGATTGAACTGTGTCCTTTTACAGGTACAAGTTTAAAGCACTTGGGACCTATGCGCGTGACCTATCTAGGCAGGATGAACTCATCAGCGGGGTCTCTGAACCATAGCTACGGTCCTAGTAGGAAGAGACAGAAGAGGATTGGAACCATGCCACTCCAGGCTAGTAGTGATTTTTTTTCTAAACATATTTATTTTATTTTATTTATTTATTTGAGAGAGAGGGAGAGAAAGAGGGAGAGAGAGAGAGATAGAGAGAGAGAATGGGCATGCTAGAGCCTCCAGCCACTGCAAAGGAACTGCAGACACATACACCCCCTTTTGCATCTGGCTTATGTGGGTCCTGGAGAGTCGAACCAGGATCCTTTGGCTTTGCAGGCAAACGCCTTAACCGCTAAGCCATCTCTCCAGTCCCGCTACTAGTGCTTTTGCCACCCCCCCTCCCCCAGAGCCTTCAGAGGAACACAACCCTGCCACATCTTGACCTCTGATTTCTGGACGCCAGGCTGTAACAGAATCTGCTTCGGATGTTTAAGTTGTCAAGATTGTGGCCTGTTGGACTGCGGCCTCGGCAAACAAGTGTCATTCAGGCCAGAAGGCCGGGCACATTCATTTTGAGACACTCGACACAAGCAGAAGCCAGGGATTCAGGAGTAGAGAACACATGGTGGTGAGAGGAAGGGAGCAGAAAGGTCAGAAGAAGGAAGGCTGCAGGTACCCAAGGGAGAGAGAGGCACCCAGTTCAGGGTCATGCTGGCTCCCTTCCACGGTTCAAGTATCTAGATGGTCAGGCCTCTGGCTCCAGCCAAAGCTTTCTTCTTTTTTCCACCTGCAGGTAGTCCTCCCAGATTCGTCATCCTCACTGATAGTGTCAGGGCTCCTGCTGGTGGGCCAGTGTCTCCTTTCCCCCCTTCCCCACCCCTGACTTGGGAGCCCAGAACCCCTCTGAGCAAGCAGGTGCTGTCTGCTACCCTATCACCAGCAATCCCAGCCCACGTCTGTCGTGTGATGTCTCTGCGACGTGAGCTACCTGCTGTGTCGGGCCAGGTGCTGGCCTTGAGACACAGCTGCCTTGGCACTAGGGTCAAGGCCACAGCGGGTAGCTGTTTGCAGGGGGTGGGCTGGTGTGGTGGTTCAGTTCTCCTGTCAACTTGATTGGATTAGGAATCTACAGCTTCCTCTTGGGTAGGTCTCTGAGGCTGCTTCCAGGAAGGATAAACTGAAGGAGGAGGTCCTTCCTCCAGAGTGTGTCCTTACCCCAGAGTGGACGGCCCTCCTGGAGGGGGGCTTTCTGTAAGGAAGCTCTGAGAGAAAAGAATCTCTTCCTCCTACCAGGCTGCCTGAGTGCCGCCTGCTGGTAAGTGTGTTCACTGGCACCTGTATCTATCCTGTTCGGCTGTCTTTCGTTGGCATTGGAACCAAGTTTCCTCAGCCTTCCAGGATGGGCTGAAGAGCAGCGGCTCTCCAGGAAGCCTCCAGGCCTTCAGTGCTGGATTGGGACTGCTGAGGTATCCAGCCACATGGACTGAGCAGCTACGGGGTTCCTTGACTCTCAAACCTGCAGACTGCTATTGTTGGACTGCTATAAACTAATCCAATAAATCCCCTTTTAATACAGTTCATTCCATTGGTTCTGTTCTTCTAGAGAGCCCTGACTAATTCAGCGGGTGTATTAGCTACCTTCTTGTTGCTAGGTGAAGACACCCAAACCAGCAGCATCTTATGGAAGGAAAGGGTTTAGTTCTGACTTACAGTTTTAGAAGCTTTTCATCATGGTGGGGAAAGCATGGTAGGAGCAGACAGATAGGCATCACATCTTCACATCGGCCCGGAAGAAGTAATAAGCGAGAACAGTGCCTCAGGCAGTGCTGGGCAATGACATTCCAAGGCCAGTCCTCAGTAACTGACCTTGTCCAGCAAGGCTTCATCTCCCAAAGGCTCTACAACCTTCCCAAACAGTGCCATCAACTGAGGATCACGTGTTTAAACACATGAGGCTATGGGGACATTTTTTTTTTTCATTCAAACCACCAAGCTTAGAAACCAGACCAGTGAGCTCTCCTCAGAAGCTAAGAGGATCCCAGAAATGCTGGGGCGCAGAACCCCTGGAGGGGTACAATGCTTGCTTAGTGGGGAACCCACATGGCAGAAGCCCCTACTATAATGCAGGGTTCCTGGAGACAGTCTACTTAGAGCCTGTAAGGAGGGTCACAGTGGCAGCCCTGGGGACAACAGGCTCATGAGGCAAGTTCCAGCACAGAGGACCCTCAGGAGGACCCTCAGGTCAGCCACAGCTGGGAGAGACTTGGGCGTTTGGTGACATCCTCCTCTGAACCTGCTCCTGGATGTTTCTGGGGTCTCAGTAGTGCACACACGAACACACACACACACACACACACACACACACACACACACACGGAAAGTAAGTCTTTCTGGTTCGTTTCTCACTGGCCCTGTATTCACAGGCATCTTGGACCAGGCATTCTGTGTTTTTGGACACCTTTCTCCATAGTCCAGGGGAAAGGAGACCAGGGAACAGACATTTAACAAACGCCATTAGCCTTCAGGGTACATTATAAAGCACATGCTGTCCCCGGTTACAAGAACATGACTGGATTATGCCAACCAAGTGGAACCTGGTGGTGTAGTGTAGTTCACACAATGCCAGAGAAGGAGCCCAGAGCAAGGAACCTGCAGGGCAAGGGCTCTGCCACTCAGCTTCATTCCCACCAAGACCCCAGTGGTTTTGCTGAAGTGAATGTGCGTTTGACTTCTAACTATGTTACCCTTAAAGAATCTTGTGGAGGGGCTGGGGAGATGGTGCTTGCTTGAAAAGCCTGCTGTCCTGGGTTTGATTCCCCAGTACCCATGTAAAGTTACATATATAAAGTGGCACATGGGTCTGGAGACTATTTTATGTTTTGTTTTTTTAAGGTAGGGTTTCACTCTAGCCCAGACTGACCTGGAATTCACTATGTAGTCTCAGGCTGGCCCACGACGATCCTTCTACCTCTGTCTCCCTGCCCAGTCTGGAGTTTAAAAAATATTTTACTTATTTGAGAGACACAGAGAAAGAGGCAGATAGAGAGACAAAGAGAATGGGCATGCCAAGGCCTCTAGTCACTGCAAACAAACTCTAGATGCATGTGCTACCTTATGCATCTGGCTTATGCAGGCACTGGGGAATCAAACCTGGGTCCTTAGGCTTTGTAGGCAAGTGCCTTAACCACTAAGCAATCTCTCCAGCCTGGGTCTGGAGTTTGATTATAGTGACAAAAGCCCTAGTGAGCCCATATTCTATCTCTTGCAAATAAATTATCATTTAAAAACATTTTTATTTAGCCAGGCATAGTGGTGCATGCCTTTAATCTAAGGTCTCAGAAGTCTCAGGCAGGAGTATTGCTATGAATTTGAGGCCAGCCTGAGACTACAGAGTGAGTTCCAGGTTAGCTTGGGCTAGAGCAAGACTCTACCTCAAAAGAACAACAAAAAATTGTTTATGTATTCACAAGCAGACAGACAGACAGAGAGAGAGAGAGAGAGAGAGAGAGAGAGAGAGAGAGGGAGGGAGGGAATGAAAGAGAGAGAGAGAGAGAGAGAGAGGGAGAATGAAAATGACAGAGAGGGAATCTGGTACATTAGGGCCTCTTGCCACTGTAAATGAACTCCAGATGCATGCACCACTTTGCACATCTGGCTTTATGTGGGTTCTGGGGGGTCAGATCCAGGCCATCAGGCTTTGCAATCAAGCACCTTTAACTGCTGAGCCATCTCTCCTGCCCCAAATTATTATTATTTTGATTTTTTGATTTCTCAAGGTAGGATCTTGCTGTAGCCCAGGCTGACCTGGAATTCACTATGCCGTCTCAGGGTGACCTCTAACTCACTGTGAGCCTCCTACTGCTGATTCCCAAGTGTTTAGATTCAAGGTGTGTGTCACCATGCCTGGCTCCAGAGAGAATGGGCGTGCCAGAGCCTCTAGCCACTGCAAATGAAGTCCCGTTGCATGTGCCACTTTGTGCATCTGGCTTTCTGTGGGTACTGGGGAATTGAACTTGAGTCATTAGGCTTTGCAGGCAAGCACTTTAACCAATGAGCCATCTCTTCAGTCCCCCAGATTTTTTTAAAAGGAATTTTGTGGAAATGAAAGATGCCCAGACATTCCTGTTTCTGAGGCTGAATATATATATTTATATGTAATTGCTGTCATGGCAAACAGCAACAAACATTTCACTTGGGTTAGGAAAATGGGCTTTGTTTCTCTGTCTCAGAACAATGTGATTTTAGTCACTAAAATCAGTGAGACATAGCACCAGCCACAGTGGGTGTGGTCATGTCTAATACGCAACCTTGTCTCTAGGGTAGTGCAGTGGTTGGCTTTGCCCTGAAGAGGAGCAGTCCTTACTTACCCAGAAGTATTTATTTTTTTTAAACGTACTGGGGATTGAACCCAGGTACTTCTTGCATTCTAGCATTTACCACTGAGCTGTATCCCCAGCCTTCATTTTACTTTCAATTTTGAGATAGGGCCTCACTATGTCGCCCAGGCTGGCTTTGAACTTGTGGCAACCTCCCTGTCTTAGCTTCCTGAACACTGGGGTTGTAGTCCTGAGCTGCCCCACTGGGCCTGGCTCCCAAATGTTTTGTATTGTACATATGAGTGTGTGTTGGGGGGGGGGGACTGGGTACCATAGTGCTGGTGTGAAGGTCAGAGGACAGCCTCAATGAGTCTATGATCTTCTAACTTAAAAAAATTTTTCTTTTTTAAAAAATTATTTTTATTTATTTATTAGAGATAGAAAGTGGGGGAGAGGGAGGGAGGAAGAGAGACAATGAGAATGGGTGCACCAGGGCCTCCAGCCACTGCAAATAAATTCCAGATGCATGCACCACCTTGTGCATCTGGCTTGCACGGTCCTGGGGAATCAAACCTGAGTCCTTAGGCTTTGCAGGCAAGCACCTTAACTACTAAGCCACCTCTCCATCCCTCTTCTTCCAGCTTTGTTGAGACAGGGTCTCTTGTTGCTTTTAATAAGCACCAGTAGCTCATCTTCCAGCTTCAGATTCCCCTGGCTCCACCTGCCATTGTTTTAGGCGTGACAGGATCACGGACACACATGTCATTATGTGTCAGGCTGTACGTGGGGAGAACCTAACTCAAAACAGCAGGCTCTGTAAGCACATGTCTTTAAATGCTGGGACATCTCCATAGCCCTCGTGTTATACAACTTCAGGTCTCTATCCCAGGGTCTGGCAAGCTTCAGGGTAGTGACAGAGCTATGGGCAAATGCATTATGTGGGAATGCAATAGGTCCAGGATGGCGTCTCGCTTTGGGGCTGAGCCCAGATGACCTGTGAGTATCAGGCTGAGAGGGCTGTGGCTCAGAGAAGGTTGAGAGACAGGGGGAAAATAGCTTTTCCTCCACTGCTGCCTTCTCTATGTCACTTTATGACTTAGTATCAGTAAACATTTGACTTGTATACCTATATGTCTGGGTGTGTGCAAAAAAGTTCTCAGATAAAAAGGGTCGTAAGTGAAATAAATAAAAACTGAAAATATTATGGGCTGGAGAGATGGCTTAGCGGTTAAGGCATTTGCCTGCAAAGCCACAGGATCCCCGTTTGCTTCTCCAGGACCCACATAAGCCAGCTGCACAAGGGGGCGCATGCATCTGGAGTTCGTTTGCAGTGGCTGGAGGCCCTGTCATGCCTATTCTCTCTCTCTACCTCTTTCTCTCTCTCAAATAAATAAAAAATTTAAAAAATTATTTAAAAAAAAGATAAGTGAAAAGAGTTTAAGCAACCTTGACTCCACAAGAACAGAGCAATGGAAGGTTGTCCGTTGTTTGTTTGTTTGCTTGTTTGTTTTTACAGTGCCTGTATCTACCTGTCCATAGATTTGTTTCAAGGATCTGATCCACCTGAACTGGGGACCCAGGAGCGCAGAGCCCACAGGCCAGACGCCAGGCTGGAACTTGGGTTGCCGGTGTCAACATTTGGAGGAAGCTCCACCTCTTCACTTGAGGACTCAACTGATGAGATGTGGTCCACCCACTTCACCCAGGCTGTGTCTTCACTCCAAGTCAACGTGACTGGCTGTAGGTGTCAATCTCAATCAGTATATCTACAGACACCTCCGCAGCCACCGGGGTCAGCACTTGGTGACTGGCTCAGATGTAGCGCAGACACGTTGGCCCATAAAATCCAGCCGCCCCAGAAATGATGGGCCATGTCTCCTAAGATCATTTGGGCATTCGTGCAGATGTTCTTGGCTAACGTGACAAACATAAATGACTAAAATACAGGGAGTATTTTTTTTTTTTTTTTTTGCCCCTCGCAGTGCTTTTAAAGTGATGGTGCAATTTAATGTCTAACTTCTTGTTGTTGTTGTTGTTTTGCTGGGGGATGTATATATAAATCTTAAAAATTCATTTTTTCATCCTGTCTCCCACACTTTCTGAACGTTAAGGACACAGTTCCCCTTAGGATAGAAGTCTGGATGCTTCTAGAAGAAATAACATTTGTTGGCTCTGAAAGATTAAGTATCTGCTCCTGAACCTCTGCGCTGCGGCTGCCTGACGCTTGGGATCGTAATGGGTTTTCTGTGCTAATGTGTGCCGCTGGACTTCTTTAAAAATGCCAAGTTCTTCTTTCCTTGGAGGGCTGCAATCTATTTTCTGCTGGCGATTATGAGAAATATGGACAAAAGCAAATTTCAAATGCTGTTGGACAAACATGATTTAATCATCTCTGGCTGATGGTGGGAACTCATATGAAATGCCGTGTTGGTGTGTAGATCTGCCGACTTGCCTTGGCAGAGGTCATCTTAGCTGGCTTCGTGAAAAATTCCTTTTACTCATTTATGTGATAGATTCTTTCATGCTTATGAGAGTGCAGCCAAGGTCAGCTGCAGAGGAAGCAGTGAACTTGGGTTATGTGAACTTGGAGGCTTTTGAAAACCTCCTGTCCAGCCTTTCCAATAGTATCAATTTTCCTGGCTGAAGATGGAAATTGTAACACGATAATGTCATTATTTTAGTTTAAAGCTTAGGTTCATGATACAGGCTAATGCCGGGGCTGGTTAAAGAGGTGGAATTGATGGGCTCTTTTCAGGTTTTTAAAAGATTATTTATTTATTTGCAAGCAGAGAGAGACAGACAGAGAGAGAGAAAATGACATTCCAGGGCCTCCTGCCACCGCATACAAACTCCAGATGCAGGTGCCACTTTGTGCATCTGGCTTACATGGGTACTGGGGAATTGATTTCTGGTCATTAGGCTTTACAGGCAAGTGTCTTTAACTGCTGAGCCATCTCTCCAGCCCAACTGTTTTCATTTTTATTTATTTATTTGAAAGTGACAGAGAGAGAGAGAGAGAGAGAGAGAAAGAGAGAGAGAGAGAATGGGTGCACCAGGGCCTCCAGCCACTGCAAATAAACTCCAGATGCATGTGCTCTCTTGTACATCTGGCTAACGTGGGTCCTGGAGAATGGAACCTCAAACCAGGGTCCTTAGGCCTCACAGGCAAGCGCTTAACCACTAAGCCATCTCTCCAGCCCCAACTGTTTTCATTTTTGATGGACAACTTTGGCTGTTCTGTGAAGCTCTTTCACGTGGATGGGAAGGAAGTGAAGGGCACCCAGCGCTGCGGGGCATCAGCCTGGAGGCAGGCTTCGCGTAGTGAACGTGGGATTGGCATGCCGTCTTTCTTGCCTTCCAGTTTTATCCAGAATGAGCTTGCCTGTTAAAGCTTTTCAAGGCATGGAAACAAAAGGGAGGTTTTTAATATCACATCTGGAGTCTTAAGTTCTCATGAATCTCTGAATGATACAGGGTGCACTGAGACCTGGAGGCAAAGAAAAGGGTGGTGGGTGTCTTTCTGGAACGAGGCCTACAGGTTTGGAGAGGGAGCACTGAGGTTCAGAGCTCAGAGGCTTGCACTCAAAGTGCTGGCCTGACCCTCCAAAATTGTAAGTCAAGAATATGAGGTCAAATCTGTAGGGACCATGCAATGCATCTAAAATGCACAGAGAAGGGCTGGAGAGATGGCTTAGCCATTAAGGCGTTTGCCTGCAAAGCTTAAGGATCCAGGTTCAATTCTCCAGGTCCCACATAAGCCAGATACACATGGTGGTGCATGCATCTGGAGTTCACTTGCAGTGGCTAGAGGCCCTGGTGTGCCCATTCTCTCTCTCTCTCTGTTTGTCTTAAATAAATAAACAAATAAATAAATAAATATCTTTAAAATGCACAGAGAAAAGTGTTGAAGCACAGCCCTGTTTCTGGATACCTTGGTTATTTTCAAGTACCTTGTGATGGCTCATCTGAGGCCTAGGTACAGCTCAGTTTCCCCCTCTCCTCTCTGGGAAACAAAGGGCTCTGGCAAGGAAAGCATGTTATGGAGACAGAACCACAATAAGCCACAGCAAAGGGAAACAGAAATGGAGAGCTCAAGAGAGAGCCTGCAGCAGGGACAGAGGACCAGGGACAGGAGGGATGGGCGCTTCTTGTAGCGGAAGGGGCTGCTGCTGTCTGAGCGGGGTGAGAGGAGACAGACACGCTCCTAGCGTCTGCTGTCCAGCTGGGCCAGATGCATTAACCCACTTGAGCAGAGCCAACTTGAGTGGCTCCAGTCTTCCTTCTGAGGCTGTCGTCATGCAGACAGAGGATACGGGAGGCCCACTGCACACAGTGGGGGTGATTTTAAAACATGAGGAATGGGTAGCCTTTTTTTAATCCTAATTCCATGGGGCTGCATTATCTTCCCTCCCTTCCTCCCTTCCTCCCCCCTTCCTTCCTTCCTTCCTTCCTTCTCTTCCTCCTTCCCTCCCTCCCTTCTTCCCTTCCTTCCTTCCTTCCTTCCTTCCTTCCTTCTTTCCTTCTTCCTTCCTTCCTTCTCTTCCTCCTTCCCTCCCTCCCTTCTTTCCTTCCTTCCTTCTTTCCTTCTTCCTTCCTTCCTTCCTTCTTTTCCTCCTTCCCTCCTTTCCCCTCCCCTTCTTCTCTTCTTTTTTCTCTTGTTATTATAATTTTATGGAAGAAGGTCTAAGAGGCCCATAGTTGTATCCAATAAGCACCAATAAATATTTGTGAATATATTCTACTTATACGTTAATTTAGTGATTTTATGTTTGGGAAAAAAAGCATTGAAAAGATGTTTATCTTTGGCTCTGAATCTGAACCTAGATTTGAAAGTCATGAAAAATTAGAATCATGCAATACTAAAATATTTCTGGATCTCGGGGTATCATTGAAAAAGCACAGGGAAATGTTTAGTGGTTGTTTGTCCTGTGAGCTTCATTTTGTGATGAGAAATAAGCTGAAAATGCTGTCACTGATCATGTTTGTTTTTCAAGCTTTTTAGAATTTTGTGTGTTAGAGAGAGAGAGAGAGAGAGAGAGAGAGAGAGAGAGAGAGAGAGAAAGAGAGAGAATGGGCATGCCAGGGCCTTCAGCCGCTGCAAATGTGCCACCTTGTGCATCTGGCTTACATGGATCCTGGGGAATCGAACCTGGGTCCTTTGGCCTTGTAGGCAAGTGCCTTACCGTTAAGCCATCTCTCCAGCCCTGATCATGTGTTTTATTGACATTTTTTAAAGATATATTTTTAAATATTTTATTTATTTATTAGAGAGAGAGAGAGGAAGAGGCAGATAGAGAGAAGGAGAGAATGGGCAGGACACGCCAGAGCCTCTAGCCACTGCCAACAAACTCCAGATGCATGTGCCCCCTTGTGCATCTGGCTTACATGGGTCCCTGGAGAATCGAACCAGGGTCCTTATGCTTCTCAGGCAAATGCCTTAACTGCTAAGCCATTTTCCCAGCCCAACATTTTTTTTTTTTTATGAGAGAGAGAGAGAGAGAGAGAGAGAGACAGTTGGCATGCCAGGGCCTCTAGCCACTGCAATTGAACTCCAGATGTGTGTGCCACCTTGTGTGCACGCACGATGTGATGCATGTGTTACCTAGTACTTCTGGCTTATGTGGGGATCTGGGGAGTTGAACATGGCTCCTTAGGCTTTGCAGGCAAGTGCCTTAACTGGTAAGCCATCTCTCCAGTCACTTACTGACAATCTTACTAACACTAGTCATGTCTTTTATTGACAAATAAGCAATCAGGGTACTAAGACTTCCCCTATGCCAGTGGTTTTATATTTACATAGGGGGCTATCTAAGTAACATGAATAATTTCAAAATTCATGCAAAAATTACAGATGCCATCTTTAAGGTCATTCGAGGAGGTGACTTAAGTACTCAAAAAAGGTGTGATGCTATTTAGAGTATTTTTCAGTCATCAGTTGGAAAGCCTGCCTAAAACACAGTCTGAGTCATACAGTCTAATTCCCCAGAAGATAGCCCTGGTGGAGAATACTGCCTAGGACACAACGTGGTGATGGCCACGCTGTCACCGCTCATCCCCAGAGTTGAGTCTCCCAGGAACAAGGTCTTACCAGTTTCTGACATGTCCCTGCAGAGGCACATTATGTCCACAGAAGTGAATGCATCACTATGGGTATGCATAGGTATGGTATGGTGTGGTTTGATTATGGCTGAGGATAGATACCTAGGTACCGTTCCCTTGCCAGCTCTTTAGGCATTATATTATATTATAAAGTTGATGCACACGCAGATTGCTCTCTCACATTTCACAACTTGTGAGTCCTTAAGGAAGGCTTGTATACCCCCCAGACTGCATATGCTAAACCCTCAAGGTGGCAGTGGTAGGAAGTGGGGCCTCTGGGAGGAAGGAAGTAGATTGACAGCGGAGCGCTGCATGAGTGCAGAGGGAGGAGAGGAGATGGCACCGCCTGTGCAAGGAAAAGGCCCTCACCACAATCAAGTCTGTGCCTTGACCTTGGCTTTTCCACCTTCCAAACTGTGGGAAGCACCTCTCTGCTATTTATGAGCTCCCACGCACAGTGTTTTGTGATCATAGCTGGTCTGATGAAGGAGCAAACTCACTGCGTATCCGTTACTTTCTCTTTGCTGTGACCAAATAACAGTCAGAAGTTACTTAAGGAGGGAAAGGATTGACTTCAGCTCACAGTTCCAAGGGGAGACATTCCATCATGATGGGGAAGGCATGGTGGCACTAGCAGGAAGCAGAGATGGTCACATGACACTTATAGTCAGGACGCAGAGGGAAAACAGGAAGTGAGGCTGGGCTAGAAAACCTCAAGGCCAGGCTGGAGAGATTGCTTAGTGGTTAAGGCACTTGCCTGGGAAGGCTGAGGACCCAGGTTCGATTCCCCAGTACCCACGTGTAGTAGACAGCTGCAGGTCGCTGGGATGAATTTCTAAATCAGGCACAGTTATGGAGGAAGGGATATTTATTGAAGCTTACAGATCCAGGGGAAGTTCCATATTGGCAGAAGAAGCTTGCCCTCTCACCCAGGACCAAACAGAGAGAGAGAGAGAGAGAGAAGCCCCAAGCCAAAATAAACCAGAAGCCAAGCCGGGCATGGTGGCGCACGCCTTTAATCCCAGCACTCGGGAGGCAGAGGTAGGAGGATCACCGTGAGTTCGAGGCCACCCTGAGACTCCATAGTGAATTCCAGGTCAGCCTGGGCTAGAGTGAGACCCTACCTCGAAAAACCAAAAAAAAAAAAAAATAAATAAATAAAAAAATAAACCAGAAGCCATACCACATAGTACACTTCTAGACCCCCAGGAGGAGCTCAGGCACTTTGTATATCTTTAGATTAGAATTTCAAATCCACTACTACACCTTAGGGCTGGACCCTAAGATCTGCCCAGCGACACCTCCTCCAGCCAAGTGGCTGGAAATCCAAGAAGTTTTAATAATCTCTTGAATCTATTGGGGGGCATTTATTCAAACTACCACACCACATAAACCAGATGCACAAGGTGGCACATGTGTCTGGAGTTCATTTACAGTGGCTAGAGGCCCTGGAGTGCCCATTCTCTCCCTTCCTCTCTCTGCCTCTCTCTCTCAAATAAATAAATAAAGAAAATATTTTTAAAAATTTCAAGGTGCACTTCTAGTGATGTATGTCCTCTGGAAAGGCTCCTCCTCCTAAAGGTTCCACAACTTTCCCACACAGCACCACCAGCTGGGCACCAAGTGTTCAAACACATGAGCCCATGGGGAATACTTTACATTCAAGCTCCAGCATAATTTAACACTTTATTTAAAAAAATTGTTTTCATTTTTATTTATTTATTTGAGAGAGACAGACAAGAGAGAGAAAAAGGGAGAGAGAGAGAGAGAGAGAGAGAGAGAGAGAGAGAGAATGGGTACACCAGGGCCTCCAGCCACTGCAAACAATTCCAGATGCATGCACCACCTTCTGCATCTGGCTTATGTGGGTACTGAGGAATTGAGCCTTAAACCAGGGTCCTTAGGCTTCACAGGCAAGTGCTTAACTGCTAAGCCACTTTAACACTTTTGCAAGGGTAGACCAGTATTCCCAGTACTCAGGAAGCTGAGCTAGGTGAAGTAGGAGTTTGAGGCCACCTTGAGCTACACAGTAAGTTCCAGGCCAGTTTGAGCCACATAACAAAACCTGGTCTTGAAAACCTGAAGAAAAAGGAGGAGAAGGAGAAGAAGAAGAAAGAGGAGGAGGAGGAGGAAGAAAAGAAGAAAAGGCAGGGTGAGTTTGGATTTATAACCTGAATATTAAGACTCATGCTGTCTGTCACTACAAAAACCAACTAGAAGAGACAGTAATTGAATCTTTATTCCCAGAGCCAGCAAGCTGGGAGGCCAGAGGGAGTCCTCCTTCCTCAAGCCATCTCTTTCTGGCCTATTTTATAGGGAATCAGAACAAAGGCAATAAATCATTTCAAAGTTCAGTCTTGCCTCACTGGTCAGGTGATCAGCTTCCTCTCTGAAACTCATGGTGTTTATAATTCTGCTTTCCTCTTTTTTTCCCTCCCTCCCTCCCTCCCTCCCTCCCTCCCTCCCTCCCTCCCTCTTTCTCAGGGGGAGGGGATTGTTTTGCATAGACCAAAGCCACTGACTCTTACGTTTCTCAATTCACATCATCATTTAGATTCAATTTCTCCACTTAGTCACCATTTAGATTCCATATAGGTTTAAGGTATCAGAGAACAAACAGTTAACAAGGTGCATGTGTTGGACTGCTTTCAGTGTATATATAAAGATTACTGGCTGGATATGGTGACGCACGTTTAATCCCAGCACTTGGGAGGCAGAGGTAGGAGGGTTGTGAGTTTGAGGTCAGCCAGAGTCTACATAGTGAATTCCAGGTCAGTCTGGGTTAGAGCGGGAACCTACCTCCAAAAACCAAAAACCAAAAACCAAAAACCAAAAAAAAAAAAAAAAAAGATTTCTTTCTACAATATGAAATATAAATGTGTGCTTGTAATATGAAATATAAAATCTTCCTATCTTCTCTCTAGCAGGTCTTAAGACACAAAGAAAGAGAGCAAGAATCACATGACAGCCGACTTTAGATTGATAAAGCCACAAGCCAAGACATGTAAGGTATCCCAGAGCCCTGGGAAGTGAGAAGCGTAGGCAACAGATTCTCCAACAAGCCTCAAGAAGTCGACCCTGCATCACAAGGGTTTCCAACTTCTGTCCCCTCAGACACTGAGATAATCCATTCTGTTCTTTGAGCCACCCACGTGGCCTCTCTGATGTGGCCCCAGGAAATGCCCAGAGGAAATAGGCATCGCATACCCACTCCAGATGGCTCAGGCAAAGAGCACCAAGCCACCCAAAGTCATTCGAGAGGTGTGTCACCGCACCAAAGAAGAGTTTAGACGGGAAGGAAACAGGGGTCAGCCTGAAGTGACCATATCACTGTGCCACACTTCGTTTTGTGGGGCTTTTCTGGCTGACCAGGGAAACCAGCTAGCAGAGCTTGACAGTTGCGGGACGATTTTGATATTGTAATCTCAAGTTCCCCCCAAAGCAGCTGTATGCACCTGGAACAAGACTGACCGGTCAGGACTTCTGGGAGTGTGGAGGGATGGAATGTTTCAGGTTGAGAGCCAACTTACCTTGAGCTATCTTTAGTCCCCTTAATAGCCAGTTTTTTTTTTTTTTTCGTTTGACCTTTGTGACTATCACCCTTGGGGTAATCAGATAATCAGGTGAAATCTTTTTGGAATATACTAACGCTCCAAACTGCTTCAAGCAACCTGAAAGTTAAGATTGTCATCAGAGAGCAACGGGAAGCCAATAACGGAGACCTCCCCACCGGGCTGTGATCCACCTACCTGAAGTCTCCACCAATGCATTTGAAAAGCGTCATGACTTATGACTCTCTCTCTCTTTTTTTTTTTTTTTTTTGGTTTTTCGAGGTAGGGTCTCACTCTAGCCCAGGCTGACCTGGAATTCACTATGGAGTCTCAGGGTGGCCTTGAACTCACGGTGATCCTCCTACCTCTGCCTCCCGAGTGCTGGGATTAAAGGCGTGTGCCACCACGCCCGGCTATGACTCTCTTTACTCTGTTCCCACCAATATTTCATGAAAATGTTACCGTGTTGGAACATGGAATTTGGGGTAACCTAAATCTGTGTTATCAGGCCATGGCCACTCATGGCTCCAGAATAAAATGCCTCTTGTTCCCTTTGGGGTGAAAGATGTCTGGTTTTTGTTGTTGCTGTTAACGGTATTAAAATATAAAAACAAGATAACTGTAGGGGAATGTTTTTAAAAATATTGAATTAATTAATTTATTTGAGGGGGAGAGAGAGAGAGAGCTTGATAGAATGGACATACCAGGGCCTCTAGCCACTGCAAAGGAACTCTAGTTGCATGCCACCAGCTTGTATATCTGGCTTATGTGGGTCCTGGGGAATTGAACCTGGGTCCTTAAGTTTTGCAGGCAAGTGCCTTAACTGCTAAGCCATCTGTCCAGCCCAGGGAAATAGTTTTGTAGTTCTGCTGCCTGGATGGTATAATGACTGTTACAGAGGAGAAAAGAAAAGTGGCTGATTTCTGGTTTATTTTTAGGAGGCGCATTCTGCAGGAGGCGATGGCTCATTGAATGCAATGTCAGGTTGACTTGCTAAGGCATGCAGGTAGATAAGTTCTAACGCTTGTTCAAGCAACTCATAGGTGACGTTCAAATTTATGCTAATATTTGACTCAAAGCCAACTTATAAAGGAAGATACGTGTTCCACTTTTTGAAGCATGAAGTAATATTTTCATGACTAGAAGAGTTTTAAAACAATAACCCCAGGTATTGGTTTAAATATAACCCCGTTGCTTAGGTTGATTTCAACATGAAAGGTTCAGAGAGCTGGAGAGGTGGCCCAGTGGTTCAAAGGCACTTACTTGCAAGGCCTGATGGCCCGGGTTTGATTCCTCAGTACCCACATAAAGCCAGAGTGGCACATGCATTTGCAGTTTGGTTGCAGTAGTGGGAAGCCCTGGAGGGCCCACACCCTCTCTCTCTGTCTCTGCTTGGAGAATCAATAAAGAAGTAAAATATTAAAAAAGAATAAAAAAAGAAAGATTCAGATATATTAAAAAATAGGCCCAAAATATTAGAGGTACATGTCCCTCACTAAGATGAATCACATGTGCATAGTCTGGTATATCTGCTCCCAGATTTCTCTATTAACACACAAACACGCTCACAACACACATGCATGCACACACGTGTGTGCACAGTGAGAACCCTATGTTCTTTTATCCATTTCTCCTCTTATAACTGTTTCTGCAGGTGTCAGAAAATGAACAGAAACAAGCGGGAATGTCTACCACAGAGGAAGTAGACTTCACTGGAGGACAGGGTAGTCACAGAGGGACACTTCACATCTCAGTAGTGAAGACTCTGGAAATGCCAGGTGTCTGTCTGGCATAGGGCCAGGGAGGTTTCATGTTCAAGGAGAGGGGAAGGGAGAAGCATTAGCAAGTGTGAAGGAAGGAACTGCTTTCTTTGGAGATTTCCACCCAGGTATCGATACCCCAATTCCAGGTCAGCCTGAGCTAGAGTGAAACCCTACCTCGAAAAACCAAAAAAAAAAGCAAAGCAAAGCAAAACAAAACAAAACAAAAAATAGCAGGGAGAGGGGGGACATCTCTTGACAAAGTTCTTGGCAGTCAGCAGAAGTATGACGAATTTCTCAGAGCCTCAATAGAGACGCTTGCTAACTCCTTCAGTAGGAGCAAAGATATTCTACGGAGAGGCCCTTGTGCCCTTTTCTCTTGGCTATCAGCCTACTGAGACATTGGTTCCCAAGGAATTGGGACTTTCCGTGGAATCTCATGCTGGAAGAAGGGAAAGGCTAAAGCCTGGTGCCAGCCAGAGGAGGCACATGTCTCTCAGGAAGAGATTTCACACTCGCGGACAACATGTCAGGCCACATTTCAGAGGCGACTGCAGCCCAGACAAGGATGGGTGGGACTCTACCTTGACCAGGACTGCTTAGTCATGCATGCCTCTTGCCCTCTATTTCAAACTAAATCTCCCATCAGTACCCCAAAGATGGACTTGGGGCAGGGTGACTGGACCTCTTTTGTTCCTCATTCCAATGTGGCCACATTGAATAATTCTCTTTCCTATCACTACTTGTCTCTTTAATTGGCCTACTGAGGATGGATAGCTGATCCTCCTACCTCTGCCTCCTGGGTGCTGGGATTTAAGGCCTGTGCCACACCATGTCAACAGCAGCCTGATGAGGGTATGCCCCAGAGGACTTTTCACTTGATCAGAGGGCAAGCATCCCTAGTTTTCCTATGAGAGTATCCTGCAGTGTATGACTGACTTCTTTGTTCCTTGGGTTTTCCTTATTTTACACTCACCCATTTCTTTTCAAAAAAATTTTTATCTTGTTTTAAAAATTGTTTTTATTTTTATTTTTTAGAGAGAGCGAGGGAGAGAGGGAAAGAGAGAATTGGTGTACCAGGGCCTCAGCCACTGCAATTGTACTCCAGACATTTGCGCTGCCTACTGGGCACGAGCGACCTTATGTTTGCCTCACTTTTGTGCGTCTGGCTTATGTGGGATCTGGAGACAGATGGAACCTGGGTCCTTAGGCTTCGCAGGTGAGCGCCTTAACTGCTAGGCCATCCCTCCTGCCCACCGTTTCTTATTTATTTATTGTAGGAGTCCTCAGTCTTCATAGCCTTTAGGCATCATGTCATGTTTTTCGTTTGCTTCAGTTTCCTATCAGTTAAATGGTTCCACTTTCCACCTGCAAGGTCCTTCTCAGTCTAGAGTCTGGGTGGTTCTGCAGGAGGCAGGCTTGCTCACCGGCTGTGTGCTCAGCACTGTAATTACAGCTCTGTGAGGAGGGCACTCCTCCACGCAGGCTCATTCCAGATGCAGTTTTAAATGTCACAGAGTAGCCTGCCAGCAATCCAATGACTCCTTGTAGGTGAGAAGCCAGGTGGGCTGATGTGGTGGTGCCTGCCTTTAATTTTAGCACTCTTGGAGCCTGAGGCAGGAGGATTGCAATGAGTGTGAGGGCAGTCTGGACTAAAGTGTGAGACCCTATTTCAAACAAACAAACAAACAAATCAAAAACAAAGAAAACCCCCAAAGCAACAACCCCAAGTAGATTAAGAATGCTGTTACAGGTTTAGGGTGTGATTAGCTTGGGTCTCACTTAGAAATGACAGAATTTGTTGGGGTTATCTTCTTCTTTTTTTTTTTTTTTTTTGAGGTAGGGTCTCACTCTAGCTCATGCTGACCTGAAATTCACTATCTAGTCTCAGGGTGGCCTCAAACTCATGGCGATCCTCCTACCTCTGCCTCCTGAGTTCTGGGATTAAAGGCGTGCGCCACCACGCCTGGCTTGGGGTTATCTTCTTGTTGCTAGGTTAAAAGACCTGACCAGAAGCAGCTTTTGGAAGGAAAGGGTTTATTTCAGCTGACCGTTTCCAGTGGACGTTTCATCATGGCAGGGAAAGCAGGGCAGAGCAGATAGAAGGGTGTCACACCTGGTCACAGCAGCTAGAGGAAGCAGGAAGAGTGAGCTGACCTCTGAACACCCAGCAGGGCTAGACTAATAAACCTCAAGGTCCGTCCCCAGTGACACACCTCCTCCAGCAAGGCTCCACCTCCAAAAGGTTTCATAACCTTCCCAAATTGGCACCAGCTGGGGACCAAGTGTTCAATACACATAAGCCTATGGGGGACATGTCACTCAAAGCTGAGGCTTAACAGTTCTAAATCTAGCCTAGTGGGGACTGAGGGACCCAACACCCAAGGCCTGTTCCAGAGCTGAAACACTCACAAGTGTCTTCTGCTGCTGCTCACCACAGCTGGAAGCCCAGGATTATAATAGCTGCCCAGTGCTGGTGCTCAAAGCCCAGAGCAATGAGCTCCAATCTGAGTGCCTAGAGCCATGAATCTCTGGCTTCTAGGGCCTGGAGCAATGGACCTGTAGCTCTCAGGGCTTGGAGCTATCAGCCTCTGGGTATAGACATTTAGCCTGTAGGCCTTGGGTTGTTCTGGGGGAGCCCAGGTATCAACACTGGGAGAACGTCTCCTCACCTACCCACAGTTTGTAAGTGGGAGGGCAGAAGACCCTGGCCAGCTGAGCCGTAATGGTAAGAGCGCATTTTGCTTTGGGATCTCTACTTTTTCTGCCCAGGCAATGTGAATGCACTCCTGACTCAGGTTCCGGGGACCTCAGGGAGTCTGACCCTCACCCTCTTGCCCCTGAACCAGTTCCCCGAGCTGAGCCCTTGTTTGGTGCTCTGCTCTTTGAGCTTCCTGATCTGACCGCTTGGCAATCTCTGTGGATGGATTCATGCTTTATGGAGCATTAAGCCAAATACTCCAGTCTGCTCTTCTGTTTTTGTTTTTTTCTTTGCTTATCAACTGCTCAAATCATTTAAGCACATCATGACCACTAAGAAGTGGTTAAAGTAAGAAGTGGTTAAAGTTTGCCGTTGAAGCAAAGAGTATTCACCTTGTGCCTGCAGGTCGGCCTGTTGGTAACTTGGAAAAGTCACACGCCTCACTGTGTGATTCCGTGTCACCAACAGCTATAAAGTCTCATATTGAAGAACTGCTCTGGTTGGTCTACAAATGAAGGAGTGCTTAGTAGAAGTTACCTTCTCCTTGCTGGGACAAAACCATCTGCCAGAATCAGCTTATAGGAAGAAAGGGGGTATTTCAGGCTTGCAAGGGAAGTTCCATCATGGTGGAAAAAACAAAAAAAACATGGTGGAAAAAAACCCCACTCACATCTTTATACATCAGCAGCAGGGTGGGAGCAGACTGAGGGAGATAGCTCTAGAACACCCACCCAGTGGGCTGACTAATAAACTTAAAGGTCCCCCCCCACTGACACACCTCCCAAGGTTCCACCTCCCAAAGGCTCCCCCAGCTGGGGACTAAGTAGGAGGTTTAGTCACAAACTCTTGAGACGATGGGGGACATTTTACATTCAAACCACCACATCTTACATAAATTCATATATCTCACATTAAAGAAGTCTTTGATAATTCCAATCTGAAAACGTTAAAATGTTACTATTTTAGGAACCAATTTGAAAATATTTTCAGAAATGAAGTTGATGTTATCTCAGTAAATCATTGTCAAATAAGACTAGCTTATTATTGGTCAAATAGAAATGAGGTCTTCTCTCAGTTACCAGCATTATGTGTAAAATCAAGAGTATTTATTCATTTATTTATTTTTGGTTTTTCAAGGTAGGATGTCACTCTAGCCCAGGCTGACCTGGAATTCACTAAGTAGTCTCAGGCTGGCCTCGAACTCACAGTGATCCTCCTACCTCTGCCTCCCAAGTGCTGGGGTTAAAGGCGTGCACCACCATGCATGGCTAAGAACATGTTTTGGTTTTACTTGGCTGCCTTCTTTCTTCCCAAACTTACACAGATTAATGTGCTGTAAAGGTAAAATCACTTCTCCTAAATGACCAGTATTATGGAAAATACAATTGCATTTAACCAAAGCTGACTTACTATTATGATGATATGGATCCCTTCGAAGGTAAGAGTCTGGATAATTTCCAGGCAACTTAGCAACTTTGGATCAAGTGGCAGGTATTCTTAGAATGCACAGATTCCTTATAAGTAAAGTAGAATAGTGGGATGTTGACTATGAACATTAAGTTTATATAGTTTTACTTCTGGGGGTGCCAGGGACAGTCTCTCAAAGATACTGCAGGGCAAAGGTATATATCTTCATGTGATGGCTTCTATCTTTAGTTCTCTGGAGATGACTCTTGGCTGGCATAGAGGAAGCCATGTTGCCCAGAACAGAATGTCTGTGAAATCTGTCTGGAGGCTCTCCCCTATGGATGGAAGCCTGACGGTGTTTGGCTTGACAGAACTAATCCCCCATGGCCTCTGGCATCCGCTACTCAACGGCATTTTTTTTCTGAGCATTATCATGGAATCTGGGGCGACTTTATCCTATAGATTAAAATAGCTTTATTAAAATAGTAAAATATTAAAAACACAAGGGCTGGAGAGATGGCTCAGCCTGTTAAGGTGATTTCCTATAAAACTTAATGATTAGAGTTCGATTCCCCAGTACCCATGTAAAGCCAGATGCACAAAGTGGCTGCTTGTATCAGGAGTTCATTTGCAGTGGCTAGAGGCCCTGGCTGTGCCATTCTCTCTGTCTCTCTTTGTTCGCAAATAAATAAATAAATAAAATGCATACACAAACACAAATAAGTAGTGAAAAGTAGATGAACAATCAAATTGTGAAATATTTGTATATTTATAAGACAATTTTATATTTCTACATCAAACGTGGCTTTATATTTTCTAAGGGCGTTTTCTGTAACATAATGGTTAGGTCTGCATTATATTTTTCCAGATAAACGTATCCTACCTGTTTATATTTTCGCAGAAAATGCTTTTAAGATGAGCTGACTTATTCACTATCTGCAGTGTTACTCTGCGTGGTATCATGAGCAGGAGGGCACAGGGGGCATCTGTGCATGAGCACTACTGAAGTTCCTCCTCTACATGAGGTAACTCAGGGCTGTGAGCTCTTTCTTCATGTGAATCAAATAAGATCCTCACCCAATGAATTTGTTTGTTTTTTTTTTTTTTTTTTTTTTTTGAGAACAGGTATTGTCAATATTTTTGCTTAGCTGCAGGCCGAGCAATGCAATATTGAAAATGGTGCCCATCTGTTTTTTTTAATTTGTAATAAAGAAACATTCTTTAGAAACATGAAGTCCTTATTCAGCTTTCGTTGAATTTATATCGTGATACTTAACACTCAGTCCCTCCAGGCCTGGTAATACAGCTTTCATAAACTGTGTTTGTGAAGAGAAATGCTCAATGCAAAAGCAACTTGGGGGAGGGCTGGAGAGATGGCTTAGTGGTTAAGCGCTTGCCTGTGAAGCCTAAGGACCCCGGTTCGAGGCTCAATTCCCCAGGACCCACGTTAGCCAGATGCACAAGGGGGCGCATGCGTCTGGCGTTCGTTTACAGAGGCTGGAAGCCCTGGCGCGCCCATTCTCTCTCTCTCTCTCTCTGCCCCCTTCTCTCTGTCGCTGTCAAATAAATAAATAAACAAACAAAAAATTAAAAAAAAAACAAGTCTTTTAAAAAGCAACTGGGGGAGAAAAACTTAAGAGAAGAGTGAGTTTGTACTGCTGAGAGTGGTGACACATTTTTCTTTTCTATATCATGGTTACTGAATCTGAGATCTCAATTTGAGTGGGAAACCATCCTTTGGCACCATAAGTACCAAAAGCAATCCTGGCATCTATCTGAATGAAGGCTGCTCTGATTCTGGCCCATGGGACGTCCACTGGCCATGGCAGAGAGCTGGTCTCACCCTTTGTCTGGCTCTCTCACCCTAAATGGACCACTTTGTGCATCTGGCTTTTATGTGGGTACTGGAGAATCGAGCCTGGGTCGTTAGTCTTTGTAGGCAAGTGCCTTAACCACTAAGCCATCTCTCCAGCCCTCTTTTGTGTGATGTAAGGTTTGCTGACAGACGTCCCTGAAGTAATGCTGTGCCACCTTGGCTGCTGTGGTGGTTTGGGTGCAAAATGTCCCCCCCCCCCCCGTAGCCTCAAATGTTTGCAGTTAAGCTTCCTACTTAGTTCCCAGCTAGTGGAGCCTTTGGGAGGTGAAGCCTTGCTGAAGGAAGGGTGTATCCCAGCCGGGGGGGGGGGGGGCATCACTGCGTATCCCAGCCTACAATTTACTGATTCAGCTAGACAAGCTAGGGCTGGAGAGATGGCTTAGTGGTTAAGGCACTTGCCTGCAAAGCTTAAGGGCACAGGCTCGATTCTCCAGGACCCATGTAAGCCAGATGCACAAGGAGGCACATATGTCTAGAGTTTGTCTGCAGTGGCTAGAGGCCCTGGTGCGCCCATTCCTCTCTCTCTCTCTTTCCCTTCCTCCCTCTGTCTCTAATAAATAAATAAAAATAAAAACTTAAATCAATCTAGTCTAGGCAGCACACAGGGTGCTGAGGATTTGAACTTACGTTCGCATGCTTGTGTGGCAAGCACTTCACCCACTGAGCCGGCATCTCTCCAGCCCTATGCCCATACTTGGAGCTTCAGGTAGCACCCCATGTGGTGCTACTCCAAGGTTCACACATGGTGCCAGGCTGGCCAGCTCCAAGCCCAGTCTACCACTACGCTCATCTCTAGTGTAAGCTGGATTCTCTGTAGGGTGCAGGAGCTCTTAGGTCCCATGGGGGCCCTGTGGGGCTCGCAGGCAGAGGTGTACTTCTGTATTGACCCACCCACAGAGCTAGCCACCACTCTGAATAGGGAGCTGGATCTTTGGCCGTGAGTTTGGAAATAGTTCTTTTTTTAAAAAAATTTACATTTATTTATTTGAGACACACACACACACACACACACACACAGAGAGAGAGAGAGAGAGAGAGAGAGAGAGAGAGAGAGACAGAGAGAGAGACAGAGAGAGACAGATAGAGACAGAGAGAGAATGGGCGCACCAGGGCCTCTAGCCACTGTAAAGGAACTCCAGACTCATGCGCCACCATGTGCATCTGGCTTCCATGGGTCCTGGGAAATCGAACCTGGGTCCTTAGGCTTTGCAGGCATGCGCCTTAACCGCTAAGCCATCTCTCCAGCCCAAGAAATAGTTCTTGACATCGACCACGGAGATCTAAGAGTCACGAGTGCTAAAGAGATTTTGATGCGCCTGTTGAGAGAGGAGATGGCTTTGTTCACAGCCATCAAAAGCTGAGATTCAGAGCGTGAATCCTGCCATCAGTGGCGCTAGGATGACTGCAGGCGCTGGTCCGTGTCCCAGGAAGGGAGACAGATGGTCAAAACCAGGCAGAAAGCCAGCAGGCGGTGGCAGTTCAAGGCTGCCGCACGACCCAGGGAGCGGCTGGTCTGATGCTGCAGCGTGCTCTGCACGTCCTGGAATTGGGGATGGTAGAGGCTTCAGTGCATGTGTGTGTGTGTCCAGATGCACATGCCCTGTGTGCATGCATGTGGATGTCAGGGGAGGATGTCAGGTGTCTTCCTCTATCACGCTTCCACTCTATTTCCCTGAGTAAGAGTCTCTCACTGAACCTGTTGTTCTTCATTTATTATTATTATTATTATTATTATTATTATTATTACTGCTATTCTGGCCACACTAGCTGACCAGTGGGCTTCAGTGATTCTCCTGTCTTCACCATTTAAGTCCTGGCAGCACAGGCATGCATGTTTATTTTTATTTATTTATTTGAGAGTGACAGACAGAGAAAGAAACAGGCAGAGAGAGAGCGAAGAGAGAGAGAGAGAGAGAGAGAGAGAGAGGGAGGGAGGGAGAGAATGGGCACACCAGGGCCTCCAGCACTGCAAACGACCTCCATATGTGTGTGCCCCCTTGTGCATCTGGCTTACGTGGGTCCTGGGGAATCCAGCCTCAAACTGGGGTCCTCAGGCTTCACAGGCAAGCACTTAACCACTAAGCCATCTCTCCAGCCCCCAAAGCCGACATTTTACATGGGGTCCTTGGACTGGTGCAGCAAGAATTCTTACTTGCTGAGTCATCTCCCAGCCTGGACTTGGCATTTTAATGGGCAATCCAGGGCATAGTGACCACTTCCTTGCTCCTTAGGGCAAGCTTAGGGACAGGGATGAATTCTCACGGAATGTGCTGAGGCCAGGAAAATCCATGTTGGGGTCCAGTTAAGGGACATGAGTGTTCATGAAAGGGAGTCTTATCATCTTCTCTGCTTTCCTAACTGGTTTAGCTGAAGCACTGAGTGTCTTTTTTTTTTTAAAATTATTTATGGAGCTGGAGAGATGGTTCAGTGGTTAAGGTGTTTGCCTGTAAAGCCTAATAACCCAAGTTTGATTCCACAGTACCCACATAAATCCAGATGCGCAAAGTGACACATGCATCTGGAGTTCATTTGCAGCAGATGGAAGCTTTGGTGTGCCTATTCTCTCTCTCTCTCCCCAACCGCATGCCAGGCATGGTGGACATGACTTTAATTCCAGCACTCGGGAGGCTGAGGTAGGAGGATCACTGTGAATTCAAGGCCAGCCTGAGACTACATATAAATTCCAACATAGTGAATTCCAGGTCAGCCTGGGCTAAAGGGAGATCCTCCTTCAAAAATATTATTTATTTATTTGTGTGTGTACATGCACGTGTGCCAGGACCCCTTACTGCTGCAAATGAGCTCCAGATGCATGCACTGTTTTCTTGTATGTCTGTTTTTATGTGGGTGCTGGGGAATAAAATCCAGGCCAGTGGGCTTTTTTATTTTGTTGTTGTTTGTTTTGTTTTTGTTTTAAGCAAGTGCCTTTAACAGTCCCTGGGTGTATTTATTTTTATTTATTTGAGAGAGAGATTGAGAGAGAGAGAGAGAGAGAGAGAGAGAGAGAGAGAGAGAATGGACCCACCAGGGCTTCCAGCCATTGTAAACAAACTCCAGATGCATGTGCCCCCTTGTGCATCTGGCTTACGTGGATCCTGGGGAATCAAACCTGGGTCCTTTGGCTTTGCAGGCAAGCACCTTAATGGCTAAGCCATCTTTCCAGTGCCCCCCCCCCCGTGTATTTTTAATAGTATATGATCAGCTGACAACTGGGATCCGTTGGTGAAGTGGAAAGAAAGCTCACAGAGGGCTGGAGAGATGGCTTAGCGGTTAAGCGCTTGCCTGTGAAGCCTAAGGACCCTGGTTCGAGGCTCAATTCTCCAGGACCCACGTTAGCCAGATGCACAAGGGGGCGCACACGTCTGGAGTTCATTTATAGAGGCTGGAAGCTCTGGCGCGCCCATTCTCTCTCTCCCCCTCCCTCCCTCCCTCCTTCTCTCTGTCGCTCTCAAATAAATAAATAAACAAAAAATATTTTTTAAAAAAAGAAAGCTCACAGAGCCACACAGCATTGACTGGGCAATTTGAAATAAAGAAATAGACAACTTCTTTAGCATAAACACAAAGCATTGAGTTAACGTCATCTGGTGAAGGACTTGTGGACTTCCTATAGGAAAGGGCCCACCGAGAGTTCTTAGCCGAGATGTTTATGATTTTATTCTTGGGAATGGAATCAGCAGTAGTGCACATTTCAGATCCCTTTCAGATTGGACTGTGAACCTGGGGAGCCAGGTGCCCCAAGAGCCCAAGTGAGTTTCTCCTCAGGCCTTCCCTCCCTCTGAGAACTCCCGCTCTCTCCTTTCCTCACTTCCTTGTGCCCTGGGCTGCATGGGCCCGGGGACTGTCAACGCGGGGTCCTGCTGCTTCAGCTCTGGGGTGCCCTGATCAGAGAGTGGGAGCCAGGCCCCACGGCTAGAGCTCTTTCCTAGGAGCTGGAGGAGAAAGAAGCTTTTTTATTTTTTGTGTAGATGTGTCTGGAAAAACAAAAAAGCAAAAAACAATGCATCCCATAAGAAAACAAATAACCATAAACAGTTGTAACATGTGGACAAAAGGGAACCCTCATATATTGCTGGTGGGAATGCAAGCTAGCCCAGCCACCATGGCAATCAGTACGGGGGTTCCTCAAACAACAACAACAGACCTACCACATGACCCAGCTATACCACTCCTGGATATTTATCCAGAAGAGTCCAAGTCAACATGTCAAAGAGATGCCTGCACCCCAGTGTTTATGGCAACGCAGTTCATAATACCTAAATTATAGGACCAACCTAGATGTCCACCCACAGAGGAAAACGTTCTATACACAAAACAATGGGATTTCTCTCAGCCATAAAGAAGAACAAAAGCACGTTCGTTGCTTGCAGGAAAATGGAAGTAACTGGAAATAATCTTATTAAGTGGACTAAGCCAGTCCTAGAAAGACAAATAGCATGTGCTTTATCTCGGTTGTGGCTACCAGATCTTATACAGATACACAAAATCACGCATACTGATACATATATCTATGTCATGAATGGAGATTTAAAACTGTCCAGGGGACGAATGAGAGAAGGGAGAGGCAAGAAGGAGGGCGGGAGGCACGAGGGGGGATATGCTCTATGTACAATACATCCATGCATGAAAAGTTAAGATAAATTACGAAATTAAAAAAGCCTGATACAAATATTGATGAAAAGGAGAAATTAAAAGATAAACTTTAGGCAGGTGTCGTGGCGCATGCCTCTAGTCTCAGCACTTGGGAGGGAGTCTGAGAGGTAAGGTGGAGTTGTAGGACAGGAACAGGGATCCCAAACTCATTGTCTCATACCAGACTCAGCGAGCAGTCCTCTCTGCCAGCGTCCTGGTTATGGTTATTTCCATTAGGAAATGCATTTCAATAACTCACAGCTGGAAACGTCCCGACTTGCCAATATTTTATCCCTCATCAACAGTCACTATGATAGTAATAGTTGGTGGGGGCGGGGAGGAGGGCGTCTATAATCGCCGCTCATCTCTGTGGGCTTCTCGCTGGCCTCCAGCCAGCATACTTGATGAGGTGCAAGTGTGTTTCCCTCTTCGTTTCCACAATAAGTTCTGTACATGAGAAAAAAAAAAAAATGAGGTCAGAGAAGTTGCCAAAGACCACAGACCACACCAGCGGGAGCGGCCGACACACCTGATTTCTGGGCCAGTGTCTTCAACTGCCCAGCGTGTGTTCCATTAAGGGCTGGGTTTGCCTTTTAATTTGCCGGTTTTCTCACCACCATCTCTCCCTGCCACCCTAGCCTTGGCAGTGATAAATACTAACAGATTTATCCAGTCCGTAAGATACTAATAACCACCACGTTGGGATCCTGGATCCTTTACAGGCGACCAGGGCTCAGCATATGCCTCATGTAGCTCTCACCTGATGGCAGGACAGCACAGGGCATGTTTGGTCACAGGAAACCCACAGTTAGTGTCCAGCAGGTGGCAGCAATCTGGTGCCAGGGAACCCAGAAGCCAGCTACTGTTCTCACTCTTACCCCATGCCTCACACTTCCTTTTTAAAATATATTTTTTACATTTTTCTTTTATTTTACGAGAGAGAGAGAGAGAGAGAGAGAGAGAGAGAAATCAAGCACATGCCAGGGCTTCTAGCCACTGCAATTGTGCTCCAGACGAGTGTGCCAATTTGTGCGTATGCATCACCTTGCGCGTCTGGCTTGCGTGGGCTCTGGGGAGTTGAACCTGGGTTCTTCAGCTTTGCAGACAAGTGCCTTAACTGCTAAGCCATCTCCTCTCTGGCCCATTTTTAGTGTTTTTTTTTTAAATATATTTTTAATATATTATTTTTATTTATTTATTTGAGAGAGAGAGAGAGAGAGAGAGAGAAAGACAGAGAGACAGAGAGAGAGAATGGGCACACCAGGGCTCCTGGCCACTGCAAAGAAACTCCAGGTGCATGCGCCACCTTGTTCATCTGGCTTACGTGGGTACTGGGGAATTGAACTGAGGTCCTTTGGCTTTGCAGGCAAGCGCCTTAACCACTAAGCAATCTCTCCAGCCCCATATATATATATATATATATATATATATATATATATATATATATGTATATATATATGTATATATATATATTTTGTTTTATGAGAGGGGGTTGGGGAGGGACCAGGCTGTACCCTTCTTGTCCGGGGGTCCTGCAGAGTATGCACTGGTTGCCTGCTTATAGGCCCGGAGGTACAGGGAGCTTCCCCAGTGTGGCCCACTCTCCTCTGCACTCCACCTGTGTTCTGGATCTGGGGCTGAACCATGTGTGGTCTGAGGCTCGTGGTGGTGACTTTACACCCACCTCTGCTCTTCCTGGGAGCTGACAACCATCACATTTGCTTGTGTGACCCTTGTGGATATATATGCATGTTGTGAGCTCATGACCTGTGGTTCAGCTCTGAGTGAAGGGCGGGCAGCTGCTGTCCTAAAATGGATTGTCTAGGCATGGAACTTGGCCTCTGGTGGCTGTGACAAGAGTCCCTTGCCACTCTCCCAGGTCTTATACTCAGGTTAGACAAACCCATGACAGCTAGTGTCAAAAGAGACCCGAGGGCCTCTCACTGTTCCTGCCACCATGGACCAATCTGGCCTGAGTCCTGGCCTCTTCCTCCTGGTTTCAGTGCAGCCTGCTCTGCCTGGAACCTCATGTTGGAAGGGCACTAAGAACTAGTTCTGGGCTGAAGTGGCGGCTTAGCGGTTAAAGGCACTTGGCTGTGAAGCCTAAGGACGCAGGTTCGATTCTCCAGGTCCCGTGTAAGCTAGATGCACATGGTGGCGCATGCGTCTGGAGTTCGTTTGCAGTGGCTAGAGGTCCTGGCATGCCTATTCTCTTTCTCTCTCTTTCTCACTCTAGTAAATAAATAAATAAAAATAAAAACTTAAAAGAAATCAGTTCCCTCTTTTGGGGGTTAGACACAGCAATGACTCCCTACCCCTGGTATGTCCCTGATGTACGCAATAGTGAATATCTTGTATCTTCTTGCTTTAACCTGTCTCCCCTCAGGGCAGAGACGTCTTTGTGATGACATCTAGTTCCTGACGCCCTCTGGAGGTTGCAGGAGGGACTGAACAGTGTGTGAGTGACAGTGGAAATAGGATAGTGTGTCCAGGCTGCATGGGGAGGAACTTGCATGTTCGTCTTACACTCAACCGGTGAGATTGTTGGAGATGTTTCTAAGACCCATCCTTCTCACCAGTAGGTTGTGTAGAGCTGTTTATAATAATTAATAATTAATTAATAAAGACAATTAATGTCTTATTTACTGGGTCAACTTCTTACTGGGTAGGGATATTGGCATTTTAAAAATTATTTACTTATTTATTTACAAGTAGAAAGAGAAAGAGAGGGGGAGAGAGAGAGAGAGAGAATGAGAATGAATAGGCATGCCAGGCAGGGCCTCTAGCCACTGTAGATGAACTCCAAGTGCATGCACCACTTTGCGCATCTGGCTTTACGTGGGTACTGGGGAATTGAACCCCGGTCATTAGGCTTTGCACGCAGGCGTCTTAACTGCTGAGTCATCTCTCCATCCCAATGTTGGCATTTTTTTTTTCCTAGCATTACTTTAGATTTGAACCTGGAGTGGACACGTCACCTTATTACTGTAGCCACGCCCTCACAATGTCTCAGTGGCGCTGTGTCTTTGAGAATCACTTGGTATCTATTATTTTTCCCTCTTTTAATTGGTATATGTATTGATTGTATATCGTGATGGGATTCATAAAGGTATTTTCATTGAAATTGTATCAGTTACTTTCTTGTTGCTGAGGCGAAATGAATGACAAAAACAAGTTAATTAAGTTTAAGGGAGGAAAAGTTTATTTCAATTTACAGTTCCAGGTTACAGTCCGTCATGGCGGGGAAGGCGTGGCAGCAGGAAACGCTCACATTCAGTCCAACAGTGAGGAGACAGAGTAGAGAGAGGAATGCTGCTGAGGAATGCAGCGGGCTTGCCCAGAACCCCACCTGCAGGACCACTAACAGTTAGGGAGGGTCTTCCCACCTCAGTTAATCTACTTTAGAAAATCCCGAACAGATGGGCCAAGAGATTTGTTTCCATAGTGATTCTAAATCCTGTCAAGTTGACAGCCAGGGAGTAAAACATCACGCAAGTGATGTGCTATTTATTTATTTATTGGGGGAGGGGAGGGAAAGAATGGGCCCACCAGAGCCTCTAGCCCCTGCAAATGAACTCCAGATGCATGCACTACCTTGTGCATCTGGCTTATGTGGGTACTAGGGATTCAGACGTGGGTCCTTAGGCTTTTCAAGCAAGAGCCTTAACTGCTAAGCCATCTCTCAAGCTGGAGTGATATGTTTTTATCTTATTCAGCCTCTGCTCTCTTCATCCTCCTCCTCTATCCAGTAGTTCCTTTTGTTTCACCAGATAGTCAGTCTAACTTCTATCTTCATGTCTTTTCTTTGTATCTATCTATCTATCTATCTATCTATCTATCTATCTATTTAAATTATGACATATGGGAATATGTATCATGTATATAAACTCTAGACTTCACACGGTACAGAAAACACGTGATATTTGTCTTTCTGAGTGTAGTTTATTTGTCTTAATATGAGGATCTCTGATTCCATCCACATGTTGGCAAAAGCAATGCACTATGGGGTAGATCGGTGTCCACACTGATATATCACAGTAACATAGCACCCCAAAGCATGCACATGCACACTCCAAGACCCCCCTGGAGCCCGGTGAGTGAACACCTGAGAGGATGCTCTGGAGAAGGGGGTACAGAGGGCAGATCATGCTGCCGTAGGGCTCTTCTCCTCTGGTCTAGGGCCTACCCTCTGTGGAGCGGGCTCTCTTGGATGCCCTCCCCTCCCCAGCTAGCTGTCATTCATCAGTCACAACAGCCCGAAGGTCTCCCGACTTTGACTATGACCCTCAGGGGGCAGCATGGCCCCTGTGTGGGAGTCACTACGGTGGTGTTGCTTCCTGCATAGTTCTGAGGCCCTGTTCCTAGCCTTAGAGCTCTGAGGAGGGATTATGTGTAGCGTGACAAAGCGATGACCAAGTCCCAGGGGACAAATGACAGTTCGGAAGGGTATGGTCTGCCAACCAGCCACTCAATTAATGGCTTTGCTGAGCATCAGGCAGAGGAGCCGCGGGGCACAGAGCTCTCCTCTGCTGGGATAAGATCAGATTCTCAGAGGCGGCTTCCTCCCACAGTGATGTTGGCTGTTTTCACAGCGATTCCACTTGTAGCTGTTTGGATTCACACGAGACACTGGTGTGTCTGGGAACTTGCATTCAGCCAGCTGGCCCAGGTAGATGTCCCCAGGAAAGACTGCTTCTCATGGGAGGAAGTTATACTATGAATGATCCATCAGACCAAGGTGAGCAGCTGTTAGACGGAGACCTTATCCAGACAGGACATGCTCAAGAGTCAACATATTCCATCCCAGGGGCAGATTTATCCTAATCAAATTAAAAAATGGGCCCCTTTAACCTCTTTTAAATATAAATAATAGGGCATAATAGTATTCAGTTTATAGGATAGTGTGGGAATTTAATAATATACATAGTAAGTTCTTTTTTTATTTTTTATTTATTTGAAAGAGAGAGAGAGAAAGAGGAAAGGAGGGAGGGAGGGAGAAAGAGAGAGAGAGAGAGAGAGCCAGAGAGAGAGAGAGAGAGAAAGAGAGAGAGAGAGAATGGGCACACCAGGGCTTCTAGTCACTGCAAATGAACCCCAGATGCATCTGGCTTTATGTGGGTTCTGGGGAACAGAACCTGGGTCCTTTGGCTTTGCAGGAAAGCACCTTAACCTCTAAGACATATTTCCAGGTCTATGGTAAGTTCTTAATAGATATTAACTGTATTATAGTATAAATAATACCAACAATGGAGAAATAAGTATAATGGATGGAAATAATAACTGTATTATTAACAACAATTATAACGGCAGTGATATGCAACAGTGTGGGGAAACAGAGGCCCAGAGAATCCAGTTTTGTTCAGGTTCATGTGACTGGGTAGTCTGAACTTGAGTCTAAGCTCAAGGTTCCCCCTACAGCACCATCCTGAAGAGGAGGCAAAGAAATATTTGCATGTGTAAATGAGAACGGCATTCCTTCACCAAAGAACCTGAGTACCTGAGAAAAATGAACTTTCAGACTCCCAGACCCACTGGGAGGCCTTGGGGTCAGGGCTGGCCAGAGCTCTTCTCCTCCAGTGTGGTCTTGTGCAGGTATTTGAAAATGGTGTCTCGCAACATCAGACTGGGGCTCTTTGGAAACGACAGACACTACCCCTCCCCACCCCACTGCCAGCTCTTCTCCCCCACACCCCCTAATGTTGGTACAATGACTTGTGACTTTGCTTCCCTAGTGACTGTCTCTGGAGTAGCGTTCTTAACTCTTTTAAAAAAATATTAATATAATTTTATTTATTTATTTATTTATTGAGAGAGAGAGAGAGAGAGAGAGAGAGGGATGCAGATAGAGAATAGTTGCACCAGGGCCTTCAGCCACTGCAAATGAACTCCAGACACATGCGCTACCTTGTGCATCTAGCTTATGTGGGTCCTGGGGAATCGAACCTGAGTCTTTTGGCTTTACAAGCAAGCACCTTAACCACTAAGCCATCCCTCCAGCCCTAGAGTTGTTAATTCTGATGTTGCATCCCAAGGTGCCTTGCACTTCTGAGTCCTTCTCACTCTATAATTCCTTGTTTCCCCCACACCATTTATAACACCAAGCATCTGTCAGTTTCAAAACTCATTTCTTTGGGAGGCGGAGATCCGCCAAATGCAGAGACATTTCTCCGTACAAATAACAGATATTAAAAAACATCACCTCTGGCCTTAGAAAACATGGAAAACAGAAAACATTAGAAAACACCAAATATTTGAACTTTTCCATGCTCACAGAGGCAGACGCAAACTTTCCAAAATTCAAATTCCTCTCTGGCCCTAAGACATTATTAGGCAGGGGCCTGCCAGCACCTTATTTGTCCAAGCTGGAGTCAGTCCATCAGCTGTGGCACGGCTCCCCTGAGTGGGCACAGACGACACCCCCATGATGAGCCCTTCCTGAAACACTGCATCACCTTTTGCTGTTTGATTGAGACAGGATGGGGCCTCGGCTTCTTCACATGGCATGGGCACGGAGGTAGAAAGAGTGAGCTAGAACAGGAAGTTTGTAACCTTCAAAGTCCCATCCTCCGTGACTTACTGAGCCAGCCAGGCTCCGCCTTCGAAAGCCCACAGCCTTAGGAATCGTGCCGCAAGCTGAAGACCAAGTACTCAAAACACGAGCCCAAGGAAGACACTTCAGAATCAAAGCATACCGGGTACCACCGACTTCTGTCCTCCGCAGAGTGTTTCCTGGCGACATCCCGTCTCGAGATGGAGAAAATAGAGACAGGATGTGCTCCTGAGGGTGGAGACTGAAGAAAGTCGACTTTGGGATGAAGTCTGTGGAGGGGAGAGACAGCGGCGGCTACGGAGAGGGTCATGCTGATGCGCCGCTGGCTCTTTAGTATGATTAGGACACATGTTAGCACAGTGAAACTGACAAGGCGTCCTTGCATTCGGATGAAACTGGCTTCCATCTTGTGGACCCCAGACCGTGTGTAGGGTACTGTGGGATGGAGCTGGAAATGACAGGAACAAACATTGCCTTAACTGTTAAGCCATCTCTCCAGCCCCTTCCTTTTCCTTTAAAAAAAAATATTTATTGGGGGCTGGAGAGATGGTTTAATGTTAAAGAAGTTGACTGCAAAGCCTAAAGGCCCAGGTTTGATTCCCCAGTACCCACATAAAGCCAGATGCACAAAGTGGCACATGCTTTTGGAGTTCATTTGCAATGGCTAGAGGCCCTGGTGTGCCCATTCTCTCTCTCTGCTTGCAAATAAATAAATAAAAATATTTTAAAAATTAAAAAAAATAATAAATATTTATTAGGATTAGGAAGATAGGCACTTGCTGACAAAGCTTGCTGGCTTGGGTTCAATTCCTAAGGCATCCACATAAGTCAGATATAAAAACCATCTCGGGCTGGAGAGATGGCTTAAGCGCTTGCCTGTGAAGCCTAAGGACCCCGGTTCAAGGCTTGACTCCCCAGGACCCACGTTAGCCAGATGCACAAGGGGGCGCACGCGTCTGGAGTTAGTTTCCAGTGGCTGGAGGCCCTGGCGCGCCCATCCTCTCCCTCTCTCTATCTGCGTCTTTCTCTCTGTCTGTCGCTCTCAAATAAATTAATAAAAATATCAAAAAATATTTAAAAACCATCTCATGCGTCTAGCATTCATTTGCAGCTCCAGAGGCCCTGGTGGGCACATACACAGATGCACAAAGTGCAAATAAGCACATTATTTATGGGCTGGAGAGATGGCTTAGTGGTTAAGGCGTTTGCCCTCAAAGCCAAAGGTTCCCGGTTCGATTCTCCAGGACCCACATAAGCCAGATGCACAAGGAGGCGCATTTGTTTGTAGTTCTGTTTCAGTGGCTAGATGCCCATTCTCTTTCTCTCTCTCTTTCTCCCTCCCTCTTTCTCTCTCTCAAATAAATAAATAAAACATAGTAAAAAACAAAAAAAATTATTTGTTAACAAATTTAACACACATACATAATGTATTTTGGTCATAGTGATCATTACCTTCTCTTTTTCCCCTTTCCCTTCCCATCAAAACTTTTTTTCTTCTCAGCTAGTCTCACTTCTACTTTGATGTCTTTTTTTTTTTTAATGGCCTACTGAGTGTAACTAGGGTCACGTGGGTTTATGGGGTCATTATAACTCGGATTGTTACATTTTGCAGGCAAGTATCCTAATCGCTGAGCCATGTCTCCAGCCATGTAGGACTTTCTTAATAGGGACCTTGAAACCAGCTCTGTTGGATTCCTGTCAGAAATACTGCAGAAAGTCAGCCATCTGGGTTCTCATTTGCTGTAAAAGATGAAGACTTAAGTGACCTTAATTAACCCGTCCTGTGCCCCACCATAAGGAACACTCTGTAGTAGGCTGTGACTATATTAAACTTCCTGGAACATGCCACTATCAAAAACTGATGTGTTTTGATCATCTCTGTAGGGCTTTAATCTATACTTTAAATTTTTCGTTATAGTCTGAAGTAACTGAAAATTAAACTCAACCAAACTTGGGTCCATAGAAAAGAAAGATTTTCTTTTTTGTTTGTTTCTTTTATATTTATTTATTTGAGAGAGAAGAGAGAGAGAGGGAGAGTGTGAGAGAAAGTGGCAGATATAGAGAATGGGCACGCCAGGGCCTCCAGCAGCTGCAAACGAACTCCAGGTGCATACATCACCTTGTGCGTCTGGCTTACATGGGTCCTGGGGAATTGAACCCGGGTCCTTTGGCTTTGCAGGCAAATGCCTTAACCGCTCAGCCATCTCTCCAGCTCTGTTTTGTTTTTTGAGGTAGGGTCTTGCTGTAGCCCAGGCTGACCTGGAATTCACTATGTAGTTTCAGGCTGACCTCAAATTCACAGCAATCCTCTTACTTCTGCCTCCCGAGTGCTGGGATTAAAGGCATGCACCACCACATCTGGCAAGTCTTCCTTAATAGGACAAAAGTTCCCTAAAAACTTAGTCTTTCACATATTATAAAGTCATGGCTGCAGATGTTCATGAAAACATTGGATTCCTGAAAACTCTCAAGAGACTGCTATTTGTTTTACCTGTGATATTGTTCTTATAACTGATACCCGAGTGCCATTTGACAGGTCATGATATGCAGAATTTGATGGGATTCAGAAAAATGAGCTGCTCAGTTGGGGAAGGCAAGGACGAGATAATTGGGAGAGGAGGCAGGTTCCCAGAGAGGCAGCTTAAATCTTCCAAATGTTAGCATTTCAGCAAGCTGTCCTCAAACTGCCAGTCACTGCATTGTTAAAAATAAAGCAGAAGGGCTGGGGAGATGGCTCAGTGGTTAAGGTGCTTGCCTGTAGAGCCCAAGGAGCAGAGTTCAGTTTCCCCAGTACCCACTTAAAACCAGATGCACCAAGAGGCACTAGCATCTGGGGTTTTTTCAGCTGCTAGAGACCCTGGTGCTCCCATTCTCTGTCTCTGTCTGCTTCTTTGTTAACTGTCTACAAAACACAGCTCACATGTAAGCTGCGTTAGACCTTGTACTAAATTATTTTCTTTTTAAAAATATATTATTTGTTTATTGACAACTTCCATGACTGTAAAAAATAACCCATAGTAATTCCCTCCCTCCCCCCACTTTGCCCTTAGCAACTCCACTCTCCATCATACCCCTCCCCCTCTCAATCAGTCTCTTTTTTATTTTTTGAAGAGGAAGTGAGGGGAGGCAGGTGGGGCATGGAGATCCAGAGAAGTGACTGGGGGGAGCACTGAAGGAGAATCCCCAGCTTCTGTCACTGCTTGCCCCGGTGCACTGGTTCTTATGTGGGTTCTGGGGAACAGAACCTGGGTCCTTTGGCTTTGCAGGAAAGCACCTTAACCTCTAAGACATATTTCCAGGTCTATGGTAAGTTCTTAATAGATATTAACTGTATTATAGTATAAATAATACCAACAATGGAGAAATAAGTATAATGGATGGAAATAATAACTGTATTATTAACAACAATTATAACGGCAGTGATATGCAACAGTGTGGGGAAACAGAGGCCCAGAGAAGTCCAGTTTTGTTCAGGTTCATGTGACTGGGTAGTCTGAACTTGAGTCTAAGCTCAAGGTTCCCCCTACAGCACCATCCTGAAGAGGAGGCAAAGAAATATTTGCATGTGTAAATGAGAACGGCATTCCTTCACCAAAGAACCTGAGTACCTGAGAAAAATGAACTTTCAGACTCCCAGACCCACTGGGAGGCCTTGGGGTCAGGGCTGGCCAGAGCTCTTCTCCTCCAGTGTGGTCTTGTGCAGGTATTTGAAAATGGTGTCTCGCAACATCAGACTGGGGCTCTTTGGAAACGACGGACACTACCCCTCCCCACCCCACTGCCAGCTCTTCTCCCCCACACCCCCTAATGTTGGTACAATGACTTGTGACTTTGCTTCCCTAGTGACTGTCTCTGGAGTAGAGTTCTTAACTCTTTAAAAAAATATTAATATAATTTTATTTATTTATTTATTTATTTATTGAGAGAGAGAGAGAGAGAGAGAGAGAGGGATGCAGATAGAGAATAGTTGCACCAGGGCCTTCAGCCACTGCAAATGAACTCCAGACACATGCGCTACCTTGTGCATCTAGCTTATGTGGGTACTGGGGAATCGAACCTTAGTCTTTTGGCTTTACAAGCAAGCACCTTAACCACTAAGCCATCCCTCCAGCCCTAGAGTTGTTAATTCTGATGTTGCATCCCAAGGTGCCTTGCACTTCTGAGTCCTTCTCACTCTATAATTCCTTGTTTCCCCCACACCATTTATAACACCAAGCATCTGTCAGTTTCAAAACTCATTTCTTTGGGAGGCGGAGATCCGCCAAATGCAGAGACGTTTCTCCGTACAAATAACAGATATTAAAAAACATCACCTCTGGCCTTAGAAAACATGGAAAACAGAAAACATTAGAAAACACCAAATATTTGAACTTTTCCATGCTCACAGAGGCAGACGCAAACTTTCCAAAATTCAAATTTCCTCTCTGGCCCTAAGACATTATTAGGCAGGGGCCTGCCAGCACCTTATTTGTCCAAGCTGGAGTCAGTCCATCAGCTGTGGCACGGCTCCCCTGAGTGGGCACAGACGACACCCCCATGATGAGCCCTTCCTGAAACACTGCATCACCTTTTGCTGTTTGATTGAGACAGGATGGGGCCTCGGCTTCTTCACATGGCATGGGCACGGAGGTAGAAAGAGTGAGCTAGAACAGGAAGTTTGTAACCTTCAAAGTCCCATCCTCCGTGACTTACTGAGCCAGCCAGGCTCCGCCTTCGAAAGCCCACAGCCTTAGGAATCGTGCCGCAAGCTGAAGACCAAGTACTCAAAACACGAGCCCAAGGAAGACACTTCAGAATCAAAGCATACCGGGTACCACCGACTTCTGTCCTCCGCAGAGTGTTTCCTGGCGACATCCCGTCTCGAGATGGAGAAAATAGAGACAGGATGTGCTCCTGAGGGTGGAGACTGAAGAAAGTCGACTTTGGGATGAAGTCTGTGGAGGGGAGAGACAGCGGCGGCTACGGAGAGGGTCATGCTGATGCGCCGCTGGCTCTTTAGTATGATTAGGACACATGTTAGCACAGTGAAACTGACAAGGCGTCCTTGCATTCGGATGAAACTGGCTTCCATCTTGTGGACCCCAGACCGTGTGTAGGGTACTGTGGGATGGAGCTGGAAATGACAGGAACAAACATTGCCTTAACTGTTAAGCCATCTCTCCAGCCCCTTCCTTTTCCTTTAAAAAAAAATATTTATTGGGGGCTGGAGAGATGGTTTAATGTTAAAGAAGTTGACTGCAAAGCCTAAAGGCCCAGGTTTGATTCCCCAGTACCCACATAAAGCCAGATGCACAAAGTGGCACATGCTTTTGGAGTTCATTTGCAATGGCTAGAGGCCCTGGTGTGCCCATTCTCTCTCTCTGCTTGCAAATAAATAAATAAAAATATTTAAAAAATTAAAAAAATAATAAATATTTATTGGGATTAGGAAGATAGGCACTTGCTGACAAAGCTTGCTGGCTTGGGTTCAATTCCTAAGGCATCCACATAAGTCAGATATAAAAACCATCTCGGGCTGGAGAGATGGCTTAGCGGTTAAGCGCTTGCCTGTGAAGCCTAAGGACCCCGGTTCAAGGCTTGACTCCCCAGGACCCACGTTAGCCAGATGCACAAGGGGGCGCACGCGTCTGGAGTTAGTTTGCAGTAGCTGGAGGCCCTGGCGTGCCCATCCTCTCCCTCTCTCTATCTGCGTCTTTCTTTCTGTCTGTCGCTCTCAAATAAATTAATAAAAATATCAAAAAATATTTAAAAACCATCTCATGCGTCTAGCATTCATTTGCAGCTCCAGAGGCCCTGGTAGGCACATACACAGATGCACAAAGTGCAAATAAGCACATTATTTATGGGCTGGAGAGATGGCTTAGTGGTTAAGGTGTTTGCCCTCAAAGCCAAAGGTTCCCGGTTCGATTCTCCAGGACCCACATAAGCCAGATGCACAAGGACGCGCATTTGTTTGTAGTTCTGTTTCAGTAGCTAGATGCCCATTCTCTTTCTCTCTCTCTTTCTCCCTCCCTCTTTCTCTCTCTCAAATAAGTAAATAAAATATAGTAAAAAACAAAAAAATTATTTGTTAACAAATTTAACAGACATACATAATGTATTTTGGTCATAGTGATCATTACCTTCTCTTTTTCCCCTTTCCCTTCCCATCAAAACTTTTTTTCTTCTCAGCTAGTCTCAATTCTACTTTGATGTCTTTTTTTTTTTTTAATGGCCTACTGAGTGTAACTAGGGTCACGTGGGTTTATGGGGTCATTATAACTCGGATTGTTACATTTTGCAGGCAAGTATCCTAATCGCTGAGCCATGTCTCCAGCCATGTAGGACTTTCTTAATAGGGACCTTGAAACCAGCTCTGTTGGATTCCTGTCAGAAATACTGCAGAAAGTCAGCCATCTGGGTTCTCATTTGCTGTAAAAGATGAAGACTTAAGTGACCTTAATTAACCCGTCCTGTGCCCCACCATAAGGAACACTCTGTAGTAGGCTGTGACTATATTAAACTTCCTGGAACATGCCACTATAAAAAACCGATGTGTTTTGATCATCTCTGTAGGGCTTTAATCTATACTTTAAATTTTTCGTTATAGTCTGAAGTAACTGAAAATTAAACTCAACCAAACTTGGGTCCATAGAAAAGAAAGATTTTCTTTTTTGTTTGTTTCTTTTATATTTATTTATTTGAGAGAGAAGAGAGAGAGAGGGAGAGTGTGAGAGAAAGTGGCAGATATAGAGAATGGGCACGCCAGGGCCTCCAGCAGCTGCAAACGAACTCCAGGTGCATACATCACCTTGTGCATCTGGCTTACATGGGTCCTGGGGAATTGAACCTGGGTCCTTTGGCTTTGCAGGCAAATGCCTTAACCGCTCAGCCATCTCTCCAGCTCTGTTTTGTTTTTTGAGGTAGGGTCTTGCTGTAGCCCAGGCTGACCTGGAATTCACTATGTAGTTTCAGGCTGACCTCAAATTCACAGCAATCCTCTTACCTCTGCCTCCCGAGTGCTGGGATTAAAGGCATGCACCACCACATCTGGCAAATCTTCCTTAATAGGACCAAAGTTCCCTAAAAACTTAGTCTTTCACATATTATAAAGTCATGGCTGCAGATGTTCATGAAAACATTGGATTCCTGAAAACTCTCAAGAGACTGCTATTTGTTTTACCTGTGATATTGTTCTTATAACTGATACCCGAGTGCCATTTGACAGGTCATGATATGCAGAATTTGATGGGATTCAGAAAAATGAGCTGCTCAGTTGGGGAAGGCAAGGACGAGATAATTGGGAGAGGAGGCAGGTTCTCAAAGAGGCAGCTTAAATCTTCCAAATGTTAGCATTTCAGCAAGCTGTCCTCAAACTGCCAGTCACTGCATTGTTAAAAATAAAGCAGAAGGGCTGGGGAGATGGCTCAGTGGTTAAGGCGCTTGCCTGTAGAGCCCAAGGAGCAGAGTTCAGTTTCCCCAGTACCCACTTAAAACCAGATGCACCAAGTGGCACTAGCATCTGGGGTTTTCTCAGCTGCTAGAGACCCTAGTGCTCCCATTCTCTGTCTCTGTCTGCGTCTTTGTTAACTGTCTACAAAATACAGCTCACATGTAAGCTGCGTTAGACCTTGTATTAAATTATTTTCTTTTTTAAAATATATTATTTGTTTATTGACAACTTCCATGACTGTAAACAATATCCCATAGTAATTCCCTCCCTTCCCCCACTTTGCCCTTAGCAACTCCACTCTCCATCATACCCCTCCCCCTGTCAATCAGTCTCTTTTTTATTTTGATGTCATGATCCTATTATGAAGGTCTTGTGTAGGTAGTGTCAGGCACTGTGAGGTCATGGATATCCAGGCCATTTTGTGTCTGGGGGGAGCACTTTGTAAGGAGTCCTTCCTTTCCTTTGGCTCTTACATTCTTTCTGCCCCCTCTTCCACAATGGACCCTGATTATGTGGATCCTGGGCAATCAAACCTGGGTCCTTTGGCTTTGCAGGCAAGCACCTTAACTGCTAAGCCATCTCTCCAGCCCTACATCTGTTTTTAATTTACATGCGCACTCACTGGTCCAGTGAGGAGGTCTTCCTGGACCGCAGTGAGGAATCCTGATCCTCTCTGGAGCTGGGTTCCCTGGCACTGCCATTCACCAGCTGACAGGAAAGCCTGAGTTTTCATCACTGCTTTAATTGGACAGCCTGCATCTGCTCAAATCGCTCTGAGACCTGCCATCCTTGGCATCTGGCCCTGTCCTGGTTGACATGGGCACAAAAGAACAAATGAGGGCTGAAGAGATGGCTTAAGCAGTTAAGGCACTTGCCTGCGAAGCCTAAGGACTCATGTTTGTCTCTCCAGGCCCCATGTAAGCCAGACGCACAAGGTGATGCAAGAATGCAAGGTCACACCTGCGCACAAGGTGGCACATGAGTCTGGAGTTTGATTATAGTGGCTGGTGGCCCTGACACACCAATTCTCTCTCTCTTGCATAAAAAAGAGCAAGTGACATAGAGGCAGTTAGGGTTTGTCTTTTTTGCTGTATTAACTACACATTGGTCTGTAGTTCCTGTGTGTAAAAGGTTTCACAGTCTATATTTTTAAAAATCATTCATGTGTGGATGTGTGCAGTGTGTGTGTGTGTGTGTGTGTGTGTGTATGGGTGTGTATGGGTGTGTGTGCCATGGTGCACATGTGGGGGTTTGTCCTCTCAACCCTGTTTGTGACACAGTGTCCCTTGTTACTTTTATTAAAAAAAAATTTTTTTTTTTTGAGAGAGAGAAAAAGAGAAAGAGGCAGATACACAGAGAGTGTATATGGCCATGCCAGGGCCTCCTGCCACTGCAAATGAACTCCAGATGCATCTATCACTTTGTGCAGCTGGCTTTATGTGGGTGCTTGGGGAATTGAACCTGGGTCATCAGGGTTTGAAAGCAAGTGCCTTTAACTGCTGAGCCATCTTCCCAGTCCCTTTGTTGTTATTTTTATTATTTATTTGAGAGAAAGTGGGACAGAGAGAGAGAGAGAGGGAGAGATAGAGGAGAATGGGCTCACCAGGGCCTCCAGCCACCACAAACAAACTCTAGATGTGTGCGCCCCCTTGTGCATCTGGCTTACTTGGGTCCTGGGGAATCGAACCTGGGTCCCTTGGCTTTGCAGGAAAATGCCTTAACCGCTAAGCCATCTCTCCAGCCCCCTTTGTTGTTATTTTGATTTTGCCGCTTAACTTTGTGTGCAGCGGCCTAGCTGGTCTGTGAAGTTCCAGATTCGCCTGGCTCCACCTCCCATTTGCCATTTGCCACAGGTGCCAGGGATCATAGCCACAGGTGGCCGGGATCATAGCCACAGGTGCCAGGGATCATAGCCACAGGTGCCTGGGATCATATCCACAGGTGCCAGGAATCATAGCCACAGGTGCCTGGGATCATAGCCACAGGTGCCAGGGATCATAGCCAAAGGTGCCACTTCATGTCTGGCTTTAGCTAAGGAGTCAAACTTAGGATGGCAGGCTTGCAAGCAAGCATTAAAAAATATTTTAAGGGCTGGGGGGATGGCTCAGCTGTTAAGACGCTTGCCTGCAAAGCCAAAGGACCCAGGTTCGATTCTCCGGGACCCACATAAGCCAGATGCACAAAGGGGGCGCATGCATTTGGAGTTTGCAGTGGCTGAAGCCCTGGAACACCCATTCTCTCTGTCTGCCTCTCTCTCCCCCCAATAAATAAATAAATAAATTATTTACTTATTTATTTGAGAAAGAGGCACACACACACCCACACAAAGAAAGAGAGAGAGAGAGAGAGAGAGAAAGCGCCCCAGGGCTTTCAGCACTGGAAATGAACTCCAGACGCATGCGCCACCTTGTGCATCTGGCTTATGTGGATACTGGGGAATCGAACCTAGGCCTTTAGGCTTTGCAGGCAAGTGCCTTAACCACTAAGCCATCTCTCCAGCCCCAAGCAAGCAGTTTTAACTGCCGAGGCCCATGCTATCCTTTCCCCCTGGTACTGGTGAGGTACTCGTGAAAGGTACTCGTGAGACATCCCCAGCCTTCAGTATAAGTTCAACACTTACGTTTACAACTTCTTTATTCTCTATTCTCAAACAACACAGATGTTTGAACTTGGGTACTCCTGAATAGCATGAAAACTCTTCCTTACTTGGACTTTGCACTACAAGGTAAGAAGGGGAAAACAGAAAGGATAAAGAAAGTAGAAGAAGAAAAAGAAAAGAAAGTAGAAGGTCTATCCTTGTGACCACGGGTCTTTACCTGGAAGGTGGGCCCTGCCTTCTGCAGGCTGGCCAGGAACCACAATTGTTCCTCTAGCTTCCCCGAAACCTTCATATGAACCAAGGTGCAGAGCCAAGTGTCCTGAACCATATCTCCCGACAAGTATCAGAGGAGAGAAGAGTTAAAGACCCAATGACCCCAAATCTACTTCCTCATACAAATGAATGAATTTTGAAAATGACATTTTAAAGACATCTTCTTAACCTAATTTAACTGCATTCCATTGTGATTAGCTACATATGACCCATGAATAAAGATATAATTATTAAAGTTAGACAAATTGAAATGATTCTGGAGACAGAGATCTTTTCTTCCTTCCTTCCTGGGACAGACAAGAAGGTTGGTCTTATAGAAGCAATGGCTGACATGAACCACTAGATTGAAGGGCCTGACAAAGTTTCTTGTCCTTATAATTTCCATTGAAGCACATCTCCATTCTTTTGGCAGTTAACTCTGAAACAGTTATCGAACAGCTTAACTAAAGGGATCTAAATGTCTCCCACATAGACACAGTTCCTATAGCATTCAAGCCATGTTTCATTAAGTGGTAAGTAAACATAATACTTAAGGAGCCAGAGAGATGGCTCAGTGGTTAAAGGCACTTGCTTGCAAAGCCTGAAGGCCTGGGTTTGATACCCCAGTACTCACATAAAGCCATATGCACAAAGTGGCATATGCATCTGGAGTTCATTTGCAGAGATAGGAAGCTCAGGCATGCCCATTCTCTCTCTCTCTCTCTCCCTTGTCAAATAAATACAAATTTATTTATTTATTTATTTATTTAGTGAGAGAGAAGATGGGTGTGTGCCAGGGCCTCTTGTCACTGCAAATGAACTTGAGATTCACAGACCACTTTGTGCATCTGGCTTTACATGGGTACTGGGGAATTGAATCCTGGTCATTAGACTTTGCAAGCAAGTGCCTTAACCACTGAGCAATCTCTCCAGCCCCAAATAATATGTATATATTAAAAGTTTTTTTTTATTTATTTGACAGAGAAAGAGGGAGGGGAGAGAGAGAGAGAGAGAGAGAGAGAGAGAGAGAGAGAGAGAAAGAGAGCACACCAGGGCCTCCAGCCACTGCAAACAAACTCCAGACGCTCTCCCTTGTGCATCTGGCTAATGTGGGTCCTGGGGAATTGAACCTGGGTCCTTTGGCTTTGCAGGCAAATGCCTTAGCCACTAAGCCATTCCTCTAGCCCCCCCAAATGATATATTTTTAAAAAGTCATGTTTAATAGTTCTAAGTGACTCAGCTGAGGCAGGTGTCATGAATCATTTTTTTTTTTAAATTTTTGTTTATTTTTATTTATTTATTTGAAAGTGACAGAGAGAGAAAGAGACAGATAGAGAGAGAGAGAGAATGGGCATGCCAGGGCTTCCAGCCGCTGAAAACAAACTCCAGACATGTGCGCCCCCTTGTGCATCTGGCTAACGTGGGTCCTGGGGAATCGAGCCTTGAACCGGGGTCCTTAAGCTTCACAGGCAAGCGCTTAACCACTAAGCCATCTCTCCAGCCCAGCCATGAATCATTTTACATCACCAAACTCTTTATCAAGTGTACACTTTTATTTACAACGCTGAACTGAAGCCTGGGTAGGTTGCACTTTTCGAGTCCGTCATTCCAGCACTCAAGAAGCTGAGGCAGGAGCATCACGAGTTGGAGGCCAGCTTGAGCTACATAATAAAGTCCTGTCCCTCTCCAAATGCTGTCCCCATTTCCATGCCTTTAAAGTCTGTGCAGAAATGCAGCAGAAGTCTCTTCTTCCATCGTCCAAGGTGACATGTTGCTGTACCCCATATTGGGTGGGTATCGGCAGCTGCTACGAGGTCATGAAACCAAAGACCACTTTGTGCTCGGGAGACACTGTTCCAAGGCACCCCTGCCCATCCTCTGGCTCTGACATTCTCGCCCCCAGCTCTTCTGCAGCGTTTCCTGAGCCTCGGTGGGGATGATGGAGATGTCTCATTTTGTGGTGAACACCCTGTCACTTCTCAGCACTTCAATGAGTCTTGAGTCCCTACTAGTCACTGCCATCTACAAAAGAAACCTTTCTCATCTAAAGTGAGGGTGACACTGACCTATGGACACAAACACCAATATCTAGAAGGCAATTTGATGAGCACAACGTACCTATTTAGCCAAACAAGAGTAGTGGCCACCCCACTAGAGCTGTGACTGTTCCTCCACTGCTTCTTTTTCTTTTCAGGAGCTGTTTCAGGTCTCAGTCTAGCCCAGAATGGCCTGGAATTCACTATGTAGTTTCAGACTAGCCTCAGACTCACAGTGACCCTGTTTTTAAATTTATTTTTTTACTCCTAAATATGTCCATTGCCACTTTTCCCAGTTGGTGCAGACTTGGTGACAGGTCATCTTGGTATTTTTCAATGTTCCTCACCACAGTGTTGCCCCCTTCACAATGGATAGAAGCCCCTAAAATGGACATCTCATAGCTCATTTACTCTATTTATTTAAAAAATATTTATTTATTTATTTATTTTAATTTATTTTAGAGAGAGAGAGAGAGAGAGAGAGGGAGGAAGAGGCAGACAGAGAGAGAATAGGCATGCCAGGGCCTCCAGCCACTGGAAAAAAACAAAACTCCAGATGCACCACCTGGCTTATGTGGGTGCTGGGGAAAATCAAACCTGGGTCCTTAGGTTTTGCATGAAAGTGCCTTAACCACTAAGTCATCTTTCCAGCCCCTATTTTTTCTCTCTCTTACAAATAAATAAATAAAATATTTTAAAAATGCAAACAGTTAGGTATATAGGGGGGAGAGAGAGAGAGAGAGAGAGAGAGAGAGAGGTAATGGATACACCAGAGCCTCTTGCCACTGTAAACAAACCCCAGATGCATGTGTCACTTTGCACATCTGGTTTTAAGTGGGTACCGGGGAATCGAACCCAGGTAGTCTGGCTTTGCAAAAAGTACCTTTAACAGCTGAGCCATCTCTCCAGCCCCTCATAGCTAATTTACTATTTTTTCACAGCTGATTTATCTGGTGTAATTTGAACAGTCATTGCATGGATATTCAATTTTCTCACAGCAGTTAGCATCTTCCACATAGACCCGTTGAAATTCATCCATTTCTTCAGATTACATTCCTAACAGCCGAGGAGCTCTCCATCACATCTCTCACCCAGCTGCTCATGTGGTTTTCTTTCAGAAACTTCCAGCACCTTTTTTATTTCCCACATATCCCTCCAGATGAAGTTTGCAGTCCTTTTTGTAACACCCTCCCCCAGCTGTATTGTTCCCCTGTGGAAGTGGCATAGTGGGATCTTTTCACTGGTGCAAACTTTCTGGGGATAAAGACATGTACTCTCATTCTTCTTTGCTTTGTTACAGGAGGGTTGTTTTATTCCAGTATCAATCTTACATTGAGTTACACACACACACACACACACACACACTTCTCTAAACAATCGCCCCACATGCAAAAGTGAGTTTTGCGCTGGAGAGATGGCTTAATGGTTAAGGCACTTGCCTGTGAAGCCTAAGGACCCAGGTTCAAATCCCCAGTACCTACATAAGCCAGATGAACCAGGTGGTGCATGCATCTGGAGTTCGTTTGCAGTGGTTAAAGACCTGGTGTGCCCATTCTCTCTCTCTCTCTCTCCCTATCTGCCTCTCTTTCTCACTTAAATAAATAAAAATAGTGAAAAACATATTTTAAAAAGTGAGCTTTATCCTTCTTTCTAATGTTGTTAGATTTTTACTTATTTTCCCAGAACTCACATTCCTTTAATGATAATAACATTTTTTTTTTTTTTTTTGGTCTGGATGTTTCTTGCTGTCATTATCTGGCAGAAGGACAGAAGGAAGGTTTCATATTTCTCTTTACTCTCAGAGTTTATATTGCAAAGAGAGACGTGAGTTCCTTGGGAGCTTGAGAGAATCTGTGTGTGCTGAGCTCTGTGCATTCAATCCTTTCTTCTCCCCACCCCTGGCTTTCTCATCCCAAACCAGCATACACTGGGAAGGCATGTTTTCCTATTACATCTGCCTTTTTTTTTTTTTTTCTTAGCATGATAGCTACAATTTGGTCAATTACATTTGCTCACCATTTTCAAAAGCTTCTCTCTGAATTTTTTTAAAAATTTTGTTAGGGTTTTTCCTCTTTCCTCTTTTGCTTCATCCTTCCTTTCCTCCCTCCCTCACTTCCTTCCTCCTTCCTCATCTCCCTTCTTCCTTCCTTTTCTCTGCCCCTGGGTCACCTGGGACTTTCCTATTTAGACCAGGCTGGCTTGAACTCACGAATGTTGGCTTGTCTTTTCTTTCTGAACGCCTGAATCACAAGCATGACCCACCATGTCAGCTGTTTGCTAGTTTTATTAGTCATTTGCTCCCTGTAATGGTAAATTTTGATTGCCAGCCGCTTGATTGGATTAAGAAAGACCTAGGACATTAAGGAGGCGCAGCTCTGGTGATGACCGTGGTGGTGTTTGTAGAGAGCGTGCACTGGGGCAGAACTCGCCCTGCATTGTGGGTCACACCATCCCATGGGCTGAGCTTCTGAAATAAATAAATAAAAAGAGAAAAAGGAGGAACCAGCTGAACACTGGCATTTCCCTTTCTCCTCTTGCTGTTCAGCACCAGGGACCAACCTGCTCCCATAATTGGCCTGTCCTGCCAGGAGGGACCACATTCTTCTGAGCTATGAGCTCAAATAGCCTTTCTCCCTTTCTTTTCTTTCTTTTTATCTTTTGTTTTCTTTCTTTCTTTCTTTCTTTCTTTCTTTCTTTTTTTTTTTTTTTTTTTACAAGGTAGGGTCTCGCCCTAGTCCAGGTTGACCTGGAATTCACTATGAAGTCTCAGGGTGGCCTTGAACTCATGGCGATCCTCCTACCTCTGCCTCCTGAGTGCTGAGTGCTGGGATTAAAGGCGTGCGCCACCGCACCTGGCTTCCTTCCCCCTTTCTTATCTCCCTCTTCCCTCCTCCCTCCCTTCTTTCCTCCCTCCCTCCCTCCCTTCATCTCTCCCTTCCTTCCTTTCTTTATTTTTTTGAGATAGGGTCTTATTCTAGCCTAGGTGACCTGGAATTCACTATGTAATCTCAAGATGGCCTCAAACTCACAACAATCCTCCTACCTCTACCTCCTGAGTGCTGGGACTCAAGGCCTGCACCACCTCGCCTGACTTTAAGTTGCATTTCTTTTGGTTAGGTATTTAGTCACAGCAACGAGAAAAGTAACAGACATATTTGTATCCCACTGTTTAGCATAATATTAAGGGACTTTCCTTCAGATTATAAAAAAGCAAATCTTACTGAACTGCAGTTTTAAAACTCCCAACAAAATGATATTAATTGGTAATTTTCACCACCATCAACAGACTTTTGATAAATTATCCTTCATGGCACATCTTCATGCACAGCATTGCTGCCCCCCCCACCCCCCCAGGAGTCATTGTGATTCTGTCAAGGACGAGTGATGACTTGGCTCTTGGTATGTTTTGAATTGTGACTTCCAGAAATATTACTTCATCTTATCTTTCCAGAAATTTTATGTTTCCTATCTCCCTTTTTCCTTGACAAATGCATTCCTTTTCTTCTTGGCCAATTTGTTGAGTGAAAATGTGCATTGTTGTTTATTTTTCTTTCCGTGTGAACGACCTTCCACAGTAATGGTTGTGGGAAACCCTCGTGCCTCCTTCCCGACTTCAGTGGGAACGTCCCGTGGTGCTCTGCGCTCTGCGGTGTTCTGTCGTTTGCTGCTTTCAGACATGCCTTCAGCATGGGAAGGAAAATAATTGGGGATTCTAACAGAAATCAGAAATGGGAACTTCTGATCAGAAATGAGGATCGATTTTTACTATAATAGCACATGGGGATTTATTCTTAATATACTTTTAATCTTGTTACATAGTCTTTATTGGCATAACAAATTGGATTGAATAATTTCCTATTCTTAAGCCATTATTGGGTTATTATAATAAACCCGTTATTACAGTTGATCAGTATGTGTTTGCCTAAATGGCTGAATAAATCATTCTTTTACAGAATGCTGGGGTTGTTCCTAAGTAATTTCAGGTCTGTACCAGTATTACTGGAGAATAAGTTATGCTTTTTAATGCTGTCTCTGTCAGGTTTGGTTGCAGAACAACCCTGTGATTTAGATACTGCTGTTATCAGCCCATTTGCCAGTGAAGAGCAGTTCATAAAGAGTAGGTAACTGTGCCCAGGTCTGTGGCTGCGTAGGCTGAACTGAGATGGAGCCTAAATACTTGATTCCCTTGCTGACTGGGGGATAGAATGGCAGAGACACGTCTCACCAAGAGAGCTAGGAGGCAGGACTTAGATCCCTTCCAGATGGATTCTTTCTTTTACATGAGAAGGACAGGGGAGTGCTGGAGAGGTGGCTCAGTTGGGAAAGTGCTTGCCTTGCAAGCATGAGGACATGAGTTTGATTCTCGGAACCCACATAAAACAAGTCTGGTGGGATACTGTGTGCTTGTAATCCCAGCACTGAGAGGTGGGGGCAGGTAGACCCCTAGAGCTTGCTGGCCTGTTGGTCTAGCCTACTTGGTGAGTTCCAGGCCAGTGAGAGACCCTGTCTTAAAAAAAAGTGGGGGCTGGAGAGATGGCTTAGCTGTTAAGCATTTGCCTGTGAAGCCTAAGGACCCGGGTTTGAGGCTCGATTCCCCAGGACCCATGTTAGCCAGATGCACAAGGGGGCGCACATGTCTGGAGTTCGTTTGCAGTGGCTGGAGGCCCTGGTGTGCTCATTCTCTCTCTCTCTGTCTCTTTCTCTCTGTGTGTCTGTCGCTCTCAAACAAATAAATAAAAAGAAACAAAGAAAAATTTTTTTTAAAAGTGGGTGGCCGGGCGTGGTGGCACATGCCTAATCCCAGCACTCGGGAGGCAGAGGTAGGAGGACCACCATATGATCAAGGCCACCCTGAGACTACATAGTGAATTCCAGGTTAGCCTGCACTAGAGTGAAACCCTACCTCAAAAAAAAAAAAAAAAAAATTGAAAAAAAAAGTGGGAGGTCAGGCATGGTGGCATACGCCTATAATCTCAGTAATTGGGAGGCAAAGGTAGGAGGATTGCTGTGAGTTCCAGACCAGCCTGAGATTACATAGTGAGTTCCAGGTTATCCCGGGCTATAGTGAGACAGTCTGTAGAAAAATCAAAATAAAAAAGTGAGTGGTGTCTGAGGAATGACATCTAAAGTTGTACTGTGGCCTCCACATGCACATATGTACATATATAAATTCATAATCACTCATGCACATATATGCATATAAAATTTTATTTTATTTTATTATTTTATTTTTTTCTCAATTTTTATTAATATTTTCCATGATTATAAAAAATATCCCATGGTATTACCCTCCCCCCTTCCCCTTTGAAATTCCATTCTCCATCATATCCCCTCCCCATCTCAATCTTTCTACTTACATATATACAATACCAACCTAATAAAAGCCCTCCTCCCTTTCTTTCTCTTCCCTTTCTATCTCCTTTTTTAACTTACTGGCCTCTGCTACTGAGTTTTTTCCTTCTTGCACAGAAGCCCAATCATCTGTAGCTAAGATCCACATATGAGGGAGAACATGTGGCGCTTGGCTTTCTGGGCCTGGGTTACTTCACTTAGTATAATTCTTTCCAGATCCATCCACTTTTCTGCAAATTTCATAACTTCATTTTTCTTTACTGCTGAGTAAAACTCCATTGTATAAATGTGCCATATCTTCATTATCCACTCATCAGATGAGGGACATCTAGGCTGGTTCCATTTCCCAGATATTATAAATTGAGCAGCAATAAACATGGTTGAGCACGTACTTCTAAGGAAATGAGATGAGTCCTTAGGATATATGCCTAGGAGTGCTATAGCTGGGTCATATGGTAGATCAATCTTTAGCTGTTTTAGGAACCTCCACACTGATTTCCACAATGGCTGGACCAGATTGCATTCCCACCAACAGTGTAGAAGGGTTCCCCTTTTTCCACATCCCCGCCAACATTTATGATCATTTGTTTTCATGATGGTAGCCAATCTGACAGGAGTGAGATGGAATCTCAATGTAGTTTTAATCTGCATTTCCCTGATGACTAGGGATGTAGAGCATTTTTTTAGATGCGTATATGCCATTCGTATTTCTTCCTTTGAGAATTCTCTAGCATATAAAATTTTAAACAGTAGCTTCAAATTACATCAATGTTTAATTTTTAAATTTTTAATATTTTATTTTTATTTCAGAAAGAGGCAGACACACACACACACACACACACACACACAGAGAGAGAGAGAGAGAGAGAGAGAGAATGGGCACACCAGGGCCTTCCTCTAGTCACTGCAAATGAACTCCAGATACCTGTGCCATCTTGTGCTTCTGGCTTATGTGGGTCCTGGGGAATTGAATCTGGCAAGTGCCCTTAACCACTAAGCCATCTATTCAGCCCCAATATTTACTTTTAAAAAATATTTTATTTAGTTATTTATTTGAGAGAAAGAGAACAAAGCAGATAGAGTCTCTGAGTGGGTGCACCAGAGCCTCTAGCCACTGCAAATGAACTCCAGACACATGTGCCACCTTGTGCATCCAGCTTACGTGGGTACTGGGGAATAGAACCTGGGTCCTTAGGCTTCATTGGCAAGCACCTTGACCACCAATCCATCTGCCCAGCCCTAAGTTTTTTTTTTTTTTTTTAAAGAAAATTAGAACAAAACATGACATTCTTCAGTCTGACCCGAGGAGACATAGGGACTATGGGCCTGCCTTTTAGGAATTTCTTCACTTCACTTTGAGGTCTGCACATAGCCTGATATGGGAAGACAGGGCTGTTTTTCCCTGTGCCGATGGTTTGAATGCTTTTCCTCATCCACATTCCTCTTGAAAAATACATGTCTTTCTGCTTGGTGACCTGCTCACAGTGGCGCGATCACTCTGGGCTGATGCTGTGGAAGAATACGAGATCTCAGAGCAATTCTTCCTCTCTTTACTCCAACTCAAGTGGAGCTGCGCCCAGCTAGTGTGTGTGAATGCTTCTGCCCTTGATCCCTGTCCCCAAGGGTGACAGTGTTTTCTTTTCATTCCTCACTGACCACTTAAATTCAGGCTCTGACTTGGATTTTTTTCCCTTTTGATTTGCTGAGACATATCATTTTCTAACCTGAATTCATGTGTTATTAGTATTACTATTTTTTTTTTTTTTTTTGGTTTTTCAAGGTAGGATCTCACTCTAGCTCAGGCTGACCTGGAATTCACTATGTAGTCACAGGGTGGCCTCGAACTAACAGCGATCCTCATACCTCAGCCTCCAGAGTGCTAGGATTAAAGGCGTGCGCCACCACACCTGGCTCGCATGCCTTTTATATTCTGAATTTATTAAGATTTTGGCAATTAGAAACACCAGCTTCCTTGCCTTCCTTCATCCTTCCTCCCCTCCTTTCCTTCCTTCCTCTTTCTCCTTTCACCTTCTTTCTTTCTTTTTTTTTTTCCCCCTTGGGATTAGAGTACGCATGTATGTATGTTTGGTTTTGTATATGTGTGAGCTCATGTGTGTGCAGGTGCGCATGTGTGTGTGTAAGCATACATGTGGAGCCCAGAGGTCAACCTAGTGTGTCTTCATCAATTGCTCTCCATCTTATTTTTTTGAGTCAGGGTCTCTCACTGAACCATCTACAGTAGCTAACCAGCAAGCCCCAGGGAACCTCCTGTCTCCACCTCCCCAGTTCTTGGATTATAGGCGTGGGCATCTCCCCTGTTCCCCAGCTCGTTTTTCAGTTAGGGTATTTCAGGGCTTAGCTCCAACCTTAGGTGTGAAGGCTTCACCTGTCCACCTGCCGCATGCCATGCCATTCTCTTTCTCCTTCATCTTTGCCCCATTTATTTTCCAGATTTTTTTAGCTGTGTTTTATTTATTTATTTATTTGAGAGTGACAGACAGAGAAAGAGGGAGAGAGTAAGAGTGAGAGAGAGAGAGAGAGAGAAGAGTGAATGAGCATGCTGGCACCTCCAGCCACTGCAAATGAACTACAGACACACTTGCCACCTTGTGCATCCAGCTTACATGTGCACTGGGGAATTGAACCTGGGTCCCTAGCTTTGAAAGCAAGAGCCTTAGCCATTAAGCCATCTCTTCAGCCCCACCTCAGGTTTTTTTTTTCTTGGTTTTACGAGGTAGGGTCTCACTGTAGCCCAGGCTGACCTGGAATTCACTATAGAGTCTCAGGGTGGCCTTGAACTCATGGCAATCCTCCTACCTCTGCCTCCCGAGTGCTGGGATGAAAGGCGTGAGCCACCACGCCTGGCTCCCTCAGGTATTTTTGATTAAGCTTCCTGCTTAGTGTTCAGCAGGTGGAGCCCTGCTAGAACAGGGGTGTCACTGGGGGAGAATCTTGAGTCTAGCTTACTCTGTGTTCAGAGCCAGCTTTGGCTTGCTGGTGCTGGCTGCTGTCTCTCTGCTGTGGATGGATGATGAAGTAAGCAAGCTTCTCCTGCCATGATGAAGCTTCCCCTGGAATCTGTGAGCCTCAAATACACCCCTTCCTCCCACCAGCCGCTTCTGGTCTGTTGTTTGTCCCAGCAATGGAAGATAGCTGCAAAAGATGAAGACTGTTAATTTCACTTTTTTTTTTTTTTTCAAGGTAGGGTCTCACTCTAGCCCAGGCTGACCTGGAACTCACTATGTAGTCTCAGGGTGGCCTCAAACTCACAGCAATCCTCCTACCTCAGCCTCCCCAGTGCTGGGATTAAAGACGTGCGCTACCACGCCCGACTCCACTTTTTTTTTTCTACTCATGTTAATGTTTTGAGGTCAATGGAATGTTTCGATTTACCTCTGTTCATGTTTTCTGAGGTCCTCACACTGTTTGGGCTGCCTACCATCCTTGCTGTTGCTGCTGTTCAAAGTTTGACCATTTACAGACAGCAATTTGGGAGGAGATTTTAGTGAAAGGAAAGTGATATTTTCTTTATTACTTAAACATATTAGCTTTTTGTTAAAAGTAGAGTTGAATGCCAAAATTAATCACATTGTTTATTCGTGTCAGTCATCACAGCAGAATTCATTTTGATGTAAAGATGTTCCTGAGGCTGTTTTATTTTACTTTTAAAATTTTTCTCATTTATTAAACACCCTTTTCTCCCATGAGGCTGTTTTTATCTATGGTTTGTGAAGTCCATGAAGAAGAGGCAAGAGAGACAGAGTTAGCGGGAGCGGGAGATGAAGATGTTCTGGAGGAGACAGAAATGGAAATTATGCCTCAGAATAGAATCCCTGGCATTTGTCTTTGGTGAAATAGTTATAACTACTAGGAAGCCACTTTTGTTTAACTTGTGAGAATTACCTCAATCCCATGGTCTAAGCAAAGGCTTGCATTAAAAAATTATTTATTTACTTAAGACAGAGAGAGAGAGAGAGAGAGAGAGAGAGAGAGAGAGAGAGAACAAACAAGAGAATGGGCATGCTAGGGCCTCTAGCCACTGCAAATGAACTCCAGAGACAAGTGTCACCCTGGCTTTATGTGGGTACTGGGGAATCGAACTTGGATCATTAGGTTTTGCAGGGAAGTGCCTTAACCACTGAGTCATCTTTCCAGCCCTGGCATATTTTATTACAGATTGTCTTCTTGTATGCCCAGGTTACTTCTTCTATTAAGATGGTATATGTCAGGCTGGGGAGATGGCTCAAGATTAAAGACACTTGCTTTCAAAGCCTAATAACCTGGTTTGATTCCCCAGTATCCACATAAAGCCAAATGAACAAGATGACACATATGACTAGAGTTCGTGTGCAGTGGTAAGAGGCCCTGGAATGTGCATACTCTATTTTACTCTCTCTTTTTCTGCTTGCAAATTAGTAAATAAAAATAAAATAAAATAATGCCACTCAGAACTATAAGATAGCACATGTCTAGAGAAAAGAATTCCAATTTAATGTAAATATAAATAAATTTGGAGTGACATTAAGGCAACGTGATGTAAAGTAAAACTTAAAATCTTCAGTAAGGTTTTGAAAATCATCAATAATTTGTTGTTGTTTATTTGAGTACGTTGCTGGTTGTCTTGCCTGCATTGGGTATTTTCCAGGTTCTTGGTGTCTTATTCTGAGAATAGAAAAAAATGCATACAGATAGGGGGGGGGAAGAAAAGACTTCTAAAGGAGCCAAGTTCGAGTCTCCAGGAACCACGTAAGCCAGATGCACAAGGTGGTGCATGCATCTGGAGTTAGTTTGTAGTGGCTGAAGGCCCTGATGCACCCATTCTCTACCTCTATCTCCCCCTCCAGCCCAAACAAAATAAAAGTTTAAAGTGACAGTACAGGATTGAATGAGCTGCAAGGGAGCAGCAGTTTTAAAAATATTTCTTTCTGCCTTAACAGTTAAAGTCTCGTTTTCAAAGCCAGATGGCCTGGGTTTGACTCCCCAGTACCCATAGAAAGCCAGATGCACATAGTGGAACATGCATTTGGAGATAGTTTGCAGTGGCAAGTAGCCCTGGTATGCCCATTCCCTCTCTTTTCCATGAGACTTGTCTCCTTTTTCATTAGATCATGGAAGTTTAGTCTAGTTCCTCTATTCTTTGGGTATATTAGATATAGCAGAATTAATTTCAGAAACTGACTTATAGATAACATGGACATCTTATTTAGTTTTAAAAAGTGCTAAATCTCTCATAAAGAAAAAAAAATGTAAGAAAATATTACACAAGGTATCCTGATTCTGATGAGCTTTAAAAATTGCAAAGTTTTTCATATCTTCAAAAAGGTTGCTACATAAGATATTTCTTGTTTATTTTGAATTCTGTTAGCATATCTTTTAAAAATATTTTTTTTCAGCTATTTATTTGACAGAGAGAAAGAGGGAGAGAGAGAGAGAGAGACAGACAGACAGAGAGACAGAGAATGGACGCACCAGGGTCTCCAGCTGCTGCAAACAAACTCCAGATGTATGCACTACCTTGTGTATCTGGCTAACGTGGGTCCTGGGGAATCAAACCTGGGTCCTTTGGCTTTGTAGGCAAACGCCTTAACTGCTATAGCATCCCTCCAGCCCCAAGCAGATCTTTTGTTCATAGCTTACTCCCTGTAGCCTCATGTGCCTTAAATATGGGGACTCTACTTTTTGTTAATATCAGACTTTTCCAGATATCAGAATATTGTAATTTGGTTTATCCAAAGTCCATGATGTTTGGCTATCAATAAGCAAAAACTATTCAGCTTAACCAACCAGTAGTAATAGAATATAAAAGAAAACAAAAACTTTTAGATCTCACATTTCATTTGCTTAACATTATTTTTGGCCAGTCAGATCACTGAAAAACCTTGAAAATTATCTAAAGTTTTTCTTAATGTGTTTTTTCTTTTGAAAAAAGTGAAAGGCTAGGGTAATTTTTATTTATTTACTTTCTTTGAGATAGGGGGTCACACTGTATCCTAGGGTGACCTGGAACTCACTCTATAGTCCTAGGCTGGCCTCAAACTCAGAGTGATCCTACCTCTGCCTCTCAAGTGCTGGGATTAAAGGCATGCACCATGACGCCTGGCCAACAACCTATAATTTTAAGATGGTTCCTATCTTGCTCATGCTGGTTTTGCTGGGTGGTTATCACTGAGGTTATAAGCTAAGTCTTATAAAAAGTGACTTAGGAGCTGGAGAGATGGCTTAGCAGTTGAGTGCTTGCCTGTGAAGCCTAAGGACCCCGGTTCGAGGCTCGATTCCCCAGGACCCACGTTAGCCAGATGCACAAGGGGGCGCATGCATCTGGAGTTCATTTGCAGTGGCTGGAAGCCCTGGCACCATTCTCTCTCTCGCTCTGCCTTTTTCTCTGTCTGTCACTCTTAAATAAATAAATAAAAATAAACAAAAAATATTTAAAAGTGACTTAGTCATTGTGATTTTGTTCTTAGGGAAACTGAGGAAGCTCCCCATGCTTTAGGGAAGTCCACTGTATACAAATGATGTTAATATAGTTCGTCTGAGCTTTATATATTCTGACAGTCGTAAATAGTTATTTATGTTAAGCTATACAATTGTTCGATGGTTAAAGATAATTGTTTAAGAAATACCTTTGTGTCTACCAAAATGTCTCTAATGTATGTTTAAAATCAGGCTGGTTCAGCTCAGCAATGACAAGGTTTGGCTTCATTCTTAAGCTATATATAATCAGTCACGGTCAAGGTTTTACTTAAGTAGTTGTCCCATTTCTAGTCTCTCAAGTTTATTGCTTATAGATATATTGATACTTAAGACATGTTTCCTGCTCTAGAAAAATAATATTAAACTCTGCTGTTCTGCTTTCAGTTTTGGTGGAAATTGATACCTGAATAGGTATACAGACTAGGCAAAGTTGTTTTCAAAAACAGATGCCAAGTTTTTATACTGTCTGGTTTTTTTCTGACATACAATTTCTAGGTTTAATCAATTGGCTTAAAGCTATTGATAGAAATAATTGGTAAAACATTGTTTTCAGGGATACTAAAATGTTCTGCCTGTACTTATAACTGACAGATACTTAAAAGGTAGAATGTGCATGTTTTCTATGTTCCAGATATAGCTTACACTGTCACCTGACAACTAAAATACTAATCAGAATGATTTTAAACTATTGTGTCATTCTCTGACTAGATATGCTTTGCTAACCAGATATGTTTTGCACTGTTTTAAGTAAATCTGTTTTGCTAATCATGTATGTATAGTCTCTCTAGGTGATTAATAACCATATATAGAAGCCAGAGTCAATTGGAAACATTGGAGTTAAGAGGATAACCAATATTTTGGTTCTCGCTCCCAGGTCAGAAGACCATAGGAGATGATGGGACACTTGCTAGTTTCTAGCCTCTGGTAAGTTTCTTGTCTTCTTGATAACGGAGGATATGGAGACTCAAAGATGAATTCCAAGTCAGTGTATCTGCAATAGGAGAGTCACATCGGAGGAAAATAAGTCCTCTAGGCTTTCCAGAAGAGGGAGGGCCACTTGGTCAGCACGGCCTTGACTTATCCTAGCAGATGACAATGCTGAGAGTCATAGAACTCCTCACAGGTCCCTAAAAGTCTCTCCAACAGAGCCATTATTGATCTCCAAAATACATAGTTAATTTTGGCAGTCTGCATGGTCTTAATCATCCAGTAAGAAAATATAGCTAGAAAATATAACTACAATATAAACAAAGATTCAGATTAATAGACTCCCCTGTCTGATGCTGGCTTACAATACTAAACTCTAACGTTAACTCATGCCTTCTGCCTCTGCCTGTCCCTGATAAGCCAGTCAGCTGCTGCTGCCATTAAAAAAATATCCAAAAATTGTCCTTGTTGGTTATGTTTACCTGATAGCTATTGATTTGTATTAGTCCAATCTCTCCTTGATATGCCTTATTAAAGGAGGAATATCACTAAGGACAGATCTCAGACCCCCATCCTAACACATAAAAGCAATTTAGAATTCTAGCTGTTTGCACTTGCTGATGTGGGTGGTGCTGGTTCTTTGAAGGTGTCTCTTTGCTCAGATTTATAGAGGTAAACCAGGTTCACCTGCCATTGATGTAGCTCTCTTAAAATTTGTAACACAAGGGGAACCACATATCCTCAGGGAATTGGGCCCTCTCACCAGAGTCCAGAGAACAGTGTTCTTAGCCAATTGTAGCAGCTAACAGGTCACCAGGGACCCAGAAGGTCCCCTCCAAGTCAAGCTCTGGAGGACACCTGCCCCTGACAAAGAGACTACAGCCCTGCTCTAGTCACTCTGGAAGCTGACTAGTCTATGCATAGCAGAAGCTTGAGGAATTCAACGTGAGATATCAAAAAAGAAATGGACATGATGCACACTGTGCCTGGTTGGGAAAGTTACTTGTTAGAATATAAGGGATTATGACTGGGAAGAGGAGGGAAATGCAATGGAAAAACTGAAAGCTGGGGCTGGAGAGATGACCTAGCAGTTAAGTGCTTGCCTGTGAAGCCTAAGGACCCCGGTTCGAGGCTTGATTCCCCAGGACCCCTGTAAGCCAGATGCACAAGGTGGCACATGTATCTGGAGTTCATTTGCAGTGACTGGAGGCCCTGATGCACCCATTCTCTCTCTCCCTACCTCTTTCTCTGTCTGTCTGTCACTCTCAAATAAATAAATAAATAAATAAAAATAAACAAAAGAAAAAGAGAAAAAGAAAAACTAAACGCTGGACTGATCCACTAAGTCACTGTAAGAGTTAACTGCTAAGTTGCTGAACTTACCTCTGTCAGTAGCTGAAGGAATCCCAAAGAGAACTGTCTAGGGGGACCCAGAGGAATGATAAGAGGAAAGGACAGCTTAAGACTAAAATAGAATACAGTAGAGTTCATGGTTAGGATGACCCAACTACATGATTCATGTGCATGTTAGCTCATAGGTATGTTTTGAAAAATGGTTTTGAATCATAAGACTGCAGAAGCCAACTGTCAGGTCCTGCTTCTGTAAACCAGCTGCCAGTTTGCTTGTATGAAAATTTGTGTTTATGGTCACTCTGGTTCACCACTCCAATTACTGCCATCTCCAGACCCACAATTCTGTTACTTTTAGGGTTGATTGTAGGCCCCTTCATTTTAAATGCTCTAAATAAGTTTATACAACAGAGAATTTTCCCAGTAAAACTAGTGGTTCTCAGAACCAAGTATGAGGCTGTGGTAACTGGGGAGTCTAAGATTTGACTCAGTTACTAAAACCAGTGGGGAAGGAAACAACCTCTGGGGACCAGACCTAAGAGAAGCCATCTTAGGCCACTCAGCCATCTTGACATTCTCATGAAGCCATAAGATATTAAAGACTAGCACAGAGCATTAATTACAAGAATGACGATGGGTCCCAGTAAGGCATCTGGTGTTTGCTCTCACCCTGAGGTCAACATGCCCTGATATTTGGTATCTGCTTTGTACTTGGTGCTAACTGCAAAAATTCTGCTTTTGTAATCATGCTTGCTTGCTTGCTCTTGTTAAAGACAATTGTGTGTGGAGGGGGTGGCCAGGAGTTTTTCAGAGCATTGTAAAGGAGTGTGATTTTTGCCTATAAAAACTCACTGTGAGGGGACAGATGCTAGCCAGCTTAATAAAGACTCTCCTTTTCAAATTTTTATTCAGGTGGTCTTCTGTTCATTTCAGGTCAGGAACTCGCTACAGTGTAAGTAAAAAGCAAACATCTACAAATAAAATTGATACATAACTTTAAAATTGTAACTATTTTATATGGTCGCCAAACAAGCACTGTCCATGGTGCTAAGTTTTGCATGTGTATGTGGTATGCATGCATGTGTGTATGTTGTTTGTATGTATGTGGGATTATGTTCATGTGTGTTCACATGTATATGAAGGCCAAAAGTAGGTGTCCGGTTTCACTTTCTATCTTATTTTTATGAGACAGGGTCTCCCTCTGAACTCAGAGCTCACTGATCTGGTTTGTTTAACTAGTCAGTAAGTTCTAAGGATCCACTTCCCCAATCCTGGGATCCCAGGGGAGCATCTCCATGCCTGACATTCTTACATAAGCTCCAGAGATTCAAGCTCAGGTCCCCACGCTTGTGTGGCAAGCACGTTACCCACTGAGCCATCTCTCCAGGTGGGTTCATTGACCCTTCAGAGCAGCTCTACACAAGCAGAGCTGTCTGGCGTTACTTCCACTAAAGTGAGAACGCACCTGAAATGCAAGAGGTGAGGAGAAACGCATGTAAGTGCGTTAGTGAACGGAGTTAGCACTTCGCCTGAGACACAGTCGTCACTTTGCCCTTCCGCTGCCTCGGGTTTGGGGCAAAGAAGCCATGGACAGAGGGACTTTGGCGGGGGGGAGGGGGGATTGCTGATCAAGAATGCAGGAAGGAGCGCCAGGGACACTCACAGGCTGTGGTCTTGTTCCATGGGGCGTGGGAGAGGAGGAAGCTGGGAATCCCCGGCCGCTGGCCTGGTCTCGCTTGGCCTGTGCTTCCTTGGCTCCTTAGGTATCAGCTGTTTACCTGCTGTCTGGGCCTCACTGTCGTCCTCTCCAGGAAGGAGCCTGAGTTCCAAGTATTTCTCAGCGCCTTTCTGGTGAGGTCAAAGTTGGATTTATTAACAATGTGAAGCTGATATAAGTAAATGTGCATAAAGCAATCTGACAGGAACAAATCCCTTAACCAGGCAGATGGCCACTCGTGAAGTTCTCAATCCAAACCTCTTGCTAGAGGCCACCTCACTGCTATCCATAACTCTTTGTACCTCTTCTGTCGTTTAAGAAGTAAAATCAGGGGCTGGAGAGATGGCTTAGCGGTTAAGCGCTTGCCTGTGAAGCCTAAGGACCCCGGTTCGAGGCTCGATTCTCCAGGACCCACGTTAGCCAGATGCACAAGGGGGTGCACGCATCTGGAGTTCGTTTGCAGTGGCTGGAGGCCCTGGCGCGCCCATTCTCTCTCTCTCTCTCTCTCTGGCTCTTTCTCTCTCTGTCACTCTCAAATAAATAAATGAAAATGAACAAAAAAAAATTAAAAAAAAAAAAAAGAAGTAAAATCAGCCAGGTGTGGTGTTGCACGCCTTTAATCCCAGCACTTGCGAGGCAGAGGTAGGAGGATCGCTGTGTGTTTGAGGCCACCCTGAGACTACATAGTGAATTCCAGGTCAGCCTGAGCTACAGTGAGACTCAACCTTGATAAACCAAACAAAAAAAAAAATAGAAGAAGAAAAAGAAGTAAAATCATAACCGATAGATGCAACCTGGTTAGCCTAGATTTTTCTTCATTCATTCAACAGGTGATGAGAACAAGGGCTTGCATACGTGAGACGTCATACGGTTGTCTGTCTGATGAAAGGAATGTGGGTCCGTGGACTCTCTTTGGAATGGTAACAGTAACAACTGTGTTTGACACCTTTGGCAGAAGCATGAACACTCAGAACTAGAGCATCTTACCTGGGCTGTCTCCATGGAAGGGGCAATTTCTCCAGGGGAGCCATGTAGACAGACATGGTAGATGACAGAGCTTCCTGCCCTCTTCTGTGTACACACATATGTGTATGTCTTTGTGTGTATGTGCATGTATGTGTATGCCTGTACCTATGTGTACATGCGTCTACGTGTGTGTGCATGTGTCCTCATACCTGCATACATCTAAATATGTGTACATACGTCCACACATGTGTGCCTTGCATAAGTGCATGCATGTGTCTGCATGTATGTATGTGTACGTGTGCATCTGAGTGTGTGCATATGTGTCCATGCTTCTACATGTTTATGTGTATGTTTAGCGCTGAGGGGGGTGTCTAGAGTGAGAATGAAGAAACTGAGTTCCCCCCCGAGCTCTGTGACTCATTAGTGATATAGAATCTCATATTTCACATTACTTCCTGTTCATCTGTCTCCATGTGTCTATGTGTGCACACATGTCTAAATATGCATACATACATCTACACATGTGTGCATGTGTTTAAGTGTATGCATGGGTCTATATGTCTGCATGTGTGCATGTCTCTAATGTATACATCGAGTACTGAGGATGGACTAGAGTAAGAAGGGAGAAACCATTCTCCCCCAGCTCTGTGACTTCATAATGTTGAAGGATCTCATATTACACATTACTCCGTATAAATAACTTACCTTATTAAAAACAAATTCAGTACATAGTACACCATCATGGTGTCTAGACGTTTATGCAATTTTATATTTTTATTTATTTTAATATTTTATTTATTTATTTGAGAGAGACAGAGAAAGAGGGAGAGAGAGAGAGAGAGAGAGAGAGAGAGGGAATGGGTGCATCAGGGCCTCTAGCCACTGCAGATGAACTCCAGATGCACGTACCACTGTGTCCATCTGACTTTATGTGGGTACTGGGAAATTGAGCCTGGGTCCTTTGGCTTTGCTGGCAAATGCCTTAACCCCTAAGCCATCTCTCCAGCTCCTTTTAAAAATATTTATATATTTCTATTGACAACTTCTATGCTTATAGACAACAAACCATGGTATTTCCCTCCCCTCCCCTCCTCTACTTTCCCCTTCATAACTCTGCTCTCCATCATATCCCCTCCCTCTCTCCATTAGTCTCTTTTTAAATTTGATGCCATCATCTTTTTCTCGTATTATGAGGGTCTTGTATGGGTATTGCTAGGCACTGCGAGGTCTTGGATATCGAGGCCAAATTTTGTCAGGACAGTTGTATGTAAGGAGTGGGACTCTTCCTTTGGCTCTTACATTCTTTCTACCATCTCTTCCGCAATGGACCCTGAACCAGCTCATTTTTTAAAAAAAGTTATTTTTATTTATTTATGAGGGAGAGAGAGAGAGGGAGAGAGAGAGAGAGAGAGAGAGAGAGAGAGAGAATGCGCATGCCAGGGCCTCCAGCCAGTGCAAACAAATTCCAGATGCATGCACCACAATGTGCATCTGGCTCATGTGGGACCTGGAGAATTGAACCTGGGTCCTTAGGCTTCTCAGGCAAGCACCTAAACCACTAAGACATCTCTCTAGCCCATTTTATTTTTGAGGTTGGGTGTCACTCTAGCCCAGCCTGACCTGGAACTCATTCTGTAGTCCTAGGCTGGCCTTGAACTCACAACAATCCACCTATTTCTGTCTCCCAAGTGCTGGGGGTTAAAGGCGTGCACCACCATGCCTAGCTCTTACTTATGTGATTTTGAACATGCCTTGAGTGTATGAGAGGTGTATGTGTGAGAGTGTATGGTTTCAAGGAAATTCAACTCATCTAAGATCTTCTCTCCTGGTTCTCAGGTGAGGAAGCTGAGGCTCTGAGTGGTGAAATGAGTGGTTTGCCCACACTTGCCAAGGACACGTGTGCCTCAGTAAAGCTGGACTTCTCCCTCCATTGTTCCCTATGTCTTTCTCAGGCAATAATGAGATGAAAAGAGATATCACAGTTCCAAGCAGAAAGGATATATGCCCTTTGTCTCTCCTGAAATGCCAGACTATAGTGACTGTATGTGGGGTGGCAGCTTGAGTAGGCAGACTCTCTGTCAACTGTAAGCTCCTAAGGTAGGGACATCTCAAACCATCAGACTAAGACAGGACTGAAATGTAGACCAGACTGGGCGTGGTGGTGCACGCCTTTAGTCCCAGCACTTGGGAGCCAGAGGTAGGAGGATCTCTGTGAGTTTGAGGCCAGCCTGAGACTACATAGTGAATTCCAGGTCAGCCTGAGCTAGAGTGAAACCCTACCTTGAAAAACCAAAAAAAAAAAAAAAAAAAAAAAATGTAGACAAGGGGAGAAAATTCCCTCTTAATGCTTTTCCTAGGATGAATTACAGTGTTCCACCCACCAATTATTTTAATGAGAAGGTTGGAAATGGAATAAAGGGGACAGAGAGTCAATTTGTGAAGATAATTGGGTAGATGACATCCATCACTTCCTGTAAACATCAAAACTCAAATCGACTTCAACGAAAGAAAGAAAATAAAGAAGTCAAACAGTTGTTTAGACAGAAGTTCAGTTCTCATATTGGTGATAAAATATGAATTCTGTCATTGAAAGTTAGCCATTTCTTCATCTTAATTAGCTGAAAGACAGCTGGAGGCACTGAGCTGCGTGGGCATATGAGTGACATGATGGAATGAGCTACACCAGCACCTTGTCCCCAGGACTCATGACAGCCAGGAGTAAGGACCTGGCTCACTAGTGGCACTGACGATCATTGTTATGAGAGTGTTTTGCTTTGCTTAATGAGGGAGTGATGGAGTGCTTCCCCAGGAGACCACTTTATTCAGAGCTGTCTTGTTTTCTGCCTCTCAGACTATTCAGACTGTGTGTGTGTGTGTGTGTGTGTGTGTGTGTGTGTGTGTGTGTGTGTTACAGGCCACCATCCCTTCCTATACTGCATTTCAAGATCCCCCTCTGTGGCACCCAGTGAAGAAAGTCACTTGGCATTTTGTGGGTGGTGTGCATGTGCAGTCTGCAGAAACCATTAAAGGACATTTGAAAAGTTGTTAATCTGTGGAATTGAGACTTGTGTACTTACCGCACACTCTAGCTGAGACATTTCATTAGAAAAAGCTGAACAGAGCAATCCTTGCTCCTTGTGAATCTCCTGAAGGCAGGAACTGCACGGTGACTTAAACTTAAGTGAATTCCCCTCACGAATGAGCAAAGGGGATGAGTTAGTGCATCAGAAGCACATGCTAAGGTAACCACGGGGTCGACTTGAGATAACGGTTTGAGGAATGACGCCACAGGACAGAGAGTGGCCAGGCGGGGACAGGTATTGTTGGCTGAACACAGAACAGAATTTTAGCCAGCCAGGGTTAAAATGTCACAAGAGCAAGAAATAAACCTCCGTGACTGTAAGGGACTTCTTGTCACAGTTCAGCCTTACAAGCACTGACGTTGGCACTCACTTGCCTGGGATATTTAGAGCTCACTCGCTCCTTCACCCATGCTGTGGCCCTCCGAGGACCCAAGCGCTCTGTGATGTCCATCCCCATTCCTCTCCTGGTTGGGCTAGAACCTTGCCGCTCCTTATGGAAACTCACGAAGGGATACAGATGCTGTGAGTGCTGACGATAGGCCAACTCTCCCTGTTGAGAAACCTCTCGGCCCATGGCTGATGGGCTGGTCCTTGAAAGAAGTTATGCCGAACCAAACATGAAAGGAGGAATTCCCTGCAGGGAGAAGTGTGTTCCCAGGTGTTGCTTCTTGTATCTACTGCAGGCGTCATGGAAGAGGCTTAGTGCTCGGCACAATGTGTGGAGGAGAGCTGCCCAGGGTGGCAGCTCCTTTGACACTCAATGCTAAGCCTTTCCTGCTTTGTTTTGGAACAACTCTTGGAGTACAGGCAAGTCTGAGGAAATAGATATTGGAATTTCTGCCCCCAAGGGATTTCTGAGGACTCATGGGGAGGGCTGATTGACAGCAAGGTAGGGGCAAGGAGTCTGCTCAAAGAAAACTTCTAGCAAGCTCTGTGACAGCCAATGACCAGGAGGAAGGAATAGGCTTCTCTGGGAAGTCTACATGCTTCTCTCTGCAGCTTTCGGGGGGAAAAAAAAATCTGCCTCGGTATATTTTGAGGCTTTCAAGTTGAGAAATCCACTTAACAATGTCCTGGGTGGAGGAGGACGGCAGAATCAAAGGAATGTAGCTGTATGGGAAAGTATCTCACAGTTACATCCTGTCCAGATACAAATCTGACAACATTAAGAACTATGACAAAAACAAAAACTCTGAAGAAGCCACAAGGATAGGACTCAGGAGTCATGACAAAGGCACAGTTAGGCTTGGAGGAGTTCAGGCATCAGTTTATAGAACATAAAGTCAGTATACTAAAAAGTACTAAAATAAATAAGAGGAGAAATTAGAAACATGAACAAAGAGAAGAAAAATCTTTAAAAAATAGCTCTGGTTCATCTGACCATAAAAAAACTGTATTAAAAAACAAACAAACAAATGGTGAGTGCATATCCAGAGAAATACCAAAACGTTAACAGAGGTGGAGGGATAAGAAGTATGAATGAGGGCTGGAGAGATGGCTTAGCAGTTAAGCGCTTGCCTGTGAAGCCTGAGGACCCCAGTTTGAGGCTCGATTCCCCAGGACCCACGTTAGCCAGATGCACAAGGGGGCGCATGCGTCTGGAGTTCGTTTTCAGTGGCTGGCGGCCCTGGCACGTCCATTCTCTCTCTCTCTCTCCCTGCCTCTTTCTCTCTCTGTCTGTCACTCTCAAATAAATAAATAAAAACAAACAAACAAATAAAAACAGCTGTGTACCACCATGCCTGATGTGTAGGATATGTGTTAATGTGTGAATACAGGTGTGCATATAAAAAAAAGTATGAGTGAACAACTAAGAGAGACAAAGGGGAGGGTCACATGTCTTTCAGAAATCCTGAAGGACAGAAGCCCAAGAATTGAGAAACTCAGTATTCAAAGAGATAATGGTTAATAATTTTATTATTATTATTTTTTTAGTACTAGTGGAAAAATAGCACTCCTTAGTTCCAAACACTTGGGAAAAAAGATTGGAACATGAGAGCTATCCCAAACATTGGCATGAAATCATAAAACACCAACATTGTAAAGAAGATACTAAATATGGAGAGAAAAAGGCTGGAGAGCTGGCTTAGTAGTTAAAGTGCTTATATATGAGCATGGAGACCTGAGTTGGGAATCCCCAACACCCAGGTAAAATGCTGTGTGTGGCGGTGCAGGCTTGTAATCCCTGGGGCTCACTAGCTAGTAGACTAGCCAAACGAGTGAGTTCTAGGTTCAGTGAGAGACCCTGGTTGGTTTGAATGAAATGTCCCCGATAGGCTCGTGTGTTTTGAATTCTTGGTCCCCAGCTGATGGCAGTTTGGGAGGACTGTGGCACATTCGGGAGGTGGAGCTTTGCTTAAGGAGTGTCACAGAAGCCAGACCTTGAGGTTTATTACCCCAGCCCACGGGGTGTCAGAGGTCATGTGCTCTTGCTGCTTCCTCCCTGTTGATGTGGCAAGGTGCGAGGTCCTGCTATCTTGCTTGTGCCACTCTTCCCCTGACATGCTGCAACTTCCCCTTGAAGCTGTAAGCTGAAACAAACCCTTTCCTCCCATGAGCTACTTCTGGTCAAGTGTCTTGTCCCAGCAATGAAAATGTAACTGCTACAGACACTGTTCTCCAAAATAAGGTAGAGCGACTGAGAATCTGAAAATCTGAAAATGATATCTCTGGCCTCCACATGTGCATGCATACATGTGCACAAGCACCAGCACATACATGCATCTATACATATAGAGAGACATGTATACACACACACAACACACACATACTAGTGTCAAAAAAAATGGAGAAAAGCCAGAAGTGATGGCGCACACCTTTAATCCCAGCACTCGGGAGGCAGAGGTAGAAGGATCACCGTGAGTTTGAGGCCACCCTGAGAGTACATAGTGAATTCCAGGTCAGCCTGGGCTAGAGTGAGACCCTACCTCAAGAAAAACAAAACAAAATAAAATAAAAAACCCCCAAGCAAACAAAAATGGAGGGAAAAGTCAAATGATCTACAAAGGAATGACAAGGAACATAGAACTGACTTCTTGGGAGTGAGGGTCAAGGCAGAAGAAGGTAGAACAATGACTTCCTTGTGCTGAGAGGAAAGAACTGTCTGTTTGGCCAAGTGCCTCTGGATAATAAGAACCAAAGAGTTTCAGAAGAAACATGAGCATCGTTTTCATCATTGACTGTCTAAAGGAAAACTTGAAATGGGCTCTCTGAGCAGAAGGAGAAGGCTTCCGATTGGCAGAGGCAGATAACGTGGCAAGTTCTTGGATGAGAACAGTGGGCTTTGGCTAAGCGGCAAGGATGTCCAAAAAGGAGGGAACTGATGATGTGAAGGTGATCTGGCTGTGACATCTGTCACCCCATTGATCGCCAGGGTTGATTCGGCTGATCTGGCTGGCTAGGCTGGTGTTCCCTTCCTCCCTCACCGCTCCATGTGCGTCCCTCCCGAAGCTGTGCTCTCAGTTGAAGAGGATGACCTTCCCCCAGTGGAGGAGGAAGGGGTCTTCCAGGGTATATGAGTAGCTGCGCTCCCCTGCAAGAACCTCCAAACAAGCTCTCAAAAGGAGGGAACGGAAAAGGGCTGGGCAACTAAACTATAAAAGGATAAAACTGGGTGGAGGGAGAAGGGTGCTGGAGTTCAAAAGACCTGAGACTGAATTGTGTGGGTGAGTGTTCCGACAGTAAGTAATTTTAAATTCTATTGGCTATCAATAGAATGTTAGTAGCTACTTAACCCCTGTTTCCAACTATGATCTGCTTGGACACCCCAAGATTTATCCATCCTGCCTCAAACTAGTCAGTCCCTTATCAAGTAAGCACTGCATATTTAATGGAAATCCTAACCTTTTTCCCTCAGTTAATATCATCCCTCCAGGCTGTCAGCTAAAATCATGGGGTGGTCATTCTATCTCCTCTCTATTTCTTTCTCTCCCTCCATCTCTCCTTCTGAAAGAGAAAGAAATATGGTCTATTTTTATTATTTTTCTCACATCTTTTAAGTTCTGGTTATGTGACATTGGTGATAAAGCAATTGGATTTTGCATCTGATTATGGTCAAGACATCACAAAATACATGTATGAAAATTGTCAATAAAATGTTTTAAAAAGATACTACTGGGCTGTAAAGATGACTCAACAGTTAGGGTACTTGCTTGTAAAGCCTAACGACCAGGATTCGACTCCTCAGTACCTACATAAAGCCAGATGCATCTAGAGTTCGTTTTCAGGGGCTGGAGGCCCTGGCACACCCATTCTCTCTCTGTTTCTATTCTCTGCGCTTTCAGATAAGTAAATAAAATATTTAAAAAAGACATTACTAGAGACATCAAATGATACTATGGCATGTAGCGAGTACTATGAAGGAGAAGAAAGGACAGAGGACATGTGGGAGTGGAATGGCATGAAGGTGGTCAGGAGAGACACTTGGGAGAAGCTGGCCTGGAGCAGAACCTGGCAGGAAGTCCACAGGAACCTCTTCAACATGGCTGCAGAACATTCTGGAGACAGAGCAGCAGAGGGAGCAGCAGCCTGCAAGACACAGCATATTCGTGGGAAATGTAAGGTCAATGTTAGAGACGGACCCGCTTTGATCGGGAACAGCAACAAATATAAATGGACTAAACTCACTCACTGGAAATCAGAGACAGGCAGATTGGAGTTAACGTAGCTTGTCTGTGTGCTGCTCTGAAGAGATCATGGGGCCCAGGAAGGGGCCAAAAGATACAACAGACAAATGCTATGCATGGAGTCACCCAGGATGTCTACAGTAATGACAGCCCAATTACATGTCAAGGGAAAACCTAACCAGCACGAATCATCACACTAACTGCATTTTACTGAAATAAAGTGCAAGAAAACCCCAAGCCCCCCCAAACCCTCCATGGCAAACTACTTAAGAACACACGTGCAGATCATATGTACGTGAGGAGATGACCAACACATCACACTGAGGTTATTTGGAGAAGGTGGCTATGACTGGGAAAGCACACAAGGTGATTTCAATGCTACTAGTAAGTTTTAAAGGTGGTGCAGGTGTCTGGAGTTCTTTTGCAGTGGCTGAAGACCCTGGTGCACCCATTCTCTCTCTCTCTCTCTCTCTCTCTCTCTGTCTGCCTTTCTCTTTCTCTCAAATAAGTAAATAAATTAATTAAAAAATTCAAGTTGGATAATTGGGATCTTGGATCTGATATTTCACCATCATCTGTTTTTCTATACACAGACACACACAACCTCTTGTTGGGGATGCATAATGCTTGGCTAACATGCCTAAGGCCCTAGGTTCAACTCCCAGAAACACACACACACACACACACACACACACCCCAAAAGGAAGCAGAAACCTCAAAACCAGGCTTTCCCCCCAAATTCAGCACAGCAGGGCTGTCCCACAGAACCCGACTCCCTGAAAGGAATAGGTCAGAGAGCACCTGAGGGAAGGATTTCAAGGCTGATGGGTAAGACAACTTGATACCATGAGACATCCCCTTGGAGTAATGGACTTACTCTGGTCAGCATCCATGGATATAACAGCTGTCTTGAAAGGGCCCTCCTGGCATGAAGTGAAATGAGAATCAAGTTCAGCACATAGTAGGTGTTCAGTGAACAGCATCAAATGTTTCTTGGAAACGATGAAGTAAGGACCTGGTGAGGCTGAGAACTGAGGTGGACTTGCTCCCCAAAGACGCTCTTGTTCCCTCTTTGTGTACATTTTCACTACAGGACTAGCTTATTCTATACCCACATCTCTCGTCTCCTGAGCACAGCAAGCTCCTCTAAAGATGCTATATTTTGTTATTACTAGGCACTTACTAAAGGCTGGTGTTCTTCTTTTGTTTGTTTGTTTGTTGTTTTTTGAGGTAGGGTCTTACTCTAGCCCAGACTGACCTGGAATTCATTATGTAGTCTAAGATGGCTTGGAACTCATAGTGATCCTGCTACCTCTGACTCCCAGGTGCTGGGATTAAAGGCATGTGCCAGCCATCAAGCCCTGCCCAATGTTCTTGTTTTTTTTTTTTTTTTTTTTTTTTTTTTTTTTTTTTGAGGTAGGGTGTGGCTCTAGCCCAGGCTGACCTGGAATTCACTATGTAGTCTCAGGCTGGCCTTGAACTCACAGCAATTCTACCTCAGCTTCCCTTGTGCTGAGATTAAAGGTGCGCACCACCCCACCCAGCAAGGCTGGTGTTTTTTTTTTTGAAAGTGATATAGATAAGACCATATGACCACAGAGAATACTCGCGATGGATCATGTTTACTACCACCAGTGCTCTTCAACAGCTCAGGTGCTCTGTGTGTCCACGTCACAGCGGCGATGGGACGTTAAACATGCTCTCGAACTTTCCACACAGTTCACTTAGTTAATGCTTATGTCTCTCAGATGAGTGATGGGAAGCAGAGCTGATCTGAAGTGAACAGGAGGGGAGGTGCAGACAACCTTCATGATGGAAACTCAGGTAGGCGATTTATGTTCCTGTCTCTCTCCTCCCTAGAGGACAATAGCAATGAGGGTGGGGGGTGGGAGGCTAGACAGGAATGTTTAAAGCCTTGTGCCAACCCTTGATATTGTGCTATTTTTATTGTGCTAGGCTAGGAAGGGCTCTCTTCCCTAGGACAGGGAAAAACGGAGACCCAAAACAGACTTGCAAGACAGTTGCCCAGCCTGCTTCCTCCACCCGCTGCTGGGCACTGGAACTGGCGCTGCTCTGCGCGCCTCCACCTTAGCTTCGAGGCACCAAGGCTATCGCACCTTGCAGAGAAGCCCTCAGGTCACAGCGAGAAGGTGGAGGACCACCTATCCCACCGGGGCCCACCCAGTCTCTGTGCGCACGCTGTGATTTGGGGGAAAAGACGTAGGAGATCCACAGGAGGCGAGGAGTTGAGTCTTTATTACCGTTCTCAAGCAACGGAGACCCCTCAGCGACCTGACTCTTCCCAACCAGGAGGAGAGAGAGAGAGAGGGTGGAGAGCGAGCGCGCTCGCTCTGCAGAGGACTTGGAATCCGGGCAGAAGCTGGGAGGGAGCCTGCGGCGCCACAGCAAGCGGTGCCCAGAGCACAGGAAGCGCCCTGAGTCCCTCCAGCATCCACCGAGTGCCCAGCTCCGAGGAGAAGCGAGGCGAGAAGGAGCCGCTGAGAGCAACAGGTGCGGGGGACCCCAAGCCACTCCAGCGAGGAGAGGACGCAGCCCGCGCGGGCTGATCAGAACCCCACCGGCGAGGCGCAGAGAGGGGCTCTCCATCTGCGGGCTCCTCCCAGGCTTGGTGACGGAGCCACCCAGACCCAAGACCTCTGTGCTCCCGAGACCTCCGCCCCCGCACGAGAAGCCTCAGCTTCTGGCTGCCATCCCCGCCTCCTCTGGGCCAGGCCCGGGACAAAGACAGAGAAGAGCCACCACAGAGGCACTTGCCAGGGGCGCGGCACCCGCTGTCTTGCCCCATCGCGGAGGCTCTGGCTGAAGATTCCAGATTTCGGGGGTGCACCCAGGCTGGGGCTTCCTGGCAATCCTCACCCATCCTTGGAGCCTGCTTTCACCCGCACTCTCCCCCCCCCCCGCCCACCCACGCTCCCCAGCGCTGTCCCCTTAGTGGGTGATGGAGTTGGCCACTTTGAACCTCAGCGAGGGGAACGGGAGCGAGCCAGAGCCCCTTGCCCAGGATCTGAGGCTGCTCTTTGGCATCGGCGTGGAAAACTTCATTACGCTGGTGGTGTTTGGCCTGATCTTCACGCTAGGCGTACTGGGCAACAGCCTGGTGATCACCGTGCTGGCGCGCAGCAAGCCTGGCAAGCCGCGCAGTACCACCAACTTGTTCATTCTCAACCTGAGCATCGCCGACCTGGCCTACCTGCTCTTCTGCATCCCCTTCCAGGCCACCGTGTACGCGCTACCCACCTGGGTGCTGGGCGCCTTCATCTGCAAGTTCATCCATTACTTCTTCACCGTGTCCATGCTGGTCAGCATCTTCACGTTGGCCGCGATGTCTGTGGACCGCTATGTGGCCATCGTACACTCGCGGCGCTCCTCCTCCCTCAGGGTGTCCCGCAACGCACTGCTGGGCGTCGGCTTCATCTGGGCGCTCTCCATCGCCCTGGCCTCGCCCGTGGCCTACCACCAGCGTCTCTTCCACCGGGACGCCAGCAACCAGACCTTCTGCTGGGAGCAGTGGCCCAACCATCTGCATAAGAAAGCCTACGTGGTGTGCACCTTCGTGTTTGGCTACCTGCTCCCTCTGTTGCTCATCTGCTTCTGTTATGCCAAGGTGAGTGTGGGAGCCACCTCCCCCCCCCCCCCCCGGACTCCAAGGGAGCTCTCAGTGTCCCCAAGAGCGCCACTAATTGAGTCCCACAATGCGCTCATGTTCCCTCTCCACTGCACTCCACTATGCCTTCGCCTCTGCTTGCTCCCACAGGATTGATACAGCCCGAGAGAGAGAAAGTTAAGTAGGGCTTGAGAGATGCTGGGAAAGTTTGCAGTTCATGTCTGGAAGTTGGGTAGACTTTCCCTCTGCTTGCCTTCCAGGCCACTGCAGCTCAGAGCACCTGCCTGGGAGATGCCTGGGCCAGCGATTGAGTACCCTGGGGACACTTCTCAGCACGTTTGGCCAGCCTTGGTTTTAGAAGCTTTGTAGCCAGATCTGCAGGCTCCAGGAAATGAATGAGACAGAGGGAGGGAGCTGCAAGGAGTTTGCGTTCCTTCTGAGCACGGGTGGTGGTGGTGGTGGTGGGGGCTATGGAGAGGGTGGGCTCCAGTCTCCCCTGGGAGTTTTCAGCAGAGGTCTGCTGCTGTGGTTTCTGGCTCCTCGCCGGCTGCTTGTTCCCAGCAGATTTGGGGACCCGAGGCTCTGGAAAGATGCCACCGTCTCTCGAAAAGCGTTTTGGGTTTTAGTTTGGCTTTCTGAAGCTCAGGTGGGAAGCCCAGCAGTACTTCTTTAGAGAGGCTTGGGCAGAGTCGCCAGGGAACTGTGCGTGTGGGTTGGAGGGATTGCGCTGTGCGGCTTAGAAGGTTGTGGGAACAGTTTTAAGGGTTTCAGGTGGTGAGCTAACTCAGCCGGGGTTACACAGCCTCCGTGTTTACACTGATCAAAACGTCTCTGACTTCTTGAGCGCCAGAGACTGCATGTTTAATGCTCACGTAAGGGCAGGACTTGGGGTGCCTTCAATTTCCCCAACCACCTCCTTTCAGACTACCATCATTATCAGAAAACAAGTGAACCCAAACAAACAAACAAAAAAATCCCTGGAAGACAAATTCCGAAGTTTTCACCTAATTTCATCCTTCTCTGATTCATTCTATTTCTGACAAGGTTGTGGCTAGAGGACTATTCATAATAACCAAACACTTGTGCTGATAGAACAGTGTAATTTCTCATCTTCAATTTCCCCAGCAAAAAAAAAGTTCATAATAAACCACCTTCCCCACACTTATATCACTAATGTAGATTATGTCTATTCTGAATGTTAGCTTTCTTTTGTATCACTTGAAAGAATGGACTACACCAAAAGATAAGGAAATGCAGTCAATGAAGGGGACTTGGGGAATAATGGCAGTTTTAGCTGCTTGAGAATGGCCAATCTTTTTTGCTGATGCAAAACAGAGGCGACTGTGCACAGCAGGTCATGGAACATGTGCCTCATCTCATTTAAATGTACCCATCTCATTTAATTTCCAGAACACCCTCTGGGTAGGAGTTGTCATCTCTGCTTTATTAGTGAGGACAAGGAGCTTCAGAGGTATGTCACAAGTGACCAACTTATGAAGCTGGAAGAATTTTCAGGAGGTGACAACTGGTGGGCCCAGGAGGACAGGCTGCTTGGGACTAGAGCAGTTCTTAAAATATGGAGCTCTTAAATCCTCAGTTCCTGCATGAGAACACAAGCAGATGATTGCTTCATCCTCCCCAAAGTCTTTATGAAAACCACTTTGCAGGCTGGAGAGATGGCTTAGCAGTTAAGGTGCTTTCCTGCAGAGCCTAATGACCAGGGTTCAATTCCTCAGTACCCACTAAAGCCAGATGGCAGTGGCTGGAGACCCTGATGTGCCCATTCTCTTTCTCATTCTGTTCGACAAAAGTAAATATATATGAAACCACTTTGATCTGAGTGGAAATCATAGGACTCAATGGGCTGATGGGGAGGGGTTTATAAAAGTCACACAGAAGGCAAAGTTTAAGACAGGCTTTAGAAATTAATGAATGAGGGGCTGGAGAGATGGTTTAGCAGCTAAGCACTTGCCTGTGAAGCCTAAGGACCCCGGTTTGAGGCTCAGTTCCCCAGGACCCACGTTAGCCAGATGCACAAGGGGGCACATGCGTCTGGCATTCATTTGCAGTGGCTGGAGGCCCTGGCATGCCCATTCTCTTTCTCTCTCTCTCTCTCTGCCTCTTTCTCTCTCTGTCACTCTCAAATAAATAAAAATAAACAACAAAAAAAATTAATGAATGTATACATTATTTGAAGATTTTTCATTTTGAAAAAGGTTTGTCCATAAGGATAACTGGAAAACATCCTTTGCGTCAAAGATAATATTTGCAAATTCATTCCAGGGCTTGAATAGCTGGAGATAAATTAGGTGAAGCTACTGTTCTTTGTCAGGCTTTATGTGTGTGCTGTCTAGTTTGGGATTTGGATGCTTGGGTTCAGGGACTGGTTGTGTGTCCAAGGGTGAAATCTCACAGTCAACGTGAAGACTCGCAGGAGACTAAAGTGGCATCTGAGATTCCAGCGTGTTCTAGCCTTTTCCATTTAAAACTCCATGAGCGAACTGCATTCCAGAGATGCTCTTTGCAACAGTGGCCAGTGGGACAGATCTCTGTACCTGACAGTCTCCAGGATGCACCTCAGAGGATTTTCCCAAGTCCCTCTATGCTGTGGAGTCCTCTCCCCACTTGCTCTCTTCCCTCAGCATGCCGGAAACCCTCCCTGGTCTAACATGAGGGCACACACATGTTACGCTCACCCCACCACATTCCTCCACACCCCCTGGATGTGCCCAGCATGATGGTGGTGACTTGGATTAGAACAGATACCCCTGCTCCACACTTCCAAATGTATAGAATGGCCAAGAAATGCCACTATGCCACCACATTTGTCTTCTTAACAAATGTGATCATAACCTGCAAAATAGGAGGGGAAAATGATGACATCAAAATAGAACAGAGGGGACTGGAGAGATTGCTCAGTGGTTAAGGCGCTTGCCTGCAAAGCTCAAGGACCTAGACTGGATTCCCTAGTACCCTTGTAAGCCAGATGCACAAGGTGGCTAATGCATCTGGAGTTTGTTTGCAGGGCTGGAGACCTTGGCACACCCATTCTCTCTATCTGCCTCTCTTTCTCCAATAAATAAATAATTTTTAAAAAAACGTTAAAAAATACGGTTGAGGATATTGTTGAGTGGTTAGAGGTGCTTGCTTGCAAAGCCTACCAGCTTAGGTTCAGTTCTCCAGTACTCACGTAAAGCTAGCTGCACAAAGGGGTTCATGCACCTGGAGTTCATTTGCAGCGGCAGGAGGTTCTCACACACCCGTGTACTCACTCTCTCTGCTCACAAATAAGTCAATAAAAATGTTTTTTCCTTTTTAATAAAAATATTTTTAATGGGCTGGAGAGATTGCTCAGTGGTTAAGCACTTGCCTCCACAGCCTAACAACCCAGGTTTAATTTCCCAGTACCTACATAAAGCCAGATGCACAGAGGGGTGCATGCATCTGGAGTTTGTTTACAGTGGCTGGATGCCCTGGTGAGCCCATTCTTTCTCTTTCTGCCAGGCATGACGGTGCGTGCCTTTAATCCCATCACTCAGGAGGCAGAGGTAGGAGGATCTGAGACTACATAGTGAATTCTTGATAAGTCTGGGCTAGAGTGAGACTCTACCTAGAAAAAAAGTAAGTTGATAAATAAATAAACAACAGACGTTTATTCTCTTTAAAAAAGAAATACAATGATAACTAAACTTGATGCCTACATTCACTCCCTGTTAATTGGCAGACCCTTTAGGTGTGCCACAAAGTGTCACTGTGTGCTCATAGCCTGAGCTATCTTACAGAAATAGATAAAAATACACCAGAAGGCTGGAGAGATGGCTTAGTGGTTAAGGCACTTGCCTGTGAATCCTAAGGACCCAGGTTTGATCCCCCAGAACCCATGTAAGCCAGATGCACAAGATGGCTCATGCGTCTGGAGTTCTCTTTGCATTGCCTAGAGACCCTGGTGCTCCCATTGTGTCTCTCCCTCATAAATATGTAAATAGACAATTAAAATATTTAAAAATTCACCAGAGAGTTGTCTCCCTTGACCATTCTTAGTTGCTTCAAAGTTGCCGAGCTGTGACCCAACTTAGTTGGCTGACTATGTGAAGATCCTAAGCGGAAGTTGGCCAGTGGCACAGGTGTCCATGTCTCTGATTTCATGTGATGACCTCTCCTCTGGTCCCCCAGTGTCCCTTGTCCCCAGCCACCCATGAAGCCTTGGGGTCTGCAGGGCAGGCAGGCAGCTGCTGGCTAGCTGGTGGGGCCTGTGTCCTTGGGAGGGGTCTGTCTCTAGCCCTGATCTCCTTAAAGCCTTCCACATTTGCTATTATACGAACACTTCTCCTCCCTTTCACCTTCTATCCAGTGTTGTGTGACTTACTATTGGCAGAACTGTGGCGCATTACCAGTGTGTATTAGCAAGTTATCCTGCATGCTCCCAGGGCAAGCAGAGGCTGGCTGGAGAGGCCTTGGGGTCTTTTCAGGGGGTGAGAAGTGTTTCAATAGGGCAGGGAATTTGAAGTCAGAAATTCACACCCTCGTGATGGCTGTGAAGATGGCTGCCGGAGTGGAGAGGGTGGGTAAATCAATCCCCCGGGGTATTTCTCAATGAGGACATGACTGATTGCCCCAGAAGTGCCGCTTCTAGCAGAACAGAGCAGGCTTCTGCAATGAGGACAATTCGATTAAGTGATTTCCACGCTGCAGGGCTAGAGAGAAGCAGGGAAGTGGCTGGACCGTGCTCCCACTTTCCCTGGAGCCTCATCAGGAATTCATTGGCAACCTCAAGCTCTGTTATCTCCTCCCAGTTCTCCACAGGAGGAGATAGAAAAATTGATCCAGGTACCTACCCTGCCGAGTGGGCGCTGTGATCAAGTTCTTCATTGGAACTTTATCTACCCGACCAAAAAAAAAAAAAAAAAAATCACATCATTTCTCCCAAACCACACTGGCAAGAGAAGATGAAAATGGCTTCTCCATTTATCAAAGTTAGTGTGTCACCGTGAGAGGTCTGCTCAGCGTAAATCCTGGAAAAGCAGTCTATAAATCACTGGTGATACTGAGTTGCCAGAGAGGAAGCCTTCTGATGACCCAGCTCAGTGGTCCAATTTGAATAACAGATGAAGGCAGGTTTGATGGCAATGCTGCGCTTAAAATTTGCAATGCACAGGGCTCATAGACAGACACCAAGGAGGGAACTGAGCAGGGGCCTGTTGATTCGAGAATTCATCAAATAATTGTGGGGGACTATATTTTCTTTTATCCTTTTAATTTTTTAAAAATATATTTTTATTTATTTGCAAGCAGGGAGAGAGAGCGAGGGAGATTGAGAGAGAGAGAGAGAGAGAGAGAGAGAACACATACCAGCGCCTCTAGCCCCTGCAAACAAACACCAGATGCATGTGCCACTTTGTGCATCTGGTTTTATGTGGGTACTGGAGAATCGAACCTGGGTCATAAGGCTTTGCAGACAAGCACCTTAACCACTGAGCTATCTCTCCAGCACCTTCTTTCTTCACCTGGTTTTTCCCTTCTGGAAGGTAAACTCACCCAGGGCAGGTCTCCAGTTTTCACTGTCTCATAGAGATGACGTTATGCCTGACATCTAGCAGGGAGCCCATGATTTCTGACGTCCTGGGGGTTTGGAGGCAGTCAAGGGAGAAGTTCAATCAGCAGTGTGCGTGATGGGCTCTGGGGTGGCTCTTTCCTAGAGAAATCCCAGTTCTCAGCATGCCAGAATTCTCTGCAGCTTCACACTGTGTCTGGCGGGATCGCCTTCCCTGGATGCTCCCATACGCATTCAGTAGTTTAGGCTGACTGCTGCCTTGACACCTAAAAGACACTTCAGTTGTTGTATTAGCCATACTATGACTATGCCAGAACGATGTGCACAGAGATGCGAAAGAAACCCATTTCCTTGGTCTGTGTGGTGCTTTGATTCAGGCGTCCCCCATAAACTTAGGTGTTCTGAATGCTAGGTTCCCAGCTATTGGAGATTTGGGAATTAACGCCTCCTGGAGGCGGTGTATTGTTGGGGGTGGGCTTATGGGTGTTATAGCCAGTGTCCCCTTGCCAGTGTTTGGCACACTCTCCTGTTGCTGTGGTCCACCTGATGTTGGCCACGGGGTGATGTTCACCCTCTGCTCATGCCATTGTTTTCCCTGCCATCATGGAGCTTCCCCCTCGAGCCTGTAAGCCAAAATAAACCTCTTTTTTTCCCCCACAAGCTGCTCTTGGTTGGGTGATTTCTGCAAGCAATGTGGCCCTGACTGCAACACTGTGTGTTTTGCAGGTCCTTAATCATCTGCAGAAGAAGTTGAAGAGCATGTCAAAGAAGTCGGAGGCATCCAAGAAAAAGGTAATGTTCACAGAGGCTCTGTGCCTGCCACTTTGGAGAGCTGCTTTTTGCCTTAAGTTCTCCTTTGGGGAGAAGGGTGGCAGCTCGGTGGGTGAACTGCTTGACAGGCAAGCATGGGGATATGAGTTTGGATCCCAAGCTCGCGTGTAATCCCTGGGGCTTGCTGACCAACCAGTCTAGGTGAATCTATCAGTCCCAGGTTCAGCGAGAGAGCCTATCTCAAAGAATAAAGTAGAGAGTGACTAAGGAAGATGCCTTGCATAGACCTCTGGCCTCCACAAGTACACACACGTGTGCATACACGCATGCACACCTGCACATGCACCTGTACACACGTGTATGCCCATACACCTATGACCATGCATCTACAGACCCATGCACTCCATACACACACAGATAAACGAATAAATTATCCTCACATGAGCTCCTAGACTGTGAAATTGGTTTCTCCAGACAGATATTTGCATAATCTTTTATACTAAGGCACTGAAAATCAGATGGGGGAAGGGGAGGTACCGCAGTAAGAGTGAGAGTGCCTTCAAACTTAGAAGCAGGCGTGGGGGGTGGGGAGGGGGAAGAGAAGGCTGTCTTTGACTCCAAGCCACATCGGGAACTAGGTTTTGGGTTGAATTCTGAGCGGAGAGGAGCTGAGTGACGCTGTTCGCATGTTGTATATCTTGTGTTTAGCATCTCGGGTGTCACTGGCTCCAAAGGGCCTGGCGTGAGTGAGTCTCATTTGTGAAAGCCTCAGCATTCCACTTCCTAAAGCCCCAGGAACGGCTTCCCTGACCTGATCTCTTCCCTGGACTGCGCTGATATTGGCTCAGAGGGGACGGAATGAAAATTCCCAGGGAAACCACCCACTTCTGTCTTTCTCATTGAGCTCACTTGACCAGCTTCCAACTTTTGGAGATTCTTTTCATTTGATAGTGAAGGAAAAACTATTTTGCTACTTTCATTTCTTTCTTTCTTTCTTTCTTTCTTTCTTTCTTTCTTTCTTTCTTTCTATTTATGAGACAGAGAGAAAGAAGGAGAGAGAGAGAGAGAGAGAGAGGAGAATGGGTGCACCAGGGCCTCCAGCACCTGCAAATGAACTCCACTCACACGTGCTACCCCATGCATCTGGCTTATGTGGGTACTGGGGAAACCCGAGTCCTTAGACTTTGCAGGCAAGTACCTTGACTGCTAAGCCATCTCTCCAGCCCTATTTCCGATGTAGATGAAATCTACATGATTTCTGGTTTTGAACAGTGAATGGAGATACTCAGATGATCCAGCTAGGCAGAGTGTAATAATCAGGCATTGTCACTCACACAGACCACTGGTGATATCCTTAAAATACCTTGTTTTAATTTCTCAGTATTTATTGTGATCAGTGATATGTGCGATTTTGCAGGAAATGGACATTTAGATAATCACATTAGTTCTAAAAAATTCTGCTTAAGGGCTGGAGAGATGGCTTGGCAGTTAAGGCTCTTTCCTGCGAAGCTTAGGGACCCCAGGTTTGACTTCCCAGAAACCACCCACATAAGCCACGTGAACACGGTAGCGCATGTGACTGGGGTTTGCTTGCAGTGGCTAGAGGTGCTGGTACATTCTCTCTAGCTCTCAAATAAATAAAAACTTAAAAAAAATACTCTACTTAAGTGAAGGACAGCACTGTGCCACTTCCCTGTTAGCCCACAGCAATGGCAGAGGAAATCCATTTATTTCTGTAGTTATTAATGAGTCACGAAAAGGCACAAACATTGAGATGTCTTTGTTTTATTTGCAACAGGATCTTGCTCTGTAGCTCTAGCTGGCATGGACCACTCTGTTTGTAAATTTTAATTCATTTCTTTACATGTGTGCATGTGTGTACTTGTGTGCACTCCAGGTGCTCTTACAACTGCAAATGAGCAGATGCTTCTGCCCCTGTCTTACACGGGGGTCTTGGGAATTGAACTTGGGCTGGCAGGCTTTGCAAGCAAGCACCTCTAACTGCAGGACCATCTTTCGAGCTCCCTTAGAGCGCTCTCTGCATAGCTAGATGGCCTTGAACTTGTAGCGATCCTCTTGCCTTTGACTCCCATTTCTTTCTGGCAGTAAAAAGTAGTTTGCTTCAGCAATACCACCCTATAGCTTTTGTCTACCCATCTAAGAAGAAAAGACGAAACATCCTAAGACTGACTCTCAGCTTCATAATTTAAGGCTTCTAGACCCCTCTTCGTAACAGTGGCCAAGAGTAAGTTCTAGAAATAAACTCAATATGCCTGAGCTTTTCTCCTTTTTTTTTTTTTTTTGAGAAGGTTCTTTTATGCTGGTGTCTTGACATTTTTCTACTTCTTTTTCCCATGAGCCATAGCTCTCATTCTAAGAAAATGAGCCATTAAGAACAATTAAGCATTGTCTATAATTCCCCCCTTGGGCAGATGTTCATAGAGCACCCACCCTGTGCCCTGTGTGAATGAGATGCCCTGTGTGATTCTAGGAGGAACTGGCCTTGTTTGGGAGCCAGCACTGTAGTGGAAGAGATCATCATGGAAGTCCAAAGGAGGTGATGTTCAACAGGATGAGGTTGGAGGTAAATATTCTTCAGGAGGGAGGTGCTTTGCTGAGAGTCAACAGTGAAGAACGGTACCACCACTGAAATAGGCTACAGTTTATTAATGATTCAAAAGATTTCAGCCAGGTCTGATGGTGAATGTTTGTAACCCCAGCTACTTAGGAAGTTAGGGAAAGAGGATTACAAATTCAAGGCCATTGTGGACTATGCAGTGAGTTCAAGGACAGCCTGGGTAACTTAGTGAGACTGTCTCAACAGAAGAAAACAAAAAGTCGAAAGAGGGCTAGGGATATAGCTCAGTACAGAAGTCTTGTCTAGTATGCATGAGGGCTTGGGTCTAATCCTCAGTACAACAAATAAATAAATAAACAAACAAATCAACAAATAAATAATGATGTGTACAGTTACTGAAAGAATAGAATCAGAATCTTTGACACTTGCTGGGTATCATTTTTGGCTATGGCCAATTTTTACCTTTGCTTGGAGAGGTGTTGAAGAGACACTGAAAAGGCCCATGAGAAGAATAAGGAGCTTAAAAGGAAGAAATAGATTTTGTAAGAAGCAATTAAAGGGCTGGAGAGATGGTTCAGTGATTAAAGGCGCTTGATTGTAAAGCCTGATGACCCAGGTTCAGTTCCCTAGCACCTACGTAAAGCCAGATGCATCTGGAGTTTGTTTTCAGTGGTAGGAGGCCCTGGGATGACCATACTTTTTCCTCCCTCTCATATAAATAAATGTTAAAGTAAATAAGTAGATGAAATGAAATGATTAGAAACACTTCTATTTTATTTTATAATAAAACTTCAAGACTAATGATTAGGGCCAGGTGTGGTAGCATACACCTTTAATCCCAGGACTCAGGAGGCTTGTGTAGGAGAATTGCAGTGAGTTTGAGGCTAGCATGGGCTACAGAGTGAGTTCCAGATCAGCCTGTGATTAGTGATTAGTTTAACAGTAACTTTGAAACATGTGCATGTATGCAAAATAAATACATATTCATATAAATTATCTTTTGCTCATTCTCCCTGCGTAAGAAGAAAGCAAGCGTTTGAAAAAGGACAAACATTTTCTCTTCCCTTCTCATAGACTCTGACCCTTAATAGCCACTGAGCAGATGTCAGGTCTCTTCTGATATATTTAATCACCGTTTTGTTTGCATAGCACAAATACATGCAGTGGTGGGATGTGTGTGTGTGTGTGTGTGTGTGTGTGTGTGTGTGTGTTTAAGAAAGAGGTAGGAAAGAGACACGAGAAAGGAGGGAAAAAAGTAGTGGCAGGACAGAAGAAAGATGATAAGGAGAGAGGAGACAGAGGAGGGAGAAAAGAGGTGGAGAAAGGAAGGAGTGACCAACAGTAGGAGCAGGAAAGATGGCAAGATTTCATCAGGATGGATCTGTTGGTACTTAAGACCAAGCACGGTGACCAAGGCACACATAGACAGTGTTTGGTGGACAGTGGACATCTGAAACCTTGATGGAGATTAATGTACACATTGAGATGGACAATGGATGGACAGATATTTTGCTAGCTTGCTCATCCCCACACCATTCGTTTCTAGCCCTTTCTCAATGTCCTAGCAGAATTTTCTTTCTCTGTGCTATATCCATGTGACTGCTGGAGCAACAGAAGACCATATGCTGGGAAGTTTATAGACAAGCAGAAGTTTAGTTCCTACAGTCTGGAGGCTGAGAGTTCAAGATCAAGTGCTGTTCAATTTGGTGTTTGTTTTTCCTGGTTGTTAGACTGGCCTTCTGTCTGCCTCCTCACATACAAGAGGAGTGAGGCAGCTCATTGGGCCATTTTATAAGTGCAACAATCGCACTTGAGAGGTCTCTACCCTTATAGCCCCATACCTTCCCAATGGCCCCACCTCCTATCACATTATCATTTTTTTTAAACAAAAACAACATTTTGTTTATTTGAGAGAGAGAGAGAGAGACAGACAGACAGATAGAGAGAGGGGGAATGGTGTGTCAGGGCCTCCAGCCACTGCAAATGAACTCCAGATGCCTGTACCATGTAGTGCATCTGTCTTTACGTGGAAACCGGGGAATCAAACCCCGGTCTTTAGGCTTTGCAAGCAGGCTCCTTAACCACTGAGCAATCTCTCCAGCTCCCAACACCATGATATTTTTAAGGTGTTTGAAACAGTGAAGTTTATTTCAAAGTAAGAGGAAAAGAGTTCAGAGAGAACAGAGTCCTCTGGGAGGAGGGGATTCCAGAGATGGAAAATCTGGCAGCTCTAGCGGGAACTGGACTTCTTATTTCTTATTTATTTGTTTGTTTATTTGCAAGCAGAGAAAGTGAGAGATGGGTTGGGGAGCAAGAGCATGGGCATTTCTGGCCCTTTTTCCACTGCTAGTGAACCCAAGCTACATGTGCTATGGATCTGGCATTACGTGGGTACTGGGCAATTGAAACCAGGGTCAGCAGGCTTTGGTAGGAAAAGCCTTTAGCCACTCAATTACTTCCTCAGTCCGGGAGCTGGGCTTGTATTAGATGGGGGAAGCTTACACGTCCAGAGTCCATGATTGGTCAGTTTACGTGAAGGTGAAGGCTGGTCCATAATGTATGCACTACTGTGCAGGTCGCAGAAAGCCCAACAAGCCAGCCTGCTTGTAGGAAAAAATCACCCAGGCTGTTGGGGTTCCCCTCTTCACTACCATGGGTTAGAATACAGTTGCCTATCAAAATAGCCCCCTTTTCCCTACCTGTCTGCCTAGCCAAGGAAACTAGCTCCTATAGCTAATGCTGTCATTTTAATTATTAGGTTTCAGTCTATGAATTTTAGGGGGATACAGGCATTCAGACCACATCACTCAGGTTTTCTGGGCCAGGCTTATCACTAACACACAGTACAAAGTTCAGCCTTTTATGTTAAATATGCTACAGTCGGGCTGAAGAAATGGCTTGGTGGTTAAGGCACTTGCCTGAAAAGCCAAAGGACCCAGGTTCAATTCCCCAGGATCCACGTAAGCCAGATGCACAAGGTGGCACAGACATCTGGAATTCGTTTGCAGTGGCTGGGGGCCCTGGCACTCTCATTCTCTCTCTCTGCTTCTTTTTCTCTCAAATAAATAAATAAAAATATTAAAGACACTATGCTACAGTCATTCTCTGTACTTGGAGGAAAATGCAAAAAGCAGATGGGATTTTTTTTTCTCCAGAAATAATAGTATAGAACCCCGTGATTGATCAAATGCTTTGCTGGCATCCTGCTAGATAGGAAGAATGCTTCTGCGGGGAGGCAGATTGGTTAGCGACGTAAGCGCCTTCTATAATGCTTGGAAGAGGACAGAATGCTGGGCTTGTGGTTCAAGGGAGAAGCTGATCAAAGACCCTCTTGATGTCCTAGCACCCTCCGGGCTCGGTCAGCGGCTGCTGCTTGTTGTTGTTTTTGGTTTCCCTGGTTTGAAGTCATTCAGCAAGTTTTGGGCTGTCATTTCTACAATGTATGCAACGCTTTCCACCCTTACCGTGTCGCCCTCTTTTCTTCCTAGCCGAGTTCCGTTAGGCACACAGAGAGTGAGACTTTCTGAAGAAAGGACGGGTGTCTCCAATTGCTTGAAAAGAGCATCTCGCAACTGAGAGACTGGGGTTGTTCAGACATGTTCCACATAAGGAAAAAAAACAAACAAAACAAAATAGAAATCATGCTAATAAAAGACCTAATCTCAAATGTGGTAAGAATTAGAGAGGGAGGGGATATGGCAGGGTAGGGGAGGGAAATATCATGGTTTGTTGTCTGTAAGTATAGAAGTTGTTTTATATATATATATATATATATATATATATATATATACATATATATATATATATATATATATATATATATATATATAAAGAATTAGTCAGAAACTGACTTATTACTTAACTTTTATGACAGTTTCTCCATCAAAGATAATATTGTTGCTGGGCATGGTGGCACACTCCTTTCATCCCAGCACATACACCCTCTCTCTCATAAATGAATGAATTAATACATATGTATATATATATGTATATGTATATATATTTTTTAAAGTAGCCAGGCATGGTGGCACATGCCTTTTTAATCCCAGCACTTGGGAGGGCAGAGGTAGGAGGACCTCTGTGAGTTCAAGTCCAGCCTGGGACTACAGAGTGAGTTCCAGGTCACCCTGGGCTGGAGTGAGACCCTACCTCAAAAACAATAACAACAACAAAACAAAAAAGATGATATTGGAATAACAGCAAAACTGATAAATGATGTCAGTAATGTATCCATCAAAGATGATATTGGGATATGCTCTATACTCATAAATGGTGACAGATATATATATATACATATTGAGCTAATAATCTCTGGTAGATACAAATGATTCTGTAAGAAGTGGGGGAATCAGTTAGAAATGAAAATAAAGGCTTCGCTTCTCACATAAGGTGTTTGTGTCACACTCTAACGTTTTTCATACGGGGACTCTCTGTCTTCTGACATCCCAGAGCGCAGGAGCAGAGACAGCTTTTCTTAGTCTGTAGAGGGGCTGTGCTCACTGTGAAGCTGTCAGTATCCAGAAAAACACCTTTAATTGCTTTTAACTTAAGGTAGGTGAGACACCATCGCGTTTACTGTGGCTTTTATTAATTCATCAGGGGTTCTCTAAGGCTCCTGAGCTTATTAAAGAGGCCACAAACCCATGGACTCAACCATGGAGATGTGGACTGGACATCTGAATTAGAAAAGAAAACAAATTTCATTCTTGATACAAATGGGCACGCTGACCCACGGCAGTCCCGGGGTCTAGATTAGGACACACGCATAATTCTGAACAGATCTGTAACGTTGAGCTGACGTTTTCTAGACATGCCCTTTTCTGAGAAGGGTGCTTTGGGGGCAGTCACGAGTCAAGACGGGCAGTTTCCTAGCAGCACAGAACTGTGCTGACAGTGTTTGCTTCACCAACATCTATGGCACAATCACTGTTTCCAACCACATGGGATTCTTTGGCCTTTGGTGCTACTGTCGCTGAGGTAGAATCAGTCCAGAGTTTGAGACCAAGGCCCAGGACCCATGTGCACAGAACTGACATGTGATCCAGTCAAGAGACCTTCAACCTAGCCAGCTGAGCTGCTTCCTGGGACATGTAGTGGACAGTAGTGCTTCGGAGCTGCCTGCCTGGATCTTTGTTGGTGCTGAGGAGCATGCTACTAAGTTCTTCTAGAAGCAGTCTTAGGTACATGATAGTGAAGGCAAATTCCCATCTAGCATTTTTTCCCCAATATTTGCACTGTAAATTATTATCATGTCACATCTCGAAGCTCCCATACCAGTAAGATCAAGAAAGAGAAACTAGCTCTTGTCCATGTTTCTGAGCAGACCAGGGGGATGGCCATTTGGTAATTTAAGGGGAAATTTTGGGGCTGGAGAGATGATTTAATGATTAAGGCATTTGCCTGCAAAGCCAAAGGACCCAGGTTCCTTCCCCAAGGACCCATGTAAGACATATACACAAGGTGGCACATGCATCTGGAGTTTTTTTTTTTTTTTTTTTTTTTTTCCCCAGTGGCTGGAGACCCTGGTGCACCCATTTTTTTCTCTCTCTTTCTCTCTTGCTTTCTCTCTTTCCCTCTCTCTCTCTCCTTCCCTCCCTCTCAAATAAATAAATAAATAATTTTTTAAAAAGGGAAATTTTGGTTGAACCACAAGCACTTAGAGAAGCAGCAACTCTTATGGAAAATATTCCATAGCGAGGGCACACTGCCATTTGCCTTTGGGATCTTGATAAGATATGGATCTTATCAATAAGCTGTTGGGGTCTGCCCTAAGCTCTGCACTTAGTAAACATTTCCTAAAAGAAGCGTGGCCATAGGATGCCAGGAGGCATGACTTTGCAGATCATCTTAGGAAGAGGATGTGTTGCCCATTTGTAGGTATAATCATTTCTAGATTGTTTGATTCAATCACCTGAGAATGGCATTTCTCATACACTAATGGATAAATGGCTTGGTAGCAAACAGTCCCCTCGGACGTGTGAGCAGATTACTTGTTTGCGCTGTAGGTCATGCAATAAGTGGACTTAATATGTAAGCGTTCACTCGGCAACACCTGCCTGTGGGTTGTTAATAGCTGAATGGCTTTATGCTCCAATGGACCAGGCCCAATCTGGGAATGAATGATAACATTGTTTCTTCTGTGCTAGTAACGAGGCGGTTAGAATTGGGGGAGGGGGTCATGTCATCTCTCAGAGATCCACGCACAGACCTGCTGTCAGGTCTGAGGTCTTACAAAACTCCACGGTGTCTCCCAATAGTGAGTTTGGTTATTACCTCCTGTGGGTCCTGCTGGCTGCTGTTGGCTGGCCTTGATCTGAAATCCAGCCATTCCCTTTATCTTCTCTGCCTGAAGTCTGGTCATTGCTTTCTGGCTTTCAACCATCCTCCTCGATAAACTTCTGTGAGTGTCTTAGTTTGCTACCTCGCTTCAGTCCTGGAAGCTTAGGTACCAAGCATTACACTGGAGGCATCACATCCAGTACCACCAGGATTCCTGTTCACGAAAGTGATAAGGGAAGTCCTATAGAGCGTGAGGTCACGTGGTCCACATCGAAGAAACTACGACCATGAAATTATTTTCCTGTTCTTTTCCTTCCCTCAGTGTGAACTCATAAGAAAAATAAGCCCCTACGTTTCCATCTTCTTCCTTCTCTTTCATTTCTTTCAAACAACAAAAACCTCCCAGATTTTCTTTATATTAATAGATTTAAAAATATTTTTATTTATTTATTTACTAGAGACAGAGCAAAGGGGAGAGAAAGATAGAGAGTGAGTGAGAATGGGTATGCCAGGGCCTCTAGCCACTGCAAATCAACTCCAGACGCATGTGACACTTTGTGCATCTGGCTTATGTGGGACCTGGTGAATCGAACCTGGATCCTGAAGCTTCTCAGGCAAGCGCCTTAACCACTGAGCCATCTCTTCAGCCCCGGTTTTAAAAAATATTTTTAAAAAATTATTTTTATTTGTTGAGAGAGAGAGAGAGAGAGAGACATAGAGAGGTAGATAGATTGATAATGGGCATGTCAGAGCCTCTAGCCACTACAAACAAACTCTAGATGTATGTGCCACCTTGTGCATCTGGCTTACGTGGGTCCTGGGGAATCAAACCTGGGTCCTTTGGCTTTGCAGGCAAGCACTTTAACCGCTAAGCCATATTTCTAGCCCTATTAATAGTTTCTAATCAAACAGTAGAGGGGAAAACAGACTGACAGCTGTGATACCAAGCTATATGGCGCATCATTGCCATGACTTCAAGGTCAAGGAAGGTCATGGCTTGGCACCTTTTGGGCCTGCGAAGCACGGCATGATCCTGTCGCAGACTGTCCTGTCTCCACTCCGCTGTTCACAGCCTTACAACCTGGACTGTAGGTGAGAAAAAAAAAATGAGAGCTCATTTGGCTCCTGATCTTTAAGTGAAAGGCTGAAAAAGGCCCAAGGCTTAACAATCCTCATCCCTGTGCGGAGGGCTTGCCCAGACAGGCTGAGCTGCAGCGGGCAGTAGTCACAAACGTGGAGGCAGATCCTCCAGGTCGTTCGGGAAAGTACGACAGTTGCAGTCAACTTCTCCTTACTGGACACACACCCAGCAGAAACAGCTCATGGGAGGGACGGGTTTATGTCAGGCTTATACTTCCCAGGGGAGGCTCCATCCATGGTGCATGAAGGTGTGGCTCACTTCCATAGATCCAAGCAGAGAGACCCCAGCACCAAGACGCTCAGCCAGAGCTCCAAGCTGATCTCCGTGCACCTTAGGGCTGGACTTCAGATCCGCCCTCCCACCCTGTGATACACCCCTTTCCTAGTAGGGCTCCACTCATTGGAGACTCAAGATTTAAGCCTGAGTCTAGGGCGTTGCCCACTTAAGACGTCTTACAGGGCTGTTGTTATCCACATCACTACCATAGCACTCTGCTTAAAAAGCAGATCTCAAGCTGGGGAGATGGCTCAGTGGTTAAACATGCTTGCTTGCAGAGCCTATTGGCCCTGGTTCCATGCCTCAGTGCCCACATAAAGCTGCAGACACATAAAGTAACACATGTGTCTGGTGTTCTTTTGCAGTGGCAAGAGGCACTTGGGCACCCCCATCCGCCCCCATACCATATATGCAAATAAATAAAAACCAAAACAAAGCATCTTTGGGGTGGACTGCAGAAGGAGATGTGGTGGTGGTGGTGGTGGTGGTGGGTGGGTGAGGTGAGCCTGTGACTTGCAAGCCACTCTCTCTCTATGTCCTGTTCTGCTTGTGGGTTTAGTTGAGCCACCAGCTTTGCCTTTGCGTCCATGCTGGGAGTTGAGTGCTCCTTAGGCCCCAGGGCTTCTGAGTCTCACTTTCCCCGAGTCTAACCCGTGGCCCATCACCGGGTCTGCTTCACAGGTGAAGTGATGTAGAACTCGGCGATGGCCAGCTCTGTCTTAGGCACCCACTCCACTGCCTTGGTCCTGCTGTGGCCCTCCAGGCACTGGCAGCAGTGTTGGTCGGGGTCCTATAGAGGAACAAAAGCGATACAGTGTGTAAATATTACAAATGGGATTTATTAGGTTGGCTTATAGGACATGGGCTGGGCGGTTCAACAGTTTACTGTCTGCAGGTTGGAGTGGTTGAGAACCCCATAGCCAATCAGCCCATGAATCTGGATGCCAAAGCAGTCCCAATCTGGTGTTGGAGGTCTAGAGGATTCCTGGCTGGTTTTTTGTTTCCATTAGAAGCCCAGGGAAGCTGGGTTCTGCTGTCAGTGAAAAAGAGCAGCCACAGGGTGGGCATACTCACCAGAGGGGGGTAGAGTCAGGCAAGCGAGAAGGGGGCCACTTTTTTTCTTAAAAAATATATATATTGACCAATCTGGGGGAAGGTCTTTCTCCTTCCTGGAAGCGCCCTCACAGACCTGCCCAAGAGGCTTGTCTTTTATTTGATTCCTGAGCTGATCAAATCAACAGTAGAGATTAACCATCGCCGAGGCCTGCTTCTGGACTTACCCTGGCTGGGGGACAGCAACCATTTCAGGGAAAGAACCCCAGGATCGCTTCATATTTCTTGGTTTATGTGATGCTAGGGGTCAAACACAGGGATTCATGCATGCCAGACCAGCACTCTAACAACTGAGCCACATCCCCAGTCATCGGCATATTTTTTTTTAAAAAGTATTTTAGTTATTTATTTTTTTATGTATTTGAGAGAAAGAGAAAGGCAGAAAGAGAGAGAGAGAGAGAGAGAGAGAGAGAGAGAGAGAGAGAGAGAGAATGGGCGTGCCAGGGCCTCTAGACACTGCAAATGAACTCCAGACACGTGGCCCCCTTGTGTATCTGGCTTACGTGGGTCTTGGGGAATTGAACTGAGGTCTTTCGGCTTTGCAGGCAAATACCTTAACTGCTAAGCCATCTCTCCAGCCCGGCATATTTCTTTTGGTATGTGTGTGTTCATGTGTGCGCAGGTGTGAGTGCACACGTGTGCACATGGATGTGGAGGCCAGAAGAGAACCTCAGGTGTCATTCCTTAGGCACTGGCCACCTTTTCGGAAACAGGGTTTCTCTTCTGGAGCTCTCCAGGTAGGCTAGACTAGCTGGCCAGCCTGTCTCTGCTTCCTCAGTGCACTGGGATTATAAGAGGGTGCTATAACACCCAGCATTTTTATGTGGATTCTGGGCACCTAACTGGGGTCCTTATGCTTGCAAGGTGAGTACCAACAGAGCTACCTCCCAGCCTTGCTTCATAGTTCACAGTAAAAAAGAAAAAGAAAAATAAAAAGTACTAGACTTCTTTAATTAAGACATTTGAATAATCTAGGCCATTGTCTTCTCTTGGAATCAGGATCATTTCCTACTCATCATATCAGCTATCCAAAATTGGTATTTCCGCAGGTACTAGGTAGCAAAGTCCTCTGAGGCTTACACTCCGTCCACTGGATTGATGGCCAGTTGGGAAGCACACAGGTGTCCAACACAGGACGTACATGTCCCCTGTGTGGAGGTCATGAATCTTGGACAACTTCCTTCTATCGTTTGCTCAGTAGATGTCATTGAAGGACACACAGACAGACCCTGCTTCAGATGTCTGAGTATTTCTCAGGGCAACAAGGAGAAGGTTAAGGTGAAAGTCGGCAAGCGCATGGGGCTGGCTAGTCTATAGGCTGAAACTGGAATGACTCTGCGAGGCATGTCAGTCCCAGCTATTGTGGACTTGTCTTGACCAGTTTTTTTTTCTTCCTCTCTTTTCTTTTGGTGTTTTGAGGTAGGGTCTCACTCTAGCCCAGGCTGACTTGTAATTCACTATGTAGCCTCAGGCAGGCCTTGAACTCTCGCAGTGATCCTCCTACTTTAGACCCCTCCCCCAAATTCTGGGATTGAAGGCGTGTGTCCACCATGCCCTGCTTACCAATGTTTAATGAGGAGAAAGGAACATTTCACACTTGTTCATGGGCAGAATTATTTGGAGCAAAATCCAGCCCTGTGTGAGGTGCGTACCGGGACAGAGCTTGGTGAATGCACGCTAGAAGAGTGTTGCTATTGCTGCTGTTTTGTTTTATCGAGACAGGATCTCATACAGGCCAGGCTGGGCTGGAAATCTCCAGGCTCCTGCCTTGTGTATTAGGATTTACAGGCCTGGGCTGCCAGGCCTGGCTGCTCATGGAAGAGTTTTGTTATCTTGAGTGACAGTCTTTAATCTGTTCCCACTCCTGTGACTCAGCATGTTTTGAGTATTTTAGCTTCTGTTTTCATTATCACGGAGGGGGTGATTCGCTGTGAATGCAGCACTCGAAACACTGAAGCGTATTTTACGTAAAGCACAAAATCAATACTATGGAAGGTAAGGGAAAGTCTTGATTGTTATTGAAATATTATGTAAGATAAAGTTTAACATTTAAGGCAGTCTTGCTATCTGTTTTTTTTTTGTTTATTTATTATTATTATTTTTATTATTTTTTTTCTTTATTAGTTAGTTTTGTATTCAGCAAATACAGTCAGTTTGGTACCATTATTAGGCTCATCTGTGACCTACCCCCTCCCCTTGGCCCCTCCTTGTTGAGGTATATGGGTCATGCATTGTGTTTTTATTTATTTATTTGAGAGCGACAGACAGACAGAGAGAGAGACAGAGGTTGAGAGAAAGAGAGAGAGAGAGAAAGAGAGAGAGAACGGGCACACCAGGGCATCCAGCCACCTGCAAATGAACTCCACATGCATGTGCCAACTTGTACATCTGGCTTATGTGGGTACTGGGGAATCGAGCCTCAAACTGGAGTCCTTTGGCTTTACAGGTAAGCTCTTAACCTGTAAGCCATCTCTCCAGCCCTAGTCTTGCTATCTTTTATTCAATCCCATGGAAATATATGTGAAGGGCTGGGGAGATGGCTCGGCAGGAAAGAACACTACCATGCAGGCACGGAAACCTTAGCTCCATGCCCAGCACAACGGGTGTGGGTGTGGTCACTCTCACCTGTCACCCCAGGCCTGTGGGGTGGGTGGAGCCAGGAGAATCACTGGTCAACAGTCTGACCAAACCAAACGAAAATGTCAGCTCCAGGTTCATTGAGAGACTGTCTCAAGGGAACAACACGGAAGAGTGATTGAAGTGGACATCTGGTAGCCGCAGGTGTGTGCATGGAGCACACACATCCTTACGCACACATACATGTGTACATATACACGCCACACATACACCACGCCATGCATTCAGCACACACATACACCTACACTTCACACCCACAAATACACATACACCCATGTAAACATACACACACATATGAATGATCTTCGGGTCTATGTTACAATGTTAGGTTCCTCTCTGGTGGTCACTAACATATTGCTATGTCTCTCTTGTCCACCTTCCTCCCTCCCCTTCCCCTCTCATCTCTTGCAGACAGCGCAGACAGTCCTAGCGGTGGTTGTGGTGTTTGGGATATCCTGGCTACCACATCATGTCATCCACCTCTGGGCTGAGTTCGGGGCCTTCCCGCTGACCCCGGCCTCTTTCTTCTTCAGGATCGCGGCCCACTGCCTGGCGTACAGCAACTCCTCAGTGAACCCCATCATCTATGCTTTCCTCTCGGAAAACTTCAGGAAGGCCTATAAGCAAGTGTTCAAGTGCCGCCTCCGTAACGAAACGCCCCTCAGTGACGATAAGGAGAACAAAAGCCGCATAGACACGCCACCGTCCACCAACTGCACTCACGTGTGAGGAGCGCCCTGACACTTCCTGGTGTCCGGCTTATGCGTGTGGGTGAGGCACGGAGAGGAAAAGACAGCGGCTGCCACCCGATGCTGCAACTTGCTCTGCCAACGGCAGCTCGTAGCGTTTGACTTCCATCCCAGTGCTGTTAAAGAGGACTTTGATCCATTTAGGGAATTCCTAGGTCCACTGAAGATTCTGTTCTAATTGAATTTCATTTTTAAAATTATATTCGGAAACACAAGAAGAGGCAGCATGTGGTTTTATGTCTCTGAATGAGCGAAAGTTTAAAAGCAACCCAGAGATACGGTCAGTCCTTCATAGAGTATGGACCAGCGCCACAGAAAGGTGAAGCATATTTGACATCTGCATTTTAAAGCCAATTTATTTAGAGAAAAAAAAAACCCTGTGTTTTGTTTCTTAAATTTTGAGAGAAGTCATGCTGTAGCTATGTGTTTTAAAATACAATCCTGGACAGAATGGCACGTTGGATTCTTTTGAACCTTTGTGGAGAGGCAGCTGGGCTCAACAGAAAGAGGCTCCTGTCATCAGTTCATACAGTGGAAGGAGGCTCCTGTCACATCAGTTCATATGTTGGAAGAAGGCTCCTGTCACATCAGTTCCTACAGTGGAAGAAGTCTCCTGTCACATCAGTTCCTACAGTGGAAGGAGGCTCCTGTCACATCAGTTCCTATGTTGGAAGAAGGGTCTTGTCACATCAATTCATATAGTGGAAGGAGGCTCCTGTCACATCAGTTCCTACAGTGGAAGGAGGCTCCTGTCACATCAGTTCCTATGTTGGAAGAAGGGTCTTGTCACATCAGTTCATACATTGGAAGGAGGCTCCTATCACATCAGTTCCTACAGTGGAAGGAGGCTCCTGTCACATCAGTTCATATGTTGGAAGGAGGCTCCTGTCACATTAGTTCATACATTGGAAGGAGGCTCCTATCACATCAGTTCCTACAGTGGAAGAAGGCTACTGTCACATCAGTTCATATGTTGGAAGGAGGCTCCTATCACATCAGTTCCTACAGTGGAAGGAGGCTCCTGTCACATCAGTTCCTACAGTGGAAGAAGGCTACTGTCACATCAGTTCATATGTTGGAAGAAGGCTCCTGTCATCAGTTCCTACAGTGGAAGGAGGCTCCTGTCACATCAGTTCATACATTGGAAGGAGGCTCCTGTCACATCAGTTCCTACAGTGGAAGAAGGCTCCTGTCACATCAGTTCCTACAGTGGAAGAAGGCTCCTGTCATCAGTTCCCACAATTGAAGAAGGCTCCTGTCACATCAGTTCCTACAGTGGAAGGAGGCTCCTGTCATAAGTTCCTACAGTGGAAGGAGGCTCCTGTCACATCAGTTCCTACAGTGGAAGAAGGCTCCTGTCACATCAGTTCCTACAGTGGAAGGAGGCTCCTGTCACATCAGTTCCTACAGTGGAAGGAGGCTCCTGTCATATCAGTTCATACAGTGGAAGAAGGCTCCTGTCATCAGTTCCCACAATTGAAGAAGGCTCCTGTCACATCAGTTCCTACAGTGGAAGGAGGCTCCTGTCATAAGTTCCTACAGTGGAAGGAGGCTCCTGTCACATCAGTCCCTACATTGGAAGAAGGCTCCTGTCACATCAGTTCCTACAGTGGAAGGAGGCTCCTGTAATTCCTGGCTCAGTGGAAAGAGGTGCCTCGAGTCTCTTCCCATGCTGGCCGTTGCTTCTAGTGTACGTAGGTTACAGAGCCTCAAGGGACACCCATCCTGCCTGCCTCTATCTCGGAACATGTGACCCATCAAGTTTGTCTCAGGAGGTCAGCACAGGACGGCACCAGTTCCCCTACTTACAACTACCCTGTGAGAGGTGGCGAATTAAGGAGAGCCCAGCGAATGTGCCAAGACCCACTGCTCTGGTAGAGGAAGCTGAGGATGAGTTCCGAGCAAGAAACTGGTTGTTGCAGCTTTATGAATGTACGTAGGGGCTGGGAAGATGGCTCAGTGGTTAAAGCAATTGCTGCTCATGCCTCAAGTTCTGATCTCCAGAGTCCACATAAAACTCAGAAGTCATGGTGGGCTTTTGTAATCCTAGCAATGCTAATGGCAAGATGTGGGGGAGGCAGAGACGGGAGAATTTCCTGGAAGCTTGCCTACCAGCCAGCCTGGCAAATATAGCAATGAACAATGAGAATGAGAGATCCTCCCTCAAATAGGATAGAAGACAAGGACTGTCCTGAAAGCTGTCCTCTGGCTGCCACACACACGCTGTAGCATGCATGCACGTGAACTTGCACACATGAACACACGTATACACATATCACACACATATCAAACACATATATACCAAAAATTAAAAAAGTCAGTGGATAAAGAATGTACTTGTCAAAGGCATTAACTGATCTTTGAATGGACCTATCAAACCAGGAGTTAAAAAAGAACTGTCAGGAGGCTGGAGAGATGGCTTAGTGGTTAAGGCGCTTGCCTGCAACGCCTATGAACCCAGGTTCAATTTCCCAGTACTCACACAAACCAGATGTATAAAGTGGCACATATGTCTGGATTTCATTTGCACTGTCTAGAGGCCCTGGCAAGTCCATTCTCTCTATCTGCCTTTTTCTCTCTCTCTTTCTCATATAAATAAATAAATAAGATGTTAAAAAAAAACTGTCAGGAAGGAGGTATCATGGTAATAATTTCCATAGGGCTAAGGACTGAGGATTGGACAGAATGTGGTCACATTGAGTGGTGTCCATGTCACCAGGAGAAGTCATGAAAGATGTTTGCTTTGCATCATTCAAAGGAAACAAATCTTGTCAAAGAATATACCTAGGGCTATTTTGTTTTGTAAACAAGTGCGTCTCCCCTCCCCGCCCCCATTAAATCTGTACCAAGTAATGCTTAGTGCTCACTTCCGCAAATATTCTTCCCTCTGGTAATGTTAATGTGGAGTGAAAACCCTTACCACTTGAATTTTCAATGTAGTTTTCATGAAAATTTCATATTTATTTATATTTGCCACAGGAACATAGCATGAAAATATCAAATTATCCTGCATGAAAAGATTCATTTATTTATTTATTTATTTATTTATTTATTTATTTTGGTTTTTCGAGGTAGGGTTTCACTCTAGCCCAGGCTGACCTGGAATTCACTATGGAGTCTCAGGGTGGCCTCGAACTCACGGCGATCCTCCTACCTCTGCCTCCCGAGTGCTGGGATTAAAGGCGTGCGCCACCACGCCCGGCTAGATTCATTTTTTTAAATACCACACTTTATTCAGATTTTACAAAGGAATGTGGAAAGGGAGGTAAGGGGAGATAAAGGGGGAGAAGAGAAGTACACCACGTGGAGCCCAAAAGCCCATTCGGGCCACGTGCAGCTCAGGAGTCTGTGTGACTAGATAGGGAATTGGAGGAGGGGGGGAGTACAGAAAGAAAAGAGAAAAGAAAGTTCAAGGAGCTCCTGCCATGTGGGGAGCTGGAGGAGATAAAGAACCCATGTGGAGAGTAAGAGCTAGGGGGCCCTCCTGGCTAGGCCTTGGCTGGGACCTACGCCCGAGCCCCTACCAGCTGGGCCTGGGCTGAGGGAAAAATCTCACCCACAGCTGGAAGTTCCTAAGTGATCAGAGAGCCAGAGCAAAAGATTCATTTTTAAATTCAAGACTTTGATACATTTGGGGGTGCAACAGAAAACAAGGAGCGTTTTCACCGAAAGAACTTTGCGCCTGTGCACAATTGGACTCCCTATGAATGATTCAATTTCAGGCTACAAAGCAAATTCAGTGTTAAGTGTTTGGCATGTTGACTTATCTAGCTCATGTTTCTATTTTGCTTACTGAATCCCAGTGAGCAGTGTTTACCTTGGCAAAGGCCTAAGTCACTCTCCAGGCAGAACAGAGGAAACTGTTAGGATGATGGAAAATAACGACTTGTCACGTGTTGCTATGGAAGGAGGTGGCATGTAGGTGTATTTCAAAGGGTGTTATAAGTCCTTTGCATGGACATTCCTTTTGCACTTTACTTGATATTAGAGCAGAAATATTTTAACCTGACAGTGATACCTCATGTGACTTGTGCCATTGTAAATATGAGTACCATATCTTTGTGTGTGAATTCTCATTTGCACACAGAGGTGCCCTTGTTAAAGTTGGACTTGTGTGGAGAAGGGATTTGTGTGTGTGTGTGTGTGTGTGTGTGTGTGTGTGTGTGATGTCAATTCTCTTATTCTCTTCTGGCTCATGGGCACCAGATAGAAGCGTTACAAAATACTCGGCTAAGGCCATGCTTGTCTGGAAGGCATGTTGACATGAACATCAGTCAGCAGGCTGTACTCACTGTGTTTATTGCTTGGTCCCCCCAACTAACTGCATGGTATACAGCAAGGTACTAGCCAACCTCAAATTTGCTAAACACAGATGCGAACTGCTACATATCATTGTACATGGGATATTCATCCTTCACATGAGCATTCTGATCAGCTTCTCTTAGCGTTGAGGTGGTGTGCAGCTAAGACAACCTCTGGGAACTGGGGGGGGGGTGGCTCATTGGTTAGAGGTGCATGCTCCTCAAACTTGCCAACCCAAGTTTGGCTCCCCAGCCTGACTCAAAGTGGCACAAGCATCTGTAATCCCAATGCATCTAACGGCAACGAGAGCCAGAAGATCCCAAAGTCTTCACAGTGGCAAACCAAGATAGACCCTATCTCAAAAGCAAGATGGAAGGAATAGAATGATGCCCTAAGGTTGTCCTCTGACATGGGTGGTGCGACAAGCACACACACATTACACAACATTTAATCCCGACAGCAGCTTACTTCCTGTAAAGATTGGAGCTTAGGGCTGGACAGATGGCTTAGCCGTTAAGGCACTTGCCCGTGAAGCCTAAGGACCCAGGTTCAAGTCCCCAGAACCCACATAAGCCAGATGCACATGGTAGCACGTGCGCACAGGTGGTGCCCATGTCTGGAGGTCGTTTGCAGTGGCTAAGGCCTAGTGTACCACTTCTATCTCTCACAAAAAAAGAAAGGATTGGAGTTTAAATGTAGTGTTCTGGATTGGGGCATCCCAGAGATCAGGGGAAGAACAGTGCCCCAGAGGGGTGCAGGTCATGTTCATACATTTGCCATCCTGTGGCCAAGGCAGCTTTTCCTCATGTGTGATTACTAAGCTGAGTTTGGAATCACCGTCCATGGATAGATAATACGACCGTCCACACACACACACCAGGCACCAAGGGAAATGAGTATGCTGTGCAGTCAGGTGGCTCTGGGCACTTCAAAGAAAACTGATGCTTTCTCCATAGGCTCTCGTGCCTCGGGGCCACCAGGCAGCTGCTTGCTCTGTGAGCTCTGGGATATTTAAATAACGGAACCACTTGCCGTTCCACAGCACACACAACAAGTCCAGTTTCCTACTGAGTAATCCATTGGCTTGGTCAGAAACACATTCCCTGGAGCTGTCTTAATAGACCCGCTCTGTGCTATTCTGACCACGCATGTTCTCAACAGCGAGGGGCGGGGGGGAGGGGGGGGAATGAGGCTTCTTTGTGAATACTTTAGGAAAATTATTTTTGCTTTTAACAAAATTGTTCTATTTTACATGTTGGGAGTGCAAGTATCATTTCCTGCCCCGCACCTCTTCCCCAATCTCTTGCCTTTTAATCCTTTTTATTTTATATTTTTTTTCTTTTTCTCAACTTGATGTCTCTCCAGAAATCCTCACTGGATGGTTTTCATAGTTGACTCCCAGCTTCCCCGAGATTGTAATGGGTCGGAGCGGAGAGGAGAGGCGAGAGAGGCGAGGGCTGGATTTCATGAGTCATGCAGGCCTCAGAGCTTCTTGTGACTCAGCCTTAAATCACAATGGGAGGGTGGTTGCTCCCAGGCTGCCTGTGATAATTCCACTCTGCGGACTGACAGTTAAGGTCAGCACGCTCTGAGCAGGACGGGAATGCTCCCTCGAGCACCCGTTTCTTCCCAGGTGTGGCTGTGGAGACCTGTGAGGGCCACAGTGGCTGTGGTCAAACAGCATTGAATCGTCATGTGCTGTACAGCTTCTTAATGCTCCTGGCTTTGGGGGGGTTTATTAGATATGTGTGTCTCTATCAGGTAGTCATGGGGAATGGGGAAATGCATCAATGTGATGACTTCCTCCAGAGGTCTAATTACTGTCAGCCCCGGTGGCAAAAATATTGGAGTCTCAAGTCAGACTCTTGGCCATTGAAAATGCTGCATGTTAGGTTACTTTTCAATGAGAGGGACGTGTTTAATAGTTTATTTGATGTATTTGTTTTTGAGTCAGGGTCTCGTGTACCCTAGGCTGGCCTTGAACTTGCTGTGTAGCAGAGACTGACCTTGAACTTGATCCTCTTGCCTCCAAGTGCTCCCAAGTGCTGTGAGATTCCAGGCATGCACCACCACACCCGCTTCACGTTTCATTTACAACGAATGGCTTGGGTTTGTTTTGTGACTGTACACAGAGCAGGTAGCCAAAAAGTCTCCTCACAGTCTGTTGACTTGAAAGTGGTCATTATACTCGGTTTAAATTTGCACGATGTTTGAAGGTTTTTGCTGCTGGATTTGGAAAAGTTGAGCCCAAAGAATTGTTTACAAGGTTTCTGAGGCCATGGATGTGGGCCGTTTCTCTATAGGCCCATGTGTCCGAGGCTGCATGCTGTAGAGCACTGGGGAGTTCTTTCTGATGCCCTCTTGTTACAAGTCTCTCAGCCTGTCTCATAGCCCCTCTTCTCCGTGGAGGGCTCAGCTGCCATCCTGCGGGTGTGATATCAACGTGTCTACTTGCAGGTGAGATCAGGCCTCCGCACTTGTTCCTCTGTGGGGCTTGATGTCTGCCGTGTGCTGGCCCCTGCCAATCCTGTCACTTGCCTTGGGGGCCTCTTGGGTGCTGCGCTGGGTGCACTGACAGAAACAGTGCTACATGGGTGAGAGAAGGGAAGATCAGTGAGCCTTCCATCTCTATGAGCTCTGTGGAAACGACCCCAGATGGATTTTCTATATCTATACAACACTGGCTACAACAGCCACGAGACAGCTCAAGGTTTTGGTGTCCCCTATGGGTGCAGAGACTAATCTCTCTGCCAAATAACAAGTTTCTGGACATCTCAGGGGACTCTGTATACATTTAAAATTTTTGGCAGTTACAGAGGTCAAAGTCATGCAAAGATGACTGGTGCTGGAGTGGCTGGCACTGGGCTCCACCATGGAAGTGTTCTAGAATCTTGAGGCACAACGATCACTTCAATAATACACTGGCTAAACAAAATCTCCATCAACAAACAGCAATAGTCCAGGAAAGCAGAAATAGGAAGGGTGGCGGGGAGTTGGTTTTCGCTGGAAACCATTTCATCTTGTTCGAAAGGAATCAGTGTAAGGGCTAGAGAGATGGCTTAGCGGTTAAGGCATTTGCCTGCAAAGCCTAATAACCCTGGCTCAGTTCCTCTTAGTACTCACATAAAGCCAGATGCACAAAATGGCACATGCATCTGTAGTTTGTTTGCAGTGGCTAGATGCTGTGTGCATCCATTCTCTCTCTCTCTCTCTCTCTCTCTCTCTCTCTGTCTCTCTCTCTGCTTGCAAATAAATAAATGAAATAAAAATTTAGAAAAACTGAAAAAAAAGAAAGGAATTACTGTAAACAAATATAGGCTTGGAACATACTGTTGGGGCATACCCGCTTTCACTGTAGGAAAGTGTTTAGAATGGGAAGCAAGCCATTTTTTGTTTTCCAGAGAAAGCTGCAGGTACAGACACAGCCAAAGAAATGACTTTTGTGTGCCAGCTTGGGATCTGCTTCAAAACACAGAAACATCCTTAGATGCTTGTGCCCTGGTTCTCACAGCCACAGGGGCCACAGGGGAGCTGTGTTTACCTTGCGGATATGGAGGGAGCAAAGAGAGCCCTTGGTTTGAGGCATTTTCAAAACAGGGCTAGCCTGGATGAAACATGAAAACTACTGGCTCTTAAAAAAAATCAAATTATAGGACTGCAGAGATGGCTTAGCAGTTAAACGCTTGCCTGTGAAGCCTAAGGACCCTGGTTCGAGGCTCGATTCCCCAGGACCCACGTTAGCCAGATGCACAAGGGGGCGCACGCGTCTGGAGTTTGTTTGCAGTGGCTGGAGGCCCTGGCATGCCCATTCTCTCTCTCTCTCTCTCTCTGTAGCTCTCAAATAAATAAATTAAATAAACAAAAAAATTTAAAAATAATCAGATTATAACGTAGATATATTCATAGGCCGGAAATACATATGCAAGGCTATTTTCCATACTTTGGTTCCTATTTTACTATCCTCATATCACATGGAGGTTGAAAATCCGACCCCAGGGGTCGAAATCAAAAGCTCTTGCTGAGCAGCTCTGGGTATTTTCCAAGCTCTGTCTGCCCAAGCCAGGAGAGCTTGCACATTGTAGGAAGGAGGCTGGACGGAAGAACTTTTTGTTGAGTCTCAGTTCTCTTGACAACTTGTTCTTGGAGGGTGAGATCTGTGGTATGCTCATCCACCAAGGAAGCATCTAAGAAAGATAAACGAGTCCCAAACCGCCTCTGAATGAGGTAGGGAGGGCACCCTGTTCACCCTCTCCTGGAAGAGAGGTTTCGTTGGGGAGCTGGGCAAGGTAAGAGTGGCCACACTCCTCCAGCCCTTAACCACTGGTGGATGGGAGCGAGGCTGAGAAGGTATGTCTCTGTAGACTCTTCTATGAACTGGTGTCCACGCTGCTGGTCCCAAGAGCAAGTGTTGAGAGCTATCACTTGACTTATTGGTGGTCACGGGTGAAGGTTGAGTCCCACCATTTTGTGTGTGTGCTATAAAGGCTTCCATGATTCACACAGGGTTGAGAGCTAGCCATGTTGGAGATGGGCTCTGTGGGGAAAACCAAGTTTAAGTGAGATTTAAATAACTCAGATTTTCTTATTGTTTACAGTGGTTAGTTTTTTTTTTTGAGATAGAGTCTCGTGCTAGCCCAGGCTAACCTGGGATTCATTATGTAGTCTCAGATTGGCCTCGAACTCACAGGGATCCTCCTGTCTCTGCTTCCTGAGTGTTTGATTAGGTTTTCAATATCTGCTCAGCTATCACATTGTGTAGCCACAGAACTGGGGGCGGGGGGTGGGTGATGACTTAGTTGTAAGTATTTATTACAATTCTTCCTCAAAAGAATCATAAAGTACCTTGTAGAAAAAGGGCACTTTCTTTTCCCCTCTCTGCAACAAAGAGGGTTAAAATAACATACGAAATAGTTACACATGAGTTCAGTGTTTTAACTCACTGTTTAAATATGTGCATGTCTTTGTATTTAGTTGTTATTTTTTGCCTACAGTATTATCTTCAAGAGGTAAATATTTTTTTATTAAATAAGTAGTATGAGTAAGGAAAAAATCTATGTATAGTCTAATTTGATTTTTACTAATATAGTTGTTTAAGTGACGCTAGGTAAAAACCACTGGGCATGGGTCTTCTGACGCCTGATGCTTTTGCAATTGTCCCTTAAGGAGCTAGCTTGTCCTGCAGTTTATCTCATTGTGATCCCTCTAGCATGAATACCCGTGAGTTTACAGAATACAAACCAAAAAAGTAGGAGTTTATATACTAATGCATTCCATACCAGATATAGTTCTCTGTAATCACCCTATCTGTGTGACCATCTCGGAATCTCTTTGAGCTTTGTGATTTGGAACTAATTTTTTCCATCAAAAATAAAATTTGTTCTTTGAGGTCTTCTAATTCATGAGTGCATTTTTCCCCCCCCAAACAGATTGGGATTGTGCTTGTGACTTTGCAAAGCCTTCCCTAGGTGTAGGCACCCAGTGCAAAGTTGCTGAACAAAATGTTTCATCCATTCTGGATGCCATCATGGACGATGTGACAAATAACATTGGTGGAAAATTGACATATTTGTAAATGTTTTCTTTACGTCCATTCTTTCATCTTTCCATTTCTTTTAAATAATAAATCATCTTGTCTTTGTAACATGAACACAGAATTACTATCAGAAATCACATGACATGGCAATTACATTCACGAGCTCACAACAACTGTGGTTTCCTGTATGAGCCTGGGCCCACCAAATTTCCTCACAGATAAGGAGGGCCTTATGAGACCTTCCCCTTCTCAGAGAAGCTTCTGGCAGTTAATGGTTGCCCGGTGTTGCAGTTACCTTTGTGTTGCTGGGACAAAACATCCCATCAATAGCAGCTGATGGGAGGAAAGAGTTTATTTTGGCTTCCAGTCTCAAGAGACATGGAAAGGATGGTAGAGCAGAGGCTGGGCATCACTTCTTGCCACAGCAGCTGGCACAAAGCAGCATGAGGGTGAGCTGAACTCTGCAAGGGGGAGCTGGGCTGTAACACCCCAAAGTCCCCCCCTTTCCTCGCTGCAACAACACCTCCTCCAGCAAGGTTTCAATTGGTGCCAAGCATTCAAAACACCCATGTTTAAGAAGGATACCTGACTCAAACTACCACACTGGGGGAGTCATGTTTTCCATTGGCATAGCCACTGAAAGTTACCCAAGCTCTCTAGTAAAGACCCTCCAACTCATCCTTTTGCAAGAAGCAACCCTAATTTAACTGGGTCACAAGCACAAGAAGACGTGGAAGTCGGAAGAGGATCAGTTGGAAAGAAGAAGGGGAGGTGAGAAGGGTACAAGTGAAAGTAATGAGGCGAATGTAATCAAAATACATAAGATGATGAGAGTGTCAAAAGAAAGTTAAATAAAATGAATAAAAAAGCAATTATAAAGAAGAAATTGACTATAGCAGCGAGTATCTTGTTGCTAGGATAAATCACCCAACCAGAGGCAGCTTATGGGAGGAAAGGATTTATTTCAAGCTTAAGCACAGTGGAGGGAGCTGGCTCACTCCATCGTACATTTGAAGCAGAAACACACACACACACACACACACACACACACACAGAGAGAGAGAGAGAGAGAGAGAGAGAGAGAGAGAGAGAGAGGTAAGCACGAGCTAACTCAACATCCAGTGGTATTGACTAATCAACCTCAAGGGTCCACTCTTAGAAACGTATCTCCTCTGGCAAGGTTCCACCTCCCAACGGCTCTACCATCTGGGGACTAAGTGGGAAACTAAACGACAAATAACTGAGGCTACAGGGGGACATTTGACATTCAAGCTACCACAGTAATTAATCATAAAAAATTCATCACCAAGAAATAGCCATTGCTTCTGTCTTCCGAACTTTCTCCTGTCCATGGCCCAATGAACAGGAATTTGTAAGAAGAAGGGAAGGGAAGGGCAAGGGTGGGGAGGGAAGGGTGGGAGGGGACTTTGCACCAACTGGGTCATACTATGAAGATTGTTTCTACACAGTGATTAATGTAAATTTTCCTTTAATTTGGTAATAAGTGAAATTGGACAAATTGCCCTATTTTAAATAGTTGATAATTATTCATTTGAAAAGGAATATAGAAGTTGAAGGAAAGTGGTATTATACTTAGATTCAGGTTTGGCACTATTCATTTACTATTTAGGCCTTAGCTATTTGCTCAGAAATTAGAGTTCCTTCCAAGCCCTCTTTCCTATCTCCATTTTATTACTTAGATAATTATTTTTTCTATTTCATGAAAAATTACCTTTCACTAGCCTCAATTACATACAAGGATATAGATGATAGATTGCTTACCAATAGTTTTCTCTCTAATACTCTGACATAATTTCTCAGACTTTTTAGTGTATAATTCAGAATATCATAGAATACACACTGGGGTGAATCTTGCTTTTTTAAAAAAATATTTTTATTTATTTGTTTCAAGCAGAGAGAGATAGAAAGAAGAGAGACAGAGAGAATGGGCATGTCAGGGCCTCTAGCCACTGCAAATGAACTCCAGATGCATGTGCCACTTTGTGCATCTGGCTTTATGTGGGTACTAGGGAATTGAACCCAGGTCATTAGGCTTTGCAGGCAAGTACCTTAACTGCTGAGCCATCTCTCCAGTCTGAACCCTGCTTTTTGATTCACATGTGTATCCATCCCCTAAAACATTTATCTTTAAAAAAAATTTGTTTAAATGGGGATCACAGGCTGAGGGATGGCTCATTAGTTAAAGACATTTGCTTGCAAAAACCCAAAGACCTGGGTTCGATTCCTCAGTATCCATGTCAAGCCAGATGCACAAAGTGGGCCATGCAACTGTGCAGTGCAGGAGACCCTGATGGCCTCATATTCTCTCTCTCTCAAATGAATAAATAAAAACATTAAAAAAAAACAGAGGTCACATAGGTCCAGGCTGGGCTGCAATTCTCTATGTAGCCGAGGATGAGCTTGAACTCCCCATCCTCTTGACTTCACCTCCTAAGTGCTAGGATTCCAGGTGTGCACCACCACATCTGGTCCTAAGCAGTGCTGGGGATGGAACTCAGGGCTTCTTGCGTACTATGCACTTGTCTTTTGTGTGTGTGTGTGTGTGTGTGTGTGTGTGTGTTTCATCATTCAAAATCCTTTCTTCCAGCATTTTGAAATATACTGTATATTACTACTGCTACTGTTATTATTATTGTCTACAGTACATTGGTCCCTGTATAACTGTAACGTTGTACCTATTGACCAATCTTTCTCCATCCCCTTCTCTCCCATCTTCCTGGCTTCTGGTAACCACACTTTACTTCACCTTCTTTAGGATGAACTTGTTTAGATTCCAAGAAAGGGTGAGATCATGCAGTGTTTATCTTTCAGTGTCTGGTTTATTTCACTCAGTACAACACCTTCCAGGTTCATGCATGCTGTAGCAAGCGATGAGATTCCCCTCCCTGCTTTTTTATGAGAGTAAGCATTCCATTGTACGTGCACACTACATTTTCGTTACCCATCCACTGATGGGCTCCTGGGTTGTTCCCAGCTCCTGGCTACTATGAATAGTACTACAGTCAACATGGAGGACAGTTTCACGGTCTTTAGTGTACAGAGCTCGTTTCCTTTGGAGATATTGCTAGGTGTGGGATTGCTGGGTCATATGGTAGTTCCATTTTATTTTCTTTTTGTAAAAAAATATTTTTATTTATTTATTTGAAAGGAGAGAGAGAAAGAGAGACAGAGAGAGAGAGAGAGGGAGGAGGGAGAGAGAGAGAATGAACTCCAGATGCATGCACGACTTTGTGCATCTGGCATTACATGGGTCATGGGAAATTGAACCCAGGGCAGCCAGCTTTGCAAGCAAGCACCTTTAACTGCGGAGTCATCTCTTCAGCCCTATTTTAAAGTTTCTAAAGAGCCATACTATACCACAGTTTCACAAAAGTGAAAGGGGTATTAGTGGTCAATAAGTCTTTTTATTTCCATTTTTTTTTGGAATATAAGCATACTTCTTTAAAAAACACATAAGTGGGACTGGAGAGCTGGCTCAGTGGTTAAGGTGCTTGCCTGAAAAACCTAAGGACCTGAGTTTGATTCCCCAGTACGCATGTAAAGCCAGATGCACAATGTGGCATGAACATTTGGAGTTCGTTTGCAGTGGCAGGAGGCCCTAGCTTATCCATATTCATCTCTCTCTGCATCTGCTTCTTTCTCTCCCTCTCTCTCTTAAAAAAAAAAACCACAAAAAAACCATAAATAATTTTCAGACTTATATATGGGACTAATTGTAGTTTTCATGTGTGTTAATGGAAAAATGTAAAAAATAATGTAACTGCAAACAAAAATCTCCTGTGAGAATCCTCAACAAAATATTTTGTGTTATATTAAGCAGTATTTACTGAAAAACTTTCCAAGAGCATATACATTTTAGATACTTTTATCACACAAGGTGACTATATATGATATAGCTATATTAGCTTCCTTAACTGTTTTCATCATTTTATGGTATATGCATATATTGACATCATGTTTTATGCTTTAAATATATACTTTACCCCCTTCCAAAAAAAAAAAAGAATTATATACCATGACCAAGCAAGGTTCATTCCAGGATTATAAGACTGGGTCAACACTCAAGTATCAGTCACTGTAAACCACATCAATAAAGCAGCTAAGATATGATGACAATAAAATATGCATTGGACAAAATCCAGCAACCATTCATGATTATACACTGTCAGCAAATTAAGAATAAACTCCTTGATTTGATAAACTGCATCTGAAACCTGCCAGAGCTCACATTGTAGGCACTGGTGAAGACTGAACGCTGTTCCCTGTAGCTAAGGAAATAGGCAAGGATGTAATAAAAAGGTTCTGCTTGTCAACGCAGCATGAGAATTCTAGCCACTCCAACAAGGCAAAAACGAAAAGTCATGTACCTCAAGGGGAAGGACTGAATCATCTCTATTTGCAGCTGGCAGGATTGCCTGTGTAGAAATTCTCTCAACAGTACAAAGAAAATGCCTTGAGATATTCAGTGGTTTGAACCCGATTATAATACACAATATCAATACATAAGATACAAAATGAAAGAAGTTAGAGTGAATCACTTCCCTTTAAATGATTTAGATTTTATCAAAAAAGCAAACTACAGATTTACAAATAGTGAGATATGTGCGCTAGATTTAGTCTACATGATAGAGACTGAGGGCAAGGTAGCCTTCTTTTGTACATAGTTAGTAAGGGACACAGGCTCGAAAGTACTTAGATGTCAACCTGCCCTGGCAAAACTAGATGGCAACTCCAGTCTGAACCTGAACCTGAGACTTAAGATGCCAATCTGTAACAGCTCCCAAGTTCTTCCTGGAATTTTTTTATTTTTAAAAATATTTTCTTTATTTATTTGAGAGAGAGAGACAGAGAGAGAGAGAGAATGGGCACACCAGAACCTCCAGCTGCTATAAATGAAGCATGTGCCACCTTGTGCATCAGGCTTACATGGGTCCTGGAGAATCGAACCTGAGTCCTTTGCTTTGTAGGCAAGTGCCTTAACAGCTAAGCTATCCCTCCAGCCCTTTCCTGGAATTTTTCATGAGCTTTATTCTTTTTTTCCCTTTATCCTCCTGCTCATGGGCTCTTTCCAAGTCTGTGTTCTCCTTCCTGACCCATCAACCGACCAAAGTCCTCCATGAACTTTTAGACTTAACCAACGAAGTTCATCACAGCTCCATGGCTAATTTACATCTCCAAGGTTATATGTAAGAAGTCCCCGTGCAGACTACTCACGCAGGACCCCTTCAGTTCAGGAGCTTTTCTGCTTTGTTTTCAGTTTCTGCTTGACTTCTCTAAAATAAATCTTTGAAAACTAACCCCTCTGTGTGTCTGCCTTTGCCAGTTCTTTGTGAGTCAGGGGACAAACGGGCTCCAGGGTGGCTGGTGAGTGTCTGGTCTTCTAACCCCTAAGCTTCAGCAGTCCAGAGCCGAGAGGGGCTCTGTCACTCTCAAAATCAGCCAACATACAGAGAATGTGATTCCAAACCTGAGCACCGAAGAAACAGCAGAGCACTTAACCTCAAACTACGAGATCTATTCTCAACTTCCAAGTAAGGGACTTGGCTAGAGGATTGTCAGAGCTGTGACACCCTCCCCCGTTTTCCCAGTCTAGTGTCCCTTTCACAGTCATTATTCAAAGGTCACTGAGCTGAAATCTATTTTGAGTTCAACAATGATTTAAAAATAATTTGTATTAGAGAGAGAGAGAGAGAAAGAGAATGGGTGCTCCAGGGCCTCTTGTCCCTGCAAAAGAACTCTAGATAAATGTGCCACTTTGCATGCCTGGCTTTATGTGGGTACTGGGGAATCCAGCTCAGCCCACCAGGCTTTGCATACAAGCACCTTTAACCACTGAGCCATTGCTCTAGCACTCAGTGATGTTTTTTAACACTCCTTACTCTATAGGAAGCCCTTGTGCACAGGTCTGTGATATGCAAAAAGTTATACAGTACCAGATATTTTATTATTTTCACTTCCTGTCACGTTTATTATTATTATTATTTGTTTATTTTTATTTATTTATTTGAGAGTGACAGACAGAGAAAGGAGAGGCAGAGAGAGAGAAGAGAGAGAGAGAGAGAGAGAGAGAGAGAGAGAGATATTGGGCACGCCATGGCCTCCAGCCACTGCAAACAAACTCTAGATGCGTGCGCACCCTTGTGCATCTGGCTAACGTGGGTCCTGGGGAATCAAGCCTTGAACCGTGGTCCTTAGGCTTCACAGTCAAGCGCTTAACCGCTAAGCCACCTCTCCAGCCCACGTGTATTACTTTATTTAACAAAGGAAATTGTATTTTACCCTTTACCATAATATACAAAATTTGATGATTTTCTTACTAATTGAATGAGGAAAAATTTTTGGTCTATAGAACTTTGTCATCTACTTTCATGACAATCTAAAAATAAGCTAAAAGAATAGTTGTAATTATGTTAGAAGTAAATAAAATTAGTTGGTAATTTATTCTTCTTTTAAGTGAAAACTACTTATTTAAAAAAATTGATAGACTTGGCAGTTAAAGGAAAAAAAATGATGTGTTTATTAAGCCATTTAAAAATGCATTGTCCCATTACTAGCCCATGACCTGCACAACACTGGGGTCACCAGCATTCTGTCATGAACGACTGAGAAGAGTACAAGGTTACCAAACCCCATGGGGAGTTACAGTTAATGTAACCGTTCATGTAATGGAATGGTGTGGTAGTTTGAATGTATGTATGTATGTATGTATGTATGTATGTATGTATGTATGTGTATATATATGTATACACACATGTACATGCTCATTTTACAAGCTTAAAGCTTAAAGCTACTAATGCTTTTTTATATTATCATGCAAAATGTGATTTGGACATGTTTGACCTTACAAGGTTAACGTTGAGAGGAGAAAATACTTGTGGGATTGAAATGAAAGTATTAATATATACATATAAGTGGTACTCTAACCTTTGAAATCTAACTTGATTATAGGATGTATCTCATCTAGAGAAAATTTATGATGAGTGTCTCTTAAGAAAAAATGGGGTTGGAATGAATTAAATTCCAGGAATTTGTTTCTACATGGAGCTGGTCACACTGTAGGACCAGAATATAGGTGTATTCAATATGAACATGTTGTAAAATGAAACGTACTGATAGGTTTTTATGACAAGTATGTCACCATATATATATATATGTATATATATATTTAAGTATGACTTCAAGAAGATGACATTACCATAATGAAAATTAGCTTAGGAGCAAGATAGAAGCTGCTAGAAGTGCATTCTTTCTTACTCAGTCAATAACTAAAGCATTTTAGCCTGGAGTGGTGGTGCACGCCCTTAATCCCAACCCTAGGGAGGCAGAGGTAGGAGGATAGCTATGAGTTCGAGGCCGCCCTGGGACTCTATAGTGAATTCCAGGTCAGCTTGGGCTAGAGTGAGACCCTACCTCGAAATAATTATTTATTTATTTATTTTGGTTTTTCGAGGTAGGGTCTCACTCTAGCCCAGGCTGACCTGGAATTCACTCTGTATTCTCAGGGTGGCCTCGAACTCATGGCGATCCTCCTACCTCTGCCTCCCGAGTGCTGGGATTAAAGGTGTGCGCCATCATGCCTGGCTACATAAAGCATTTTAAAAACAGCATTTGTGGGCTGGAGAAATGGCTTAGAGGTTAAGGCACTTGCCAGCAAAGCCAAAGGACCAAGTTCTTCAATTCCCCAGTACCCACGTAGAGCCAGATGCACAAGATGGTACATGCTTCTGGAGCTCATTTGTAGTGGCTAGAGGTTAAGGCATGCCCATTCTCTCTGTATCTGCCTCTTTCTCTCGCTCAAGTAAATAAAATATATTTAATAAAAAAATAGTATTTGTTTGAAATTCACCATGTTAGACATTGTGAGGGTAAAAGTAAGTACAACACACGACTTTTGTCAAACAAAATGTGCAACCTTAAGGAAAGTGATGGTGATGCATTCAGCCAGTGACACACACACACACACACACACACACACTTGACTATTAGAGAGCCAATTAATCTTCTTTCCACTTCAAAGAAAAGGACAGTTATCCACTTTTGACAAAGTCCTAGAGATGGGACAGTGATCAAGAGCCATAGTTTGGACCTTGTTGATGTCGCCTTGAATTATTCAACACATAGATGTGTAACAAAGCTCCTTAATTGGTGGCATAAAGACGTGACCTCCCTGATTTGTTCTGTGGTGTCATTTCGACTCATGCAGTATGTGACAATGGAAACCTAGGGCAGGTTCAGGTATTTTCACTTAGAGAGTGTAGAGCGGGGCCCAGCACCTGTGTTTCAAATAAGTTCACCTCAGTGCCCCAAGGCTTCTGACAATTTCTAGATTATGAACTCTTACCCATCCAAATTAAGGGCATCAGTTGGAAAAGTGAGAAGACATAAGTCCTTGAATTTAAATCCCAACAATCTCCTCTTTTTCCTCCTCCTCCTCATTTTCTTCTCCTTTTCCTCCTTCAACAGTATTCTCTCGTAGTTGAGTTCCATAAGGGAGGGACTTATTTTGTAGTCACGTAGCTAGTAATTATTAAAAGCCAACACTCACGGGTAACCTAAGCGAAAATGGCAGAGTAAGGACATCCAAAAATTTAGTTCATTATACGTGCAATTAAAAGCTGGAATAATGAGTTGAATCAACATTTTCTCTTCCTGCGGAAATTAACAAAGATTTATAGCAATATAAAGAGTACTCAAGAGAAACAACTCCATCTTGGGGTAAAACAGAGAGTTTTATGGCATTCTTAATTACTTTAACCCTATTGTCTGCTTCCTCACTCAGTGGTAACTTTGAAATTTGACAGCCCGCATTCAGATGGCCAGAGGACGCAGGACAGGGCTGAGACTGGCTCATAACTGTATTGTCCTCCCCAAATGGTCATTTGTTGATCTTCCTGGTGCTTCCTTGGAGCCTCACTTGTAGCCCGTTTATTTTATTTGACTTCACATGAACTCCAGTCCCAAATGCTTCTCCCTGGGGGAGCCTGTCAAGTGTTTTAATGTCACACTTATCTGAGACAGTGGATAAGTATTGGGACACACAATAGGCTATCAAGAAAGCTTGAGGGAAAAGTCAAGGAATAAGATGTTGCCAAGATTTGGATGTTGCAAGCTTGTTCCCGGGGATGACAGCATTTCATGACGGCCTCTTTCAGAGGTGGGCCTTAAGGCAAGGTGTATGGGTCAGCGGGGGTACATGGGAAGGGACGCTGCAGCTCTTGTGGAATCTTACTTATTTCTCTGGGAGAGAATTGTTATGAAATGGTGAGTCTGGCTCCTCTGTGCTGCCGGGCTTCCTGACTCACCTTGTTATGGCTCCTTTGCACCTACTGTGGTGATGTCACCTATCATGATATGATAGGGCCAGAGGGGTCCTTATTCAATGCTGGAACCATGATGCTTAGATGAGCTAAATAAACACTTTTCTTCATAAGTAATCCAGCATCAGGAATTTTGCTGTAATATTAACAAAATATAGATGAATACAGTTTCACACAGATGTTTTGCAAAGCTCTGACATACTTGGGAGTCTAGAAGGTCATGAGCATGTGGAGTACTGTGTGCATGTCTAGGATTGTACACATGCTTAGAACAAAACCCAAGAAGACACCCAGTTCTCATTTCTAGCTGCCCTTAAGGCTATGAACAAGTGGGAAGTGAAGACTAATGCAGGGCTTCAAGTACCTGGCTGAGTGTTGGAGGTGTGTCCTGATATTCAGAGTCCACGCCACACAGAGAGACGGAGATTTTTGGTCCAAGGTACCTACTGAAATCTTTACCAAGTCATGAGCTGACACTGATTGGCCGATCAAACAGAAACTTCAGTGGCCACATTATGTCAAAAATACATGCTTTGTGGGATCAATTTAGAAAAGTTACTAAGGTGAAAATATCAACCACAAAAGTTAACAACTTCAACAAACTCTTGGAGAGAAGCTTTCCCATGATATTACAAAGAGTCCAGGTTATCAATGAAACATGTGGGACAAGGGAAGCAAGAGCAGCAAGGACCTATCCATGAGAAAATAATCAGTAGAAAATATCCCTGAAAACAAAACAAAACCCAACCAACCAACCAAACAAAAACAAAATGAGCGTGGTAGAACACACCTTCAGTCCCAGCACTTCAGAGGCAGAGGTAGGAGGATTGCTGTGAGTTCAAGGCCACCCTGAGGGTACATAGTGAATTCCAGGTCATCCTGGGCTAGAGTGAAACCCTACTTAAAAAAAAGAAAGAAAATATCCCCAATGGAGCCCAGGCATATGAGTCCTACATAGACCAAGACTATTTCTATTTATTTATTTATTTTGAGACAGGGTTTCATTATGTTGCCTGGTATCTCTTGGGCTCAAGACATCCTCCTGACTTGATGATCCAAGGGCACCACCTGTGCCACAGCAGGTGGAAAGTAGCAGGAGTGTGATCCAAGCTCTGGCAAGGAGGAGCTGGTTAGAATACCCCCAAAACCTGCCCCCCCACCCGCGAACACATCTCCTCCAGCAAGGCTCCACTCCCAAATTGCCACCAACTAAAAACCAAGCATTCAAAACACATTAAGAATGGGGACATTGATTTGAACCACAACTATAGTCTAGACCAAGACCTTAATTCTGCTATTTTTAAGTATGTTCAAAGAGCTAAAATAAACCGTGTTTAAAAACCTGTTGTGGTTTAAGTGTGATTTGTTTCCCCCACAGTCTCATATGTTTGAACAATTTCCCCAGCTGCTGGGCTGGTGCTGTTTGGGAAGGTCGTAGACCCTTTGGAAGGTGGAACCTTGTGAGAGGAAATGGGTTACTAGGGGTGGGCCTTGAGGTTTTATAGCTTGTCCCCACTTCCTGTCCATCCTTCCGCATCTTAGCTATAGTTAAAGCCGCTGTCTTTCATGCTCCTCCTGCCATGGACTGTAATCTTGAAACAGTAAACTGAACCTGTAAGCTGATTCCTGTCAGATATCCAGTCATTGTCATGAGAAAGTAATATAAGAACTAAAGAAAAATATGTGGCCAATGTCTCAAGAAACAAAGCATTAGTAAAGCCACTGACACATGAAAAAAGGAACCAAATAGAAATTATGACATTGAAAAGTACACTAATTACAGTAGAGACCCCACTGGATGGGTTCAACAGCAGGATCAAAGCCTGGAGAAGAGTCAGAAAACCTGATAACAATTAGTGCTGGTGATCTTGCCTGAGACACAGAATGAACACAGAAGATGAAGTAAATCAGTGACATCTCAAAGACCTGCAGGTCAGGATGAGCTGTGGACACATGCAGAGGAGGTTGGGCAACACACCAGACTAAAGGGTGGGAAAGCACACTGGACTGAAAGTGCAGAGCAATGCTTGCAAAAGCAGATTGGGGCTGGAGAGATGGCTCAGCAGTTAAGGCATTTGTCTGCAAAAGCCTCAATTCTCTAGTACCCACGTAAAGCCAGAAGCACAGGGTGGTGCATGCCTCTGGAGTTCGTTGGCAATGGCTAGAGGCATTGGCATGCCAATTCTGTCTCTGCTTCTTTCTCAAATAAATAAATAAAATACTTTTTTTTTTAAAAAAAGAACAAGATGGAAGTTTTTTTTTTTTTTTTTTTTTTGTAAGGCAGATTAGCTGTATCAGTTACCTGTTGACTCTGCTCCCAGTTTTGGCTTAACTCACCACGATGATGGTCCCAGTTCTCCATCTACCTCCTTTGGGCCTGCAGGGCTGGCTGGGAAGCCATTGTGATATTGATTTAGAAAGGTGTGTGGGTGTGTGTGTGTGTGTGCATGCAGATTGATTGCTCTTGCCTTGTGTTAGACATGAGCAAACAACCCCTTCATGGAGACCTTTGTCCTCAGATGAACAACTTGCAAATTGTTTTCCACCACACAAAGCCTGTGTTTGGTGAAGGACGCCTTTCTGTCTGAAAAGATCTTTAAATCTTAAAATGCAATTTCCTTCTGTAAGGGAGGAAGAGGCAGGGATAGTTGTTTCTTTGTTTAGTTTAGCTTTGTTTATTTTGCCCAATACTCCCTCATCTGATGTTTTTAAGTGTGGTTGCAAAGAGTGATTTCAGAAACTCATGTGTGTGTGTGTTTGTGTGTGGTAACAGATCTTCAATTTTCTAATTACACATTGATTATGACTTTAACACGGGGTCAGCTCTTACACTTGCACAGTAACTGAAGACTCAGAGACAAGGCCAGCTGTTATCGTCCACTTGAACTTAGATATGGCAGTGTGAATTCAGTGGGGATTCAGTTTGCAATTGATGGAAGACAGTAAAAATATACTATACAATGCAACAATAGACCACTTTTTAAAAGATCATTGGGATTATTGTAAGGTTAAATAGCTAAAGGATGTTAAAAAGCGCTGTCAAGTGTTCAGAACTATTTGAATGCCAATGCAGTGTTGAACTCTTTTCGGGGGACACGCTGACATGCAGGGCACCCATGAGAGACTAAAGGCTGATTCCACCAGAGTTCACTGTGGCAGATCAATACGTTTATTGGGCTTCCTTACAGAGCGTGGAGAGGGCTTAGTTACAGGAGCGTGGAGACCCCAGAAGAGTGGCAGCATGGAAAGGTCTCATCTCAGCATGGGTGACGACCTCCCCATAGTTGCATAGATGGAACTGTGAGTTCCTTGATCTTCTACCCTCCATCTACTCTTCCTCTCCCGGAGGCCAGACCTCACGAGTCATTGCAGACAACTGGCACCGGGGATGTTGGAGATCTCAGGCGATGCTCTTAAAACCTCCTCACCATCTCTTTACGTGGTGGAACATCCACAGACTCAACTTCAAAGTCTCTCACGAGCAGTTGCAGCTGTCTCTGATAAAGATGGCAATAAATTTTTTTCCCCCCTGGAGGAGAGCATCACACAACAGCTGGTGATTGCCATTGTCACCACCACCTTCACTACCAGAAGTCGTCTTCATCCTCATGTGTCTGAGGCTCATTTACTTTGGAAGAAGTAACAGTGTTTTCTCTCGGGTGGTTACCTTCTCCACTCTTTCCGGAAAGGGAGCTGTTTCTCCATGCGCAGTGTGCGCAGGAAGTAGTCTTCGAGTCAAGTTGAAAGTCTTCCTCTGTGTGACTTTCCATCTCTTTCTCCCCACAGTGGGACCTGCTTGTCCTTCCCGTTGCCTCTGACTGCACGTGTCCTGCTCTGGTCCCCACGTGTGTCTTCAGTTCTAGGATGGGTCAAGAGTGTGGGCACATATCTGCACGACACACCTATGTATCCTCTTTCGTGTTCTTTCTTCCCCTGTACTGACAGACAGATAAAAACTCAACCTGTTTTCCAGGAGAGTCTATGATCACTCCTGGATGGAGTGTCATGTCTCTAGGGTGACTCTGAGTCAAGCCCTTCTGATGGTTTATATTGATAATTAATCTGACGGGACCTAGAATTACCCAGGAAGGGATCCTCTGGGCATGCACGTGAGAGATTTTCTAGATCAGGTTAATTGAGGTGAGAAGACTCACCTTAACTTAGTGGCTGGCACCATTCCATTTTGCTTCTGATTTTGATGACATTTTCCAATGCCATTCATCTGTTTTTTTTTTTTTTAACAGAAAAATCTATACATTTTTCATTAACATGTAGCAATCACAACTAGAGAGCCCTCTAAGCTCCAGGAGGTTAAAAATCAATGACTCGATTATAAACTTGGCACTCAACATAGCTCATTAGGCCTATAAGCCCTGAAGTGGGTGTTAGCTCCCCTCAACCTCGGGGGACATTACAGGCCATCCATCACCTTTCTCAGATTCTCTTCACAGCCCTCCCACTATTGATATGAGGGCTAAGGGACAGACACATGGGAGTTCTGCTTTGATCCCCTGTCAAAGAGCTAGCCCCAGTTAAGCTGGTGTTTTTTTTGGTGGGGGGCATTAGGGGATGTGTGAGCTACTGGGACATCCACAGCCTTTTGTCCCCCAGCTTGAGGCAGCAAGTCTGTGAGCTTGACACTTGACAATGTCAACTGGCTTGAGAGGCTGTGAGCATTGATGAGAAGTCTAGAGTGCGGACCCCTAGATCACAATGTTGGGGTCTTACATAGAGTCCTTCCAGGCCCGGGTGACTTCTATGAGCTTGGGTTTCCTACCATGTGTTAAGGGATGGCAATAGCAAAACCACAGGGTTGTGTAGGGAATAGATGAAAAACTGCTGGGAAAAATCAAGGCTGTGCAGTCAAGGTCAGGTTTCAGTGGGTGTGTTGAGGAGTGTAGATTTCTGAGTCCTGCTCCTAGAAGCTTCAGTAAGAGAACTGTACTGTGTGCATGCCCTCTTGTGCACACCCCTACCATTCCCTTCGCATCATTCCCTCTCTCTTACCCACTGTGGTAGCTAGTCTCCGTGATCAGCTTGACGGGATTCAGAATCACCATGGAAACACATCACTGAGCTAGCTTGTCTACGAGGAATTTTCCAGACGAGGTCAACTGAGGTAGGATGGCCCACCATACATATGAGTGGTACCTTTCTGTAAAGTGGAGGTCCTCGATGGGATGAAAAGGAGAAAGTGACGCCAGCCGTGGTGGCACAGACCTTTAATTCCAGCACTCAGGAGGCAGAGGTAGGAGGATCGCTGTGAGCGGAAGCCTAGC